>OY728161.1:318774819-321274819 GCA_963277665.1 Viscum album
GTAGGGTGGCATCGAGATTACATAGCATCGGCATGTGCGATGACCTGTGTTTGGCAGCGGCCAAGGGGGAGAATGAGGGGGGGATGACCCGCTGCATGCGGCTATTCTGGTTGAAGTAGGGGACTTGCGAGGTCTCGAGGCACTGCCTGCCAGTGAGGTGCCATGCCAGCGAGGCACAACTATCAACTGGGAAGCCCGGGGGCCGGCTGGCCAAGGTGGTTGGGTCCGGCCAAATTAGGTCTAACTATCCTAGTTGGGCCCCTTCAAGTTCGAAGGGGCACAAATTCTAAATGTCACATCTGTTTGACGCACCCTCTACGACCATGGATCTATCTCCTAGAGTCAGACATTTTGAAATGGGTTTCAGGGATTTTGAGTTATGTGCCTGAAGCTGGGGTTACTCGAAACCCATTAATTTAATAAAAATAAATTACTAATAATGTTTTCAATGGATGTATCTCAATATCCGGAAGTCCATTTGACGTGTCATCAAAGGCGCTGTCACCCTGGAGTTGAGATGGTCCTTCCAATGTTGGTATGGAAACATCACAGTCTGGTTTCATCGCTCAGTGGGATGAAATTCTTAATGAGAATAATTGATTAATTTAATAATTAAGTATTCATGCATCATGTCTAACTCTTCTTTGGGATGTTTGATTGACGCGCTGTCAGAGGCAGTGTGACCCCAATCATCTTACGGAATTTTTGAGATGCATCTGAAACATTTGGGATATAGACAAGGCGTATTCTCCACAGGTCCTGTGTCTCACGTTTTATGGTGAAATGTCACTTTTTCACCTGACATATGTTTGGGGTGTTTGAACACTTGTTTCTATGTGTTTTTTTGAAGGGAATGCAATGGATTAATCTGACCGCATAAATTTGGGGACATGGTGTGGACTCTACGAGACGATATATGGATGTATGTTTCACATTTACAAATTATTCTTCATATGTCTGTTTTGTGAAAATGAAAATCCTAATTTGCGTGTTTTTCTACAAGGAAGGAAATGGAAAATTACAAGTAACATGTTTCGAGATCGAGGTGTGGGCCCCACAGGTCCCTGTTTGCATATTGAGCTAGAAGATATAGTTTCAGTATCCCGAGTCCGTTTTGGACGAGTGAGTAGTCGATCATGCATGTTTTTATTGCTAGGATCGCAATAGTGTGATCACATTAGATATGTAGAGCTTTAATTTCAATTTGTTATTAAATGAGGAAACATGAAATGAATATTAGTGGAAGGTCCTTTTGACATGTTTAAAGATAATCCATTGCTTAGGTCGACTCCAACTCTTGTGAGAGATGAGAAGATGTGTGAAGAGATGTGGTCAATGTTCTGGGACTGTTCGATGTGGCGTGTCAGGTAATCTATTATCCGGACCCTCCAGCTTAGCGACAAGCATCGTGCGCTTGTCGGCAATGCAACGAATGTGTCATTTAATTAGGGAGTACCTTGAAACGCAAGGGTACATGATCACCATTTTAGGAACCATACAAGATTAGGTACATGTCTAGATGGGGAGGAGCAGTGACACGTGGTGGGGTCCAACACATGCTATGTACTATTACGAATCTTCTATCTCTTGTATCTCTTCCTTCTGAACATTCATTGTGGCATGCAAGTAGCCTATCATGAGAATTTCTCGGTGTACAACGTGATGGTGCCCTCTGTAGTGGCTTTCAAGATACTATGTGAAAGTTTCAAGTGTTATGCCTATTTGAGGTAATGCATGATGATGACGATGATGACAATGATGTTTTTAGAATCACCAGAGGAATCTCATCTTACACTTCAGTGATGCATAGAAGTGATGGTCATCGATATCTTTTAGGGATTACCCTCTAGCGAGGTTGGGTAGTGGTGTTCACTATTCTCATTTAGTCTTACCCTCCAGCGTAGCTGGGGGCAGAGTATTTCATTTACTATCTCAAGGGTTATCCTTTACCGTATCTTGGCAGCGGTGTTCACTTATCTCTTTCATGGCTTACCCTCTAGTGCAGCTGGTCATTGGCATTTTCCGGTTACTCTTTTAGGGATTACCCTCTGGCTAGGATGGGAAGTGGGTTCCCCCAATGAATTTTTTATGTACATCATCCATAAGGGCTGGATTGTCGGTTCATGATTTTGTGACATGATCTATCGACTGTGCAGAATAGAGATGAGATGTACTTGAGGTGACTTTGGACTCTTAAGAAAGAGGGTCTATTTTCCCATAATGTTTCTTACTTGCAATCCAACTTAAAAACATGAAGGTGAGACAAAACCTCCCAAAGAGGAAAATATCAAGGTGTGGTGATTGAGACCCTTTAACTTGTAGTGTTGGGCAGATGTGTGGGATGTTGGGCATCGATGGTGACTTCTTTTAGAACTATTGGAGACACTTTTCTTGGGATAAGATAGTGAGATATAGATCCCTATACTCCCACATTCATGTTTCATTGGTTAATTATATATATTGTGTATTTCAGTACCCACTTCTTTGGCTTTGGTAACTCTCATTCCCAGATAGGTGAAGACGCGAAGGGTATGCCATGCGATTTCTGTATTAATCTTCTCATGGTTGGATGAGTCTACATTCCTATTGTAGGTAGAAAAGACTTGATGATAATTTAAACTTATCACCATTTCTATCTCCTCGTGTTTAGATGAGAATTATTTCACTTATTTGTTGGGATGAGCTGTACTTTTTTTTGTACCTTGTTCTATCTACTACTTCACAGTTTAGTACCTCACTTTCATCTCCCTTGAGACATCGGGTTAAATTACTGAGTATTTTTATACTCACCCCATCTTGGGATTTGCCCGAAATCAGTGTGACCTTTGAGATGATGACCAAGATGATCATGACATTAGAGGAGAATAGTGATTCATGGTGTGTGGACCGTGTGCGATGGTCATAGCATGGGATCCAGGAATAGGGCTCTCTTTTCTATTTTACTTTTTCACCTATTTATGGATTGTTGCAATTTTAGTTGGGAATTTATTTTTCTCATTTCTTGTTTATTTTAATTTTTTTTGTTTTTTTACTATTTAGAGGTCTATGAATAGTTGTGGTTTATATACCGATGTGTGGTATTTTTATTTCCTTTCCCTTTGCACTTTTTAATTTTATTGGCTCGGTTTGTGAGTACATGTACACAAGAAAAGGCCTCCTCATGTTTTTTATGACTTCATCACTGGTCTCTTGCCACTAGATTGTGGAGGCGGGATTGGGGTAGTTGCGACTCAAGCCCTGGTATGTGCTATGTTATCACTAAGTGGTATAAAAGATGGTTTATTCCTTGAGAAGTTGTTAGGATGATCCCAAAAAAGAAATAGGATGGTTTTTAGAGAAATAATGTCATCATGTCTTGAGAGGGACTCTTTGGCTAGGGATTCTAGTAATGGTATGGAAGATGGCATAGAAATTCATCTGGACCATGATTTTACACTTTTCAACTAGGCAAGATGAGACACTTGTTGTAGGGAACTTTGGTAAATGCCTCATACAGGATTGAGTCATTTACTATTCTTCTTGAGTTATCTCCCCATCATTGTTGATATATATATTATCATTTGACCGCAATACTCCATGATCAGATTCAAGATGCCTCTGTGATAATAGCCATCCATGAGACTAGAAAATGTTCGTGAAAAAGATTCTGTGAGTGACAAGGCCTCAATTGAAGATCCATCATAGGATTACCTTAACTCAAAGAGGACATGTAGCAGCACCTGCACATGTGGAGTAGCAGTTAATACCAGCAGTGAAGGCCGAAGATGAGCACAGTTTGAGCATGCTATGGAAGTTGTAGCGTCAGATACCACTAAGGTCCCACAACTATCCATACCCTCAGGATGTGATGGGTTGGATAGAGTTAGTGGTTCTTCTCTTCAGGCTTGTTTAGACCCTGATAAGTTAGATTGTAGCTTTGACTTCCAGTCTTTTCCCAATAACTAGTTTGGCATTTGTAGAGTGAGGGTTACTCAGATGCACAATGAGTCATTACATTCATGGTATGACTTCTAGAATCTATTTCTCCTGGAGTACTACCACTCGTACTTACACAATGTACAATTTCAGGAGATACTAAAGAATCAACGGGGAGTGATGGTAGTGGATGATTACATGAATATGTTCATTGAACATACTCGATACTCTTTGGAAGTGGTCTATGGCAACAATATCTGGGCATTTATGTTTGTGAAGGTCTCTTTTGAAGAGATTCATGACAGCTTAGTGGCCATGTGCATCATCACCTATCTCAGGGTGCTGGAGTAGACCTTGGTGATAGAGAAATTTCTATCAGAGGGATGCCAACTGAAATGTTTTGGAAGTGGGCACAACATAGTTGGGACGTCTTCCATATCTAGAAAACATCAGTTGGCAGAGCCTCAACACAGGATGTCTCCCCTTTATAAGACTCAGGCACAAGGTTAGGGACTATATAGAGCATGGAGGCAACCCATATAAGACTAGTGTTATTCTTGTGATGGGAGACGTCACGTGGAGTGAGACTACCCGACTAGATATGCTGTGTTTTCCAGATATTTTGTGGATGTTCCACCATGAAAGAGGCAATGTCGTGATCATAGACCTCTTAGGTGAGGATAGAGTGGTTATTAGGGAGGTGGGTTGGCAGAAGAGAATAAATAATTGTGGTTGGTGGATGAGAATTCTAGGTCCTTCCACCCCCACTAGGAGACCCATGTAAGGCTCAGGGAGCTGATAGAAGAGACAATGGATGGCTGGAGGATAAGGATTTCTATAATTCTTCAGCACATGTGACGATGAGAGTTACTCCATGTGCCTTTATATAACTTTTTTTAGTAGATCCTATTAGACACTACATGAGGTACTCTTTTTTTCCAACTCATTGTTTGTGGAGTTACCGTGAGTGGCCCAGGGCGCCGGTGTAACATTGTGTCGGTGTTGTTCAACGTAGCTTGAATACACAAGATTTTTGGGTTATTTCCCTACTGAGAAGTGTTTTTGTGGCATGAGATAAACCATGAGAGAGAGTCAGTACCACCCAAAGGTGATAGTATCGAAGTTCCAAGGATGAGTTCCTCTTACATGGGAAATCATTGCGGGGTTGTGTGGTGGAGTGTGAGAGAAGGTGCTTGATTTTCTAGTGGTTATTTTCTGTTTGAAATCCCTTCTCATGAGGTGCCACTAATGGGCTTGGCCAAGTGCCAGTTTTGGGGATTACTCTCCTTCTATGAGGGGAGAAGACACTCTGAGTATGCCACGTTCTTTATGTGTCAAGAATCTTGTGGTTGGATGAGTTTTCTCAACTACCATATTTTGGGTACATTTCATTATCATCATCAATCTTGATACTATTATAAATTATATTTTGAGGTGATGGACACACCATAAATTAAACTATGTGATTCCCTATGTGGTGGAGGTAGTGTTTGTCTTTGACCCGAGAATGTGAAGATGCTCTCTTCTGGGAGAGAGAATTGTGGTTTTCTCAGACCACTAGTGTCTTAGGTGTGTCTTCACCCTAAGATACATGAATTGGAGATGTAATTGTTAGATTAAATTCATACTGGACAATGAATTCTATGTAGTCTATGCACTGGAATGTTGCAGTTTTATAGAAGACTCCCATAATAGAGAGCCCCAGGCTCACTAGGTATGGGATGTTTCGTAGAAGTTTGTTTCCCTGTAGTTGAACCTGTTGGAGATAGAGGGAAGAACATTTATTCAGTCGATGATGTTGACTCCTCTCCTAGACCATGTAAGAGAGTCTCAGTTATGATGCACCGACTGAGAAATATTGACTGACCATATATCCTTGGGTGTTTTACCCGATGGATATTCTGATGGAGGGAATCACGAGAATATGTTCTAGGAACAAATTGAGATTACAGTCACAATGTGGAATATAGAGGTTAGTCCCAGGATTTCCTCGGAGATTCATCGGGCCATTGATAATCTTGCACGAATAGGAGAGGTTGCCTATGGACTTTCCTTACCCTCCAAATAGTAGAATTGGGCACACGCCGTCTTCCATATTTCATAGATGATGAAATATGTGCATATTTGTACACATGTCATCAAAAGTAGCAGACCTTATGAGGACATACCATCCCTTTGGTTCACGTGTTGCTCCAACGTGGTGTTTTGAAGGTTTTCATGGCAGTGGGAGAGCCATGTTTGATCTAAGTATACCAAGTTGTTTATCCTTGTTTTTATTTTCAAGGATATATAGATTTTAGGGAATGATTTAGAGCCCTAGTTATTCCTGGTAAGACTATTGATTATTTATACATATGTTTCTACATCTAGGAGATATGATAGAATACAATTATGAGGCCCGGAGTGACCGAAATAAATTATAAAATAACATTTATTGATTTTGTACTATTCATGCAATGAAAACATGATATCTCTTAAACGGTTGAAAAGATCAAGAAACTAAGATCATGGATTAGGCGGGACACGGTGATTACCCTAGGCGTGAAATAAATCCTGTCAGCATAGGGTTTTCAGACCCCTCTCTCTTTATTGTAAGTAATTGGATTAATTAATTTACTAATACATACATTTAAAATATCAAATTCCAAATAACAATCAAACGACAACTCAGACCAACAATATGAATCGATAGTTGATCTCAGAGCGTGTTTTTTACCCTAGGAGAGGTATAAACATTATCGGTGCAGGGCTGATATGTGAAAAGTCACCTAAAGCCAAAATCATCATTTTGGAATGACCACATAGTGATTTTTTCCATGACATTCTTTTTGAATAACATTCTAAAGAATTATCAGAATATAAATCCAATACATCCATTGAGTTTGAAATGGGGTGTTTTTTCTAGCCATGATATATAATGAGTGGGCACGATAGTTTTGGAATTCGCGCTAAGTGGGTTTTTCTATAAATAGAAAAATAGATGTTTGTAGTTAGGGGTTTCCCTTCTCTCTCCCCCCATATCACTCTATTTATGCCTTTATTTGAAGTCCTTTAGTGTACTTCATCGAATCAATGAGTGACCTTGTTTGGAACAACGGAAGATCGAACCAGGTGAATCATGGACATGGCACCCACTATGCATAAATGATTCGATGTATTATTTCTATTGATTTTCACACCATTGTATATTTCTTGAATTTTTATAAAATTGGTTGTTTAAATTTAATAATTTGAGAATTATGATGATGGCCGAATGGACATAGCCATTGTCCAAGCCCCATTCTAAATCCCATTCTTGAGCGTTCTTTATCCAAAATTTCGGACACGCAAAAAACATGACGGGTCAATGAGTGAGGAGAGGTTCTATGAATGCCTTTTTCGGAGGATGCAGAATTAGGCCTCACAATTGAAATCAGACTTCCAATGAGGTATTAGGGATTCATGGAAGGGACCACCTGAGTAGGATAGTGGTGTTGCAGGAGAAGCGTGGAGGTGTGGTGTAGCTGTGGATGTTGCAAGTAGGTGGAGACGATGTTTGGGTGCAGCCGGTATGACAATATTGAGAGCGAAAGAATGAGAATTTGGTTAGGCAGAACTCGGTTGTACTGTGGCATCGACTGGAAGTGCTCGACATGGAGGCTGGTCGAGGTGGGGCTTTGACTTCAGGTGCAGCAGGCCAAGGTGGGGGATTCGTCGGATACAAGGTAACAACATCCGTTGAAGGAGCCAAGTATGAGGCATTGTAGCCATATTCTCAAGCGGCTGGCAGTATGACAACGGAGCACCGACAAGCGTGACAACCTGTGTCGGGCGGTGACCAAGGTGGAGACCAGGGGGACCGAGACCTACTGCATGTGGGTCTTCTGGTTGAAGCAAGGGACCAGATGGGTCCCAAGGCATCGCCTTCCAATGGGGTTCCATTCCAGCAAGGTACAACTGTAGACTAGGTTGGCCAGGGTGGGCTGGCTCGGGAGGTTGGGTCCATCCAAATTAGGATGGACCGGCATAGTTGGGCCCCTTCACGTTCGAAGTGGAAAACATCTAGACCGTGCATCTATTTGACACACCATCTTTTTCTAGGAGGCTATCTCATCTGATAGACATTTTGAAATGGGTTTCTCTGATTTTTGACTTCTTCTCCCAATGTTGGGTGACCCAAAAATCTTTAATTTAATAATAATAAATTACTAGTAATTTTTTCAAGAGACATATTTAGAGAGCCGGATATCCATTTATCCTGCCGCTAGAGGAGCCGTGACCCTAGAGTTGAGACGGTCCTTCCAATATTTTTTAAGAACCTTTTATGTTTGGTTTCATCAATCATTAGAATGAAAAACAAAATGCATGTAATTAATTATTCTTTCATTTTACCTAATTATAGTTTGGGATGTCATGTTGATGCTCTTTCAGTGGCAGTGTGACCCCAGTCCTCGTGTTGAATTTTTTAGACATTTTCTGATTCATTAGGGTTGGACAAATGGTTCGATCCCCACAGATCCTGGTTCACATTTTTTACAATGATGTGGAATTCGACATTCCTTTAGGGTGTATGAGTACTCATTTTTGAGTGTTTTTCCGAGGGGATTGCAACAGAAAAATCCACCCTCCTAAATTTGGGACCGAGGCATCATCTCCATGAGGTGAATTATGGACGTATGCTTCATTTTAATGACTTAAACTTCATAGGTCCATTCTAGGAAATTGAGTAGACAAATTTCATTGTTTATCTACAAGGAATTCAATGGAACAATCCATGTGACGTGGTTTAGGATCGTGGTGAAGGCCCCAAATATCAATGTTTGTATATAATGATGGGAGATGTAACTACTACATCAGGAGTCAATTTCGAATGAGTGAGTAGTTGATCTTCTTTGTTTTCCTGCATGTATCATGTCATTGTGATCAGTTTGGATGTGCATGGCCTTATTATTAATATCTTTTTAAATGTGGAATCCTAAATGGAATATCATTGGAATCACCTTTAGACGTGTTTGAATAGAATCCACTGATTAGGTTAGCTCTGACTCTATTGAGAGAGGAGAAGATGTTTGAAGAGATTCAACTGATGTTCTGAGACTATTTAAGGAGGTGTGTCAGCTAATCTTTGATTCTGACCCTCCAGATTAGCGATGACTATCAGGTGCTCGTTGGATTTGCGAATAATGTGCCATGTACTATGGGAGTTCATTGACATGTAATGGTACTTGTTCACCATTTTAGGACAAATAAAGGGTTAGGTTCACTACCATGTGATGAGGAGGATTCACACGTTTTGTGGTACCCACATGCGTCTTATACTACTACAAATCTTCTATCATTTGTATTTGTTTCTTCTGAACTCAGATTGTGTCATGTGAGTAGCCTATCCTAAGTGTCTCCATGTATGACTTGATGGTGCCCTCCGTAGTTTCTTGTGAGATATAATGTGAGATGTTATTAGTTATATTTCTATTTGAGGAAATGCATGATGAGGAAGGTGATGACCATGACGTTTTTAGAATCACTCGAGGAATCCCGACTTACCATCCAGTGAGGATGGGCAAAGGCATTCACTGATATCATTTGGGGCTTACCCTCCAGTTATAATGGGTAGTGGTTTTCATCATTATATTTTAGTCTCCCCCTCCAGTGTCTCTAGAAGGTTTTGTGATCTTGTTACTCTCTCAAGGCATACCCTCTAGCACAGCTGGGCAATGGTGTTCGCTAATCTCTTTTAGGGCATACCCTCCATCGTTGCTGGGCATTGGTGGTCTCTAGTCACCCTTTTAGGGATTACCCTCCATCTGGGATAGCCAGTGGGTTTTCCAATGACTTTTATATTTATATCCTCTGGAAGGGATGGATAGTGGGTTCATGCTTTTGTGACATGATCTCTCGACTGTGTGGCATAACGACAAGATGTACATGACATGACATTAGACTCTAAAGAATGGGGGTGAATTTCCAATCAAGATGTGTCCTTGTGATGAGACCTAAAACTGTTCTAGAGAGATAGAACCATATAATGAAGATAATATAAATGTGTAGTGATTGAGCCCATTTGACTTGTAGTTCAGGGAAATCATGTTGGACGTTGGGAATCAATGGTGTTTTCATCTAGAACTGTTGGTGACACTTTTCTTGGTATGTGCTAAAGAGATGGAGATCCCGATAGTCTGTCATTTGTTTTAGATTGGTTGAGCCTATATTTACCGTATTATAGTACCCACTCCATGTGCTTTGGTTACTATCCATTAAAAAAGGCGAAGACTCAAAGGGTATGACACATGCATTACGGTTCTAGCTTCTAATGGTTGGACAAGTCTACTCTCCTACTGTATGTAGCGAAGACTCAACGAGAAGTTCACATTTTTACCATTTCAAGATCCTCTTGTTTTGATGAGAATAATTCACTTCTTTGTTCAGATTATCTGTACTCTTTTACTATACGTTATTCTATCTACTGCTTCCATCTTCAATACCTCACTTTCTGATCTCTTAAGCCTTCAGGGCATTCTACTGAGTATTTTTATACTCACCCATGCTTGGGATTTTCCCACACTCGGTGTGCCCTTGAAGACGACCGATCTGTTGATCATGAAATCAGAGGAGCATAGGGATACAGGGTGCTTGGGCCTCATGTGGTTGTCAGTGAATGGGATCGATGAGTAGGGCTATGTCAGCTACTTTACCTTTCCACCTATTACTGGGTAGTGGCACTTTATGTCGGGATTGTATTTTTTCCCATTGCCTTTCAGTATACTTTTCTATATTTGTACTATTTAGAAGTCGATACAAATGTCTGGTTTATATATAGTAGTGTTGTATCTTATTTTCATTTCCATATCCAATTTTTCATTGAGATGGCTGCGTGTGTGCGTACAAGTACACACAAAAAGGCCTCCTCAAGTTTGTTATGCCTTCTGTGCTGGTCGTCATCCCCGGACCTGTGAAGGCGGGCTTGGGGTAGTTACTGCTCGAGCCCTAGTATAGGTCATACCGTGACACAATTGGAAATCTAGACCTCCTTAATTATTATGATTGAAATTGAATCTAAATTTTACATATGTGGTTATTCTTCAAACCCATTTATATTTTAAAATGTGTATATCTAACAAAACACATGGATTTTTTACATCCAATTAGATTTTATCATAGTTCTGAAGAAACTTCTAGAAATTAAAAACAACAACTAAGAATTAACTTTGTATCTAACAACAATTATTGTGTGCCAATAGAATATTCAAAGAAAAATTAATAGTATGTGAATCATATGTTGTTAAACCCTTTTAGAAAAAACTAGTTACACTTTTTTCATAACATATTTTTTTATGGAAACATGATTTTTTGTTTGAATATTGTTTGTTTATTTTAATTTGTTTCATTATAGTAAAAAACCACATTAAGGGATTTATATTTAAATAATAACAACATGTAATATTTTTTCTATTCCCACCCACATTTAGGAAACATAATCTTATTATTTTAAAATCCCACTACACCATGGATTCTCAAGTAGAATTGTCTTATCAATTATAATGGGCGCATAATGATTATCCAAAAAACATTATTATCAATTTTATATAATTAGAACCACCATTATACAATGTTTAAAAGACATAAATATATAAAATAAGATTATGAGAGTTTTTAATACCTCATAGGGTCCATATATCCCATAAGATGATTCTTCCTTCCTATATCTGATGTAAATCAACTTCACTTACATGGGATGTCACAACCCTAGTGAAACAATTTATATAATTCATTAAATTATAGAATCTATGAATACCTTAATGTCATAAATCTCAAATTAAGTAACAAGGCCTCTAATACTATCAATGACTTAGAGTTCATCATATAATCTTTCAATTGAGACACATATAAATGTTTCTTATACTCTCCACCAGAATGGTGTCTCCTTATTCAAGACACCAAAAGTTATAGAAGATTGAAATACTCTCTTATACCTATTATTCATCACCACAATAGTTTATATTATTTAACTATTATCTACTTCTTCACTACATTTTTTAGTGGAGTTTTTTATTCAAGGAGAGAGCTCAGTTCTCCGACATTCCTTCTAGGTCATCAAATTTTAATTGAATAAGATCATAATTTTTTATGTATTCATTGATAATTCAACTCTAAATTATATGATATTTTATAATATCACATATATAAGAATCACATTAATTTGTTTAATTAGATTTAAAACAAAATATTTTATTTATCATGATTGGTAAAAGAATAGTTGATGAAAAAATTAAGGATGAATTTTGATTCATAAGTATTTATGTTTTATTATTTCTAAAATCAAGTATTATTCAATTAATAATACTAATAAATTCCCATAATTTATGAATTATGATAAAAAGATATATTTTTTTTCTTATTTTGGATTTTAATAATCATCCTCAAATATTCCACTATTTAAATCTATAGAATAAAATCTATATAGATTTAAAAAAACTTATAAGAAACATATCTTATAGAGTGGATATATCATTCGAAAATATAATGTCAAACAATTTATTTCTCCCTGAAAAAATTAATATCCTCAAAGCATGTTATTTTAAAAACTAGTGTATATCCTGATTTTTGACGGGTCATTATCTACATTATTCCTAAAAAAGAACTAATTTACATTTTATAATAGATAAATATATACATTGGTTTCCCCTACAATATTTGAAAAAAGGCTTTGATGAAGGATTTTTTAATCCTCATGTTTTATTGATCACATAAAAAAACGTACACATCATTAGATTTTCATTTACTCATAATTAAAAACATTATGAAAAAACATTAAATTTACTTCCATAATTCATTTATTTGGATTATTTTAAATTTATATTATTTTTCAATATTAATCGACACCTTATTCCAAGATATTTGAGGTTTAAATCAACGAGTGATATAATAATTGAAATTCTATTTCATCCCATATTCATAAGATCGGAAATCATAAAATTAATATATCATCCAACAAAAAAATAAAATTTTATATCTGTTGAAGAATTATTTTGTGGATTTCAAAGACTTATGTTTTCTAAATCTTATGATATGGGAATATAATTTGTATTAAATGGTATACACAATGTTCATCTACCATTTTCAACATCATCTCAAATATATAAATATTTTTTAAATTATATGATGAATATTAGGAGTTATAATGTCATATTTTGATCAAGACTTATGTTTTGGATGATGTATTACAATAATTTCTATGTTAAAAACAATTAGGGAATAACCCATTTTTAATGAATTCAAAATTATTTATTTTTAATTAATGCATTTAAGAAGACATCAAATTGATCTAAAGATTATAAAACTTATTTAACTCATACCAGATTGACATAACATGATTATTATATTTTTTTTAAATATTTATAGACACCATCAAGAACACATATGAGGTTCCAAAACATATAAAACAAAAATAATCATGTCCTTATTCAATAATAATTTCTATAAAAAGGATAATTATTCATTAATAAATCACATTAATTCTATAATTTCATAAAAATAATATTATAATTATTTATTACACTATTGAAAAAAAAAATATTTTAAATATTCATATGGGTTCTCCACATTATCCATTTCTCCTATATCAAATTTTTGTCTGATTGAATCATTTTAACCACAAAAATACTGATATTCCTACCACTGGATTAGTATGCAAGTCCTATATTAGAATATCTATAATAATTCATTATATATTATCTTATCCATTATTAAATTTCACATCCATTGGGTGGTTCATTTATTCATCACAAAAGATATTTTTTCCATTGGTAACTTTAACAAGACTGGCACCAAATAAAACTAATAGACAACATATATTAAAATCCACTAAAATTAATCAAGATGATGAAAGATATATTTTCACTAGAAATATATATATTCCATATATAAGTAAGAACATTATCTTGATTTATGATCATATATATGAGACTGATTTACTAATATTTACTTATTCATACATTATGAGTCAATATTCTATTATGATTTTTATTAATCAATAAATGAAATTAATATATCAGATGAATTTATCTTTACTTAAGGAACTTGATAAGACACAGAGATACAACATGGAGTATACGTTTATTTATTATAAAAATATAATTTTCTTCAGTGCATATAGAATCCTTAAGATCCAAGTTTTTGGATGTATTATTCATATTCATATTTAAATATCGAAGGGAATCCATTGCTTTTTTCTACATGTTCATGATATAAAGCCTTTGGATATTATAATGGACTACATGTGACTTTGATGGTTTGTGTATCCATCATTGAAATGTGCCTAAAATATAAGTAGATTTATATTATTAAATTATTACTAAAATAATATTATCTGAGGATGGATCAAGATCAAAATTCATTCAGTTACTACTAGACACAATGTTGAAAATTATATAATAATATCAGAGTTGCTTCATCCAGATTATGTATCTAATTATTAATTATATACCAAAAATATTTTATTATTAAATTATTTCATTTAGTAACTACATAAACATTTTTTTGTTATTTTATTTACCATAAATCCCATTTATGAGGCCTTGTTTCAATGGTATCTCACCATACCACATTAAGATGATTAATAAAATCAACTAAATTTTTACTCTTAAACATTTTTATGCATGGTACATATAGTTGTGGGATTTTTTTCATGAGTCTCTATTATAGGGAAAATAAATAAATCCCAACCATTATCAGATTTTCCATATTATGAGCACTAATACTCAATGAACAAGTTGTTATATCTTATTGGTCACAGGTATGACTATTATGACATGGGAATAAATCATTCTCTTTTTCAGTATCTCTTTTTGAACATTAATTAACAACTTAATAATTTTATAATATATGTGTGAAAAACATCTCATAAAAAGATCTGATCAATTATATGTATTTTTATTTCAAATTGTCTATTTTTATATAGATGTGGAAGAGGAATAGTGTCCCCCTGTATATGATTTATCATGAATTTTTCATTGATGAGTCACATGACATTGAGCCACATGTTTATGTGATACTCGGAAATGAGACTCATGTAGATGTTTCATATGATGATATGGAACACATGTAGTATATATTGAATGATTATCAAGTTGCTCACACACTTCCTATTATAGATAAACCCAAACCATAAGTTACGTTTATAGAGGTTCATGATGATTCCACTCATTATTCCACGATGACTACCTATGTTTATTAAATTATAGTTTAGTGATAACTTGAAAATAGGTCAAGATAAATATGATCCATGGACTATAACATATGATTATTTTGAGATACCTGGAATAGATTCAATATTCGAGGAACATACATGGGAGTATATACATCAACCAAGAATTTATGGAGGCTTTATTTATATTGTGTGTTATGGAATAGTTTTGAATCAGATACATTGACAATAATATGAGTGATAAATTTTCAATTGTTTATTAATTTGGGACAAAAAATAATGTCATATTGTAGTTTAGTTTTAACAAGTATTTTATTTAAAAAGTAAATATTAGTATAAATTAAAATTACTAATAATTAAGCATATATTTAATAATTAATTATAAAATAAAATACATATTCATAAATACAATTAGCACTGTATTATGTAATTATATTAAATAATTAATTAATAAACCTAAATTAAATCAATCAATAATTAACAAATAAGTTCCCACAATTTATATTTAATTAATATAAATTTTAACTATCAGTAGTACATAATGTAATTCCCAGACCCTATATGCATGTAGATTATACCTGATTTTATTTCATTGGAATTAATACATAGATGATTCATCCCGAAAGATAGATCAGCTTATTTGTATTAGAAATAAGATACATAAAATAGATCAAAATTACAACTAAAATTTAAAAACAAAATCATAACTTCAATATAAAATCCCTTAAACTCATTGATTAACCTTAAAATTCATTCAACGTATAATTTTCCTCATTATATGGAATGATAAACCATAAGAAAGCGTTGATCTCAAGTTCTTAGTAAGGGTAATCAATACAATGAAATATATAATAAACATAATCATTAGTCATGATAAATAACTTAAAACACATGCATTTTAAAATGAACCTAAACACATTATGGCAGGAAGAAAAGTTGAATAAATAATTAAATATTAATGAGTATTCATAGGTATTCTATGAGTTGAATAAACTCATGAACATTCAATTAATTCATTTATAATGAGGGAAATTCATATACAGTACATTTTGAAAAATATCGTCAAGGCCTCAGCCAAGCCATCTAAAAATGATTACGTCCTCGACAAAAACCAAATCTAAAAAATGTGCAAGGCCTCGGCCAATTTCTAATCTATTTATCACATTAGAGCTATCGATGAATCATGGGGAAATAGCAGGAACTAATCATCAGTTATTATGTCCAATGCATTTATTATATGAAAGAGGTGAGAAAAATGAACACATACATTCATAATGAGACAATCATATGAAAATTAAATAACATTCCCAAATCATTTAACATAATCAAAAACTATTCAAAAAAATACAGTGAATGGTATCAAGATATTAAATTCCCTATAAAACTAATTAGATACACTTCAAAAAAAATAATAGATGATATCAACAGATATACATCTCAATAAATTTAACGATTCAATATGGGATGTTGGCTTAGATGAAGATACTTTTAAATGAGTCCATTGATAAAGACCATAGAAAATATTCTTTAATCCTTCAAAAATGTCATATTCCACATTGAAAAATACAAATCATAATCCCTTTGAATATCATGAGAATAAGGATACTGTTGATATGATATACCAAAGGTAATTACATACCGCAAAAGAAATAAATAATTTCGGAACAAGGCATATATCTCCAAATTGTTAAAGTGATATGAGAAAAATATTTTTGACATTAGAAAGAACAGTTCTAAGGGAAAATCATTTCTGTTTCTTAGGAAATCATATTGTAAACATGTATTTCCAAACAAATTGAATGGATGAACATTATGATTAGACATGAGGCTTAAATAAAGTCATAATGTGGTGAAATAAATGAAAAGAAGTTTTTAAAAATAATTAAAAATAAAACATTTTATTGGGGATTAAGGAAAATATTAAAGGATCTCAAAATGAAAATGAATTTAAGATTTTATAAAACCAAAAATAAACCAAAATTTATTTTTCATGTTAAAATTTCTGATTCTAGAAAGATAAATATGTCATAAAACATATAATGGAGTGAACATTAAAATAGTTATGAATTTGACACAATCCTTTAATTGGGCTTCCATTTTTGAATTTTGTTTTGATATTTTCATTTAAAAAATACAACTCCCCTTAAATTAGTGAAGAATTATTATTGGTAAAAATATATTAAACATTAAAAATGAATTTATTAGGAGTAAATAAGTGTAAAGAATAATTTTTTTATGTTAATATAGAATAAGAGAAACTTTAATGAAAACAGAGGTTCAAGAAGAAAACAATAACAAAATTTTAATAAATTGAATCGTATTCCCAAAAATTAATAAAAATAAAATTATAAATTTTATATGATAAAATTAATGAGTTTAATGATATGAAACATCAATGGGATGTAAACATACACCAAGGGCAATGCCAATGAAAATGGATGTTCAGGTAGAAAATAATTACAACATTGAAATCAATTGAATTGTATTCCAAAAATTTTCAAATCCTCAAAATTTAAGATAAATATAATGAAAATAAAAAGATTCATGATTTGAGTCATCACTATCCAGTATAACACAACCACACTCAAGTAATAGTACTGAATACAAAATATAAAAAAATGGATATGAGATTAAGAAACCCCTTAAAAACAATTTGGCATGGAAATTGGTGTTCTTGTGAGGGATTAATAAAAGGTAAAGGGGTATCCCATTATTTATATATCATAAGGGATTTATGGGTGAGGTGTGAAAACATACCCCATCACCCAAGATTTATAATAAAGGGACACAATATAGGGTTGATTCTAGATTAAATGTGAGCGAAAGGATCACTTAACTTAAATTTGTGGGTGTACTTCGCTTGGTCTTAATAACATGAATAACTAGGTTAGGTTCATAAATGATAAATTAAAGAACCCTTTATAAAATTATTTTATTTATTTTGAGTTTATTAAGTTCATTTTTGGAATTTTAATTGTTTTATTGAATTCAATTTCATTTTTCGTATGTGCTCATTTTTATTGTATTCATGATCAACTCACTTATTAAATTGTATGGTTGTTCATGTAATATGGTAGTTGAATTAAAAAAATTATTTTTATATTTTAAAAAATAAAATTAATAATATTATTATGTTATAAAATTAATTTGGTTATTTGGAGTAAGTTGATTCATTATATAATTTAGTAATCATAAACATTTGGATTAAATTGTTAATTTTTCTCACAATTACCTTGTTTTGTATTATTATTGAACATCATTAGTAAATATAGATTCTATAACAATAAATAAGATAAAATACATATATAATAGTCTATTTCCTCCAATAAAATGGTTTCATGTCCATAGTAGAAGAAGGTATGTCAAATTGAAAACATCGTCATCCATTAATGTGAAAAATTAACCCATCTCAGACAATGTTTCATTTTTACGTTAAATGAGGGAGAAAGGAGAGATGATGATGAATTTTCCCATTAACATAAAAGATTTACAGTACATATATGTTACTGTAGTTTTTATTCTACTTTGATTAGGGTATTTTAAGAAAGAAAAGATAACAATAGAACATGAAAATGAAGGAAAAGAAAAGAGATAATTTACCTCATGAATTAGCCTTCCTTGAGATCCTCTTAAGGGAAGCAGATTTGGTATATATCTGAGACCAAGGGAATCTGGTCATGGGGGTTCATCTTTTGAGGTTATTGGGGTAGAACATTTAGAATGCACATGGCTTAAGGGAGTCAATAGAAGGGGTGGAATATGTGGTATTTATAGTGGAGTATAGGAGGGTTTTCCAAAAAATTTAATTATTAGTTTGTTATTTTTCTATAAGGAATGACATAGTGATTATTACATGACCAAAAATAGTAAAATGTGCATTTGAGTTCAACAAATTGGTACTTACATCAGCAGATCTTCATTAATGAATCATTAAATCAATTATTCAGCATTTTGTATAAATTATCGTATTTTACAATTCACCCAAAATTCATGTATTTTACAAAAATTACAACAAATCAACATCATAATTTTTTAATGTGTAGAATAATAATTTAAATTCCATTTTTCTAAAAAATTATAAAATGTTTAATTAATTTTTTTAATTTAAATAAGATTTTACACGAAAAAAAAATTTTGTACAACATTTATGTAATTATTCCAAAACATAGTTACATCATACATTCATTTAAATAATCTATTTACACTATGACATGTATGGTTACTATTCATTAGTGTATGTCACTTTTCATAAGGGTAATATTACTATTCATAAGGGTATGCAACTATTCATCAAATATTATGTTGGTCATATTAGACTCTAAATTACATACTTATAAACAACAAGTTTGTAAGATTTTTTAAATTCAAATCATAGGTGTGGAAAAATTATGTTTACTTGCTAGGTAATAAAAATGTGTTATTTTGTAGTGACATAATTTTTCATTCATTCAATATTAAAATTATTTTCAAAATCTTGGTGTTTTACATTATCCACTCCTTACAAAAACATTATCATCGAAATTTGATATTTCACTTTTAATTTTATTGTCTATTACTAGAAAATTTTATTGTGATACCACATATCAGAAATATGGTTAATGTAATATCCTCCTGAAAAGAGTTAGGGAAAAAGAGATGGTCAAAATAATAATAATAATAAATAAATAAATATAAATAAATATAAATTATAAAATTATTCTTTCGAATGGAGTGACATTGATAGGAATTGGAAACCTGGGAATAAAATAAAAACCAAAATATGAATTTTTAGTGATAGGAAACAAGTTTAGAAAAAATTATATTACCACAAATCGAAAAACTACACTTATGAAAAATTGAATTAACATTAACAATGATTATGATAACAAGAAAACATTTAATACACTTTCTATAGAGTTGAAGGATTATTCCACTCTATATGTATATATGTATACGTTTATATTTCATGAACACTATATTATACTTTGATTTTTGCTTAAAATACCTATATTTCCTCTCTTAGCATAAGATTCATCATGTGGGGTCATTAACCTCTAGAACCTCATAAAATGGTCTATTTCAACCATTTCATGAATGATTTAACCTTTCAAAATATCTAGATCCAATACATTACAATCATTCCAATGGTAGCTAGTACTAGCCAATTTAATTTTTCCATATATAGAATCCCTCTATTTCAAAATTGACATATCATTCTTATGAACATAATAGGATTTTTCTATCACTTGACCACTTATTTTTCAAATGTTTGACCTTCAACTATGTTAATTTTATTTACTATAATTAATCATACAACCTCAAATCCATTGAGAAAAAGTATTTCACTTCTATCCTCTTATATTCCATAACTCTTATAACAGGTGAATTTATAAAAAAAATTCTAAAGATGTGTTTTTTTACTAGGAATATTAATCATTCCACTACATTTGTGGTAGCATCCTATCGTGACCTTTATCAAATAACACCATTTGTGGTATATTTCATTTATTCTTGGGAAAATGATTCACATAGTGTCTCATCTCCTTTCAGTTATAACATCCTAAATTAAAAAACATTTTATTACACTTTCCGTTATGAACATGGTTTCCTTTTTCCCCAAACATATAACAAAATCCCATTCCCTTAATGAATTGACCAATGTGATTTATACACAATTATCACATGTGGGAAAACCCTACTTTCTATTCTTCCATTTATCTATGTTTTTATCTACCATCCAATTCTTCTTTTTCTTCCATTGCAATACATACGACTGATAGAATTCATTACATACCTTGTTAACACATGATATTATTTCATCATATAATGATGATACGTGGGAGACTATATTCCATTTAGATAATTTCATAATACCACTAGTGATATGATCCATGTAAGTCATTGCATCATTTTCATCGGTGAAGTTATTATTCATTATTCTAGGAACCATTTATAATTAATTCCATATAATATATTATCTAATGAAATTATGAACTCTCTATATCTCAAAATATGGTATAACACATATCCTAAATTTGTCCATCATAAATCCTAGAACTGTATCCATTAGTTACATTATCGGCATAAATCCTACATAATAGTGGGTAAAGAAAATTTGAATTATCATACACATATCTTCCAAGAGTGTCAAAAAAGATGTGCAGTAAGGCCCACTGTCGGTACCAGGATACCCCATGTAAAGCCCAAAAAACTTTTTCAAATTTTTCACCCATATGTAAATCGATGTCAGAACCACATCCACTTATAGTATCCTACCAGAGATATATTTTTTAGAAAGATATGCATAATATATTCTTTAACAAAATTTTATGATATTCTTGTATAGTAATCCTAAAATACTATCTTAACTATTTTTCTTATATTCAACATTTTATAAATCTTGTATTCTTGTTTTATACTAAATTTCCTCTGATACAAACTATAATGCCCCATTCCCAGAAAAAATAATTCAGTAACTTATTTTATTACAATGGAATAGATACTAGGAAGATGCATCCCAATGGAACGATTAGTTTAGAAGTTTTGGCAACAATCTGCATACAAGAGTCTAAAATTACAACTTGAAAAAAAAACAACATAAAACCTTCAATATAAAATCCCATATTCTCGTAGATTAAACCTAAAATTAAATCACATTATAATTATCCTCATAACCTGGAAGGATAAAACATAAGAAACAGGTGACCTCAAATTCTTAGTAAGTTTATGCAATACAACCGAAGATATAATAAACCTATACATTAGCCATTGTAAATTACTAAAAACACATTCATTTCAAAATTAATTTAAACACATTATGGATGGAATAATATCTAAATAAATAATTCCATATAAAATCATGAACATGGGAATTATAATAGTATAATAACCACATGAAATTTCAATTTCATGTTTTATAATGTGGGAAACGCAATGTGGGCCATTCTAAAACAAACCATTGAGGCCTCTGTCAAGAAATAAAAAAATTATTAAGGCATCAACCCAACCCAGATCTATGACAAATTCTCAAGGCCTCTACCATTTCCATGTATATTTTCCTCATGAGACCTACCATTGCATAAATGGGATATATAAGGCCCTGCCCATCACTTACTATGTCCAATTCATTCCTCATATGAATTTAGATAACCTAATTAACATATAAAATCATATTGAAACTAACATAAAAAAGTTAAATAACAATCACCAATCATTTAACAGAAACAACAACTATTAAGAGTATTATGGTGATTGGTATCATGATAGCATATCCAAATTAAAACTAATCATAAACCCTTTGAAAACATATTGTATATGATATCATAAGTGACAAACCTCAATGAAGTACAAGATTCAGCAATGTATGTTGTCTAGGGTGAAGATACTTTTAAATGGTACTATGAATAATTCCTTAATAAATAATCCATAAACATTCCTTAGTGTCACATGACACCATAAAATATTCAAATCATAATACATTATAATATCATGAGAATTAGGAAACACTTGCTATGATATACCAATGGGAATTACATACCCCACAAGAAATAGAATGTGTGGAACAATAAAAGAAAAAGTGAGTTGAGAAAAATCCTTTTTTACATTGGAAAGAATATCTCCTTTGGGAAATAAATTATGTCTGCCAGGAAATCCGATTATTATCAAGTGTATTAAATAAAGCCTTATTGAGGTGAAATCATTTAAAATGTGTTTTTAATTATGCATTAGAAATTAAATATTTTTGTGTAGTTTAAATAAAATATTAAAGGATTTTAAAGTAAAATGTCATGATTTATTTCGTAAAACCACAAATGAACCAAAATATATTCATCATGGTAAATTTTTTTATTTTATAAACATTAATATTGGAGAAAATAGATTATACAGTGAACTTCAAAACATGTTAGATTTTGAGAAGTTCTTTGAATCAGACTTGACTTTTGTGGGAATTTGTGAAAAATTATTTTAAAAATTATAACTCCCCATAAAATAAAGAAGTATTATTATTAGTACAAATATATATAACATTAAAAATGAATTTATGAGGAGTAAATTAGAATAAATAAGAATTTCATTGAGGTGAATTGAGAATAAGACCAACTTGAATGAAAATGGAGGTTTGGGTGTAAAATACTTAAATTTTTTTAATCAATTGAATAGTTTGAAAAAATATAATAATCTAACAATTATGAAATAAATATCATGCAAATAAATAGACTCATGATATTAAAAATAAATTGGAAGTATAAATACCCCATGAAAAATATGAATGAAAATGTTGGTTCTGGTATTAAATATTTACAACTTTGTAATCAATTGAATCGTATGCCCAAAAAATAATAATAATCATATTATACATTGAATACCATTAAGATAAAGTGATTAATTATATGAAACATCATTGGTAATTATACATAACCCATAAACTTGTAATAGTGGTGAATATATAATATCTCACAAAACTAGATGTTAGATGATTAAACCCCGTACATACTTTTGGGCATGGTAATATGTGTTCTTGTGAGGGATTAATGAGAGGTAAAGGGGTATAATATACTTTATATATCAAAATGGGAATATGTGGTAGGTGTGAAAACATACCACATTATTATGAATTAAAAATAAAAGGACACAAAATTGGGATACTCATGAATAAAAGTGAGATAGATGATCCCTTACCTTAAATATTAAGTTATTATTCACTTGTTCTTATTGACATAAACAACCAAATTATGTTTACTAATTAACAATTATAGAACCCATTATACATTTATTTGATTTATCATTACTTTATTATGTTCATTAATGGATTTTTAGATAGGTTAATGGATTCAATTAATTTTTGTGTTAGTGCTCGTTTTCATAATATTCATGATCGACTCCATATAAAAGAATTTGGTAGATCATGTATTATTAGAGTTGAAGTCAAGATTTGTTTTTATATGTTATTAATGAACATTAATAATGTTATATGGTTATAAAATTAATTTGTTTTTTAGAGTAAAGGTAAATCATTATATAAAATATTAATGATAAACGCTTGGATCAATTTGGTGATTCGGATCACAGTTTACTTATTTGGTTTTATTATTTTACATCATGAGTGCATAAGGATTGAAGTAAAATAAGTAAGATAAAATACAATTATAATAGAATGGTTTTACAATAAAAATGGTTGAAAGACCAGAGTTGAAGATGGTAAATCAAATTTACAGCATCATTGTACATTAATGTGATACATCAACATATCCCAGACTATGCTTCATTTTTACCATAAATAAATTGAAAATGAGAGATGAAGGTGATTTATCTGATTATCATTAAAAATTATAGTACATGAATGGTATTAGTGTTTTCGTACCATTTGAATGATGATAATTTAGGAATAAAAAAGAACAATAGAACCTGAAATTGAATGAAAAGAATAGAGAAAATTAACCTCTGGAATTAGCCTTCCTTGAGAGCCTCTTATTGGAATAGGATTTGGTCTTCTTATGATACCAAGGGAGTATAGTCATGTGGGAGGAGCTTGGGAGGATATTTGGGCAGAATTTGGAGAAGTAATGAGGCTTGAAGGGAGTTAAGATAAGAGGGTGGAAGAGGAGGTATTTATGGTGGAAGGGAGGATAGTTTTTTAATATTTTATTCATTAGTTTTTTAGTTACTCATAAGAAAACAAATAACGATCATTAAATGAGAAAAAATAGTAAAATATTCCTTTGAGTACAAAACATTTGTGATTACATTAGAAAAACCTTACCAATGAATCAATAAATCAATTATTTAGCATTTATTATTAATATTCATATTTTACTAATCACCAAAAAATAAAACATTTTAGTGAAATCCAAAAAATTCAACTTAACAATTTATAAATGTGTATAATACAAAAATGAAGTACATTTTTAATAAAAAAATCTCTAAATATGATTAATTTGTTTTTTAATTAAAATAATAAATTAATTAAAAAAGAATATATCAAAAACATTTATTTACATTTTCCAAAAAATATGTACATCATACATTCAATTAAATCGTATATATATATATATATTATCATAGTTGATGTAACTACTAATAAGGGTATTCCACTATTCATAAGGGTAACCTTAGTATTCATAAGGGTGTGTTACTATGCAATAAATTTTTTTTGGTCATATTAGACACTAAAAAACTTACTGATCCCAACCGTGTATGTCATATTGTTGAAATTCAAATCATATGTGTGGTAAAATTATGTTGTTTGGATAGGTTTTTTGTGGAGACGTACTGTTTCCTTCATTATATATTTTTTTTGAAAAATCTCAGGATGTTAGAAATAATTTCTAACAATAAAAATAAGTAAAAAGACATTAATTATTTAATAATTCCTATTTTTTATGTCATTGATATGATAATTATGATCACAATAGCCGATTATTGTTATTAATATAATAAATAATTTGGGTAACTATATAATTATATAATTAATTATTTTTTTGAATATTAATCATTAAAAAATCATTAGTTGTTATTTTCGCTACTATATATTATAATAGTTCACATAACTATTGAAATTAATTTTTCTTTATTTCCCATGTTTTTAATTATATTAAATTTTTTTATTATTGACTATATTTTTAATGATTAATAAATGTATAAATTAATTTATCATATTATAATTATATTAATATCATAATAATTAAAATTATATATGTCATCATTTATTTACTTATAATTATACAACTCATGTAAGAAACTAATAAATTTAAAATTTTAGATGTAATTTAATCTAATACCTCTAACTAGTTAAATATATATTGTTACCGATTGTATTATCTATTTTATATTATAAAAATTATTTCAATGTATATATATATATCAAAACATAGTAAAAATAATAATTTTTTTAATGTAAACAAGAATTTTTGTATGGGGTTTGCACTTATTATCTGACCATTAGTTGATGTATGTACATTTTTCATGTTTCGTGGTATATGAGTAAGTTTGAAAGGGATTTACATATCCTAGGACCAATAAAGAGAAATACATTGACCCAAAACCCATTTATCCAAAAATAACTGTTAAAATACACAATTAGTGATTCTTTAAAGACATGTTTAACCAAAATTATCTCATTAAACTTCATTAATAACATTATTCATTCTATACACCTAAATCATGAAAACACCTAAGGAATCATCAGTACTTTTCTACTACCATGAAAATGATAAAACCATAACCAACTACATCTTAATTTTAAACATAATTATATGATTATAAAATACTTTAAGACTTGTCAAAATTTACTAAACCAACGAATTCACATATATCATTGGTCAAAATAAGATTTTTCAACAATAAAAACACATGATTACCAAACAATTGACACTAAAACCAATTCCCAATGTATCATAAGTAATTTCAAATTATCCCATTTCCATATCTTTTATGTAATTAAGATGTGTATTAGGGTACATATCATGACCTTCTATGTCATTCAAAAACCATGAAATTACCCCATGTGTTCTATTTTTAATATCCCAACACCTATTGATGGGTATTAAACACAATATAATTGTTATACCTTAAATATAAACATGATCATATTTATTTTTAATCATAATAACTAATAATACAATATAAGATATTCAAAGAAGGGATGGAATAAAATCGTCCTGTGTTTAACATCGTGGTAGGTCAGTACTCTCACACTCAACTTATGGTTACATTTAACCAAAGGCATATCAATCAGTGAAGTCACATAATACTGGGTGAATAACACTCATATTATAATTTAATCAAAAAATTCAAAAAGTTATTTGTAAACATAAAGGTTCTATACCGAATATGTTTTAGTCGACCGCCATCCATCAATTATATCTCTTACTCAATGAAGCGTGAGGAACCTATTCTATGGTATAGAATGTTTGGATCACATAATTAATACACCCTTTTTTTTTCAGATACCATAAATCTAAAAATATAGCTCATTATTGCTGCCAATAACGACTGAGGAAACAAAGAATATTGACTGAATGGTTCATTTTGGAAGGATTCATTTTATACCACTAAAAAATGTCAAGGAATACAAATATATTCTAAATTTATATTTTATTTCAAAAAATAATTGAGGTATCATTTCTAAAGTCACAGAAAATAATTTATTTAATGTCGGGAGAATGTTAAAAATCTCATGACTCAATCAATGGAGCCATTCCTCCTTGAAAGTACCAAAAAAAATTATTGACTATCCTAAAATGGTCATCTAATATCACAATGTGTTCCCAAATACATTAATAAATAGTTTAATTAATTATAAACAAATTATAATTTATTTATACATTAAATCAATTTTAATTACAAAATAAATTCATTAAAGAATGAATAAACTAGTAGATGATATATCATGGCTTAATCCCATAGGAATAAGTATTTTCCCAACCCTCATCATCCTCCCAAAAAGAATGGATATAAATTCCCCCAGAATAACATGTCAATTCATCAATAAATTTTATTTAAATTAATTAGAGCTTATAAAAAAAATAAACATACCCCATGATAGAACTCAATATATGAAAAGTTTTCTTACTTTCAAGATTCACTATGAGAATGTTGAGTGGAGGCTCAATAATTTGGACCTTCTTCCACCATGATCTAGTTGAATCAGAATTAAAACAAATCTAAAAACTAGGAAATAAATAATGAAATAAGAAAATATGAGAAGAGAAACCAAAGGAATGGAAAGATAATTAAATATTTAATGAACAAACTTCTAAATGATCTTAACTGAAGGGTAGGAAAACAGTACAAATAAAAATCCAAGGAGGATCTCCTCTCTGTAATGGGATAAAAAGAGGTGGGGGAAACCTATATTGGGTTTAAAATGGCAAAAATATAATTTTAAAAGCTCCCCTACAAATTTGAAAAAGGCGTTCTAAGATACACTATATACTCAGTCACCCGTGACCAGCCACAAAATATACCCATGTAGAGTGATACACAACACTTGATGATCCTTAGGTACTTGGTTAAAGCATAATGTTTACCTTATGGCATACTATAACCACCTACCATCCCTTTTCCAAATATTAATCCCCAAAACTAAACTCAAGCCATTAAAACCTATGGAACCACCACATTAAAATACAATTAATAATTTAAAATTCATTTTAGAAATTCCAATTCATGGTCTAAAACAAATATTTTCTAAATTGTTCTAGTTTTTATATCTCTTTCAAACATGTTTTTTCATACTCTATAAACATGAAATTTTGTGGCGTGTTACAAAATCATCACAATAAAAAATATCCAGCAGAATAATTATCCATATAAAAATATCATGTAGTCAATATTGGATATTTGAATCATTTTTAATACCTCATTATAAATTTCTAATTACTGTGTTTGTGTTGTCATAACAATTGAACCAGTGAACCATTCAAATTCTTGAAATTCCCTCACCTTGACACATCAATATACTATATCAAATGATTCCTTATATTTATCATTTGAAATTCCACAATCACCCTCATCTAAAACAATGTTTTTTTATAATTCATCACTTGAACCATTATTGAAAACTCATTGATATGTCAATCAAAAAACTGATTAATTCTACAAACTTAATGAAAATTTCCCACCACAAATATAATTTTTAAATTCCTAATCAAGTGATGTTATATACCATAGAAGGATAGAACTGGTCAACACCATACCATCATTCACATGACTTCAAACTCGATCCTCAAGAAGATATACTTATTTGAATGATTAGTATCACCCCATGAGATCAAACTCAAAACAAGAAGCTACACTCTATCACATAAATTTTCACACCCTCCTTCGATTACTGATATTACATAATCTAATTTAACAAATCTATCAAAATTCAAATAATCATACCCAATCATTAGTAATATGACAACCACTAATACATAATTATTAGTCTCTAAAGGAAGATTAATTTAACAAATTAAAATTTGAAGATACCTATATCATGGTATTTTTAAATTATTTAAAATAAAATAGTTATTTTTGTTATATAACTAAAAACCCACAACCTCCTCCGAGTTGTCTATCCTAACACTTAATACTTTCATTTAATAAAAAAGTGTTATAAATAAGAAACATTCCTTTAGATTGTCGATTGTTAATATCTATTATATTATTTTTCTTGTCATTTATAAATGATAATAATACAACCAAATTATCATTATCATCCAAATTATTAAACTCAAAAACCATTATCACATTTCATGTGTATGTCTACATTGTGAAATCACCCTTGGATTCATGAATACTATGAAACCTCATGAAAATTCTTTTAAATGATTGTTATAATATTTAATTTCATCAATCAATGTAAATGGATTGTAATATAGTGTCATTACATTGATCACAATCAATAAAATATATTGTGTAAACCCAATATAATATCCAAATTATCTCTCAAGTACATAATTATATATATATATATATATATTTCCTTATAAAATTTGTTTTGGGACTTCTCCTAATTTCTATTAATTAATCCTAGCCACTCATGAAATCATAAATTTCAGAAGCTTCTATGATAAATTCCCTACATTTTATGTTTTAGTAATGTTCACTAATAATATGGAATATGCGTTTAATATTAAAGATTAACCATGATATTCAGGCCCCTTTGGCCGTCTCTAAATCACTATATAGAGAGACTATCTCATGCACCATTAAAATTAAAATGAACATCTTCTAAATGATAAATCACATCAAAACATAATGAGAAAAAAAAATTATCTAATCAAAAAATGATATAGAGTCATGGTACACAACAGTTTTCTAATTATATAATAACAATTATTTTATTCAATCATTACCATGTTGATCCCAAATATTAACATCATACCCACGTTTTTGTTCACAAAAACTAGTAAAAACCCATGTACTAACCCTATATAGTCTTGGATTTTAGGGTTTTGTAGACACCATTATAATATAGAGGATCCCCAAAAAATATAATGACTAAACTGGTCACAAAGAAAAAATACAAAAAATCCAAAAATAACTAAAGCCACACACTAGGAATAAATGACAGGAAACACTGATTTATATCTATATGTCAGAAGGTCCTCCCACTATACACACAATCATATAATAATTCAATTATCTTACACATGAGATATATTGATGTCGAACCATTAGCATTCCAACACATTCCTTTTAAGAATGATCATTATAATCTTATCTCAATGATTATATTCCAATGGAAAAATGTAGATAGCCCAAAAAAACCAGGAAGCTTATGAAGAATCTAGTTAGAATGCTTCAATGCTAGGGATATTACAATAATACACTCAAAACAATGCATCATTATAGTTGTTATAAAATCATCACTTATACAACCAAGCATAAACTATAGTGTCACCATTCAACATAAAAATGATAAATTGATTATGGAAAAAATATCATCAATTCTAACCTCACAATCCTATTTAATTAATAAATCATTCAACATTATAAAATAAAACTAATTTAGAAACAATTACTCTCATTCTTTCACGTTCATAATAATAGAGATATCCCCATTCATAACCCATTACCGAATCACACTTCACTTGTTTTTTCTCTAAATCATGAATCATCTACACAGTCTTTGAAAATACCATGTCACCCATAATAAAATGGTATATCCTTTCTTAGGTCACCCATATTTTTAATAAAATATTTTTAAAAATAATAGGAATGATCCATGATGTTCAGTGATATCAATTTATTCCCCATTATTATTATTTGCATATCTCTATCATTCGGCTCCCTCACATAGAAAACAAGTCACACCAAAATTTTGTGTTATATCTCGATGAAACACCCTATCTCTTATATGAGATACAATAAGGTAACTAAAATGTCAAATAACTAAATCTGGGATCCCATATGTATCTTAATTTCCATATCCATTAAAGATTCCATATCTATATAACTATCATAATAATTATTTTCATATTAGAGTGGTAATCAACGATCATGGTCATATCTATTTGAATATAGAAGTCATCACACTATGGAAAGTATTATCAAGAACTTTGTAACCATCATCTTTTACTAAGTTGAAATCCACAATTATGTTTTTTTAGAAAAACACCAAATAAGGAATTTTTGACATATTAAATAACAAATCCAATTTTTTTTAAATAATTATCAAAATCACATATAAATACTGAACATGTATTGCAATGATATATTACAAATATTATTAATAGACTTACACTTTATTTAAATCATATACATAAAGTAATAACAAAAAACTAATAAATCCTCAATAACATTCATGAAAATATGTAAAAAAATAAAAACAATGAGAATAAGGGATATAAATCCTGAATTTATATAAAAATATAATTAAACTCATATAGGTGTTGGCTAGGGATGAAGATTGTATTCATCCCAACATTTTACCAACACTATATATTGTATGTGGTACCTGTTAGATTAGGATGTCCGATTGATAGGGGAGTGTTATCAATGCAAAAACAAGTTTTACTAAATTCTTTCTTTCCTAAATATCTTCCCACATTCGGTATTCATAACGTATAAATAATGCATTCAAACTTTTTTCAATTAAATTGTAAATATAGTAGAATGAATGGAATTTTAAGAAGTATATATCCTAACTTGGGTATCTACTCGTTTCTCTATTTGAGTAAAATCCTAGACATTGATTTTAATCTATTAATAAGAAGTAATCATCCAAAACAAAAGAATTTATACCGCATGTTTAGTTATATTTTCTTTTAATGTTCTATCTAATAATTAAATCTAGTAAAAAAATTCTGATTATTGATTTATATTTTATCATATTAGTTTACAATGGTAACTCTAATGAAATGAAAAAAATTCCTTGTATTTTTTTTATTCCTCAAATAAACTACACAACCCATAAATGATGGTATTCCTCTAATCTGATATAATAGTTTAAATTAAATATATTCTCACTTATTTATAATCCTAAACATCATGAAATTACGAAATTTTGGGACTCAAAGTCCTTCTCACATGTCATGTATCTTAACAACAAGATGCTATTTGGGTGGTTGACAATCGATCTTACTCACATTCTATACAATATCAATAATTATGGAGTCGTAAATTATCATTAAATTTATAATTAAATGTATGAAACATTTATAGTTTATAATGGAGTATTAATCATTATCACAAACACTAAGAACATAAACATTCATAACCTCCTCAACATTGATATTCAATATCCTAAATTATGGAACATCAAACAATTTATCCCAAATGATTTGTAGAACATGTAGTTTGGAATCCATATATCTATCTTTAATGTCACAACAATTTAAAAATAAACTACTCTTATATTATTCTCTCCCCATTTTAGAGCTATCATTTAATTTTAAAATCTATGTAAGGTACTGCATTATGGGATCTGAAAATTTTGAACATTGAATTTTCCACTTTCTCGATTTTGAGTCTTACTTATTGAATGATAAATATAAATCTATCTTAAAAATTAATTATTCACATTAAAATATAATTTTATATAATTTACAACTTCATTAGATATTGCATGTAATCAAACAATTTATATTTTGTTAATTACAGTAATGAACCCACCTAATGGAATTAACGTAATAGAGAATTCAAACCAATCAATATATTGAATAATAATGCCTTTTTATTTTCCCACTAATTTTAATCTTTTGAATATTATACATTAAAACATTCTATTTGATTGGTTTTGATTAACATAATATATCATGGCTAATTATACCATCCTCGTTATGACATATTTTTTATTTAAATTTAACTAGGTTGTCTATGTCACTGATTGAAAGAGATTATAGCATTCCGCTCCATTATATTCCATCTTATTTAATAATCACATGTTATACAGGTTATACTTCATAAATGTCTTCCCACCATGTCATGAAAATAAGCTTCTAGAACATCTCTTATTTTATCTTCATAGATCTTGTCTTCTCATTGAGGTTTCTAAGAATTCTATATTTCAAAATATACATACTCAAAATATTTTATTGAATTAAAACATTCTATTTGTAATTAAATATTTTTTCACTAGTCAAAATCCTCGGCCTTATAGATTCATCAATAACAGTCTTGTAAATATATATCATTCTAGTGGAATATGGATCATAATATGTTTCCAAAGACCCATGATATATTTTATAATAATGGAATGTTTAATAATTTAATATTTGTTTATAATGAACTCTCTTTTAGGACATATATCAATGATTAAAATTCATTGAACACTTAAATGTTTGTTAGGATAAACAGAAATATCCTTAAAGAACATTTTTAACTCAATATTTTATTTCTCTAAACAAATATATGTTGTAATAACATAAATATTCATCAGCACAAAAAATATACATCTTTCCTCTAAATTTTAAGTCAATATTGTATATATAAAACATTATTTGTGTTCATTTATCATACAATATTCACGAAAATAAATTTTATTCTTCATGTATCAAAGAAATTTTCTAAATATCATCATCATGATTTTATTGTTTCAACAAAAATTTCATACACATCAATAAATCATTATTTTTCCAACATATGATAATTGAACACATTAAAACTAAATTTCTTATAACATATTATTATGTAAAACAAAAATTTTAATTTTCCAGCCACATTAAATTTTCAACATTATGAAATTATCTTTCGCTTATCATAATTCAATTATATCTACATACTTATAGAAATATCATGTATATCAGAATATAAATTCAATATAAAATAAATATATAAAAACTAATGTAGATACTTCCAACCTTATAAACATTTTCCCCCTTCATCACATGTCATTATTAAACTATGTTCTGATCCTGAATAATCATATGTATACTCCTCCATAATCATTGTCCCTTTTTGAACTCATATAAAGTTATATTTATGGAACCCCATATTTCATATTAATATCTCCCCTACCATGATTCACATTATCCTTAAATTAATTTATCTACATTATTATTCATATTTAGTTAATAAAATTTAGACATTACTATTATTAATTAAACAATGGATACATCTTCATTATAATATATTTGGATACTTTATCCTCCACATTTGGACTTATTTTGATTATCCATTTCAATTCTAAATTAAATATTATTATCTTTTTATCATGGATATGTTCAAATTTATATCCCCATATTTGATAATATATGTAATGGATATATTATCTCCAAATTCTAATATTCACAAGTTATTGAAATTCATACACATATTATGCTACATTCATGAATTAAATTTCATCATCTTCCATTTATCATACTTTTTATAAGAAATAGAACCTAAATTACAAAATACAATGATAAAATCACATTTCATAAAGATCAAATCCACAAATATATCTATATAAATATTTTAAAAATTTCTGGTATAGAAAATATGATTCATTAAAATATTTATAAATGTATTTCAATAATAACTCAAAAAGTTATATGAGTATGAAATACATATTTAAAGGATACTTTTCAATAGATTTACACTTATTTAATTTTATCCTCATAAATAAAAAAATTTAGGTCTAATATTTCGACATCAAGAGTCTCAGGATAAATATATATGATATTATTTACCCCACTCAACAATTTTAAGAAATTTTATATCTCCCACACCATATTATTGTATTTATATAATCACATATTCCAACACCAAAAGATCATTAATATTTTCCAGATATTATTATATTTTGTAGGTTTTCAACTCAAATTCCCCAAAAATTGATAAATTCTATCCATATCATTCATGATGGATGGTACAAAGGAATTATTTTCATTAAATATTAAAATAAAGTACCTCATTAAGGTAAATAACATTGTTGTTGTAGGAATTTCACAATAACCATTACATCAGGGCCCCCATGAGGACATGATTCCCACAAAATTACATTATTAAAATTAATAAATATAAATATATGATAAAAAATTTATTTCAACAAAGTCACATTCGATTGGGAATCATTGTCGAGAGATATTTATCAACCCCGAATCTCCTCCCTTTTTTTATAAAATTTTATAAAATATTTCACCCATGATTATCAAGACATTAATTAATTTTTATAAAATATATTTTTTCATCATCTCAATATTCTTTATTAAGAAACTATATTTTACCCTCAAATTTCATAAATATTTAAATTTTTTAATGAATTCTTCATTATTTTCTCCACTTCTCACTATAATAGAATTACAATTATTTTATCATGAGGTACATGAAACCCATTCATCGATCTCAGAAATGGGTTTCTAAATTTATTTTTTTACTTAATTTAGGTAACAAATCGTTATTTTCAATTTCTTCTTCATGGAATTTTTCAACTATATAAATATTTCTTTTTTACATTGGGGGATTGATACGTTTTATTTATAAGAACTATTTCATTGTTTAAAGTTACTATTTACATATTTCTTACTATAATCATTGATTTGGTATATTCATCAATAATTGAATATTTATATCTTTTATGTATCATCTTTCTGGGCATATCTCTTTAGGTAATTATCTTTCTAATCATTATTATTGAGTTTTTTTGTTCATAATATTTAATTTTCATATACCCATGTGTAAACTCACAATTTCGTCCGTTTTAATGATAACTTGTCTGTTGTTTCCATAATGAAATATTGAAATTATTATTATAAAGAATGAAAAAGTATTATTCATCAATATGAACAATTGTTTTACTATTTACTTATAATATTTTTTTTGCAGTGAACTGATTTAGAGTCCTCTTTTAATCTTCATTCACCTACAAAAATTATTCCTAATGTCACAAATTTTTCCCCATAATTCAATACATCTGTAATAGTCATATTATGATATATTATTTCACAATTTTATTACATTGCATATGATCAACCCACAACATAAAATAGTAACTAAATATTATTTTCGTTATTGTTATTGTATTCCATCGGCATTTTAAACATTTATTTTTTATTAAACACTTCATTATTTTACACTAATTATATTCAAATACTTTTATAAAATGTGTTCACTTTATCCATTGCTGATGTGTTGGTTTTCTCATCATTTTACCTCTATATACATATGATTATAATTTTAATTGTAACAACTACTATTTACAGAAACATAAGTACCACACATAATACTTTTGAATAAAATTAGAACATTTTCCTCTAATATTATAGAAAATTAAAAATTGGATGATTTTTATACATTATTTATATAAATATATTTTAAATTCGAAATATGTATCCTTTTAAGATAATTCATGTATGGATATATTCATTTATATTTTTTGATTCTTTAGTTTGTATCACATACAGAATTATCGATATATCATAAATATCAAAGATGATTTTATTAAGGGTGATATTTATTTCCTCAATAAATTTCATTACAGTTTCCCATAATTGTATCATAACATAAGATTTTTAGTTATTCAAAATAAAATTTTTATTTAGAGTAATTATAATTCTGTTCTATTTTTTTACCATGATTCACAATTGATTAATGATAAAATGAATTATATAATTTTGTGATATTTTTGGGGAAATAATGTTTTAGTCAAAAAATAATCTTAATAAAAATGTTCCAAAAATTATAATTTATTGCATAATTATGGAATGAAAACAATTCTATACAGTGTATTCAATATTTTTTTCTTCTCTATTTATACACTAGAGAATGTGTGACACTTTTATATCCCTTTAAATTTAGTCAATTCCCATAAATGTTTTATCCAACTAAAACTATTTTTTCTCATCACAATGATCTTTACCAGATCCCAATATATTAACTAGATAAAAAAAACAATTTACCTTATTTACACCTCCAAATATTCTAGCAGATTCAAATTTGTAGTGAGCGATTATATTAATAACATGGGGAGAGTCAACCATATTATGAGAGTCAAATAAAATGGTTGAAATATCATAAAATAATTTGTCCCAATACTTTTTAGAATCAATGAAACATCGTCGTCAATGGTTTAATGAAAATATAATAACTTAATTTATTATCGTGTAAACTAAACAAATTGAAATAGAGAATATAAAGACATCAACAATATAACCCAAGGATTAAGAATAATAAAATTTTGAAGGATTCTCATCTCATTTTTATTACTAATATTGTTGTGGTTGATAAAAACCATATCTTGAAATGAACATATAAATATACTACATGTTCTCTACATTTAAATTATATGTTTATTTCAATATGGTTTAATACATTTATGTAGGAAATCCATTCATTAATGCCAAAAAGGGAGAGGAATAAATAGTGCTTCTAGAATGGAACCCATAAAAAATGTTCCTCTTAGGAATCACTGTGAAGGGAATCATGACCCACATAATTTTTTGCAGCCTAATGGGACATATCTTAGATTCTATGGTTATCTAACAAGGACCTATTTGATTCCGTTTAATGTTATCCATATAAAATCCCACAATTTAGGTATGTCTGTTTCTATATTTAAATAATTATTTCATTGAACAACCTATTTCAGTTGAAAAATGGAACAGAAAAACTACAATGCATTTTATTAAAATAAAATTTTATGTAATAGAAATTTGAAATATAATTTATCATAGAATGTGTTGGGAATTAATAAATGTGACCTCATTTATAAATATTTTAATAACATACACGAAATAGATTTCTTTATTATAGGTCTTCCTTACATGTATCATTTATTTAATCATGAAATATTGGTAGTATCACTATAGATTTTCCTATACTATGACCACATCGAACTACAACTGTTACAACATGAAAAAATTATTTATAGGAGAGAAAAATGCACATGAAAATCACTATAATATTTATGGTAGTGGAATCATTACCAAATACATCCATTATTTATTATAATATCAATAAGTCATAAGTGGAGTTTTCTTGGGGAGTCATGAGTGGATTATAGGATGATATAAACATGTAAATATTAATAAATTAAATTTTATAACATGAATTTTATACATTTTTAATATTACTAATATTTAGTAAATAATAAAATTTTTATTTAACAAAAAATTATTTTTTAAATTCATTTAATGATTTTTAAATAAATAGTTAATCTTAAATAATTAGGAATAAAATCATTTAAGAATTGGTTTTTGGAGAAATATATTTTTATACATATTCTTTATTTTTCCCCAAAACTATATTGTTCTCTTATAAAGGGTCAATTATTGTTTTACAATGCTTAAAAAAATATATAAATAGTTATTTTTAGTTAGTAAATAATATGAAATAATAGTAAGAGCACTTAATAAATCATAATGATCAATTTTCTCAAAACAAAATTATTATTAAATAGATATTATTTTACAAAATTAAATTCTTATTTGTTATATTTGTAAATTTATTTTGTTAAATTATGTATTATTTTTTTAAAATGGTAGAATTATCATAGGATGAATTTATGTAAGTTTTCAAAAAATATTGATTTTTTTACAATAGAAAAAACATAGTTTTTAAAAATATTACAAATTTTAAGAAATCTTGATGACATAAATGTTACAGATAAACCCTTTTACATGGATCATTATATAATTCACATTTATAATAATATATTTTTAAATATTATGATTAATTTTCAAACATGTTTAATTTTTTTGAAAACATGATATATTTATTCTAAAATATATTTTTATGCATTATATATTTATTTTTTATAATTAAATTTTATCACTATTAGAAACATTACATTATAAATATTTTATCATATATTTAATCAAAATATAAAAAGTATTTCATATGATTAATTTCATTTTTAAGAATAAATATAAGTTAAAAACATAAAATAATGGCTTATATGGTAACTGTTCATTTTAGTTAAAAGAGAATTTTGGGGGAAGGCCTAAAATACATCTATATTTTTCTCCTATTTCTGTGTGAGAGATGTGGATAAAAATAATTACACCCTCTAAATTTTTTCCTTCTATTTAATGATCATTGAATTGAATTTGACATGCCTCTAATAAAAATTAACTAGTTTTTATTAGTATTAAACCCTCTAACTTATTAATAAATTCAATCAGAACCATGATTATCCTCAAATATAAATACATTTAGCTTTATAAAACTCTATAAATTACCCTTCTCAATTATCTATAAAATATTCTAGACATTCTTGTCCAACTAAAATAGTTATATTTGAAGGCTCAAGGAGTTATATCGGAGTACTTAAAATGGTCTTAATAACTCCATTTTTATTTTAATTACTTTTTTCCAATCCCCAAAATTTTTATAACCATAATAACATATATTTATTTTTATTATTACTATAATTTTATTTTATGATATTTATGGAATACCCATGTTCAACATTTCTCTAATTTATTCTAGAAGTTAAAACCTCTATCATGTTATATTAATACTACCACCTCCATAAAAACACATTTTATTTTTCACCATCAACATAAATTAATGGTTCTAAAATTGATATCTATGAATATATATAATATTATTGAGTAATATATTTCACAAATATGGTTAATAAAGGCCCGATCAAAATATGATCATCATTATAATGTAATCATTTGATGTTTGTAAATTATAAGAAAAATAATATTTTGGATTCTCAAAATCTATAATAATAATTTCAATAAAATTAACATGTACATACATAATATTAAAAAAATTATTCAAATACATTTTATAATATTGGAATGATGGAAATGTTATAAATAAATTGGATATGACATATCTATTAAGAAATTTCTATGAATAAACCAATTATTATCAAATGATTATGAAAATTTTAATTATATAAAAAATTAATTTATAATGGATGAGTTTAATAGAAGAATAATTATTTTTGTTAATTTATTTTTAATTATCGGTAATGTGTTATTAATATTGTTGTATTTATTATCAGTAAGGTTAAACAACAACAGTTGATTTTGGTAGTAAAAGGTAAGTGTTTTCTTTCTAACCAAAGTATGAATCTGGGACTCTTATGACTATGATTAGATCAGGGGAATCATATTATAAGTAAGTATAAATCCTCATATATTTTTTACCCTCTGTTTTTATACATTTGACATTTTATCAATCCATTTTATTTCCCCATTAATTCTAAATTCAACTAATGTGTTTATTGTATGAGAAACAAATGTTACAACAATTTTTCAATAGAAAAATTTCCTCCCATCCCCATATTATCCATTATATATATATACATATGTTACTATATTAAATTAGAATAATTATTTAGTTTGTTCTCAATTTAATTTAAATAAATTTGAAATGATTCTATATTTTATTTTTTTAGTATGTTCGTTTTCCACCGTCCTTGATATTTTCTAAAAAATATATAAAGAATATTCTTTTTAATTATTTCCAAAAGAGATTCAGTTTCATATCATCTTTTATTTATTTATGAAATATATAAATATTTTTTTCATGTATTTTATAAAATAATCAATTTCCAATTAGAAAATATTTTGGAATGATATCAAAAAAATAAATTAATTTTATTCTTACATCTCAAACTAAATATTATTTATATTAAAAAAACATTTTTTTATAGTTAGTCAAAAAAATTATTTATTATTATTTAATAAGATTATACTTTAATGATATTTTCTTAAATGTTTATTTGGAAGGACTATTATTACATTTTATGCATGGATTCTGGAAGCTGATTAATTTTTCATTAGTTAATAATGATATTATGAATTAGGAATTCATTCAAGATATCATGTCACGTGTGTGTATGAGTTATCATTATTTAGTGGGTGTGAAAAATATATCCCTCTAATGATATGGGTAGATATTTATATCTCATGAGATTAGTTTTTTTGGGGAATGAGATCATATCCAAATCCCAAATCAGACTTGTTACAATATGTTTCTATGAATTTGGAGTGAATCCCACTCTATATGGGATTATATCTACCATGTGATGTTGCACTTTTAGATGATTCATTGAAACATGAATGTTTTTTCTATGAATATACTACTTACACTAATATATGAAAAATTATTATTCCTTTGTTTTTATTTTCATAGATTACGACTTTTAAAAAACACTATAAAACTATTATTACTTATGTCTAATTTAATAGTCAATAATATTTTCATTTACTCAAATTCGATTATATATTAATCATTAGATATGGTCTCATCATTATGTTATTTGAACATTAATTACCTCTTAATTCCTTTTTTCACATATTTTTTTCACTTATTATAAAGGATTGATAAATACCATATTTGTCATTTTTGATGAACTAATCTCTCCCATTTATTATGTATAGATTACATACAATATGAATGTGATTATTATATATCATGAGGAAAATATGGAATTACTAAGAGTATGATTTTTTGTTTATTTTGGAAAATATATTCAATATGTTTATAATTTATATACTCTATAATTATAGTAAACCATTAATATTTTCATATTATCTCTCATGCGATATAAATAATAATCACTTGATATAATGTATTATGCATGTATACATCACTTTGTTGTACTCAATTGGTATTAGATCTCCATATTGTTTTATAGTGACTAGGATAAGAGAAAATTAGTGAACACACAATAATAGTGTTTAATATAATGTAACATGAAAAATTGTTGATAAAATAGAGACACTATAGTTTTATAGATGTAACATCACAATATGTATAATTAAAAGAGAATACATGATATGAAACTGAAGAACCTATAACAATAACCCTAAAAGGGAATATTGGGTATTAACATAAATTTTTTTATGTCGTATAGTCTGTATCTCATACAATGATCACATATTGAAATTACTTTGGGAAATGATTTTGTTAATTCAAATTCCATATACCAAGCATTATAAGGGATATTTTTTACAAATGGATAGTGGACCAAATACGAAATTTTCCATGAATCACATATATTGAATTCTAGAAAGTTATAAGTTGTGTTACATATTTAATTTATAAAATATTATTTTTATGTTAATAAATTCTATATTTATTATCTCTTTATGTTCAATTTTATCATCCATAAGATTCCATTTTTTCCACAAATATTCTAAATTTAGTGGAACCTTGTTAAAAATTTGGTGATGGAAAATGAAACATTTCCCCCAAAAAAACCATATAAGGCCACTGTTCTATTTTAAAATAAAAATGAAATACATATAAAATAAACCCAATCATTTAAATTTAACAAAAAAATTCAATTTTATCTATAATGTAACATGTTAGGATACACTTCATAGAGACAGTTTCATCGCTAAACTACTACCCCCAATTAGTCATTCTTCTAAACCATTGATTGTTGTGATATGGAATAATTACATGTAGAATATATTGTTTTACTACATTAATTGAAGCATTATATGGCTGTCTTCATTTTGTATTTATTAGAGTTTTAGGATAACCAACTGTGGACCATCATTTGTCATATAATTAAAAAATGAATAATTTGACTATTTGGGATTGGAGGAGTTCAAAATAATATTCATCAACAAATAAATTCTTCATAATTTTGAATGGAAATCGAGTGATAATTTATAAATATAAAAAAAATATGAGTCCAATGTCACTTAGGTCATCACTAACATGAGACATAAAATTTAAGACTCATGTTTCAACACTATATATAAAATAAATAATAAACAATTATTTGGTAGCCAAAGACCATATATTCAAAACTTATTATTCCTATGCAATTTCAATAGAAATGAATATATTAATTTTTAGGAATGTACATTGGAGAAAAAAACTATATATTATCAACATTCACAAGGATTTCAATGAAATAATATTAAAATATGGTTTTATGGAAACTATAATGATAAATCACATGGTGGTAAGAAAGATCAACCACCTCCATATAAAAAAAATTAGAGGCCGAGTAATGTAAATTAATTTATATGGATTTAATGGTTATGCATGTGTGGGAAGGTTGGTCACGTAGTCATCAATTTCAAAGAGGGGTAATGTTCATACTCAGTATAAGAGAGGATTATAATGTACTAAATAATGAAGCACCCATAAATAAATTATCAAAAAGAACGAAGTTTCATCTTTAAGAATATTAACTCCCTTATCTATGTATTAATGATTAAAATATACATATGTGAGCTCTTACTTCAAGGGAATAAATAAAAGGCTCTGAAATTTATATCATTGAAGTAGACCATGAAAATGAAAATGTTAAATGTACACATATTATTTACGTGATATTTTTGAATATATTTTTTATCCTTATTTTCACATTATTTAATATCATTAAATTTTATAAATAATTATGATTACACATCATTATCCTTTGCTTTTGTATTATTAGTGAAAACACCCTGTGATTTATGATTGCATCTACAATATATAATTATTCCCATGCTGAAATTTTGGTTATGATTTTTCTATCATATATAGTTATATTATTTAAGGATGAATTTTGTGGGCTATTTATGATGGACTATGTATTCAAAAATAGGGCATATAAAAAAAATTAGATAAGGAGATATCATTTATTATGCTCAAATCCAGTTAGAATCAAATATTAGTAAAACTAAGATTATGGACTCCATTTGGATGTGAATTCTACAATATGTTCATTGAATCCCAATAATTAGAGACACTTGGCTAAAATGGTTGGGGGGGGGACTCAAAATTATAGACCTATTAATTATATGGGTGTATATTGATGTGTTTATCAATGAAATGTTTATTCATAACCATTAATATGAGGATGAGTTTTTAATTGATTTCACAAAATGTTATATTCACATATAATATTGACCATACAGAGTAACCCAAATTTAGTTAGGTGGAATAATGAATTAATCTTTTGATAATATTGAAAATTGAATTGTGTGCTCATTTTTTTCACCATGTGGTTCACTAGTACCCGTTTATAAGATGAAGGTTTGATAAATGTGTGACCACACTGATTTTGGTTAATTAAAAAAACTATTGATAATTAATAATGATTATTTCCCATATATTAATGAATTTATTTATAATTTTTTCGGATCTCAATAATTTCTTGAAGTTGGATATTTTATTTCGATACCATCCAATAATGTGATAGATAGATGATACACCCATGATATATTTCCTCGCATGACATGGGTATAATTAATTCTTTATAATGATTTGTAGACATAAACAGTCCACTAAAAATATTTTTGTATATAAGAAATAGTTTATTTATAGATTATCATGGAAAATTATTACCAGAAATTATTGCTGATATTATCATATTATCTATAACCAAGGAAATAAAAGAAAAACATTTTAGGTTTGTGATGAAAATATTTCCAAGATGAAAATATAGGTCATGTTCTCATTGTCTGATTATTATCTATTAGAAGTGACATTATTTGGTGTTGTAATCACATTAAAGGGTTTATTGTTTGATCATTCAAACAAATAGGTAGTAGATTTTTATTTCAAAACTCCCATTTTAATGTGGGTCAATATTTTTGTTATTTTAGATGGATACAATCAAAACATTGTGAGAATTATCTAATGGATTTCAATTTTATATTTTTTGTTATCAAAAAACGGGGAACAGTTACTGTAGATAAAATAATGTTCAAGGATATTACCATGAGATTGGTCTAAACATCGATACTCACATTACCATAAAATTTAGAATATTTATTGATATACAATGATTATTTTAGGATGGTATTGACTTGTGTACAATTGAAATTTTTTTGTGTATGTTCATCTACACCAATCCAGTTAAAGACACCTGATAAAAATTACTCGAAGCATTATATCTATATTATGTTTGTTATCAATGCATTAAATATTTGGTATAATTAAAACATTAATGAGAAGTGTTCTATATAATGTAGTCATAAAAATATATTTTTCTCCCAAAATATGGAGATTAACCTATTTGGAAGGAGATTGGTAATGTCAACTAAATACTATGATTTCTCAATATAATAACAAATTTGAACAAAATGCGTGGTGTTTAATTATCTCAATAGAATGGTCCATTTCACCCTATATACTATAGGGATTTAAAGGGATGAAATCTTCCAATAAATTTAATTAATGTATATTGAAATCCTAAAAAGAATTTTAAAATTAGTTATATCCCAATTGATTTATAATATATCTATCAATGTGTAGGTCATAGAGGCCCAGAAATATAATATAGTGTTACAGAAGAATATTGAATATACTCATTTTTTTAATTATAACAATTCTTGTGTACTAATATTCCTATGATGAATAACTGTATCCTCAAAACAAGAATTGAATAAGGAATTGTTGGATGATTCATCGAACTCCAAATTCTATATATATCATGAATTATAACGATGTATAAATTTCGTATGCACCAAATATGAAAGAACAACATGAATAGTGATAATATAGAGTATAAAACTCCATTCTTTTTGTTTGAAAATGTAAATGAAAAATGGATTTTGTTAAAGGGTTTGATTCTAGAAAATTCTATAAGATTATATAATTTTGGAATCATCACCATTGATTTAGTTACTAGTTTTAAAAATATTTTTTATTATTATAATTCTGTAATAATTGAGGTGAAATGATTTAAAATATAAAAATACAATTCCATTTGAGGGGATTTATAACTCAATCACGTTTTAATGATATATATAAAGGATTTAGTAAGGATACATTATATATTACAATTAATTGTATTTGTTTGATATCCACGGAAGTGATAATATTTTTTTAGAGAAGTCTCCCAAAATAATAGAGAATAGATATATTATTTAGAAGTTATTACCACCCGCAATCTCATGTAAATCTCAATGTACTATTTAATCTCATGGTAATATATTGAGATATCTCTTTATTGAAATGAAATGTAGTTTGGATCAATATCATCAAAATTATGATTCATAATGTAGAAATATTATTTACATGTGAACAAAAATAGAATTATTAAATTATATATATTAAAAGACCTAAAAAATATATTCATGTTGGGAGGATATTTGAGAAAAAACATGTAAGGAAAGGATTATTTCTAGGAAATGATGTACAAATTGATAAATATTTTGTTAAATATAACTACATAAAAAATATAAATGAATAGTTATAAAGAGAGGAATAAATGTAATTTAATGTTATAAGTGGGTTATAACATGTTCTTTAAAATATATCAATAGTATAAGGGTATGATATTTCATTGGAATAATAATTTGACCTATAGAAAGGTTGTTCAAATTCTGATTATTGATTAAATTTGTGTTGTAACTTACCATTGACCACTTCCACGAATTCCTTCTAAACTATATGATATATTCCATGTATAACTTTTGAGTAAGTACTTACTAGATACATCACGTGTAAAAAAACTGAAGCTATTGAACTATATAATGGACTCAATTATGAAAAATAACTACTGAAAACCTTAGATTTATAATAAAAGGTGTAATTAAAAAAGTTAACTCACATAGAAAACGTACCCTATCATGTTTCTATTTAGGTAATAATGTTTTGTTGATGAAATTTGTTTATTAGTATACTATTCAATAATATTTAATTAAATAAAATATTTTTCAATTGGAAAAAATATTTAATTTGATATCATGTTTTACACTCAGTGATGAATGAAAAAACCATGATAAATTTTATTAATATAAAATATTATGTTTTAAATTTGACTATTATAATGTAGATGATATATTATTTTTAATTATTAAAAGTAATTAGATTATGAAATCAATATATGTAACTCTTTAACCCCAATTACCCAAAGTCGGTGCATTATTACATAACATTAGCATGGCCACAAGGGATCAAATCTTGAAATACCAATTGCTTTAGTAGACTTGGAAGTAATAAATACAGTAATGTGTTTTACATTACATTATGAAATAAAAACAACAACAAAAAATTCCCCCTATCTAACACACTTATATACTTAGCCTATCCATATAGGTCAACCATAAAATACATCTTCATTTCCTAGGAAACAATAAATCATAGAGAGGGGTGAGCTCAGATGCTAATTAAGGATACAATATATTAGAAAATCTCATAAATAAACATGAACATTTAATGATATGTGTAATACTAAAATGAAAGACTTTTAAACACTAACTTCATCATAATATGTCAATGATAAAATTGAATAATTCCATTTAATTATTCACATGGATATTCTCCTTTTCGAATAATCACATGCATTATAAGTAGAAACATTCAATATGATGGAACCAATAATTCCAATCTTCATAACCACATAGTCTACGCCTTGTGCCAAGACTAAATATATGATTTTGTCATGTCCTTGATACAAGACTATAGTTTTCCTCATGAGACCTATTGATTCTTTATGGAGCTAAAGCGGGCTCCACCCGTCACTTATTAGGTCCAATGTATTTCTAATATGAAAAGGTTTAAACATAACATCACCATTTGTATTAAAACTAGCATACGAAATATAAATAATTTACTTATATTCCATGAATGGTATAAAAATAACACAACCATAGTAAAATATATCACAAAACCTTCAATAAAATATGGATGATTGGTTTCATAATAAATCAACTTAAAATAAGTCTAAAATCCATCAACAGATGTTGACAGAGATTAAATATAAACTTTTTTTTATGGAAATATCTCTTTCTATTTTGAAATATTTTATAATTCATAAAATTATAAATGAAAAAATTTATTTTAAAAATAATATTATAAGATTTTATGGGAAGCTTCGATGATGTTATAATGGCCTAAAATAGCTGCAGCCACCTTATAAGTTAAAAATGACTTTATTACCTTAATGTTGTCGAATATGTCATAAAATACGTGGTCTAGAAAATGATAGAAATATTCCTTTACAAACATATATGGTCAAATAAGGGTATAAATGACTTTTACCCACAGTCTAGTAAATTTTAAAAATGTTTCAAATTAAATTTTTAAGAAAACACAGATGTGGTTGATAAAGAGGTCACATAAGATACTTACGTATTAACAACCTCATATAAGTAAAGAGATTGTTGAATTAACCCTTACCTTGTAATTTTCCATGATTTAGGGTATGTTGAACTAATGTATAATAGTTAACAAATTGTTATTAAATTATACAAAAACTATATACATAAATATGATATCATATATGATCCTCTAATATTGCTTTGTTAATAATATTATAGTAATATCATCTTTTCGGGTGTTAAGTGATCCATATTATTTTATATGATCGGTTACGTAATACGTGTTTATTATAGAAATGATTTATTTTATTCATATACAAAATGATATTAAGTTCTTAATCATTATTTTTAATCAGAAAATTAAAATTATTTTTGAATCATTCGATGGGAATTAAATCTCATAACGTTCGTGGAGACGGTAATCCATACATACGCTCGAGCAAAAATATCATTATATTAATAATGAAATAATATGTAATTGGATGATATATCATATATAAGAAATATATTAAGTGTTATAATTATTATTTAATTTATTTATACTAATTATTATATACATCTAAATAATAAAGTGTTTGAATAACAAACTACAACACTAAGTGGAGAGGGTAAGCCGTACATACACACATATGATGACTTTGTCATTCATATGATGGATAAAATAATGAATATGGTTGTCCCATTTTAATATCATCACAGTATATATAAGATACTTGAGTTAATAATTTATAATGGAAACAACAATGAAAGAGGAAGTGGAAAAAGAAAAGAACGTCAAAGAGGTGATGAAATATTTACCTCTTCTTCGGGTTCTTTCTTTTTATTTTATCAGAAGGGCTCCTTAGGTTGGCTTTCATAGCAAAATAAATGCCTGTAAAATGAAGGGAGAAAAGTTGGGAGGATATTTGGAAGGGTTTTTCCAGGCCAAATGGCTTTGGAGGTGTAAAATTTAGAGAAAGGGAATTACCCTTTTAAAAGAGAGGATAGGGTCACTATAGGAAAATATTGAAACATAATTTTATAATAAAATCATTTTTGTTTTATAATGGATCAGAAATGACTTATTTCAAGGATAATGCGTCGATGGGTTGAAAACCTATCATCAAATATTTTTTAGACTGGTTTAGGTAACTATATTAACCTTATCTTTTATATTTTACTCTTTGTTAAATAGTTTGAAATTTACCATGTATCATTGTATTTTTATATTATATGGCTAATAAACATACTATAAAAATCCAAGAAAACCCCCAAGTGGTTCATTATTAATATATCTATCCGGTTCAAATCCCTTTGGCGAAATTGTAGATTTTTAATAATATTATATTAATTAATAATATTTTATTTGTTTTAAAAACTCAATTATGTAAAATTTGACACTATTTAGCATTTTATTTTTTTTAAATTCAATTGAAACTTCATAACTTAGAATAAATGTTATTTAACCAACCCTGACATATAATATTAACCTATAAATTTAGTTTAATTAATCAAAAGTATCAATTTAGATTCAATTGGATACTTATAATATCAATTATTTTAATATTTCATTAATATGGTAATTACTACATCATCATTGTGTCTTAAAAAAATTAAATTATTTAATGTGTAAAAATTATAAATAAAATACCATTCCTTAGTAAATCTATTTAGATTTATAATGAATATTTATAGTTGAATTTATATTCTGTGTAACCCTATATTAAAAATGGTTTAGTTATTAAACATTGAATTTATCTATTTTGACTCTTATTTAAATAAAATAATCATAAATGCCCTAATCTAATCCAAGTGAACGAAAGTGGATAATATTTTATTCCTAAGGTTTTTTCTCAAATAACACTTACCAATAGAATTATGAAATGTGTTAGGGTAATTATGATATCATTTTTACCCTTAATTACCCTATTTAATTTTAACAATGGTAAATAAAAGTCAAAAGTTACTATTTAGACAATTATTTTAATCTTATTGAACCACATATTACTTACTGATACCAACCGCGTCTCTTATATTTTTTAAATTAATTTACAGAATCGATAAAATTATGTTCTTTGCGATTTTGCAAATGCTCTGAGGAGGTGGGTAAAAGACTATAAAAAGTAAAATAAAATTTTTATATATCTAAATTTTTTATAAAATGACTCCGATGAATTACATTGAACATATTTAGTTATTAGTAATCTTTTTTAACCTAAAAAAATATAAATAAAATAAATTATTATTTAAATAAAAAGTCAGTTTTAACCAAAAACACATCGTTTTTCACAAATCATCAATAATTGACGGTTTTCAGAAAAATACCAAAATTTCCACCTAAGAAAATTTTGATATTCCAAACTCAAAATTGAAGTCCATTTTTTAAAATATAATTTTTTAAATTTTACAAACCGGGTATTACTATTCATAATGGCATGTTTGATTAGTCGATGTGTGTTATAATCATGAAGTTGTGTACAATACAAACTATTACATTATTAAAATAGAAATATTACATGGAAGCTTGAGGTGTTACATTCTTCCCTCCTTAAAATAATTTCTTCCTTGAAATTTCTATAATACTACCGCAAAAAAAATATTTTTGTGGTTCTTCATCATAAGTTCCTCTGGTTCCCATGTTGCCTCTTCCAACTTATGGTTTCTCCATAGATCTTTTATCAGATGAATCATCCTGTTTCTCAGCACTTGTTCTCTTGTATCAAGAATTTTGATAGGCTCTTCACAATATTAAAGATCAGGATTCAGTTAAATTTATTCATAGATGAGTATATGCAATGGTTCAGGCATGTATTTTCTCAACAATGATATGTGGAACACATCATGAACATTGGAGAGACTTGGAGGCATTTCCCAACGATAATCTACAAATCAAATTCATTCTAGAATTTCAAATGGTCCGATGTACCTGGGACTCAATTTAACCTTCTTACTGAAATGTATAACACCCTACCCTTGAGATACATTCAAGAAAACAAGATCTCTTACATGAAATTCAAATTCCTTCCATCAATTATCAACATATCTCTTTTACCTACTTTGATCTGCTTTGATGTGGGTTTGGATAAACGTCACTATTTCTATCATCTCCTCAACAAGTTGTGGGATTATAAGTTTTCATTCACCAACATCATCCCAACAAGATGGTGTGTGAAATCGCTTTCCATATAACGCTTCATATGGTGCCATCTGAATACTTTAATGGAAGCTATTTTTATTGGAAAATTTTACCAGAGGTAAATATCGATCCCACATCCCTTGAAAGTCAAGTGAGATATATCTCAACAAGTCTTCTAAGGTTTGAATAGTCCTTTCTGATTCCCATCAGTTTGATGGTAGTAGGCAGTGCTCAAATGATGTTGAGTATCCAGGGCCTTTTGAATACTTTTCTAGAATCTTGATGTAAAATGGGGATCACGATCAGAAACAATTCATTGGGGTACACCATGGAGTCTTACAAATTCATTAATATATATTCCATTCATAGTTCAAAGTGGTAAATCATCTCTTATAGAAAGAAAATGTGCTTACTTGATAAGACGGTCAACAATGACCCATATTTCATCATTATTCTAGGATTATTTGGTAGCCCCATGAAAAAGTCGATCGTAATATTATCCTATTTCCACTCAGGTATGGGAAGAGGATGCATGACTCCTCCATTCTCTTCCCTTCTAGATTTCAGTTGTTCACAAACCATACATCTTCACACAAAATCAGCAATCTCACTCTTCATATTGTCCCACAATAAAGGTTCATTTAAATCTTTATACATCTTATTATTACTAGGTTGTATAGAAAAACTGGAGTGATGATCATCATCCAAAAATTCCCTTTTTAGATCAGGTATATCAGGAACACAAATATTCTTCCCAAATTTCAAAATTCAATTTTTATATACTATGTTGATGAATCTCCCATCCTTCACAACTTTAATTTTCTTTTGAAATTCCTCATCATGAGTCTGAGAACTTTTTATCCTTTCTAGTAAATATTGTTTGGCGACCATTTGAAAAAGTATTGATGTTTCACCTTCCATGGTTATTCCCATATCCATCTTTAATAGATCAATGAAAATATTATCCCTTTCAACTCTCATCTTATTCAAAACTCCAAGATTCATTCTGCTCAAAAAATATGCCACCTTGTTTTCCTTCCTCGAGTGGTAGTGTATTGTGCAATAATAATCTTTAAGTAGTTATATCCATCTCCGTTGCCTCATGTTTAGTTCTTTTTTGAGAAAATATACTTAAAAATCTTGTGGTCAGTATAAATCTTATATTTTTCACCATAGAGACAGTGTCTCCATATTTTCAGAAAAAATATTATTATTGCAAAGTCAAGTTCATTAATGGTATAATTTTTCTCCATAATGTTTAGATTTCTTAATGAATAGGTAATAATTATATCTTCTGCATAATGAAACAAAAAAGGCATTTCCTTGAATAAACATTATAAAAAACAAACCCATCATTCCCCAATGGTAGATCCAAGATAGAATCATTAACTAATCTTCTTATCAGTTCTTAAAAACATTATTAACCCTCTTTTTTCCAAACAAATTCAACCCCTTTACAAGTGAGTTTGGTTAATCGGTTCGCCAATGGGGAAAAATTAGGGACAAAATTCTAATTATAACCAGCTAAACAAATAAAACTGAGTACCTCAGTTATACTCATCAGTGCTGGTCATTTTTGGATTGCCTTGGTCTTTGATGAATCAATTGAGATTCCATACTTAGTGAAAATATGGCCAAGAAAAGAAATATCTTAAAGCAAAAAATCACACTTTCTAAACATCCAATATAATTCATTTCTTATAAGAGTCTTAAGAATTATTCCCATGTGATTTTTATGATCTTTGTAGATTTTGTAGTATACCAAGATATAATCATGAAATACCATAAAAAATTCGTTAAGATATTACTTGAAAACAATATTAATTAGATCCAAAAAGACAGATGGTGCATTAGTCAACCCAAAAGGCATTACTGTAAACATGTAATGCCTGTACCATGTTCGAAATGATATTTTTGGAATGTCTTCCTTCTTCACACACAACTTAGGATATCTAGATCAAAGGTCAATCTTCAAAAAATATTGAGATCCATGATGTCGGTAAAATATATTATCAATGTGAGGTATGTGATACTTTTCTATATTGTTTTAGCAATGATATCCCTGTATTTAATTCACAACCTCATAGATCTGTCTTTCTTCATAACAAAAAGGGCATGGGATCCCCAAGGAGAAATACTAGGGTGAATAAATCCCTTGATACTCAATTCCTATAGTTTTTTCTTTATTTACACAAATTCTACAGCAGCCATTCTATGAGTTGTCTTCGATATAGGCCCTGAACACGAAATTAAATCAATGGAAAACTCAATTTCTCATTCAAGAGGATGTCCTGGTAAATCCTTTGGAGACACATCAAAATATTCTTGGAGAATAGGTACATCCTCTATTCAGACATTCTTTTCCATGCTAATAGTTGTTTCATTCTCTTCTTCCCAAATAATTGAATTTATTAGAGCTACTAGGGGAGATAAGAATCAGTTTGGTATGATTCTATTCTATATATAAGGTACTCTTTATCATCATTGAAATTTGTTACATCCTTCTTCTTACATTAATTTTTGCATCATGGTCCAAAATCCAATCCATTCTGAGGATTATATCAAATTAAATCATGGGTATGATAATGAGATCGGCAGATAAAGATCATTTAGATTCCATAATGGGAACTGATTCACAACACTTATTGCGATGAAAATTTCCTTAGAAGTTTTGACTGACAACTCCCTTGTTAAGTCAAATTGAAAAATATCTAATTTTCTTTTCAAACTGAGAAGATATGAAACAACTCAATGATCCATAACTAAATAAAAAATTTACTAAACATGAAGAAACCATAAAATTACCTACCACCATGTCTTTTGGAGCTTCAACCATAGTAGTAGTGATCATATAAGTTTGGAATTTATCCCTTGGCATTTTCTATAGTTAGTTCCCATGGCGCTTCAGAAATTCATATTCATAATTATCTTTTTCTCTACAATTGTAGTATTCAAAATTGACAACATCTTTCTTCCCCTTTCAATCACGAGCTTGGTTGCCTTTGTCACCACACTTGTGACAGATATTCATTTACTTTATGCAAGTACTATGGTGTTTCTTCCAACATTTATTGTGGGATGGATATTCAAATTTTCTATTTATTCCCCTTATTTCCATTTCTATAGTGTTCATCAGATCTCGTTTTCAATTGGTTTTCTTTAAATTCGTAATACATAGAGATTTTCTTTTCTATCCTGATAACACATGGGATAATATCTTCGTATGATAAGAAGTATTTTGATACTAATGCTTTATAGAGGAATGGTTTTAACCCATCAAATAATCGATCAACCATTCTCCTTGGGTTACGTATATAATCTGCAGCAAGCCTTGTTAGCCTTGTAATGTTTTCATAATACTTTGTGATATTCTCATCCTCCTTTTTCTTCAGACTCTGAAATTTTCTTTCCATATCCGCTCGATGGTCACAAGGAAAGTATTTTTCTCTGAAAATATTTTCAAACTCCCTCCATTCCATGTTTGATATTTCTTCATCTTACTTTTTGTTTTGAATCAATTACCTCCATTCATTTTCATCTCTTATGAAGCAATAAAGTTCCATTACAAATTTTTCCCTTTCACAACTCCCCAAAGCATGAAATATTTTCTCTAAGGAAATATAATATCTCTCCAATAAAAATGGATTTTTACACCTAATGAATGTTGGTTGTGGTTTCCTCAAGAAGTGGTCTAACATTGATCATCCACGTTTTGGATCAGGGTTCTCCAAACAGGTGTGGTTATTATTCATAACATGATTCATTTGTCCTAGTATGCTGATAAGATTATCAGCACTAGTTGCTTCACTAGAACTAATATAATTATCTTGCTTAAGAGGGAAATCCTTACATGTATTACATGTGTTGATATGATTCCCAATCCTTCCCCTAGGTTCCATTTCTGTGAAATGGAATACACAAGATTAGTTTATGAATCACAATACATAACTCCAAACTTGTCAAACACTTAACATAAATTGTATAGTTTATTGATATAATAAATTTTCATAAAAAAAATCATTGAGTAAGTATATACTCATAAAACGTTCAAAATAGTTTGTAAAGAAATGAGAATTATCCTAAGCATATCCTCTAGAGTGTTGTAACCAAGGGTGGAGGAAGGCCTGTTGTTGTGCAGCAGTTCCAGTTCGAGTCTAGCTCAAATCAGTTTTTTTGGGTTTTACCACTAGGTACATATATTCCAGATCTGCCTATACCTACTTGTATCTAGACAGAGATTTATTTCTTGAAAAATCACAAAATCTCTACAATACCAAAATTCTTGGATGTTCTTCTATAATAATCCTCAATGTCTATCTTTGGGTAACATTCTATAATCAGAGTTGTTCTAAATGTATCTTCTAAGGATTGTAATAAACATCCAGTGATACCAACTGTATTTCCACAACCCTAGTTACCCTAAGTCAGTGAATTATTACATAACATTGGAATTATCACAAGGGATCAAATAACGAACGACTGGTCAGTTTAGCAGCCTTGGACATACTAGATACCTTCATAATTTATACATCACATCATGAAATAAAACATCAACACAAATTTCCCCTTCTTAACACACTTATATCCTTAGGCTGTCCCTACATCTCAACCAAAATATACTTCTTCACATCCTGGGAAAAAATAACACATAGAAAGGGGTGAGATCAGATGCTCTGTAAGGATATCAATATAGAGAAAACATTCATAAATAAACATAAATATATAAGGATAAGTATAATACTAAAACAAAATCATTTGAAACTTAAATTTCAGCCTAATATTGAAAAGATAAAATCAACTAATTCCATTTACTTATTCACATGGATTTCTAGTAGTCGAATAATCACATGAAATATCAATAGTCACTTTTATAATGATTCCATGCATAATTCGAGACATTATAACCACATAGTCAAGGCCTTGTATCAAGAAAAAAAATAATATTTTGTTAAGGACTTGTTCCAAGAAACTAGTTTTTTCTCATGAGACCAGCCATTATATCGAGAAGCTATAATATGCTCCACCTGTCACTTATTATGTCCAATACATTTCTCACATGAAAATGATTAAACATAACATAAACATTCTTATTGAAACTAGAATATGAAATTTCAATACATTATCCATTAACCATGAAATGTATAAAAATAACACATCCATAGTCAAATATATCAAAAAACATTTTATATAATATAGAAGATTTGTATCATAATAAATCATCTTCGAACATGTATAAAATCAATCAAAGGATGTTCACATAGATGAAATCAAAAGTTTTTGAGAGAAATATATATTTCTAATTTGAAGTCATTTAATTTTCATATAATTATAAAAGAAAACATTTATTTTGAAAATATTCTTATAAGCTTGTATGGGATGCTTCGATAATGTTATGATCGTGGAAAATAGTTGCACCCTCCGTATATGATAAAAAAAATACATTCTTACATTAATATTGTCAAAAAGGTCATAACGTACCTTGTTTGGGAAATTATGGAAAGATTCGTTTTGAAACATATATGGTAAAATAATGGTATAAATGACTTTAAACCATTTTATAGTAAATAGAAAAAGTGTTTTGAATGAGTTTTTTTAGAAAACAAGGATGTGGATGATAAAGAGGTCCCAATAGATATGTGCCTATTAAAACCCTTAGATAAGTAAAGAGATTGTAGAATTAACCCTTATATTTTACTTTTCCCTGGTCGAGGGTTCTTCATCCTCATATATAATAGTTAAATAATTTTTATTAAATTATAAATAAACTATATTCATAAATATGATATAATATATGATTCTCTAATATTTCTTTGTTAATAATATTTTAGTAATATCATCATTTTTGGTGTTAACTGATCTATTTTCCTTTATAATCTCGGTTATGTAAGACATGATTGTTATGAAGAGGATTTATTTTATTCATATCCCGAATAATATTATGTTCTATATTTTTTTAATCATAAAATGAAAAATATTCTTGAATGATTATGATGGGGAATGAATCTCATCAGTTCATGGAGACGGTAATCCATACGTATGTACGAGCGACAATATCATTATATTAATCGTGAAATTTTATGTAATTGGATGGTATATCATATATAAATAATCAATAACATGTTATATTTATTATTTACCTCAGTTAGAGTCATTATTATACCCATCCAAATAATGAAGTGTTTGAATAACAAACTACACCACGACATGGAGACGGTAAGTCGTACGTACACACGTATGGTGACTTTGTCATTCATATGATGGATAATATAATTAATATGGTTGTCACATTTTAATAAAATCAAAGTATATGGAATATACTATAATTATTATTTTAGAATGAAGGAAACAAAGAAATAGGAAGTGGAAGAACAAAATAACTTGAAATAGGAGATGAAATATTTACCTCTTATTCAGGTTCTTCCTTTTTATTTGATCAAAACGGATTCTTACATTGGCTTTATGAACAAAAAAATTAGTCTAGGATGAAGGGAGAAAAGTTGGGAGGATATTGGGGCATGGTTTGTTCGATTAAAATGGCATTGGATATGTGAAATTAAGAGAATGGGGAGTACAGTTTTATAAAAGAGGTGACGGTCACTTTAAGAAAAGCGTGAAATATTATATTATAATAAAATAATTTTCGGTTCATAAGGGCTCAAAAATGATTCATTTCGAGACTAAGGTGGGTATGGGTCTAAAAACTCTCAACCAATAGGTTTTAGAATGGTTTAGGCCACTATATTAACCATATCATTTAGATTTAACTCTTAGTTAAATAGTTAGACATTTACCATGTCTCATTATATTTTTATATTATTTAGTTAATAAAAATCATATAAACATAAAATCGAACCTTGTGTGGTTCATTATTAATCTATATAACCTTATATAAGTCCTTTGGCCCATCCTTACATTATTAGGAATATTATATCAATTAATAATATAGTAATTGTTTTAAAAACACAATTATGTCAATTTTGACACTATTTAGCATTTTCTTTTTTTGAAAGAAATAAAAACATTATCAGTTCGAATAAAATTTATTTATACAATTTTAAAATTTAATATTAACCAATAAAATTATTTTAATTCATCTTAAGTCTCAATTTACATTTATTTGGGTATTTATATTATCAATTATTTTAATATTTAATTAATAAGCTAATTACTGCATCATCATTATGTCATAAATAAATTAAATTATTTAATGTATAAAAATTATAAATAGAAAACCATTATATATGAAATATTTTTATCTTGATAATAAATTTTTAAAGTTCAATTTATATTTCTTGTAACCCTATATTAAAAATGGTTTAGTTATTAAACTTGGAATTAAACTCTCTTAATTTTTCTTTAAATAAAATAATAATCAAAGTCCTAATCTAATTTAAGTGGACCAAAGAATATAATATTTCATTTTTAAGTTTGTCTTTTTTCCAATTAAAATTATACAATATAATTTGGTCATGATTTAGGGTAATTATGTTATCATTTTTACCCATAATTAACCTATTTACTATTAATCATGGTATAGAAAAGTCAAAAGCTAATATTCACCAAAAATTAGTTTCATCTTATTGAACTACATTTTAATTACTAATATCAACCATCTCTCTCAGAATTTTTAAGTTCAACTCACAGAAGAAGTAAAAATATGTTTTATGCAAATGTGAAAATGCTTTTAAAAGGTGAGTGAAAGCGGTAAAATGTTCTATAATATTTTTATATATCTAAACTTATTATAAAATGACTACAATGAATTAAATTGAAATTATATAGTTATTATGTATCTATTTTGACCTAAAATATATTTAAATAAAATAATAACTTTTTATATAAAAAGTATCTTTTATCTAATAACGATGTGCCTTTCAATATTCATAAAAATTTGAATGTTTTCAGAAAAATACAAAAAATTCACCCTATGCGAATTTCTAAATTATGAATTCAAAAATGAAGTCTATATTTAAAAAATAAAATTTATAAAATTTTAAAAAGTGGGTATTACTATTCTTAATGGCTAGATTGATTAGTCGTAGTATGTATGAATCTCAAAATTTCATACAATGAAAACTATTTCATTATTTAAAGGGAAACGTACAGTGGGATCTTGTTGTGTTACAATATATAACTGGGAAATGAATGGAATTATGTTGTAGAAGACTTCCTTATGAGTCTAATATATCAGTATGTGGAATTGAGGTATCATCATTGGGGTTTTCCCTTGATCTAGGTAAATGTAAACTTCAAAAATGATAGATTGAATGAAATCATCATTGGGGAATGTTAAAGATTGTAGATATCACTATAATATCCATTCTATTTAAATCACCACCAATGACTACAAATATTTATTATCATAACGTTATATATTATATAGAGGTGTTTATGGAGATTAATAGTAAAATTTATGATAATATAACCTTGTCTTGATCAATAACATTTATATCCTAACAAGTATTTTCTAGACGTCGAACATCCAAAAAAACATAATAAATATATATTAATTTGGACAGAAATTTCTAAATGATATTTGAACAATTCATAGTGAATAATTAATCAATCATAAAGAACAATTAATAAAATAATTCATGATATATTATTGAAATAAATTTATTTTCTAGTTTAAAATGTGTTTTTGTATTAATAAATTAAATTGGTAACTACTAAAGGGTGTATTAAATTTTCCAATGTGAAAAAGTATACAATCATTCCATTCAAATTATTATTTTATATGAAATAATATTAAGAACGCATAATGATTAAAAATGATCATTTTATATAAAAATATTTTTGTTTCCATATATTTTATTTTTTGGATACAATACCAAAATTACACATGTTTTGAAAATCATTTTGATATAATTTTTGTATTTTTTATCATATCATAATTATTATATGGTGATTTTCTTTGGATTTTTCTAAAAAGATAATTTTAGATAAATAGTAAAAATATATTTTATATGAATTTCATAACACTTTTGAAATAATTGTGGTAAAAACATGACTTCATAATATATAAAAGAATTATCAAGAAAAATATGTATTTATTTTGTGAAAATATACATTTAAATTTATTAATTTTAAATTAAAAAAAATTAATTTTTTATCTTATTTTATATTTGTAAAAAAAATTAATGCATTGCAATTTTATTGAATTAGTTTTAACACATTTATAAATTAATGATAAAAATTGGTATTTATATTTTGAATAAGAATATAGAAAATATTTGAAATTTGAAATTTCATCATTGGTAATAAAAAACTATTATCAATTTAAAAAAAGAGTTACTGTGGAAAATATAAATTATGTTAATATTTAAAATAAAGGGGAAATGGTTAAAAATAACTATAAAATTACAGCTTATTTGTATTTATTATTATTAGATATGAGTATAATCTAAACCCTCCATGAATTTATATTAATGAATACATGTTCCTTTACAAGTGACATGTCTTTAATATAATGTAATTAGTATTTACCAAAATACCACAACTCCCAAAAATTAAAAGATCCATTTACCACCCCAATTATCATCTCATATAAACATTTTTAGCTCAAAAAACTATTCAAAATTCACATCCTATCTTCAGTTATAATGTTTTAGATCTTCAATTCTCACTAACAGAACAATCTAAAAAGGTTTAATGAGTTGTTCAAAGAATAAAACAATTAGCTCTAAATCCTCCCATTTCATTTATATTTCATTCATTCTACTTATATATACTCAAAATTTTATATATTCATTCCTACATAATTACAATAATATCATTATTATACTAAAATGTTATTATTTTTATTTAATAAAAAATTTGTACCATCATCCCATATAATTAAAAAAAGAAATCATAACATCTTTTGTATAAAGAATATTTCCCCCTTAAATAAATTATTACATTTATGAACACTGAATACTATGGAATATTCAAAAAATATATTTATTTGAATAGATATGATATTAATGAGTAATATATATCAATATTTCGGTTCATAATGGATTATAAAAAAATTTATTATCATTATATAATAATATGTTGGTTTGTTTAAATTGCAGAAATAAGATGGTGTTGATTCCATTATATTGATACGTGGATATAATTTTCATCACAAGAACAGGAAAATCCATCAATAATTGAAAATTATATAATAAAATAAATTTTATAACATGTTAATGATGATCTTGTTATTTGAAAATCTGGTCAAAAATATTTATACTAAAACATGTATGAATAATTTTTGTAAGAGCTGATGATAATTACCATAACTGGATAATAAATATGAAATTAATTGTTATAAATATATAGAATTAACCTTAATATATATGAATATGTCTGTAACATACATTATTAAGATTTTTTAACATTATAAATGATATAAGATATATTTCATGGATGTTGGGAGTAAAAATTAAGTTGTTTTTTAGATATCATTTTTGATTTAAAGATTACAATTATTAATTTTCCATCAAGATAGATTATATTATATTTCTCCCTAAAAACAAAAATATTCTAATTTCTAGTTAGTATAAATTTTCTTTTTTGGAATTTACACACTCAATTTTATCACCTATTTGGTTAAAAATTTACTCGATATGTTACTTGAATGTGTAACATTCCTTACCCCATCTTTACAGTCATGAATATTTTTCCTCCTTGACTAAATTAATTATATTTATTTACAATAATTATTAAAAATTATTATATGATTTATTAATTTCATTTCTATTTAAAATTTATTGATTATCAAAATAAATCAATATATACTTTTTTTTCACGACCAGACCCTACCCAGGCTCGAGATGCAACTACCCCAAGCCCGCCTCCATAGGCCAGGGGCTGGCGACCAGCGCCGAAGGCACCACAACTCGGGGAGGCCTTTTCCTAAGTACCTGTACACACGCACACAGCAAACTCAATTCAAAAGCGCTGAGTAAAAAGGAAAAGCAAAGGTAAACTGCTATAAATAAACCACAATGTGCATCGACCTCTAAAAGATACAAGTAAAGTGCTGAAAAGGAAAAAGGGAAAAAACACACGCCCAACCAGAAAAGGTGCCACAACCCGGCAACAGGTAAACAAGAAGAAACTGCTGACGGGTCTCCCACCTGGAACCCGGCCACGACCACCGCACATGGTCCAAGCTCCCAAGCTCCTACACTCCACTGAAGTCATGCTCCACCAGTCCGTCGTCTGCAAGGGCACACCAACTGCGGGAAAATCCCAAGCATGGGTGAGTATAAAAATACTCAGTAGGATACCCCGAAGGCTCGAGGGATCAACAAAGGAGGTACCAAAGGGTGAGCAGTAGAGCGAACAGAAAAGTAGAGGAGTATAACTGAAAGGGCAGTAAGGAGTATAGAAAAGAGTCCAGCTCAACCCAACAAGAGAAAGGAAGGTAGACTCGTCCAGACACAAAGAGATGGAAACGGTTAGAAGACGAACTTCTCGTCGAGTCTTCGCTACCTTTAGCAGGAGAGTAGACTCGTCCAACCATGAGATGCTAGACACAGAAAGCACGTGGCATACCCCACGCGTCTTCGCCTCTTCTGGAAGGAGTGTAACCAAACCCAAGAAGTGGGTACTCGAACAAGGTATATACATATCCTTATGCTCAGAAAGAAGCCCGAAAAACGTCGTAAGGGGATCTCCATCTCGTAGCTCAGCCCAAGAAAATTGTCGCCAAAAGTCACAGAGGTAAAATCCATCGATGCCCAATATCTCGCACGTCTACCCCGAACTGCAAGACAAGTGTATCAATCACCACACCTCGACACTATCTGCTTTGGGAGGCACTGACTCGCCTGCACAGTTTTAGATCACATCACAAGAACGAGTATCGGTGGGGAAAGTTTCCCTCGTACTTGAGAGTTATAGGGTAAGTCAAACCACGCCTCGTCACTTCCTCGCAGTTGAGAGGTCTCCTCAAAGCTAAAGTCGTTCCATCACCGACCCGTAAAACCAAGGGTCCCGCTCCGGTAAACAATGAGGAAAAGCCACAGACTATCCTAGTAGAAAGGGCTGAGTCTGGAATGCCATCAAAAGACCCACTGCCCAGCCCCGCTGGAGGGTAATTCATAACCAGATATCGGGTGACCCACTACCCAGCCCTGCTGGAGCGTAAACCCTAATACATCATCAGGCGACCCACTGCCCAGACCCGCTGGAGGTTAAACCAAAATAAGATACTGGGTGACCCACTGCCCAGCCCTGCTGGAGGGTAAACCATAATACATCATTAGGCGACACATTTCCCAATCCCACTGGAGGGTAGACCTGGAATTAGTCGACAGGTGACCCACTGCCCAGCCGTGCTCGAGGGTAGACCTAGAACTAGATGACGGGCGACCCACTGCCCAGCCCCACTGGAGGGTAGACCCTAAGAGGTCGTCGGGTGACCCACTACCCAGTCTCTACTATAGGGTAGACCCTAATGGTGTCGGGTGACCCACTGCCCAGTCCCTACTGGAGGGTAAACCCTAGAAGTCAGTGAGCAACCCACTACCCAGCCCTGCTGGAGGGTAAATCCGATGAAGTCGATGAGTAACCCACTGCCCAGCCCCGTTGGAGGGTATAACTCAGAACTTCTCTAGACATCTCCACTAGAGGGCACAACACTGGCCAACTGATCACAGAGTGGGTATCATGCAACTTCCCAACTCCAGAACAACTCACCCAAAAGAGGTGCAACGTCTGCTCCAGCACTGGGTGTCACTAGCACCGCTACCGACCAATCCATCGAGAGCGATACTAGGGGGATCCCACTCAACCCTGCTGGTCAAACAAACAAGCACAAATCTAGGAGAGATAGACTCCACCCTGCTAGCCCAAACAAACGAGCACAAAGGGACCCTCTACGCCACGAGAGGTCCAAGTACGCAAGCTAGAACACGACATGCACATGGGGCCCACACAACATGTGGCCCCACGTCATCCCCAACTAAGTGCACAAATGTCTTAGGTACAAACCACACGTACCTCCAAGTTCTCCTGTATACTCCCAGAGTATAAGACGTCCCAGCCCAAAGGCTACCGTGCACACGGCACCCAGCGTCAATGCGAAGGTGTGACGTAACAAATCTACCTCAAAGGCCCAGGCAGGACCAACCACAACTTTTGAACCATTTGTATCACTCTCCCAAGAGTGCACGATCACACGCCAAGGGTCCTCTACAGACAAGGTATGATGAACCGCCACCGGAGCACCTCTCATGCTCCACATTCAATAAGATCGCACAAGAAGCTCCGCACAACCAAACAGATTACACCATTTTAATCCTCGTGGAAAAACACGCGAGTTTGACTACTTACTCACCTCCAACGGATATCCGGAGAAAAAAAGTCACCAACACCGCCTCACACCCTAACGGCGTCCCGTGATCCTGAGCCTCTGCCCCGAATACAGTCGGGCGCATCGGACCATTGCGATCCCCTCAGAAAAAATGGAAAAAGCACTACTCACTTGAGTGCAATGGATATCCTGAGAAAAAGGTTCATCACGGCGCACCGCACATGATCGGTGCCACGTGGGACCCGTATACCGGTCCCGAAACTCAACGAACGGATCCCACCGTTGCGATCCTCTCGAAAAAGTACATGAAATGGACTACTCACTTGTCCAAAACGGTCGCCCGGTGATAAAGCTGGAAATCACCATCAACTCCCAAAACGGCCCTCACGGGGCCCTCACCATCGTGCCGAATTAGGGCAGGCGGATTGCACCATTGCAATCCCCTCGGAAACACACCCAACATCGACTGCTCGCATGCCCCGAACGGGTGTCTGGTGAAAAAGGCGTGAAACGCTGCTCACAGCTCGAAAGACGGGCCATGGGGCCGACACCCCAAATCCAATCCCAACGCCCGAAACCGCCCTAGAAATCTTCGCCCCTGCATCAGGGTCCCAACACAACTGACGACACTCAAAGCGGACGTCGCACGCGTCTGCGCCGTCCAAAACAAGAATCTCGGGGAAAACGCTCACCCACTTAAGGACACGTCGAGCCTCTTCATCCACTCGATTCGGAAATTAAAAATTCCCGAAACTAGCTCTAAACATTCCCCACAATGCAAGGTCTGCGCTGCCGCAGACGGAGCGCAAAACGGACGCCCGTAACCAATGTTACGGGCGTCGGAAGTTCAAAGGGGCATTCCCTTGGGCCGGACCGGCCAGGACCGGTCGGTCCGCCCATAGCCGGTCCGCGGCCCGGCCGCGGGTCCGGTTCGGTCCGCTGCGGCCAGCTGGACGCGGCCTATTGCCACCGACCGGTCTTGACGGCCGGTCCCTTTTTCCTCCGCAGCGACCCGCCTTACGCGAGTCGTTGTCGCCGCACGCGAGGTCGCGCACCCCGCGGCCCCTCCTCCACTTCGCGCTACGCTGGCGCCGCCCGGGAGCCCGCCTGAAGCCGCCGCCCTGAAGCCGAACGCCTCCGCTGGCCGCTCGACCGAACGAAGTGCCGCGCCACCGCCTGCATGCTGTGCTGCCGCCTGCTCACCGCGCCACCGCCTGGAACCGAAGCTGCACCGCCCCGGAGCTCCCCGGACCACCACGCCGCCGCCGCAAAATCCCAAAACCCGCAAACTTCGGCGGGAGTTTGCGACTATGTCCGGACTCGGATTTTTGATCCGAAAGAAGCGATGGGATGAACAGATAACGTACTACGCATATACGGGTGTTGTTCGAGGATCAAACATCAAATCAGTGCCTAAATTTGAATTCAAAGGATGGTTTGGAAATGAAAACGCAACGCAAACTCCTACCTCTTGGGTGATGCCTGGAGCATCACGGGGAGTCCGCCACCACGCCGCGCCTTGCCGAAGCTGCCTCGATGGAGATGGAGGAAGAGAGGGGAGGCTGCCTCCTGTGGCTGTCCAGGTGGGGAAGAAGAAGAGGAAGGGGTGTGTTAAGGGTTTAAATAGAAAACGCTTAACCACCCGCCTGTCGGCCCGAACCTGAACCCTCAGCAGGGTCGAGGTTAAGCCTCCCATGGGGTAAAAACGATGCTCCAAGCGCAACGGAGGTATCGGAATTTTAATCCGAGACCCCGTTCAAAAGTTATAAAAATTAACGTCTGAAGTTGCTAAATTATGAAAACGCCCCTGGGGCCATTTTTTTACAAACAGCCCGCAGCCGCGAAAATTGTACTCCTCCTAGGGTAAACGGCACGCTCCAAACTCAACGGTGCTCTCAGTTTTCCAATCCAAGCCACCATTTCAGAGATACTAGAGTTTCTACATTAAACGAATTATTTAATTTATTTAATCCGTTTAACGTTGCAGAAGCGGGTGAGGGGTCCAAACATCCCGCACCGACACGTTTTATGTCGTTCCTAGGGTAAAAACCCCATTCTGGATCCATCAGTACACTAGGATCTCTGATTCGGATCACCATTTGGGATTCATCCCATTAATTTTGCATTTCCAGTGTGAACGCACTGAAAATTTAATTCCGACCACTCCGGGGCTCGGAATCACACGCAGTCTGAAGGCGCTGCTCTGGAATATCATCAAGAATATTCCAAAGTCTTTCACAGCAAAAACCGGGTTCTTAAATTTTTTGTGTGTGATCATCTACCGCTAATCTTGAAATCCATTACAAAATGTGAAATTAATATTATTTTTAAATGTTTCCTATAATAACAAATTCCCCCCACAAAATTCATCTTTTTTATTTGAGAAAACTCTTCTATATTATCAAATAATTTAAAATTAAATTTATATTATTTAAGTAAATAATAATTTTAACAAATGATATCAAATATATATGGTATATCTCTTCTCATTTCTCCACAAAAATAAAATTACACTTATTAAAGATTTTTTCATCCACATAAACATAATTTAATGTTTAATATGATTAAATTTTATTATTATAATATAATTTCACCTAATTTTATTATCCACATGGACTATGATTATGTTTTATGGATTTTTTTATAAAAATAATTTTTATCACTTGATAAAATAACTATGAAAAATTGTTAATGTTATTAATCTCACAAGGATAAAATATGATTGATTTATCATTATTTGATGGGTGGGACCAATATAAACCACTAATTTATTGTATAATCATTTATATATAAGTAAAGGATTTGTTAATGGGGATAAATAGTGATCCAATTAACAAGTTTGACACTTTATACTTTGTGTTGATAATATACGAAATGATCCACCACATTCTTAATGATTCTTATATTTTCATAAATCTGCTTAACTTGTATGCCACATTGTTATCTATATTATTTTCTTAATTTCTCAGAAATATTAAAAATTCTTATCACACTATTATCTCTAATTTCAAATAATATTTACAAAATACTTATCCCATGACCCATGTTTTATCTTATTTGATTTTTCAGTATAGATATTTTTCTTACTATATGATCATATATTATATTATCATACCTTTATTATTATATTATTATCAAATGTTAAAATCAATTTATGACTCATATATCTACCCCCACTGATCTTCTAATCACACCATTTTCATATGTATCCATTTCATTGGATTTGAAAAAATGTATTTTGTTTGATGTGTCAAATATTTCTCACTCCATAGAAATATTTTTGGGAGGTGTTGAAAATATTTTCAAGTATGTTTTATATATATCTTATCTATAAAAACATATAATAATGTTTATTATTGGGGGTAGTTCTTTGTGCTATGTAGAGAATAATCTTGTGAAATTATATATTACGAATGTATGAAACACTTTGTTCATGTCAATTGAGATGTGGCCATGTAAAGTGTACATGTAGTTAATTTAATTATAAATAATGAAATGTTATGATTTATTATAATTGATGTATCTTATATAGTTAATAATAAAAATAATAAAATTCCATATAGTTATAGGGTACAATGTTTAAGGTTATATCAAAGGACAACACCATGACCTTTAATATCATATAGAAACGACTATGAGTGTGTAAGGAATAGGGAAATATCAGGTAATGAGATGAAACATATGATATTATGATTCTATTATGTATTTATTCTATATAAAATATAGACCATTGATTTATGTGACTCATATGGAATATGTACCTTAGAGATATGTTTCTCATATTGAATATAACCTTTTAAGATAACATTTACTACATATGTGGCCTTGTGATGAAGTGTTGGAGACTATACATGGGATACCATAACTTTTCAATTTCAAATTGAATATCCAAATTTAATTAATATTTGTCCACTATAACGTTTCACTTTTATGAATATTACTAATAGGAAATATATTATTCACGGAAATTTTACTCTTGGGGAATATCAGCTTCTTAGATAGGATTCAATAGTGATATGGAATTGTAAATATTAGATGGGACATATAAATGGATTTTCCATGCCATTGAATATTTCATGTAATATTATGGTCAAATAAGAATGGTATACTTTTCTCAATGATATTATGGAACCCGGAGATGTAGGTTTTGAAATATGTATGTTTTTTCTAGATTATGATCTGGAGTAGTATGAATGGATGCAGTATAGAGATAACCGATGTGGTAGGAGACTCAAGTGTAGATATAATTATAAATATTTCACGTATTAGGGGGACCATTCCTCTAACTATATTATTTAATTTATGAAAGGATCCAAAAAGATTCTTGGAATAAGAAAATACTAGATATAGTGTAAGTAATGTGGGTAGCATGATCCATGGTAGGATTCAACAATAACCTCATGAGAATAACCATTATAATAAAGGGAGTTAATGTTCATGATTAAATTGAAATTTCAGAGTGTTATATTTATATAGATAAAAATGGATCTATAATGTTCATGTTAATGTGGACTACCTAGTTGTTCTTATCTAGATGTTGTGAATGAGGACTAGGTTTACAGGCCCATGAGTGCAAGACATCAAAGAATGTGTTAGTAAAGAATATTTTTAGGGAGATGATTGTATTTAATTGTTAGTCCATGGAATAGATGGTTACCATGAATGAGCGAATTGATATATTTAATCCCATATATTTTAATTTATTTAAAAGAAACCACTTCGGGTTACCTATTTAAATTGGTACCCTAGTTGGAAAAATGGGTTAATTTTCACCTCAGAATGGTGTAGGTAAAATTATTTACCTAATCATAATGTAGGTTGAATTAGTATCATGAATTAATATGTATTGGTTAGGGTTCTCCTTAAATTTATGGAATCCATATATGAATTGATAAAATGAAAAATTAGTTGAATGGAACGGAATCATTGCACATTGGTTTGTAAGGAAATTATATGGTCCCACATTGACTGGGGGAAGGGAGAAGTGTTAATCTAATTCCATGGAAGGTTAATTTTACCCCCTAATAGAGAAGGAGGTTAAAAAGTCACCTTATTTGTTCTTGCTGAGGTGATTGGGTGTGTTCCTACTAGTGTAAAACTCTCTAGGTGAGCTATGGAATTAGTGCCACAATGTGATAAAGTCAATATAGATGATAAATTAAAAGGTTAATATATTGTGTCATATGAGTTTAGAAACCTATACATAATCATTATTGACAATAGGGAGGTTGTATTTCATGAAGATGTTGGTATTAACTCATCAAAAATAAATATTTACACTTTATTATATTTGATTTTTATTGGATTAAACATAGGTGAGTTTCTTAAGGTGGGGTTAGTGACTAAGGTTCTTGTAGGTAAAATAACTCTTGTAATAATGGTGTGTGACTTTTCATATTTAATTACATATTGAAAAAAATAGAGAACCATGTGATCTATTTATATAAAAATATGGTGACTATAACATATGAGCTGGATTCATGGTAGTTAGTCCTCCTATGTGATATTTTTGTGGGGAACATACATGCATGTTCCCTAACAAAAGTCAGATTCTTGAAGGGGATATGTGAATTGTTGCATTAAAACATTTGAAGTGGAAAAAAATAGAACAAGTATAATTACCCAATGATCATATCCTTGGATCTGGATAAAGAGATATATATACATATCTAAACATTACATTTACAATATCATGGTTTTCATCCATATCCCCAAAAGGAGGTAAAAAATTTCCACACATATGAATTGACTATAATTGGAAGATGTATGATCAAATTAGGAGGTGAATGGGTTGTTTTATTGATATATTAATTTACCAGAGAATACTTGAGATTTAGATGGAATATAGTGTGGTTTGTGTGTGTTAATCCTTATCCATGTGCTAGTAGTTAGGTTATACTCCATTTAACATGAATGGGAGACACATAGAAACATATGAGTGAATGAGCCTCCTCTTCTATAAAGTGTTCCACCTCTTTTGAAAACCTGTTTGGGATAAGTGAAGTGTGAATTCGGGAACTCTATATTCATTGAGGACATTCAAACTACACAATTTAATGAATCTTAGACATCTACCATTAATTAGAAAATTAATATTTATTTATATTAAATTTTATAAATATATATCCTTTGTATAATGTGAGAAATAAATTAAAATTTTAATATAAAGAGAAATTATACAAATTTAAAAATTAATTTTGATTTTTCATTGAAAAAAATGCACTGACCCCACCCATGGATTACACATCATGCTATACTTTTATTCATCTAAATTGGTTATGAATTTGGATAAAAATTTTATTTAACTCTAAAAGATCATATCATGAATGTAGTGTGTTATACCCTAAAATTAAAATTTTGTATATAGAAACCCATTATTATCCATATATAGATAATGTCAAGTCACGGAGTTGACTACACCCTATGTACACAATACTAGTAATATTATCTTTTTATCTCATTATATCTCATAAAGATTGATGTACATGTTCTATCATAATCCTTAGATGAAATATAAATTATTTTAATTTTCTTTATAGAATGACATATCTTCTTCTACCATAGACATTGATTTAATATAGGTTGTATAATCCATTTAGATTGGTCTTATGATATCACTTATATTTGGAAGCAAAATAATCTCATTCAAAATAACATATTATTCACCCCAAAATGGATTCCATTCAAAAAAATGATTGTCCTAGTTTTAAATTTTTAATATTTTACACATTCAAATAGTACTCATTTATAATGTTCTTAGTCCAATACACCAATTCATATTCCTAAAAATAGATATAACCAGTGAAACAAATGGTAGGTGATCTCCCTGTTCACATGGAAGTCCAAACAGTATCTCCTAAATGAGATCACAACATGTACAATAATGATAAATTATTATATAGGCACATTTCCCCAGGTTGTTGATTGTTAGATTTCATATATATCTCATTATTAAGATGTATCTGGACTATTATGAATATATTTTACAATTAATGTCTTAAAATATAAATTATATCAATATATTTGGGTTGTTTTGTAAATTTTTTATACAAGATATAATCCTAGTTAAATACTGTATGAAAACATGATGATGGAGAAGAATAAACACAATTATAAAAAAATACATCAATCCTAACATTCAATATACATGACATAGTAATCTAAATTATGACTCATGATGGATCAAGGGAACACATTTTCATGAAAAAGCGTACCTATTTGTTTATATTTATATTAATACTTATTTATGTACATATGTGGGATTATATACAATTCACACTAATATGAGTGTCTATAAACACAAATAAAATTATATATTTATATAAATATATATATATATATAACTATTTTCATACGATTTAATTATCTAATATCTTTATCTATATAATTTTTTTAATATTTTATTAACATATGTAATGTATATGAAATATATAGTTTGAATTTCGATCAAATGGTTTGGAGTATCATTTAATGTAGAAATATAACATTGTGTGGACCAACCTATATAAAAATGATATATATATATATATTAATTTATTTATTTATATACTCATTTTATTAATTTTTTGAAATATATATATATATAAACATGTGCGTGTGTGTGTGCGTGTGTGTAAATATATATTTTTATACCAAAAATACTAAATAATGTTTATATTGTAAAATTTACAGTGTATATATCAATATAATTTTTTGTATATATACATATTTTTTTTATTCTTAGATTAACAATGGGGTTTATATGTTTATATTTGTGTTGTTATATTAATATATACTTATACATAATTTAATTTTCGGAATCATATATATATTTCTGAACATATGTTTGGATATACATAATTTTTTATGTTAATGTATATTCATATATTTACATTTTTATATAATTTCATTTATTTGGTTTTATCTAATTATATTATATATATATATACATTTATATGTTTATATTTTCATAATAAGTAATTTATAAATATTTTTATCAATATGTAATTTTATGATGTATTTTTTTGATTTAAATTAATGGAATATGAGTATTAAAAAAACATTGTAATTTGATAGTAATAATATGTACCTGAATATGATTAAATTAATATTCAAACTAAAATATCAATTATAATTATATGGTTATTTGTATTTTTAGGATTATTTCAATGGTGTTGGCGGATAGAAATCATGATATCAATTAAATAAAATATATTATATAAATAAAATTCATATAGAATACATGAAGTGGTAACTATGAATTTTCCAAATGAAGACCCTTTCATGAAATTTTAAATCAGAATTAGATACACATTAATCACCAAAATGCCTCTTAAAATCCTTCATAATACTTGATATCGATCCATATCATATACCAAACACTCTTTTATTGAAGAGATCAAATGAATCCTGTTATCAAATGTTTTATTGAAAAAATTAGTCTAATTAAAAATAGAAAGAAATCAACTATAACTAATAAGAAACAACGTGATGTATTCACAATAGTTCAAAAACATCTATAATGATAGGATTCATATAATATTCTATAATTTCCATCCATATTATCATTCCCATAACCTCAATAGTACTCTAATGTGATGTTATTCCATGTAAAAATAATTAGTGATCCCTGAAATACAATATTTTAATGGAGCGACAATTTTAATTTCAAACGTCATTGTTATGGCTATTTATGATCAAATTATAGATAATAAAAAACTTATACTGGGTATTATTCCATTACCAAAATAAAATTACTATAAAATCACAATGACTTTACCCATTCTCAATATGACATAGTACTCTTTGATTTGATCCCAAATCTATTAGAACATCATCCTATCAAAAAACATGTTTAGCTATGCACTTGTATGTTTAAATTAATACTATAAGTAATATATTTTTATATAGATAACATGAGAAAGAATTAATAAACTTATATACTCCCAATATTTTGATTACATCATGCTTATGGATTCTCAGAAATAAAATGTTTCAAAATAGTGAAAACTAAATACATTCAGTTCTCTATTAAAACAACACAAAAGGAAATGATTTCGATTTAACAACTCAATATACTCATTCCAATTTCATTTAATTTAAAAAAATAAATACAGTGATGAACAAATTCCCAAAATGAAATCTATATAGAACAGAAATAATAGATTAAACAAAAATAGCCATTCATAACACACAACTTGAACCCCTTATAGATTTACTGAACATTGGGTTAGAAGTCACTTGAACATTTAGTGTTTTCCTAATATAAATTATAACATCTATTAACATGATCCCAATTAAACATATTCCATTTTATATATTTAATGAAATGGTCACCAATTATTCGAGTTAGATTCAAAATGATTTTAACAATTTACATCCATTACAATAATACATCATGATATAATATTATATTGATGTCTATAACCATAAATCCGAAAATTAAAAATTATTAACATTATTCATATATTGATATTAATTATTTATAATATCACCGAAATTATCTCCCAATAATTTAACTCCAAAAATATTTTTAATAACATTTTAAAAATCTAATTGAATAAAAATAGTCCACCATTTAATCATATTAAATTTTAATTACTCATATATTATAAAATATTTCATAGAATTTTAGATTTTAGTTTTATAAAAAAATATATATAATACTTAAAAATCTTCTACAATTTATCTTATAAAACATTACGAATTGAAACATAATGTGTATGTAAATTTAATAAAATTATGCATAAAACCTTTAATCCTTGAACATGTAAAATTAAAGAATACATGAAAATATTGTATATAGTTTGAAAATTAAAGATATATTTGAATAAAATTATAAATATATAAAATTTCACATAATGAAATACCATTTTATCAATAATTATTCAATAATCATCGGAAATATATTTAAATATATAAATATATAAATATATATGAAAAGATTGAATTTATTTTCACATAAGAAACCAATCTTGATCTCAATCCCAGGACAGAAGTGACCAAGGCCTTAATAAAGTAGTACAATAAATAGATTAATATTAAAATGTGGTTGATGAATTTCTCTATAATTTCTACATATGGTTAACCATAATCGAACATGTTGACAATATTTTTCGAATTGGATGAAGGAGATTCATAGAAATTATATATTTATAACGCATTACTTGATTTCTATTATCGGATGTCCAAGACATCAGAGTGATTAAAATCATATGAATTGGAAGGATCATAAATAGATGAAATAATGAGGAAAAATTTAGAAGATATAAGTCATGAAATAACTTGATAGGTTTAAGTTAAATGCTAAGTAGATGTATTTCATGATGATTTTAAACCAAATGGGTGATAGAACCACACATATGGTTGGTGTTGGGTGCACCAATGTCACAGATTTTCAACCTACTAAGAGATATTAATATCTATTTAGTTTCACTATCACCAATGGAAAACCTTTGAAATTTGTTTTTAGCCTCTAATAATCTACGAGTGAGGAAAAATCCTTATGGATGTATTACTAGAGAATTTATTAACATACGTATAGGTATGTCATTATTATCTCTATTTATATAGAGAAATGATAACAATATCAAAAAATTATCATAATGAAACAATAATGTGATCACATATTTTCATGAGTTTTTTGACATAGTAATATTTTTTCATTTCCAATAACTATGGCTATAGATTTTCATAATTATAGATAGATGAGATAAATTCTTAATCCAGTTATATATATAATAAAAAACTAAAATATTCAAATATAATATATTTATATATATATGGGGATTTAACATTGTTTTTTAAATTTTAGTCAACTACTAATTTCTTTATAATCAATGTTTTTATAGTTTTTTTACGTTGGTGATTTTATCCATTTAAAAATACATCAAATTATGATATATTATGAAATAACATTTAAATCCCTCCTAAAATATAATTTTCAGATAATTCCTTATCGGTTATGAATAAAATAATGTTAATTATAATTTTAATGTTTGTTATAAGGAAAAATGATATAAAAATAACAAATTTTAATTTACTAATGAAAATTAAATAACATATAATATAATAAAAAGTCATAAAAAAGTAATATCCAACATTAAAATATCTTATAATATTCTACAAATTTTCCTATGTGTTTTTAAAATTACAGCATGATTACAATCTCATAGTTCAAATACAAAATATATATTACAAATATATTGAAAAAAAACTTGTAAATAATCATCTCATAAATCCCACAAATTATTTATATCATTTCCATAATATAAGATAAGATCATGAAAATATATAAATTAAAAATTTATTATTAGAAATTTATTACCAATATAATGTTTTGATAAATATAATGAGATCTGAATATAAATCCTATCTTAGTGGATATCTATAAAAATTACTTTTATATTGTTCCATCAATAAATATCTAAAAATAATTCGCACATTTTATTAAACATTGTTAATGTTTTAAATTATTCTTCAAAAAAATTTGTTGGGTTAATTAAAATTTATGTACCATTCAAATTATTTTTTTATAAAATATTTCACATCATACACATGTAATTGATTTTTTATCCTTTATCCTATTGATTGTTTATAGTTCCTACGATCATTATTTGATAAATTTAAGTATGAAAATAATAAAATTTTATTATAATATATATTCATTAAATTTATCATCATTAAATCTCTATAAATTTTAAAATGTTTCCTCAAAATTTACAATATATGGATTATAACTAATAACTATCATTTTCATTTGGATAAGTATACCAAATATCCAATGTATAATAATATGTTAAAGTAATCTTTTTAGTAATTAAATTAAGATAAATTATAGTATAATAAATTTGTGTCTCATAAAAATCAAGATTTCTATGAATCCAACAGTTAATTTATACATTCTAAAATTATTCCTAAATATATTAAAATTATTATATTATCATTTTATTTTATCATGCAAGGAGATATAAAATGTGGTATCATGAATCCATAGTGTAATTTTGTAATACAACGAGTGATAATTTTATAAAGATATCTAATAAAAAATATCACTATGATAAAAGAAATGGAATTAATTAAAAGAAATATTATATATAACATAGATGGAAGATACCTATGTCATGATATGGTCCTATTTATCTAAAATTATAAGATCTATGATATCATTACTATAAATCATTATGATATAATCATTCCAAAAAACATCAACTAATATAGTGAAAAAATAAACATACAACAACATAGCTACATAAGATGGTAATTTAGATAATCATTTAGAAGATATTGTATTCAATGTGGAAGGACCATTATGAAGTTTATTATTTCAATTCAATTATTCATTACCCATAATTTATTCCCATAAAAAATAAATGTATATATAAATATGTCAGAATATATAAAAATATTAAATAAATGTTATAACATTTGATTATATTCGTGATATGTTTTTACACTTGTCAAATGGTAATGAAAAAAAAGAATAACACATTATCCAACTGTAGAAACATATGTATTAATGAAGAATTATATAGATGGTTCAAATTTAATATCATTAAAAAATACCCTAATATGATGCATATTTATCTTTTGATGATGTCTAGAGTCCACAATATAATTTATGATATCGAATGCAATAATCTGATCGTTTGGATGTTTAAGATATTACACAAAGTTGATGAGAAATTGTGAGGGTGGAAGTAGATGAGTGAAATATGCATGAACATGTAGAGGAGTGGTACATGTACAATAAAAGTATCTACAAATGATTATATTAATCATATTTGTTGATGATCCATTACAATACTCAGTCGTCTCACACATATACTGAAATTTTTCTGTTAAATCAACAAATATTTATTTAATATATATCATTATTTTAATATGTACCACAAAAAATGGATAATATTTTAATGGATTAACCAACATTGTACCTTCCTATGTGACTGAATATGTGAAACCCCGCACATTTAAAATAGAAACAGTGTATTTGGTATTTGGTATGACAAGAAGCACCCACCATAAATGAACTACGAAATATTATTATTTAAATATTATCATTATAACCTTGAAGTTGCATTTTAATGTATGAATAGTATCAATGTAATTTGAAATATGTTTATACAATGCATATTCACTAAAAATTCATTTACTAATATATATGAAATAAGTATTCAATTTCATTAGTAAATTTATTTTATGTTTCTGATGTTCTTTTAAATAGTTCTTTAATATAATTTTAATATAGTATAATTTAATTATTTATTTTTCCATTTTTGGAAATGATATTTTATAAAAAAAATTAAATTAATATATCGGTATCTATTTAGAGTGAATTTTTGTTATTTTTATATAAAAACTATTATTCTAGTGAATAGTGAAATTGATATCTTTATGGTTAAATGTATTTTTTTGATGGTTTTAAATATTTAAATTTAAATTTAAATTTTTATAAAAGTTAATTTTTTATCTATTTTATAAATAATCTAATTAATTTCATTGTAAAAAACTTTATGATTGAATTTAAGATTAGAAAATTTTAAAAAATTGAAACCAGTTTTTACAAAACTATTTTTCTTTTCACTCTAGGTTTAATTCAAAAGTTAATATATGATACATAAATAAATTGTTATATGAAAATGATTTATATTTTTGGAATCAGGAGTTCCAAATTTGGAAAATTGTTCCGTCTCTTTCTTGGGTATAATAAATAATAACCATAATAAATAATTGTCACCACAATATGGGAAAGCTATGTAATTACATTTAAAAATGATATATTCCTGACTAAAAAATGAATATAACACTCGACTTTATCCTATTTCATTAGTAGAGTCCTTATGTTTCCATTAATTTATAAAAAATGGAAACATGGTTCTATATTTCATTAATTTTTTCCTTTATAATTATTTATAAAAATAATTTCAAAAATGGATCTATTATACATTTAATATGTATAATATTTATTTACAGTAATAAAAAAACATTCTTTTTAAAAATATCTATTTTAAAGGTTTTTTTGTAATAAAATTTTTATAATAAATGATTACAAAATGACAAATAATATATTCATTCAACTAATATAGAAAAATAATAATAATAATAATAAAAGTTTTATATGTTTATTAATTATTTTGTTCATTAATTATTCAATTAAATATAACAAGTTAGGGATGTGTGGGAGAATTTTATTTAAATTAAACAGTTGTAAGGAATATTTCAAAGTGAAATTAAATAAATGGATCCAAAATTGACATTAAGAATATATTATAATAAATAATATTTTAGGATATGTTTTTAATTTCAAAAAAAACTTATATGCATACAATTTATTAGATTATGGTTGGAAATATAAACTACATTACATTTTTTGGCCTATAAAACTTTTATAATAAGTTTCATAACCACTATAGATAAAAAAACATTATTGTCACCATTTTTTCTTAAAAAGTTATTGGGGGTTTAAAATAAAACAATAAGGGTAAAAATAATCTATAAATTTATGAATTTTATATTAATATTATTTTGTCCAATAATTGTCCAATATTTGAAATATAAAGAAGTTTTTTTGTGACAAATAATTTATATTAATTTAATAATTTATGAAATTCTATGATTGTCCCTCTCCTTACATATAAAAGGGATCATTCTCTACTATTTTATTGAAACATACAAAGAATTTTGGTTTGTAAAAAAACTAAAGATATACATTATTATAATATATTTCCTCATTTTAGGTCATTGTTTAGGAATAATCCCTTCCTTTAAGGGAATACTATGTAAATTAATTGATATTGTTCATAGAAGAGGTATAAATTTTAACCAAATATTTTAGTTTTATTTCTTCTTACACTTACATAGAACCATTACGATATAATAAATGTAGTATCAGCAATATTATGATATTTTAATCCTTTAATGGTATAACCAACATGAATTTACCCTTCCATCAAATGGGAAATAAATCCCTCATTCATGTGTGTAACACACCTCCATAACTCGAAAAAAAATTATTTGTTAACTATAACTATTTCACACGATTCTTTTGTGACAATATATTTAATATATATCTGTGATAGTCATGACATAATTAACCTATTTTAAAAATTAATATATTATATATTTTCCTACCTTTGATTTCATTATAAATTGATGACAGCATTCATGGATATGTGTGGATTTCCACCCCCATGAACCGTCGTGATACGTTTTCCATTACCAAAACACATGCATAATATATATATATAACTGTATTTAAATAAACTATATATTATTTATAAATAATGATAAATTATAAATCATAAAATAATAATTACCTTATTTCTATAATGGTCATTGAATAATGGGAACATTACTCATGCATACTTGTGACCTACCATCTCAATATTGTAAACATGGATCATTTTTCATAATGATATTTGATTATGATTTTAAATTGTATAATTTATTCCTAAACATGATAATTATTTCATGATTATTATTGTAGGGGTGATGGAATAATGGTCACGTTGACCATAGTAAACCAACTGATTTTATTTTTGACATACAATCATAATATCATTGAAATGTATGACATGAATTTTATTGATTAAATAAGTTAATATATAATGGTAGTAGATAAAAAAGGAATATTAAACATGAAATTTTTTTAATAATGTAAATATTTAAAATTAGTTTATGCTTTAAGAATTTAAATTATGTAAACAATGATTTAAAGAAGAGTTAAGGGTAAAATAATTTTAAAACCCACATCTTAACTTTTTTGAAGATATATTTTCTAAATATTTCACATAAATGTCTGTATTCTTAAAATTATTTTTTGGATGTGTTTTTACGGGAATATTGAATTATAAGAGAGATATTATGTCTATTTTAAAACTATTACAAATGATTTGAAATGTAATATTCATATATATATTTACTTTACTTAAAAAAAATCTATTTTAACGTATATGACTTTAATGGATTTTCCCACTTACATTTCAATTATTTGATTCCAGGATTATTTTAAAATATTTCATTTAATTTTGAATGTTAATACCTCCTCATCTACAATTATATTATTTTTGAAGTTGATTTCAAATGAAATGAATATTGTAAATTCTGATTTTTTTCCCATATTGGTAAAATGAATATTTATTTACTTATATATGTTTTCATGTGTTATAATAGTTTTATGGTTCTTTGGAATTGTTTATCATGATTTGTTATTTCATCATAAAACAAGGTCGTGTGTTTTTATTATCAACCAAGGGAATAATGTTATTTTATAGGTAATTTATGATGGGTTACATTATAAACCCTGGATATGTTATTCCATTATATCCCTCTAATGCATTGGGTACTGTTCAAGATAGATGATGACAATATAGTTTATTACATATATAGGAATCATATGAATAATATTCTCAATGTTAGATGCAATATATATATATATATATATTTCCTATATGTATTTCATAGAATTTATTTTATTTTACTGTTTATGATCATGATTTTATGATTAACAGAATGGATATGTTACTTTATAATGGTTACATTTATCACTATTTTAAAAGTGTTTTATGATATTATCATAATTTCCATGAAACAATTATATGTTTTAATTTTTTAATTTTATATTTCTAATGAAATAATTTTTGGAAATATTTGGGAAGAGTAATTAATTTCTTGAAATGGAAAATTATTATTTAGAGGAAAAACAATATCCTGAGAAAGGAAATTGTCTTTATTGTTTATAGGATAATCATTTTTTATTTATGTTTATATCCATTAATGAAATTCATTACACCTCCCATATTTTAAAATGATTTACATAGGTTTTTCAAATTTATATGTGAAAATTATGAGGTGGATATAAAATTTTTTATTATGTTCCATGAAATTTAATCATATTACATGAGAATAATTTTTTGGGCGGACAAATGGATACAAGGTGGAAGTCTCCAATTTGTGATGTAATATTTATTTATATAAGAATAAAGAATTAGTTAACCAAAACAATAAAATATAATTATCCAAAAATGTAATAAAATAAATTAGTTAAATAAAAATAATTTTTTTGTAACATTGAAGGCCAGTTTGAAAGGATTAGTGATAATGTAAAATTTTAATCTACTATAGAGATTAAGGAGATTTTTGTGAATTTCACTTTGGTTGTATTAAAACCATATTTGGTTTACATGTATATTGTTTATAATAATATTAAAGGTCTATATACCCCTATTGACATTTTAAATTAAATAGTTATATGATAATTAATTGTACATTGGCATACAATTATATTAATATTACTCTTGGGTTTATATCAATTTTTGGAAAATAGTTATTTGAAGATGAATACCTTTAAAATTGGTGCATATAATTTTAATGGTGTTTATGACCAGTAAGGTTTATTTGATATTTTAAACTGAGATAATTATGGGTTATTCAAATTTGGATCATTTGTTATATTATATTGATAACCATTGGATTGAAATGTAATTGGGTGATTAAGGAATTGATGTAATTTAAAAAAAATCTCACTATAAATTAGGGGAATAATATATGATCAAGGTAAATAAAATCTTATGATATTTAACATGATGAATAATGTATGAATTATATATTAGTAGAATATATTATTTTTATATATATTTATGTTGATTTAGGTTTTTTATTGTAATGAATTTCATATTTTAGTGGTTATATGTGAATAGATAATAATTTTTCTATTCTTAAAAAATGAGAGACTAATGACAGTTGTAGATATAAGTCAAATTATTCTTCTAACAAATTTTGATAAAATATTATTAAATATAGGGTTTAAAACGTGAAAATTCATATTTTTTTTAATAATTTTAATATTTTTTATTTATTAGAAGATCAATGTTGAACTTTGGGTGATATTATTGATTATTTGATTATTAAAGTTATAATTTTTCATCTCAAATAATATTAGTTTTGTTAATTAACATACCTAATTAACACCACTACGGTATTGGTTAATGTATAAATATAAGTGGAATTACTTGTTATATTTTTATTCATTATGTGATCAATTAAAAATTGATTTTAGAGATTCAACAATATAAAAATAAACATGAATACCCATAGTTTGGAGAGAAAGATGAGATTATGGAGTAAATTGATAATATAAAGGAATTCAACATATCAAGCAAGTATATTTTTTAATTTCATAGTCTAAATGAATGTTTAATTAAACAATACTAGTAAAATGATCTATTTTTTATAATATTACCTCTATTTACATTTAATTGATGTTCTTTGTCACTCTAATTGGGTATATGAATCTGTGGTCTTTAGCATTATAATCATCATTATATTTGTTATGATCAATGATCTCTATCACTATCCATAATTATTTGGATATTACCAATTTACTCTATGTATATATTTTATAATTTCCTAAAATTTTCTAATATTTTGACATATAACATTCATTATTCTAGATTTCCTTCATCTTTTCCATTATCTCTTTTAATGTAGTTGATTTGTAGACCCTTTTATTAATGTCAGATTTATAAAAGGATTTTCAAATGGAAAAAATTATTTAATAAATATAATATTAAAATTATGGGGATTAAATTAATTAAAAGGTCATGGGTAGGGATTTAACATCAAATTATTTTAAATTAGTAACATTATGATTGATAGTTTAGGTGGCACATAATATAAAGAATCAGAAAAGAATGAATTAATTTTTTTAGTCTTGACCATTATAAATGGACATTGAATTGGAAGGTATTAATAGGATTAAATTTATTAAGAGATACATATTTTAATTTCCACATAAATAAAAATTTTCTAATTAATGTATATGAAATACGTATTAATGTAATTATTATACTCTTTGTATTTTTAAAAAATATAAAACCTTCCATAGTGGTTTTTAATTCTTTTTATGAGCACACAATATAAATAATATTAAATATTTCTAAGTTTTATTTTCTATGAATGAATGTATTTTTTATATAATCATATGATTTTTTATAGTGAATGTTTTATATTCTTCTAAAAATGATGTCCTTCTAGTGAATATTTAAAATACTATTTTTCTTGAAAAAAACTTGTCTTTTTATAATTTTCAATGAAAAAGTTTTAGAAAATGGATTTAATATCATAATAGTTTATTTAAATTATATATAATACAAGTAATTTCATTAGAAACGTTTTTATGGTTAAAATCTAAACAAAAACGTTTTTAAACATAATAGAGTGATTTATGAAAAAAAATGTATTACACTGCATTATTTTGTTTATTTTTAAATTAAATTCATTATCATTTTAAAATATAATAATGAAAAGCGGATTCTATATTTTTAATGATGTGGTTATAATTTTTTACATAGGTCCTTTTTATTTTTATCCATTATTAATAGTTACCAATATAAATAATGTCACCACAGTAAGAGTAAATCTTCTAATGATGATAAAATATAATAAATTACGGACAAATAAATGAGCACAAAAAATTATTCTATTCTTTTGAATAAGATTACATCTTCAAAATGTATCCATGTTTTCAAAATATGGAATATTGTTTTCATATTTATATTTTTTTGACATTTATAATATTTATGTAAATAATAATTTCAAAATGTCCCATCATGGATTTTCATATCTATAAAATATTTTTATAGGGATAAAAAACTTATGATTGTTTATATATGAACATATTTCTAAAAACAATTTGTATGATCATTTAGTTCAAATTGTTACTATTTTAATAATTACATTAAATACATACACAACACTGACACAACATATATTTAATTAACAGTAAAATAAATGACAATTCAAATATTTGAAGTAATATAAATGGAAAAAATTATAATTTTCAAAAAATTAAGAAGATAAATATTAAAATTTATTTATTTTCCAAATGAATTTTTTTAATTACTTTGATTTCATTTTGTTTTCAATATCAAAATTTCTAAATAGTTAAAAAATTTCACATTAATGGAATTTAGTAATAAATAATATTTTTTAAAATGATTTAAAATTCAATAAAATTTTTTTATTTTTCAATATTATAGGGATGTTGTTTAAAATTTCATCCATGATCCTTTTATGGTACTAAATTATATTTATAACCGTAATTGTCAAAACAATTAAGAGAGGTCTAAAAAATATAGTAATAAAAAAATATTCTAAACTTGTTCAAATTTATATGGATGAGATTATTTCAACACATAATCAGCATATATTCTAAATATTTCATGATGGAGGTAATATCCAGTGAGAAATAATTTAAAAAAATTAATTGGTTAAACCATTCTAAAAGTTCCCCTCTATACTCTCATAAAAGGGTACCTCGTTCCATATTTTCATCATAGTTAAAAACTCATTTGATTCATTAGAACACTAATGAAACCCATTAATTGAATCATGCCCCTTATTTTATAGAGTGTTTTTAATCATAATACTAACTGTAGAGGGCTTATAATGTAGTGAAATTTAGACTACCTGAAGAAGTGGTGTTGCATTTAACTGATGCGTTTAATTAATTTCTTCTCCCAAATAATTTAAATATTATTAATACATAATGATAAAATAACCCATATATCTCCCAAAAAACTTATAATTCGTTTTGTTAATGTAATGACCTACAATTGTCTCATTTTCGATCATGTGGGAATAAACCTACATTAATTTGTACGGAGGACTACCGCTTCATGATCTGTTGTAATATATTTTACATCACTACCTCTCATGGATATTTATTATTATGGTTTTAATATATATATATATATATATATATATATATATATATTTGTGTGTGTGTGTGTATAATCTCAAAATATTTATCATTATTCATGAGTAATATGCAATATAATATCCTCTCTATGCATTCACCAAAAGAATATGGATTTATTTGTGTACATGTGTGGATTACCTCCTCCATGGAGCAGTGTGATTCCTTTTTTATTTCCATATATCATTTATTATATATATATGTATCCATATTTAATGTAATAATATTATATTCATTATTTAATTATATTTATGGAAGGATAATGAAATACTTTATTTCATTCTATAGTGATTATAAAAAAAATTGAAATATTCCACATATGTAAATACAACCTACCCTCTCTCTGAATGTAATGTAGTTCATTTTTCATAACTATCATTAATTATTGGTTATAAATATAAAATTTATTAATAAAAAGGAAAATTATTTGTTGATTTTTTTAACAATACTGAATAATTACCTATTTGACCATAGTCAAATTAACAATTTCATTTTGGGCATATGATCCAAATATCATCAAAATGTAAAATTTGAACTTAATTAATGAAGTAATTTAATAAAACACTTTAATACGAAAAGTAAGGGGATAATAAACCTTAACACGCTTCTAAATAATTTAAAAAGTTGTTACATGTTTTTTATTCTAGATGGTAAAAAATAAATTTGACAAGTCAGACTCTTGGTAAGGGACACTTTATCTTAAAAACCACATTTAAAGGTTTTATTTTATAATTGGTTTTATTCTATGACCATAATGTTATAATTATGTAATAATGTATTTATATAGACATATATGAATGATAAGGTACATTTTACCTCAATTTTCAGTTTCTTTGATATGTTTTGATGATAAATATTTTTACATATTTACATTCATTACAAAATACATGTAGAATATTCTTTTTAACGTATATGATGTGAAATGACATTCCCATAGTTGTATCCATTATTTTTTTTGAAAAAAAATATCTAAATGTAATGTATATTTTGATATTAAAAAATTGATTCCTTTTTTGTGAAATGAATATTTTTATTGGATTATCAACTTTAATGTGCTATGATTATGTTATGGATATTGGGAATTGTTTAATATTATTTGGTTTTTTATTATATAGTAATGTATTGTGGTTCTTTTTTAAACCTATGATGGATGGTTATATTATAATCCCCGGACGAGTTAGTCTATTATATCCAACAAATTAATTATGAAATGGTTTGTAATGGATATGGATAATATAGGTTATTCAATTTTAAAAAATGATAAGAAAATTATGTCCCAGGTTACCCATATGATATTTATTCTTCAAGTGTGTTTTTTAGTAATATTTTGATTTAAATGACTTTTCTAGCATGATTCTTTTTAATTGATTGTATATGATACTTCTTAATAGAGAAATGAATAACCCATTTGAAATGATTATCATAAATTTATGATGATTTAAAATAAAACTTTATGTTTTTATGTTTCCTTTATTATTTATAATATAATTTTCTATTAGAATATTTGGGTATGTAATTTATTTTATTGATTATAAACATGATTATATCAATAAAAATCATTAATTTGAATATATATATTTTTTATGATTGTTCATGTACTCATGAGTTTCTTTATTTTTATTCCCCTAAATATTATTTTTATAATCTTCCCATGATATAGAATGTTTTTCAAATGGTTAATGGATGACTATGGAAAATGATATGGTAAATATTATAATTTTGAATATGTCAAATGAAAAGAATACTTGAAACATCAGAAAATTACTATTTTGGGGGAAAATGGATATTATGTGGAAGTTTCCAATTTATCATGTCAAATTTGATCACTTAATGTTGATGTCCAAATTATCTTAAAAATGAAACCATAATGATCATAATATTCATGAAAAATAAATTAATGAGTTAAAACTCATGATTTTATTAGGGTTAAGGATAGTTATTTATACAAGAGTCCCTCTTTTTCTAATTTATTTGGTGAAACATCCTTTTTTTCTACTGGTATAAAGGAACCATTTTTTATTATCTCTTAATGGGATTCATATGATGAATAGTTGAAAATGTTATTAGTGAATAAAATGATAATAATTGTTTTTAAAATGTAAGTTGCCTCTTACCACATTATCTGTTATTTCCTTCTATATTTTGGAAGATATTTTCCCTTTGTCATCATTTATATTATTTTCTATTCTTATTTCTAGATTGGAGTAATTATATCTTGTAAATCTATATCCTAATGAATCATATATTGAATGCTAAATATTTCTAGCCACTATATGTAAATATATTAAATGATATAGTCCGTGAGAAAATATATGAGGGTATACACATTGGCATGAATATTCAGAAGAGATATCCTAAATTCCAAACAATTGAGAACAAAACAGTAATCAATATTATCAATTTTATTGAATATATACAAAATTCAAACAAATAATGTCAAAATTTCTATATTCTAATCCTTATTTATACTTTTATTAATCTTACTCTGTGTATCTTCATCAATAAAACTAAATATTCAACAAGGGAATTCATTTTTTCTTATCAAAAATGAAATATAATGTTAAAATTAATTTAAATTCATCTACTACCATCCATAAAAAGAAAAAAATATCTTATTGGATGGATTGGTTCAGGAAATATCATATTTTATTTGATTTATGGTAAAAAGTTCTATATTATAGAAAAATCTCATGATAAATAATAATATTATATATGAATTTAAAAATAATTTCTGCCATTTATATTCTAGAATCTTCAGTTCGACAACTCACTAATCCAAAATAAATATTTTTTTAGAATCAGTAGCCATAAAAGTACTACTTGTTTTTCAAATTTTGACCAATATTACTATAATTCTAGTAAAACAAGAAATGTTTCTTCATTTTCCATCTTTTAGGAATTGACTATATATGTAAATGTATTCTAGCACATTTACCAACCATTAAAGGCTTGGTATTACCTATAAAATTATGGGTCTCATATATGGAGGAATGAGGAGGATTGATAGTAGAATTATGGGAGGGGACCTTTATAATAGCTTTAGATGAATTAAATAGTTGACCATTTATGATCCTTAATAAAATTTATCATATTATTATTAAAAATATATTCAATCCAAACTGATATATATGAAATTAAAAAACCATAAATTAATAAAAATATAACATAAGCTAAATTAACTTTTTTAACAAATTTAATTGAATAATTATGTAAAATAAAATAAATGGTGAACATGACTTTTTCAAATGAAATAATATACATAGAAAAAAAAACAAAAAACAAATTTTTTATAGATTCAACTATTTCATTTACAATTTAATTAAATAATGAAATATTATACAATATAAAGGAATTAAATAAAATTTTTCTCATATTCATTAGAATAGTAGACTAAAATAAATGAAGTTATAACAAAAATTATGTGACTTACAATGATATGGTTAGAAGAAAATATCTTGTGAAAAATATTTAAAAAATGAAATTATTATATATAAAATTGAATGATAATTGGAAATTGATATTAAAAAATCTATCTTATATTTCATTGTATCTGTTACTATGGTTATGTATTATATTTCCCCAGGAGAGTTCTAAACTCCTGGGGGTGTAACTCAATAATTAATAAATATTCTTCCAAAATAAAAATCTCATTGAATCTTTTACCACATTTTTTTTAATCATCATTCCCATGGTAGGATGAAACTTTATTTTTTTAGATTTTCATAATCACATACACCAAAGGTAATGAAATTAATGTATGGAAATTGTACTTCTTAAAAGTTTCACCATAATATAGAGAATACACACCTATTATGAATGTGATGTTATATTCAACGATTCTACAATAATTAATATTTCATCAAAATAGCTATGGTTAGAAAGTAATCATCACGAAATATAGTTAACTATATTTTTGAGGAAAGGAAACCATATTACATAGGTTCTATTCATGATTTTACACATATGAGTTATATATCATCTGAAATATTATTTATACTAGAATAAATCATTTCCACTAAAATAATTAAAATTATGAAATCGATCAAAATTACCTTTAGGGAACATAAATGTTGTTAATAAATTAGACTTATTCCAAACTCAATGATTCTTTGACTACATGACATTATTTATGAATAAAAAATGACCATTGTACATCTGATTTTTGGAACCTAGCTTATTTTCTATTATTTGAAAATTGTTTTTAGATTCTCTAATCATACTTCTTAAAGAGTATAACCATAGAAAATATTACATAAATAATAACATTTTATAGCATATATTCTCATAATTATCCACTTTGATGAAACTGTTTAACCACTAGTATATTCTTTCTCACCTCATAATGATTCTCATAGTTTATACGCATCTCTTATTCCCATCATTTGAATCTATTCAGTTGGATTATTTCTGGTACACATTAAACAATTCTTCTATGATACATAGTATGACCCCATTACCCTAATGTATCAAATCAACTCTCCTTTTTTCCAATAAACATAGTTGGTATTCAAAATTAGTAAAATTTCATGATATTATTATTATTATTATTATTATTATTTTATAGTTATTTGTTCATCTCAAATTGATTTCTGCATCATATAAGACACCCCATTTTATATTTTATTCATTTTTAGGTAGATTCAACCCTTTTTCTATAAATGATTCCACTTTATTTATAGTCATTTCTCAATTTCCATAAATAGTATTATTAATACCTCTTCATAAAAAACTGAATCAAATGAACAATACATCACATATTATCTCATGTTTTTTATTTTTCAATAATTTTTCCCATAAATATTAAATGTATACACATATTCTATTTTATATTTTTTTTATTGTTCGTGAGATTAATTTTTTATTTTATAATACAATACATAATTTATCCTTATTTTTAATATCACACATATATCAACACTATGAATAATCACTATATAAGTACTTGAATTTATAGAAACATTAGATTGCATCATGAATTCCTTTTTAATGAGTCATGAGTGTTTCCCTGAATATATATTTAGATTAAACAAAAATAAATACATAAAAAGAGAACATAAAAAACTCATTATATTTCTCTACAAGAAAGAACAACATTTTTTTGCATATTTAATTCCAATAAATCATAAAAAATGAATTGGTTTATTTAATCACCATGATTATCACAATAAATAACATTTAAATAGCATCATTTAAATAGACTGTATTATATATATAGTTCATATCATCCATGTAAAATTTAATAATATTATAAAAATAATAATGGATTCCTTGATACCCACAAATAATAATTATTAAGAAATGAATCACAAATTTAACATCGCTATGTATTATTCCATTAATCTATTTTGTCATGACACTCATCTTTTTTAAACATTAAAATCCTCTTTCACTTTCCTCTTTTATAGAACTTATTTTCTAATGATTGAAGATCTACATCTCATAATTATCCAACTTATAAAATATATAATCTTTTCAATTATATTTTATAAATTTAATATATATTTTTTGTAATCTACCTACTTTGATTTTCTCTTCAACATTCAAATAATTAAAATCATAATTTTTTAACAAGAACATAATGAAAAACCACATATAATGATCTTTATGTTGATTCACCAAATGGATAAAAATATATATGGATCCGTTTATGTGATTTGAATCATCTTACATTGATATTAATTTGCGATTTGATCCCCATACATGGGTATCATAACCTTGATGACTCTAGATCAAACATCATTATATTGATCGATTTATTCTGGTTTTTCATACATGAATCGTTATATGTAGATATTTCATTAATGTGGTACATAGTTAATTTTATTCATCGATTGAAATTCAATATTACTTTTAAATTACATTAGGACCACTTCATGGAATCTCCAATCAATCGAAATCACTTCAAAATACCATATGACAACTTTAATTAATTTTGAAAACTATTAAAACAATTACAAACTGCTCATTTGGATTCAAATATTATATACATCCTTCATATTCATAAGATATAGTATATCTTGTATCAATAATAAAAAACATATGAGCTAAAGTTAACCCTTTATCCAAGTTTGTTATTATCACTGATTCCAATGATTATCAATCTCAAAAATCACTTTTATGGTTTCTTTAACATACATATGGCTTACTTAAGAAATTAATCCTATTAAAACCATATTAAATATAGTGTATACATGTTTTCTCGAACAATTTCTGAATATTACCCATTTACCAAATATTCCTAAATTATTGACCTACTATAGATAGTATTCCATCCATTCTAGAAGAACCATTCCTATGCAGATACAGATGTACTCCAATCATAAGGTATGGGATACTCTTATAGCATCTTTCTAATACATTCTCAGTTCAAAAATAATTTTTTTCGTCCATTACATATTTTTAATAATTAAATTCTTCATTTTAGGAATCCCCACTCTATCAACAAACTTCAATTCACATTTTCTTCCTTCTTAATAACTCCATTGAAAACCAATACGACCACATTACAATGGGAACATCAATATTCTCCTTCCATATATATTATAAATTACAACTTCACCTGTTTAGATAAATTGATTCTTCTATAACTTATTTAAATGAAATATTAAAGAAATTATTTATTCTATTAATTGAAACAATCGGTGAATGGAGGGATTTTGAATCTCTAGCTATTTCCCAATAATACAACTTTCCCTATTTGAGAGACACATCCAAAATCAATTTTATAGAATGAAGGAATCACATACTCTATTAGAAATGTATCATCTACTAACTAAATTCGTGTTTAAATACATTATTCTAATATAGAAAATTAATTGGTAATTGGAGGGGGAATTTTTTTGAAAATATTTCTCAAAAGGATACTAGATCATATTTTTATTAAATTATTGGGATGTTAATTTTTTTATATTTTAAAAAACTACTCTTCACATGAACATGGCCATAAAAAACTACATGTGAAAGGTAATTTCTATAATTTACAATACATAGTAACTCTACCTTGATAAATGTTTTCAATATAAATAAAATGTGGTATAATATTAAAAATCACACCTTCAAATTTATTTTCAATCAATTCTATCATGAATTATATATTAAAAATAAAAAAATAAAATCTCTTGTAGATTTTCAATTTTAAAAGTCACACCTCACGATATTATTTCTATAATTCACTATGGTTTTTCCAATAATGTATTTTTTATTTTATATGTTGATATAAATTTTAAGGATAATGATACCGTGATATTATATGATGGATTGTTTTTATATATTTATTTTTATAACAACTTTTATAATATCATTCAATTTCACAAATAACATCCACTTTCTTTTTAATAATTAATATCCAACAAAATATGTTAATGAGGTGGATCATCATTTAAATAATTATATAGACTAGGATGATAAAATTTTATCCACCTGAATACTCTTCCCATGAAGTAAAATAATGATTATCTCTCTTCATTTTTCTTCAATATTGTTTATCCATATTAGTTTTCTTTTGGTAGTCCTGGTCTAATTCATTATTTCCATGATTATATTCGATAATATTGTATAATAATTTTTAAATAAAATTTAGAATTTTAATTTCCCTATCACAGTCCAAAATACTCTAATTTTAAAATGAATATAGCTACATGAAAATTTTATACTTTGGAACATAATTATTATACTTCTTATGTATGGATTTATTTATATAATTAGTTTATTGCTCAGTAGAGGTAATTCTTACATTCCCCTATAATGTCAATTTTTCACTAAAGATTGTAATAAATTTTAATTCCATGTTTCATACCAAATTTCATCATCTACAAAAAATTCCATATGTGTTTGGGTTATCCTTTTATTTATTACCTCCCAACCCATTACTCAAGTGTTTTTCCCACCTTTCCATTCATGTTTCCTCCATCATCAATTTATACACATTTATATTAAATATTTTAAATTTAATTAATGCTTTATTTGGATACATTATAATGGTAAATGATTGGATTGTGTTACATCAATATAATACTTTATATTATCGCATTCTAACACTATTTTAACTATTATTATTTTTTGTATTTCTCTCATAAATCATATTAAAATTCTATACCAAGGAATATATTTTTTTATTTCCTTTCAACATGATAAAATTTTTCAGTTTCATAATTTAATCAACACATGAATCATATTAATCATTAAAATAACAATACTGCTCATACCGTTGACCATATATGTTAAAAAATTCATAAAATTTCTCCAAAAATTAAAATCTACTTCACATTAAATGATTATACATTTGTTGTGAAATCTATTTATTTACCTTATGTTTTATATATATATTTAAATTATTTACATTTTTAAGAGTTATATTATTTTTATATATTGAAAATTATGAGCTAATTAATTTATATATATAAAGCTATTACTAACCAACAAAATATCAACAAATTCTATTCATTTCGGATTTATTAAAATATGTCTGGGTTGAGTACCATGGTCTTTGTATACTAAAAACCAAATTTTTGAGTTCTATTTTTGGAGATTATATTCTTGGATATGATGATATTCTCACTTAGTGATATTTAAAATTAATTGACACTTTTAACCACATAGTTTTGTAATATCTTTGACATTAATGTTTTCTATAGTATAGTAAAATATTTTACATAAGTATAGTTTCGAATGTATGTTTCAAATATTTTATAGTTATCATGAGGAGGATTATTAACTAGTTGATCAAAATATAATTTTATACCAATTATATTATTTTTTGATTCATGAACCTTGTCATATTTTTTTTTTGGGAAACATCACTCTTATGATATATTGGTGGTGTTCTAGAATGTGATTCCTTCCTCATTTCCCAAATTGATTCCCATCATAAGTAATTTCAATTTAATGATAGTATTTTCACCCTCAATGGATATTAATCTATTTTAAAAGGATTTACTAAACATATGAAGTCAATCTATACATATTCTATTTTCATTATAAAGTTATTTTCATTCACATTTACAATGTTTTTCAAGATTTTATATTTATCAATTATGATATAGATTGATAAATCTTATATCTATTATAATTCTTTCATCCCCATGGAAAAATATTTTTTTCACACTATTTTATAATTATAATCCCCATACGAATATTCTTTAGAATATGATATTATTTAATTTTTTTTGTTAAAAATTCTTATGTAACATTCTTAATTTTTATTTGGGTGTTCCATTGAATACCCATTTTAGCCAATCCATCATCAATTTAAAAAAAATCTTATTTCACCTTTTATTTTTAATCATGTTGTCACTTAATATATTTTGACACGTAGTTCAGAACCACGATAAAGATATTTCTTAGAAAACCAATAACATTAGGGTAGAGGTATTTAGTGGTTTTAGTGAATCAATTCATACAAAATGAACATGAATAACTATATAAATAACCATTAATAAATTTATAAATAATCATACCAATATAATTACCCTAATATATAGGTCGTACCTACAAAATAAATTTTTTATAAATTTATTTATTGTAGAATCCCATCATGAAATCCAATATTTTATTCCCCAAGATAATTCACCACATGACCTCCAGGACCCATACCCCATGCTTGGGGATTATGACATATAGTTAGGTCCTAGGTAGGTTCTATTGGTAGAATATTTAATAGTTAATAAAATATATCACAATTAAAAATAGTAATTAAAGATAGAAAAACAGAATTAAATAAAATTTAGTTGAATAATAAAAAATCATCAAAGATAAGTAATAGGTGGAAGAATAATAAATACATTATTCCATGAAGATGATCATTCTATGTTTCTATAAAAAAAATAATGTACACATGATACAAGGTTAATTAAATAATTAATAATATAAATATAAATACAAAATGACAAAAATATTCCTCAATCAATTTCATGAGCTTAGGATTGACCATCTTCTCAAGAACTCTGTCATTGTATCAAAAATCTGGCACTGAATGTTTTGACTACTTATTATATGTGTGATATACTTAGAATGCCTCCACTAATAGTGGTTACAACAATTCAATATATGCTTATAAAATGAGAAGTATGCCTATACATATAATAACAAATAAAATAATAAAATAAATAGGCCATGAAGAATTGGGTTCTATATGGGACCAACACCAACACTACCTAGTTTTTCATAATTCAAATGTCTCTAAACCATGTTGAACCAATAAATATATGATATAGGTGTATAAATGATCATAAAAAATCATGCATTAATAAATGGATTAAACCAAAGCATTTTATTTGGTTATATGGATTCATCATTAGAATGATAGTGTTTTATTGATTATTTCTGATATATAATACACACTTGCAATTTAATAAATAGATTTATGAGCCTATCCAAGGTGATCCAAAAAAATAAAATGAGTATCACTCTTGGAGAACTATAAATTAATATCACCATACGTGTCTATCCAAGTTGATCCGTAAGAAGAATCCCATGTTTCAACATCATAATTGTGTAAAGTATAAATCATTGAGTCCATCTTTGGAATACCCCATAGAGGTCCCAGTATCATTAATGGTATGGTATAACCATATTTCACACCATGTCCGTCTAGGGTAATTCCTCTTGAGAACCAGTATTTCTCACTCCTAGTTTAGGTATCCTATTGGTGTTCTCGTCCCTGATTTTCCAACAAGGAATCCAAGTACACCTCCATGCATATTTAGATTCATTTAAAGGGTATAAATAAAAATTAATATGACACCATCCTATGTTTATTTAATTCAAGAACATTTTATTTCCCTTCTCTAAATTTATCATAACCTATTTTCAATAATATGAAAATAATTACATTTAAACAAAATATTATATACATTGTAATAATAACTTGCACATCACAATTGGTTGTTTAAGACAATTCAACGAATGGGGAACATAATCCATTTAGGATTTAAATCCTCAAGGGGATTCTCAGGATGTTGTGGACACCCTATGATGGTAACTCTTGTAATTCTAGAACCACATTAAGTAATAGTTAAAATTTAATTTAATTTATTAAATATTTTAGTGGTGTCTCTAGATAATTATGGAATGAAACACAATAATGCATAATAAAGTACAATAATAAATTTAGGGGAATGATATAGACCAAATACATATGTTGGTAGTAAAATCTTTATCCAATATCATCATTTTAATAGAGATATTATGGAAAAAATGGATGTATATAAAAAATCTAAAAATACGGTAGTTGATAATTCACCAAAATATTAAAAAAGATAGTGAGATAAGATTATAAAGGATATGGAATGTAGATTTGATCATTATGATTCCATCATTCTGAAAAGAGAGTGTAATTGATGTTGGAAGTGATAGATAACTCAAATCCAATGTTAGTCATGAAATGGTATCTTCAATTGGATGGAATTATATGATGGTGAAATGAAAAGGTCCTCTCTAAAAAATAAAAAGGTTTCCCCACATTTTTTAATAACATGGATGATATATACATGATGAAAATTATTTATAAAAATAATGTTTTGTTAATGTCATGCATATATAATACATGTTGTCGAAAAATCATGTTTTCACATTCCCATAAAAAGATGATTCACAATGTAAATGGGCCTGGAATGATAAATAAATTCCGTGAATTTAAATATACTCTCTGTATTTGGATTTGTTCCAACCTCCCCCCCACATACTATTTTCTTCAATAAATAACACTGAAGAGCATAAATAATATGTCATAAGGGTCGAAGAAAAAAAAAGAATAAATCAAAAAGGGTTTGAAAAAAAGTTACGAAATTAATTCATTTTTAATATATGGGTTTTTAAATCCTCCCCACTGTATAAAAATTTATACTCATAATAACCTTATGAGGGTTATAAAAATCAATCTATCAACTGATTGAGTCATTGAGAATGTACATCATCATCTCTCTCCCAAGTCAAATTCTCTACATATCCATGCTTCTATTACTCATGAAACAATGGAAATAACCTTCCTTAGAGAGCCTTTATGCCCTAATCAATGATAGATAATAAAATATTCTCAAAGGAAAAATATTTATCCAGCTATATATCATCGGGAATAATTGAATGTGGTAGTTTAGAATAACAATTATGATGTTGTGATATATTGAATATGTTGTTCCTGGCCTAGTACAACTAAGGTAATACCAACTGACGGGGTACTAGCCCTATGTTATCAACAATCTCGATAGTACCAACGTAAAAAGACGATATATTTCATTGAATTTTAATATTTATATGAATCAATTATGGAAAGATTCATATAAAGGATCCATGTCCCAATTCATACTCCGATGATCAACATTGAAGATTGGTAAAAGATATCATTTGGGACATAGATATATCCATACATTTGAAAATAAGTTTTATTTACTATAATGTCTTTTGACTGGGAATAGGTCCTAGTAATGTTTCATCACTAGCCTCAAACAAAAACAGGGTGAACCTAATTACTTTCCATACAGTGACTCATACGGAACCATCAAAATATTTTCCCGTAACATATTATTACTATGAAATACTATGCAAGGTAGATTTTTCTCCCATAGACATATGAAATATATGAAACATTCCTAGAGCATTCCCAGTGACATCGATATCATCCAATCATATTTACTATTCATATGACCATGATATGATATTCATAAAATCACATCAAAACCATGTTCTTTTTGAAACTATTATAAGAACCGTGATTTAAATTAGATATCTAACATGATATGATAGATCAATTAACACAATGAGGTAATTAAATCTTTTAAATAAAAAACCTCCCAATTTCATTATCTGAGATGTTCACTCTGAGAGGTAGGATGGGTATGGACTTCTTCAATGTTTTAATAATCCACCATAATTCATCGTAGACAAGTGGATTTCTATGAAACCCCATTACAACATCCATAGCTATTTCTTACCCTTTAAAATAATGAATGGATAGTTGATGTAAATGTTTATCAGGTCACTAGTGTGTAGCCTTCATCTGTTGATTGTAGGAACACCATGTGATGAAACCTTCAATATGCCTCTTCATACATTGGAACCAATAACAATGATGTATGCCTCTAATCATCATAGTAAGACCTACGTATTCTACCTGAATAAATTTGTTATATTCAAACAAAGGGACTTCCCACGTGTTTGATAGATCAAAGATACTTCTATAAATGTGAATAATATCAACCTATTAGTAACAAAAATAGGTGGGGATCCTATCCAAAGAAGCCCCCTCATAAATAAAAGTTTAGGATCAAATTTTTTTCTCTTGCATACCCTTTCTAGAGGGTAGGATATCAATGATAGATCTACTAAAACAAACCACCCATGATAGTCTAAATCCACATGGTGCATCTGAAAAATGTGTTCCATCAACTACCACTCACTACTAACCTCCTTGAAAGTATGTGATTTTGTATCCAGGTAAGGGTTTATTCAACTGAATTCCCATTCTTATGTATATAAGAATGATGAAAATTTATTTTCAACATGTAATATACCAATATATTCTACGTGTAATTTAACTCACACTATGTGGGTATGTATTTGAGTAATTTCTGATCCATGTAAAAAATGAACAACTAAACAAAAAATTTATTTCCACTATTAGTTTAATGGGAGAATCATGGATTCAAGCTGGAGAATGTTTTTAGGGTAACTCCACTGATGAGGTATCAACTAGAAGGAACTGTTCACTTAATAATTATTTCAATATATCAAAAATAATCTAATCCCGATTCATGATACATTATAATAAATAGTATAGATTCTTATGAGACATAGAAGAGCAATTATCGGTGGTAAATTCAGTGTAATTTTTAGATCCTAAAATGATATAACAAATTTTTTAAAACACAAATAATAACACCATTTTATTTTAGATAATTAGAGGCACCGATAGGCATGATTGTCTTAGAAAAATTCTCATAATACTTTCCATCCCCAACAAATATCGAATGTCAATGAAATTCATGGGATTCTCCTAAGAAACTATGGTTTTCATCATCTCTAGATTAATGGACCCTCCATACTCATATAAGATTCCACCAGGAATGGGAAACATATAAATCCAAAAGCGACATTTAATGATATAATCATAAATCATATTCTCTACTAGTGTATCCAACATGATATTAATATGACTAGAGTTTTCATGTCGAGTACGAGAATAAAAAATTATATATTTCATGAAGACTATAAAAATTTCTTCTAGATACATGTTGAAAATATCGTTATATAGATTCATGAAAAAAATTAGTGAATTTGTTTTTATTGGTGGCATAATTAGGTATAACTATAAGATATATCTATTATAAAATGTCATATGTGGTGTGCATGATAGTCTCAAATACACTAAGTGGTATTCTGAACTCAAATAGATCTTATATAAATCTATCAATAAATAGAGATAGTTGAAGAAATAAACTATTAATGGAAGGGGGTATTAGTTATTAATCATATTCATGTTCAACCATTAGTAATCAATAAACAACCTGAGGTTTCCATCCATATTCTAAAAAGAAATTATAAGTGAAATCCATGATGAATTATTCACTCAGATAAAGCCATATCCCTCCAAATAATATAAATTATTTTTCTATTTGCGGGTTTCTATTGGTTCCATCCTATATGGAAGAGTATACACTGGTACAAATCTGGTAACTATATCCATGGTGAACTCCATCTCACTCATAATTAGTAATCAATAGAATTAATCAAGGAATAAATCCATTAAAAAATACATAAAAGTATAGAATTCGACAGTCCATCTTCTCTAGCCCCAAATAAGATGAATAACTATTTGGTACATCAATCTACCCACCACATGATGATTGGTTCCATTTAAACTATCCTAGTCATACCATTTGACCTTATGAATATATGTACTACCCTCGAGTGTCATAAATGGAGCACCTCAATGATAAAAGTGAATAAGGGTGTGGTATAAAACTGATCAGTCCATCCCCGGAATAATGTTGAAATTTGTAATCTTAAGGAAATAAATATTCCATAAGAAGAGATATCCTCCCAATTTTATTGGGAATCTACTTCACCGACATAAACTCTCTCCTCAAACCCCTAAAAATATTTTAAGAGTCATTATATTGTAGATGTATTCCCCTCCCAATACTAGACATTCCATTACAAATGTAGATATAAAATAGTATGAAGAGAATGTATCAAATGAGGTATATGATAAAGTAGAGGCCACTATAATAGAACCTAGTACTATTGAAGTCCCTAGAATCTAGTCCCAAGGAATTGGTTTTATTGCATACATATGGACAGATCTGAGGCCCTATGATATAACATGAAATCCTGGGAAGGTCATATTTACTGGTGTTAAACATAAGATGTTTGAAAACCTCAACCAATTCCAAGTCCTCATCCTGATCAAATGGTATTAGTAGAGATCCTATACATAGATGAGAAACATTTCGTCTACCTAAATATGATGTTGGTATAGATCATGCCTCATAGTAGAGGGAACATTCTGTAGAAGTGATAAATGTGAACTATCCTACCATATTATTGATTCATGATTGGGTTCCTCGTAGATTAGCGGTTCTTTCTTCCATTTCAAACATACTGGTGACATGACACAAAACAATCAATGTTGGTTATTTAGAAAGAATTATCCTCATGTATAGTATGTAGTTGATGTTTGATACCTCCAAAAAATGAATATCCATTTCCTGATGTCGAATAACACTTGAACAGAATAATGATTTACATTAGATCATGATCTTTGATGAAGGACTGATTCAATGTATTAGAAATGGTTTTTAGATAAAAGACATCATCCTATGATTAAATGGGGTATTCAAGACAATACATAAATTTTCATAAGGTCATCTACACGTCACTGGTTAGTGTCATCACAAGACAATGATTTTCTTAAAATAAAATGGCTACTCCATCATGAACAGGGAATCCTGATGTAAGTTCATAAACTCTATATTTTGGTACTCTATAACTATATGTGTAAAGAAGTTATCGTCAAATAATATATTTTTGTTTTACCATATCTTATAATGATGATGATCCTCTAGATAGATGACATCCCACCAATACTTATAAGTGACATGAATCATATAGGTTGCAATCATTACACTACACTCTAGACGAGTCACAAAATTTACCAAAACAGATATCATTGATTCCACCCATGACTCTGCAGTATGATTACTTCAATCCATTGATGAGGTGGGAGAATGATGGTACTAGAATTATCATATAAAATCAGACATTGTATGGTAAGTCATGGAGCTCCTTGTGAAAACCGCAAGAACTGTATGAACCAATTAGGAAACTGAGCATTTGTGCCCAATTAAGGATTAATAATAAGTGACTCATGTGGCACTATAGGTGGATATAATTGTGTTTGAGGGACCAAATCATTTAATCAGATATAAAATAAGATATAATAATAGATAATGGAATTGGGTGGGTAAAAAACCATGATATTAATTAGTGGCACCTAGGACATCTCCATAAGAAAGATCATGGTGATAAAGAATATCGTAGAAGTCACAAGTGACATTTCATATTATCCCGTACTAAAGGCAGGGACAGCGTCAAGGTATTATATAACACAATATCTATTCATTTATATATACTATAAATTTCATGGTATAGAGGAAATCATTCATTAAATTTCAATTTATATCACAGTATAGAAGATTTTTTTAAAATTTTAATTTATTAAAGATCATTCTCATTGATATTCATATAAATATCATAGTTCTGTTAGAAGAATCTCCATTATTTATTTATAAAGTCCCATACTATTTATTAATTTGAATTGAAACGTCATGTTACTATAAAATGGACCTCACATATAACATTAAGATGTATGTGGTCATGTAAAAATTATATTATAAAAGAACTGTCATTACAAATTTATGGATGTAAACAGATCAAAAATTTCAATAGGCATTCATGTAATTCAATAAGATAACAATTCATCTCGTAGACCCTATTTTTCATAACTCATCCATGGAAAAGATAGTTAATTATGGAACCAATTTCTATTTAGATTGATAAAAACCATTTATATTGATGTAAAAAATTTAATAAATCTAATTATTATAAACCGATGACATATTTTATCACATTTTCCAGTTTAATAATCAATGAAAATAAAATAATCATAAGAAATTTAAGAGATTATTGGGGTAATATAAATATGCAGTGGTATAATGCATGAATTTTGAATCCTCATGTGTTGATAAGGATTGATGAGTTGACACCTCATTGTCATTCATGTCCTTGTAAAAGGAAATCAAGAATAATTATACCAACATTAATAATTCCAACAAACATGTGTTTCAACCAATTTTGAATTAAATACAACTATAATAGGAATAATACAATAAATACAATATCCATCCCATGTAATTTGGATTTCACCTTTATGTCTCTTTTCTACTGACATGCACATGATCGGTAAAGAATTAAAATAAAATTCATTCTTTTGTATAATACACAAAAACTAAGAAAAAATTAAAAAGTATATGTGATTCCACTTTGTCACATCCTAACTAGGAAGCCACTTAATGGTGCCTCGAGCCGGTTCTCTACAGCAATTCAAAATCATCTCCCCATATGATAAGGGATTTCAACTTGCTTCCACAGAATAAGGTGGGACTATGTGTATATTTTTCCCTCTAAACCAGAGAATATGCCAAAGTTAAATAATAATGATATGCATTGTATATTGAAATAAATCATTATTTGAAGAAAAATAATAAATCATAGAATATATCTGAAAGGAGAAAACTAAATTGATATCATATAAAAATAGGATGATCATGCCATGATTCTATAAAAATGATTGTGCATGACATATATGAGTACATGTATATAAATGTTCTAAAAAGGAAAAAATTATAAACCTACGTTTCTAGCATCACGAGAATATGCTTGGTTATGTTCTTTATTATTCCATCCTGGTATAAAAAATCAGACTTCAAAAGATAGGTGCTTCCCTATATCTTTACTACAAATCATGTTATAATTCAGTAACTATAGGTGGCTCGAAATGTGTGTGTGATATACCCAGAGGGAAACCTATAATAGTTTATAGAACTATAAATTTTTTGCATATAAATATGTAGTTCATAGGTAAGTCATTGGATAATGAAAATAATATATAAATAAATAATGATGGATTATGATCCTTAGGGTACCCCAGAGAAACAATACATTTCTTTTATAATTTTGATGTATATAAATAAATTTAAACCTATACATATGTATATGGGTGCATAAATGGTTTTCCAAAATTAATTATCATGAAATGGAGTGAACCAAAGTATGTTATTTTACTTGGAGGTTTCTTCATTAGGTTAATAAATTTTCATTCATATTTTTTTATTTCAAAAAAAATTATAGAATTTAATTAATGAAATCATAATCCCATACAAAAAAATCATAAAAAGAAATATGAGTATCACTCAAGGAGAACTAATATACCCATCGCCGTAAGAGTTTATCTATGGAAATCCTTAATTTGAATCCCAAGTATCAATCTTATCATGGTGTAATGAAAGACCTTCTAAGCCCATAATTGATATACAACATAGGTTACCATGTATTTCTCATGGAATGGTTTAACCATATTTTCCATCATGATCATAAAATTTATGTCTCACTATCATCACTAATGGGTAGATAATTTTTTCTCATTGTTATCTTATCTAATGTAATCTACTCAAAAAACCATTTATCACTCACATTAAATTTATATTCATTTACAAGTTCTAAATATAAATCCGAATACGACAATGAAAAACATTTATATTTCAAGATCCTTGTGTCACCATAGACTTCATGAAATGTTATGGGTTTTAAATATCATGAAACTCATACCATTTAGAAAATAATCCTAGAAATTACAATTGAAACTCAATCACCTAAAATGGTGGTTCAGAACAATTAAATGTTTGAAGAACTAAGGAATTTGAGGATGGAATGACCTATGATATGGATCTTATCATGGTGTAAACCCAATAATAATATTTCATAGTACTAAGGATCCATTTTAACAACGTTTTATCATTTAGTTTTATTTATTAAAAAATTTAGTGGTGTTATCAGATAAATATGATGCACATGACAATGGAACAAAAAAATGCAATAAAGCTTTTAGGTAAAATAAATAGACCAATTACATTAGGTTGATTGTAAACTACCACAGCATTATATTCATTTGAGTTGGGATATAATGGATAAAAATGAGAAAAACAAATTACACCTAAAATAGGGCATATGATATTTCCCAAAAATAGTAAAAATGATATTCAGATAGGCAAATAATTTAATGTATATGAACACTGAGGTTACTGTTGTGGATGAAACATGATGAATGGTGAGAGAAACTGGTGGAGTATTAGAGACATATAAAAAATAATACTTTACATATTAAGTGGGAAATTTGGTTAGTTGTCCTCATGTGTTGGAGGAAATAAAAGATCCCCTACAAAAAAAGGGATTCTATACCCTTTCTAAAAATCCCCCAAATATACACGTTGTGGTTTATATAAACACATAATTTACTTTTTACAATGATTATATATAACAAACATATTTTTAATATATGATATTCCAATATTATGTAAAAAAAATCACAATGTGAAAGGGTTTTGTGCAAACCAATACATAATGAGTTATAAAATACAAGCTTTTTATTTGGCCTATAACCAACATTCAACACTCCTGATACTTTATTCAAAACAATTGTCTTATATAACTATAGGTACAATCACACAGTTATATGTCAAAAAGAATAACACAATAATGGAATAAAAAATTAATAAAATCAATAACTTAATGAAAATAAAAAATATTACACTTATAATCTTTCATTTTCTAATTTCTAAATTTCATTTTTGAGAGATCATATTGTTAAATAACAAGAATATTACCATGTATTTCCATTTTCTTATTTTCTAAAAACGATTAAAATGTGAATATGAAATAATTATCTTATACATATATTGTGATAATAATAATTATATCTAATTTTAGGGAACCATTCTTTGATAGGAACCGTATGTTCCGAAGAGTGGTAAATACATATGAGTGGGGATGGGAGTGGGAAAATCCTGCTTTATTGAATTATTTTACAAAACTCAAAATCATAATTATTCATTAACCCCCATTCCTTTTTAACAACAACCACATTTTAGGATATAGGTGGATCTATTTATCTTTTCATATTCACATAAACCACAAACAATGAAAGTAATGAAACTAAATTAGAAACATGTATTTTTATAAGGTTGAACAATATTTTTGGACGCATACTTATTGATTTAATCACGATTTCTATATAATAGATTTTAAAAACCATATTTTCCATCTAATTATACTATGTATTCTTGGTATAGGTTATGATACCATATTACAATGGTGATAATTCATAATTTTACAAATGTGAAGTTAGTTGCATCCCATATGATCACTATAATAGGATAAAATAATTTCACCCAAAACTCAAAATTAATTATTTAGATCTTCAAATAAACAAGGGGATGTTAATATACCAAATATACTAATCTAATTCTAGACATATTGTTACATTGGATACCAGTCATTTTTCAAAATTGACAAATGCATCTCAACCCACATCATTTATAAAGCCAACATCTCAATTAGTTATCAAATCTAATTTGTGGAATCCAAACTAAATATTATTCCATAATAAATACATTGAATATAATACTGGAAAAGTTTCATTAAAAAAACATATTAATAAAAATTTTCCTCATGACAATATATTTGTTCTAGTCTTCAATTATTTCTCACTACATGTATATCCTTCTTTGTTTCCATCCTCTCTTATTAAATTAAATAGAATATTTTCATCATGTTCAATCAGACCACTTATTCATATGATCATTATTGAACGAAAATTAGTGTGTCTTAATAGTTTATTTTGGATACTATCTTCATATTATTCAAATCCATGTTGGCTTTTTTATTCAATAAGATTTCTTCATATTGTTATAATTTTTCTTCAAGAAGATGATTTATTATTCCATATTCTTTACTTCATACAACACACATTATTCCTCACATAGATTTTCAATTTTTTTAAAATATACATCACATTTTTAATACATTAGGCCATATTATTTTGGTCTATTTATTAATTTCCATAATTTAAAATATTTTATCATTTTTCATAAAAGAAATAAGAGGATAATTTCACATCACTCATCCCCTCAATTTTTTTTTTATTTTAAATAAATTTATTCCAACAATGTAACACACATAAAAGTATTCTATTTTCTAATATGGTTTTTCTATCTATTTAATAATTATTCAATATAATATAATTTTTTTAGGATTCATAATATTCATGATATTACACTAGATTCCACTCATAAAATATTAAAATTTTCTATACATTAATGTTTTAAAATAATATCTTGTTTGCCTGAATCTTTACTTATTTCATTGTGGGTGTTACCATGACTACCCATAAAATTATTCTTTAATGTTCCAAGTAATGTAAGTTCCACTGAGAGGGGCGGGGGGGGGAGGGGTTAATTGGTGGAGATATTTTATAAACTCTTTTATCCTTAAGAAAACCTATATAACATGTAAGAGTATCTTTAATATAAAACTCACATCCCATCATTATTCATATGAAATGAAAATAAAGTAATGAAAGATAATTTTTTAATATGGTTCACACCTAATGTGACAGTCAATATCCTCACCATGTCAACTCCTATAATCACATGGATTTTCACTATAAAATGATGTGATTATAAGTGATCCAAATCCATTCGATCTCTTTTTATTTCCAAATAGGTAATTATACTGGCTCTAAATATTTACCAAAATCACTTATTTTTGTATCTAAGTCACAATATTAAATTTTAAATAATTCTAATAAATTTTTTTTGAAAACAAATAATGTATATAGTGTCTCTTTTTCTAGGACACCTCAGTATCTTCTTAATACTTCTTCATATGGTGTGCCTCAAAATGATGATCTCTATCTGATAATCCATTTTCTAAAAGCACTATATCATTCTTCGTCCCAAACTAGGATAATACATTGTTACTAACTTAATAACTTGATCTATTATTCTCCCTTTCTGGTAGCACTATCAGGCACCATTCCATCTGTACATTTTCAACCTCTAGTGAAAAAATAATTTCAATTCTTATAATTACCGAACAAATTAATATAGTTATCCTTCTGACAAATACCAAAGAGATATTGTAGGATCCATATTTATATTTTGACCTTTATTTATCAAAATTTTATTACATACATAAAATCAATTTATATTTTGTATATAAAATTCCATAGAAAATATTCATCAAAACATGGAGATGGAAAATATCTTCATTAATATAGGTGTCATTCTATCTGATTGGATAATTAAGGTTAACTCATTTTTTCTTCATTTGGTAATGTATATTTGAAAGATCTTATCTAGTATACATTTTGAATTTGTTTTTGTTTGATTCCTTCATGTTGAATCAGGATTCATACATATATTTACATTCTAAGGAATATTATGGTTGGTGGACTCACATTTTCTCATGTCTGATGGATTAAAAAATCTATCTATGAATCATCTTACATTCACCAAAACATTGGGAACATCTCGAACCACTAGACAATATGTAGTGATTTCTTCTCCAATTGAGAATCATTAGATTTATTAAATTAAAACGATACAAAAATTTCATTACATGAAACATAATATAAAGTGTTTATTTTTTGGTCATTGTAATGGACTATTCGTTAAATTATTTATCACCATATCTCTTTATCTAATCAACATTCTTAGATCAACTCGAAATGAGTGGTCTAGAATATTTATAAAAACATCACTTTGACTTATAGACTACATATCATGTAAGATGATAAAATATTTTACCTATTTGTCTAATTACAATTAGATATATCTTCTTCTCCATGATGTAAAAAACGTCATGCCTTATCATTCTTCATCTCATGCAACGGTGTTTGGTGGACTATGTTGGATAAATTATTATAGAATAAGAACCATGAATTCATCCATTTGATATTGTATAAATATATATTTTATCAATTTAAAATGATATTTTTGGCCTAATTTTTTTTAAACGTCATAGATTAAATATTATTTTTACATATTATCCCTCTTTGAAAAAACTCTGGTATAATTAGGAATAACATCATGATGGTTGGTAAATTGAATATTATCATAGTATCATTTGACTTCATATTTATCTAAACTAAAATATATTTTTGAAGGAAAAACATATAATTTTTAAAACATAAAAACATTGAAATACACAATTTTGACAATAAAGCCAACAGATATTACAAAATAAAACCAAATAAAGTTTCATATCCTCTTTTTTGATTTCAAGTAATCATTATTAACATCCTCTTTATCAATGTTATATAATATATATAATTTATCAAAGAGGGTTCCCTAACAACACACTGTCATATTAATTTTTTTTAATGAAATACATTTTTAAGGATTTTTTTTTATTTCAATGATATTGAACTCTCCCACCATATAATTTTCATTATTCTCACCTTATTTGATTACACATGAATGGTATTAAGAGAATAGAGATTAAATATAGAAAATTATATTTCCCCATTGTTAGTCTACTCTATAGGATAATGTGGGTAACTAGAGATCATTCTTAAGTTACCAGTGGAGGGTTAAAATATTTTTTCATACTACTTTTTTCAATTTTTTTCATTAATATATCTTAGTAAAAACATAATTAATCCAACCATTAAATGTAATATACATAAGAAAAATATCTCTATTTGAAAATCCATTGCTAATTAAGTGATATTTAATATCAATAGCCTTAAATATTTAATGATGTTCCTAATTATTATAGAGTTATGATGATGTTTTATTTTCAAAAATAGTTATTAGTGTTTTTAAAACTTCACCTTCAAGTCTTACAGATGAATTTTAATCAATATTAGTTTTATTCATGTCTCAATGGAAAAAAAATATTTTTAATTCACTATACTCAAAATAATAAAACAATGATTCATACTATTCAATGTAAGAAAACTTCTTAAGGAGAAGAATGTTCTTCATGATGTTAATGTTTTGTCATTTCACCTTCCATAACAATTAGAATCAATATACCCAAGAATTGTTAACTAATTACATCTTGTATTTATAAATCCATAATATGATGTTCCTTTAACATACAATAGAATTATATATACTACCACAATAAGTGATTCAATTATATTAATTTTATATATTAAAAATATATAAAATGTATGGTATTTAATTTATAAGATATGGAAATAAATCAATTATAATATCAATTTTCATCTAATTCTCACCTTCCAATGTTACATTATTAATTTTCATGGCCATATAAATAGAGGTAGAAAATAATTTTCAATATGTCATTAAAATTTTGTTTAAATTATTCCCTTGAAGAATTTTCCAATTAGTTTTGAGCCAAAATAACAAATTCAAATATATGTGTGTTGACATGTAAAAATAATTCTTTAATTATTTTTTATATCCATTAAAAGTATTTTCCCAATCACTCATAAAATTTATATCATCAATGAAAAAAATTAAAAAATAGGGTACCTATGACCATTTATATAAAATTTTATAATTAATCTTATATTCCATTATAAAAGTATAACTATATTAGAAATTATTCATGTTTTTTGTACCATGTACAAGGATTATTTTTCGACACATACACATATTTCTTCAATAAAAACATGATGGGTTTATCATTGTCATGTATGAAACCATTATGTTTATCCATGTAATATTCTTCATTCATTTCTATGTTTATGAATGATGATTTATTATCTATTTTATATACATAGTAATTTCAATTTGTTATAATAGAAGGAGACATTATTATAGTCTGAAGTCCATTAATTGGGAAAAAAAATTCACTAAAATAAACCACTTCCACAAAGAATAATCATTATATAAAATTCTCATGTCATACCACTATTTATGCTAATCTAATTATGAACCAAATTTTGTTCCACTAGTGATATATATTGTATCTGATATGGAAGTCTCAATTTTCTTATTGCAAACAAGACCTTATTAATTTCCAATAATGATATTTGATAGAAATTAATTATCAAAAGATTTGGATCTATTTGGGTTTCCTTTTTTATTTACTCATAACTACAATTATCATAGTCAACTTTTAAAATTTTAGGATCATTGTCATCATCATAATAATTATATTATCTAGAAGTCATCATTCAATATTTCATTTTATCATTCTCATAATCTTCATTAAAAATTTTAACATTGAATTGATACTCAACGAAATTTTAATCTATTGTATCAAAAATATTATTTAAAAGTTTATTCAAACACTATATCATCTTCTATAAAGAAAATATCCCTTGAAAATTTATTTTTCATTTTTTTCATTAGACATTCACAGAACCAACTTTTTAAGGATAATTTTTAATGGACTCTCAAATGCCATAAACTGTTGCACAATAGAAATTTTACTATGCCACAACATGTTGTAAATAATATTGTTTTACGTTTAAAACAAAAATCAATTTTGAACATGTACTTATATTCATTTGACATCTATATATAATATTATTATTTTTTTTGTACATGTAAACATCTAATCAATTGAATTAAAATAATATTTTTTAGTTTTTTACCCTATTTTCCAATGGTATTTCTTAATCATATAAAAAAACTATACAACCTAGATTTTAGATTATAATATTTAATATCAGTAGTTCAAATCTATTTTATTTTTAAAGAAATTCATTTTTCAAAAAATGACTACCCCCCTCATTTTTTAAAATACTATTATTGATTTTAATATCACCTATCATATGTGATAAACAAAAAATATCATGATTACATGGTTTCTTCATATTTACGTCTTTTATAGAAGTTTAAAAAAATATATTTAACATTATAAATTTTAGCTCCATTTTATTTTCTAGTAAATGAGACAATAACTAAAACTATTTTCATTTAATAATTAGTAATGTGATAGGTTGGTTAAACATTCCTGCAATTTCGTCTATACCATTAAACTAATTTTTCCATGATAAAAAATCATCTTTTGTTAAATTTTATTACAATTAATTATTGAATAATTGAATTTTATTTTCTAAGATTTAATTATTTTACCATGTAATGGCCCGGACCTCTCTGGTCCATTACTTTCTGAAAATGTTGTGTTTGATGTGATCTTGGAGGTCAAGGTGTCTTATCCCCAACACTTTACGAAATTTACAACTCAGTGAACAGTTCTATCGGTGAGGTTTTGTGAACAGTTCTATCAGTGTGGTTCACTGAACAGTTCTATCAGCGAGGTTCTCTGAACAGTTCTATCGGTGAGGTTCAGTGATGAGTTCTATCTGTGTGGTTCTGTGAAAAATTCTGTCGGTGAGGTTCTCTAAACATTTATATCGATGAGGTTGTGTGAACAGTTCGATCGGTGAGGTTCGATGAACAGTTATATCCGTGATGTTCTGTGAACAATTCTATCTGTGAGGTTCTGTGAACAGTTCTATCAGTGAGGTTCAGTGAACAGTTCTATCGATGAGGTTTAGTGAACAGTTCTATAGGTGAGGTTCTGTGAACAGTTCTATCGGTGAGGTTCTATGAACAGTTCTATCGGTGAGTTTGTTTGAACAGTTCTATTAGTGAGGTTCTGTGAATACTTCTATCTGTGAGGTTCTCTGAATAGTTCTATATGTGAGGTTGTGTGAATTGTTCTATCTTTGGGGTACTCTGAGCAGTTGTATCAATGAGGTTCTATGAATAGTTCTACCGGCGACGTTCTGTGAACAGTTCTATCGGTGAGGTTCTATGAACAGTTCTATCAATGAGGTTTGTGAACAGTTCTATCGGTGAGGTTTGTGAATAGTTCTATCAGTGAGGTTCTGTGAACAGTTCTATCGGTGAGGTTCTGTGAGTAGTTCTATCGGTGAGGTTTTGTTAAGAGTTATATTGTTGAGGTTCTATGAACAGTTCTATTAGTGAGGTTTTGTGAACAGTTCTATCGGTGAGGTTTTGAGAACAGTTCTATCGGTGAGGTTTAGTGAATAGTGTTTCCAGAACAATGAATTCTATCGGTAACTTCTGTCGATAACCTCTAACGGTATGTGTACAGTATGGTAGGTGTATAGTGTTTCTAGAATGGTGAGGTTCCATCGGTGAACAGTGTTTCCAGCTTCCTACTACTTCACGCCTTTAATGTTTCCTTTGACGAAAAATGCATTTAAATCCTTATATTAATGACTCTTAAGGCCAATTTAAAGGCTATAAATCTTATATTAGTTATTACTATTTCTCTAGATGTTTTTACTTGGTCAAACCGTGTGGTTTAATGAGATCCTCTTTTAATGGGGAATTAAGCGTTTCTTAAACCGTCGCCCCATTAAATCTTCAAAAGGGAAAATATATCTTCCTCCCCTGTTCTTCCTCTTTGTTCTCGGTTATGAGACGCTATAACCTTTCAATCCTTCCCATAGGAGTTTCAAAATCAATCTTTACCCCTCAGATTGGTTCTGCGCTGTTTTCATGCAACAAAGCTATATAGATTAATATTCGATATAAGGAATGTTTTATCGTCGTTACTTTGGGGGCCATCTTCTCCTGTTTCTCATTTCCAAATTATAGCAGGTAATCTCCATGATTCTAATGGAGTCTTATTGGGTTTTGGTTGGTGTAGTCGTACCGTGGAATCCTCGGGTGGATGAAGTTGTCGCGAGAGGAAGACCATGACCTGTTGGGTGGATAAAGAAGGAGAGGAGCTATTTGAGGTAGGGGATTCGTTGCTTCTCTTTATTTTATGTGAAACTATATATTTATCAGGTTTAATCCCACTAGATGACAATGGAATGGACATAATAAATATTGGAACTGGATAAATAAATTGATATCTATCATATGTTGTTGCATCTTATTTTTTCTAGATTGTGTGATATTTATTTTTGTTCTTGTTGGAAATCGGTAAAGAATGAAAACTGGGATCAATTGCTAATTGTTTGGATAATGATAAAGAGGCATGTAAATGAATCTGGTTCTTGTTGTAATTTTATGTTAATCAAATTGGTGCAGTAAGAATGTTCATTTATTTGTGATAAATTACTCTTTGGTTTCCCAAATTTAGAACCACCGAATAATAAATCAGTTAATCCAAGATGGATTAAAGAACTGCAAGTTGTTAAAAGATAATTAATTTTTGGGTTATAAGTTACCCTCTTGTTTGTTTATGGGCTAAGAGCCCAATTGTGAAGATGATTGTTTTAATACTTCTTGATTTTTTCTGGGAGCTTTGATGGTTGTGGTAATAGGTGGAGGGATGGAGGCTTTTGGTTGTGGCAGTAGATAACGCCTAGAGTGGTAAGATGCATCATTTTATGCATATGGGTGTTGGGGAGTACATTGGGTATGATGAAATGGGATGGATGTGATTGTTTGATTCTTACTGTTTCATTGGTTCTTTATCTGCTTTACTTTTTCCCACGCTCAAGGTAGCTGGTATTACTTACCCTTCTTATAAAAGAGATGAAGACATGCGGGGTATGCCACGTGCTTTCCGTGCTTAGATTCTCAAGGAAGGATGGGTATATACTCTTTCTATAAGAGTCAAAGACTCGATGGGTTGTACATATACTCACCATGTTGATCCCCATTGTGTTTAGTAGCATAGAATGTTATTCTAAAATGCCAGGGAATGTGGGAAAGTATTTTTCTAAAATTAATAATTGAATAAATAATGTTAACCCATGGGGATAGAGTTGGTGGAACATAATGATGAGGTTGTAATTTTGAAGGAATGATGGAATTTGGGTGTGATGATTATGAAATTAAATGTGGAATTGTTTATGAATAATTATTATTTAACGAATTAATTAACTTACAATGGAACTAATAAAAAAGGAATAAAGTAATCTAATAAATCTCTTTAAATTATTGTGTTCTTATAGGATACCTAGTCTTAGAAGTAGCAGCCTGGATTCTGAGAGACGTTAACTGTAGTGGTGTCTAGGACTAGGATATGACCATAGTGTGGTTGTGAGATATAGTATATCCAGTAATTTTTGTATTTTTATATGCTACTCCACCCACTCAGTAAGGAAAACTGACACCATGGGGATTCTGGGCCCTGGGGGTGTTTTCCCCAAAATTCTGGTGGGAGGTTAGCTGGAAACATACCCCCTTGGGCCCCGCTCTCTTCCCTTGGTAGTGACTTTTTCCGGTAGGTACATTGGTTAGTTTTCCCCATATATGTGTGTAGAGGGATGTAATGGCTTGTGGTTATTCACACACATATATTCTGGATATAGTTTTCTATGGACTACTATAGGTGTAACATGTATAAGCTGTGATGGCTTGACGATCCTTACTCAGTGTATGCACTATGATGGCTTGAAGTATAATACTCGATGTATGATACATGTTATACGAGCTGTGATGGATCTCGAAAACTAACTGGTTTCTTTGGTATGTGGATGTGGTGGTTTTTTTGTAGGAGGTGCATATTGGGGTGGTTCTCCCAAGTGTCTGCGGGAAACCCTTTTTGGAGAGAGATGTTAACGGCGTGCGACGTTGGGGTCAAGCAAAAAAACCGGGGAGAATGTTGTAGTAGGCTAACCTTGATATTATGTATTATATGATATATTCTTGTATGAGTTTCTTGGTGAGAGTAGCCATGGTGAGGCTGGGGACATATTATATCTGTTTAGGTGACGAGTTAGTTTCACTTATTGTTCACTGCGCTTTAGCATTCTTTCATTACTTTTGCACGAGAGGCCTTAGGGAGGATCTTATTGAGTATACTGTTATACTCACCCTATGTATATATAAACTATTTTTCCTGTCACTTTGAGCAGGTTGGAGAGCAGGCTGGTGTTTACCAGCCTATGGTTGTAGGAGCTGTTTGGGCTTGTGGTTGCTGCTATTTTTACATTTTTGTTGTGTAATTTCAGTTGTTCCACTTTTAGTTGTAGTACTTTTACATGGAATTACATATGTACACTTGGGTTTCTTTTATATTTCAGTTTTGAGTTGGAGTTGGTTGGTGTATATCTTATCTCTCTCTTCCACATGTGTTCTCTTAGAGAGAAATGCCTCCCATTTGTGTGTTTATTATACCCTCAGTGCTAGTCGCCAACCTAGTGCCCACTGGAGGCAGGATTCGAGAGTCATTATCAACCTTCTCGCATTTCCGATCCAAGAGGGGTACACTTTGTGGGGAGTTGTCGTGATAGAGTGGTATCATATGTCTGGTTGATGGATAGGATGGAGTTTGTAGTTTTCCACAGGTGAGGTAGCATTGGATGGTAGGGCAACAATGTCATTCATATTTAGCATGTGAGGTAAACACTGGAGACCAGCTGAGACATTGGAATTTAGGTCAACCTTTGATCTGATGTACAGAACTTTAAGTTTACAATGGCTACTAAACATGGTTATACTAGTTGCAGGGTAGAGACCTAGGAAAGGATCATGCATCAATTTTCATTTTTCTTGTGTTTGAATGGGTAGACAGTGGGATAGGTTAACACAAAATGAATGAAATAAAATAATTAATAAATTAATGTTCAGTCTTCCATATTCCAGGTTCAGGAGCTCTAACGGTTTGTTATTTTATAGGTATGGATCTAGGTCGACGTGCTCATCAGGATTGTGCAAAAAATGTCTAACAGGCTATTCCAACAGATCACGGCGGGGTAGAGTTTGACGAGGAAGACACTTGGAAGAAGACACTGAGAGAGATTCGGCGCCAGTGTCTTCAGAAGTACGAGGGGTCCGTTTCAGATGCAATCACATAAGACTAGATAGAGGAGGTCAAGATCGTCTTCAATTTGATCTGTGCTCGTAAGGAGCGCTGGGTATCCATGGTTGTAACGATGCTGCATGGAGCAGTGTGGCAGTGGTGGTTCTTATTCCTCAGGGATCGTGAGGAGTTACCGATATTAAGGGATGAGTTCTGAGAAAAGTTTAGATTAGAGTATCTTTCTTCGACTACGAAGGTATCTAGTCGTCAGGAACTTCTTACCCTTCGACAGGGGATCTCCAGTGTTCGCGAGATTGGAAACCGTTTATGAAAACTTATAAAATATGCTTCAGACTTTTTTCCAGATGAGGAGTCCAGGGCGAGACATATTGAGGAGGCTTTGTGTCCAGAGATCCAGCGCCAGATCACCCCATTTATTCTGAAAACATATTTTGAGCTACTGGAGAGGGCAGTGGTTGTCGAGATGACTTCCACCCGGACAGGATCCTCATGACAGGGGAATCAGCATGATTCCTCACTAAGCAGAGTTGTGGTCCGGGGTTCCCGGTTTTTAGGGTAGAAGAATTTTCGTTCATCCAGGGCTAGGTCCCAGCATTTCACATCTCATTTCTCTAGAGGCAACAAATCTCATTCCTATGCCAAGGGATCAAGAAATTGTTTTTCTTATGGTGGTCATGGCCATTATCAGCATGAGTGTGCAACCATTCAAAGCGGTCATCGTGCACCAGGTGTTATGCTCTAGGTTCCTCTGTTTACGATGATCCAGCCGAGGCAGCAGCAGCCAGTTTCACCAGCATTAGATAAGAAAAGTGTAGATGTGGAAGGTAGAAAACTTCCCCATGAAGTTCCCTGTCCTCAGAGAGTAGAGCGCGGCCACGATGGTGGTCTTCATCAGGGTCAGAGAGGCCGTGGAGGAGGTCGTGGATAACTTCACACTCTAGTGTTTCTAGATCCATGAAAGCCAGACATAGTTCGAGGTACCCTTTACTTGTTTTCTACCTTGGTTTATGCCTTTTTTTATTAATAAGTGACACACTTCTTCATATCACCTACCATTTTCCATGCTTTGGGACTTGAGGTAGATATGTTTCCAGTACCCTTGGCATTGACTATGCTGGTTGGAGGTCAAGATGACTTGTTTGAAGTATTTAGAGACTATGAGCTAGTGTTGGGGCAACACCACTCTTGGGGGGATTTCCTATGTTTATAAATACAACCATATTATGTCATCCTTGACATGGATTGGTTGTATTCGGTGCATGCTATCATGGATTTCTTCTGGAGGAATTACATCTTCATTGGTGCGGATGGAGAGCATGTGGTGATCGTTGGTGAGTGAGATCCTCAGATGGGCCATAGACACGTTCCATCATTATCATCCATGATGGCTGAGATGATGCTAAGTTTTTCAGAGGTTCATCATTTGGCATTTCTGAGTGATGTAGAGGAGTAACTTGATGACATTCTAGAAGAGGTTGTAGCATTACCCCCTCGACAAGAGATTGAGTATGGAATCAAGCTATAGCTAGGACCATCTCTTATCTCTATGTCTCCATATAGGATGGACCCTTTGGAGTTACAAGAGCTACTTATAAAACTTGATGGTTTGTTACAGTGCGGTTTTGTTCGGCCATGTGTGTCACCATGGGGTGCACCCGTTTTGTTCGTGAAGAAGGATGATTGTAGTTTTCGGTTTTGTCTCGATTATCATCACTTGAACAAGTGAAAATAAAGAATTGATATCCTCTTCCACAGATTGATGACTTATTTGATCAACTGAATGGGGAAAATTCGTTCTTAATGATCAACTAGAGGTCAGGATGTCATTAGATGCGTTTGAACGATGATGATATCCAGAAGACTACTTTTTTTGTCATCACGTGCATTATGAGTTCGTTCTAATTCCATTTGGAATGAAGAATTCTCCAACTATATTCATGGTATTTATGAATGTTGTGTTCCGTGAGTTAGTAGACAAGTTCGTGGTAGTTTTCATCGACGCCATCCTTGTGTACTCCACATCTGAAGAGGAGCATGCAGGGTATCTACAAGCCATTTTGGGGGTTCTTCTCCAACATTTGATATTCAGGAAGTTATCAACGTTTGTGTTTAAGGCACGAGAAGTCCGTTTCTTTGGGAATTTTGTGTCCCAATAAGATTTGATGCGGATCCAATGAAGATAGAAGCAGTTCTGTCTTGGTAATCCCCCAAGAAATTGTAATAGGTGCGAAGTATCCTTTGTCTCGTAGGATACTACAAGAGGTTCGTAGCCAATTTATCACATGTTGCGTCCCCGCTGACATGATTGACTAGTATGGATCAGGGATTCATATGGACTAATCAATGTCAAGGAGATTTTGAGTATCTAAAGGAGAAGTTAGTAAGTGCTCCAGTCCTTTGTCTTCCACAGAAGAGAGTTCAGTTTGATGTTTTCTGCGATGCTTCACATATGGTGTTAGGCTGTGTTCTCATGAAGTAGAGTTCAGTTTTTACTTATGGGTCTCAGTAGTTTTTTCCACATGAAGGCAATTATGCCACCCATGATCTTGATTTGGTAGCCGTGGTGTTTGCTCCGAAGTTGTGGAGACATTACCTCATTGGTGAGTGCTTTGTGGTTTACACTGATCATAATAGTTGGAGGTATGATTTCTTCCTGTGTGACTTGAACTTACGACAACGTCGGTGGATGGAGTACTTATAGGAAGACGAATTTGAAATATCATATAGACCTAGAAAAGGGAATGTTGTAGCTACTACACTGAGTTGAAAGTTACTTATTGATGTTGTGCGTGAATCCAGTGATTCATTGAGAGTAATGGAAGAAATGTCTACATTACATCTTGATATGAAAGAAGTTGGGGTTAGAGGATTTCTTTTCATATGATGATACAATCATCCCAGATACAGAAGGTGGAAGAGTCCCAATTGAGAGATCTAGAGGTGGAGGTCTGGAGAGACCGAGTTGTTTGTGGTGTGGCCCCTGATGGTCGGTCAGAGGATGAACCACAATGAGTGTTGTATCATGGACGAATTTTTGTTCCCATGATGATGCGTGAGATGGTTCTCCGAGAGTTCCATAGTTCACCTTTAGCAGTACATCCTGGCATGGAAAAGATGTACCGATATTCGAGGAGTTAGTTTTGGTGGACTGGGCTGAATCATGTGGTTTCAGAGTTTGTGTCTAGATGTTTAATCTGCCAGTAGGTGAAGGCTGAACACCGTGATCCTGGTGGTCTTCTCCAGCAATTAGAGATTACTCAACGGAAGAGGGAGGAACATCTCAATGGACTTTTTTACTGATTTACCTCGAGCACAGGGAGGACATGGTGATATTTGGGTTGTAGTGGATCGTTTAACAAAATCATCCCACATCATAGTGAATAAGTAGTGGATCTCAGTGAATGTCTTGTCGAGGAAATATCTAGAGAAGGTGGTGATAATTCATGGAGTCCCTAGAAAAATTATTTCTGACCGAGATCCTCGTTTTACCTCCAGGGTGTGGAGAGGTCTCCAACAAGATTTTTGTTATAAACTATGCCTTAGCATTGCTTTTCATCCTCATATTGATGGTCTGACAGAGCGAACTATCCAGACTCTTGAAGACATCTTACGCTCTTGTGTTCTTGATTTTGGAGGATCATGGATAAGACACTTACCCTTGGTGGAGTTCACTTACAAAAATAATTTTCACTCCACCATCGGTATGGAACCTATTGAAGCCTTGTATGGTTCACCATTTCATTATCCGTTGTGTTGGACTGGGGTTGGAGAGTCAGTAATTCTCGGATCGGAACATGTGCAGAATACAACAGAGATGGTTCTGGTGATTCGTGAGAGGACGAAGATAGTGCAAGATCGTTAGAAATCATATGCTGATCAAAGAAAAAGACCCTTAGAGTTTAATGTTGGTGATCATGTGTTTCCGAGGTGACTCCCCATCGTGGGAAGCGAAGGTCTGGTCATGGATGTAAGATTTCTCCCCTGTTTTTTGGGCCTTTCAAGGTGTTATCTCGTGTTGGAGCTATTGCGTATCGAGTAGCACTTCCCCAAAAGATTATTCAAATACATGATGTTTTCCATGTATCACAGCCCTGTCGTTATCTCCATGATGACTCTCACATTATTGATTGGGGAGAGATCGATGTTAATGATGATGCAACCTTCAAGGAGAAACCTCTGGAGATCCAAGACCACAAGGAGAAGGTGGTGTGCGAGCATTCTATCCCCTTAGTTCGTGTCTTTTGGTGACACGGTGGAATGGAAAAGAGTACCTGGGAATGTGAGTCACAGATACAAGCTCAGTACCCACAATCATTTGATTTTTAACTCTTTTCATGTAATTGATTTGCATTTTTGGTTAGGCCTTTCATGTTTTAATTGTGATTGTTTTGTTTTGTTGCTTTTGTGGCTTGATCTCTTTTGAGAGGTATCTCGATGGGTGGTTGTTCGAACCCCAGTTTTTTTTTATTTTGGTGGGTTTTGAATTCTTGAGGATGAGAATGTTTTGAGAGGTATCTAATGTAATAGCCTAGACCTCTCTGGTCAATTAATTTCTAAAAATGTGGTGTTTGAGGTGTTCTAGGAGGACAATGTGACTTATCGCCAACACTTTACCATATTTCCAATTTAGTAAACAGTTATATCGGTGAGGATCTATGAAGAGTTCTAATAGGTGAGGTTGTGTGATCAGTTCTATCGGTGAGGTTCAGTGAACAATTCTATCAGTGTGGTTCTATTAATTGTTCTATCGGTGAGGTTCTGTGAACAATTCTATTGGTGAGGTTCTATGAACAGTTCTATCAGTGAGGTTTTATGAATAGTTCTATCATTGAGGTTTTGTGAACTGTTCTATCGGTGAGGTTGTTTGAACAGTTCTATCGCTGAGGTTCTGTGAATAGTTCGATCAGTGAGGTTATGTGAACAGTTTATCAGTGAGGTTTTGCGAACAATTCTATCAGTGAGGTTCAATGAATAGTTATATCAGTGAGGTTCAAGGAATAGTTCTATTGGTGAGGATCGGTGAATAGTTCTATCGGTGAGGTTCTCTGAACAGTTATATTGGTGAGGTTGTATGAACAGTTCTATCAGTGAGCTTTTGACAACAGTTCTATCTGTCTGGTTCTATGAACAGTTCTATCAGTGAGGTTGTGTGAACAGTTCTATTAGTGAGGTTCTGTAAACAGTTCTATCAGTGAGGGTTTGTGAACAGTTCTATCAGTGAGGTTCTGTTAATAGTTCTATCAGTGAGGTTCTATGAACAGTTTTATCGGTGATGTTTGTGAATAGTTCTATTGGTGAGGTTTGTGAAAAGTGCTATTGGTGAGGTTCTATGAATAGTTCTATCGGTGAGGTTCTATGAATAGTTCTATCAGTGAGGTTTTGTTAACAGTTCTATCAGTGATGTTCTGAGAACATTTCTATCGGTGAGGTTCAGTGAATAGTTCTATAGGTGAGGTTATGTGAACAGTTTTATCGGTGATGTTCAGTGAACAGTGTTTCTAGAACAATGAGGTCTATCAGTAACCTCTATCGGTAACCTCTAACGGTAGGTGTAAATTAACGATAAGTGTACAGTGTTGCCTGAATGGTGAGATTCCAACGATGAACAATGTTTCCAGCTTCCTATTATTTCACCCCTTTAACTTTTCCTTTGATGTAAAATGCATTTAAAGCCCTATTTTAAGGACTCTTAATGCCGATTCAAAGGCCATAAACCCTATATTAAATATTCCTATGGCTCGTGATGTTTTTACCTGGTCCTATCGTGTGGTTTAATGTGATCCTTTTTTAATGGGTAATTAAGTGTATCTTAAACCATCTCCCCATTAAAACTTCAAAAGTGATAATATATCTTCCTCCCTTGTTCTTCCTCTTTTTTCTCGGTTATGAGACGCTAAAAACTTTCAATCCTTCCCATAGGTGCTGCACAATCAAACATTACCCCTTGGATTCGTTCCACTCTATTTTGATGAAACCAAGTTATGTCGATCAATATTCGATATAAGGTATGTTTTATCGTCATTACTTTTGGGAGCATATTCTCATGTTTCTCCTTTTCATATTATAGCACGTAATCTCTATGCTTCTAATGGAGTCTTCCTGGGTTTTGGTTAGTACGGTAATACTTTAGCATCCTTGGGTGGATGAAGTTGTCAAAATAGGAGGATCGTGACCCATTGTGTTGATAAAGAATGATAATAACTATTTGAGGTAGGGGATTCATTTCTTCTCTTTCTTTTATGTGCAACTGTCTCTTTAGCATGTTTTATCCCACTGGATGAAAATGGAATTGACATAATAAATATTTAAACTGGATACATAAATTGATATCAATCATATGTTGTTTCCAATTATTTTTTCTAGATTGTGTGATATTTATGCTTGTTCTTGATTGAAATTGGTAAAGAACGTAAACCGGGATCAATTGATAATTGATTAGATAAAGATAAATAGGCATTTAAACTAATCTAGTTTTGTTGTAATTTTATGTTAATAAAATTGGTGCAGTAAGCATGTACTTTTATTTGTGATATCTTACTGTTAGGTTTCCCTAATATAGAACCGACGAATAATATATCATTTAACCTAATATGGATTAAAGAACTGGTGGTTGTTAAAAGATAATTACTTGCAGGGTTCTCAGTTACCCTATTGTTTGTTTAATGTTCAAGAGCCCAATTGTGAAGTTATTTGTTATACTGCTTCTTGTGTTTTGATGTGAGCCTGGATGGTTGTGGTTATATGTGGAGGAATGGAGGCTTTTGGTTATGGCAGCCGATGATGCCTAGAGTGGCGAGATGAATTGTTTTAGGCATATTGGTTTCGGGAAGGACACTGAGGATTATGGAATGCGACAGATGTGATTGTTGGATGCTTGAAGTTTCTTTGGTTCTTTATCTGTATTACTTTTTCCCATGCTCAAGTTAGTTGTTATTACTTACCCTTCTTCTGAAATAGGTGAAGACACACCGGGTATTCCACGTGCATTCCGTGTTTAGCTTCTTAAGGAAGGACGAATATATGCTCTTGCTATAGGCGGAAAAGACTTGATGGGTAGTACATCTACACACGGTGTTGAGCCCCCTTGATTTTAGTAGCATAGAATGTTTTTCTAAAATACCTAGGAATATGGTAAATTATTTTTATATAATGTATAATTGAATATATGATGTTAACCTATGGGGATGGTGTTGCTGGAACATAATGATGAGGTTGTAATTTTAAAGGAACAATGGACTTTGGGTGCGATGATAATGAAATTAAATGTTTAATTGTTAATGGGTAATTAATGTTTAACAAATTAATTAACGTACATTGGAACTGATAAAAAGAGGAATGATGTAATCTAACAAATCTCTTAAAATGGTTGTGTGCTGATAGGATACCTAGTCTTAGAAGTTCCGGCCTAGATTCTGAGAGATGTTAGCTGTAGTGGTTTCTAAGACTAGGTAATGCCCATAGTGTGGTTGTGAGATATAGGATATCATGTACTTATTGTGTTTCTATATGATACTCCACCCAGTCAGAAAGGGAAAATAATACCCCAAGGATTCTGAGCCCTGGGGGTGTTTTCCACAACTTTCTGGTGGCAGGATAGATGGATGACTAGCCCCTTTGGCCATGCTCTCATCTCTTGGTAGTTAGTTGTGCTGGCAGGAACATTGGTTAGTTTTTCCCATATATGTGTGTAGAAGGCTATAATGGCTTGTGGTTATTAACACACATATATTCTGGATATAGTTTTCTATGTACAACAATAGGTGTAACGTGTATAGGATGTGATGGCTTGAGGATCCTTACTCGGTGTATGGGCTATGATGGATTCAAGTATAATACCCAACACACGATTTAGGTTATACGAGCTTTGGTGGCTCCCAAAAACTACATAGTTACTTTGGTGTGTATATTTGGTGGTTTTGTTGCATGAGGTGCATATTGTGGTGCTTTGCCCTGGTGTCTGCGGGAAAGCCTTTTTGGAGAGATATGATCAGGATGTGCGATGTTGGGGAAAAGCGGAAAACTAATGGGGAAGTAGTAGTAGGGTACCCTTGATATTATTTAATATATGGTATATTCTTGTATGTGTTACTTGGTGAGAGTATCCATAGTGAGGCTAGGAACATAGTATACCTGTTTAGGTGACGAGTTAGTTTCACTTGTCGTTCAATGTACATTAGCATGCTTTCATTACTTTTGCATGAGAGGCCTCAGGGAGGATCCTATTGAGTATATTGTTATACTCACCCTATGTATATATAAATTGTTTTTCATGTCACTTTGAGCAGGTTGGAGATCAGGCTGGTGTTTACTAGCCTGTGGTTGTAGGAGCTATTCGGGCTTGTGGTTGCTGCTATTTTCACTTTATTTTGGGTACTTGTAGTTTTTCCCCTTTCAGTTGTTGTACTTTTGCATTGCATTAAATTTATGCACTTGTGTTTCAATAATATTTTAGTTTTGAGTTGGATTTGGTTTGTGTCTATCTTATCTATATTTTCCACATGTGTTCTCTTAGAGGGTAATGCCCCCCATTTTTGATTTTACTATACCATCAGTGCTAGTCGCCAACCTAGGGCCTACTGGAGGGTGGACTTGGGGGGTCATTATCTCCCTTCTAACATTACCAACCCATGAGGGGTCCACTTTGTGTGGAGGTGGTCGTCACATACCCCCTTAGTAGATTCCAACTTCCAAAGATATACATGTAATTCAAAAACTTATACACTTTCGGTCCATATATTATAATTCAATAAAAAATATTTTTTGAACATTTATATTCTATAAATATTTGGATTTTAACTAAAACTATTTACTTCAAATTATAAATAATTATTAATATTTGATTTTCATTAGATTCTGGAAGATTTCATTTTAGAGATATTTTAATCATTTGTGGATTTGATTTATTTATCGCATCCTTTCAGAATATAATTTTCCCCATACTTTAATCTTTCACGAGAATAGTTAGTAAAAATAAATGATCTTTTCTCTCTAGTAGTTGTATATTTCATAGGAATCATAGGATTAATTATTCATGTTTTTTGAGTTATTTCATCCATTACCAATGAATCATTGTTGAAACATGCACATATCATCATCAAAGTTATTTTCAAACGAAAGGAATATATTCTTGTCTTATATTAATATAATTATTTTGTAGTAGGTTTCTAATCTATAAAATCCATCACAACTTCTTATTCAACAACATTTTGGTTAAAATTCTAAATATAATCCACATAATAATTATTTTTTATGAGCAATTATTCATTAACCTAAATCATCTTTAAACATTAGTTCATCAATATTATATCATCTTTGTTATGGTTTATTCTCATTATATGACCTAATATATGATACTTTCTTATGTTTGTTATAGACTTCATTATATTAATCTACATCACTTTTTTTATGTATATTCCTTAAATTTGACAGGTTTGATGATGGTTTTCAACTTTTTTGGTCCTTGAGTTTATAATAAAATAATAACTATAGAGAAAAACTTTTTCATTTTACTCGAAAATAGTATTTCATTTTGGTTTTAAATTTTCAAACATCTTGTGTATTGTGTGTCTTCTTTAGGTTTTGGTTCAATTATATCCATTGAGGCATGTTATCATAATAATTATCATTATATTCTCTATATTTCATCATTGGATTAATTTTTTATAATATTTATGATGACGGAAAATAGAAAAAAATATGTTGGAGTTTTCCTTTCTTAATGTACACTACCTTTTCAAAAAAATTATGAGATATGATAGAAAATGTGTTCATCTATATCAATATCATCTTCATTATCGTCTAATTATTTATGAGTCATTCCTTGAAGATCATTATCAGGTACCGTCATCTTCCAAATTTCTACATGAACCATTTTTTCCCGGTGAATTAATACATAATTTTAGGATTCATGGATATACATTTTGACATTTCTTAAAATGTAATTTGTTCCCTAATGTTTATTTTGAATGTTAGAGAATTTGTTATCTCATATTTTATAATATTTTTAGGTAATTAATTATGGAATAAATCATTATTTTATTTTAGAGAATATATTTTTGGATCAATCATATCCAAAAATATCGTCAATAATATTTTTATAAATAATTGAAACATCCAAGACATACTTGTATCATATTATTTATTTATATATATCTAATTAACATGGGAGAATTATTTTTCAATAGTTTCATCTTCCAATATACTAATGTCTTCATACATACTTCTCAGGATCTGAATCTTTTCATTCATCACATTTATTTTTCCATCAACTCATCTTTTTTGGTTTTCCAATTATTCCTTTTCTGTTTTCAGAATCATCACCTTTATATAATAATATTCCATCAATAAAATAATGAAAAAATTATAATATTTTCTATTAAATAGTTGATTTGTTTAATTGAAAAATGGAAATATATATATTATCTACATATGTGGAAACCATAAAGTTGATGAGTAAATCACATATAAGATAAAATATAAAATATATGGTATCATTAAATTTTTATAAATGAGAGAGTCTTTCCCATTTAAGGTAAGAATATCAAGCTATTAATCCTGAAGAAATATTCCATGATAAGAAAAATATAGATACTTAATGGGAAACTGAGATACTATGATACCACTTGATGTTCCCCGTAATATCAAGACCACAAATATGGGGGAGATTAATTAGTGGTGACTAATTACAGTATCATTTCTATCTTAATAAACCCATTATAACACCTTATAATTCAAAAAGATTTACATTTTATTTAATATCATAAGTGACATACAAAACATAATAATAAAATCAATAAAATTTTGTAAGGAACTAATATAAAATTTTTTATATATTATGACACATACAACCATGATTTTTTTCGATAGCTTTTATTACACGAAGATGGAGTTTTACTGAAATTGAATATACTACTAATATTATTAAATAATATCTTAATTATCACTTTGAATTTAGAATGGAGGGTATGAATATGATTAAATAAATTATGAAAATATAAAAAATACATACATTTAACATATTTTTATTTATTATATATAACAATTTGAATAATATAAAAGAAAAAAAGTGTGTAGAAGAACTGTATTTTCCTAAAAGACGGATTAGTAATTCTTCGTGAACATAATTTCAAAATATTTTCTAACTGTTTAATAAGTTTTATATGGGAAAAAAATTAACATTTAAATTTTTAATATTAAAATAATATTATTGATAATTTATTGGATTTTTTGATATTTTTATTTTTAAAAAAATATTTAGAAAATACAAAATTTTAATTAAAAAAAAATTTTGTTTCAATAATTTCTAAAATAAAATTATAGTTTACTTTTTTATTTTAATTATATATACATAATTTTTATATTTATTAATAAAATTTAGGAGATTTTAATATGTATCATTTTGGAAATAGATATTAAATATTTTCATGCTTTTCAAATTTCTCACTTTAAAAACATGAAATCTCATCACTAATGCACGATGAATTTTAAATAATTTTTTTTGACTTCTATGAATTTATTTTTGAAGATAAGAATTAAACATTAGAATCATAATAATTTATTATTTATAATATTTCAAGATAAAATTTTAAACAAAATGAATATTAAATAAAGTAACAATTATTTACCGAGGATAAGGTAAAATTGGATTTACTATGTGTTAAACAGAAAATATAAGTGTTAAAATGACCTATCCACTTGTATAAATACAACTGTATGGAAATATTACATAAATTAAACCAATATAAATTGATAATTTTCTATTTTGGAGACTATTTGAATATGGATAACTTGGAGGCATTCAATTAATTACAAAATTATCATGTGTGTTCTCTCTTGTAAATATTAGAGGCCACACCATATCCTCTACTATTCACACTTTTGAAAAACATTAGTTCAGAAAATACCTTACCAAATCACATTCTAAATTTAATATACTTATCATATAATAAATATTATTTTATAAAATAATCCGTTTCTATGTTTATTAAAAACCTAAAGAGGATACCTAATAGAGAGAGAATGTTCTTCAACAAAGGATTTCATTTGATTTCCAAACCCATCTCCTTAGATTCCATTCAACCAAATACTACATTATAAAATAAGTATAGTCCTCATAATAATATTTTATTATGTTAATTTTATAACATATATTTTCATTCACTTCTATTTAATGGGTTACTAAATCAATATTTTTTTTGTAAATTTGACTAATGCCTCACGAACTGTGGTCGTTAGATTTTCCATTTCAACCTCTCATGGTTGGGTATGATGTTGTATTAAAATTACATATAATATATCCATAGTATATTTACATCGTAATAGTTTATATATCACACACATATATATATATATTACATTCCATAAGAGTTATGATAAGGTCACTCGTGCGTAGGACTAACTTATACCCCGTGTAGTGATGTGATTTATCTTTCACAAACATAACATATGGAAGTTGATAATGATAATTACAAAGATAATTAAAAATTTAAATAAAAAAATATGATTTTAAAAAAATATTTATCATTATAAAATGATAATATATTACATTTTATTTCTTCCCTTTTCATTCTTGTAATGATGAAATAATCATTCGTGTATGTATAGACAAATGCCTTCACAAAAGACGCAACTCTCTTTTAAAAACAAAAACAAATGGATGAAATAAACAATTACATTATATGTTTCTAATTATATTATTATAATTATAATATGTTGTAATATTACATACCTCTTTTCTAGAATGATTAATGAAAAATGAATTTATTTTTTCATGTATACATACACTCTATTATCTCCATGAGAGTTACATAATCAATTTTATAAAACCATCAGTGATGATTGGTTTCAAAAGTAAAATTGTTCTAAAAATACTCTAATTAGATAAATATTATTATTATGTATAAGATATAACTATATAATATTTAATGGAACTACAACATTCATTGATAATTCACAGGAGAAAAAAACATTTAACACCTAAAACAATGAAAATAATAAATGATTATTAATGAATGGGTGGTAATATATTATAGAATGAAAAAATATATATTTAATAAATATTGATATAATTCTTCATTAAGTTAATAAGATTCTTTAATTAACTATACAATAGAATAAATCACATTCAACCAAAAATGGAAGATGAGGTAATGAATTTCACCTCAATTTCATCTCATTGCGGTATATTGAAATAATATTCCCTTTGTTCCATTTATATGCAATATATAATACACCTTTACCAAATAATATCATTAATAATTCATTTTATCAGAATATTATGTTTCAGTTTTATTTATTCATTAATTTTCATTTTAATTAAATTATACAATATGGTAATGAATTTTATAACTCAATTAATATTATTAGGGTTATATTACTTTTTAATTATCATTAATATTTTAATATTATGTCTATATTTATATATTTATATATTTTTATTATTACCAATAATTTTATTTCAATTTATAGTTCATAAAAATAATTTATTAGTTGAATAATACCCACTTCTTAAATTATAATCATTTTAAATGTTTATTTCACAATATCATTCTAATTGAGATTGTATATTCTTGAATTTTAGTTGAAGAATTTTATTGTACCATTATTTAATAAATATTTTAATTTAATTATCCCATAGTTATTCATTACCATTTTCAATTCATTTCACCATTTTTCACTCTTTGGTAAATAAATTTATTATGAAATATTTTTATAAAAGCAGACATCATTTCCCTCTTTAGTCAGAAATATTATTTCTTCACAAACAATATTTTTTTATTTAAAAAAATGATTACATATTCTCAAAAATAATTTATTAAATTAATTTTCACTAATATTTACTCTTTTTGAAATGTTTTCAGTTGAATATAATTTATTTTGAAAAAAAAATTCCTATTTGGATTTTACAAATAATATGAATGATGCCTTATTGATTTTTTTGAGCATTGAAATATCATAAAATTTTTATAATGGAAATAGAAGGTTATTTTACTTTTTTGGAATGTATGTAATTATCATACACCATGAAAATCAAGTAATTGATTCTACATTTTCATGTAGATGACCATACATTGACGTAATTCTTTTTAATTGTGATTTTTGAAAAAAGGTTTTTAAAAATATATTCCCCGAACAAGAAGAGTAATTTTATCAGTATTCTTTTGAAAGGAATTTTAAGGGAGTTGTTTCATAAATTAAACTAACAACTTATTATAACTCCAATGGTTATATGTTGATTCAATCATTGTTCTTTATATTAATGGTTTAAGATTCTTTTGGTAAAGGATAGTATTGATCTTGACATCCTTGTTTAATTTTTAAGTCATTAACTACACCTTGAATTATTCACATTCTATTGATAATGTGACTTTAAATTTCCAATAAATATAAATATAATTTATCATTAATATTTTTATCACTCAAACTATATCTCATTTATTTAAATAGTGTTTTACATGGAAGTTAATTTGATTTACTATGGAAATATTTATAAATCTACATGCTATTATCAATAGAGATATTTTATATTATGTGATATTGATTCATAACATAAGTTGATTCCTCAATATATGAGTAATTAATTGGTCTTGAATTTATAGTTTTATCATCAGATTATATATCCCCTTGATTAATCAGCAGGTTTCACGATAGAAAGAAGTTAATATGGTTTTAAATGAGGATTGACATGAAGTTTTTAAGGTTCTTTTGAATTTTATTGATTGTATTGTTATCATGTTCTTAAAACATTACATCAAATAATTATGATTTAACTTAATTAAGAGTTCATTTATTATTATACATCATATTCTCACTATCGTTTTTTCTCTAGATGAATTTCATTTACATTTTAGTGATTAAATGGAATGTTTGGTGAGTTATTTACATTTTCATATTTATTATTACTTATCTAGTTAATTAAATTGAATGTGTGATCATTTATTTAAGATTCCATTTTATTATTCGTTGTTTGAGTTTTTAATTTGAAGGCGTTCTCAGTTACTTTCCTGGCCATATTATTTATAATTATTTATTCATGATATATTCCTCTATAAGTAACCTTCACTTATCAATTGTGATCATTTTTATTTTGTTTACATGAAAAGGATTCAAGGAAATTTACATTTGTTGAAATAAATGGTTATTCTATATTGATTTTTTTTTGATATTTTTGTATTCATATGTTATATGGGAATCATGTACATATCTAGTTCTCAAAAACTACTAATGTATTCTATTATTTAGATTATGAATAGTTGTATCTTATGAAAATGTAATGTAGTATGGAATAGACTTTGGGCTGTAGGTGTTGGGGCTGATAAAGTTTGTATCATAGAAATTATACTATAAACCTCATGATATAGATATACTAAAACATATATTATGGTTTATAAACATTTTATATACATTAATAATTTGTATAAAAGTACATAATTATGTTTTGGTATTTTATTTATAATTTTATTTCCTACAAAATAAATAACTATCTATAATAAATAAGCGGACAAGGATAAAGAACATATTTAACTCTGGCTAATAACATAGAAAATGGGGCATCAGTCTTGACTAGAGCATAACATGGTACATGAAAATCAGAATTATTATGCACCTTGTTGGAAACTCCTAGGTGAATCATTAGGATAATGAAAAAATTCATTTTATACCGTTATATTGTAATTAAGTAGATGAAGAAAATGAACTAGGATAATCCATAGACAAAGGAAGTATGTATGTTCAAATAATATGGATGAATTAAAGGGAATCATGAATTAAATTTTTTATGAATCTTTAGAAGTGGAATTTTGATTTTAGGAACCATGAAACATATAAGGATAATATAAAATTTCATAAGAACACATGTCTAAATTTGAAATATACTTATATATAACATAATAATAATATAAAATTAGATTTGATTATATGTTCTTATTCTAAAACAGATATTATAATGTTTAATGTGCTGATATTATTACATGATTTGGGATATTTGGGGATAGATGTATGGTGATGCTTTAGTAGAAAATTTATTTGAGTAATAATGTCTGCACATTTTATATATATATAATTATTAATGTATTTATAACCATTATGGTTGATGTGATCATTATTTGAATTGTAATAATAGTCAAATAACATAATTAGACATTAAAAAAATAGGTTTTATTGAAAACCATAGAAAAAATGTTATTTAATGATGAATATTTTTAAGGATATCCATAATTGTTTTGGGAAAATTATTAGAATTTTATTATCATTTTTTTAAAAGGATAAGTATTTTGTTGGTTGAAAACTCACCAGGTCCAGAATGGTTTGGGGGATTAAACCCATGACAAAAGAATGTCAACTGTTTCCCACATACCACTATCCTATGTGATTTCATTGTTCAAATTAAAAAAATTAGAATAAATATTAATGATTAACTAGTGGTATTTATTTTTAGGTTTAGAGTTTAATTTATTAACAATATTTTTTATATAAAATATATAGGGATATATGGAAATAATGTTTCTCTTTTATGGATCATATGATTTACTAATGTTAAATTGTACTTTCTCCATAAAAAAATTAATTTTGGATATTCATTTATTTGAGTATGTGATTTCAGTAAAACCAAAATATGAAATGGTAATTATATAAATTGATCATGTATAAATTATTATATTCATGGATTGTTAAATTATTCCTCAAATATAGGAAAATGATCTAGAAAAAAATGTTACCCAATTACATTCATATAAGAAGAATAATGTAGATTTTTATCATAGATTTATAGTCTTGATACCCTTAACCATCCAATTATCATTCACGTTTTTGTGACTAATGAACTAAATCAGTCCCAAAAAATATTTATGATTTTACTCCATGTCTATATCTTAAAATTCCACAGATGTTCTCCTAATCATTAATTATTTCTGTGTTATTCAATATGATATTTGTAATTCCCTTTCACACTAAACATGGGGATACCTTATTAACGATATTAAAATACGGATTCATGTAATGGCTCAGACCATGTTCCACCCATCTTTTCCATGAGATGGTTGGTCACATGACCACAAACACACATACCCGTATGCTAGTGGCTATCCACTAGCTATGAGGGTCCGATAATTCAATCATGGAGATATAATACCTTCATTTTTCAAAGTTGACAGTTGTGGTAATAAAAAAACAAATGTGGAGGCATATATAACCCGGAAAATTCTCATGTCCCAAGATAACCAAATAGAAAATACAATACTCAACTAAATGGGAAGACACTATAAGTCAATATAAGTGTCAAGAGTCTATAACTAAACTTAAAATAAATGCACTAATATTCCTCAATTGGTTCCCAATGCATATATAGTTCCACCATGCATGCTTAATTCCCAATAATTTACTTAACCCAAGGCCTTTCCTCTTATCCAGTCCTGTATCAATATAATCTATCCAGGTACTAATCAGGTAGCCTGAATATCGTGCGAGTGAAACTCAGTTGTTCACCACCAACACTGTCTAAAACAAGTCAGGTCAAAATATTGTGCATTTATAACTATAATGAAATAAGTACAATGAAATAATAAATAGGATATCACATTTTTATCTATTCTAATAACACTAAATTAACTCCAAAGTTTCTAAGGATACCCGTAATGGAATAAAAAATTCATCTTATACAAGAGCCTGATGTGTTACCTATAAAATAACATATCTTAATACCATATTCCAACTGAATCATGATGTATTAATAATTATATAATCTCTTAGTTCCATATTATACTCATTACTATGTTCAAATATTTTAATATGAGTATATAACATGGAGTTCTATAATTTCCATCCTTTAATTTCATATTTACAAGACACAATTCTAATGTAACCAATATCCCAAACATATGTATGATGTCTATGTTACCATGATTACTCTTCAATAGAATGATCGTGTTTTGATTCTAGTTATTCCTAAGTATAATGACAATGTAACCATGTATACTTCTAAATTTCGAATGTCCATGTTTTAAATTTCATTACTCATAAGTATGGTGACCATGCTACAATTTTTACTTCTAAACCTTGAATGAACATTTCCCCATTATATTTACTCATAAGAATGATGGCCATATAACTAGTTGTACTTAAGAATTTAGAATTAGCATTTTCCCATTATTTATCACATAATTAATTTACAAAATAATTATCAACCCCAATCCCATTACTAATTCAACAATTAGTTAAACACATCCATTCCATTAGTTAACATAATAACTAACTAAGTTCATCAAAACATTAACTAATTATTCATTATAACTATTCATAAACCAAAATTAATTTTCCAGAATTAATTATGTCATTATAATCTCAACATTCCTTAATTAATCCCAAAATTAATTATTGAAACAACATTATCAATGGCAGATAATTAATCCACAATTAATTATCTTAACATACCCATTCAAATTCTCATAATCAATCCCCCAATTAATTATATATATTACAACCCTACCTATTATAATAAATCATTTAAATTAATTATCCAATAGGGTAGCCCCTTGTTCTCAAGATTAATTCCCCAATTGATCATATTTTTCAAAAATGGTTCGATAACTCAAGTGTTGTATCTAATAAACATAAATCAAGTTAATAATTTTCTAGGGGATGCTATAAATTCTATAATTTTTCTTATACAAATCAATTCAATGACTATAAGAATAAGAATTAGACCACATACCTCAATTCATTTATGAATTTTTTCCCAATAGAAATCAACAAAATCTGAGTAGCACAACGATGTTAACAGAATCTACAGACCTAAACCCAAAAACCAAAATCAAGATCAATGATTTATATATCTCACCACATAGGCTTAAATTCAATTTAATAGATGATATATTCCAGGAAAATATCAAATAATTCCAGTATAATGAATGAAATAATCATCGTGATGTAATCCACTTATCGGGAGAAGAGAGGATATTCAATTAAGGCTTTCGATCTAAAATAATTGTGTTTATAATGACATGGAATCCCTCCGAGCGGGTCAGAGAACCCTACCTTACTCATAGAAGAGTAAAATATAGATTTAGGGCCAAATAATAGGTGATAGAGGTCATTAATGTCTGAAAATGAGTGAGATCCATAATTTTAGGATCTCACTGTCGACACTCACATGGGTTGTGTAACAGTTATAAAAACCATGGGCAAACTATGCATTATCCATTGCTTCAAGGGGACATGTCACACGACCACCTCTCATGAACTCTCAAATTGTAATTTAACTATGTTCATGCTACAATATCATTGACTAGAGAACAGATAGTTTATCCTAGGTAGTAACATTGTTTTACAATCTGTGAAGCAAATATTCACAAACACTTTTCTCCAAAAGTCATTTATATATCTCCCAAATTCACCCTATCCATAAAACCTATAAAAGGTACTATTTAAAAAATAAAATTTACTTTATATAATTCCTGATATAACTCTAGAATATTTTAGGATCTTATAATCTACCCACCATATAATAGCACATCCTTAAGCTTCAATTCCAAGCCATTCTATGATTCTGATCCAAAAAATATCTGGCCATTGATCCCCCATATCTTCTTCCATTTACCGTGTTTCATCTTGTACACATTCCTGTTACCATAACACATGAACTATTGGCATGTTCTTTCCTTATAACACTTTCTCACTCTGGTTTAACTTACGTATCTGATGTTCCTCAAAGGGCGGATATACCTCAAGGTCTACCTCATCAACATCGATCAAATCATAAGTGTCGGGGTGATACCGCTGATGTTTTAATACAACGAAAACATCATGCATATAAATGTATCACATTGGTAGAGCCAGTTGGTACACCACAGGTCTGATTCTCTCTATTATCTCAAAAGGTACAATAAATATGGGCATTAACTTCCCCTCCCTTTGTATCCTCTGGTGACCGAAGATAAGTGTCAATCCATGGAATATACGATCACCCTCTTGAAAATATAGGGGTACTCTATAATTATAAACATACAAATTTTATCTAATCTAATCCATTTCCAGACGTTTCTAAATCAACTATACCTTTTTAGATGTCTCATACACGAGTCTCAGTCCCAACAATTCTAACTCACCCACCTCTATCCATCATTGTAGTGATCTACATGGTCCACCACAAAAAACCTCATATCATTCCATATGTTTATTTTCTTGATAAATTTTGTTATAGTAAAACACCACTAAATCTTAGTTATCTTCCCATGATTCACTGATGTCACGTTTTTCATAGAATATCCTTTTTCACGTATAAAATATGTTTTGAATACCCATATTTGTAGGGGTGAAAAGATGTATTCAATAAAGCCTTTGTACCAAATCATTTTCTACAAGACCATCCTGAAGTTTGAATTAAATCATGAATCATAATATGAAATTATTGTCAATGGAAATCCATGCAGACATACTATCACCCAGATGTGTAGTTCTCCGAACAGTTATACTGTAACGTTTGTCCTTAAAAGAAAGAAATGAGTTAACTATTTCAGTCAATCAACAATGACCCAAATTGTTTCATTCTTACTAAGTCTCTTCAGATGACCTGAAATAATTTCAATGGTCACATATTCCAACAAATTTTCCATAATAAGAAACATTAGTAGTAATCCTCAAGGTCATTGATTCTCTACCTTCACCTACTGATAGGTGAAGCATCTTGTCACAAACAATTCTATCTCTTTTTTCATGACCTACCACCAATAATAGCATCATAGGTCCTGGTAAATTTAGGTTAATCCTGGATGCATCAAACATATATAAGCATGAATGTACTCAATGAGCATGTGTCGCATTCTTGTAGATAAAATAGATCAATTATTTCCATAGATAGCTCGTATTCATTAATCAAGTAGTCTAAAGATGTCTCTCATCCTTCAACAATTTCTCTCAATAATAAGAAATACAGCTCCTAATATTTTCTATCCACGATCAATATCATAATCATAGACTCCACTAAAACTAAAACCAAAGTCATATTCTCTTGACTCTCTTGAACCACCATGTAAATTATAGCTGGCAAGGTCATCATCTTTTTCTCAACAATAGACTCTAAACCATCCAACTCTGAGTTTCCAACTCATGGAATCAGCCACACTATTTCTCTTCCTGAGGAAATATTCTAGTTCATAATCATGAGACTATATACACTCAAACCATCTCTATTTTTTATGATTAAAATCGCATAGTAAAATATGTAATTCATTATCTGGTGATCTGTATTGAAATTAAATTTTCACCCAAAATATATTATCTAAAACACGTAACAGAACAAACCACAACATCAAGTTGGATTTCATACATAGGTTAATTCAAATTGTGAGGCCTCAAGTGCCTAGACCCTTACACCACAACTCAGTATCGCTACATCAGTTCGGAATCCTGTCTGAACCCAGAAGCATTGCTATAAACCATTTACTCATCTACTGACTGAGGTAGGATCAATATCGATAGTGATGTAATGTGCATTTTAAGCTCTTAAAAATTTCTATCACAAGCCTCTGACCATTCATACCCTATTACATTTTTGGTCAAGCCCCAAAGAAATGATTCCAAATCGGAAAATTCATTTAATATTCTCCAATAATAACCATCTTATCTTTGAAATGCTCGGATATCAAAAATAATATTAGGCTTCTCCTAATAAACTGTTTACCGATCCTTTTCTCAGTCCACTGACACACCTTCCTTGAGATGATGTGCCCCCAAGAAGTGTACCTTATCAAGACATAATTGGAATAGGATAGCTAGGAATATATCCAATGTTGTCTCTACGTACTTAAATAAGATGTAAAGATGTTGGAAATGATCTTCATGAGTATTTGAGTTCCCCAATATTTAATCCAAAATCACCACCATTAACTGATCTAGATACATATAAAACATCATGTTCATCAATTACATAAACATTGATGGTGTATTTTTTAACACAAACAACTTAATGAAATACTTATAAATCCATAAATTCTTCTGAAAGAAGCCCTCAATATATCATACATCTTTACTATCAACTGATGATACCCTAATCTCAAATCTATCATTGAGAACACAAAATCTCCCTTAAATTGGTCAAACAGATCATCTATGTGTAGAATAGGGTATTGGTTCTTCATTTTCAATTTGTTCATATTGCAGTAATCAACACATAAGCATAAACTAACATCAACCATCATTGAAAAAAATAGGTGATCCTTAAGGAGACGTACTTGGATGGATAAATACCATACATGATAACTTCTCTAACTAAGTCATAAGATCTTGAATCTTAGTTGGTGCCATTGTTTTTGGGGAATACATACTAGCTCAACCCATGGAATGAGCTCAATAGTGAAATCCACATATCCATATAGTGGTAGGACATAGAAGTCATTAAGAAAGACATCATAAAATAGTTCCACTACTATTGAAATAAAATCTTTTGTAACACTGCTCTTGTCCAACAAAATTCAGGAGTGATTTGTTGCGAGCTCTACTAATTGCTGAGTAATTGGACCTGATCGGACTTCCTAGATATGCCACTGTCCAGGTTGAATATACTTGTCACCCTTAAGAGTTTTAGTGGAAAATCTCTTATGGTATCAAACGATGAAGGCTCTTTATGCAACTATCCATTTCATAACCAATACTAGGTAAAATCCTGTTATATCATGAACATATAGATACCATAGGAAAAGATATTCCCGGACCTCTATCGAGAATTCATCGCATATACAAATATATCTAGACTATACTCCAAATAGTGTATCTGTTGCCAAATCAATTCTTACAAACTACACCACCATGCTCAAACCATCAAAAAGTTTTACAGATATAAATTAATGAGAGGCACCCGTATCAAACAAGAAAAAGCTAAAATTGATGTTTCTAGAATAGTTCCTCTCACTATCATTAGTCCAGCCTCGCTATTCAAATCTCTATGATCCACTGCATGTAACTATATTTCCTCTCTTCTCTGTGATGTTTTCTGACTCACCTTAGTATCACCACTCGGCTAGTGTAGGCGGTCCAATCCAGAAGCACCAGGTCAACTACCTCTACCACTTTAGCTAGTAAAACCCCAACTGCCATCCCGATTTAGTATAGAAGATCCACTTCCCATACTTTTACTCTTCACATCTACTCATTTTCTAACAGTATATCCTTGAGACCTATAGAATTTTATTTGATTTCCAATAATTCTGAAATATCAACACTCTACTAGTTGTTTGGAGTGATGTTGATGATAGTGTCTCGAAATACCAAAATAATGACAGATCTCTCTAGTGGGGTCAGGTCTAACCGAACCACCTATCTACACACTCTACATCCCACTGATTTGGAAAATGTTGACAAAATGGTGCTTCCTTCTCTAAAAATTCCCACCACCTAATCGACCTTTAACAACTACCTGTCTAGCACTAGAACCCTCCCTCAGGATCCATTAAAATATGAGTTCTTGATCTGCTATATTCAAAAATTTCGTCAGCCTAAAGGTATTCACCTAGTACATAATATCCCATTGAAATACATTATGATAATGTTTGGTAATAGTTGACTCATCTCTTGCTAATGTTGAATAAATTCATTATTGATATGTGTATTGTCCGATATAGTCCATCACTGACATGATCCATTGGGACAAGTGCATAAAATCAACAACTTTCTCTTGACTCAGCAACTATGGATAAAAGTTCTCCCAGAACCTCCCCAAGAAGTGCATCTATAAAATACCATTAATATATCCGGTTCATGCCTGAATATCCCACCAGTGCCACACTGACCCCCATAGCATAGAAACGACCTACAAGAACCTCATCATAGTTAGATTCTCCAAATTTTCATGTATTGTCTCTATGAACTCAACCTAGAATTTAGCTACCTTAGGTCCACCCTCTCTAGTAAAATTCTATGGGTATTGAATTTCAAACTCCATTTTCAACTCAAAAATACTTTTCACATCCCGACCTAGGTCCTTATAGATGAATTGAATGAAGTGATCAAAGTTCTATCAAATCTTCTCCCCTTAATAATAAATTGGAATGGTTGGTTCCTTAGGTTCCCTAATTATAAAAACATTACTCAAAACACCCCTCGATCGTCCCCCAAAAAGTCTTATAGGATCACACTATCTACAATGCCATAAAATATCCAATGTATCACATCATAACAATATAAAATTTATATAAGATGAAATAATCACAACAAGCATTTTCCCCTACCTCTCTAATTGGTTAAAACTAAGGAATTACCAAAACTCGTAACCGTCCTACTCCTAGGATTTGGTTAACAAGGTTAATCACAGTGTTAAATAATGTTACTCATGTAGACACCCAATTATTTTAATTTTTCACAATTTTAAAATATTTCTCAATTCATGTTTGGAAATATTTTCATTATAATATCACAACAAGGAAAATAGTTCATGTTAAACAACTTACAAATCTTTTTTCCCCATGTGTGCTTAAAAATGATGCATGTCACAATAACTTTGAGGGCCTAGAATGATGCATGCAGACTCAACTATTAGGACATTCTGGGACACAAATCAATAATCCATAATCATTAAACAATAATCACAATGCATGATAAGTGAATCACCTAAGGTGAAATAACATTCAACATTAATAGAAAACAGAAATAGTAACAATAACACTCTAAGTACATTGGATTTCCACTTTACATGGGTTTGAAACTCCCATGTATGAGCTCATTACCAATCTCCAACTCTACCTTTTCTTCTATCTACCATTCTAAAAATAGTTATAAAAAAGAAGAAGAAACAAACTAGGACATTTGATACCACTTTATAACATCCTGGCTCGGATTCCATGAATCAGTGCCCTTATCCAATCAGTCACATGACTCAATAGCACCTCCCCATATGCTAGAGGCTTCTGAGTAGAATTTAGTGTTTGGTATGTAAATAATGGGAAGACAATACCATATTTTATGAGAGTAAACACCAAAGGAAATAAATAAGCTAATGTGGTAGAATATATAAATAGAATAATAAAAATGTCACATATAACCAAACAGGAAATTCAATACTAAAATTAAAGGGATAACATGCTAGGTCAATATAACTTTCATGTGTCTATAATAAAATAGAAAATAAGGACAATATGACCCCACAAGCGGGTTTCGAACCACGTCTGCTTCCGTCCTCCATGATCTATCCCCAATCAGCCACCTATCCTAGAGACATTTCCCTTATATAGTACAACTACATTATAATCTATTTAGGTACTGATCAGGATGCCTGAATCAGGTGTCTGTATGACTAAGTATGACACCACCAAATATGTCTGAAACAAGTCTAGTAAAATGATAGTGCATGTAGTTATATAAGGAAATATGTATGATTAAATTATATATAGCTTATCATAATTTCATTTATATATATCGAACTACAGTAACTCTAGGGTTACTAAAGAAACATGTATATCAATGATAACATCATATCATACTGGAGCACAAAGTGTTATCGAGGTAATACAATCTCTTAACACCTACATATAACTAAAGATAAAAGTATTCAGGGTTATAAGATATCTCAGTACCCAAATTGACTAATTTTAGAGTTCTAATATTTTCATGTGAGGCCATAACTTAATGTACCATTATTTCCATCCTTTAATTTATCATTTGTAATCCATATTTACAAAGTCACAAATATAAAAAATGTATATAAGATGACCATTTTACAATGCATACTACTCAATAAAATGACCATGTTCTAATTATCCTTACTAATAAGTATAATGGTATTGTCACCATGTATAGTTCATAATTTAGAATGACCAGGTTCCCATTCTCAATACTCATAAGAATGATGTCCATGTTACCAGTTGGGCTTTTCTATTTTCAATTACCATGATCCCATTATCTTAACTCATAAGTTTGACGACCATGTTATAATTTTTTTTCTCAATTTATAATGACTAGATTCTCATTCTTTTTCCACATAATTAATTTTCCAATTAATTATCCATAACAACCCCATTTCTAATTCTATAATTATTTAAACACATCCATTCTATAGTTTAAATCAACAATTATTTAATTTTTCCAACCATTAATTAATTCATCAACTAATTAACCATTATTACAATATGTACTCAATAATAAATTTTATAGAATTAATTCTTTCATTATAATATCAAATTCCTAAAATTAATCCCACAATAAATTAACTAAACCTCATTACCAAAGGCACATAATTAATCCACAATTAATTATCTCAACATAGCCATTTCAAAATATCGTAATAAATCTGCCAATTAATTGTATAGATTACAACCCAACCTATTATAGAAAATTCCCCAAATTAACAATCTAATATGGAATACCTTTAGTCTCATGATTAATTCCCCAATTTATCACCAATTTCAACAAAGCGTTAATAACTCATTTAATATATGTAACAATTTTTTAAAGAAATCAATTACAAAATTATTCTTGAAATTCTACAATTTTCAATGTACAAATAATTTCCATAACTATGGGATTTAGAGATATAACACCTACTGAAATTAATTAATAATTGTTTTTCAAATATGAATCTCCAAAATCCAAGATTCACAACAATGTTCATAAATGTTCTTGTTCTAAATCAATATTCCAAAATTAGGATAAAAAACATGATGATCTCAAAAATTTAGTTTGAGATACAAAATTATATATATATATCACCATATAGTCTTATATCAAAAGATATAGATGATATAATCCATTAAAATATCAAATAAAGAGAGATGAAATAATAGTAGAATCGTCAAAATGATATACAGATTCCTAGAAAAGAAATGATCTTCAAGTTGGGTTTTCGATCTAAAATAATGGTGTTCACAAGTCCATGGAATATCTCCATGTCAATGAATGTACCTTACTTTACTCATAAGAATGTTAAATACCTTGTTAGGGCTGAATATGAGGTGAAATAGGTCATTAATGGTTGAAACCATGTGACATCCACAATTTTAGGATCTCACTATTAGCCCTCACATGCTTTAGTCGCATAGTTAGACCAACCACGTGCTTATAGTGTGTTAGCCACTTTTTTAAAGGGGAACTTCACACAACCTTCTCACATAACCTCTCATACCATGATTTAACCATGATTAAGCCACTTCCTCAAATAGTACATATTGTACAGTTTCTCCTAGGAATCCTCACAGTTTATATATATCAGGTGCTAACTGTACACATAATCATTTCTCTAAAATTATTTTAGATATCACCCAAATTCATCCCATGCCATTACTCCCATCTACATTACCTAAGTAAAAAAATAATATTGAATCATACCTGGTATAAATCTACTTAAGGATTGGAACTTAAAATTTTTCATTAATATTATTTCTAATTATGAAACCCTTTATTGTAATGGTCATTTTTAAATATTGAGAACTTGTTTTTTAAGGTATAGAACATGTAAAACCCCAAAATTTTAAATGAATAACATTTTAATAAATAAATTATGTTACATGAAAGACCAAACATAAATTAATATATAAAACATTAAGACATTAAAATATATTTATTTAAGAAGAAATTTTATTTTTAGATAGCTAATGATACACAGAACGATGAGTTTCGTTGATTGCATGTGTTATACGCAAGACAATGCTTTAATGACAAATATTATAGTATTATTATTTTTTTATAAGATAAATATCTTTTACCCATTGGAATGAAAGGTCTGAAAAGGATTAAATAAATCAGAAAAATATTATGTTAAAAATTTAAAATTTATTTTGTCGGAAATAATAATAGATTTTATTTTAATGAAAATGGGTTGTTTTCAGAAAACATATATATCCCTAAATGTGGGTTTAGTGGCACTTTGCCCACCTAATTTATAATTAATTATTTTAACTAATATAATTTTTTTTCTCCAAATACTATTAAATACTTAAATCAAAATATCAGTATAATCTTATTCTAAATTGTTTTTATTTATATAATAAGTTTCATTTATTGATGAATAGTGAAAATACAGAATATTAATTGAAAACATACATTTATTATAATAAATATGTAATTTTAGATAATATTTTCAATATGTTGTAAAGAATAAATATAATTTTTTTTATCATTTAATCAAATTTCTGTAATTAATGTAAATTTCTTTTTGATATTTGATATAATTTTTTCAATATTTTGAATATTTCCACATCATCAACTTGATTTCTAATCATGTATGCTATATTAATTTTAAATAAAACGTTTCCACTTACTTGTCAAAATTTAGAAAGAATAGATTCCAAATTTGGAATCATAATAATGTATAATTTATAATACGTTCAACTTAATTTTTTATCTAAATGAATAGTGTAGATAATAAATATTATTTACACCTATTAAAGTAAAATTGATTTTATTCATTGTTAAACTAATAATATAATTTTTAGAATGATATAAATACTAGTATAAAAATATTATTCTTGAAATATTTAGAACATTAATAGTAAAGTTTTATATAATGGTTCATTTTGGTCCTTTTTATGTAGGAAAGAACATGGGAGAACTCAATTCATTTCAAAAATATAAAGTGTGTCTTCTTCCCCAATTATAGAAGGCCACAATATATCGTCAATTTTAATAACCATAAATCCACAGTGTATACAAAAATAATGAAAAAATTAAATTCCGAAATACATAACCTCATTCTAGAATCTATTTTTTTCAGGAATCAATTATTTGAGGGGTTGAGTGAAAACCTAATTAGGATACCCAAAGGAGAGGAAATGTACTTCAACAAGAATCTTCATAGTATTTCCAACTCCACCTACATAAATTATTTTTAAAACAAGTAGATATAATAACCATAGTATATTCCATATTATGAATTTTTTTTATGTCATGGTAATCACCTAAAACCTCACACACGTCCATCAAATGTGTTTTAAAATCCCTGTTCATGTGTACAGTGTAGTACCGCCTCAAAAACGGATGTCATTCATTTTTCAGTTTATGTCCTTCACGGTTTGGTATGATGAGGAATATAAAATTAATAGATTATATATATAACATATTTATACCCCTAGATTCTGTATAAAAACTATTGAAATTTTTATATTCTATTAAAAAGATATATGATAATGCTTCTCGGGTGTAGAGTGGAATACTATCTCGTGAAGAGATGTGAGTTGTCATTTACTAATGCTTCATATGGAAGGAGATAAAGATAATTTTAATGATTATATGTGATAGTTTTTAAATAATTATAATATTAATGAAATATCTATCATTATATAAAATAATATATATCATTTTATTCATTCAGTTTTATTCATGTAAGATGATAATATCCTTTTTATATGTGGGGACTACCATATACATAAAGTGATGTGAAAAACATTTTCATTACCATAAAAATGAGTGAATTATATAATTATATTTTATTTTAGTAATGATATTAAGAGAATTATATAATGATATAATATTAAATATATTTTTTTATATGGGTTATTGAAAACGGATGTGTTACTCACGTGTACATATGAACTACCATCTCTATGATCTTAACATAAATCATTTTACCAAACCATAATTCATGATTCATTTTATAAGTAATATTTATGAGAAAATATTATAATTAATCCAAGATTATTATTTAGTATATGGAAGAACTATATAAGAAGCACAATAACATTAACATTAATAACCAAACATGCATGAGAAAACAAGGTACTTAAAACATAACACAATAATAACAATTAATGATTAATAATAAAGTAATGATAAGAGATTATAAAAGGATAATATGTAAAATTATAAATGTTAATATTTTTCTAGAGTAAGATAGTTATTTGTTTGAACCAATATGAATCTGGTTAAATAACTTTCCACTAAAAGTGAGTGTGAGGTAATAGATTTCATCTTAGTTTAATTTCATTGATATATATTTTAATGTTATACATCATGTTTCCATTATAAGTTGTATATAAAACCCATATGACATGTTATATCATGAATAAATCACTATTCAGGGTATATTGAGATTCAATATAAATTATTTCATCCAAGGTTATTAGAATTAAATGTTACCATGTGGTTAAGAATTCTATAACTCAATTTTTTAGGGTAATTGTAATTATTTATTTTCATTGAAATTATAAGATTATGTGTGAAATAGAATTGGATACATGTGGCTGTATTTAATCTTATTTTATTTGGATTTTATTTGATTCACATAATTGTTTAATTGCATCATTTTTACTTGAATTTTATAATCATTTTAAGGGGTTAATTCAAAATCTCATTCAAATCATAATTTTTTATTCGTGAATTTCCATTGAAGTAATTATTTGATAATTTTATAAGATAAATTTCATAGTATTTTTATCATGTATTTTAAAAACATTTTCATGAAATAGTACCATTTATCACTCTTTTACACATAAATTAATATATAATCTTTTTTATGGAAATTCAATTTCATTTCTCCCTTCTTTCAGAAATATGTCTTCTTCAAAAACCATGCTTCATCTAAATGTTTTCAAAAATGTTTTTATCATTTTAAAAATAATTTATGAAAGATATTTTAACCATATTTAGTCTTTAATATTTCTTTCAGTGTAATATTATTTAACTTTCAAAATAATTCACATTTTTGTTCAATTGAAAATGTTAAGGGAATCTTCCTTTAATTTTCTTAACAAACATCATTCCAAAAAATTTAATTGTTAAAAAAGAATGTTATATTGATTTTCACCACGAACAAAGTTACCTACCACCTTGAATTTCGTTTTTATAAGCTTCAATCACAATTTTATGTGGGTATTTATAAATAAAATGTTTATTAAAAATTATTTTCTAGTAAAATGAGTTTTTAAATATTTTAAAAAATGAAATGGATATTTAATTAATTAATTGTTTTAATGAAATTTAATGTTATTCCTATTCATAAATGACAACTACACTTTATTGTTACTCTAATTATTATATGCCTATACCATAATGGGTTTTCCAATATATGGTCTGTGATTATTTTTGGCCATGGATTGAATGGACATTACCTTCCTCATTTAATTTTGTAATCATAATGTTTCCCTAGTAATATTCACTTTCATGTAATAATTATACATTACATTTTACACCCACATTATTTATCAGGTATATTGATATTTTTTAAATTATATATCCTTTATATATTGGTTATTTTACATTGAATGTTATATAATTTTCAAGATAAATATTGGTATAATGATATCCTTTATTAAATGTGGATATTTAATGTAAAGGAATATTCATTCATGAAATTAATGCATTATTTTATACATGTGGAATTATTTTTCACTATAGTGACTGGTGGGGACAATAATTATATAACCCCTCGATGTATTGTTATATATCATGAAATGAATAAGTTAAGATAGCATTAAATATGGATTTACAAGTTGATTTAAACTCTATTTTGTATGGACATCACTGTAAAGGTACATGTGTATGACAGATGATGTTTTTTAATTTAGAAAGTACTTATTTAAGATATTAGTTATTATTATATATATGATTTTCACTATGAAATTTTATATGTATTAATTTCTATTATATCTTGTTAATTAAATGAAATGTGTTGTCAGTTATTTAAACTCCCAAATAATGTTAATTATTATTAATTTTCATGAAAATATAATATATGAAACATGAAAAGATTTTCATAAATATGTTTTCATTGTATTTTATATTATGTTTCGTTATACCTCATAATCCTCTATATTGTGTTTCGTACTATTTATTTGATACATATTCATTTCATACACATAAATCTGATGCACTCTATCGGATAAACCTCGATCTGGTAGCTCAAGTTGATACAACAACCTCAACCAAGAGACTTATTGTTTGCAACTCAAGGATATTAACTCTTATTTTCTCTATTATGTAGCTCTATCTATTACCTTTAATTCATCCCATCATGTTACTAACACATTTAAATATTATGAATTTATATATAACATTATACCTTTATTTAGAAATTATTTCTCCATAAAATAAGGTTAAATAGATAGAACCATATTCACAAATTTAATTTTTCTACTCCACTCAACACTGTTAGACCACCATTCCCTGATAAAAATCATAGGAGAAAAAAATCATAAAAAATCCATAAATTAATTTTAATTATATTTTTATAAATTCCACAAATTTAAAAAATATAATTCAATATTAAAAGAATAATGTAACATCATCACATTTGTGGTCTTGTCAATATTTTTCAATGTTTTTCAAACCTTCATTAAATAAAAACTCTTTGTCTAATATAGTACCTTTGATTAGATTTTTCTATCCATAGCCTTTGTTCATTATATAGTATCCAATATGTATAATATCCTATCTAGTAGCATTATGTCTGATACATAATGTCTAATTGAAATAGCCAGTAAGGCTCCAGATTCCTCTATATAATTCACACTCATGATTCTTCTATCTGGTGGACTCACATGTTTAATCTGTATAATGGAAATCTATGTCCCTATATGATCATCATGAATTCACAAAAGTATTATTTAATGTTTGGTTTTAAAATTTATTCTAATTACATCCAATCATACTGAAAAAAAATTATTTCATAATTATGTTGAATTAACAAATTTCATTAACTCATATAACACTCAAATAGTTTATGTGATTGACTAAAAAAATGTATTATTTTAGAGAAGTCATGTATCACTAAATTTATCTATTTTATCCATGTTTTTAAATCGTATCAAAATTTATAAATTAATATGTCGTCACTATAGAATCACTAATATTTTGAGTATGATTCAAATCTCATTAATTGATGATGATGTTTATATACAGTCCTTCTAACAATCAATGATTTCATCTTATTTTTTAATTTAAAACATCATGGATAATCATTATTGGACTTATTGAATTAGGAATCAAAGATTTAGTCTAATAAACTTTTTTAAAATGAAACTCCTTGACATAATAACATTGATCATTGTATATATTTCAAATAAAAATTTAAAACTTCATCTTTTTTAAACAACCTTTCTCTAGGCATTATTGGGGAACTATAAATTTTAAAACTACTAATTGTTTTTGTAAACTCTAAGATAATAATTAATATCAACTTAAATTTTGATACATTAAATATCTTTAGACAACCATTTTACTTTCTATGAGTATAAACAAAACCATCATAACAAAGGTAGTAACAAATTTTTCTAAAATAGAAAAAACTTTAAAAAACACAATGTTTCCAAAAAATATTAAAACATTACCAACACAAATAAATAGATATTTAATAAATTTTTCATTATAATTCAAAAATCACATTGTGACAATGTAATCATACAAACTTTATTACTTGATTTTTAACTTCAATATACAATAAACAAAACCCTAGGACTGAGAGGTCTAGTGGCATTCAGAGACTAGGAAAATAAAACACCAAAATGAATCTAAAATGAGACATCCTTATTGATATCTCTATATTGTTGTAATATATCTCCTTGATCATCTAAAACCTCATATACCAATTTGGGTAATAGAAAAATAAAACTGGTTGAGCATAATGACTAGTAAGGGGATAATAATTATAATGAAGTATAAAAAATGATTAAAAATGAATATAATGGTATCATAAAATAAAAATATCATGAATATTCATATGGTATCACCAAATAATGTAGTTTGTGTTGTAAAATATTGGTAACATTTATGTTTTGATAAAAATTTAAACAATTACATAAACATAAGTCCTGAATCACAACTAGAACAATATAACATTGTAGATAGTGTCCTGTCGTGAAATAGGATTACTCCATAATCCAACACATATAATATCATGAGATATGTACATTGGGGAACTCATTATATATCTATCCATGTGCACCCATCATAGCTCATACCTGTATATGTGGGCGAAAAATCGATTTTTTAAGAATTTAATAAAGAATTAAATGGGTTTAAATACTATTTAAAAAACGATAAAGGGAAAAATGTAAAAATATATATTCAATATCCATTATTAGGTCCATATATTAACCTTATCACATATATGTTAAGACAATGAGACATTATGGATCCTTGTATCATTTTTAAAATGTGAGCGATCATTTTTCTATAAAAAATCTAATTAGATCATCTCCCTCACTCCTAAAAGTGAAGACACACTCCATTCCTCTTCACTCTTCCAACACCATTTAACACATCCAATAAGTTTTAAAATACATTAAATAATTTTTCAACCAAATCATATATGACTTATTTTTATTAGGAAAGCCTCCGAATATAGCTTTTTGTTCCCACACAATATGGTTTTCTGAAAAAAAAATGTATCGTTCTTAGAAGAGTTTTTTTAATCCATTTACCCTCCAAAAAAATTCTTCAAATAATCTGATATAATAATATAATAACCTCACATATAAGGATATTTAATTATTATATATTCATAACCTAAACCCTTTCATTTTACAACAAAATGGGAAACAAAATTACCAATCAAGTGTTTTCAATACTAACACCCTACAAATCGATGCAATTCATTTTCCATCAACACCAATAATAGATGGAGATAATTGTTTAATGAATGGTTATATATTAAATTTATTATCTATTAACACTCATGATATTATAATTTCACATACATCTATTTATATTGCAACCAATTGGGAAATGACAATGTCACCCTAACGTATATGTTGACTACACCTGCATAATACGATATGATTCAATATTCATATTATTTTAAAATGGATGAAAATAAGGTTGATTTAATTAACTTGTATGATATTAAAGAAATACATTTATCATATAATGGTCATATATTTATTACCATAATTATTTATTATCACTAATAAAATTTAAAATGACTTATTGTGTATGTACGACATTCTATATTCATAAACTTCTTAATTCATTCTCTACCTATAAAATTAACACATTACTATAAAACAATATATGTTAAATATATTATAAATTTATATAATATTAACATTTTTTGATATAATGAAACTATAATCTATTTATGATGACTAAAAATACCAAACCAACACTTGCATGAAAAACAGTCTAACTATTAACCAAAACATGATTATTAAGAAGAATTATTATTAATTGAGAAAATAATGGTTTTATGAAAATCATATATGTTATTATATAAATAATTATTGTTCAGAAATTTGTATATAACAATTAAATATTTATTCTATTATTGTTCTAACATGTACTAAGAATGTTGATACTTGAGGTAAGGGGATTTTCACCTCACATTTATTTCCCCCAAGAACATGATATATTCACCACTTCATTAAATTTTTATGATGTATATTAGTATCAAGAATGTATTTTAAAATTATTATTTTGAAAATTATATCGATTTAACTATACATAAATTTTTATTTATTTCATGGGGATTATGATTTAAACATTACAATGGGGGTGAAGTCTGTATGTTATATTCTCATTGATTATCGGGATTATGTAGGATTGTTCATTAGATGTTGAAATATATTGATAATTTCTAAATATAATTAATAATTTTATTATTCTCTGGTTATTCTTCTATAATATATTTTTTACATACATTTTTTTCTCTTTATTTAATAAATATATCAAATTATTTTTTATGGAACTCAAACATTATATCTCTATTTGTTCAAAAACCTTTTTTCATTTTTGGCCATGTCGACTAAAATTTTTAAATGGTATATGATAAAATTATAAAAACAAAATAAATATTTTATCACCTAGGGTTATTTGTCTATAATATTTTTAAAATTACTCTTCTTTTTCATTTTCTAGAAAACATACTTTCGACTGTTTTCCAAAAATGGGAAAGAAATATTTATTTTAACATCAATGTAATGAATGTTTTTTCCCAGTATAATAAACCAAAACTTATTTAATGATTACATAAAGAGTTTCCAAGAATATTTCAAAATAAAATTTTTTATTTAATATTTTGGTTATTTTTTGATTCTATAAAATTGATTTCAAAATTCAAATGATATATTCCTTATGAAATTTTCCATGTGACCTTTCAAAATCATTTTCCATATATGAAGTCATCCATTTATGATCCTTATAAATTAATGGGGAAATTACCTAATAAAATAATTCTAATTAATTATTCATATGTTTTATATTAATGATGAAAATATTTATATTAAACCCGTTATTTTTCAACAAGTTATGTTAATGTAAATTGATGAAATTTTTGTTACACTCAAATATTTTACCTAGGATTTCATATGATGAAATTTTGATTAAACATATTTATTTGTTAGGTTTCTAATTTTGGTGATGGTTTTATGATCTTTGGACCGTATATTTTTTGATTTTGTGGTTGATAAGAAAAATATCTCCCTCAAATTTATTAGGTGAAGATTTATATTTAATGATACAAGAATAAAATGAATTCATAGTGAAAAAAGATTAATAATAGAATTGTTCCACTATGATTTTAATTTTATTGAACTATGACAACCATAGTGGTTTAGGTACTGAACCCAATACAATATTATAGTCTTGCGAGTGAATCTGGACTACTATGACGATTTGGGGAGTGAACCTAATCCCCAAAGATAGTCTTTAAATGATACTTGACTTCTAATGAATAGATTTTCTATTCATACTCATATGGGAAACTTCTATGTATTATTCCAATGTTATGATTCCATGGATTATGTTCATTGATTCATTTTTAATTCATGGGAAATGAACTTCCTTACTTTATTCTAGAAAATTAGCTTATTATATATGATATGAAGTGTACGGTTTCTAACTGAAATTATCATATTCTCAAAACATTATTTTCATTCTATGTTGATATTTCTCTTGTCTTCTCTTATGAATAATATAATCTCATGCGTTCATATGATACCTTTACCTAGGTTATGAAAAACTGATTTTTATGTAATATATCATAGAAGGGTGATAGTTCTGTCAAACATAGTGAGAGATGATTTTTGTCACTTGCGAATTTGTTTTTTTATATATCTATGTTATCAAAGGTAGTGTATATAAACATTTTTTGGTGGATCATTATGTTATATTAATAATATAAATCTATTTAGATGTGTAATCTTGGAATGAGTAGTTTGGATCATTTCAAATATAATTTGTGAATTGTTGTTTATATAATGTATGAATTTTCTATATAACGATATATAAATAATTTCATGGCTTTAATGAGTTTCTATATGTTAAAATGGTTATTACAATAAATTAATAATTAAAAGTAAGAATAAATAAAAAATTATATATGTTATTGTTGTAAAAATTTTCTTTTTTTGTGAATTCTTCTACCACGATGGTCATGTCAGTTTTAAATTCATAATATAGAAATATATCGATAAAAAATAGTAAAATAAAATATAAAATACTTATTAATTATTTTTTCAGCATAATAAATTCACTGAAATCAACATTGATTATCATGGTAAAAAATGAAGTATGTTACTTTGGAGGTGTTGTACAGACCATATGTAAATAATTTTTAATTTTATAATGAAATGAGAAGTTGTTAGATAATGACTACTCCACTGTCAAAATAGCATTATTGTGTATATATTATAAAAAATTAATTCTTTAAAATTATATTGCTGATTTATATAACATGTTTTATAATAATGGAATTTAAAAATAAATTGATTGAGAAAATTTCCTCTTGGAAGGATATCCCTTGAAATTAAACATAAGGAACCTTGGTTTCCCATTTCATTAGACTAGTACTGTAACGAAATAGGGGAGAGGTTTATGGGGAGAATTGTTTATATAATCAGTGAGCTCTATAGTGTAGAATATTTTTGGATGTGGGTGTCAATGTTGGTATTTATAAGGGGATGTGAGGTGAGTTTTTGAATATAATTTTTATCATTATATTTGTTTCCCTCTAGACTTATAGTACTGACGATTATTGTTACTAAATATTGTATTTAGTTCATTTTAGATCTACATAATTGTTTCTCAAATTATTCATGATTCATTATTTATTGTATCTAATATATAATTTTAAATACACAATTTTATTATATTTCACTATTAACCAAATTTTCCTAATTTTTTATATACACTATCCAATTTCTAAAATATATATTCAATAAATGAAATTAATATTTTAAATAATTTTATAAATTTCATAAAAATAAATTTTCTAAAAAAATTATTATGAATTTTATAATTGATTGTTATAATATTATGATCTATTTTTTGACCCTAATAGATGAAATTATCATATCATAGAATGATATTATCATTTTGAGGGAAAATAATATTTTTTATAAACTCAATTTTAGAAAACCTTTTTTTTCTTCTATATTTTTATATTTATCTTGATAATGTAAATAAAACATACATTCATTCCAATGATCTAAAAACTTATTTATTCATTTTAAATAAATAAACATTTGATCTGCCCAAATGTGGATCTCTCTAGAGTGATCACTTTAGGGGGTCCCAGGTGGAGGGTACAAAAATCCACACCCAGGGATACCCTTTAATAAACAGAGAGGTTAAGTGACTGGTTTAATAATTATGTTACTATTCTTAATGGTTAGATTAGTACTCTAATGCTCATATTACCATTCTAATGGTAATATTTATAATGGTTACATGGGTTCCATAAATATTAAAAATAAAACATATTTCATTCATTCCACATTCATAGAAGGGTTTTGTGTGTGTCATTACTGTAATTATTCACAATTCATTGAATATATATATAACGTGACTTATATTTTCTCTCAAGATTATATTTTATTAAAAATTATTATTTTTGGAAAATATTATTTTGTCATAATAATGTTTTGTTCATGAGTGAAATCATTGTAGAGGATCTAGAATTTCCAAATGATTAATTTAAGTAGTCTTATTTTTGATTTTTATCTCATTATAATACATTAAATTAATATGGATCTATTTACTCTATAAAAGTAATGTTTGAATTTTATTAATAAAAAGTTGTTGTGTAACAACACATAACATTATAAAGGTGAACTGCATCGTACAATTACTACATGTATTATTGATCATATAAAATGACATAGGTAACAACCAAATACATACATTATAAAAAAATGAATGAAATAATTGATATTTCTGGAAGTTAAGGAACCTAGTCTCATGGAATAGTGACATGACATTTATAATAATAAAGTGAACCATAAAAATTTTAAATTTTCTAATAGAATAGAATCTTCTCCTATTAATATAGAAATAAAATTTAAAAATATTTTCAATAATAATATGATATATTTATATAATATTATATGTAAACAATTTTTTTGAAAATGAATAATTAAGAGTATTTATTTTTGTAAAAAATAAATATTTATTGGGAATTTTAAACATATTATAATGGTTTTAAGGAAAATTTATTTTTATAAAATAGATACAAAAATTAATATTTTATTATCTTAATGATATAATTTTATGAGACAGTAATTAATTCTTGAATGTGTTATAAAATCAATAATAATGTTAAAATTGTTTTTTTTGAGTAAATAATGATTTTAATGAAAAATTTTATTTATTGTATTTATTAAATTATGTTAATAAAATGGAGTCCATTTTTTTATTATAAATATTTATAATGGTCATATTGAATTTTTTGGGTTTTTTATGAAATAGTTGAATTTTTATGAATTACCAAATATAATTATTTACGTTATTTAACCAATACATGATGTATTCACTCATTAATGATGTATGGAAGATGAAATAAGAAAACTATAGAAAAATCCATAATTATTATAATATATTCAGTGTAACAATCTAACTATTCATTTTCTTGATCCCATATAATAAACAAATCAATTAAATAATGAAAAAAACACATCTCGCCTATTATGAATACCACTAGTACCACCTATTTTATACTATCCATACAAGCATTGAAACTTGTAAATATTATTCTTAATCCTTTTCCCAATCATCGACACCATTTTTAGAGTCCCTAATACTCAATAAAAGACCAATACCTTTCCACAAAAGAGGTTAGTAATAAGGATAAATTCAAGAGGTATCATATTATTTCTTATTATTTTAATTTCATTTTATATTTTATTGGTTGTCTTAATCACTTCTCACCTACCCTTATCCAAGTTACATGAAAACTAATGTGTCTTATATATACAATAATTTTATCATGTTAATGGAATAATTCATCATCTAAACCTCTTACCCTACACATTTTGTTCTAAAAAAATGAAAACATCATTCGTGATGTGTTAATTTATCGCATTCAAGGACGATGATTCTTCAATTTCAATTACCACCTTCATGAATGGAAATTAAACAATTATTATCGTTATAAAAATTTAATATATTTATTATGATTGATTTAATATTCTTGAACTAGTATATATATTTATACACATATTATTATTTAATAAATAAATTTGGTTATAGTGCTAAAAAATCATCAAAAATAATCAAAGTGATTATCACTACCGTGTTATCTAATTATTCACACTCTCCCAAAATAAAGAAATTTATAATATAACCATTAAATCTTATGTATGTTCATTAATAACATATAACTTTGTTTCTAGTCAAACCTTCTTATTTTATAATATTTTTCGTACATGTATACAATTAAACCAATCAAGAAAACTTATGAACCAAACTCCCTAGAATGATAAAATTGAATTGCATAACCCATCAAAAGTCCATAAATAATCAGAATAATATTGTACTAAATAAATTAAATATAGGAACAATTGTAAATTAATTAATCAGTGGATTTATTTTTATTATCCAAGAATTTATGTTCAAGTGAATATCTTTTTCGGACATAATGTAATGGATTCTACCGAAACCTTTTTTCCATTTAACATACAATTCCTCTCTCCTTATCATGATGTAATGGTTCAATTTTATTTCTTATTCTTAATTGTTTTTAAATATTCCAAAATCAAATATCCATGTCATATCATCATTCTTTTATGGTTAAATACATGTTTTAAATAGTTTACATTCTCAATTATTCTTAAAATATAATATAAATTAATGGCCACACCCCATTTCCATACCCATTTTATGTTCAAAACATTATATTTTCTATGCCAAAATTATTTATATGAATTCACTCAGTTCATAATGAAAAACTATCTTAGTTAATTAATCGATTTAAGAAAACAAATATTAATTTTACACTTTAAATTCTATTTATTATTTTCTATAAACCGTAATAAAATTATTCATTTCAAATGTCTCTTAAAAACTATTTTTTACATTTGTTCACCTGAATATTACATCAAAATCATGATTAGTTACAATTCAACCTTTATTAATTTCCATATGTGATTTAAATCTATTATTTCATGGTTTGATTTATGATATTTTCTTTTCTTATGCAATACGATATGATTATGGAACATATTTACTTCCATGTAAAACCATAATGCTATATTAAAAATATGGAACACAAATTCAGAAATATGTTATGATGGGTTCACCTATATTTTACTATAATTAATTGATTAATTTTTAGTGTCATGATATGTTATTCAAGGATATAGAGTGAATCTGATTCCTTTTTGGGACTTTTTCCATCATGTGAAATAGTCCTTAAAGTAGGCCTGGACTCTTTCTTATGTGATGCCTTTAATTGTTTTCACATTCCCAAGATTCCATGATTACATGTCCCCATTATCTATATAGTATTATTCCTTAATTTTATTCATCATATATTAATTTTTATGTCATCATGTCATCCCTTTTATCCCTTGTTCTTTTCATCATTCTTACACTAATACAATCACTGTGATGTTTAACTCGTCACATTTTCCATGTATTCCCTTTGTTATCCATTGGAGATGTTGGATCAATTAGTATCTCTTCATGAATTATTAAAATAAATCTGTTTAATTCGAGTTCCCGGTTTTCAGGTTTATGTTACTAATAATCCAAGTACAGTAAACATTACAATCCTTACCATGTAATTTTATGGTTAATTAGGCTTAAAATCATGTACTAAAATCATTAATTTTCTCAAACTATTATTATTGGAATTAATGAAAGGATTAGTTATTTTTTGATATTAGGACAAGAAAACATTATTAATAACCCTTTGTATAATTCTATCACCATTGATAGCCAAGATTTTAACAAAAGTTATCACAAGTTAAGATATAATTTTCATTTAGATATATGTCTGTATATGTTCAATGTATTATTGTTTTGCTTATTATATAAGTATTTATTCCCTATAATTGGACATTAATTTTCTTATTTCATGGATAGAAATATAATAACTGATGACAACAATCAATGTTATAGTAAATTTAATGATTTAACCAATGATATGAAAAATATAATGGGAATTATTACTCAAAACATCATGGAAGTACCTTTTCTAATGGCTAATGTTATGAATAATAACTTGTGTCACATGGAACTCCTTATTTATCCAAATAATATTCAAGTTGAGTCCCAATCCAATATATAAAAAATGCCTCCTAATTTTAGTGGATATCTTGATTTCTTTATCATAGAAAAATAAATTAGATCAACTGGGAACATATTATATGTCCACCAATCCTCAATAGATGAGTTAGTTTAACTCATTGTATCTCATTTTTTGGGGAAGACAGTCATTAGTGAAAACTTATAAAGGGAAAAATTCCAATAATGAAACTGATTCCATTGAATGATATGTTTCAAATAAAATATATTTCAATTAATAATTTCCTTGAGCACTTCATATTGATATGGAAAGGGAGTTTCTTATACCGATGAAAAAGGATGACGAGTCCATATGGGTGAATAATTTAAACCTTACATGTTATACAAGATATGCATCATGTTTTTTCATTAACATATAAATCAAGGTGGATATCTTATTTAGTAATTAATGATGATTATAAAAAACATGTTGGTAATTTGTGATTTCAACAACAATGAGTAGATAGTATGTTGTTCCCTAAAGGTTGAAATACATAAAAAGTATTCTTTATAGATTCATGTGTCCAGTGAAAAAAGTAGAATGTGTATTTTAATATAGATGTATTGGATGATAAATAACCAAATCAAAAGAAGACCCAACATCCATGAATTAAGAAGTGTGGGAATATGAATTTTGGAAACTACATAATGGAAATCAGGAGATTCTTCTAATGGGTAATAGGGGAACACATGGAAAATGATTCCAATTTAGTATGAAAAATATCACTAATTTGAAAGAAGAAAAGAAGGTTGAAATCATGACATATCACATTGTTTTGTGTTTCTACTACAAGAAACATGGGAAATGTGTTATCCATTGACATAAGTGATGGGTTGTTGGTGGAAATAATCAAAAACAACTTATATGGTATCAATGAAGGGAATATTCTATCACTACTGCTAAAGTGCTTCCCAAAAAGGATGTGGTGATATATACAATGTTTTTTCATTCAATAATATTGAACATTCCATTTTATTCTAGTTCTATGAATTCATTAATAACCTATATATTTAGTAGAACTTTTCAAACACCACATAAAAATATTGAGGTTTAGTTTTCTATGAGAATATAAAATAGGAAATTATTGCACACAAATTATATAACACCTTCCTAGTTAATGTTTGCTGACTCAACCTCCCATAAAATCATGTCTATCATCATTTGGGGGAGTTCAATACCACATTTTTCATTCAATGGATATCTTTATACCAATCCAACATCAAATTTTAGGAATAATATATCATTGTTCACATCCAGAAGGATGCTCTAATTATGTATAAGTGTATGGAGGGAGATGAATCTCTTTTTAAATTATAATCCAAATTTGGGATAATATCACCTTATGAAAAATTGTGAATTTATCAAATGATTGAGGTAATAAAGAGAATCTTGCTCGAATAAATGTACATTATGAAAGAATGAACAAATTTGTTCTTCAACGAATTTCATATTCATCCTTTGGATTAAGATGTTGAATAATAAATTGAACTGATTCTTGGATCTGTTCATATATTTTAGAAACCATATAACATGACAACTATTTGTCTAAAATAACTGATGTAGTGGTTACATGAGAATATGGATAATGGTTTTATATGTTTGTATAATTCACCAAGGCGTGAACCAGTCCCCATAATCACAAAAAGGATGGATAAATGTGCTTTTGTATTTATTATCATGATCTTAAAAAATGATGATAAATAACACGTAAAAACTTCTATGCATATATGACATGTTCAATCATTTATGTGGGGATAGTTATTTATAAAACGTGGATCATTGGATGGGATACCCCAAATGAATGGTAAAGAAGGAAGATATTCAAAAGACTGCATTTTAAATGAGGTATGGACACTATGATACCGTAGAGATGCCCCTTATTTTCATTAATTCAACATACATATTAATGAACATATAGAATATAGTATTAGGTATTTCCTTGACTAATTAGTGTTACTCTTAGTTTAGGATATTTTGTAATACTCCAATGGTAGGGAGGAAAATGAGGTGAATTCGAATACAATGATAAAGGCTTTGAGATTAGAGAAACTCAATGAAATGTATATTAAATGAATTTTTTGAGGGGGAGGTATTATTTTAGGTGAATGTATCCCCCAGTAAAGGGATATTTTTAGACCCATCCAATAAAAAGGAAATTGATGATTTCCAAATGACAATATACATAACAGAGTTCTGTAGTTTTCATGGATTATCTCGATTGTACTGGTGATTTATGTAGTACATATCATGATTATAAAAGACACAAAACAAGATGACTAAAAAAGAAAAATAGTATTTCTGGGACAAGATTGTGATAGATTCTTTAAAGGGGTAAAAATATGTCTTATCCCTACACCAGTTTACACAATACAAACATGTGGGGGAACTACTGTGGTGTAAAAATTATTAAAAAAGGAATAGGATTTGTAATAATTAAAAACGATATTGTTATAGCCTATGCCACAAGGATGATGGATTTGGTTTAGCAAAACAATCTCACAGTTGATCTTTTTCTAGAAACTATGTTATATTCATTGAAATGTTGTTGTAATTATCTATTTAGGAGTTGTGTGAGATATATAATGATCAAAATATAGTAAAATATATATTCAAAATAAACAATCGTAAAATGATCCAATGAAGTTGGTTATATCTCATCATGTATTAAAATTTATTTATCCACTCCCATATTGGAAAAGAAAATAAGGTTGTAGATGTAATAAGTAAAATGGATCCTATATCATTATCAATGATGATAATTGTGAAGGATCAAATATTATTAGATTTTCAAATGAGAGACCTGGGAATAATTACGGGAGGAACATAATTAATCCATTTTCAATTGTTCTCTCATCCATCCCGAATGGAGAAAAAATATATTCCCAAGGAAATGATGTGGAAATTTAGAAGAAGGTGGAATCTGTGAGAAAGAAGAAATATCTAGTGTTCTAATATGATAATGAAGCAGTTAATTATTTTGGTCACGACTATGTGTACTATCAAATATGGAGATAATTAATTAGATTTTGAGTGATAGACAAATATAAACCTTCTATATTCCCCAATGGTGCACAAAAGATCTATCAGGATCTATGAGAGAACTATTTTTTTTGGAAAATATGAAATAGGAGATTGTTGTCTATAAAATAATGTTTATAGTTTTTTAGAATGCAATGTTGGAAAGAAAAAAGTAAAAAAGGGATGATGAATCCATTACCCATACCAACATGGGAATTAGAAAACATCACCATGGACTTTGTCATCGGAATTATGAAGACATCCATTAGAAGAAATGTTATATGGGTTGTTACAGATCATCTTAAAAATATAACTCAAATTTTAATAATTTTGGAGGAATTATCCCTTCATAAACTAGTATGGATATAAATCATAGAAGTGTTAAGGCTTCATGGATTATCATTATCGATTTTACCTAATAGAGATATGTGATTTACCTCCTTGTTTTTCAGAAGTGTATAACATTATCTAAACACATAACTGACCTTTAGTAATGCCTACCATCCCCAAAAATATGGAAAATATAGGAGAATTATTCATTCCGTAGAAGACATGTTGAGAGCATGTTCTATGGAAATCAATGTTGAATGGTACGAACAACATCATCTAGCTGAATTCAATTACAACACCATTTTCTACTAAATCATCTAAAAGGATCAATATGAATCCGTTTATTTTAAAAGAGTCGGAACACCGAGATGTTAGGATGAATTTTGTGAATATATAATTCAAGAACATGAAATGGTTGATAAAATGGTGTAGAAGGTGAAAAATATTTTGTAGTAAATCTAGGTATCCAAAATTAAAAAAAACTCTTCATAGAAAATAGTTTATGAGACCTTGAGATTATGGTTGGAGACATGGTATTCCTATGAATATATCTATCTAAGAATTTCATGAGATTTACAATGAATAAAAAGATGAGTCCTTAGTACAATGGCCCATTCAATATTCTTGATTGTGTCAAACTATATCCAATTGATTGGAAAATCCACCTACAATGTCTCAAGTACACTATATAATCTATTTATCCTTCTTGAAGATGAACATTCAATATCCCTCTCATGTATGGAATCTTGAGGTGGTAAATTTGGATGATGATATCTTTTACAATGAGTAGATGATGAAGTTATTTGAACATACAGGTAATGTTACACCCAATAACTCTACTCACATAGTAGAATTACTATGTTGGAACCATAAGTACAAAGTGGTAATATGAGAACCAGAAAAATCATTGATTGAGAATTACCCTAACTTGTTTCTACCATAATATGTAAAATAAAATTTCAAAGTTGAAATTATTAAAGGTGGGAGAATGTAACAACCCAAAATTTACCTCTAGAAAATACCATCATTTATTTTTTCTATATAGTATAAATCATAAGAATTAAAATAGTGGATACAATAAATTACATAGAAATTAATAATGAATGATATAAATGGTATTTCAAGATTTTAAGGAGCCTAATCTAATAAAATAGTAACTTGAACATTAGAATAGAAATTTCAACCTTAAAAATATTGAATAAAACAAATAAATAGTTACCTCACCTCTGAATGTATAAATAAAAATTAATCTTAAAAATAAAAATATGATATATTTATATCATAGTATATGAAAAGAAATGTTTGAAAAAAGATAAATTATTTTTCGGTATTATAGTAAAACATTAATATTTATATACAATATTATAACTAATATAACAAATGAAATAAGGTTTTTATAAAAAATATTCAAAAATTAATAATTTTTTATATTATATTAAAAATATAAATTTATGAGTCATTAATTAATTTTTTAAAGTGTTATTAAATAAGTTATAATTTTAAAATTAGTATTCTTTGAGTAAAAACTGATTTTAATGAAAAATGATATTTATTATATCTATTATTTTTATCATAAAATTGTGTCCAATTTTAAATTAGAATCATCTAAAAAAATTTGTTAAATTTTTATGGTATTATGAAATAGTGGAATTTATGTTAATAGTGAAATACAGTAATTTATTTTATTTTACAAATACAAGAAATATTGAGTCATAGATTATGTATGAATAATGTATGCACATAATGTTGATCTCTGTTTAGTTATTTTAATATATTTTGGAATAATTATTAACTATTAATAGATGTGATTAAAAATAATTAGCGAAGTAATTAAATAATCAAAAAACACCCCTCTCCCCCAAAATAACTACCACTACTCACCTCCACTTTTTGATACATAATTAATTATTTGAGAATTGTCAACATGCTTCTGAATCCTCCTTCGAAATAATCTCCTACATGAAAATGAAGAATTTTTATCATAAAAAATCCAATGCTTTTTTTCTTAAGGAAGCTCACAAGGAGGAGAAATTCAAGAGGTAAAACCCTCTTTCTTTTTTCTTTTAATTTCTTATCAAATTTATTTTCATATTGTATTCCATATTCAATTATCCAAGTATATGTGATATGAAAACTAAAATATATTATATATAATATAATATTATCATTTTCATAGAAATATTATTCATCAAACCTCATCTCATCCACTTTTTCTCAAAAAAATGAAAACATCGTCATTGATGAGTTAATTTACCGCATTCAAGGACGATGTGTCTTAAATTTCCATTGAATCCCTCATGAAAGGTAATAGAACCAATTTTATAGTTAAATAAGATTATATTATATATTTATTTCATCTTAGTTATTTTTTTAATCATTATATATACATATTATTAACTAATGAAACAAATATACTAGCGATGATAAAAAACCTACATAAATAATATAAACAATTATCACTAATGTATTATCTAATGATCAACCTCAACACTAAAATCAAAATTAAAAAACTAAGAGTATAATCTTATAGATATTAATTAATAAAATATAACCTCAATTCTAGACAAAAATTCCATCATTACAAAAATTTTCATACATTTATACAAGTAATACGATTATGAAAACCAAGGAAACGAATGCACCCTAATGATAAAATTGAATATAATAATAGATAAAGAAGGCCATAAATAAATTTAATAAATTTATAATAAATAAAAAACACGAATAAAAGGTTATTAATAAATTAATTAATGGATTTATGTTTTTTATCTAGGTCATTTATTTCATGTATTGAACACTTTCATACATAAGGTATGGTATTTTACCTGAACCTCATTTTTTTACATCAGGATACTATTTCTCCCAGTTTATCCCAATGTAATACTTCTTACTTTTGGTTTTATTATTTGAAATTATAATTATATGTTAAAATACCATGTATCCTTATAATTTCATCCTTTTTAAAGAAATATATTTTTAAAAGGATCCATTCTAAATTCTTCTCGAAAAGAATGCCTGATTAATGGGGACTTCCTGTTTTCTTACCCATTATTAAGTGCAATATGAAATCCAGTTTAAGTTACCAATATTTTTATGAAATAATTAATTTTATAATGAATAATATATATTTAAATTTATGGATTTATTAAATCAAATATTCCTTCTTCACTTTAAACATTCTTTAATATTTTCGTTAAATCACACTAAAATGTTTCAATTTTAATATATCATTAACAATATTGTTTTTGTATATTAACATTATTTTGACATAAAATATAATGATGTATGCCTATTTTCCCTAATTAATGTCCATCTATGATTTATATCCATTCTTCCATGCACCCTATTAGGATATTCCCTTTTTCTATTTGTTATCACATGATTATGATTCCCAATTCATTCCATGGGTAACCCTTATGCATAATTATTCATATCGAACACATATTCGAGAACATGATATGATGGTATTTCATAGATAGTGGTCCAATATATTATGAATTTTTAGTCTCATGAGACGTCATGTTGTGGTAGGGAGTGAACATTATTCCTTTACAGGACTTTGTCCGCTATCAGAAATTTTTATAGTAGTTAGCCTTATCTCATTTTTATTTAATGTTGTGTGGTGTTTATACATTAATATAATGAAATTATTAAATGTAATTTTTCAATAAATTTTATGATTCCATAATTTTATTCATCTTCCATGCATTTTTATATCATCTTGTTATTCGTTCAAATCCATGTGCTTTTCTTTATTCATATGTTTATGCCCTTACTTGGATTTTTATCTCAACTCTTTATTCATGTATTAACCAAGTTATCCTTTGAAGAGTATAAGCTAAATGAATAATTGGAGATCCTAAAGTACAATTAAAATAAATATGTTTTATTCTATTTCTCGGTTTTCAGTTTTCTATTAAAACCATCCAAGGACATTAGACATTATAATAATTATGTTGTAATTTGATGGATAATTATTATTAAAATACTATAATAACATTATTTAAATACTCGGGCCACTATATTTTAGTTTTATAATGTTGGTACTGTTTTTATATAATACTACTCTACATAATATGGAAAAAAATTACAATCTGAATGGAAATTTGATTGATTCAATTTTGTGTATTTTTTTCAATCCCCTTAATAAATATCCCCCTTGAAATTTCAATCTCAATGATTTATATGATGGGAGATAAGTGTACTTATATTTTATTGATTCCCCTAGTTTTAATATCATATCCTAATACATATACCTCTTAAAAAATACATTTTTAAGGTCAAATAAAAGTTTTTGTCAAAACATTGTCTCTATGGTCTATATTTATAACCAACTATTCTTCAATATAGAGATCATTTTAAGACTATATCACCAATAGATTCCGTAAAATCATGGGATATTGTATTTCCATCCTCTCTTGGGATACATGGAAGACATATTTCACATGAAAAAGATTTTAGGGTAGTTATAGTATATAGGAAACATCTCTAATGTGATTAATAATTTCAATGGGGCTGATGGATCTTTGAAATAGCTTTAACAAAATCCCATATATTATAACTCATTTCCATGCAGATATGTGCAGAAAAACATTATCTCAAAAATAAAAAATATATTTCTCTCATATATTTATTTAAATATCTCTTCTCTTATCATTGATCAATCATAATGCGCTATTGAATTTTTCTGACTATTTATATCATATTATCATCTATTTCAGGTACTAGTAGCTTATGTTCACTATCTTCATCATAAAAAGTTAGTGTTCTAAATATTTTATCATAAATTTTTTTATATAGAACCATTTATGATATTTATTTAAATCCATTAGGAATGAAACCTCAACCATATGAATCTTTTTATCACATAGCTATATGTTTCCCCTCATATTGACTTTTAGATTGGGGATTAGAAGACATACTAATGTTCAACACAGTGTATAAAACAATTTGTTGTATTTTACATTATATAGTGGTAAATATTAGATATCAATAAAATATAATAGATTGTGGTGTAATTTTGGGCCTCAAAATATCCTAGATATATATCATTTTAGGTTATTTAGTTGAAAATAACTCTTGAATAGAAATGAATAAATCTTTAATTGAATAATGATATATTACAGCACATACATTATTCATTTTGGATTCCCATAGAGGACCTCTGACAATGTCAATGGTAATTCTTCTCTCAATTAAATATATGTAAGGATAATTGATTCATCATCCCATTGAAACTTTTCCTTTATGATTTTAGTTACTAATATACCATGAATCTTGATGTGTATTTCAGAATGAAAATTTTCAAATTTTCCCTAAAATAGTTTTCATTGATTTCTCAATTCATATCCATGAACCATGGGTGGATGCATAATTCTAAGCTATGTGCAGCATTCAATAAAACCCTTATTATCTTAGTATTTTACAGTACACATAGTCTTGACCCAAATATTAGGACACCCTCTTTATACATTTTGAACATTGATGAACTTAGTTTTATTCTAACATCAACATTATTCATTATTTCAACATTATCGTTCATTCCTCAATTATCTTCTCTGAAATGGATGGTTGAGAACTAATTTCAGTTTGGTTAGAATGGTTTCATTCCATTATGACATCCCTATCCATTCTTTTCAAGTATTTGTTGATTGGATCCTTCTAAATTCTTAACATTGATATAGGTGTTTGATACTTTATATATGAAGCATCTACTATATAATTTGTATTTATTGGATTTAATGGATTGACCAGTTGAAGTCATTGATCAAGTATAACAGTGTTTATTGGATCATACTAATCTATTTTTGACTGAATATTTATATTATATTATATTTATTTATTTTACACTTCTCCCTATATAGATTATTCATAAAAATAATCAATGATAAAATCATTATCCCAAATTCTATATCACGTGTTGGATTTTTTTACATTAAAATTAAAATTCGATGAGGTGTAATATATCAATTTAGTATTATTCACCATTATGCAATCTATTTCCATCATTTTTGTATCTGTTAATAATGAAATGATACCATCATGTGGGTATTGTGAATACTAGTACAGTGGTAAAACAATTTTTCAATTCCTTGTAGATATTTTCATATTCTTTGTTCAAAAAATTATACACTTCCTTCAATGGTGTATTTTTTATTGGATTTGATCATCATGATAATTTCAAAAACATCTTAAATTGTACCCAACTTTCTCATGGAAATTATAGATCTTCCCCAAAAATACTGATCAAGTACACTCCTCAAAAAACATACTCATAGATGTATCCCTAGATGTCACTTTCCTAGGGATAAAAGACCCTAATAACGATACATGTTCTATCTAATCCCATATGCACCAAACTATTCATATATATTATCCTATCCTAATGCCATCAGATTAAATTAATGCTCTAAACCATCTCCTATATTCATATTGAGTATGTCAAAGTATCTTATATGACGACGAACACCATATTTTCAATATATTATTCAATGGATTCAGTAATTAAGTCTACATAGATTTATATAGAATTAATGTGTCCAAAGACATCTCAATGAACATATAGTGTCTATAGTTCTATTGAATGCCATAATTGGGAATATCATCCATATCAACTTATAATTTAATTTATTTATATTAAATGAATACCTTAGAGTAGTACTAGACCACCCCATAGAAGATCAAACAAGTTATGAATCCCATAAAGTATATACTTGTTCTTGATCATGATTTTTATGTGTTCATGATAATAACTGTTATGGTGCATTGTGCTATCCCACTTCTTTATAAAGAGGAGTGGTGGGACCTATAGTGAAGCTCTTAGGAATATAAAACACATTTCAAGAATCTATAGAAGTTTCTTCTTCAGTTCAATCAAATAAATGATTTTTATTCTATTGATTTTATTTTGTATTTGAATATACCTATGAATATGTTCAAATGAGAACTCAAACTCCCATTCAGGAGGAAGACTATAAAGCACTTCAGGGAATACATTGGTATAATACCTTATAATGGACATATATTTATGTATTATTCCCACATTTGTATTATTCATTTGGGATTGATATACAGGATCATGATGTAATAATATCCATTATAGAGAAGAATATTCTAATATCAATTTATCCTTTCGTTGTAACTTTAATATATTTGTATAATAGTTTGAGATATGTAGTGTATCAACCCTTTTAATAAAATGTTCGATTTATATATAGATCTCTAATATATCCCAAAATAATTTAAAATCCTAATAAAAAATTACGATAAGTTATTTTGTGAGGTTTAGTCCATTAATATTTACTAAGGGTGAGCTATTTTATTGGGATGTAACGGTTTCCCCAACTTTTTTTCTCAATGATTAATTAACCCAATTATTTGGTGGTATTTTGGAATAGTTATTCAGACCATTCATGATATTAAAGAATGCATAGAAATATACTCACACCATATAGTTTTATTTAATTACTTTATATTAAATTTTAAATTTTCTATTTGATTTTATTTATAATCATTGACTAAAACCATATTAATTTTTTAGATGAGAATAATATAAATAATAAAAATAAAATATGAAAATTGTAAATATAAACGAAATTACTATTAAATGAATTTAATATCATGATACAAGAGTCTATGGGTTTCAACATAAGTTATACATGGTTTTAGTTCCCTGACCTTAGTTTCTCATATCTATGGTCTACCTTGATACATTGTCATAATATATGAGAAATCACATCCATAAGGACCAAATAGTTTAGTAGTGTTTATAAAATAAATAAATACATGAAAATATCATTGCATTTTAAAACCAAAAATACCAAGATATTTTAATTTCCAAATTCCATTTTCCCCTATGAATATCCCTACATATTAACCACTAAACAAGTTTTAATATACTAGGGAAAATGAAATATAATAATGGGATTGGAATAGATTCTCAGAAAGTGTATTTGTATATATGAAACTACGTATAAATAAAAAATAATTAATAAGATAACTTAAATAACTGAAAATACTGTAATTAGTCAATAAAATTGGAATTATATGTCCTGAAAAAATGATTATCAAATAATGGCATATAAATAATCACATGAACATGAATCTTATCCACGTATATTATAGTTGAAAATTAACATGGAATGTCAATAATTGAATTCATAATGATAGAATAAATAATTCTAGACATCTAAAGCTTGCTATCAATTCCTTGTTGGAAGAAATATGATAGTGTTGAGTCCTTGTGAAATAATATCAATATAAATTTGTACATATATTGGAAAATAACAATCTAATTAATCTCGTAAAACATATTGAAGAAATGAGGGGTTATAGCGGGCCCCGCCAATTACATAAAAAGTCTACAACATTTTTCATAGAATATGGGTAAAATATATTACACATAAAATTCTTATATATTACAAAATAAAAAAAGTGTAACAATTTTCATATATCAATAGTCATAAACATAATCCATCAAGTGAAAAATATATTTAATCAATAAATTACATCCCCATTAAAACATATCATAACCCATATAGAGAAACAATAAAGATGATATCATTGTTGAATGAACCAATTAATTTATAATTAACCTCAAAGAATGAATTCTTATTTTCAATTTTTAAGATAGAATAGAAAATTTCATAATGTACATAAACATTCATTTCAAATCAGCTTTAATATTTTAGAAATACAAAATTAATTAAATATTATGAAACTTTATTCCATTTAAAATCAGTTTTGTAGACTATGAATTTCTAGAATAGTCAAGAATTTATTTATTCCCAAATGGAATTATAATAATAAAAGGGAATAATTAATGAAATGACTATTTGGAATGTGGTTAATTCAATACATTTTATATAAGATTAAATTAACATCCTGTTGGGAGTGTAAAATTGGATAGAAAAGAGCATAGTACCAAATATGAAAGTAATCCAATCTAAATTATTGTTAAAATTTAGTACATGGGTAAAAAATTAAATAAATAAATAATTTAGTTAAATTTAAATCATTTTTAAATAAGTTTTTAGATAAAATATTTTGGAAGAAAATGGAATTTCAATCGATGTATGAAATAATGTTGGATTTTCTTGAAAATTATTTCTTCATAATTTTAAGTATGAAATAGAGGAAATTTAATACTATTTCCATTAAACTTCATTAGTAAACATAACAGAAGAAACTATATTTATTTTAGTATATAAATGTCAAATAACTTCCTTATAAGATATGAAAACATAACAAATCATGAATAATGAATATATTATGAAATAAAACAACACAGCTTGGGTAACATCTATTTCCTATGCCTTGTAAAATATATGACATAAAAGGTAATATTTGTTACATTGAAATTTAATTATTTAATGACATAACATACAAAAAGATTACTATATATACAACATAAAAAATATATGTTTTGAATGTGGCTTATGGCGCACAGAAGTAAAAGTGAGACGAGAAACCATTACCTTAAGTAAGAATAATCACCTATATTTTTATATTCCTGAATAATAATATTTTGTTAATAATTTTATTTCATAATAATCTTTTTATATTTTATTATTCATATTACTTCAATTTTTACCATCTTTTATATGATTAACTACAAATTATTCATATGTCGATGTCTCAATGATATTTGGATAATGTGTCAAAAATTACTTTGGCCAGTTCACTATAGTCAAATAAGTCATTATTTAAGCATATATAAAAACATAATCATGAAATAGTAGTCCAATTTTTTACATTAATTATAATTTAAAATCCAATCATTAAATATTTTCATAAAAATGAACTAGATTTCAATCATTGAGGTGGCATTTCATATGTATGCATGAGTATATTTCCATTTTTAAATGATCATTATGGAATGAAATTATGTAATATTTTATTTTAAAAAATGAAAATAATATAATAAATACAATATTAATTCCTCAAAAATAATAATAAATATCATTCATGTGATATGGTGATGAATGTATAATCATATCTCTTCGTGAAGGCAGTAGCCAACATGTACATGAATGACGTCATCATCAATAAGTTGGTGAAATGTTAAGAAATAAAATGTTATATTATCATTAATGTAGGATATCCATATCATTAATGTATCAGTAATTTTAGTTATATCACAAATTTCATTTAATATTTTTTACATTACCTTTTAGGTAATTCATTATTGAACATTGATTTATGTCTCTTTGTGAGGTGGAAGTCCACCATAAATATGAGAGAATATATGCCATCCCATACACAACAAAATATATGAGATATATTATATTTAATTACTCATTAGGTATAATTATGTTATTAATATCAAATATATACCATATATCCATCAGCATACCCATCCATGAGTGGTGGCAATGGAAAAAATGTATTACATTTGTTCATGATTCGATGGTCTACCTTACAAGAAGAATGACGATTTCATAGAACATTTGATGGAAGTGGGGGTGTTTTTAGGTTATTCACATATGAGAAAAAAATCTAACTATATGAAATTTCAATAAGATATTATATCAGAATGTTTTATTAAAAATTTTAGGATTAATTCGAAGAAATAAAAAAACAAAACTCATTAAAGAACATTACCTCTTATTTTGGTAACCTTCATAGGATTTAACTAATGTTCATCCTTGGCATGATTTAATGAAAAATAAATGAATATAGGACAAGGGTATGGACATATTGATGTTATTTTTGAATAATTGTTTTAATCCAAATGTGTTCTAATGTGAATTGTATAGATGATATGAGGAGGTCTTCTATATGTGAGTTGAGTGGGACCCTTGTAAATAAAAATAGATAACATTTTTTTCAAATTATAAAATGTTAAAAAATACCATATTATAGATAATTATAAAATATAGGGTCTAAATAAATCAATACAATCAATTTTATAAATTTTTTTGGTCATTTAAAAAAATTTATTCTTTGTCTAACCCATGGTAAATTAGTATTTAGCTTAACCGCGGTAAGTGTATTTTAATATTTTTAATGTTGAATGTTTTCTATATTAAGATTACATTATTTTATAATATATATTATAATGATTTCAAAAACAGAATTTTTTTCTAAATGTTTTTCACTGAATTGGATAATTTTAATTTTTTATTAATTCCATAGATGGGAAGTGAAAATTTGTTTTTAAATATAAAATTTTAAAATTATTACAATGTTTTTATATTAAATTTTTTTATGAAAATAATTTAAAATTTTTATATTGGATTAATAGATATATTATTTAGCTAATGGTACTTTATAATTAATTAGAAATATAATTAAATAGTTCAAATAATTTAATTGATAATATAGTTTTGAGTTAATATTCAATATATTTCCATGTTCATCATAATATTATTATTTTTTGATAAACTTAAAAAAACCGTACATTATTTTTATACAATGATTTATAAATATTTGGTTTATTATTTTCAAAATAAATTTTATAAAAGAGTAAAAAATTTTAATAGATAATTTTCCTGAATCACAACTAAATTGAATTTTATAAAAATGCCATTATCATCATACATTTCTTTTCATATATCAAATATTCAATGATTTATAAATAATATATAGATATCCATTATATTTATTTTTTAAAAGTGTAAACAATATAATATTATGGATCTTTTTAGTTATATTCATAAAAATAAATTTAAGGGCTATGAAAGAGTGGTAATGATTGAATAATAATATTTTCAAAGAGTATCGTGTTTCATTCAAACTCCTTGTCATGTACATTGTAAGATATCAAAGAAATTGAATATATTTAAAATATAAATACACCATAATGTCTCTAGATTTTATATTACCTTATAGGATTTATTTCTTTATCATACAATATATCTAATATGATGTACATATATTAAAATATAACGGTGTTAAATTATACACCAACATAATTAAACTATATCTTCTCAATTTAATATTAAAATTGGAATTAAAGGGGTTGTAATTTAAAAATACACTTCATGAAATCCGAAATTGTGTGATTTTTAATAAAACATCCTATATATAAAAGATATGGGAAATAAAAATTTTATATGCAATACAAGATAACTAAGATTCAATGTAAGAGGAAATTAGTTACAATTAATGATATGGACAAGGAATAAAACAATAAATTACAATACAGAGTGGTATAAGTAATTTATCACAAGAATGTGAAGGATCAATATATTTTTAAAGACCTAAAACCCAAAAACAAGTTATGACTTAAAAGACCATCAGTTCAATCTAAATAAATGTATAATGATAAAATTTTATTTCAATATCTTATTCTTGGGAATGAATAATTCCATTATCCTCTAGATTAAAAATATATTAAAATATAGATTGTTAATATGTAATTTTTTCTGATTCTAAATTTCATCTTTTTAATCTTCTATGATAATTTTCCAATCTAATTATTACTACAATAAGAGAATATATATGATTAATTTATTATGGTTGATGTAGTAAAATTATATTTTATTAGATCATAAGATCCATGAAAAGGAAAAATGTATTTCAAAATATTTATAAATAATTTCCAAAACCAATAATGTGATCACATGTTATCCAGTATAAAATATTTTCATATATATATCAACAATAACACCAACGGTCAAGATTAGTAATCATCTATCAATAAATTAATCTAAAAAATCATATTAACTCGTTCATCATATAGGAATGTGGTAGGAACTAGAGCATTATCATCATTCAGTTGTTGGTTCAATCCCCATGATATTAACATATGCGTGGGGTTTTCTCACAATATGGTGGGTTCCATTCTTCTAAAAATATATTTAAATAATTCCTATAATTTTACCAAATAATAGTTTCCCCTAACTAGAAAAACACGAACAATTTAAACAACCAAAAAGATTAGAAATACCATCCTAAATAATCATTATCATTATTATATGAAATTTTGGAAAATATTATGTTTTATCCTCCCTATATCATGTGCATTCCAAAAGGATTATCTTATTAGTTGATTAAATTTCATGGACATCAGTTCCATTAAGTATATGCTCTAAAATCTTTTAATCAATGCAGTATAAATACAATCATTATTTGTTTTAGGATCCCTATGAGGTGAATTTCATTTGTATAATACTTTTATAAATATTTTTTTAGATCCAAATACTAAAGAATTGTAATCATTTCACATCAACTATATCAATAACATTAGCTGATCCATGATCCCTTGAATTATTTTGAAGTCAATTACGTTAATTAATTGTGAATTCTTATGTTTAGTGCATGATATAATTATAGTGAAACATTTCACAATATAATATTCCTTTATTCCCTTGTAATACAATGAATAATTTAATTTTTCACCATACATGAAGCCATATAACTTTCATTTTAGTCATGTTTCAATGTGTTTCATTCCACATGTATAACATGTTTAAAATTCCTTCGCTCCCTTATTATGTTTATTTTTATTTTTTCCAACTTCTAGGTAATTCCCCAAACCCAGAAGCCCAGAGCCGGTGTATTAGTTTAATACATTCGCATGATTATAAGGAATCAGTTCCTAACCGACCGATCAATTTGTTAGTGTTGGAAAATATATTACATACATGATCATTACATTAAACTTTCAAACATAAAACTAGACATAAATAATTACTATAAAATAAAATAATTAAACTATATTAATCTATTATATCAATCACAATACACTACTTAGAATCCTGGGAAAACAAAACAAAAGAAAGGGGTGAGCTCAGATGCCGAGAATGGGTAAATAATTGAGTGGAAGCTATAATATTTTAAGGAAAGATGTGTAATAAAATAAAAAACCTTTTAAACATAAAATTGAACAGAATATTGAAAAATTAAATCAAACATTACCATATAAACATGAATATAGATATTCTACTAGTCTAAAAATCACATGTAATAACTAATTTCATAATGAGGTAATGTATAAGGCCGAACATCATAACCACATTGTGAAGGCCTCGTGCGAGGAATAAAAATAAATTTTTTTCCATTACCTTGTGCCAAGAAAATAATAATTTCATTAGGAATATCGATGCATCAACGGGATATAGAGGGAACCACCATTCAATAACTATTCTAATTTATTCCTCTTATGAAAAACGGTGAAACATAACATAAACATCAGTACTAAAAACAACATACAAAATGTCAACACATTAACAATAAACTATGAATGGTATAAAAATGCAACATCCATAGTAAAACATATTAAAACTCATTCAATAAAATATTGAAGATTGTATTATATTAATTCAACATCAATAATTAATAATTTCAAATAAAGTATGTTGACATAGTTCAAAATAATCCACAAAAATCATTGAGTTGAATACCCCATTTCATTAAATCATTTAAACACCACACAATTTTTAAAAGAATAAATTTAAAAGATTTTTTTGAACTAATGTTCTCCATTAAATTTCGAATCTTATGATAGAAATTAACACTTATAAAAAAATAGGCCCATGTTAAGAAATCCTTAAATCATTTTAAAAATATGGACATACTTAAAATGATTTAGAAAAATTAATTTTTAATAACATTTAAAATGATAGTCTAGTTAAAGAATCATTTCAATGAAACACTAAGATATTCTTTTAAAAACAATTTTAATGATACATGGACATAGATGATAAATATGTCATAGTAGATACATACATGTAAACAATCTCATATAATAATGAGATTGAGGAAATGACTCTTACCTTGTCCGTTCTTTTGGTTGAGGGAACGTTTAACCTCTTGTATAATGACCATATTATGATATTAAAAAATAATAGTACCATATTCATATTTATTATATCATAATTGAATAATTTATGGATTTATACTACCCATTTACAAATAATTTATATGTTAATATAATAATTCAGGTAATAAACACTTTCTTTATGGTACAGTTTTTAGCTTGTCATTCCTAATCGTATAACTTATATCATGATTTAATTGATTCCAAAATATAAAACATTACATATGTATCATATATATTCAGAATATAATTTTGTATAATATATACAAATATGAAATGGAAACAACTGTTTTTGGAGACGGTATGTCGTACTTACGCATAAATGCTGTTTCTATTTTCATATCATATTGAACCAAAGAAAGTGAGTGAGGGAGATATATATATATATATAAAGTATCATTATTATGTTATATATTACATATATATTAATAATATATATATATTATAATCATTGTTGAATGGTGAACATGTAAATGAATCTCATTATGGTGTGAAGACGGTAAGTCGTACATACACACGAGAGACAATATCATTATATTGATGGTGAAATCGTATTTAATTGGATGGTATATTATATATAAAAAATTATTCAAATGTTATATTTATTATATACATCAATAAAATGCATTATTATACACATCCAAATAATAAAGTGTTTAATAGCAATATACACCATGACATGGAGACGGTATGCCGTACACACACACATATGGTGACATTTTAATTCATAGGATAGATAGAATAATGAATATGGTTATACCATATTTATAATAACATCGAAGAATGTAGAGGGTACTGGAGTTATTATTTTGGTATGGAAACAACAATTAAAGAGGAAGTGGACGAGGAAAATAACTTCGAAAGAGAGGATGAAATAATTACCTCTTCTTTGGGTGGTTAATTTGGTTTAGAAAAACGTTCTCCATAGGATTTCTTTCTAGTCAAAGTAAGGCCTCTAGGTTGAATTAGTGAGTTTGGGAGGATATTTTATAAGGTTTTGGCTGATCCAAATTTCATTGAAGGAGTGAATTTAAGATAAGGGGAAGTACCATTTTAAAAGAGAGGTGAGAGGCATTTTAAGAAAATATTGAAATATTATTTTATTATAAAATCATATTCAGGTTATAAAGGATCATAATTGATTTATTTTGAGGATAAGGTGATGATTTTTCTAACTCCTATAAACCAATAGGTTTTATACAGGTTTAGGTCACTACATTAACCGTATCTTTTAGATTTTACCCTTAGTAAAATAGATTATCTCTTACCACGTCTTCTTGTATTCATACACTATATGGTTACTAAAAAAACAATAAAATGCCAAGTGAACCTCAAGAAGTTCATTAATAACAAATAATTAATTATATAATTTATTTTAATCATCCATCGATTTTTAAGACTATTATATAATTTAATAAAAATGTTTTTTTTTAAATATCATTTTTGTAAATTTTAACACTATTTCATATTTGGTTTTTGCAAAAGTCAAAAAAATGTTGATTACATTGAACCGAATACATTAAATAAACCCTAAAATGTCATATCCACCTATAAAATTTGAAGATGGAATAAAAAGTATCTATTTAAATTTATTTTTAAATTTATAATATCAATTATTTTAATCTTTCATTAATAATGTAATTACTACATTATCATTGAGTCATAAATAAATTTAATTATTTAATGTTTAAAAATTATAAATAAAATATCATAATGCTTGAAACCATTTTAAATTTTTAATTAATTTTTATTGTAGAATATATATTTTTCAAAACCTTATATTCAAAATTTTTTAGTTATTAAAATATGAATTTAACACTTTAAACTTTCTTTAAATATAATATAATAAATGTCCTCGTGTAATCCCAGTGGACAAAAAACGATCATATTTTTTCCTAATATTGGTTTTGGACGAAATACACTTATCTAATAGAATTATGACATGTGTTGGGTTAATTATAATATCATCATTACCTTTAATTACCCTATTTATATTTAACTATGGTAAATAAAATTCAATAGTTACTATTCATCCAAAAAAATTATTTTCATCCTATCAAACCAAATTTTACATAGTGATTCCAACCATCTCTCTCAGATTTTGTAAATTTAATTCAAAGATGCCGTAATTTTACATTATAAGAAAATTTTCAAATGTGCATAGAAGAAGAGTAAAAGATATTAAATAGTTAAATAAAACATTATATATCTAATATTATAAAAAAATGACTCCAATGAAATAAATTAGCCTAATATAGATATAATGATTATTTTTTTACATTAAAATAAATTTAATTAAACAAATTCAATATATAAATAAAATTAGTTTTTAAATAATAACAAAGTGATTTTCATTATTCATCATAAATTGACTGTTTTCAGAAAAAAACCAAAAATTAACCCTAAGCTGAATATGATTTTAATAATTAAAAAATGATTTCTATTTTACCAAATTTCAAAAATTGAAGTTTCATTAATTAAAATAAATTTATTTCTCGTGGTCAAAACTAAAACATATTTTTAAGAACTAAAAACTTTCTAATGATTAACATGGGTTTATGTCCAATTTAAATGTGAAATTACATACAATGACCTAAATTATATTAAATGTTAAAAATATAAAATAATTATTCTTTAAAACCACTCAAATTCATAATTTAAGACTTTAAATTCTTTTGATTTAAAATTTTGTTTTCTATTAAAATTTAGTATTTTTCATTATTAATCAATATGTAAATGTTATAAGAAAATTTAAAAAAAATATCCAAACTAATATTTTTGTCCCTTTTCTAAAAAGAATTTTATTTCATTAAATGTAATATAAAAAAGTAAAATATATTGTATTTAAAAAGGGTTTTCCATTAAATGTTGAAAAACTGCATTTTTTAAAATTAATTCTTTTTTCTGAAAAATTTAATTTGTTCTTATATTATTTCAAAGAAACATCAAATGAATGTAAAAATTATATAGGATATATATAAAATATATATGTGGTAAATACATTTGACAATAATTTTTTAAACAGCTATTTTGATTGGTCATGATGAGCTTGAACTTAGTGTTGCGTGTATCACATGTTATTGAATTACGTTAATGTTAAACATACTCTGAAATATTGGGGTGTTACATAATCCCCTCCTTTAATAAATTTCATCCTAAAATTTTAAATTTTTTATTGAAAAAAATAGTTTGAAAAAAAAATTACCCTTTTGGAAAACCCACATCAGAAATAGTGTTAATAAAATTTACTTTTTATGAGAGGGAACGGGAAATTAAAAAGTCACCCCCAAATTAGTATTCTGAATAAGAGAACATTGGAGGAAATTAGAGACATTTAATTTGAGGGAAAAAGTAAATATTTATAGGGAGTTATTGAGATTATCAATCATAAACAAGTGAATAATTTGTTTAAAATTCTGGGCCAAAAGCCATCAATATATGATGATTTAATTTATCATTAGTCCAACGAAACATATCGTATTAAGACAACACGTTTTTTAAGAATATTTATTTTTTTGAACAGGATGAATATATTTACTATCATGATAATATCTCACAAAAAAATACTTGATTTAATTACCTGTCATAATCATATTCTCATCATTTCATTATGCTTCGATCTATTTTCACTTCATCATTTACACTAGGAAATTAATGTTAAAAAATGAGTATTTATGACAGAAACACATTTGATAAGTCATAAGGTCAAAAAGTATTCCCCTAAACACCGAGATGTTTACTGAAAACAAAAAGGATAATTCAACATTTTCATTAAATCACAATTTAACCTAAAATAATATCAAGTTTTCAACGTACTCAATTTGAACCTTTCAACATATGAAAAATACTTGTGTCCAAACTTACAGTCTAAAAATTTATATTGAGGGTCCATCTAATATAATGAAGATCACATTGATCACATAACAACATGTGAATGCTTTCATCGTTTTTTCTATTAAAACATGGTAAAAACCTGAAATACCATAAATACTTATCTGAATGTGTATATACATCCATATTCATTCTTCGAAACATATAATACTGGATATACTCATTAAATCCAAAAATGATTTAATCTCCAACAATGATGGAATAAAAAATTAATTACTTTCAAGGAAACCAAGAAAATAAAATATAATTTTTCCCAATCATTCTTATCTTATTCTAAAATCACTACATGAATATAAGAACCATATTAAGGTTTATCTTTCCTTTTAACATGTTTTTTCAAAATGATTAACATATTATTTGAGTCACTTTTTTTAAAAGCATATAATCTCAAATCCTCAATGAGATAGTACTTAATTACAATCCATATTTCTTACTATAATTGGTATAACCAGTACATCAGTAATACACCACTTAAATGACAAAATTAATTAATATGAATATAATAACACTAGTAATTCATCTTAATCTGCAGTAGTATAATAACTTGATTATTATCCAATAGTATTATTTTAGGAACACTCTAATGATTTGGACATTGATTCGTGTAGTGTTCATACTACTTGCATATGAAACATTGTACATTGAAAACAATTTTATTACCTTGGAAATCATGAACGTGGTGTCCTTTTTCTCAACACATATAACATATCCCATTCCCTTCAAGCATCTACAATAGTGATTATTTCCACAATTATCACATGTTGAAAATTTTCTATTTCTCTTTTTCCCTTTATCAATCATTTTTTATCCTATTATATTCTAGTAACTCTCCAAATCCATATGACTCAGTGAATTATTTAATTATCTTAATAACACATGATACCATTTTTTCATATGATATAGGAATGTGGGATACTATTTTCCAACTATATATTTTCTTAAGACAATGAATGATATGATACTTTCTAATATTTGGATCTTGCGTATTGATTGAGTTCACATTCTTTCTATTGGCTGCAATTTCTAAATGACGACATGCACTAGGTTAGATCATATAATAATGTATAATACAAAAACTATAAAAATTCATGGCATTAATTGAATATTTACAGACGTGTAGTCCAATAATCATAACATTGGTTTACATTCTAAAATGTTTAATCTGAAATCATTCATAATGGTTTGTTATGAAAATGTGAATTATCCTAAGAATATCCCCCAGGAGTGTCAAACTAGGTGCTCAATAAGGCCTGTTGTCATGTACCGAGAATCCTCAGGTCAATCTCAAACTCATTGTTAGAGTTTTCACTACTAGGTATATCTGGCCTAGAAGCACATCCACATGTAGTTTCCAGATAGAGATGTATTGCATGGAATACTGACATAATATCTAAATTATGAAAAAATTTGGATGTTCTTATATATTAATCCCCAATGTCTATCTTCAGGTATTGTTTTCTAAACAGAGTATATCAAAATCTTTTTCCAAGTTATGTGATAAAATTACTCTGAAACAAACTTTAATTCCTTGACACTAGAAGCCCAGAGCCGATGTGATATTTTAATACATTGTTATGATTACAATGAATCATGTCCCAAATAACCGATCAGTTTAGTAGTCTAGGACAAAATATTACCTAGATGAATGTTACATTACACATTCAAATATAAAACACAATATAAATAACCCTTTGAGAATAAAATTATTCCCCTAGATTAACCTTGTATATCAATCACAATACATTTAATGAAATCCTGGGAAAACAAAACATAAGAAAGGGGTGAGCTCAAATGCCTAGTAAGGGTAAATAATTTAGCAGAATCTATAAAATTATAAGTCAATATGTTTAATTAAAAAAATACTTTTGAATATTAAATTAAACATAAAAAAGAAATAATAAATCAAACATTACCATATATACATGAACATGCATATTCTAATTGTCGAATAATCACATGTAATAACTAATTTCATAATGATTAAATGCATAATTCCAGACATCGTAACAACATAGTCAATGCCTCATGCTAAGACTACAAAAAAAATATTTTTATAACCTTAAGCCAAGACACTAATTTGTATCATGTTACCTACCGATGAATTTGGGAAATATGGCGGGCCTCACCTATCACATACTACATCCAATGCATTCCCATATGAAAAATGGTGATACATAACATAAAAATTCTTACTAAAACAAGCATACGAAATGTGAATACTTCAACCATAATCAATGAATGGTATAAAAATAGCACATCCATAGTCAAACATATCCAAACTCATTCAATACAAAATGGAAGATTTTATTATAGTAAATTAACCTCAATCAAGAATAATATCCAATAATGGATGTTGACATAGATAGAAATACTTAATAAAAGTCTTTGAGAGAAAGACCATATTTTGTGAAATCATTTAAAAGTCTCACAATTTATAAAGGAATTCATTTAAAATAGATTTTTGATTCAATTTTCTCCATAACAATTTGAAACTATTGAAATAAACTAAAAATTTAAATTAATCTTGTCCAAGTAAATTAATCCTTCAAGTCATTTTGAAAACATTGACATTAATTTAAATGTTAAAGAAAGATAAATGATTAAAAAATTTAAAATGATGATCTAGTTAAAGAGTATCTTCTATAAAACATTAAAAGAGTCATTTTTTTAACATTTTAATGAATCATGTACATATATGATAAATATGTCCCAATAGATACTTACAGATAACCAATGTTGGATAATAATGAGATTGAGGAAAAAAACCTTACCTTGTAATTTCCTTTGGTCGAGAGTATGTTTAACATCTTGATTGTGAGAATAGTATGATATTAAATTAAAACAGAACCATATTCATATTTACGATATCGTACTTGATTCAATTCTGGATTTATATTATCGATTTAATAATAATTCCCATGTTAAAATAACATTTCAGTTAATAATGGTGTTCTTTATCATACGTGTTTTAACGTGTTATTCTTGATCGTATCACTTATATATGGATTTAATTGCATCCAAAATATAAAAAATAATTTTTCATAATATATAATCTGAATATTAATATGTATAATATATAGATATATGAAATTGAAAACAATTCTTATGAAGAAGGTAAGTTATACATATGCACAAATGTTGTTTCCGTTTTCATATCATATTTAACAGAAGTCAGTGAATGAGATATATGGTAGTGTATGTGTATGTTTCTGTTTATATAAATTTATAGTATAATAATTATGTCATATATTACATATATTTTAATAAGATAAATTTTTATAATCATTGTTGAATGGTGAATGTTGTAACGAATCTCGTCATGTCATTGAGATGGTAAGTCGTATGTACACACGAGTGACAATATAATTCTATTGATAGTGAAATAGGATATAATTGGATGTTATATTATATATAAAGAATCATTAACATGCTATATTTATTATTTATATCAATTATACTCATTAATTTACACATAAAAAGAATGAAGTGTTGGAAAACAAATTACACAATGAGGTGGAGATAGTAAACCATACGTACTCACGTATGGTGACATTGTCAGTCATAGTATTAATAGAATAAAATATGGTTTTAAAATATTTTAATAACATCACATTATATTGAGGGTGCTGGGGTTATTATTTTTCTATGGAAACAAAAAATAAAATGGCAGTGCAAGAAGAAAATAATATGGAAAGAGGTGATGAAATAAATACCTCTTTTTCTGGTCCGTCCTTTTGATTTGAACAAAAGAGTTATATAGGTTGGATTTTTGATCAATGTGAGGCCTCTAGTATTAATTGACTATAGTTTAAAAAAATTGAGCATGTTTTGGCTGAGGCAAATGTCTTTGGAGGTTTGAATTTATGGGAAGGGGAAGTACACTTTTATAAGAAAGGCGAGGGGCACTTTAGAAAAAGCATTAAATATTATTTTATTAAAACATAATTTTGGGTTTCTAATGGATAAGAATGGATTTATTTCAAGGAAAATGTAAATATTAGTCAACAAAAATCTCAACCAATAAGTTTTATACATATATAGGTCACCATATTAACCTTATATTTTATATTTAACCGTTATATAAATAGTTTAACTCTTTCTATGTGTTATTGTATTCTTACACTATATGGTTAAAAATATTACAATAAAATTCCATGAGAACCTCTTGTGGTTATCTAATGACATATAATTTATTATATAAGTCCTTGGTCCGATCCTTAGACCCATTGGACTATTTTATATTTTAATAAAATAGTATTTTTTTAAAACATATTTATATCAATTTTGACACTATTTAGAATTTAGTTTTAGTGAAAGTAAAAACTCGTTTATTACTTCATGAAAATATATTTAATCAACACTAACATGTCACATTCACCTATTATTCTTGTGGATTGCATAAAAAGTCACAATTTACATTAATTTTGATATTTCTAATATCAATTATTTTAATTATTATTTAATAATGTAATTACTATATCATAATTGTGTCATAAATAAATGTAATTATGTAATATCTAAATATTATAAATAATGTATCATGATGTAGGAAATCCTTTTATCTTTCTAATTTATATTTATTTTCTAATTTATCTTATGTATAACCCTATATTAAAATTTTTTAGTTATTAAAATATTATTTTAACACTTCTAACTCTTCTTGAAATAAAAAATAATAAATGTACTAATCTAATCCATGTTTCTAAAAAAGGATCATATTTTCATCCTAAGGTTTGTTTTTTTAAATAAACTTATCCAATACAATTAGGACTTTTGTTAGGGTAATTATAATATCATTTATACCTTTAATTAGACTATTTACTTTTAACCGTTGTAATTAAAATTCAAAAGTTACTATTCACCAAAAATTATTTTCATCCTATTGAACCAAATTCTACTTACTGATTCTGAATGTTTGTCTCGGATTTTTTAAATTAAATTCACAAAACTGGTAAAATTACATTTTATGCAAATGTGTAAATATTCCTTGAAGGTGGGTAAAAGACATTAAATTTTTAAATAAAATTTAATATATCTAGTCTTATTATAAAATGACTCTAGTGAATTAAATTGGACTAATATATGTATTATGTATATATTTTAATTTTAGATTAAATTATAAAAAAATATTATCTAATTTATTAAAAAGTTGGTTTTAAACAGTAACGCAATGTTTTTTACATTTCATCAAAAATTGAATGTTTTCTGTAAATTACCTAAAAATCACCGTAAAATAATTTTGATATTATAAATTAAAAAGTGATGTCTATTTTACCAAATATAAAATATATAAGTTTCATTAATTAATTTAAAAAAACATTCCCTTTGTAAATACCAGAAAGAAGATATTTATGAAGTAAAATCTATTAAAAGATTGACATGTGTTTTTGTCCAATTTAAATGTGAAATTACATAAAATGACCTAAATTATATAAAATGATAAAAACAAATCTAATTATACTTTACCCCCCCACCCCAATTAAAATTTTAACAATATAAATTAATTTTATTTAAAAAGTTGTTTTCAATTATAATTTAGTGTTTTTAATTATTGATCAAAATATGAAATTTAACATTAAATTAGCAAAAATTTATCCAAAATAAATATTTATGACCTGCTTGTCAATAAGAATTTAAGTTCATTAAATTGAATATATAAAAGTGTAAAATATTTTATTTAAAAATGGCGTTCTATTAAAATGGAGAAAAACTACATTTTTTAAAAAATAATTCAATTTTATGAAAAATTGAATTTGTATTTATATTATGTCTAAGAAACATAATATATAAATGTTACAATTATATATGATATATATAAAATTAAAAATTTGTTTAATATTATTCATTAATGCTTTTTAAATGGCTATTTTGATTGGTTGTGATCTACTTGAACTATGTGTTGCATGTAACATAAGCTATTGATATCATATGTCATGTAGATGTATTTCTCTATATTGATATCACCTGATACACTTTTATATGAGAATCCTTAGTAGACTTATGTACTATGTATGATTGGATTGTGCACATTAATGAAATAATAAATATTTCACTTTAGATTATTTACATAGTTCAAAACATGAATTTGGGACCTAGTAAATATTTATTCACACATAACAATGTTTTCCTTTTATTATTTTCTAACCATTTAGTTTTTTCATCTATTTCTAATCATTTTACATGAGGAAAATATATTTTCATGGTGACTGCATTTAAATCCATTGATTACATGTTTTCAAATTCTTCTCCAACCTTAATTTTTTTAATCAATAAACACTCTTGATCTGCATCTATTGAGAGGTGATAAAAAAACCCTTAAAATTTTCCACTTTTCAATACTTATTATATGGAGAAATAATTTTTCTATGGAATAGGTACATTTCTTATATAAAAATGGGTTTCTAGTTCCATTTAGTGTTTAACCATGCTGATGTGTGAAGTGATTTAACATTGTTAAATTGCATAGTGGATCCCCAGGATTTTCTATTTGGGACTCATAACCCTATTCAACATCCATAATATAGTTATAATTTGATCATTTGGGCTATAACATCATATCTAGAATCATTATATTTCTTATAGTGGGAATCACTACATGGATTACATACAGATAGGTGATTCAAATTTCATTTTCTATGTCACATATCAAAAAAATGCTACACATTATATTATATCAAAACAATATTAAACATAATGTGTTATCCAAAACCCATTGAAATACATACAATAAACAAAAAAAATTATTCATAGATAATCTCACTGTAATAAAAGTTGTTTCTTTGAAGATATAATTATTTTAAAATCATTCATATTGGTGTGTAATAAATATGTAGAGTACTATAGTATTATCCCCAAATAGATTCAATCAAGGTGCATAGTAAGTCCCATTTTTTTGCACCATGTGATGACCATGTCAAGAATAATTTTCCCTATTCAGTGTTATTAGCCCAATGAACATATTTTATAGAACCACATCCACTTGTTGTATCATTTAATGGATGTAGTTTTTACGGAATGCCACATAATATCTTCATAACAAAAATATTAGGATATTATTCAATACATATTCCCCATTTATATCATATTTCAATGTCCCCTAATATATGTTTTCTTAAATACAGTTTTAAGGATTCGACTAAACTTTTATTAATACAAAATATAATTCCCCTACCCCGAGTATCATAATGAGGTTGTTTAATTTTTTTACATCAGAAAAAGATATAATGAATTTCATCAAGAAGGAATAAATAATATAATAGTCATGGTAAATATGATATATAATTTAAATTCACAATATAATTTAATATATAAAATAAAAAATTATTTATTATTGGGAGTTTCATTATTCCCCTTTGAATAACCATACATATAAATCACAAAAATCATACTTGTATCCTAGGGAAAATAAAACCAAAAAAGATGGGGAAATAAATTCATTGTAACTGTATGAGTATAAGAGATTTTATGAATAAATAATTCATAATCATTATTGAATGGTATATTAATGAAATGAATCCATTCAATCAATAACTCGAGAATAATATAGATGATATAAATGTTAATAAATTAATTGTATATAAATAATCACATGATCATGTAAGGTATCCATGTATACTCTAAATAATTTAATATTATCATAGGGTATCAATTACCCTCGTAATGAAGAAATGAATAATGTTAGACATATAAATCAAAATATCCAAGAATTATAAAAGCACATATAATAATATAAAGGACTTTTTCCATGTAATCTATTTAAATGGGAAATCATTATACAAACCCAATATAGTTAATATAATGAGACATACCAATACAAAGAAGGGTTATATAGTGGCCCACCTATCAATTACATGGTATATTGGATCCCAAATAAGAATGAGGTGAATCATAATGCAGATAATCATTTATATTTAAACTAATATAGAATAATTAAATACCTTCTACAATTAATAAACATAAACATAAAAAATGGAGTAAAATGAATGTTATTTGCATAATACTTCCCCAGTCAAAGTGATCCAAAACCACACATAGAAACTATATGGTTTTTATCATTGGATTATATCCTTATTAATGATTAACTATCATCAAATAATTTTGGTTTAGATGGAAATTTATATAGAAATATAAATTAGAAAATTTATTTCATAAAATACCCCATCTTTTAAAATAACTGATTTTATTTTTAATCTATAAATTTCATTAAATACAATAAAAAATTATTATTTTTCTCTAGAAAATCACTTAAAAACTATGATGTTTGAGAATATTATTCGAAAATTTTTCATTAAAAATATCATTATAATGTTGAAAACGACTCTTCGATGATATTATGGTAATGATGGTAGGCAATTTCGTGTATTTTGAATAGGTTAAAAAGATCATTTCTCTTTCAATATAAAAAAGACTAAAAAGTGGCTTCATTATAAATCAACATGAGGATTTCTATCATGCCATTTTTAAAATGTAAAAAAGTGGAAAACGTATATTTAATATATTAGTTTGAGAATGTGAAAACGATTTTTTGAACAATATTATAAAACATTGTTATGGATGAAAATTGATTTTTGACTGAAGATAGATATAAATTTATATTTTTATAAATCATTTTATTAACCATTTTTAATACAAATGAGTGAAAAAATATTAATATTACTTGAAAAAATATATTAGTGACCATTGGTGATAAAAAAAATTTTAGGATATAAATATCAAATAATCCCCCTAAGGGAGGAATAAATAAATAATTCCGGAATATTGTTGACATTGTGAAATAAAAACATACCACTTTGGTAACATCTAAATCAAAATCCAAAAAAAAGAAATGGAGCCTTAAATAAAAAAACATAATTACAAATTAATTAATGATATGAAATAAAAAATGGGTGTAAATGCACCACACAAAAGAAATAGTACCTGAATAAATGATCTGTCTCATTGAAGTAAAGGGGTTATGTAAAACCAAAACGTTGAGTTTGACTCATCAAATATGTTCTTTATACTATACGTCATGAATTTATGTACATTATTTACATTTTTAATAACCCTATTCAATTTAATTATTCATTTTATTTCACTTATTACCCTCTCTAATGTGATTACATAATAAATGTCGTTTTCATTTGATGTTTCAGTGATATTTGTATTATGTGTCAATAATGACTTTGGTAAGTTGATTATTGTCAAAGATTCCATTATATAAAAATCTATAGAATAACAATAATGCAATAATTCTCATATTATAAAATAAATTATACCATTAAAACAACTCAAAATGTATTTTTTTTTAAACTAAACATTGTTTCAATCGTTGAGATGGTTGGTTATATATTTAAATGAGTTATAACACTATTTTTAATTGATCATTATAGAAACATTTAAGAAATATAAAGTCAGTTTATAATTATAAAAATATTTTATTCCCCATATTATTTATCCAAATATACTTATATATGTTATCTAAGAGGTATTATTATGTAAATATAGTCAAAACGTTTCGTGATAGTGATTGTCCAAACCCTCCATAACTATGTTATCATCATTAAGAATGTAGAATTGTATGAATGAACATTATATATTATCATTTCAGAATGATAATTATTTCATTATTATAATAATTTCTCATTCATATCACATATTTTACGTCTCATGAGATGTTATGTTTGGATAGGGAGTGAACATTATTCCTTTATAGAACTCTGTCCGCTATGTGAAATGGTTATAGTAGTTAGCCTTGACTCATGTTTATTTACTGTTGTGTGGTGTTTCTACATTCATATGACAAAATGATTACATGTACTTTGTCCATAGATTTTATGATTCCATAATTTTATTCATCATCCAGGCATTTTTATGTCATCTTTTTTTCATTCAAACCCATGTGCTTTTCTTTATTCATATGTTTATTCCCTTACATAGATTTTTAACTCAACTCTTTGTTCATCTATTCACCATGTTATACTTTCAAGAGTAGAATCTCAATGGATATTTGGATATCCTAAAGTACAATTAAACTAAATATGTTTTATTCTATTTCTAGGTGTTCATTTCTCTATTAAAATCATCCAAAGACATTAGTCTTTATAATAATTATCTTGTAATTTGATGGATAATTATTATTAAAATCATGTAATAACATGATTTAAATACTTGGGCCTCTATATATTTTTTATAATGGTGGGAATGTTTTTATATAATACTATACATTATATGGAAAAAATTACAATCTGGATGGAAATTTGATTGATTCAATTTTGTGTATTTTTTCAATCCCCTTAATAAATCTCCCCCTTGCAATTTCAATTTCACCCATTTATATGAAAGGAGATAAGTGTTCTTATATTATGTTTATTCCCCAAGTTTTCATATCATATCCTAATACATATCACTCTACCAAAATACACTTTTAAGGTAGAATGAATTATTTTGTCGAAACATTGTCTGTATGGTCTATGTTCATAACCAATTAGTCCCCAATATAGAAATCATTTTAAAACTGTATCACCAATATATTCAGTAAAATTGTGGGACATTGTATCTTTATCCCCTATTGGGATTCATGGAAGACAAATTTTACATGATAAATATTTTATGGTAGTTATAGTATATAGGAAAAAAAATCTAATGTGATTAATAATCTCAAAGGGGCTGATGGATCTTTTGAAATAGCTTTAACAAAATCCCATATATTATAAGTCATTTCCAGGAAGATATGTGCAGAAAAACATTATCTCAAAAATAAAAAATACATTTCTCTCATATATTTATTAAAATATATCATCTCTTATCATTGATCAATCATAATGCACTATTGAATTGTTCTGACCATTTATATCATTTAATTATCCTTTTCAGGTCTTACTAGCTTTTGATCACTATCATAATAATAAAAAGTTATTGTTATAAATATTTTATCATAAAATTATTAATATTGAACTATTTATGATATTGATTTAAATCCATTTGTTAATAAAAATCAACCATAAGAAGATATTTATCACATACCTATATGTTTACCCCTCATATTGTCCATTATTTTGGGGATCAGAAGACATACTAATGTTCAACATAGTGTTTAAAAAAATTTGTGGTATTTTACATGATATAGTGGTAAATATAGATATCAATAAAATATAATAGATTGTGGTGTAATTTTTGGCCTCAAAATATCCTAGATATATATCATTTTAGGTTAACTAGTTGATAAGTGCTCTTGAATATATATGAAGAAATTTTTAATTGAATAATGACATATTACAGCACATACATTTTTCATTTTGGATTCCCATAGAGGACCTATGACAATGTCCATGGTAATTATTCTATCATTTAAATATATGTATGGATAATTGATTCATAATCCCATTGAATCTTTTTCTTTTATGATTTAATTTTCTAATATAACATGAATCCTGATCTGTATTCCATAATGAACATTTTCAAATTTTCCCTAAAATAGTTTTCATTGGTTTGTCAATTCATATCCATGATCATTGGGTGGATGCATAATTCTAGGCTATGTGCATCATTCAATTGAACCCTTGTTATCTTAGTATTTTACATTACACATAGTACTGACCTAAATATTTGGATTCCCTCTTCATACATTTTGTACATTGACGAATTTAGTTTTATTATAGCATCCACTATTTTCATTATTTCTACATTATCGTTCATTCCTCCTTTATATTATCTGAAATGGATGGTTGAGAAATAATTTCAGTTTGGTTTGAATTTTTTCATTCCATTATGACATCCATGTCCCTTATTTGCAAGTCTAAATTGATTGGATCCTTCTAAATTCTCAACATTGACATAGTTGTTTGATACATTATATATGGAGCATCCACTAATTTATTTTTATTTCAAGGATTTAATGGATTGACCAGTTGAACTCATTGATCAAATCTAAGAATGTTTATTGGATCATACTAATCTATTTTTGACTGAATATTTATATTATATTTTTTTATTTTTATTTATTTTACACTTATCCCTATATTGATAATTCAAAAAAATAATCAATGATAAAATAATTATCCCAAATTTTATATCATGTGTTGGATTCTTCATTACATTAAAATTCAAATTTGATGAGGTGAAATATATCAATTTAGCATTATTCACCAATATGCTACCTAAGTGCATCATTATTATATATATGTTAATAATGAAATGATACCATCATGTGTGTATTGTGAATACTAGTACTGTGGTAAACCACTATTCAATTCTTTGTAGATATTTTCATATTCTTTGGAAAAAAATTATTCACTCCCTTCAAAGGTGTATTTTTTATTGGATTTGATCATCATGATAATTTCATAAAAATCATAAATTTTACCCAACTAGCTCATGGAAATTATATATCTTCACCAAATATATTGATCACAGACACTCCTCAATAAACTTACTCATAGATGTATCCCTAGATGTCACTTTCCTAGGGATAAAAGTCCCCAATAACGATACATGCTCTATCCAAACCCGCATATACAATACTATTCATATATATAATCCTATCCTAATTCCATCAGATTAAATTAATTCTTTAAACCATATCCTATATTCATTTTGAGTATGTCAGAGTATCATATTTGAAGACGACCACCATATTTTCAATGTAATATTCAATGGATTCAGTAATTGAATTTACGTAGATTTATATTTAATTAATGTGTCCAAAGACATATCAGTGAACACGTAGTGTCTATAGTTCAATTGAATGCCATAATTGGGAATATCTTCCTTATAAACGTATAATTATATTTATTTATATTAAATATACACCACAGATTAGTAGTATCTATGAACTCAACCTAGAATTTAGCTACCTTAGGTCCACGCTCCCTAGTAAAATTCCATGGGTATTGTATTTTAAACTCCATTTTCAACTCAGAAATAGTTTTCACATCCTGACCTAGGTCCCTATACATGAATTGAATGAAGCGATCAATGTTCTATCAAATCGTCCCACCTTAATAATAAATTGGAATGGTTGGTTCCTTAGGTTCCATAATTTTTAAAACATTCCTAAAAACACCCCTAGTTTGTCCCCCCAAAAGTCTGGTAGGATCATACTATCGACAACGCCGAAAAATATCTGATGTATCACATCATAACCATATGAAATTTATATAAGATGAAATAATCAAAACAAGATTTTCCCCTACCTCTCCAATTGGTTAAAACTACGGAATTACCACAACCATTAACTGTCTAACTCCTATGATTTGGTTAACAAGGTTAAACACACTATTAAATCATGTTACTCATTTAAACACCCAATTATTTTAATTTTTCATAATTTTACAATATTTCTCCATTCATGTTGGGAAATATTTTCATTATAATATCACAACATGGAAAATAGTTCACGTTTAAACAACATACAAAACCTTTCTCCCCATGTGTACCTAAAAATAAAGCATGTCACAATAACCTTGAGGGCCTAGAATGATGCATTCAGACTCAACTATCAGGACATTCTGGGTCACAAATCAATACTAAAAATTCATAGAACAATAATCACAATGAAAGAGAAGTGAATCACCTAAGGTGAAATAACATTCAACATTAATAGAAAATAGAAATAGCAACAATAAAACTCAAAGTACATTGGTTTTCCACTTTACATGGGTTTCAAACTCCCATGTATGAACTCATTACCAATCTCCAACCCTACCTTTTCTTCAATCTACCATTATAAAAATAGTTAAAAAAGAAGAAGAAGAAACAAACTAGGACCTCTGATACCACTTTGTAAAATCCTCGCTCGGATTCCATGAATCAGTCCCATGATCCAATCAGTCACATGACTCAAGAGCACCTCCCCATATTTTAGAGGCTTCAAAATTGAATTTATTGTATGGTAAGTAAATAATGGGAAGACAATGCCATCATTTATGAGAGTAAACTCCAGAGGAAATAAATAAGCTTATGTGAGAGAATATATAAATAGAACAATACAAATGTCACAGATAACCAAATAGGAAATACAATATTCAAATTAAAGGGATAACATGCTGGGTCAATATAAATTTCATGTGTCTATAATAAAATATAAAATAAGGACAATATGACTCCACAAGAGGGTTTCGAACCACGTCTGCTTCCGTCCGCCAAGATCTATCCCCAATCAGCCACCTATCCTAGAGACATTTCCCTTATATAGTACAACTACAGTATAATCTATTCAGGTACTGGTTAGGATGCCTAAATCAGGTGTCAATATGACTAAGTATGACACCACCAAATATGTCTAAAACAATTCCAGTAAAAAGATACTGCATGTAGTTATATAAGGAAATATGTATAATTCAATTATATACAGTTGATCACAATTTTATTTATAAATATCCAGCTACAGTAACTATAGGGTTACTAAGGATACTCGTATATTAATGCTAACATCATATCATTATGGAGCCCGAAGTGTTACCAAGGTAATACAATCTCTTAACACCTACTTATAACCAAAGATAAATGTATTCAGGGTTCTGTGATATCTCAGTACATAAATTGACTAATGTCAGAGATCTAATATTTTCATGTGAGGTCATAACTTAGTGTACCATTATTTCCATCCTTTAATTTCTCATTTTAAGCCATATTTTCAAAGTCACAAATATAAAAATTGTATGCAAGATGACCATTTTACAATGCATAATACTCAATAAAATGACCATGTTCTAATTATCCTTACCAATAAGTATAATGAAATTGTCACCATGTATAGTTCACAAATTAGAATGACCACGTTCCCATTCTCAATGCTCATTAGAATTATGTGCATGTTATCATTTTTGCTTTTCAATTTTTAATTACCATGATCCCATTATCATAACTCATAAGATTGACGACCATGTTATAATTTTTTTTCTTGATTTAGAATTACTAGATTCTCAATATTTTTCCACGGAATTAACTTACCAATTAATTAACCATTGCAATCCCATTAATAATTCTATAATTATTTAAACACATCCATTCTATTGTTTAAGTCAATAATTATTTAATTTCATCAAACCATTAATTAATTCATCAACTAATTAACCATTATTACAATTTTTACTCTATAATAAATTTTATAGAATTAATTATCTCATTATAATATCAACATTCTAAAATTAATCCCAAAATAAATTATCTAAACCACATTACCAAAGGCACATAATTAATCCACAATTAATTATCTCAATATAGCCATTTCGAAATATCTTAATAAATCCACCGATTAATTATCTAGATTAAAAACCAATCTATTATAGAAAATTCCCCAAATTTACTATCTAATATGGAATCCCTTTAGTCACATGATTAATTCCCCAATTGATCACCAATTTCAACAAAGTGTTGATAACTCAATTAATCTATATAATAATTTTTTTATGGAAATCAATTACAAAATGATTCTTGAAATTCTACAATTTTGAATGTACAAATAATTTCTATAACTATGGGATTTAGAGTTATACCACCTACTGAAATTAATTAATGAATTTTTTTCAAATATAAATATCCAAAATCCAATCATTACAACAATGTTCATAAAAGTTCTAGTTCTAAATCAATATTCCAAATTTAGGAAAAAAACATGATGATCTCAAAAATTTAGTTCGAGATACAAAATTTGATATATAGATCTCACTATATAGTCTTATATCCATAGATATAGATGATATCATCCATTAAAATATCAATGAAAGATATATGAAATAATAGTAGAATCGTCAAAATGAAATACACATTCCTAGAATAGAAATGATCTTCAACTTGGGTTTTCGATCTCGAATAATGGTGTTCATAAGGCCATGGAATCTCTCCAAGTCAATAAATGTACCTTAATTTACTCATAATAAAGTTAAACCCCTTGTTAGGGCTGAATATGAGTTGAACTAGGTCATTAATGGTTGAAACCATGTGACATCCACAATTTACGATCTCACTATTATCCCTCGCATGGTTTACTTGCATAGTTAGACCAACCACGTGCCTATAGTGTGTTAGCCACTTTTTTAAAGGGGAACTTCACACAACATTCTCAAATAACATCTCATACCATGATTTAACCATGATGAAGCTACTTCCTCAAATAGTACATATTGTACAGTTTCTCATAGGAATCCACATTGTTTGTACATATCAGGTGCTAAGTGTGCACATCCTCATTTCTCTAAAATTCTCTTAGATATCACCCAAATGCATCCCATGCCATTACTACCATCTACATTACTCAAGTAAAAAAATAATATTGAATCATACATAAGATAAATCTAAAAAGGGATGGGAGCTTACATTTTTTCAATAATATTATTTCTAATTATGAAACACTTTATTGTAATGATCGTTTTTAAATATCGAGGATATGTTTCTTAAGGTATAGAAAATATAAACCCCCAAAATTTTAAATGAATAACAATTTATTAAATAAATTATGTTACATGAAAAACCAAACATAAATTAATATATAAAACTTTAAGACATTCAAATATATTTATATTAGAAGAAATTTTATTTTTATATAGCTTATGATACACAGAACGATGAGTTTCATTGATTAAATGTGTTATACGCAAGACTGTGTTTTAATGAACAATAATATAGTAGTATTATTATTATTATTTATAAGATAAATATAGTTTATCCATTGGAATTAAAGGTCTGAATAGGAATAAATAAATCATGAAAATATGAATTTTAAAATTTTAAATTTATTTGTCGGAAATAATAATAGAATTTATTTTAATGAAAATGGGTTAATTTCAAAAAACATATATTTACCTAAATGTGGGTTTAGTGGCACTTTTCACACATAATTTAAAATTAATTATTTTAAGTAAAATAAATTTTGTTTCCCCAAATAATATTAAATCCTTAAATCAAAAGTTCAGTATTATCTTACTCTAAATTGATTGTATTTACCTAATAAGTTTCGTTTATTGATGAATAGTGAAAATAAAGATTATTAATTGAAAACATAAATTTAGTATAATAAATATGTAATTTTAAATAATATTTTTAATATGTTATAAAGAATAATTATAAAAATTATTTATCATTTAATCAAATTTCTGTAATTAAAATAAATTTATTTAATGATATTTGATGTAATTTTTTTATTCTTTTGAATATTTCCACATCATCAACTTGTTTTCTAATAATGTATACTATATTGATTTTAAATAAAACATTTCCATTTAATTTTGAAAATTTAGAAAGAATAAATTCCAAATTTGGAATCATAATAATGTATAATTTTTAATACGTTCAACTTAATTTTTTAACTAAATGAATAGTATAGATAGTAAAAATTATTTACACCTATTAAGGTAAAATTGAATTTATTCGGGGTTAAACTAAAAATATAATTTTTAGAATGATATAAATACTGGTATAAAAATATTATTCTTGAAATATTTAGATCATTAATCATATTTTTTTATATAATGGTTCATTTTGGTCCTTTTTCTCTCTGAAAGAACATGGTAGAACTCAATTAATTTCAAAAATATAAAGTGTGTCTTATTCCCCAATTATAGAAGGCCACCATATATCATCAATTTTTATAACCATAAATCTTCATTATATCCAAAAATAATGAAAAAATTCCATTCCCAAATCCATATCCTCATCCTAGAATCTATATTTTTTTTCAGGAATCAATTCTTTGAGGGGTTGAGTGAAAACCTAATTTGGATACCCAAATGTGAGGTAATGTTATTCAACAAGAATCTTTATAGTATTTCATACTCCACCTGCATAAATTATTTTTAAACCAAGAATATATGATAACCATATAATAATCCATATTATGAATTTTTTTATGTCAAGGTTATCACATAATACCTCACACTTGTCCATCAAATTTGTTTTGAAATCCCCGTTCATGTGTACGGAGTAGTACCCCCTCAAAAACTAATGTTATTCATTTTTCTATTTTTGACCATCACAGTTTGGTATTATGAGGAATATAAAGTTAATATATGATATATATATATATATATAAAATATATTTGTACCCCTAGATTTAGTATAAAAATATTGACATTTTTATATTCTATTCAAAAGATATATGACAATGCTTCTCGGGAGTAGAGTGGACTATTATCTCGTGATGCGATGTGATTTTCCATTTACTAATGCTTTATATGGAAGGAGATAAAGATAATTTTAATGATTATATGTGATAATTTTTAAATAATTATTATATTAATGAAATATCTGTTATTATATAAAAATAATATATATCATTTTTCTTCATTCAATTTTAATCATGTAAGATAATAATATCCTTTGTATGTGTGGGGACTACCATATTCACATAGTGATGTGAAAAACATTTTCATTACCATAAAAATGAGTGAATTATATAATTATATTATATTTTAGTAATAATATTACGATAATTCTATAATGGTAAAATATTAAATATATATTTTTTATATGGGTTATTGAAAAATGGATGTGTTACTCATGTGTACTTATGGACTACCATCTCGATGATCTTAACTTAAATCATTTTCCCAAACCATAATTCATGATTTGTTTTATAAGTAATATTTATGAAAAAATATTATAATTATTCCATGATTATTATTATGTATATGGAAGAACTATATAAGAAGCACAATAACATTAATATTAATGACAAAACACGCATGAGAAAACAAGGTACTTAACACCTGAAACAAAAAAACAATAAATGATTAATAATGAAAGAATGATAAGAAATTATAAAAGGATAATATATAAAATTATAAATGTTAATATTTTCCTAGAGTAAGATAGTAATTTGTTTGAACCACTATGAAGTAGGTTAAATAACTTTCAACTAAAAGTGAGTGTGAGGTAATAGATTTCATCTTAGTTTCATTTCATTGAGATATATTGTAATTTTATACATCATGTTTCCATTATAAGTTGTGTATAAAACGCATATGACATATAATATCATGAATAAATCACTATTCTGGGTATTTTTAGTTTCAATATGAATTAGTTCGTCTAAGATTATTTGAATTAAATGTTACCATGTGGTTAAGAATTATATAACTAAATTTTATTACTGTAATTGTAATTCTTTATTTTCATTGAAATTATAAGATTATGTGTGAAATGGAATTGGATACATGTGGATGTATTTAATCTTTTTTATTTGGAATTTATTTGATTCACATAATTGTTTAATTGAATCATTTTCACATCAATTTTATAATCATTTTAAAATGTTAATTCAAAATCTCATTCAAATAATAATTTTGTATTCCTGAATTTCCATTGAAGTAATTATTTGTTAATTGTATAATAGAACTTTCATATTATTTTTATATTGTAATTTAAAAACTTTTTCATGAAATAGTACCATTTATCACTCTTTTACACATAAATTAATATATAAATTTTTTATTGAAATTCAATTTCATTTCTCCCTTCTGTCAGAAATATGTCTTCTTCAAAAACCATGTTTCATCTAAATATTTTCAAAAATGTTTTTATCATTTTAAAAATGATTTATGAAAGATATTTTAACAATATTTAGTCTTTAATATTTCTTGTAATGTAATGTTATTTCATATTCAATATAATTAACATTTTGGTTCAATTGAAAATGTTAATAGAATATTTCTTTCATTTTCTTAACAAACATCATTCATAAAATTTTTATAGTTCAAAAATAATGTTATTTTAATTTTCACCGCGTACAAAAGTACCTATCACATTGAATTTCGTTTTTATAGTCTTAAATCACAATTTTATGTGGGTATTTAATAAAATGTTTCTTAAAAATCATTTTCTAGTAAAATGAGTTTGAAAATATTTTTCAAATTTAAATGGATATTTTCTTCATTAATTTTTTTAATGAAATTTTATGTTATTACAATTCATAAATGACAACAACACTTTATTCTTACTCTAATTATTATATTCTAATAAAATAATGGTTTTTCCAATATATGGTCTATGATTGTTTTGGACATGGATTTAATGGACATTCCCTTCCTCATTTAATTTTGTAATCATTATGTTTCCCTAGTAATATTCACTTTCATGTAATCATTATACACTATATTTTACACCCAAATTATTTATCATGTATATTCATATTTTTTAATTTATTTATCATTTCATTATTTTTTATTTCACATTGAATGTTATATAATTTTCAATATAAATATTTGTATAATGATATCCTTTATTAAATGTGGATATTTAATGTAAAAGAATATTCATTCATGAAATTAATGCATTATTTTATACATGTGGAATTATTTTACTCTATAGTGACTGGTGGGGACTACCATTCTATAACACCTCGATGTATTGGTATCTCTCATGATAAGAATAAGTTAAGATAGCATTAAATATGGATTTACATGTTGATTTAAACTCGGTTTTGTATGGACATCACTGTAAAGGTTCATGTGTATGAGACACGATGTTTTTTTATTTAGAAATTACTTATTTAAGATATTAGTTATTATTATCTTGATGATTTTTCACTATGAAATTTTATATGTATTCATTTCTATTATATATTGTTAATTAAATTTAATGTGTTCTCAATTATTTAAACTCCCACATAATGTTAATTATTATTAATTTTCTTGAAAATATAATATATGAAACATGAAAAGATGTTCACAAATATGTTTTCATGATATTTTATATTATGTTCATTCTACCTCATAATCCTCTATATTTTGTTTCTTACTGTTTATTTGATACATCTTCATTTCATACACATAAATCTGATGCACTCTATGAGATAAACCTAGATCTAATAGCTCACGTTGATATAACAACCTCAACCAAGAGAATTATTGTTTGCAACTCGTGGATATTATCTCTTATTATCTCTGTTATGTAGCTCTAACTATTACCTTCATTTCATCCCATCATGTAATTAAAACATATAAATATTAAGAATTTTTATATAACAATATACCTTTATATAGAAATGATTTCTCCATAAAATAAGGTTAAATAGATAGACCCAAATTTACAAATTTTAATTTTTCTAGTCTACTCAACACTGTTAGACCACCATTCCCTGATAAATATCATAGGAAAAAAATCGTAAAAAATAATCTCAAATTCATTTGAATATTTTTTTCTAAAGTCCTCATACTTCAAAAATATAATTCAATATTAAAATAATAATGTAACATCATTACATTTTTGGTCTTGTCAGACTTTTTCAATGTTTTTAAAACATTCATTAAATAAAAACTCTTTTTCTAATATAGTACATTTGATTAGATTTGTCTATAAATATAATTCATTCTTTCTATAGTATGCCATATTTAAAATATACTTTCTAGTAGCATTATATCTGACACATAATGTCTAATTGAAATAGCCAGTAAGGCTCTGAATTCCACCATATATTTCCCTACTCATGATTTTTCTGTCTGGTGGACTCACATGTTTAATCTGTCTAATGGACATCCATGTCCTTATATGATCAACTTGAATCCACATAAGTATTATTGAAGGTTTGGTTTATAATTTTAGTCTATTGAAATCCAATCATACTGAAAAAATATTATTTCATAATTTGTTGAATTCACATATTTCATTACCTCATATAACACTCAAACAGTTCATCTGATTGACTATGAAAAAGGTATTATTTTAGAGAAATCATGTATCACTAAATTTATGTGTTTGATCCTTGATTTTAAATCCTATAAAAATATTGAAAATTAATATGACGTCCCTATCGAATCAAAAATATTTTGAGTATGCTTCAAATCTCATTAATTGATGATGATTTTTACATATAATCCTTCTAAAAATCAATGATTTCATCTTATTATTGAATTTAAAACATCGCAGATAATCATTATTGGTCTGATTAAATTGGGAATCAAGGATTTAGTCTAATAAACGTTTTTAAAATGAAACTCCATGACATAATAACGTAGATCATTGTATATCTTTCGAATAAAAATTTGAAACTTCATCTTTTTTAAACAATCCTTCTTTAGAAATTATTGGGGAACTATTAATTTTATAACTACTCATTGTTTTTGTAAACTATGATATAATAATTAATATCAACATAACTTTTGACACATTAAATATCTTCAGACAACCAGATGACTTTCTATGAGTATAAAAAAACATCATAATAAAGGTAGAAAGAAAATTTTCTAAAATAGAAAATACATTAAAAAATAATGTTTCCAAAAAATATTAAAACATTACCAACTCAAATAAATAGATATATAATAATTTTCATTATAATAAAAACATCACATAGTAACAATTTAATCATACAAATTTTATTACATGATTTTTAACTTCAATATCCAATAAACAAAACCCAAGGATTGAGAGGCCTAGTGGCATTCAGAGACTATGAAAAGAAAACACAAAAATGAATCTAAAATGAAACATCCTTACCAATATCTCTATATTTTTGTCATATATCTCCTTGATAATCTAAAACATCATATAATAATTTGGGTAATAGAAAAAAAAATGGTTGAGCATAATGGCTAGTAAGGGGATAATAATTATAAGAAGTATAAAAAATGATTAAAAATTAATATAATGGTATCATAAAATAAAAAGAGCATGAATATTCATATGGTATCACCAAATAATGTAGTTTGTGTTATAAAATCTTGGAAACATTTATGTTTTGATAAAAATGTAAACAATTACATAAACAGAAGTCACGAATCGTAGCTAGAACAATATAACATTGTAGATAGTGTCTTGTTGTAAAATTGGATTAATCCATAATTCAACACATATCATATCATTAGATATGTACATTGGGGAACTCATTATATATCTATCTGTGTGCACTGATCATAGCTTGTACCTGTATATGTGTGTGAAAAATAGATATTTTAAGAATTTAATAAGGAATTAAATGGGGTTACAGACTATTTAAAAACGATAAATGGAAAAATGTCAAAATATATATTCAAAATCCATTATTAGGGACATATATTAACCTTATCACATATATGTTAAGATAATGAGATATTATGAATCCTTGTATCATTTTTAAAATGTGAGTGATCGTTTTTCAATAAAAAATCTAATTTGATCATCTCCCTCATTCCTAAAAGTGAAGACACACTCCATTCCTCTTCGCGCTTCCAACCCAAATTAACACATCCAATATGTTTTAAAATACATTACATAATTTTTCCACAAAATCATATATGACTTATTTTTATTAGGAAACCCTCCGAATATGGCTTTTTTTGTTCTCACACAAAAATGTTTTCCAAAAAATATGTATCGTTCTTAGAAGAGTTTTTTAATCCATTTACCCTCCAAAAAAATTCGTCAAATAAACTGATATAATTATATAATAACCTCTCATATAATGATATTTATTTATTATATTTTCATAACCAAAACCCTTTTAGTTTACAAAAAATGGGAAATAAAATTACCAACCAAGTGTTTGAAATACTAACACCTTACAAATCGATGCAATTCATTTTCCATCAACACCAATAATAGATGGAGAAAACTATTTAATGAATTGTTATATATTAAATATATTAACTATTAAAACTCATGATAATATAATTTCTCATACATCTTTTGATATTGAAACCAATTGGGAAATGACAACGTCACCCTAACCTATGTATTGACTACACCTGCATATTTCGATATGATTCAATATTCATATTATTTTAAAATGGATGAAAACAAGGTTGATTTAATGAACTTATATGATATTAAAGACATAAATTTATCATAAAATGATGATATTTTTTCCAATAATTATTTATTATCACCAATAAAATTTAAAATGTCTTATTGTGCATGTACGACTTTCTATCTTCATAAACTTCTTAATTCATTCTCTACCTATAAAATTAACGGATTACTATAAAACAATATATAGTAAATTTATTATAAATTTACATAATATTAACATTTTTTGATATAATGAAACCATAATATATTTATGATGACTAAAAATACCAAACCAATGCTTGCATGAAAAACAATCTAATTATTACCCAAAACATGATTTTTAAAAATAATTATTATCAATTGAGCAACTAATGGTTTTATGAAAGTCATATATGTTATTATATCTATCATTATTCTTCAGAAATTTGTTTATAATAATAAAATATTTATTATATTATTGTTCTAACATGTACATTGAATGTTGATACTATAGGTAAGCAGATTTTCAGCTCACATTTATTTCCCTCGAGAACATGATATATTCACCATATCATTAATTTTTTATGATGTATATTACTACCATGAATGTATTTTAAAATGATTATTTTGAAAATTAAATGTATTTAACTATACTTAAAATTTAATTTATTTCATGGGGATTATGATTCAAGCATTACAATGGGGGTGAAGTTTGTATGTTATATTCTCACTGTTTATCGGGATTATGTAGGATTGTTCATTCGATGTTGTAGTCTATTGATAATTTCTAAATATAATTAATATTTTTATTATTCTCTGGTTATTTTGCTATAGTATATTTTTACATACATTTTTTTCTCTTTATTTAAGAAATATATCAAATTATTTTTTATGGAAGTCAAACGTTATATCTCTATTTATTCAAAATCATATTTTCTTATTTGGAGATGTCTACTAAAATGATTAAATGGTATATAATAAAATTTTAAAAACAAATTAAATATTTTCATCACCTAGGGTTATATTTCTATAATATTTTTAAAATTACTCTTCTTTTTCATTTTCCAGAAAACATAATTTTGACTGTTTTCCAAAAATGTGAAAGAAATATTTATTTTAACATCTTTGAAATGAATGTTTTTCCCAGTATAATAAACCAAAAATTATTTAATAATTCCATAAAGAGTCTCCAAGTATTTTTCAAAATAACATTTTTTATTTAATATTTTGGTTAGTTTTTGATTCTATCGAATTGATTTCAAAATTCAAATGATATATTCCTTAGGAAATGTTCCATGTGACCGTTCAAAATATTTTTCCATCTATAAAGTCATCCATTTATGATGCTTAATATTTAATTGGGAAATTTCCTAATAAAATAATTCTTATTCATTATTCATATGTTTTATATTAATGATGAATATATTTATATTAAACCCATTATTTTTCTACAAGTTCGGTTGATGTAAATTGACGAAATTTTTGTTACACACTATTTTTTACCTGGGTTTTAATAAGATGAAATTTTGATATAACGTATTTTTTGTTAGGTTTCAAATATTAGTGATGGTTTTATGATCTTAGGACCATATATTTTTTGATTCTGTGGTAGATGATAAAAATATCACCATCAAATTCATTAGGTGAAGATTTATATTTAACGAGACAAGATAAAAATGAATTCAGAGCGAACAAAGATTAATAACGGAATTGTTCCACTATGATTGTCATTTTAGTGAACTGTGACAACTATAGTGGTTTTGTTAGTGAACCCAATACTATATGATAGTCTTATGAGTGAATCATGACTACTATAACGATTTCGGGAGTGAACCCAATCCCCAAAGATAGTCTTCAAATGATACTTGATAACTAATGAAAAGATTTTCTATTCAAACTAATATGGAAAAATTCTACGTATTATGCCAATGTTATGATTCCATGGATTATGTTCATTGATTCATTTTTAATTCATGTGGAATGAACTTCCCTACTTTATTCTAGGAAATTAGCTTATTATATATGATATGAAGTGTACAGTTTCTAACTACAATTCTAATTTTCTCAAAACATTATTTTCATTCTATGTTGATATTTCTCATGTCTTCCCTTATATATCATATAATCTCATGCGTTCATATGATATCTTTACCTAGGTTATGAAAAACTAATATTTATGTAATATATCTTAGAAGGGTGATAGTTATGTCAAACATAGTGTGAGATGATTTTCTTCACTTACAGATTTGTTTTTTTACATATCCATTGTAGAGGCACGAAGCTTAACGTACATGGACATTACATTACTTTTTCGGAATACTTAGTACATAACAAAAACAAACACACAAGGACCATAATAGTTTAGTGTCTTTAGAAACTCGGAATATAATCTTCTAATCGTTGTGAAAGATCTTCAACATCTCCCATAAAGATCTTCCTTTTTTTACCTAAAATATTTATTTATATCCTGGGGAAAAGAAAACATAAAAAGATGAGCACAAATTCTCAGTAAGGGTAAACAAAAGAAATATCAATCTCATCAGATACATAAGAACCTAACATTTGGAAATCTTAACCTGCAAAAGAAATCCTAATTTCATAACATGGGATAAATCATAGTAGTGAAATGTAATCCCAATAATCATAACATAAAACATGAAAATTTGGGGCATACACACATAATCATAGAGAATCATTTCTTATTAGTCAAGACTCATTGCCAAGACTATCGTCGTAGACAAAGTCCATTTCTGAACTGAGTTCACTCCTCAATTCGGTCCTGTTTCACTGAACCAGTTTAACCTGCCGTTCCAGCCATGTCTATCTCATAAGATATAAAATCTGTACCGAATGCATTGGAGGGAGATATAGGTCCCACCCATCTCATAATGATACCATTCTTATATGTTCCACAAAATCATAAACTATACATCATAGCATAACCCATGTAATAAAAATGGGAATCTTAAAAATCGTGACATCATAAAACAATTCTTATAAGATAAAGGAACACATAAAAATATTTCCATCACAACATAGTCAAATCCATGTAATAATAGGGCTACAAATATAACCCTATATTATCTTAGATGGAAAATAATTTTTATAAAACTCTTGATCTCCATTCTTGAGGAAAAATATCCTTTCTACTTCAAAAACATTTTCCTTTCTTAAAATGTCATACAATTTTAACCTAAAAGAAGTTGATTAAAAATAAACTTAAAAACTTGTAAAATAAGCTTCTTGGAAATAATTTTTTAAAAATCCATTCATTCCGTATGAGTTAAAAAAACATTCTTCTCGTACTTTTGTCTGAAAAGTAAAAAAAGTACCTCGTACGAAAAACAATAAAAGATTCCTCTCATATCTTTTTCTAAAAACTCACCGAAGGGTAAAATTGGATTTAAAAAATTGTAGGTGGATGGAAATAATATGACATATTGAGGAAACATGGATGTGGATGATAAAATACACCCTAGTAAATACCAAAATATAAACAATCTCGGATAAAAATGAGATTGTGATATTTTCCCTTACCTTAGGTCTGATTTGCTTCGTAAGTGTCCAAAAATCCTGTATAATTTTTCAAATAATTTTATTGACTTATTCCAGATTCATACATATTTTTATTATATCATATATGATCATATTCGTAGCTTATTATTAGTAATATTTCATTACTACTTGTTTATTCGGGTTTTTATTACTTTTTGTTCTTATGCGTGTTTTGTCGAATAAATTCTTATCCTTCTTTTTAGGTTATAGACACCTCATTTTCAGAATGGTATTAGTGTACTATATATCAAATTTATTAATTTAATTCATTTATATAATTATTATGCAATTAAGATCATGTAGAACAAGTCGCATCACATTATGGAGACGGTATTCCGTACGTACGCACGAGCGATGATATCGTTCCCATGATCGTGTAATTGTATTGGAGTGTATGTATACTATTTCAGAATCAATATCACTTTACAATAGTCATATATAGTCATTATTTACACCATTATACCGATTCAAGTATGGTGGTGGTGGAAAATAGATTACACCACGGCGTGGAGACGGTATTCCGTACGTACGCACGCGCGGTGATTTCATTTTCCGTAGGATGGATAAATGGTGAAATAGGGTTGTTTCATACTTATAATAACATATCAGTATATTAGTGATGCTGATGTTATTAATTCATCATTAAACAACTAAATAATAAGAAGTGGAAGAAGAAATAATGTTGAACGAATTGGTAACGGACATTACCTCTTGTTTGAAACACCTCTTTGAGACTTCCTTTTAGGGCACTAAAATTGGTCTTTGAATAAGACCAGAACCTCTAGGATGTCTCTAGGGAAGTTTAGAGGAGAAATTGTCAGGGTTTGGACGATCTTGAAGGCTCAATGTGGTGTGAGGAAGAGGGGGAGGAGGTGCCCTTTTATAAAGGAGGAGGGGGGCTCCTTTGGAAAAACTAAAAATATTATTTTATTATAAAGTCAAGTTCGGTTTTAAATAACTCCAAATTGATTTATTTATAATATAAGTTGGGGATGGGTCTAACTCCTCTCATCCAATAGAATTTATACAAGTTTAGGTTCATATTTTATGTTTATCATTTAGATTTATCATTAAGTTAAATAATTTTACTTTTACCGTGTCTTCTTGTGTTCGTATACTATATGGTTAACAAACATACTATAACAAGACAAACGAACCTCAAGTTGTTTATTATTAATATATATAACCTTATCTAAGTCATTTTTCCAAAACTTAAATTTTTAGAAATAAAATAACAATTAAAAATATAATATTTTTAAAAAAACTATTTTATGCCAATTTTGACACTATTTAGTAATTGATTTTTGTGAAAATCATAACAAAATTATTAGTTAGAAAAAAGTTAATTAAATCAATAATAAATGTCATATTAACCTATAAAATTAGTGGAATTCATAAAAATTCTCAAATTACATTTATTTGGGTATTTATAACATCAATTATCTCAATATTTCATTAATAAGATAATTAGTGCATCATCTTTGTGTCATAAATGAATTAAATTATTTTAATTCTAAAAATTACAAATAAAATATCATTATGTAGGTAATCTTTTTATCTTTCTAAGAAATATTTATATTCGAATTTATATTATGTATAAACCTATATTAAAAATGATTTTCTTATTAAACTTTGATTTTTACTATTTTAACCCTTCTTTAAATAAATTAATAATAAATGTCCTAATCTAATCCAAGTGGGCCTAAATGGTCATATTTTATTTCTAAGGTTTTTTTTGTCGAATTACACTTATCCAATAGAATTAGGACATGTGTTAGAGTAATAATCATATCATTTTTACCCTTAATTACCCTATTTACTTTTAACCGTGGTAAATAAAAGTAAAAAGTTACTATTCACCAAAAATTATTTTTATCTCATTGAAACACATTTTACTTACAGACATCAATAGTGTCTCTTATATTTTTTAAATTTCACTCACAGAAGTGGTAAAATTATGTTTTATGGAAAATTCATTTTTTTAACTACCACTTAGTGGTTTCACTATTCATCAAAAAAATGAAAGTTTCCAGAAAAATACCAAAAATTAGGCCTAAGATATATTTGATATTATGAACTCAAAAAATGATGTCTATTTTACCAAATTCAAAACATGTCAATTGCATTAATTAATTTAAAAATTAATTTTCGTCGTCAAAACAAATAGCGTGTTCTTAAGTGATAATAACTATCAAAAGATTGACACTTGTTTATGTCTGGTTTAAATGTGAAATTACATCCAATGACCAAAATTGTATTAAATTTTAAAAATATATTCTAAATATACTTTAAAACCACTCAAATTAAAAATTTATCACTATTAATTATTTCGATTAAAAAGGATGTTTTTAATTAAAATTTAGTAATTTTCACTATTCATCAGAAAATGAAAGTTATCCGAAAAGTACCAAAATTTCAACCTAAGCTAATTACGATATTCCGAATCCAAAAATGTAGTCCATTTTGAAAAATAAAATTTAAAATATTTCAAAAATTGGTTATTACTATTCATAACGGCTAGTTTTAATAATATTTTAATAGTATATCGTTGTTTAGTAAAACTCATTATTGCATTCTACACGCGCTATCGAGGAAGGTCGTGATTGCGCTTAATGCAAGGCAAGTCGAGGATGCGTGTTGTGCAAGATACTTTTGGTGTAGCATACAATGCAAGACATTAATGAAATTAAAAGTAATATTTTTCATAAAATCTCGGGGTGTTACATTCTACCCCCCTTAAAATGAATTTCGCCCTCGAAATTCGTCGGGGATATAAATGGTTTACTACTCGAAAGTTTCTTTAATAGAAACCCACATCGTAAAAAGGAATACCAAAACTGGTCTTTAAAAACAAAAGTATGAAACGTAACGATTACCCAAATAAACTAATCACTAGGTTTCCACATATGTGAAAATATGGATATGGAAGAGAAATCTAACAATCATGTTCTGATGGAGAGTGGTAGAAAACATGGCTATGGAAAAGCCAGCAATCACAAAGACATAAATTTGTGACGATCTAAGGTATTATCTGATTCATCAGATATAAGAGCACTAGGACAACATTTTTGGTTTTCAAGATCATTTCCCTAAAGTTGATTAAATTGGAATTAGAAGAAATACTTTTGTGATTTTGATATAGTCTCACTGTTGGTAATTCTTTGGACAATTTCCACTTCATCTCTTAAAGAAATGAAGTTGAATTTTTCATTCGTGATGTGTTAGCAGATCATGTGATAGAATGACGGGTCATTCCATCTGTCTCAAACAAAAGGTTAGAAAAGTTATCAAAACTTACATAAGTCCATCTATAGTGAGATTAATCATATATGGTTCCTAAAATGCACTTATACTTCATATATAATACTGAATAGTATAATAAAACTAGTTTCTACTAAACAGGGACTTCCTGTAGGCCAGTGGTAGGCGATAAAGGCCAGTCGCACTTCGGTTGTGGGTTCGATTCCCACAGCCTTTTCCGACGCAATGGGTTGTCGCCCGTCCTGCATGTTGTCCTTTTTCTAAAACTACATTACTATAACATCACATAAATAATAATAAAAAATGTTCTATCCTTAAACAATAATAACTTATGTCCAACATAATCCATTCCAATCTTTAGGATTATCTAAAATACTTCGGTCTAAGCTCATAGTATAAAGAAAACGATTATTTGAAATGTCATAAACCAAGCATGTGAATACCATCATTTATCCCCCATATATCTTGTTGTTCACATTCCAGTCATGTGAATACCTTAATCATGTATTCTCTTGAAAAATGAATACCCATTAAACCATAGTGAAAATATGAATGTAGTTAAAAGTTAACACTTTCCACAAACCAAAATCCTCAAAATTCTTTATACTCAAACCATGATATCTCTTAGTCTTTATATCAATCATGAGCTCATTAATAATATAAAACATTTCATTTTCTCCTTATCCCTTCATGATGCGCATATCATCTTCTTTCCAAAATATTTGAATCACTTTTCATGGTTACCGGTACCTTAAAATTATTGAACACCACAATAGAATAATACAAAAATATTCTAATACACAATAAAAGTACCTCAACAACATTATTCTTGAATACAAATACATAAACACTTCAATCCATCCTCTTCAATTATTGTCCTGGAATAAGTCCTTCCTTGATTTAGAAGTAACTTTTTAGGTCAGGGCATTGAGTTGGGTAATGCCCATGTTCTCCACAAATAATATATTGAACTCCATAACAGTCTGTCACTCTATGACCCTTTTCTCCACACAGATAACATTGGTCCCTCCATTTGAGGTATTCCTCAAGGTTCTTCTTCCCTGCTTTAGAAATATCAATCTTCCTTTCTTTATGCTTCTCAACATGTGAACATGAATAATAGTTTATCTTCCTCTTTTTGATTAAATTGGCATACCACTAAATTTTACCTTGTTAATCATATATCGCGATTACTGATTCGGCATAATCACGATATCTTTCTCTCAAGGAATTACACAATTTTGTTGCTCATAGTCACCAATTTGTCCATTGTATTCAATGTTAACTGAATTCGTTCAGGTTCCCTCCATGAACTAAAACACAAATAGAATTTTGTGAGAGGAAAAAATCATGCAAGAGAAAAAAACATAGTAAAGGGGGAGTACCCTCAATATCTAATGTCTTAGGTTAAATTCTAAGATCATTAGAGCAATTCTAGGACTATAACCTATATGTATACTTAACCATAGAGACATCCCTAGAAATACCTTAGAAATATCTATAGGGATCTCACTAACGTTTTCACATCCTAGTTTCCAATGGTTGACTAAACCTTTCCTCTGATACCAATTGTAGAGACCCGAAGCATAACGTACATGGAAATTACATTACTTTTTTGGAATACATAGTACATAACAAAAACACACACCCAAGGACCATAATAGTTTAGTGTCTTTGGAAACTCGGAATATAATCTTCTAATCGTGGTGAAAGATCTTCAACATCTCCCATAAAGATCTTCCTTTTTTTTACCTAAAACCTTTCTTTATATCATGGGGAAAAGAAAACATAAAATGGTGAGCTCAAATGCTCAGTAAGGGTAAACAAAAGAAATATCAATCACATCATATACATAAGAACATAACTTTTGGAAATCTTAACCTGCAAAAGAAATCATAATTTCATAACATGGGAAAAATAATAGTAGTGAAATATAATCCCAATAATCATAAATTAAAACATGAAACATTATGGCATACACACATAATCATAGAGAATCATTTCTTATTAGTCAAGACTCATTTCCAAGACTTTCTTAGTGGACAAAGTCCATTTCTGAACAGAGTTCACTCCTCATTTCAGTCCTATTTCACGGAACCAGTTTAACCTGCCGTTCCAGCCATATCTATCTCATGAGATATAAAATCATTAACCAATGAATTGGAGGTAGATATAGGTCCCACCCATCTCATAATTATATCATTATTATGTGTGCCACAAAATCATAAACCATACCTCATAGAATAACCCATGTAATAAAAATGGGAATCTTAAACATCGTGACATCATAACACAATTCATATAAGATAAAGGAATACATAAAAATATTTCCATCACAACATAATCAAATCCATGTAATAATAGGGATAGAAATAGAACCCTATATTTTCTTAGATGGAAAATAATTTTGATAAAACTCTTGATCTTCATTCTTGAGGAAAATATCCTTTCTACTTCCAAAACATTTTCCTTTCTTAACATGTCATAAAATTTTAAACTAAAAGAAGTTGATTAAAAATAAACTTGAAAACTTATAAAGAAACCTTCTTGTAAATAATGTTTTAAAAATCCATTCATGCCATATTAGTTAAAAAAATACTCTTCTCGTACTTTTTTCAGAAAAGTAAAAAAAAAGTACCTCGTATGAAAAATGACAAAAGATTCCTTTCATATCTCTTACTAAAAACTCACCGAAGGGTAAAATTGGATTTAAACAATTGTAGGTGGATGGAAGTAATATTACATATTGAGGAAACATGTATGTGGATGATAAAATACATCCCAGTAAATACCAAAGTATAAACAATCTCGGATAAAAATGTGATTGTGATATTTTCCCTTACCTTAGGTCCGATTTGCTTCGTAAGTGTCTGAACATCCGGTATAATGATTTAAATAATGATATTGACTTATTCCAGAATCATAATTATTTTTATAATATCATATATGATCATATTCATAGCTTCTTATTAGAAATATTTCATTACTACTTGTTTATTCAGGTGTTTATTACTTTTTTTTCTTATGCATGTTTTGTAGAATAAATTCTTATCATCTTTTTAGGTTATAGATACCTCATTTCCAGAATGGTATTAGTGTACTATATATCATATTTATTAATTCAATTAATTTATATAATCATTATGCAATGAAGATCATGTAGAACGAGTCACATCACATCGTGGAGACGGTATTCCGTACGTACGCACGAGCGATGATATCATTCTCATGATCGTGTAATTTTATTGAAGTGTATGTATACTATTTTAGAATAAATATCACTTTAAAATAGTCATATATAGTCATTATTTACACCATTATACCCATCCATGTAAGGTGGTGGTGGAAAATAGATTACAATATGACATGGAGACGGTATTCTGTACGTACGCACGCGCGGTGATTTCATTTTCCGTAGGATAGATAGATGGTGAAATAGGGTTTTTTCATACTTATAATAACATATCAGTATATTAGTGATACTGATTTTATTACTTCATAATGAAACAACTAAAGAAGAAGAAGTAAAAAAGAAATAAAGTTGATAGAATTGGTAAAGGTCATTACCTCTTCTTTGAAATGCCTCTTTGAGACCTCCTTTTAGGGCACTAAAATTGGTCTTTGAAGAAGACCAGGACCTCTAGGATGTCTCTAGGGAAGTGGATAGGAGGAATTGCCAGGGGTTTTCCTAGATTGAAGGCTCAATGTGGTGTGAGGAAGAGGGGGAGGAGGTTCCCTTTTATAAGGGAGGAGGGGGGCTCCTTTGGAAAAACTAAAAATATTATTTTATTAAAAAGTAAAGTTCGGTTTTAAATAGCTCCAAATTGATTCATTTATAAGCTAAGGTGGGTATGTGTCGAAATCATCTCATCCAATAGAATTTAGAAATGTTTAGGTTCCTATTGTAACCTTATCATTTAGATTTATCATTAAGTTAAATAATTTTACTTTTACTGTGTCTTCTTGTGTTCTTGTACTATAAGGTTACTAAACTTATTATAACAAGCCAAAAGAACCCCAAGTTCTTTATTATTAATATATATAACCGTATCTAAGTCATTTGGCCAATCCTTAGATTTTTAGGAATAAAATAACAATTAATAATATAATATTTGTTTTAAAAACTATTTTATGTCAATTTTGACACTTTTTAGTAATTTTATTTTTGTGAAAATTATAACAGAATGATTAGTTCTAAAAAAGTTAATTAAATAAATAATAACATGTCATATTAACCTATAAAATTAGTGGAATTCATAAGAAGTCTCAAATTACATTTATTTCGGTATTTATAACATCAATTATGTCAATATTTCATTAATAATATAATTACTGCATCATCTTTGTGTCATAAATAAATTAACTTATTTAAAGTCTAAAAATTACAAATAAAATATAATTATGTAGGAAAGCTTTTTAGCTTTCTAATGAATATTTTTAGTCGAATTTAACTTATGTATAACCCTATATAAAAATGATTTTCTTATTAAACTTTGATTTTAACTATTTTAACCCTTCTTTAAATAAATTAATAATAAATGTCCTAATCTAATCCAGGTGGGCCTAAATGGTCATATTTTATTTATAAGGATTTTTTTGGACTAATTACAGTTATCCAATAGAATTAGTACATGTTTTAAGGTAATAATAATGTCATTTTTACCCTTAATTATCCTATTTACTTTTAACCGTGGTAAATAAAAGTAAAAAGTTACTATTCACCAAAAATTATTTTCATCTCATTGAACCACATTTTACTTACTGACATCAACCGTGTCTCTCAGATTTTTTGAAATTCCACTCACAGAAGCGGTAAAATTAAGTTTTATGAAAAATTCATTTTTTTAACTACCACTTAGTGGTTTCACTATTCATAAAAAAATGAATGTTTCCAGAAAAATACCAAAACATAGGCCTAAGCTATATTTGATATTATGAACTCAAAAATTATTTCTATTTTACCAAATTCAAAAGATATCAGTTGCATTAATTAATTTAAAAATGAATTTCCGTCGTCAAAACAATTAGCGTGTTTCTAAGAGATAATAACTATCAAAAGATTGACACTTGTTTATGTGTTGTTTAAATGTGAAATTAATGCAATGACCAACATTATATTAAATTGTAAAAATATATTCTAAATATACTTTAAAACCACTCAAATTAATAATTTATCACTATTAATTATTTCTATTAAAAAGGTTGTTTTTAATTAAAATTTAGTAATTTTCACTATTCATCAGAAAATGAAAGTTATCCGAAAAGTACCAAAATTTCACCGTAAGCTAGTTTCGATATTCTGAATCCAAAAATGAAGTCAATTTTGAATAATAAAATTTAAAAATTTCAAAAAGTGGTTATTACTATTCATAACGGCTATTTTTAATAATATCTTAATAGCATATCGTTGTTTAGTGAAACTCGGTATTGCGTACTACACGCGCTATCAAGGAAGGTCGTGATTGCGTGTAATGCAAGGAAAGTCAAGGATGCATGTTGTGCAAGCTCGTTTTGGTGTAGCGTACAACAAAAGACATTAATGAAATTAAAAAGAATATTTTTCATAAAATCTCGAGGTGTTACTTCCATGTTATCAAAGGTAGTGTATATAAACATTTTTTGGTGGATCATTATGTTATATTGACAATATTAATCTACTTAGATGTGTAATCTTGGAATGAGTAGTTTGGTTCATTTCAAATATCATTTGTGAATTGTTGTTTATATAATGTATGAATTTTTTATATAACGACATGTAAATAATTTCATGGCTTTAATGAGTTTATATAAGTTATAATTGTTATTACAATAAATTAATAATTAAAAGTAATAATCAATAAATAAGTATATATGTTAATATTGTACAAATTTTCTTTTTTGTGGATTCTTCAACCATGATGGTGATGTCAGTTTTACATTCATATTATAGAAATATATCGATAAAAAATAGTAAAATAAAATATAAAATACTTATTTAGTTATTTTTTCAGCATAATAAATTCACTGAAATCAACATTGATTGTCATGTTGAAAAATTATGTATGTTAATTTGGAGTTGATAGACATACCATTTGTGAACAATTTTTAATTTTTTAAGGAAATGGGAAGTTGTTAGATAATGAATACTCCACTATCAAAATAACAGTATTATGTATATATTATAAAAAATGAATTCTTTAAAGTTATATTGGTGATTTATATAACATGTTTGATAATAATGGAATTAAAAAATAAATGGATTGAGAAAATTTCCTATTGGAAAGATATCTCTTGAAATACAACTTAAGGAAACTTGGATTCCCATTTCATTAGACTAGAACGATAATGAAATAGGAAAGTGGTTTATGGGCAGAATTGTTTATATAATCAGTGACCTCTATAGTGTAGAATATTTGTGGATGTGGGATTCAATGGTGATATTTATAAGGGGATGTGAGGAGACTTTTTGAATATAATTTTTATCATTATATTTGTTTCCCTCTAGACTTATAGTACTGATGATTATTGTTTCTAAATATTGTATTTACTGCATTTTAGAACTACATAAATGTTTCTCAAATTATTCATGATTCATTATTTATTGTATCTAACATATAATTTTAAATACACAATTTTATTATATTTCACTATTAACCAAATATTCGTAATTTTTTATATACACTATCCAATTTCTATATTATATATTCAATTAATGAAATTAATATTTTAAATAAATTTATAAATTTGATAACAATAATTTTTCTAAATTTATTTTTATGAATTTTATAAATGAATGTTATTATATTATGATCTATTTTTTGACCCTAATAGATGAAATTATCATATCATAAAATGATTTTATCATTATGAGGAAAAATAATATTTTTTATAAACTCAATTTAAGAAAACATTCTTTTCTTGTATATTTTTAAATTTATATTGATAATGTAAATAAAACATACATCTGTTCCAAAGATCTAAAAACATATTTATTCATTTTAAATAGATAATCATTTCTTCCATCCAAATGTGGATCTCTCCATGGTGATCGCTTTAGGGGGGGGGGGGTCCTAGGAGGCGGTTACAAAAAAGCCACACCCAGGGATTCCCTTTCATAAACAGGGAGGTTAAGTGATAGGTTTAGAAATTATGTTACTATTTTTAATGGTCAGATTAGTACTCTAATGCTCACAATACCATTCCAATGGTAATATTTATAATGGTTATATGTGTTACATAAATATTAAAAATAAAACATATTTCATTCATTACACAATCACATAAGGGTTTTGTGTGTTTCATTCTTGAAATTATTCACAATGCATTGAATATATATATAACATGACTTCTATTTTCTCTCAAGATTATATTTTTTAAAAAATGATTTTTTTGGAAAATATTCAATTTTCGTAATAATGTTTTGGTCCTGAGTGAGATCATTTTAGAGGATCTAAAATATCCAAATGATTAATTTTAGTAATCGTATTCTTGATTTTTATCACATTATAATACGTTAAATTAATATGGCTCTATTTATTCTCTAAAAGTAATGTTTTAATTTTATTAATAAAAAGATGTTGTGTAACAACCCAAAACATTATAAATGTGAACTACATCATACAATTACTACATGTATTATTGATCACAAAAAATGACATAGGTAACAATAAAATACATACATTATAAAAAAATAAATGAAATAATTGATATTTCTGGAAGTCACGGAACCTAGTCAAATGGAATAGTGACATGACATTTATAATAATAAAGTGAACCATAAAAATTTTAAATCTTCCAATAGAATATAATCTCCACCTATTAATATAGAAATAAAATTTAAATTTTTTTTCAATAATAATATGATATATTTATATAATAGTATATTTAAACAATTTGTTTTAAAATGAATAATTAAGAGTTGATATATTTGTAAAAAATAAATATTTATTAGAAATTTTAAACATATTATAATGGTTTTAAGGAATATATATTTTTATAAAATAGATACATAAATTAATATTTTTTTATGTTTATGATATAATTTAATGAGACATTAATTAAATCTTGAATGTGATTTAAAATCCTTAATAATGTTAAAATTGTTGTTTTTATAGTAAATGATGATTTTAAATAAAATTTATATTTATTTTATTTATTAAATTATTTTAATAAAATAAAGTTCATTTATTAATTTTAAATATTGATAAATGGTCATAGTGAATTTTTGGGGTTTTTTATGAAATAGTTGAATTTTTTCTGAATTACCAAATACAATTATTTATGTTATTTAACCAATACATGATGTATTCACTCATTAATGATGTATGGAAGATGAAATAAGAATAATATAGATCAATCCATAATTATTATAATATATTCAGAGTAACAATGTAACTATTCATTTTCTTGATCCCATATAATAAACTAATCAATTAAATAATCAAAAACACACATCTCATCTATTATAAATACCACTAGTACCACCACTTTTATTCTATCCATTCATGAATTGAAACTTGTCAAAATTATTCTTAATACTTTTCCAAATCATGTACACCATTTATAGAATCCCTAATTCTCAATAAAAGACCAATACATTTCCACAATAGAGGTTATTAAGAAGGAGAAATTCAAGAGGTAACATCTTATTCTTATTATTTTAATGTCATTTCATATTTTATTTGTTGTCTTAATCTCTTATCACCTACCATTATCCAAGATACATGAAAACTAATGTATCTTATATATACAATAATTTTATCATGTTAATGGAATAATTCATCATCGAAACCTCTTACCCTACACATTTTGTTCTAAAAAAATGAAAACTTCATCCGTGATGTGTTGATTTATCGCATTCAAGGACGACGATTATTCAATTTCAATTACCACCTCAATGAATGGAAATTAAACAATTTTTATCGTTAAAAAAATTGAATATATTTATTATGTTTGATTTAATTTTCTCGAACAAATATATATATTTATACATATATTATTATTTAATAAAAAAATATGGTTATGGTGCTAAAAAAACCAACCAAAATAATCAAAGTGATTATCACTACCGTGTTATCTAATTGTTCACACTCTACCAAAATAATGAAATTTAGTATATAACCATTAAATCTTATTTATTTTGATTAATAACATATACCATTGTTTCTACTCAAACATTCTCATTTTCAATATTTTTCGTACATGTATACAATTTAACCAATCAGGAAAACCTATGAAACAAACTCTCTAGAATGATAAAATTGAATCGTATAACTCATCAAAAGTCCATAAATAAAAAAAATAATATTTTACTAAATCAATTACATGTAGGAACAATTCTAAATTAATTAATAAATGGATTTATTTTTTTTATCCAAGAATTTATGTTCAAGTGACGATCTTTTTAGGACATAATGTAATGGATTCTTCACAAACCATTTTTCCATTTAACATACTATTCCACTCTTCTTATCATGATGTAATGGTTCAATTTTTTTCCTTATTCTAAATTATTTTTAAATATTCCAAAATCAGATATCCATGTCCTATCATCATTCTTTTATGGTTAAATACATGTTTTAAATAGTATAAATTATCAATTATTCTTAAAATATAATATAAATTTATGGCCACTCCCAATTTCCATACCCATTTTTATGTTCAACACATTATATTTTTTATGCCACCATTATTTATCTGAATTCACTCAGTTTATAATGAAAAACTATCTTAGTTAATTTATGGATTTAAGGAAAAAACATTTCCTTTTACACTTTAAATTCTATTTATTATTTTGTGTAAACCGTAATAAAATGATTCCTTTCTAATGTCTCTTAAAAATTATTTTTTACATTTTTTTACCTGCATATTACATAAAAATCATGATTAGTTACAATTCAACCTTTATTAATTTCCATGTGTGATTTAAATCCATTATTTCATGGATTACATTATGATATTTCCTTTTGGTATGCAATATGAGATGATTATGACAGATAATTAATTCCATGGGAAACCATTATGATACATTAAAATTATGGAACAAAAATTCATAAATATATTATGATGGGTTCACCAAGATTTTACTCTAATTATTTGCTTAATTTTTAGTTTCATGTTATGTTATTCAAGGATATGGAGTGAATATGATTCCTTTTTGGGACTTTTTCCATCATGTGAAACAGTCATTAAAGTTGGCATGAACACTTACTTATATAATGCCTTTAGTTGTTTTCACATTCCAATGATTCTATTATTACATGTTCCTATTTTCTACATAGTATTATTCCTTAATTTTATTCGTCATATATTCATATTTATTTCATCATTCCATCCATTTTATCCCTTGTTCTTTTGATCATTCTTACACAAATACAATCACTGTGATGTTTAACTCATCCAATTTTTCATGTATTACCTCAGATATCCATTGGAAATGTCGGATCAATTAGTATGTCATCATGAATTATTAAAATAAAAAATGTTTAATTCTACTTCCAGGTTTTCAGTTAATGTGACTAATAATCCAAGTACATTAAACATTACAATCCTTACCGTGCAATTTCATGGTTAATTACGCTTAAAATCAGGTAATAAAATCTTTAATAGTATAAAACCGTTATTATTGGAATTAAAGAAAGAAGTGGTTATTTTTTGATATTAGGACAGGAAAAAATTATTAATAACCCTATGTATAATTCTATCACCATTGATAGCCAAGATTTTAACAAAATTTATCACAAGTTAGGATATAGTTTTCATTTAAATGTATGTCTATATATGTTCAATGTATTAATGTTTTGATTATTATATAAGTATTCATTCCCCATAATAGGACATTAATTTTCTCATTTAATGGATTGAAATAGAAAAACTAATGATAACAATCAATGTTATAGTAAATGTAATGATTTATCCAATGATACGAAAAATATGATGGGAATGATTGCTCAAAACATCATGGCAGTACCTTCCATAATTGCTAATGTTATGAATAATAACTTTTTTCATAGGGAACTCCATCCTTATCCAAATAAAGTTCAATTTGAGGCCCAATCCAATATATAGAAAATGCCTCCCAATTTTAGTGGATATCTTGATTGCTTTCTCATATAAAAATAATTTAAATCAATTGGGAAGATATTATATGTCCACCAATCCTCAATAGAGGATATAGATTAACTCATAGTATATCATTTTTTGGGGAAGATAGTCATTAGTGAAAACTTATAAAGAGAAATATTCCCAGAATGAAATTGATTCAATGGAAAGATATTTTTCAAATAATATGTATTTCAATAAATAATTTCCATGAGCACTTCCTATTGATATGGAAAGTGAGTTTCTCAGCCCGATGAAATAGGATGATGAGTCTATATGGGTGAATAATTAAAACATCACATGTTATGCATGATATTCCTCATGTTTTTTCATTAACACATAAATCAAGGTGGATATATTATTTAGTAATTAATGATGAATATAAAAAACGTGTTGGGAATTTGTGATTTAAAAAATTATGAGTAGATTTTATGTTGTTCCATTAATGTAGAAATACATAACAAATATTTTTTATGGATTCATGTGTCTAGTGAAAAAAGTGGAAAGTGTATTTTAATATAGATGTATCGGATGATAAATAACCTAATAGAAAGAAGACCAAACATCGAAGATGTAAAAAGTGTGGGAAAAATAATTTTTGATACTAAATAATGGAATCAAGAGATTTTTTTAATGGGTAAGAGGGGTACACATGGAAAATAATACCAATTGAATGTGAAAAATATCACTAATTCAGAAGAATAAGAGAAGGTTTAAATCAGCAAATATCCCGTATTTTAGTGTTTAGACAACATGAAACATGTGAAATGTTTTATCCATTAACCTATGTGATGGGTTGTTGGTGGAAATAATCAAAAACAACCTATATGGTAGCAATGAAGGGAATATTCTATCACTACTGCTAAAGTGGTTCCCAAAAAGGATGTGGTGATATGTACAATGTTTTTTCAATCAATAATATTTTACATTCCATTTGATTCTAGTTCTATACATTAATTAATATCCTATAAATTTAGTAGAACTTTTCAAACACCACATCAAAATATGGAGGTTTAGTTATCTTTGAGAATATAAAATTGGAAATTATTGCACGAAAATTCTATAATGCCTTCCTATGTAATGTTTTCCGACTCAACCTCCCATAAAATCATGTCTATCATCATTTGGGGGAGTTCAATTCCATATTGGTCACTAAATGGATATCTTTATACAAATCCAACATCAAATTTTAGGAATAGTATATCGTTGTTCACATCTGGAAGGATGCTCTAATTATGTATAAGTGTATGGAGGGAGATGAATCTCTTTTTGAATTATAATATAAATTTGGGATAATATCGCCTTATTAACAATCATGAATTTCTCAAATAATTGAGTTTATAAAGAGAATCATGCTCTAAGAAATGTACATTATGAAAAAATGAACTATTTTGTTCCTCAACGAGTTTCCTATTCATCCTCTTGATTAAGTTGTTGAGTAATCAATTGAACTAATTCTTGGATCTCTTCATATATTTCAGAAACCATATAACATGACCACTATTGGTCTAAAAGAACTGATTTAGTCGTTATAAGCGAATATGGATAATGGTTTTATATGTTTTTGTAATTCACCATGGGGTGAACCAGTCCTCAATATTATGAAAAGGATGGATATATGTTCTTTTGTATTTATTTTCATGAGCTCAAAAAATCATGATAAATAACACGTATAACCTTCTATGCATATATGACATGTTCGATCATTTATGTGGGGATAGTTATTTATAAATGGTGTACCTTTGGATGGGATACCCTAAAGTAATGGTAAAGAAAGAAGATATTCAAAAGACTACATTTTAAATGAGGTATTGACACTATGAGACCATAAATATTCCCCTGATTGTCATTAATTAACAATTAATATTCATGGACATATTGAATATAGTATTATATATTTCCTTGACTAATTAGTGTTACTCTTAGATTAGGATATTTTTTAATACTCTAAGGATAGTGAGGAAAATGAGTTGAATTTTAATACAATTATAACGGATTTGATGTTAGGGAAACTCATTGAAATGTATAGTAAATGAATTTTTTTGGAGGGGGAGGTATTATTTTAGGTGAATGTATCCCCCAGTTTAGGGATAGTTTTAGATCCATCCAATACAAAGGAAATTGATGATTTCTAAATGCCAACATCAATAATAGAGATATCTAGGTTTCATGGATTATCTAGACTGTACTAGTGATTTATATAGTACATATCATGATTATAAAACACACAAAACAATATTACTCGAAAGGAAGAATAGTATTTCTGGAATAGGATTGTGATAGATTGTTTAAAGAGTTAAAAATTTTTCTTATCCCTACACCAGTTCACACAATACGAACAAGTGGGGGAACTACTATTGTGTAAAAAATGATTAAAAAAGGAATAGGTTATGTAATAATTAAAAATAATAATGTTATAGCCTATGATCAAGGTTGTTGAATTTTTTTGAGCAAAAAAATCTCACAATTGATCATTATCTAAAAACTCTGTTATTTTCATTGAAATGTTGGTGGAATTATCTACATAAGATTTGTGTGAGATATATACTGATAAAAAGATAGTAAAATATATATTCAAACTAAAAGATCATAAAATGATCCAATGAAGTTGGTTATATCTCCTCATGTATTAAAATTTATTTATCCACTCTCATATTGGTAATGAAAATAAGGTGGTAGATGTAACAAGTATAATGGATCCTATATCATTATCAATTATGATAATTGTGATAGATCAAATATTATTAGATTTTCGAATGAGAGACTTGGGAATCATTATGGGAGGAACATCATTAATCCATCTTCAATTGTTCTCTCATCCATCCCTCATAGAGACATGATCTGTAGCCAAGGAAATGATGTGGAAATTTAGAAGAATGTGGAATCTATGAGAAAGAAGAAATCTCTAGTGTTCCAATATGATAATGAAGCTGTTAATTATTTTGGTCACGACTATTTGTACTATCCAATATGGAGATAATTAATCATATTTTGAGTGTTATACAAATCTCAACCTTCTATATTCACCAGTGGTGCACAAAAGATCTATCAGGATCTGTAAGAGAACTATTTTTTGGAAAATATAAAAATAGAGATTGTTGTATAAAAATAAATTTATAGTTTGTTAGAAAGTAATGTTAGAAAGAAAAAAGTAAATAAGGGATGATGAATCCATTACCCATAAAAACCTGGGAATTAGAAAATATCACCGTGGACTTTGTCATCGGAATTCTAAAGACATCCATTGGAAATAATGTTATATGGGTTGTTACAAATCATCGTAAAAATAACACTCACATTGTCAAGATTTTAGAGGAATTACCACTTCATAAACTAGTATGGATATAAGTCATAGAAGTGTTAAGGCTTCATGTATTATCATTATCAATTTTACCTAATAGAGATCTGTGATTTACCTCATTGTTTTTCAGAAGTGTATAACATGATCTAAACACATAACTGACCTTTATTAAAGCCTACCATCCCCAAAAATATGGAAAATATCATAGAATTATTCATTTAGTAGAAGACATGTTGAGAGCATGTTATATGGAAATCAATGTTGAATGGTAAGGTCAACATCATCTAGCCGAATTCAATTACAACCCCATTTTCTACTAAAGCATTCTTAAAGGATCAATATGAATCTGTTTATTATAAAAGATTCAAAACACCAAAATATTGGGATTAATTTTGTGAATATATAATTCAAGAACATGAAATGGTTGATGAAATGGTGTAGAAGGTTAAAACCATTTAGTTTTACATATAGGGAGCCAAAATTTTAAAAAAAACTCTTCATAGAAAATAGTTTATGAGACCTTGAGATTATGGTTGGAGACATGGTATTTCTATCCACATATCTATCAAAGAATATCATGAGATTTACAATGAATAGAAAGATGAGTTCCAAGTACAGTGGCCCATTAAATATTTTTGATTGTGTCAAACTATATCCAATTGATTGGAAAATCCAGCTATAATGTCTCCAGTACACTATGTAATCCATTTATCCTTCTTTAGGATGAACATTCACTATCCCTCTCATGTATGGAATGTTGAGGTGGTAAATTTGGATGACGATCTATTTTAAAAGAAGTAGATGATGAAGATCTTTGAACATACCAGTAAAGTCACACCCAATAACTCTACTCACATAGTAAAATTACTATGTTGGAACCATAAGTACAATGTGGTAATATGAGAACTAGAAAAATCATTGATGGAGAATTAACCTAACTTGTTTCAACCATAATATGTAAAATAAAATTTCAAGGTAGAAATTTTTTAAGGGGGAGAATGTAACAACACAAATTTTTCCTCTGGAAAATACCTTCTTAAATTTTTTTCATATAGTATAAATCATAAGAATTAATTTAATGGGCACAATAAATTACATATAAATTAATAATGAATGATAGAACTAGTATTTATAGATGTTAAGGAGCTTAATCCAATAATATAGTCACTTGAACTTTGGAATAGAAATATCACCCTTATAAATATTGAATAAACCAAATAAATAGTAACCTCCCCTCTGAATGTATAAATAAAAATTAATCTTATAAATAAAAATATGATATATTTATATCACAGTATATAAAAATAAATGTTTGAAAAAAGATAAATTATTTTATGGTATTATAGGAAAAAATTAATATTTATATATAAATTTATAGCTAATATAAAAAATAAAATAAGGTTATTATAAAAAATATTCTTAAATTAATAATTTGTTGTATTATATTTAAAATATAAATTTATGAGTCATTAATTAATTTTTCAAAGTTTTTTAAAATAATTTATAATTTTAAAAATAGTATTCTTTGAGTAAACACAGATTTTAATGAGTAATGATATTTATTATATCTATTATTTTTATCATAAAATTGTGTCCAATTTTAAATTAGAATCATTTAATTTTTTTTTTTAAATTTATATGGTATTGTGAAATTGAAGAATTTTTGTTAATAGTGAAATACAGTAATTTATGTTATTTAACAAATACATGAAATATTGAGTCATAGATGATATATGAATGATGTATGCCCATAATATTGAACTCCCTTTAATTATTTTAAAATATTTAGGAATAATTATTAAACTATTAATAGATGTGATTAAAACTAATTAACTAAGGATATAAATAATAAAAAACACCCCTCTCCCCCACAATAACTACCGCCACTCACCTCCACTTTTCTATACACAATTAATTATTTGCGAATTGACAACATGCCTCTGAATCCTCTTTCCAAAGACTCTCCTCTATGAAAATGAACCATTTTTCTCATAAAAAATCCAATGCTTATTTCTTAAGTTTTCAAGGAGAAGAAATTCAAGACATAAAATCCTCTTTCTTTTTTCTTTTAATTTCTTATCGAATTTATTTTCATATTGTATTCCATAATAAATAAGCCTTGTATATGTGAAATGAAAACTAAATTATATTTTATATAATATATTATTATCATGTTCATAGAATTATTATTCATCAATCATCATCTCATCCACTTTTTCTTAAAAAAACAAAAACATTGTCATTGATTAGTTAATTTACCGCATTCAAGGATGATGTGTTTTCAATTTCCATTGAATCCCTCATGAATGGTAATAGAAAAAATTTTATAGTTAAATAAAATTATATTATATATTTATTTCATCTTAGTTGTTTTTTTACCATTATATATACATATTATTAACTAATATGACAAATCTACATGTGATGATCAAAAACCTAAAAAAATAATATAAACAATTATCACTAATGTATTATCTAATGATCAACCTCACCACTAAAAACAAAATTAAAAAACTAAGAATATAATATTGTGGATATTAATTAATAAAACATAACTTCAATTCTAGACAAACATTCTATCATTACAAGATTTTTCATACATTTATACAAGTAACACGATCATGAAAACCAAGGAAACAAATGCACCGAAATGATAAATTTGAATATAATAACCAATAAAGAAGGCCATAAATGAATTTAATATATTTATAATAAATAAAGAACACAAATAAAATGTTATTAATAAATTAATTAATGGATTTTTGTTTCTTATCTTGGTCATTTATTTCATGTATTGAACACTTTCAGACATAAGGTATGGTATTTTACATGAACATCATTTTTTACATCTGGTTAATATTACTCCCAGTTTATCCCAATTTAATGTTTCTTAAATTTGTTTTTATTATTTTAAATTCTAATTATATGTTAAAATATCATGTATCCTGATAATATCATCCTTTTCCAAGAAATATATTTTTAAAATGATCCATTCTAAATTCTTCCCGAAAAGAAAGCCCGGTTAAAGGGGTCTTCCTATTTTCTTACCCTTTATTAAGTGCAATACATAATCCATTTTAAGTTACCAATATTTTTATGAAATCAATAATTTTATAATGAATATATATATGTACATTTATGGATTTATTATATAAAATATTCTTTCTCCACTTTAATCGTTCTTCAATATTTTCGTTAAATCACACTAAAATGATTCAATTTTAATATCTCTTTAACAATATTTTTTTGTATATTAACATCATTTTGACATAAAATATCATGATATTTCCCTATTTTCCCTTATTAATGTCCATGTATGATTTATATCAATTCTTCCATGCACCCCATTAGGATATTCCCTTTTTTTATTTATTATCAAATGATTATGGTACCCAATTCATTCCATGGGTAACCCTTATGCATCATTTTACATATGGAACACATATTTTTGAACATTATATGATGTTATTTCATAGATAGTGGTCCAATTAATTATGAATTTTTAGTCTCAAGATATGTCATGTTGGGATAGGGGGTGAAAATTATTCCTTTACCGGACATTGTCCGCTATGTGAAATGGTTATAGTAGTAAGCCTTGACTCATGTATATTTAATGTTGTGTGGTGTTTCTACATTCATAAGACAAAATTATTACATGTAATGTGTCCATAAATTTCATGATTCCATAATTTTATTCATCTTCCTTGCATTTTTATATAACATTTTATTCTTTCAAACCCATTTGATTTTCTTTATTCATATGTTTATTCCCTTACTTGGATTTTTAGCTCAACTCTTTATTCATGTATTAACCATGTTATCCTTTGAATAGTAGAAGCTCAATGGATATTTGGAGATCCTAAAGAAAAATTAAAATAAATATGTTTTATTCTATTTCTAGATTTTCAGTTTTCTATTAAAATCATCCAGGGACATTTGACTTTATAATCATTATCTTGTAATTTGATGGAAAATTATTATTAAAATCCAGTAATAACATGATTTAAATACTCAGGCCACTATATTTTAGTTTTATAATGTTGGTAATGTTTTTACATAATAGTAATCTATATAATATGGAAACAATTACAATCCGAATGGAAATTTGATTGATTCAATTTTGTGTATTTTTTCAATCCCCTTAATAAATATCCCCCTTGAAATTTCAATTTCACTGATTTATATGAGGGTAGATAAGTGTACTTATATTTTATTGATTCCCCTAGTTTTAATATCATATCCTAATACATATCTCTCTACCATAATACATTTTTATGGTAGAATGCATTTTTCTATCGAAATATTGTCTCTATGGTCTATGTTTATAACCAACTAGTCCTCAATATAGAGATCATTTTAAAACTATATCACCAATAGTTTCAGTAAAATCATGGGACATTGTATGTAAATCATCTATTGGGATACATGGAAGACATATTTTACATGATAAAGATTTTAGGGTAGTAATAGTATATAGGAAACAACTCTATTGTGATTAATAATCTCAAAGGTGCTGATGGATCTTTGAAATATCTTTAACCAAATCCCACATATTATAACTCATTTCCATGAAGATAAGTGCAGAAAGGCATTATCTCAAAAATGAAAAATATATTTCTCGCATATATTTATTAAAATATCCCATATCTTATCATTGATCAATCATAATGCGCTATTGAATTGTTATGACGATTTATATCATTTTATCATAAATTTCAGGTCCTAGTATCTTATGTTCACTATCTTCATCATAAAAAGTTAGTGTTTTAAATATTTTATTATAAATTTTTTAATATTGAACCATTTATGATATTGATTTAAATCCATTAGGTATGAAACCTCAACCATAAGAAGATATTTATCACATACCTATATGTTTTACCCTCATATTGTCTTTTAGTTTGGGTATCATAAGACATACTAATGTTCAACATATCCTTTAAAACAATTTGTGGTATTTTACATGATATAGTGGTAAATAATAAATATCAATAAAATATAATAGATTATGGAGTAATTTTGAGCCTCAAAATATCCTAGATATATATCATTTTACGCTAACTAGTTTATAAGTACTCTTGTATAGAAATGAAGAAATTTTTAACTGAATAATGATATATTAAAACACATACATTATTCATTTTGGATTCCCATAGAGGACCTCTGACAATGTCCATGGTAATTCTTCTCTTATTTCAATATATGTATGGATAATTGATTAATTATCCCATATAAACATTTCCTTTATGATTTAATTTACTAATATACCATGAATTTTGTTGTGTATTTCATAATGAACATTTTCAAATTTTCCCTAAAATAGCATTCATTGATTTGTCAATTCATATCCATGATCCATGGGTGGATGCATAATTCTAGGCTATGTGCAGCATTCAATAGAACCCTTATTCTCTTAGGATTATATAGTACACATAGTCTGGAACCAAATATTAGGATTCCCTCTTCATTTATTTTGAACATTGACGAATTTAGTTTTATTATAGCATCCACATTTTTCATTATTTCTACATTATCGTTCATTCCTCTTTTATGTTCTCTGAAATTGATGGTTGAGAAATAATTTCAGTTTGGTTTGAGTTTTTTCATTCCATTAGGAAATCCTTGTCCATTCTTTTCTAGTATTTTTTGATTGGATCCTTCTAAATTCTCAACATTGATATAGTTGTTTGATAGTTTATATATGAAGCATCTACTACATTATTTTTATTTCTTGGATTGATGGATTGACCAGCTGAAGTCATTGACCAAATATAACAATGTTAATAGATCACACTAATCTATTTTTGACTGAATATTTATATTATATTATTTTATTTTACACTTCTCCCTATATAGATAATTTGAAAAAAATAATCAATGATAAAATCATTATCCAAAATTCTATATCATGTGTTGGATTTTTCATTACATTAAAATTAAAATTTGATGAGGTGTAGTATATCAATTTATTATTATTCACCAATATGCTACCTGAGTCCATCATTATTGTATCTGTTAATAATGAAATGATACCATCATGTGGGTATTGTGAATACTAGTACAGTTGTAAACCACTATTTCAATTCCTTGTTGATATTTTCATATTCGTTGGTCAAAATATAATTCACTCCCTTCAATAGTGTATTTTTTGTTGGATTTGATCAATATTATAATTTCATAATCATCTTAAATTGTACCCAACTAGCTCATGGAAATTATAGATCATCACCAAAAATATTGATCATGGACACTTCTCAAAAAACGTACTCATAGATGTATCCCTAGATGTCACTTTCCTTGGGATAAAAGACCCCAATAACGATACATGCTCTATGCAAACCCGTATGTACCATACTATTCATATATATTATCCTATCTTAATGCCATCAGAATAAATTAATGCACTAAACCATCTTCTATATTCATATTGAGTATGTCAGAGTATCATATATGAAGACGACCACCATATTTTCAATGTATTCTTCAATGGATTCAGTAATTAATCGACGTAGATTTATATAGAATTAATGTGTCCATATACATCTCAATGAACATATAGTGACTATAGTTCTATTTAATTCCATAATTGGGAATATGTTCCTTATCAACATATAATTATATTTATTTATATTAAATGTATACCATAGTGTAGTAGTAGACCCCGCTATAGCTGATCAGACATGTTATGAATCCCATGAAGTATATTCTTGTTCTTGATCATGTTTTTTTGTGTTCATGATAATAATTGTTATGGTGAATTGTGCTATAAAACTTCATTATGAAGAGGACTGGTGGGACCTATAGTGAATCTCTTAGGAATATAGAACACATTTCAAGATTCCATAGAAGGTGCTTCTTCAGTTTATTCAAATAAATGTTTTTTATTCTATAGATTGTATTGTGTATTTAAATATACCAATGAATATGATCAAATGAAAACCCAAACTCTCATTCAGGAGGAAGACTGTAAAGCACTTCTAGGAATACATTAGTATAATACCTTATAATGGACATATATTTAGGCATTATTCCCTCATTTTTGTTATTCATTTGGGATTGATAAACATGATCATGATGTAATAATATCCATTATAAAGAAGAATATTGTAATATCAGTTTATCCTTTCATTGTAACTTTAATATAATTGTATAATAATTTGAGATATTTAGTGTAACAACCCATTAAAAAAATGTTGTTCGATTTATATATAGATCTCTAATACATCCCAAAATAATTTAAAATCCTAATAAAAAATATGATATGATATTTTGTGAGGTTTAGTCCATTTGTATTTACTAAGGGTGAGCTATTTGATTGGGATGTATGAATTTCCCCAACTTTTCTCTCAAAGATTAATTAACCAAATTATTTTGTGGTATTATGGAATAGTTTTTGAAAACATTAATGATATTAAAGATTACATAGAAACATAATCACACCATATAGTTTAATTTAACTACATTATATTAAATTTCTAATTTTCTATTTGATTTTATTTATAGTCATTGACTAAAACCATATTAAGGTTTTAGATGAGAATAGTATAACTAATAAAAATAAAATATAAAAATTGTAAACATAAACGAAATTTCTTATAAATGAAATTAATATCATGATACAAGAGTTTATGGGTTTCAATATAAGTTATCCATGGTTGTAGTTCCCTGAACCTAGTTTCCTATATCCATGGTCTACTTCGAGACATTGTCATAATATATGAAAAATCACATCAATAAGGATTAAATAGTTTAGCATTGTTTATAAAATAAAAAAATACATGAAAATATCATTACATTTTATATCAAAAAATACCAAGATATTTTAATTTCTAAATTCCATTTTTCCCCGATGAATATCCCTACATATTAACCACTAAACAAGTCTTAATATCTTGGGGAAGATAAAATATAAGAATGGGATTGGAACAAATGCTCAGTAAGTGTATTTGTATATATTAAAGTATGAATAAATAAGAAATAACTAATATTATAAGTTAAATAACTCAAAAATACTATAATTAATTAATAATAATAGAAATATATGTCTTAAAAAAAATGACAATCAAATAATGGAATATAAATAATCACATAACCTTGAATCGTATCCATGTATATTATAGCTGAAAATTAACATGGAATGTCAATAATTGAATTCATAATGATATAATACATAATTCTAGACATTTAAAGCATGCTATAAATGTCTTGGTGGAATAAATATGATAGTTTCGAGTCCTTGCGAAATGATATCAATATAAATGGGTCAATATATGGGAAAATCACAATCTAATTAATCTCGTAAAAAATATTGATGAATTGAGGGGTTATAGAGGGCCCCACCAATTATATAAAATGTCTTCAAAATTCTTCATAGAATATGGGTAAAACATATTACACATAAAATTCATATATAATATAAAATAAAAAAAGTGTAATGATTTTCATATATCAATAGTTATAAACATAATCCATCAAGAGAAAAAGGTATTTAATCAATTAAGTATATCCCTATTAAAACTTATCATAACCCATATAGAGAAATAATAAAGATGATATCATTGTTGAATAAACCAATTAATTTATAATTAACCCCAATGAATTAATTATAATTTTCAATTTTTATGATAACATAGAACATTTCATAATGTACATAACCTTTCATTTAAAATCACCTTTAATATTTTAAAAATAAAAAATTAATTAAATATTATGAAAAATTATTCCATTTAAAATCATTTTTGTAGACTATGAATTTCTAGAATAGTCAAGAATTTTTTTAGTCCAAAATGGAATTATAATAATAAAAGGTAATCATTAATTAAATGACTGTATGGAAGATGGTTAATTCAATACATTCTATATAATATTAAATTAACATCCCATTGGGAGTGTAAAATTGGATAGAAAAGAGCATAGTTCTAAATATGAAGAAAATCCAATCTAAATTATTGTTAAAATTTAGTACATGGGTAAAAAAGTAATAAAATAAAAAAATTGGTTAAATTTAAATCATTTTTTAAATCATTTTTTATATAAAATATTTTGTAAGAAAACGGATTTACAATTGATGTATGAAATAATGTTGGATTTTCTTGAAAATAATTTATTCATAATTTTACTTATGAAAGAGAGGAAATGTGCTACTATTTCCTTTAAATTTCATTAATAAACATAAGAGAAGAAATTATATTTATTTTAGTATATAAATATCAAATAATTTCCCCATAAGATATGTAAACATAACAAATCATGAATAATGAATATATTATAAAATAAAACAGTACAGCTTGGGTAAAATATATTTCATAAGCCCTATAAAATATATGACATAAAAGGTAATATATATTACATTGAAATTAAATTATTTAATGACGTAATATACCAAAAATGTACTATATGTACAACAAAAAATATATATGTGGTGAATATGTCTTATGACTCGTGGAAGTAAAAGTGAGACGAGAAACCTTTACCTTAAGTCAGAATCATCACCTACATTTTTATATTCCTGAATAACAATATTATGTTAATAATTTTATTTCATAATAATCTTTTTATAATTTTATTATTCCTATTACTTCAATTTTAACCATCCTTTATATGATTAACTATAAATTATTCATATGTCGATGTTTCGATGATATTTGGATAATGTGTCAAAAATTACTTTGGGAAGTTCACTATAGTCAAAGAAGTCATTATTTAAGCATATATAAAAACATAATTGTAATGGCCCGGACCTCTCTGGTCCATTACTTTGTGAAATGTTGGTGTTGGAGGTGTTCCGGGAGGTCAAGGGGACTTATCCCCAACACTCTGCCAATTTTCTAGTTCTGTGAACAATGTTTCCAGTTTTATGAACAGTAACAGATCAGTGAGACAGATCAGTTTCACGGATCGGTGAGACAGATCAGTTTCACAGATCAGTGAGACAGATCAGTTTCACAGATCGGTGGGACAGATCAGTTTCACAGATCGGTGGGACAGATCAGTTTCACAGATCGGTGCGACAGATCAGTTTCACAGATCGGTGCGACAGATCAGTTTCACAGATCGGTGAGACAGATCAGTTTCACAGATCGGTGAGACAGATCAGTTTCACAGATCGGTGAGACAGATCAGTTTCACAGATCGGTGAGACAGATCGGTGAGACAGATCGGTGAGACAGATCGGTGAGACAGATCGGTGAGACAGATCGGTGAGACAGATCAGTGAGACAGATCGGTGAGACAGATCGGTGAGACAGATCGGTGAGACAGATCTGTGAGACAGATCGGTGTGACAGATCGGTGAGACAGATCGGTGTGACAGATCAGTTTCACAGATCAGTTTCACAGATCGGTGTGACAGATCGGTTTCACAGATCAGTTTCACAGATCGGTGAGACAGATCGGTGAGACCGATCCGTGTGACATATCAGTTTCACAGATCAGTTTCACAGATCGGTGTGACAGATCAGTTTCACAGATCAGTTTCATGTACAGTAACGGTGGGTGAACAGTGTTTCCAGACTCCTACAGTTTTGCCCCTTTTGACGTTTCCTTTGACGTAAAATACATTTAAAGCCTTATTTTAAGGGCTCATAAGGCCGTTTCAAATGCCATAAATCCTAATATTAATTATTCCTAAGGCTTGGAATGTTTTACTTGGTCAAACCGCGTGGGTTAATGCGATCCGTTTTTAATGGAGAATTAACCGGATCTTAAACCGTCACCTCGTTAAATCTTAAAAAGGGACGAGATATCATTCTCCCTTGTTCCTTCCCTTTTGTTCTTAACTAAGAGGCGCTAGAACCTTTCAATCCTTTCCTTAGGAGTTGCACAAACAACCCTTACTCCTAGGATCAGTCCCGCTCTGTTGGATGCAACCAAGCTGTGTCGATCTTTCTTCCACATAAGTTGTCTCGAGGGGAGGATCGTGACCTGCTGTGTGGATAAAGGACGTCAAGAACTCTTCGAGGTAGGGGATTCATGGCTTCTCTAATTATATATGTGCAATCGTAGAATTATCATGATTTATTCCTTTGGATCACAATGAAATTGACCTAATTAAATACTTGAACCGGATTAAAAGAATTGGTTGATCGCATGCTGTTGCTTTATACCGTGATAACGGTTTGCCTCATGTTTTCCTAGATATAGTGATATCTATGTTTTCTTTGATTTATTGTTCGTTCATGATTGAAATTGATAATGAACGTAAAGCCGGAATTAATTGTTGATTAATTGGCTAAAGATAAAGAGGCATGTAAATTAATCTGGTTGTTGTCGTTGTTGTAGTTGTTCTAATTTGAGGATAATCAAATTAGGGAAGTAAGCATGGTTATTTAATTGTGATAGCTTACTGATTAGGTATCCATGATTAGAACCTACGAATAACAAATCTGTTAATTCAATATGGTTTAGAGAACAGATTATGTGGGAATTTCAAAAAGGGTTCTGAGTTACCCTCTTGTTTGTTAAAGGGCCGAGAGCCCATTTTGTGATGTTTGTTTTCCTGCTGCTTGTGCTGTGATGTGAGCTTGGATGGTTGTTGTGATATGTGGAGGCATTGAGGCCTTATAGTTGTGTCAGCGGATGATGCCTAGTGTGGCGAGATGCATCGGTTTATGCATATGGGTGTCAGGGAGGACACCAGGGGTGATGGAATGGGACGGATGTGGTTGCTGGTTGCTTGTGGTTTTCTTGAATGTTAATCTGCTTTGCTTTTCCCCACTGCTCAAGGCAGCTGGTCTTGCTTACCCTCATTCTGAAGGAGGCGAAGACACGCGGGGTATGCCACGTGCTTTCTGTGTTTAGCCTCTCGATGGAGGATGGGTCTATGCTCTTTCTATAGGCGGCAAAGACTCGACGGGTAGTATATCTACTCACCGTGTTGAGCCTCCTTTGTGTTTAGAAGCATAGGATGTTTTTTTAGAATGCCTGGGAATGTGGAAAAGTATTTCTGTATTGAATGTTTGATTAAATGGTGAAAATCCACGGGGATGGAGATGCTAGAATTTAAAGGTGATGTGAATCATAAAAAGGAGAAGTTGTATTGAAAGTGACGCCATTTCAGTTAAATGGGGAATTGTTCAATCTTAATTAATGCTTAAAGAATTAACTAATGTACAGTGGAACTGATAAATGAGAATGGAGTAATCTAATAAAGCTCTTCAATTGGTTGTGTGCTTATAGGATACCTAGTCTTAGAAGTAGCAGCCTGGAGTCTGAGAGGCGTTAGCTGCAGTTGTATCTATGACTAGGTAATGCCCATAGTGTGGATGTGAGTTACTTATATATTCTGTACTTTTTGTGTTTCTATACGCTACTCCACCCTGTCGGTAAGGGCAACTGACACCCCGGGGATTCTGAGCCCTGGGGGGGTGTTTTCCCCAACATTCTGATGGGAGGTTGAATGGATGACTACCCCCTTTGGCCCCGCTCTCTTATCTTGGTAGATCTAGTGCTGGTAGGCACAGTGGTTAGTTTTACCCATATATGTGTGTAGAGGGCTGTAATGGCCTGTGGTTATTTCACACACATATATTCTGGATATAGTATCCTATGGACTACTATAGGTGTAACGTGTATAGGCTGTGATGGCTTGAGGATCCTTACTCGGTGTAAGGGCTGTAATGGCTTCAGGTATAATACCCGACGTATGATACACGTTATGAGAGCTGTGGTGGCTCCCGGAAACTACCTGGTTACTTTTGGTTGTGAGGATTGTGTGGAGCTTAGCCCAGGTGTCTGCGGGCAAGCCTATGTGGTGCACGTGGTGCAGATTGTGGAGCTTGACCCATGTTGATACGGGAAAGCCTTTGGAGAGAGATGCACAGGACGTATGTCGTTGGGGCAAAGCGGCAAACCAGTGGGGAAGTAGTAGCGGGGTACCCTTGACATTCTTTACTATATGCTATATTCTTGTATGTGTTACTTGGTGAGAGTATCCATGGTGAGGTTGGGAACATAGTATACCTGTTTAGGTGACGAGTTAGTTTCACTTGTTGTTCACTGGGCTTTAGCATGCTTTCTTTACTTTTGAACGAGAGTCTTGGGGAGGATCCTACTGAGTATACTGTTATACTCACCCTATGTACATATAAACTGTTTTTCAGGTCACTTGGAGCAGGTTGCAGATCAAGCTGGTTACTACTAGCTTGCGGTTGGAGGAGGAGCTGTTCGGGCTTGTGGTCGCTGTCGTTTTACTTTCTTTTGGGTACTTTTAGTTTCCCCTTTTGGTTGTAGTACTTTTGCATGACATTTCATATATGTACTTGGGTTTCTTTTACATTTCAGTTATGAGTTGGAGTTGGTTGGATTCTATTCTATCTCTCTCTCTTCTGCATGTGTTCTCTTAGAGGGTAATGCCTCCCATTTGTGTGTGTATTATACCCTCGGTGCTAGTCGCCAACCCGGGGCCTACTGGAGGCGGGACTCGGGGGTCATTATCTCCCTTTTCACATTGCCGGCCCAGGAGGGGTACACTTTGTGGGGAGGGGGTCGTGACAGAGTGGTATCAGAGGTCTGGTTGAGTGATAGGATGGAGTTTGGAGTTAGGCACAGGTGAGGATGCATGGGATGGTAGGGCAACAGTGTCATTCATGTTTAGCAAGTGGGGTAAACACTGGTGACCGGCAGAGACATAGGCGTTCAGGGCCCCCTATGATCTGTTGCACGGACCTTTAAGTTTACGATGGCTACTAAACAAAGTCATACTGGTTGCAGGGTAGAGACCTAGGAAAGGATGATGCATCATTATTCCTTGCGCCTGTGTTTTAATGGGTAGACCTTTGGATAGGTAACCTAAAATTAATAAAACAAAATAATTAATTAATTAAGGTTGAGTCTTCCATATTCCAGGCTTAGGAGCTCTAACGATTGTTATTTTACAGGTATGGCTCCAGGTCGGCGTCCCCGTCAGGTTTGCGCAGAAGGTGCCCAGCAGGCTGTTCCAGCAGATCGCCGCCGGGTAGAGGTTGACGACGATGACACTTGGAGGAAGACACTCCGAGAGTTTCAGCGCCGGAGTCTACAGAAGTACGAGGGCTCCGTTTCAGATGCAGTCACAGAAGACTGGTTGGAGGAGGTCGAGATAGGCTTCAGTTCGATTCGTGCTCGGAAGGAACACTTGGTGTCCTTGGTTGTGACGATGTTGCGTGGAGCAGCGAGACAGTGGTGGTTCTTGTTCCTCGGGGATCGTGAGGAGTCAGCGATCTCATGGGAGGAGTTTCGAGACAGGTTTAGAGTCGAGTTTCTTTCATCGACTGCGAAGGCATCCAGTCGCCAGGAGCTTCTTACCCTTCGACAGGGGAGCTCCAGTGTTCGGGAGTTTGGAATCCGTTTCAGGAACCTTCTACGATATGCTTCAGACCTGTTACCAGATGATGAGGCCAGGGCGAGGCATTTCGAGGAGGCTTTGCGTCCAGAGATCCAGCGCCAGGTCACCCCATTTATGCTGAAGACATATCTTGAGGTGCTGGCGAGGGCAGAGGTTGTTGAGAGGACTTTGGATAGGACCGGATCGTCACGAGAGGGGAATCGTCATGATTCCTCAAGAAGCAGAGCTGTGGTCCGGGGTTCCCGGTTTTCAGGACAGAAGAGTTTCCGTTCACCTGGGGGTAGGTCCCGGCCCTTCCCATCTCATTTCTCCGGAGGTAGCAACTCTCAGACCTATGCCAAGGGATCAGGCGCTTGTTTTTCTTGTGGTGGACGTGGTCATCATCAGCGGGAGTGCCCAACTTTTCAGAGCAGTCATCGTGCACCAGGCGCTCCACTCCAGGTTCCTCCGTTGAGGCAGTTCCAGCCGAGGCAACAGCAGCAGGTTGCACCAGCTTTAGATCACCAGAGGGTAGATGGAGCAGGCAGAGGACAGCCCCATGACGATCCCCGTCCTCAGAGAGCAGAGCGCGGCCATGGTGGTGGTCGTCATCAGGGTCAGAGAGGCCGTGGAGGTGGTCGTGGTCAGCTTCATGCTCTAGCGTTGCCAGCTCCAGGCGAGCCAGACGTCGTCCGAGGTACCCTTTGCTTGTTTTCTACCTTAGTGTATGCCTTGTTTGATTCAGGAGCGACACACTCCTTTATATCCCCTACCCTTGTCCACGCTTTGGGACTTGAGGTAGAGAGGCTTCCAGTGCCCTTGGCGCTGACTACGCCAGTTGGAGGTCGAGCTAGCTTGTTTGAAGTATGTAGAGACTGTGAGCTAGTGTTGGGGCAGCACCGCTCTTGGGGAGATTTCCTATGTTTACGAATACAACCATATGATGTCATCCTCGGCATGGATTGGTTGTATTCGGTGCAGGCTATTGTGGATTGCTACAGGAAGAAGGTCGTTTTCTTTGATGAAGATGGAGAGGAAGTAGTGTTTGTTGGTGAGAGAGATCCTCGGATGAGTCATAGACGAGTTTCATCCTTATCATCCATGATGGCTGGGATGATGCTGAGTTCTTCAGAGGTTCAACAGCTGGCGTTTCCTAGGGTCGTAGAAGAGTACCCTGATGTCTTTCCAGAAGAGGTTGTATCCTTACCCCCTCGACGGAAGATCGAGTTTGGGATCGAGCTACAGCCAGGAGTGTCTCCCATCTCTATGTCTCCATATAGGATGGCCCCTTCTGAGTTACGAGAACTACGTATTCAGCTCGACGGTCTGTTGCAGTGTGGTTTTGTTCGGCCAAGTGTGTCACCATGGGGTGCACCAGTCTTGTTCGTGAAAAAGGCTGATGGCAGTTTGCGGTTGTGCGTCGATTATCATCGCTTAAACAAAGTGACAATAAAGAACCGTTATCCTCTCCCGCGGATTGATGACCTATTCGATCAACTGAAGGGTGCAAGTTGGTTTTCAAAGATCGACTTGCGGTCAGGATATCATCAGATGCGTGTAAAGGATGAGGATATCCCGAAGACTGCTTTCCGCTGTCGTCATGGGCATTATGAGTTTGTTGTAATGCCATTCGGCGTGACAAATGCTCCAGCTGTTTTCATGGGGTTGATGAATGCTGTGTTCCGTGAATTCTTGGACAAGTTTGTTGTGGTTTTCATTGACGACATCCTTGTGTACTCCACATCTGAAGAAGAGCATGCAGAACATCTACGAGCTGTTTTGGGAGTTCTTCGCCAACATCGGTTGTTTGGGAAGTTGTCCAAGTGTGAGTTCTGGGCTCGAGAAGTTCGTTTCTTGGGACATGTTGTGTCCCAACAGGGAGTAGCTGTGGATCCTTCGAAGATAGAAGCAGTGGTGTCCTGGCCAGCCCCCAAGACCGTGTCAGAGGTGCGAAGTTTCCTTGGTCTCGCAGGCTATTATAGGAGGTTTGTGGCTAATTTCTCCCGAGTTGCGACTCCTCTGACAGATTTGACCTGGAAGGATCAAGCGTTCATATGGACTGATCAGTGTCAGACATCTTTCGAGTATCTAAAGGAGAAGTTGGTAAGTGCTCCAGTCCTTTGTCTTCCAACGGAGGGAGTCCAGTTTGATGTTTTCTGTGATGCTTCACATCTGGGGCTAGGCTGTGTTCTCATGCAGCAGAGGTCAGTTGTTTCTTATGGGTCTCGGCAGTTGCGTCCCCATGAATGCAACTATGCCACCCATGATCTTGAGTTGGCAGCCGTGGTGTTTGCGCTGAAGTTGTGGAGACATTACCTCATTGGAGAGCGCTTTGTGGTTTTCACCGATCATAAGAGTTTGAGGTATGTTTTCTCTCAGCGGGATTTGAACTTGCGGCAGCGTCGGTGGATGGAGTTCTTGCAGGAATACGACTTCGAAATATCGTATACACCTGGGAAGGGAAATGTTGTTGCTGATGCACTGAGCCGAAAGTCACGTAATGATGTTGTGCGTGAATCTGGTGATTCCTGGAGAGGGATGGAAGAGCTAGCAGCTTTGCATCTTGATATGGGAGAAGTTGGAGGAAGAGGTTGTCTTTTCCAGATGACGGTGCAGTCATCCCTGATGCAAAAGGTGGAAGAGTCTCAGTTGGGTGATCTAGAGGTGGAAGTTTTGAGAGACAGAGTTGTTTGTGGGGAGGCCCCTGATGGTTGGTCAGAGGATGAACAACACCGAGTGTTGTATCATGACAGGCTTTTTGTGCCCCTGGCGATGCGCGATACGGTTCTCCGAGAGTTCCATAGCTCGCCCTTAGCTGTACATCCTGGTGTGACGAAGATGTATCGATCCTTGAGGAGTCAGTTTTGGTGGCCTGGGCTGAAGCGTTCAGTTGCAGAATGTGTGTCTCGATGTTTAGTCTGCCAGAAGGTGAAGGCCGAACACCGTGTTCCTGGTGGTCTTCTCCAGCACTTAGAGATTCCTCAGTGGAAGTGGGAGGACATCTCAATGGACTTTGTTACCGGTTTACCTCGAGCTCCGGGAGGACATGATGCTATATGGGTGGTAGTGGATCGTTTAACTAAATCGGCCCACTTCATAGCAATCAAGGAGTCGAGCTCAGTGGAGGTTTTGTCGAGGCAGTATCTGGAGGAAGTGGTGAGGCTTCACGGAGTTCCTAAGACAATCATTTCTGATCGAGACCCTCGTTTTACCTCGAGGGTGTGGAGAGGTCTCTAGCATGCTTTTGGCTCTCAACTATGCCTTAGCACTGCTTTTCATCCTCAAACGGATGGTCAGACAGAGCGAACCATCCAAACTCTTGAAGACATGTTGCACTCTTGTGTTCTTGATTTTGGAGGTTCATGGGTGAAGCACTTACCTTTGGTAGAGTTCGCTTACAATAATAGTTTTCACTCTACCATCGGCATGGCGCCGTTTGAAGCCTTGTATGGCCGGCCATGCCGTTCTCCGTTGTGCTGGACTGGGGTCGGAGAGTCAGCAATTCTCGGACCAGAACTAGTGCAGAATACGACGGAGATGGTTCAAGTGATTCGTGAGAGGATGAAGACAGCACAAGATCGTCAGAAATCTTATGCGGATCAAAGAAGGAGACCCTTAGAGTTTAATGTTGGGGATCATGTGTTTCTGAAGGTGACTCCCCATCGTGGGCAGCGAAGGTTTGGTCGTGGAAGTAAGCTTTCTCCCCGTTTTGTTGGGCCTTTCGAGGTGTTAGCTCGTGTTGGAGCTGTGGCATATCGAGTAGAACTTCCCCCTCGGATGAGTCGGATACATGATGTTTTTCATGTATCGCAGCTCCGTCATTATCTTCATGATGAATCTCATGTTATCGATTGGGGAGAGATCGATATTGATGATGATGCAACCTTCGAGGAGCGACCTGTGGAGATCCAAGACCACAAGGAGAAGGTGTTGCGTGGGCGTTCTATTCCTTTAGTTCGTGTCTTGTGGCGACACGGTGGCATGGAGGAGAGTACCTGGGAGCGTGAGTCACAGATACGTGCTCAGTACCCAGAGTTGTTTAATGTTTAACTCCTTTCATGTAATGATGTTTTCTCTGTGGTTGGACCTTTCATGTTTTATTTATGTACCTTTGATGTGATGTTGTGAATGAATTGTTTGGGTATGGATTGTTTGTTCCCGGATGTCATAGTTTTGTTCCAGCTTTCGAACAACTCATGGTGGGTTTCCCCTGAGAGGTATCTTATGGGGTAGTTGTTCGGACCCCTCTTTTCTTCTGGGTTGGTTTTTTTATTCTCGAGGACGAGAATGTTTTGAGAGGTATCTAATGTAATGGCCCGGACCTCTCTGGTCCATTACTTTGTGAAATGTTGGTGTTGGAGGTGTTCCGGGAGGTCAAGGGGACTTATCCCCAACACTTTGCCAATTTTCTAGTTCTGTGAACAGTGTTTCCAGTTTTATGAACAGTAACAGATCAGTGAGACAGATCAGTTTCACGGATCGGTGAGACAGATCAGTTTCACAGATCGGTGAGACAGATCAGTTTCATAGATCGGTGAGACAGATCAGTTTCACAGATCGGTGAGACAGATCAGTTTCACAGATCGGTGAGACAGATCAGTTTCACAGATCGGTGAGACAGATCAGTTTCACAGATCCGTGAGACAGATCAGTTTCACAGATCAGTGAGAGAGATCAGTTTCACAGATCGGTGAGACAGATCAGTTTCACAGATCGGTGAGACAGATCGGTGAGACAGATCGGTGAGACAGATCGGTGAGACAGATCGGTGAGACAGATCGGTGAGACAGATCGGTGAGACAGATCGGTGAGACAGATCGGTGAGACAGATCGGTGAGACAGATCGGTGAGACAGATCGGTGTGACAGATCGGTGAGACAGATCGGTGTGACAGATCAGTTTCACAGATCAGTTTCACATATCGGTGTGACAGATCAGTTTCACAGATCAGTTTCACAGATCGGTGAGACAGATCGGTGAGACCGATCGGTGTGACAGATCAGTTTCACAGATCAGTTTCACAGATCGGTGTGACAGATCAGTTTCACAGATCAGTTTCATGTACAGTAACGGTGGGTGAACAGTGTTTCCAAACTCCTACAGTTTTGCCCCTTTTGACGTTTCCTTTGACGTAAAATACATTTAAAGCCTTATTTTAAGGGCTCATAAGGCCGTTTCAAATGCCATAAATCCTAATATTAATTATTCCTAAGGCTTGGAATGTTTTACTTGGTCAAACCGCGTGGGTTAATGCGATCCGTTTTTAATGGAGAATTAACCGGATCTTAAACCGTCACCTCGTTAAATCTTAAAAAGGGACGAGATATCATTCTCCCTTGTTCCTTCCCTTTTGTTCTTAACTAAGAGGCGCTAGAACCTTTCAATCCTTTCCTTAGGAGTTGCACAAACAACCCTTACTCCTAGGATCAGTCCCGCTCTGTTGGATGCAACCAAGCTGTGTCGATCTTTCTTCCACATAAGTTGTCTCGAGGGGAGGATCGTGACCTGCTGTGTGGATAAAGGACGTCAAGAACTCTTCGAGGTAGGGGATTCATGGATTCTCTAATTATATATGTGCAATCGTAGAATTAGCATGATTTATTCCTTTGGATCACAATGAAATTGACCTAATTAAATACTTGAACCGGATTAAAAGAATTGGTTGATCGCATGCTGTTGCTTTATACCGTGATAACGGTTTGCCTCATGTTTTCCTAGATATAGTGATATCTATGTTTTCTTTGATTTATTGTTCGTTCATGATTGAAATTGATAATGAACGTAAAGCCGGAATTAATTGTTGATTAATTGGCTAAAGATAAAGAGGCATGTAAATTAATCTGGTTGTTGTCGTTGTTGTAGTTGTTCTAATTTGAGGATAATCAAATTAGGGAAGTAAGCATGGTTATTTAATTGTGATAGCTTACTGATTAGGTATCCATGATTAGAACCTACGAATAACAAATCTGTTAATTCAATATGGTTTAGAGAACAGATTATGTGGGAATTTCAAAAAGGGTTCTGAGTTACCCTCTTGTTTGTTAAAGGGCCGAGAGCCCATTTTGTGATGTTTGTTTTCCTGCTGCTTGTGCTGTGCTGTGAGCCTGGATGGTTGTTGTGATATGTGGAGGCATGGAGGCCTTATAGTTGTGGCAGCGGATAATGCCTAGTGTGGCGAGATGCATCGGTTTATGCATATGGGTGTCAGGGAGGACACCAGGGGTGATGGAATGGGACGGATGTGGTTGCTGGTTGCTTGTGGTTTTCTTGAATGTTAATCTGCTTTGCTTTTCCCCACTGCTCAAGGCAGCTGGTCTTGCTTACCCTCATTCTGAAGGAGGCGAAGACACGCGGGGTATGCCACGTGCTTTCCGTGTTTAGCCTCTCGATGGAGGATGGGTCTATGCTCTTTCTATAGGCGGCAAAGACTCGACGGGTAGTATATCTACTCACCGTGTTGAGCCTCCTTTGTGTTTAGAAGCATAGGATGTTTTTTTAGAATGCCTGGGAATGTGGAAAAGTATTTCTGTATTGAATGTTTGATTAAATGGTGAAAATCCACGGGGATGGAGATGCTAGAATTTAAAGGTGATGTGAATCTTAAAAAGGAGAAGTTGTATTGAAAGTGACGCCATTTCAGTTAAATGGGGAATTGTTCAATCTTAATTAATGCTTAAAGAATTAACTAATGTACAGTGGAACTGATAAATGAGAATGGATTAATCTAATAAAGCTCTTCAATTGGTTGTGTGCTTATAGGATACCTAGTCTTAGAAGTAGCAGCCTGGAGTCTGAGAGACGTTAGCTGCAGTTGTATCTATGACTAGGTAATGCCCATAGTGTGGATGTGAGTTACTTATATATTCTGTACTTTTTGTGTTTCTATACGCTACTCCACCCTGTCGGTAAGGGCAACTGACACCCCGGGGATTCTGAGCCCTGGGGGGGTGTTTTCCCCAACATTCTGATGGGAGGTTGAATGGCTGACTACCCCCTTTGGCCCCGCTCTCTTCTCTTGGTAGATCTAGTGCTGGTAGGCACAGTGGTTAGTTTTACCCATATATGTGTGTAGAGGGCTATAATGGATTGTGGTTATTTCACACACATATATTCTGGATATAGTATCCTATGGACTACTATAGGTGTAACGTGTATAGGCTGTGATGGCTTGAGGATCCTTACTCGGTGTATGGGCTGTAATGGCTTCAGGTATAATACCCGACGTATGATACACGTTATGCGAGCTGTGGTGGCTCCCGGAAACTACCTGGTTACTTTTGGTTGTGAGGATTGTGTGGAGCTTAGCCCAGGTGTCTGCGGGCAAGCCTATGTGGTGCACGTGGTGCAGATTGTGGAGCTTGACCCATGTTGATACGGGCAAGCCTTTGGAGAGAGATGCACAGGACGTATGTCGTTGGGGAAAAGCGGCAAACCAGTGGGGAAGTAGTAGCGGGGTACCCTTGACATTCTTTACTATATGCTATATTCTTGTATGTGTTACTTGGTGAGAGTAGCCATGGTGAGGTTGGGAACATAGTATACCTGTTTAGGTGACGAGTTAGTTTCACTTGTTGTTCACTGGGCTTTAGCATGCTTTCTTTAATTTTGCACGAGAGTCTTGGGGAGGATCCTACTGAGTATACTGTTATACTCACCCTATGTACATATAAACTGTTTTTCAGGCCACTTGGAGCCGGTTGGAGATCAAGCTGGTTACTACTAGCTTGCGGTTGGAGGAGGAGCTGTTCGGGCTTGTGGTCGCTGTCGTTTTACTTTCTTTTGGGTACTTTTAGTTTCCCCTTTCAGTTGTAGTACTTTTGCATGACATTTCATATATGTACTTGGGTTTCTTTTACATTTCAGTTATGAGTTGGAGTTGGTTGGATTCTATTCTATCTCTCTCTCTTCTGCATGTGTTCTCTTAGAGGGTAATGCCTCCCATTTGTGTGTGTATTATACCCTCGGTGCTAGTCGCCAACCCGGGGCCTACTGGAGGCGGGACTCGGGGGTCATTATCTCCCTTTTCACATTGCCGGCCCAGGAGGGGTACACTTTGTGGGGAGGGGGTCGTGACAATAATCATGAAATAGTAGTCCTGTTTTTTACATCAATTATAATTTAAAAGCCAATCATTAAATATTTTTATAAAAATGAACTAGATTTCAATCATCGAGGTGGCATGTCATATGTACACATGAGTACATTTCCATTTTTAAATGATCATTACGGAATGAAATTTTGTAAAACATTATTTTAAAAAATGAAAATAATATCATATATACAATTTTATTTCTTCAAAAATACTAATAAATATCATTCATGTGATATGGTGATGAATGTATAATAATATCTCTTCATGAAGGGAGTAGACAACATGTACAAGAATGACGTCATCATCAATATTTTGGTGAAATGGTAAGAAATAAAATGTTATAATATCATTTAGGTATGATAAACATATCATTAATGTATCAGTAATTAGAGTTATATCACAAATTTTATTTAAAATTTTTTGCACTACCTTTCAGGTAAATCATTATTGAACATTGATTTATGTCTCTTTCTACGGTGGAAGTCCACAGTAAACACGAGAGATTATATTCCATCCCATACACAAAAGAATGTATAAGGTATGTTATATTTAATTACTCATTAGGTATAATTATGATATTAATATCATATATATACCATATATCCATCAGCATACCCATCCATGAGTGGTGGTAATGGAAAAATGTATTACCTTTGTTCATGATTTGATGGTCTACCGTAGAAGAATAATGATGATTTCATAGACCATTTGATGGAAGTGTGGGGGTTTTTAGGTTATTCGCATATGAGAAAAACATCTAACTATATGAAATTTCAATAAGATATTATATTAGAATATTTTATTAACAATTGTAGGATGTATAAGAAGAAATAAAAACACAAAACTCATTGAAGAACATGACCTCTTATTTTGGTAACCTTTATAGGATTTCACTAATGTTCTTCCTAGGAAAGATTTAATGAAAAATAAATGAATATAGGAAAAGGGTATGGACATATTGATGTTATTTTTGAATGAATTTTCTGATCCAAATGTGTTCCATTGTGAATTTTAGAGATGATATGGGGTGGTCTTCTATAAGTGATTTGAGTGGGACCCTTGTAAATAAAAATAGAGAACATTTTTTTCACATTATAGAATGGAAAAAAATACCATATTTTATATAATTATAAAATATAGGGTCTAAATACATCAATAAAATCGTTTTTATAAATTTTTTAGGTCATTTAAAAACTTATATTCTTTTTCTAACCAATGGTAAAATAGTTTTTAGCTTAACCACAGTAATTAATCTTTATTATTTTTAATGTTGAATTTTTTCTAGATTAGGTTTACATTATTTTATAATATAAATTATAATGATTTCAAAAACAGATATTTTTTCTAAATTGTTTTCACTGAATGGGATTATTTTAATTTTTTTTATTAATTCCATTGATGGGAAGTGAAAAAAAGTATTTAAATATAAAATTTTAAAATGATTACAAAGTTTTTATGTTAAATTATTTTATGAAAATAATTTAAAATTATTATATTGGATTAATAGATATATTATTTGACTAATGGTACTCTATAATTAAATAAAAATATAATTAAATAGTTCAAATAATTTAATTGAAAATATAGTTTTGCGTTAATATTCAATATATTTCCATGTTCTTCATAATATTATTATTTTTTGATAAACATAAAAAAACTGTACATTATATTTATAGAATGATTTATAAATATTCGGTTTATTATTTTCAAAATAAATTTTATAAAAGAGTTTAAAATTGTAATAAATAATTTTCCTGAATCACGACTAAATTGAATTTTATAAAAATTCCATTATCAGCATACATTTATTTTCATATATCAAATAGTAAATGATTTATAAAAAATAACTAGATAACCCTTATATTTATTTTTATAAAGTGTAAACAATATAATATTATTGATCTATTTAGTTATATTAATAAAAACCAATTTAAGGGCTATGTTAGAGTGGTAATGATTGAATAATAATATTTTAAAAGAGTATCATGTTTCATTCAAACTCTTTGTCACGTACAATGTATGATATCAAAGAGATTGAATATATTTAAAAGATAAATACACCATAATGTCCTTAGATTTTATATTACCTTATATGATTTATTTCTTTATCATACATTATATCTAATATGATGTACATATATTAAAATATAAGGGTGTTACATTATACACCAACATAATTAAAACGTATCTTCTCAATTTAATATAAAAACTGGTATTAAAGCAATTTTCATTGAACAATACACTTCATGAAATCCCAAATTGTTTGATTTTTTAATAAAACATCCTATTTATAAAAGATATGTGAAATAAAATTTTTATATGCAATAAAATATAACTAGGAATCTATGTAAGAGGAAATTAGTTACAATTAAATATATGGACACAGAATAAAACAATAAATTACAACACAGAGTGGTATAAGTAATTTATCACAAGAATTTTAAGTATCAATCTATTTTTAAAGCCCTGAAAACCAAAAAAAATGTTATGACTTTAAAGACCATCAGTTAAATCTAAATAAATGTATAATGATAACATTTTATTTAAATATCCTATTATTGGGAATGAATAATTCCATTACCCTCTAGATTAAAAATATATAAAAATATAGATTGTTAATATGTAAATTTTTCTGATGCTAAATTTCTTCTTTTTGATGTTCTATGATAATTTTCCAATCTAATTATTACTACAATACAACAATATACAAGATTAATTTATTATGGATGATGTAGTAAAATTAAATTTTATTAGATCATAAGATCCATGAAAATGAAAAATGTATTTCAATATACTTATAAATAATTTCCAAAACCAATATGGTGATCACATGTTATCCAGTATAAAATATTTTCATATAGATATCCACAACAACACCAACTGTCAACATTAATATTCATCTATCAATAAATTAAATTAAAAAATCATATTAACTCATTATTCATATAGGAAAGTGGTAGGAACTAGAGCATTATAATCATTCAGTTGTTTGTTCAATCCTTGTGACATTAACATATGTGAGGGGTTTTCTCGCAATATGCTGGGTGTCATTTTTCTAAAACTATATTTAAATAATTCCTATAATGTTACCATATCATAGTTTCCCTTAATTAGAAAAAATGAACAATTTCAAAAACCATAAAGGTTAAAAATACCTTCCTAAATTCTCTTTATCATTATTATATGAAAATTTGGAAAATATTATGTTTTATCCTCCCCATATCATGTGAATTCCAAAAAGGTTATCTTATAAGTTGATTAAATTTCATGGACATCAGTTCTATTAAACATATGCTCTATAATATTTTAATCAATGCAAGATAAATACAATCCTTATATATTTCATGATCCCTATGAGGGGAATTTCATTTGTAAAATACATTTATACAAATATTTTTTAGATCAAAATACTAAAGAATTGCAATCATTTCACATCAACTATATCAACAACATTAGCCGATCCATGATCCCTTGGATTAGTTAGAGGTCGATTACCTTATGGATTTGTGAATTCTTATGTTTGGTTCATGATATAATTATAGTGAAACATTTCACAATATAATACTCTTTCATTACCTTATAATATAATGAATAATTTAATTTTTCACCACACATAAAGCCATATATTTTTCATTTTAGGCATGATTCAATGTATTTCATTCCACATGTATAACATGATTAAAATTCTTTCATTCCCTTATTTTGTTTATATTTATTTCTTCCAACGTCTAGATAATGCCCCAACCCTAGAAGCCTAGAGCCAGTGTATTATTTTAATACATTCGCGTGATTATAAGGAATCAATTCATAACTGACCAATCAATTTATTAGTATTGGAAAATATATTACATACATGATGTTTACATTAAACATCCAAACATAAAACTCAAAATAAATAATAATTAAAAAACAGATTTATTCCACTAGATTATTCCATTATATCAATCATAATACACTACTTAGAATCCCTGGAAAACAGAACAAAATAAAGGGATGAGCTCAGATGACCAGAAAGGGTAAATAATTTAGTAGAAGCTATAATAATTTAAGGCAACATGTGTAATAATTTAAAAAAACCTTTTGAACATTAACCTGAACATAATATAGAAAAAATAAATCAAACATTACCATATAAACATGAATATGTATATTCTACTTGTCGAATAATCATATGTAACAACTATTTTCATAATGAGGTAATGTATGAGGATGAACATCACAACCACATTGTCAAGGCCTCGTTCCAAGAATAAAAATAATTTTTTTTCCATGACCTTCTGCCAAGACACTTATTATTTCATTAGGCATATCGATGCATCAAAGGTCTATAGAAGGACCCACCTCTCAATAACTATGTCCAATGCATTCCCCTTATGAAAAAGGGTGAAACATAATATAAACATCAGTACTAAAAACAGCGTACAAAATGTCAATACATTAACAATAAACAATTAATGGTATAAAAATAGAACATCTATAGTAAAACATATCAAAACGCATTAAATACAATATTTAATATTCTATTATATTAATTAAACATCAATCATTAATAATTTCCAACAAAGTATGTTTGCATAGTTCAAAATAATCAACAAAACTCTTTGAGTGAAATAACCCATTTCATGAAATCATTTAAACTCCGCACAATTTGTAAAGGATAACATTTAAAATATATTTTTGGAATTAATTTTATCCATTAAACATTTAATCTTATGATAGAAATTAACACTTAAAAACAAATATGTCCATGTAAATAAATCCTTAAAATCATTTTGAAAATATGGACATACTTAAAATGATTTAGAAACATAAAATTTTTAGAACATTTAAAATGATAATCTAGTTAAAGACTCATTTCAATAAAACCTTAATAGATTCCTTTAAAAACCATTTTAATGATAAATGTACATAGATGATAAATATTTCATAGTAGATACATACATATAAATAATCTCGTATAATAATGAGATTGACGAAATAACTCTTACCTTGTATATTCTTTTGGTCGAGGGAACGTTTAACCTCTTGTATAATGACCATATTATGTTATTAAATAATAGTAGTACCATATTCATATTTATGATATAATAATTGAATCATTTATGGATTTATACTATCCATTTACAAATAATTTATATGTTAAAATAACAAATCATGTAATAAATGATTTCTTTATCGTACATGTTTTAGCTTTTCATTCCTAATCATCTCACCTGTATCATTTTTTAATTGCTTCGAAAATATATAAAATTACTTATGTATCATATATATTCAGAATATAAATATGTATAATATATACATATATGAAATGGAAACCACTGATTATTGAGACGGTAGGTCGTACTTACGCATAAACGTCGTTTCTGTTTTCATATCATATTGACCAAAAGTTAGTGAATGAGATATATGTATATATATATATAAAGTATAATTATTATGTTATATATTACATACAAATTAATAATATACGTATATATACATATATATATTATAATCATCATTGAATGGTGAACATGTAAATGAATCTCATCATGGTGTGAAGACGGTACGTCGTACATACACACGAGCGACAATATAATTATATTGATGGTGAAGTCATATTTAATTGGATTGTATATTATAAATAAAATATAATTGAAATGTTATATTTATTATATACATCATTAAAATGAATTATTATACACAACAAAATAATAAAGTGTTTAATAGCAACTTACACCACGACATGGAGACGGTAAGCCGTACGCACGCACGTATGGTGACATTATCATTCATAGGATAGATAGAATAATAAATATGGTTATACCATATCTATAATAAAATCAAACAAAGTAGAGGGTATTTTAGTTATTATTTTTGTATGGAAAAAACAATAAAATAGGAAGTGGGTGAGGAAAATAACGTTGAAAGAGAGGATGAAATAATTACCACTTCATTGGGTGGTTCATTTGGATTAGAAAAAATGTTCTCCATAGTTTGTATTTATATTCAAAGTAAGGCCTCTAGGTTGAATTACTATGTTTGGGAGTATATTTTAGAAGGGATTGGAAAATCCAAATTGCATTAAAGGAGTGAATTTAAGGGAAATAAAAGTACCATTTTAAAAGAGTGGTGAGAGGAATTTTAGGAAAAGATTGAAATATTATTTTATAATAAAATCATATTTGGGTTATAATGGCTCATAATTAATTTATTTTGAGTAAAAGGGGATTATGTTTCAAACCTCTATAAACCATTAGGTTTTATACATGTTTAGGTCACTAAATTAACATTATCTTTTAGATTTTACCATTAGTAAAATAGTTTATCTCTTACCACGTCTTCTTGTATTCTTACACTATATAGTTACTAAAAAACAATAAAATGCCAAGTGAACATCAAGAGGTTCATTAATTACATATAAATTATTATATAATTTATTTTAATGGTCCATCGAATTTTAGTACTATTATATAATATAATAAAATAGTATTTTATTTAAAAAATCTTTTATGTAAATTTTGACACTATTTAATATTTGGTTTTTGTGAAAGTCAAAAAAATTGGTGATTACTTTGAACCGAATACATTAAATCAACCCTAACATCTCATATACACATATAAAATTCGAGGATGGCATCAAAAGTATCTATTTACATTTATTTTGAAATTTATAATATTAATTATTTTAATCGTTCATTAATAATGTAATTACTACATTATCATTGTGTCATAAATAAATTTTATTATTTATTGTTTAAAAATTATAAATAAAATATCATGATGATTGAAATCGTTTTAAATTTCTATTGAATTTTTATTGTCAAATATATATTATATGTAACCCTATATTAAAAACTGTTTTGTTATTAAAATAAGAATTTAACCCTTTAAACTCTTCTTTAAATATAATATGATAAATTTCCAAGTGTAATCCAAGTGGATAAAAAAGGATCATAATTGTTTTTCCTAAGATTGGTTTTCGACGAAATACACTTATCTAATAGAATTATGACATGTGTTAGGTTAATTATAATATCATTATTACCTTTAATTACCCTATTTACATTAAACTATGGTAAATAAAATTCAACAGTTACTATTCTGCCAAACAAATTTCATCTTATAAATCCAAATTTTACATAGTTATTCCAACTCTCTCTCTCAGATTTTGGAAGTTAAATTATAAGATGTAGTAATGTTACATTATAAGAAAATTTCCAAATGTGCATAGAAGAAGAGTAAAAGATATTAAATAGTTAAATAAAATATTATATATCTAATATTATTAAAAAAATGAGTCCAATAAAATACATTGGGCAAATATAGATATAATGTTTATATTTTTACATTAAAAAAATTTAATTAAACAAATTAATTATTCAATGAACGTTAGTATTTAAATAATATCATAGTGATTTTCATTATTTATCATAAATTTACTGCTTTCAGAAAAAAATAAAAAATTAACTCTATGCTGAATTTTATTTTAAAAATTAAAAAATTATTTCTATTTTACCAAATTTTAAACATTGAAGTTTTATTAATTAAAATAAATCTAATTCTAGTGGTTAACACTAGAAAGCATATTTTTATGAACTAAAAACCAACAAATGATTGACTTGTGTTTATATCCAATTTTAATTTGATATTACATACAATGATCTGAATTATATTAAATGTTAAAAATATAATATAATTAATCTTTAAAACCACACAAATTCCTAATTTAACACTTTAAATTATTTTGATTTTAATTTTTTTTTCTATTAAAATTTATTATATTTCATTATTAATCAATATTTAAATGTTATCAGAAAATTACAAAAAAATTATCCAAACTAATTTTTTTGTCCCTTTTATAATATAGAATTTAATTTCATTAAATGGAATATAAAAAAGTGAAAAATATTGTATTTAAAAAGTGTTTTCCATTATAATTCGGAAAATCTTCATTTTTAAAAATTAATTCTTTTTTCTGAAAGATTGAATTTGTTCTTATATTATGTCTAAGAATCATCAAATAAATGTCAAAATTATATAGGATATATATAAAATTATAAATGTGGTAAATACTTTTCTAAATAATTTTTTAAACGTCTATTTTGATTGGTCAAGATGCGCTTCAACTCAGTGTTGCGTGTAACACATGTTATTTAATTACATAAAAGATAAACATACTATGAAATATTAGTGTGTTACATAATCCCCTCCATCAATAGATTTCATCCTAAAAATTTTAAACTGTTCTTTGAAGAAAATAGTTTGAAAATAAAAAACACCATTTTGGAAAACCCACATCGAAAATAGTTTTAATAAAATTTAATTTTTATGAGGGGGATAGGGAAAAGAAAAAGACACCCCCAAATTAGGATTCTGAATAAGAGAACATTGGTGGAAATTATATACATTTAATTTAAGGGAGAAAGTAAATATTTATAGGTAGTGATTGAGTTTATCAATCCTAAATAAGTGAACAATTAGTGTAAAATTTAGGGCCACAAATCCATAAATATATGATGATATAAAGTATCATCTGTGCAATAAAACATATCATATTAGGACGACACATTTTTACAGAAAATTTATTTTTTTGAACAGGATGAATATATTTACTATCATGATAATATCCCATAAAAACATACTTGATTTAATTAGCTTTCATAATAATATTCTCATCATTTCATTATACTTCAATCTATTTTCACTTCATCCTTTACACTAGGAAATGAATGTTCAAAAATGAGTATTTATGCCAGAAGCACATTTGATAAGTCATAAGGTCCAAAATTATTTCCCTAAACCCCTAGATGTTTACTGAAAACAAAAATCGTAACTTAACGTTTTCAATAAATCATAATTTAACCTAAAAAATATCAAGTGTTCAACTTACTCAATTTGAACCTTTAAACATATGAAAAATACTCCTGTCCAAACTCACAGTCTGAAAATTTATATGGAGGGTCAACCTAACATAATGAAGATAACTTTTACCACATAAAAACATGTGAATAATTCATCATTTATTCTATTAAAACATGGTTAAAACCTGAAATACCATAAATATTTATTTTAATGTGTATATACTTCCATATTCCTTCTGTGAAACATATAATACTGGATATACTCTTTAAATCCAAAAATGATTTAATCTCTAACAATGATGGAATAAAAAAATTAATTAGTTTCAAGGAAGCCAAACATATCCAATATAATTTTTCCCAATAATTCATATCTTGTTCTAAAAACACTCCTTCAATATCAAAACCATATTAAGGTTTATCATTCCATCTAACATGTTTTTTCCAAAATGATTAACTTATTATTGGAGTCAATTTTTGTAGAACCATATAATCTCAAATCCTCAATGAGATAGTACTTTATTACAATAGATATTTATTACCATAATTCATATAACCATTACATCATTGATACGACACATAAATGACAAAAATCTTTAATAAGAATATAATTACACTAGTAATTCCTCTTAATCTGCAGTAGTATAATAACTTGATTATTATCCAATAGCTTTATTTTGGGAACACTTTGATTATTTGGACATTGATTCGTGTAGTGTTCCAACTACTTGCCGATGAAACATTTTAAATTGAAAAAAAATTATTACCTTGGAAATAATGAATGTGGTGTCCTTTTTCTCAATAAATATACCATACTCCCATTCCCTTCAAGCATATACTAAGTTGATTATTTCTACAATTATCACATGTTAGAAAATCCCTATTTCTCTTCTTCCCTTTATCAAACATTTTTTATACTATTCTTTTCTAGTAACTCTCCAAATCCATATGACTTATAGAATTATTTAATTATCATAATAACAATTGATACCATTTTTTCGTATGATATAGATATATGGGAGACTATTTTTCAACTAAATGTTTTCTTACGGAAATGAATGATAAGATACTTTCTACTATTTGGATCTTGCGTATTGATTGAGTTCACATTATTTCTATTGGGTTCCATTTCTATTTGTCAACATGCAGTAGGACAGATCATATAATAAAGTATAATAAAAAACTTTAAAAATTCTTGGCATTAATTGAATATTTACAGAACTGTAGTCCCATAATCATAACATTGGTTTACATTCTAAAATATTTAATCTGAAATCATTCATAATGGGTTGTAATGAAAATGTGAATTTTCCTAAGCATATCCCCCAGGAGTGTCAAACTAGGTTCTCAATAAGGCATGTTATCATGTACCGAGAAACCTCTGGTCAATCTCAAAACTCCTTGTCAGAGTTTTCTCTGCTAGGTACATCAGGGCTAGAACCACATCCACATTTAGTGTCCAGATAGGGATGTATTGCATTGAATACCCACATAATATCTAAATTATGAAAAAATTGGATTTTCTTATATAATAATCCCCAATTTCTATCTTCAGGTATTGTTTTCTAAATAGATTTTATCATAATCTATTTCCACGTTAGGTGATAAAATTCCTCTGAAACAAACTTTAATTCCCTGACAATATAAGCCGAGAGCCGATGCGTTATTTTAATACATTGGTATGATTAAAAGGAATCATGTCCCAAAGAACCGATCAGTTTAGCAGTCTAGGAAAATATATTACATAGATTAATGTTACATTACACATTCAAATATAAAACACAACATAAATAACCCTTTGATAATACAATTATTCCCCTATATTGACCATGTATATCAATCAAAATACACTTAATGGAATCCTTGGAAAACAAAACATAAGAAGCGGGTGAGACCATATGCTCAGTAAGGCTAAATAATTTAGCATAATCAATAAAATTATAATTCAATATGTTTAATTAAAACAAAATTCTTTTAAATATAAAATTCAACATAATATAGAAAAAATAAATCAAAAATTACCATATAAACATGAACATGCATATTCTAATTATCGAATTATCACATGTAATAACTAGTTTCATAATGATGGAATGTATGATGCTGGACATCGTAACCACATAGTAGACGCCTCATTCCATGACTACAAAAATAATTTTGTTATGGCCTTAAGCCAAGACACTAATTTTTATCATGTGACCTACCGATGAATTGAGAAAACATAGGAGGACTCACCTGTTACATACTACATCCAATGCATTCCCATATGAAAAATTTTGTTACATAACATAATAATTCTTACTAAAAAAAGCATATGAAATGTGAATTCTTCAAACATAATCAATGAATCGTATAAATATATCACATCCACAGTCAAACATATCCAAACTCATTAAATACAATATGGAATATTTTATTATAGTAAATTAACCTCAATCAAGAATAATATCGAATAAATTATGTTGACATAGATAGAAATACTTAATAAAAGATTTTGAGAGAAATACCACGTTTCGTGATATCATTTAAAAGTCTCAAAATTTATAAACGAAATCATTTAACATAGATTTTTGAATCAATTTTCGCCATTCCAATTTGAAATTATTGAAATAACCCTTACCTTGTAATTTCCTTTGGTCTAGGTTATTTTTAACCTCTTTTATTATGAGAATAGTATGATATTAAATTATACTAGAACCATATTCATATTTATGATATCATACATGATTCAATTATGGATTTATATTAACCATTTAATAATAATTCTCATGTTAAAATAACATTTCAGTTAATAATGGTGTTCTTTATCGTACGTGTTTTAACTTGTTATTCTTGATCGTATCACTTATATAATGATTTAATTGCATCCAAAATATAAAAAAATAATTTTTTATCATATATATTTTGAATATAAATATGTATAATATATAGATATATGAAATGGAAAACAACGTTTATGGATAAGGTATGTCGTACGTATGCACAAATGTTGTTTCTGTTTTCATATCATATTTAACAGAAGTCAGTGAATGAGATATATGAGAGTGTATGTGTATGTTTCTATGTATATAAATTTATTGTATAATTATTATGTCATATATTACAATCTTTTTTTAAGATAACTTTTTATAATCATCGTGGAATGGTGAATGTTGAAACGAATCTCATCATGTCATTAAGATGGTAAGTTGTACGTACGAATGAGCGACAATATCATTCTATTGATGGTGAAATAGTATATAATTGGATGTTATATTATATATAAATAATCATTAACATGTTATATTTATTATTTACATCAGTTATACACATTAATTTACACATCAAAATAATGATGTTTTGAAAAACAAATTACACCACGAGGTGGAGATAGTAAGTCGTACGTACTCACGTATGGTGACATTGTCATTCATAGAATTGATAGAATAAAAAATGTTTTTAAAATATTTATAATAACATCACAGTATATATAGGGTTCTGGAGTTATTTTTTTGGTATTGAAACAAAAAAGAAAATGTAAGTGCAAGAAGAAAAGAATATGGAAAGAGGTGATGAAATAAATACCTCTTTTTCTAATGCGTCCTTTTGATTCGAACAAAAGAGTTCTATGGGTTTCATTTTTTATCAAAGTAAGGCATCTATTATTAATTGACTATAGTTTAAAAGATATTTGAGCATGGTTTGGCTGATCCAAATGGCATTGGAGGTTTTAATTTTTGAGAATCGGAAGTACACTTTTATAAGAGAGGCGAGGGGCACTTTAGAAAAAGCCTAAAATATTATTTTATTATAAAATCATTTTGGGTTTCTAATGGCTCAAAATGGATTTATTTAGAGGAAAATGCAATTATTGGTCAAACAAATATAAACCAATAGGTTTTATACATATTTAGGTCACCATATTAACCTTAACTTTTATATTTAACCCTTATATAAATAGTTTAACTCTTACCACGTCTTATTGTATTCTTACACTATATGGTTAATAATATTACAATAAAATTCCATGAGAACCTCTTGTGGTTATCTAATTACATATAATTTATTATATATGTCATTTGTCCAATCCTTAGACACATAGGACTATTATATAGTTTAATAAAATAGTATTTGTTGTAAAAACATATTTATATCAATTTTGACACTATATAGAATTTGGTTTTAGTGAAAGTAAAAACACATTGATTACTTCATGAAAATATATTAAATAACCCCTAACATGTCATATTCACATAGTATTCTTGTGGATTTCATAAAAATTCAAAATTTACATTAATTTTGATATTTCTAATATCAATTATTTTAATCATTCTTTAATAATGTAATTACATTATCATAATTGTGTCTTAAATAAATGTAATTATGAAGTGTATAAATATTATAAATAATTTATAATGACATAGTAAATACTTTTATCATTCTAATTACTATTTATTGTCAAATTTATCTTATGTATAACCCTATATTAAAAATGGTTTAGTTATTAAAAGATTAATTTAACACTTCTAACTCTTCTTGAAATAAAATATAATAAATGTCATAAGCTAATCCAAGTTTTTGAAAAAGGATCATATTTTTATCCTATGGTTTGTTTTTTTGAAATAAAATTATCCAATAGAATTAGAACATGTGTTATGGTAATTATAATATCATTTATACCTTTAATTAGACTATTTACTTTTAACCATTGTAAATAAAATCCAAAAGTTATTATTCACCGAAAATTATTTTCATCTTATTGAACCAAATTCTACTTACTGATTCTGAATGTTTGTCTCGTATTTTTTAAATTAAATTTACAAAAGTGGTATAATTACGTTTTATGCAAATTTGAAAATATTCCTTAAAGGAGGGTAAAAGACATTAAATTTTTAAATAAAATTTAATATATATAGTATAATTATAAAATGACTCTACTAAGTTACATTGGACTAATATAGGTATTATGTATATATTTTAATTTTCCAATAAATTAAAAAAAATATTATTTAATTTATTAAAAAGTTGGTTTTAAACCGTAACACGGTGTTTTTTACAGTTCATCGAAAATTAAATGTTTTCTGTAAATTACCTAAAAATAACCCTAAGATAATTTTGAAATTATATATTAAAAAATGATGTCTATTTTACCAAATATAAAATATATAAGTTTCATTAATTAACTTTAAAATTATTCCCTTTGTAAATACCAGAAAGAAGATATTTATGAAGTAAAATCTATTAAAAGATTGACATGTGTTTATGTCCAATTTAAATATAAAATTACATAAAATGACCTAAATTATATAAAATGATGATAACATAATATAATTAAACATCAAACCCCCCCTCCCATTAAAAATTTAACAATACAAATTACTTTGATTTAAAAATTTGTTTTCAATTAGAATTTAGTGTTTTTCATTGTTGATCAAAATATGAAAGTTTACATTAAATTACCAAAAAATTATCCAAACTAAATATTTATGTCCCTCTTGTCAATAATAATTTAATATCTATAAATTGAATATATAAAAGTTTAAAATATATTATTTAAAATGTTTTCCATTAAAAGGGGGAAAACTACATTTTTTAAAAATAATTCAATTTTCTGAAAAATTGAATTTGTCTTTATATTATCTCTAAGAAACACAATATATAAATGTTAAAATTATATAGGATACATATAAAATTCAAAATGTGTTTAATATTATTCATAACCTATTTTTAGATGGCTATTTTGATAGGTTGTGATTCACTTGAACTTAGTGTTGCATGTAACATATGCTATTGAATTACTTTAAAGAGATAACATACAAGGAAATCATGCTGTGTTACACTACATAGACTTTTCGTTTATCGCTTCGAATTCATATTTCATGTAGAAATATTTCTCTATATTGATAGCACCTGATACACTTTCTTATGATAGTCATCTTTAGACTTATGTACTCTGTATGATTGGATTATGCACATCAATGAAATAATAAATATTTCAATTTAGATTATTTACATAGTTCAAAACATGAATTTGGGACCTAGTAATTATGTATTCATACATAAAAATGTTTTCCTTTTATTTTTTTTCTAACCATTTAGATTTTTCATCTATTTCTAATCATTTTACATGAGGAAAATATATTTTCATGGTGACTGCATTTAAATCCACTGATTACATGTTTTCAAATTCTTCTTCATGCTTAAATTTTTTAATAAATAAAAACTATGATCCACATCTATTTATAGGTGATAAACAACCCTTAAAATTTTCCACTTTTCAATACTTATTATATGGAGAAATAATTTTTATATGGAACATATTCATTTCTTATATAAAAATGGGTTTTTAGTTCTATTTAGTGTTTGACCATACTGATGTGTGAAGTGATTTAACATTGTTACACTGCATAGTGGATCCCCAAGATGCTATATTAGAGACACATAACCCCATTCATCATCCATAAAAATAGTTGTAATTTGATCATTTGGGCTATAACATCATCTCTAGCTTCATTATATTTCATAGAGTGGGAATCACAACATGGACTACATACAAATATGTGATTCAAATATCCATTTATATGTCACATATCAAAACAATGATACACATTATATTAGATCAAAACATTATTATAAATAATGTATTATCCAAAAACAATTTAAATACAAACAATAAATAAAATAAATTATACATATATAATCTCACTACAATAAATGTATTTTCATTGAAGATATAATTATTTTAAAATCATTCATATTGGTGTGTGATAAAAATGTAGAGTACTATAGGATTATCCCCAAATATATTTAATCAAGGTTCATAGTAAGTCCCATTTTCTTGAACCATGTGATGACCTTGTCAAGAATAATTTTTCTTATTCAGAGTTATTACCCCTAGGAACATTTGTTCTAGAACCACATCCACATGTTGTATCATTTAATGGATGTAGTTTTTAGGGAATGCCACATAATATCTTCATAACCAAAACATTATGATATTATTCAATACATATTCTACATTTATATCATATTTTAATGTTCCCAAATATATGTTTTCCTAAATACAGTTTTCAAGGATTCGACTAAACTTTTATTAATAAAAAATATAATTCCCCTACCCCAAGTATAATAATGAGGATGTTTAGTTTTTTATTTCAAAAAAAGATATAATGAATTTTATCAAGAAGAAGTAAATAATATAATAGTTATGGTAATAATATATATAATTTTAATTCACAATATATTTTAATATATAAAATAAAAAATTATTTTTTATTGAGAGTTTCATTATTCCCTTTAGAATAACCATACATATAAATCACAAAACTCTTCCTTATATCCTAGGGAAAATAATACCAAAAAGGATGGGGAAATAAATTCATAGTAAGTGTATGAGTAAAATAGATTTTATGAATAAATAATTCATAATCGTTATTTAATGGTATATTAATGAAAACAATCCATTCAATCAATAACTCGAGAATAATATAGATGATATAAATGTTAATAAATTAATTGTATATAAATAAACCTATGAGAATGTAATGTATCCAAGTATACTCTAACTAATTTAATATTATAATAGGGTATCAATTACCCTCATAATGATGGAATGAATAATGTTAGACATCTAAATCAAACTATTCAAGATTTATAAGAGCACATATAATAATATAAAGGTCTTGTTCCATGTAATCTATTTAAATGGGAAATCATTATACAAAACCAATCTAGTTAATATAATTAGACATACCAATACATTGAAGGGCTATATAGTGACCCACCTATCAATTACATGGTATATTGAATCCATAATAAGAATGAGGTAAATCATAATGCAGATGATCATTCATATTTAAACTAATATAGAATATTTATATACTTTCCCCAATTAGTAAACATAAACATAAAAAAATAGAGTAAATTGAATGTTATTTACATAATACATCCCCAATCAAAGTGATCCTAAACCACAACTAGAAACTATAAGGATTGTATCATTAGATTATATCCTTATTAAATAATATCTATCATCAAATAATTTTGGTTCTGATGGAAATTAATATTGAAATATAAATTAGAAAATTTATTTCATAAATTACCCCATCTTTTAAAATAACTGATTTTATTTTAAATCTATAAATTTCTTTGAATACAATAAAAAATTATTTTTTTCTTTATAAAATCACTTAAAAACAATGATGTTCGAGAATATTATTAGAAAAGTTTTCATTAAAAATATCATTATAATGTTGAAAATAACTCTTCATTGATATTATGGTATTGATGGTAGGTAATTTTGTGTATTTTGTATATGTTAAAAATAACATTTGATTTTCAATATAAAAATGAATAAAAAGTGGCTGCATTATAAATCAACAAGGGGATCTCTATCATTCCATTTTTAAAATTTAATGCATTCAAAAACATATCTTTAATATATCAGTTTCAGAATGTGAAAACGATTTTTTTTAACAATATTATAAAACATAGTGATGGATGAAAATTGATTTTTGACTAAAGAGAGAAATAAATTTATATTTTTATAAATCATTTTATTAACCATTTTTAACACCAATGAGTGAAAAAAATGTTAATATTACTTGAAAATTTTCATTAGTGACCAATGGGATAATTTTTTTTTATTTTTAGGATATAAATATCAAATAATCCCTCTAAGGGAGGAATAACTAAAAAAATACCGAATAATGATGACATTGTGAAATAAAAACATACCACTTTGGTAATATATAAATCATAATGCTCAAAAAAAGTAATGGAACCTTAAATAAAAAAACATAATTATAAATTAATTAATGATATGAAATAAAAAATTGATGTAAATGACCCACACAAAATAAATAGTACCGGAATAAATGATATGTCTCATTGAAGTAAAGGGGTTATGTGAAAGCAGAACATTGAGTTTGACTCATCACATATGTTCTTTATAATGTACGTAATGAATTTATGTATATTATTTACATTGTTAATAACCCTATTCAATTTATTTATTCATTTTATTTCACTTATTACCCTTTCTAATGTGATTACATAATAAATGACGTTTTCATTTAATGTTTCAATGATGTTTGTATTATGTGTCAATAATTACTTTGGTAAGTTGATTATAGTCAATGATTCCATTACATAAAAATCTCTAGAATAACAATATTGAAATAACTATCACATTATAAAATAAATTAAACCATTAAAAAACTAAAAATGTATTTTTTAAACTAATCATTTTTTATATCGTTAAGATGGTTGGTCATGTGTTTAAATGAGTGACAAAACTATTTTTAATTGATCATTATAGAAAAAAATTAAGAAATATAATATCAGTTTATAATTATAAAAATAATTCATTCCCCATATTATTTATCCAAATATACTTATATATGTTATCTAAGAGGTATTATTATGTAAATATAGTCGAAATGTTTTGTGACAATGGTTGTCTAAACCCACCATAACTCTGTTATCATCTTTAAAAATGTGGAATTGAATGAATGAAAATTATATATTATCATTTCATAATGATAATTATTTCATTTTTATAAGAATTTCTCATTTATATCACATATTTTAAGTCTCATGAGATGTCATGATGGGATAGGGAGTGAACATTATTCCATTATAGGACTTTGTCCGCTATGTGAAATGGTCATATTAGTTAGCCTTGACTCGTGTTTATTAAATGTTATGTGGTGTTTCTACATTCATATGACGAAATGATTACATGTACATTGTCAAAAAAATTTATGATTCCATAATTTTATTCATCTTCCATGCATTTTTATGTCATCTTGTTATTCATTCAAACCCATGTTCTTTTATTTATTCATATGTTTATGTCCTTACTTGGATTTTTAGCTCAACTCTTTATTCATGTATTCACCAGGTTATCCTTTGAAGAGTAGATGCTCAATGGATATTTGGAGATCCTAAAGTAATATTAAACTAAATATGTTTTATTCTGTTTCTAGGTTTTCAGTTTTCTATTAAAATCATCCAAAGACATTAGACATTATAATCATTATATTGTAATATGATGGATGAATATTATTAAAATCATATAATAACATGATTTAAATAATCGGGCCTCTATATTTTAGTTTTATAATGTTTGGAATGTTTTTATATAATAATACTCTACATTATATGGAAAAAATTACAATCAAAATGGAAATTTTATTGATTCAATTTTGTGTATTTTTTTTATCCCCTTAAAAAATATCTCCCTTGAAATTTCAATTTCACCCATTTATATGAAAGGAGATAAGTGTACTTATATTTTATTGATTACCCTAGTTTTCATATCATATCCTAATAAATATTTCTCTACCAAAATACACTTTTAAGGTAGAATGCATTTTTCTGTCGAAACATTGTCTCTATCGTCTATGTTCATAACCAATTTTTCCTCAATATAGAGTTCATTTTAAAACTATATCACCAATATATTCAGTAAAATCGAGGGACATTGTATGTACATCCTTTATTTGGATACATGGAAGACATATTGTACATGATAAATATTTTATTATAGTTATAGTATATAGGAAAAAAATCTAATGTGATTAATAAACTCAAAGGGGCAGATGGATCTTTGAAATATCTTTAACAAAATCCAATATATTATAACTCATTTCCATGCAGATATGAGCAAAAAAACATTATCTCAAAAATAAAAAATATATATTTCTCTCATATATTTATTAAAATATCTCATCTTTTATCACTGATCAATCATAATGCACTATTTAATTGTTCTTAACATTTATATCATTTCATCATCCATTTCAGGTCCTAGTAGCTTATGTTCACTATCTTCATCATAAAAAGTTTGTGTTCTAAATATTTTATAATAAAATTATTATTATCGAACCATTTATTATATTGATTTAAATCCATTTGGTACGAAACATCAACAATAGGATGTTATTTATCACATATCTATATGTTTTCCCCTCATATTTTACATTAGTTTGGGGATCAGAAGACATACTAATGTTCAACATAGTGTTTAAAACAATTTGTAGTATTTTACATTATATAGTGGTAAATATAAGATATAAATAAAATATAATAGATTGTGGTTTAATTTTTTGCCTCAAAATATCGTAGATATATATCATTTCAGGTTAACTAGTAGATAAGTACTCTTAAATAGATATGAAGGAATTTCTAATTAAATAATGATCTTTTGCAACACAAAAATTATTCATTTTGGATTCCCATAGAGGAACTCTGACAATGTCCATGGTAATTCTTCTCTCATTTCAATATATGTTTGTATTATTGATTCATCATTCCATTGGATCTTTTCCTTTATGATTTCATTTACTAATATACTATGAATCTTGATGTGTATTTCATAATGAACATTTTCAAATTTTCCCTAAAATAGTTTTCGTCGATTTGTCAATTCATATCCATGATCTATGGGTGGATGCATAATTCTAGGCTATGTGCAGAATTCAATAGAACCCTTATTATCTTAGAATGTTACATTAAACATAGTCCTAACCCAAATATTATGATTCCAACTTCATACAATTTGAACATTGATGAATTTAGTTTTATTATAGCATCCATAATTTTCATTATTTCTACATTATCTTTCATTCCTCCTTTATCATCTCTGAAATGGATAGTTGAGAAATAATTTCAGTTTGGTTTGAATTTTTTCATTCTATTCCGACATCCATTTCCCTTATTTTCAAGTCTTTTTTGATTGGATACTTATAAATTGTAAGCATTGATTTATTTTTTTGATACGTTATATATGGAGCATCTACTACTTTATTTTTATTTCTAGGATTTAATGGATCGACCAGTTGAAGTCATTGATCAAATCTAACAATGTATTTTGGATCATACTAATCTATTTTTGACAGAATATTTATATTATATCTTTTTTATTTTTTTTATTTTACACTTCTCCCTATATAGATAATTCGAAAAAACAATCAATGATAAAATGATTACCCCCAAATTCTATATAATGTTTTGGATTTATCGTTACATTAAAATTCAAATTCGATGAGGTGAAATACATCAATTTAGCATTATTCACCAATATGATACCTAATTCCATCATTATTGTATCTATGTTAATAATGAAATGACACCATCTTGTGGGTATTGTGAATACTAGTACCATGTTAACCCACTTTTTAAATTCCTTGTAGTTATTTTCATATTCTCTAGTCAAAAAATTATTCACTCACTTCAAAGGTGTATTTTTAATTGGATTTGATCATCATGATAGTTTCATAAACATCATAAATTGTACCCAACTAGCTCATGAAAATTATAAATCATCACCAAATATATTGATCAGGGACACTCCTCAATAATCTTACTCATAGATGTAACCCTGGATGTCACTTTCCTAGGGATAAAAGACCCCAATAATAATAAATGTTCTATCCAAACCCATATGTACCATACTATTCATATATATTTTCCTATCCAAATGCCATCAGATTAAATTAATGCTATAACCATATCATATAATCATTTTGAGTATGTCAGAGTATCATCTATGAAGACAAACACCATATTTTCAATGTAATCTTCAATGAATTCAGCAATTAAATCTATGTAGATTTGTTTTGAATTAATGTGTCCAATGACATCTCAATGAACAGGTAGTGTCTATAGTTCTATTTAATTCCATAATTGGGAATATCTTTTTTATCAACATGTAATTATATTTATTTATATTAAATTTATACCATAGAGTAGTACTAGATCCCCCATCGATGATCAAACAAGTTATGAATCCCTTGAAGTTAATACAGGTTCTTGACCATGATTTTTGTGTGTTCATGATAATAAATGTTATCGATCATTGTGTTATCCCATATTATTATAAAGAGGACTGGTGGGACCTATAGTGAAGCCCTTAGGAATATAAAACACATTTCAAGATTCTATACAATCTTTTTCTTCAGTTCATTCAAATAAATGATTTTTATTCTATAGAGTGTATTATGTATTTGAATATACCTATGAATATTTTCTATTGAGAACTCAAACTCCCATTCATAAGAAAGAATATAAAGCACTTATGGGAATACATTAGTATAGTACCTTATAATGGATATATATTTAGGCATTATTCTCTCATTTGTATTATTCATTTTGGATTGATATGCAAGATCATGATGTAATAATATCAATTATAGATAAGAATATTCTAATATCAGTTTATCCTTTTCTGTAACATTAATATATTTTTAAAATAATTTGATATATTTAGTGTAAAAACCCTTTAAAAAATGATGTTTGATTTATATATAGATATCTAATACAACCCAAAATAATTTAAAATCCTAATAAAAAAGTATGATATGATATTTTGTGAGGATTAGTCCATAAATATTTACTGAGGATGAGCTATTTGGTTGGGATGTAACAATTTCCCCAACTTTTTTCTCAAAGTTTTATTATCCTAATTTTTTGGTGGTATTATGGAATAGTTATTCAAAAAATTCATGATATTAAAGAATGCATAGAAACATAATCACACGATATATTTTTATTTAACTAATTTATATTAAATTTTTAATTTTATATTTGATTTTATTTATAATCATTGAATAAAACCATATTAAGGTTTTAGATGAGAATAATTTTACTAATAAAAATAAAATATTAAAATTTTTAACATAATTGAAATTACTTATAAATGAAATTAATATCATGAAACAATAGTCTATGGGTTTCAACATATGTTATTCATGGTTGTAGTTCCCTAACCCTAGTTTCTCATATCCATGGTCTACTTTGATAAATTTTCAAAATATATGAGAAATCACATCCTTAACGACCAAATAGTTTATTAGTGTTTATAAAATAAATAAATATATGAAATTATCATTACATTTTAATACCAAAAATACCAAGAGATTTTAATTTCCAAATTCCATTTTCCCCTATGAATATCCCTACATATTAACCACTAAACAAGTTTTAATATCCTAGGGAAAATAAAATATAAGAATGGAATTGGAATAGATGCTCAGTAAGTGTATTTGTATATATTAAAGAAAGATTAAATAAGAAATAATTAATATGGTAAGTTAAATAACTGAATATACTATAATTAATTAATAAAAGTAGAATTATATGTCTTGAAAAAATTATGTTCAAATAATGTAATATAAATAATAAAATGAACTTGAATCTTATACATGTATATCATATTTGAAAATTAGCATGGAATGTCTATAATTGAATTCGTAATGATAGAATACATAATTCCAGACATCTAAAGTATGTTATCAATGCCTTCTTGGAATAAATATGAGAGCATTGAGTCCTTGTGAAATGATATCAATATAAATGGGTGCCTATATATGAAAATCACATTCTAATTAATCTCATAAAATATATTGATGAATTGAGGGGTTATAGTTGGCCCCGCCAATTACATTAAAAGTCTACAACATTCTTCATAGGATATGGGTAAAACATATTACACATAAAATTCATATATAATATAAAATCAAAAAAGGGTAATGATTTTCATATATCAATAGTCTTATACTTAATCCATCTAGAGAAAAATTTATTTAATCAATAATGTAAATCCTTATTAAAACTTATCATAACCCATATAGAGAAATAATAAAGATGATATCATTGTTGAATAAACCAATTAATTTACAATTAACCTTAATTAATGAATTATTGTTTTCATTTTTTAAGATAACATGGAGGATTTCATAATGTACATAACCTTTCATTTAAAATCACCATTAATATTTTAAAAATAAGAAATTAATTAAATATTATAAAAAATCATTCCATTTAAAATCAGTTTTGTAGACAATGAATTTCTAGAATAGTTAAGAATTTTTTTATTCCCAAATGTAATTATAATAATGAAAGGGAATCATTATTGAAATGGATATTAGGAAGGTGGTTATTTCAATAAATTTTATATAAGATTAAATTAACCTTCCTTTGGGAATGTAAAAATCGATAGAAAAGAGCACAGTTCTAAATATGAATAAAATCCAATCTAAATTATTGTTAAAATTTAGTACATGGGTAAAAAATTAATTAAATAAATCATTTGGTTAAATTTAAATCATTTTTAAATCATTTTTTATATAAAATTTTTTGGAAGAAAATGGATTTCCAATCAATGTATGAAATAAATATGGATTTTCTTGAAAATAATTTCTTCATATTTTTAGTATGATAGAGAGGAAATGTGCTACTATTTCCTTTAAATATCATTAATAAACATACGAGAATATGTTATATTTATTTTAGTATATAAATATAAAATAACTTCCCCATCAGATATGTAAACATAAAAAATCATGAATAATCCATATATTATAAAATAAAACACCACATCTAGGGTAAATTATATTTCATAAGCCTTGTAAAATATATGACATAAAGGTCATATTTATTAAATTGAAATTAAATTATTTAATGACATAATATACCAATATTGTAATACATGTACAACACAATATATATATATGTGGTGAATATGTCTTATGACTCATGGAATTAAAAGTGAGAGGAGAAACCTTTACCTTGAGTAAGAATCATCACCTACATTTTTATATTCTTGAATAAAAATATTACATTAATAATTTTATTTCATATCAATCTTTTTAAATTTTTTTATTCTTATTATTTCAATTCTTACCATTCTTTATATGATTTAACTATAAATTATTCATATATGGATGTTTCTATGATATTTGGATAATGTGTCAAAAATTACATTGGGCAGTTCAATATAGTCAAAGAAGTCATTATTTAAGCATATATAAAAATATAATCATGAAATAGTAGTCCTATTTTTTACTTCAATTATTATTCAAAATCCAATCATTAAATATTTTTATTAAAAATGAACTAGATTTCAATCATGGAGGAGGCATGTCATATGTACGCATGAGTAAAATTTCCATTTTTTAAATGATCATTATGGAATAAAATTTTGTAATATTTTATTTTAAAAAATTAAAATAATATCATAAATACATTTTTAATTCTTCAAAAATACTAATAAATATCATTCATGTGGTATAGTGATGAATTTATAATCATATCTCTTCGCGATGTTAGTAGACAACATGTACACGAATGACGTCGTCATCAATAAGTGGGTGAAATGGTAAGGAATAAAATGTTATATTATCATTTATGTATGATAAAGATGTCATTAATGTATCAGTAATTTTAGTTATATCACAAATTTTAGCTAAAATTTATTACATTACATTTCATGTAAAGCATTATTGAACATTGATTTATGTCTCTTCGTGTGGTGGAAGTCCACCATAAACAAGAGTGAATATATGCCATCCCATATACAACAGAATGTATAGGGTATGATATATTTAATTACTCATTAGGTATAATAATGTTATTAATATCATATATATACCATATATCCATCAGTATACCCATCCATGAGTGGTGGTAATGGAAAAATTAATTACATTTGTTCATGATTCGGTGGTCTACCATACAAGAAGAATGATGATTTCATAGATAATTTGTTGGAAGTGGGGGTGTTTTATGGTTATTCACATATGAGAAAAACATATAACTATATGATATTTCAATATGATATTATATCAGAATGTTGTATTAACTATTATAGGATATATAAGAAGAAATAAAAATAAAAAACTCATTGAAGAACATTAACTATTATTTTTCTAACCTTCATAAGATTTCCCTAATGTTCTTCCTAAGTAAGATTTAATGAAAAAGAAATCTATATAGGATAAGGTTATGGACATATTGATGTTATTTGTGAATGACGTTTCTAATCCAAATGTGTTCCCATGTGAAATGTAAATATGATTTGGGGTGGTCTTCTATAAGCGAGTTGTGTGGGACCCTTGTAAATAAAAATATAGAATTTTTTTTCACATTATAAAATGGTAAAAAATAGCATATTATAGATAATTATAAAATATAGGGTCTAAATACATCCATACAATCGATTTTATAAATTTTTCATGTCATTTAAAAACTTTTATTCATTGTCTAACAAATCGTAAATTATTTTTTAGCTTAACCGCAGTAAATATTTTTTATTATTTTTCATGTTGAATGTTTTCTAGAATATGATTACCTTATTTGATAATAGTAATTATAATGATTTCAAAAACATATTTTTTTTTCTAAATTGGTTTCCCTGAATTGGATAATTTTATTTTTTTATTAATTCCATATGTAACATCCCAGGTAAATAAAGAATAAATAATTTACATATTTATTAATATTTACGAATTAAATATTAATTTTATTTTAAAGGGGTTGCTATGTTCGATAGAGTACCTGATACGCAACGATGAGTTTCTTTGAAACTTACGTAGCACACTAGTAGTAAAATAATATTATTTTAAATTTTAGTTAACGAGTATCCGTTTTATTGGTGGGAATGGGTATAATTAACTAAAATATGATTAGATATGTTTTTAAATGTTTTTACATTTACCCAATAAAAGATAAAGGCTTAAAATACGGAAAGAGTTCAATTTTAGGGCATATATACTCTAATTTTCACTAAAGGTTCACTTATCACCTTTTAATGGTGAACCGTCATTAAATATAGTTTTGATCACTCTTATACTTTATTTTGGACCAAATATAACTCTTCTTTAGAATCGGGACATCAAAATTTACTTTGTGTAAATTTTTGGTACCTTTCTGATAAAGTTCATTTTTATGAATAGTGTAATATGTTGTATTTTAATTCAAAACCTCTTTTTATTATAATTTATTTATATGATTAGATTACCTTTTGAATTGGTTTCAAAGTGAAATTAGAAAATATTTTCACCATTAAATCCAATAGTGGTCGTTGGAATTAATTTTACTTTGAAATCGGACTTAAACTAGTGTCAATCTTTTGATACTTATTGTTTCACAAAAACACGCTATTTGTCATGACAGCGGGAATTAATTATTAAATTAATTAATTTGACTTATATGATTTGAATTTTGTAAAATGGACTTCATTTTTGAATTCGGAATGTCAAATATAGCTTAGGGTGAATTTTTGGTAATTTTCTGAAAAACTTCAATTTTTGATGAATAGTGAAACCACTAAGTGGTAATCAAGCAAACTGGTTTTTCAGTTAAATGAAAGTTTACCACTAATGTGTATTGAATTTTGAAAATCCGACATACATGGTTGTCATTAAGAAGTAAAATGTGGTTCAATGAGATTAAAATAATTTTTTGGTGAATAGTAACTTTTTTTCATTAATCGCGATTAGAGGTAATTAGTGTAGTTTAAGGTAAAAATGGTATTATAAGAATGTGAAAACACCATGACACTTGTCCTACACCTATTGGGTGAGTCATGGCCGACCAAGACAAGCCATGGGCCAAATTGGGGACCCCATGGAGCCACTTTATTTGGAAAATGACATTAATATATTTTTTTTTAATGTTAAAGTAAAAATGACACTAACATAAATTGTTTTACTAAAATAATTTTGGAGTGGGGTTATACAAGTCCAAATTTTGATTATAAATATTCATTGAAAAGATAAAAATATTTCCTACATCATAGTATTTTTTTTATAATTTTTAGACATTAAATAAATTAAATTATATATGACATAATAATGATGCAGCGATGACATCATTATTTCATGATTTAAATAAAATGGAAAGATAATGAAAAATATAAAACCTACACATGGCCAAAACCAATTGGATGAGTGTATTTAAAACCCTTATCACCTTAGCCTCGAATTATATAAGTGTGGGACCTTTAGAATCCGAAAAGCATTGTGTAATAATGTAACATTTCAATCTTTCCAAAAGAGCCCCTCCTCTCCACTTATAAAAGGCCCCCACCTCTCCCACCTTATTCACACCTTAAAGACATTTGGCTCGGCCAAACTCTGCCCAAATACTCTCCCAACTTCCCTCTCTTACTCTTAGAAGCCTCACTTTGGGATGAACTCTTCTCAAGGAAGCCTTTGGCTCAAATCAAAAAGAGTTACCCGATTTTGAGGTAATGTCTTCTCTAATGTTGTTTTGTTTTATTTTTCTTCTCCAACCCCCTAAACTCTTTTTATTCATTTCTTTTGTAACAACAACAGTATCCTCAATATACTAGGATGTTGTTATAGGAAGGATTCGAGCTACACTTACACACACCTACATCTAATGGTTAAAGAACATACGGTTTCTGTGGATGGCGAATTTCTGCCTCACGAAACGATGATTGTTCAACACTCATATAACACCTTCAAAGGTGGCCATTAAGATGTCACTATTTTTATATATGATATATATTATGTTTATGTTTTACTTATGCTTCTTTATTTCTCATTTATGGCAAACTTTATGATTTCCATTATGGGTAAAACGCGATAATTTCATTTTAGGAAGTGCAGACTACCGCCCCCTCAAAGTGATGTGAATCGTTAATGCCATATGTGGGATGTATAAAGGATGGAGTAAATGATATTATATATGATATTATACTGGAACTATATTATACCTTTATATAATTATGATTTCATTACATTAAATACGAAATAGAAATGAATGTAGCGTTCATGCGTACGTACGGCTTACCGTCTCCATGAACGGTGCATTTCATTTCTTACCTCTAAATGTTACGTAATATTATAAATGAATGTATATACTGGATATATAAGATACATATGACATCCAAATCATGAATATAATTCTGGATATAATGGATATTCTACCACATGAACAACTTGTAATTATAAGAAGTTTATTGTTGACTCAAGTTACCAAGGATCGACAAAACGACAGTTATTAACTTAAATAATTACATAATGTTCATAACATTGTAATAAGTGATATAAAAAGGTTAATGAAATTAAAAATGGTTCTTAATAAGGTATATATTAACTCTAGTTTATTATTCAGGAGGATAAAGAACGGTTGAGTCAAGTCAGACACGAGGTAAGGGAATTTCTTAACCCAACTTCCATTCTTTGGGTTAATCTCCTACTTTCAAATTATGTCATGATATTATTATGTCCTATTTTGTATTTTTACTTTCTTTATGTGTATCTATAGTGAATACACATAATAGATCTATTTTATTTTAAAAATGATCTTTTAAGGACTTCGTCTCAATCCCCTTTCATTGAGGCAAATTTGGTTTTATACACAACATTCTTTTATACGGTGTATAAACCCCTTTGACTTTTATGTTTATTCAAAAGGAATCTTTTTTTATACGAAGCGATTTTCTAAACGACAAAAGGGAATGTTTTTCTTTCCATACTTATGCGGAGACAATGACTTCTCCGCCGCCGTGACCATTATTTGAGTTTCGGTTTCCTCTACAAGCCATCATTTTTTTTAATGAAAAATAAATACAAAGTTTTAACTTTCTTTTATTTTGGTATTGAAAATGGTTTTGAAAGCATTTTTATTATTTCAATGTGTTTTATTGATATCTTGTAATTGAAATGTGGAAATTCTATGTTTCCTTTATGCATGTTTTATGTGATACGATTATGTTATGGTTTATGATATGTTTAAACCTATTCATATGAGGAATGCATTGGACTTAATAAGTGACGGGTGGAGCCCGCTATAGCTCCTCGATGCATCGGCAGGTCTAATGAGACAAACTAGTGTCTTGGCACAAGGCCTTGACAAAATTTTATTTGTGGTCTTGGCACGAGGCCTTGGCTACGTGGTTATGATAGTCTGGCATTATTCATTCCATCATTATGAAAGTGGTTATTGATATTGCATGTGATTATTCGACCAGTAGAATATCCATATGAGGAAGTGAATGGCATTATCTCATTTTACTTTTTCCATATTATGTTGATGTTCAAGTTTAAAAGGCTTTTGTTTTAGTTATACATTGCCTTAAATTTTTATGTTTATTTATGAAAGCTTCCGCATTATTGTTATCCTTACTGAGCATCTGAGCTCACCCCTTTCAATGTTTTAATATTTTCCAGGATGTGAAGAAGTATTTTATGAATGACCTGCAGGGATAGTCAGAAGAGGATATGAGTGTGGACTATGAAGACTTTGTTATTAGTTTTTCACTTTATGATGTAATGTAAGACTTATGAATGTATCTAGTGTTTCCAAGGCTACTAAACTAATCGGTCTTTCGAGACTTGATCTTTTGTGATCATGCCAATGTTAAGAAGTAATGCACCGACTCTGGGTAGCTGGGGTCGGGGCGTTACAGTTGGTATGAGAGGCAGTTTAGTACTAACCTTGGAAGCTAGATTTAGATAAACTCTGATTAGAGCACATAGCCCAAAGATAGACTTTGAGGATTAGTATAGAAGAACTTCCTAGAATTTTGTTATTGTAGAGATTTTGTGAGTTTTCCGAGCAATACATCCCTGTCTGGATACGAGCAGGTAGAGGCGGCTCTGGCACAGATGTACCTAGGGGTAAAACCCGAAAACACCGCTTTGAGCTAGACTCGAACGGGAACTGGTGCACGACAACGGGCCTTGTTGTACTCTTGGTTACGACACTCCCGGGGGATATGCTTAGGATAATTCTCATTTTCTTTACAAACCACTATGAAGGGTTATGAGTATATACTTCCTCAAAGGAAACATTGCTTTTTATGATTATGGATTATATCCATAAATAGTTCAATTTATGTAAAGTGTTTTACAAATATGGAATTATGTATTTTATTTCATAAACTAATCTAGTTTATGAAATTGTTTAGAAATGGCGCCTAGTGGAAGAAATGGAAACCGTATCAATGCACGCACTCCATGTAGGGATTGCCCTCCTACTCAAGATAATTATAGTGGGGCTGGTGATGCAACTGGTGCCGATCAGCTAATCACCATACTGGGACAACTTACTCAGGTTATGAATAATAACCTTACTCGTATGGAGAACCCTGATCCGCAACGTGGAGGATCAATGCTAGACCATTTCATGAGGCAACAACCACAAACCTTCAATGGGGGTACAAATCCGTTAGTAGCTGAGCAATGGATAAACTCCTTAGAGAAAATATTCCATGCCTTGGGGAGTATCGAAAGGGAGAAGGTTGTCATGGCAGTTTACCGCCTCACTGGAGATGCCGATCAGTGGTGGTCGCTGATTCAAAAACAAAGGAACATGATGACGTATCGAATATGGAATGGAGGGAGTTCAAAGAGCTTTTCTTAGAAAAATACTTTCCTCGTGACCATCGAGCAGATATGGAAAGGCAATTTCTGAGTTTGAGGCAGAAGGAGGATGAGAATGTCGCAAAGTATGAGGCTAACTTTACAAGGTTAGGGAGGCATGCTGCCGATTATATACGTAACCCAAGGAGTAAGATTGATTGTTTCTTTGATGGGTTAAAACCATTTCTCCGTCGAGCTTTAGTATCACAATCCTTCTCATCATACGAAGATATTGTCTCGTGTGCTATCAAGACAGAAAAGGAATTCTCTAAGTCTTATGACAACAAAGTAAAGAAAGAGAATAAGAGAACGGTGGAACAAGAGACAGATAAAGGGAAAAAGGGAAAGAAGGATTTTCCATTATGTGATAATTGTGGGAAGAATCACCCTGGTACTTGCCTAAAAGGAATGGGAGTTTGTTATAAATGTGGAGAAAAGGGTCACCAGGATCGTGATTGCAAGGGAAAGAAAGAGGCTGTCAAAGTTGAATGCTACAATTGTAGGGAAACAGGGCATTATGCAAATGAATGTCCTAAGCGTCAGGGAAACTTACCTCAGAAAATGCCAAGGGATCAAGGCCAATCTTATTCTGTGACTACAGTTGAAGTAGAATAATTAATGTATTGGTGATTTTGGACTCAAGGATTATATTCTGGTTATAAGAATAATGTGATATATATATATATATATGGATTGTACTGCAGTACTTGTTTATTTCAGTAAGGTTTTAATATGATTAAGGTAATCATATTTTTAGTATGTGACAATAAGAGAAACATTTCTTTGTTTGGGGAATCTGATGTTACAATTGATTTTGGAATTTATAGACCTTTTAGAGAAAGTCTAGACGAAGGTATTTTGGATAACTATTAAGGTTGGAATGGATTAAGTTGAACCATGGATAGTATTGTTTAAGGTTAAATAATTTCTGAAGATTATTTTTGGAATATTATAATACTATAGTTTTAGGAAAAGGACAACCTGAAGGGTGGGGCATAACACGTCGCGTCGGACAAAGCTGCAGGAATCGAACCCACAATCATAGTGCGACAGGCCTTTATTTCCTACCACTAGCCTACAGGAAGTCCCCGGTTATTACAAAATAATTTTACTAATCTAAATGGTATGTGTTAACATTTGGAACCTTATACAATTAGGATAAGTATAATATTTTTGAGTTCTATTATCTTTTTGAGTGAAAGATGAGTTGAAGGTTGAAACTCTAATTGTCAAGCATAAATATATATATACCTATCTCTTATTCAATGAATAAATTAATTCTTAAACTTTAGTAAAGGGATATTAAAACAAAAAAAATGTGTTATCCTATTACCTTATGTCTTGTTGAACTGATGATATTTTAAATCAACATAGATTGAAGGCTTTGAGGCCCTCAATTTGACAGTTGATTGTGATTGATGACCTCAATCACTCCCTACAAATATTTAGGTTTTTCCTCCAATTATATGTCTTTAATTGCCACCAATGTTCTCCTAATCGAGATCATAATTGGGTGGTGACTTTTTCATTTCCATTTCCCTCTTATTAAGACTAAATTCTATAAACCTTATTTCCGATGTGGGTTTTCCACAAAGGTATTTTCTATTTTCAACCTTTTATTTTCCAAGAAAAATTTCAAATTGCGAGGACGCAATTTATTGAAGGAGGGGAGAATGTAACATCCCAGGTAAATAAAGAATAAAGAATTTTCATATTTATTAATATTTACGAATTAAATATTAATTTTATTTTAAAGGGGTTGCTATGTTCGATAGAGTACCTGATACGCAACGATGAGTTTCTTTGAAACTTACGTAGCACACTAGTAGTAAAATAATATTATTTTAAATTTTAGTTAACGAGTAGCTGTTTTATTGGTGGGAATGGGTATAATTAACTAAAATATGATTAGATATGTTTTTAAATGTTTTTACATTTACCCAATAAAAGATAAAGGCTTAAAATACGGAAAGAGTTCAATTTTAGGGCATATATACTCTAATTTTCACTAAAGGTTCACTTATCACCTTTTAATGGTGAACCGTCATTAAATATAGTTTTGATCACTCTTATACTTTATTTTGGACCAAATATAACTCTTCTTTAGAATCGGGACATCAAAATTTACTTTGTGTAAATTTTTGGTACCTTTCTGATAAAGTTCATTTTTATGAATAGTGTAATATGTTGTATTTTAATTCAAAACCTCTTTTTAATATAATTTATTTATATGATTAGATTACCTTTTTAATTGGTTTCAAAGTGAAATTAGAAAATATTTTTACCATTAAATCCAATAGTGGTCGTTGGAATTAATTTTACTTTGAAATCGGACTTAAACTAGTGTCAATCTTTTGATACTTATTGTTTCACAAAAACACGCTATTTGTCATGACAGCGGGAATTAATTATTAAATTAATTAATTTGACTTATATGATTTGAATTTTGTAAAATGGACTTCATTTTTGAATTCGGAATGTCAAATATAGCTTAGGGTGAATTTTTGGTAATTTTCTGAAAAACATCAATTTTTGATGAATAGTGAAACCACTAAGTGGTAATCAAGCAAACTGGTTTTTCAGTTAAATGAAAGTTTACCACTAATGTGTATTGAATTTTGAAAATCCGACATACATGGTTGTCATTAAGAAGTAAAATGTGGTTCAATGAGATTAAAATAATTTTTTGGTGAATAGTAACTTTTTTTCATTAATCGCGATTAGAGGTAATTAGTGTAGTTTAAGGTAAAAATGGTATTATAAGAATGTGAAAACACCATGACACTTGTCCTACAACTATTGGGTGAGTCATGGCCGACCAAGACAAGCCATGGGCCAAATTGGGGACCCCATGGAGCCACTTTATTTGGAAAATGACATTAATATATTTTTTTTTAATGTTAAAGTAAAAATGACACTAACATAAATTGTTTTACTAAAATAATTTTGGAGTGGGGTTATACAAGTCCAAATTTTGATTATAAATATTCATTGAAAAGATAAAAATATTTCCTACATAATAGTATTTTTTTTATAATTTTTAGACATTAAATAAATTAAATTATATATGACATAATAATGATGCAGCGATGACATCATTATTTGATGATTTAAATAAAATGGAAAGATAATGAAAAATATAAAACCTACACATGGCCAAAACCAATTGGATGAGTGTATTTAAAACCCTTATCACCTTAGCCTCGAATTATATAAGTGTGGGACCTTTAGAATCCGAAAAGCATTGTGTAATAATGTAACATTTCAATCTTTCCAAAAGAGCCCCTCCTCTCCACTTATAAAAGGCCCCCACCTCTCCCACCTTATTCACACCTTCAAGCCATTTGGCTCGGCCAAACTCTGCCCAAATACTCTCCCAACTTCCCTCTCTTACTCTTAGAAGCCTCACTTTGGGATGAACTCTTCTCAAGGAAGCCTTTGGCTCAAATCAAAAAGAGTTACCCGATTTTGAGGTAATGTCTTCTCTAATGTTGTTTTGTTTTATTTTTCTTCTCCAACCCCCTAAACTCTTTTTATTCATTTCTTTTGTAACAACAACAGTATCCTCAATATACTAGGATGTTGGTATAAGAAGGATTCGAGCTACACTTACACACACCTACATCTAATGGTTAAAGAACATACGGTTTCTGTGGATGGCGAATTTCTGCCTCACGAAACGATGATTGTTCAACACTCATATAACACCTTCAAAGGTGGCCATTAAGATGTCACTATTTTTATATATGATATATATTATGTTTATGTTTTATTTATGCTTCTGTATTTCTCATTTATGGCATACTTTATGATTTCCATTATGGGTAAAACGCGATAATTTCATTTTAGGAAGTGTGGACTACCGCCCCTCAAAGTGATGTGAATCGTTAATGCCATATGTGGGATGTATAAAGGATGGAGTAAATGATATTATATATGATATTATACTGGAACTATATTATACCTTTATATAATTATGATTTCATTACATTAAATACGAAATAGAAATGAAAGTAGCGGTCATGCGTACGTACGGCTTACCGTCTCCATGAACGGTGCATTTCATTTCTTACCTCTAAATGTTACGTAATATTATAAATGAATGTATATACTGGATATATAAGATATATATGACATCTAAATCATGAATATAATTCTGGATATAATGGATATTCTACCACATGAACAACTTGTAATTATAAGAAGTTTATTGTTGACTCAAGTTACCAAGGATCAACAAAACGACAGTTATTAACTTAAATAATTACATAATGTTCATAACATTGTAATAAGTGATATAAAAAGGTTAATGAAATTAAAAATGGTTCTTAATAAGGTATATATTAACTCTAGTTTATTATTCATGAGGTTAAAGAACGGTTGAGTCAAGTCAGACACGAGGTAAGGGAATTTCTTAACCCAACTTCCATTCTTTGGGTTAATCTCCTACTTTCAAATTATGTCATGATATTATTATGTCCTATTTTGTATTTTTACTTTCTTTATGTGTACCTATAGTGAATACACATAATAGATCTATTTTATTTTAAAAATGATCTTTTAAGGACTTCGTCTCAATCCCCTTTCATTGAGTCATATTTGGTTTTATACACAACTTTCTTTTATACGGTGTATAAACCCCTTTGACTTTTACGTTTATTCAAAAAGGAATCTTTTTTTATACGAAGCGATTTGCTAAACAACAAAAGGGAATGTTTTTCTTTCTGTACTTATCCGGCGACAACGACTTCTCCGCCGCCGTGACCATTATTTGAGTTTCGGCTTCCTCTACAAGCCATCATTTTTTTTAATGAAAAATAAATACACAGTTTTAAATTTCTTTTAATTTGGTATTGAAAATGGTTTCGAAAGCATTTTTATTATATCAATGTGTTTTATTGATATCTTGTGATTTAAATGTGGAAATGTTATGTTTCCTTTATGCATGTTTTATGTGATAAGATTATGTTATGGTTTATGATGTGTTTAAACCTATTCATATGAGGAATGCATTGGACTTAATAAGTGACGGGTGGAGCCCGCTATAGCTCCTCGATGCATCGGCAGGTCTCATGAGACAAACTAGTGTCTTGGCACAAGGCCTTGACAAAATTTTATTTGTGGTCTTGGCACGAGGCCTTGGCTACGTGGTTATGATAGTCTGGCATTATGCATTCCATCATTATGAAAGTGGTTATTGATATTGAATGTGATTATTCGACCAGTAGAATATCCATGTGAGGAAGTGAATGGAATTATCTCATTTTACTTTTTCCATATTATGTTGATGTTCAAGTTTAAAAGGCTTTTGTTTTAGTTATACATTGCCTTAAATTTTTATGTTTATTTATGAAAGCTTCCGCATTATTGTTATCCTTACTGAGCATCTGAGCTCACCCCTTTCAATGTTTTAATATTTTCCAGGATGTGAAGAAGTATTTTATGAATGACCTGTAGGGATAGTCAGAAGAGGATATGAGTGTGGAATATTAAGACTTTGTTATTAGTTTTTCACTTTATGATGTAATGTAAGACTTATGAATGTATCTAGTGTTTCCAAGGCTACTAAACTAATCGGTCTTTCGAGACTTGATCTTTTGTGATCATGCCAATGTTACGAAGTAATGCACCGACTCTGGGTAGCTGGGGTCGGGGCGTTACACCATAGATGGGATGTGAAAGAATGTTTTTATATATAAAATTTCAAAAATATTACAATGTTTTAATATTACATTTTTTATGCAAAATAATCTAAAATTTTTATAATGGAGTAATATATATATTATTAAATAAATGGTAATTTATAATTAATTAAAAATATAATTAAATAGTTCAAATAATTTAATTTAAAATATTGATTTGAGTTAATATTCAATATATTTCCATGTTCATCATAATATTATTATTTTTGATTAACATAAAAAACCAGACATTGTTTTTATACAATGATTTATAAATATCTGGTATAGTTTTTTCAAAAGAAATATTATAAAAGAGTTAAAAATTGTAATAAATAATTTTCTTGAATCAAGACTAAATTGAATTTTATAAAAATACCATTATTAGCAAACATTTACATTCATATATCAAATATTCAATTATTTAAAAATAATAAATAGTTAACTATTTTATTTATTTTTTAAAAGTGTAAACCATATCATATTATTAGTCTATTTAGTTATATTAATAAAAACCAATTTAAGGGCTATGTTAGAGTGGTAATGGTTGAATATTAAAATTTTAAAAGACATTCATTCAACCTCTTTGTCACGTACATTGTATGATATCAAAGAGATTGAATATTTTTAAAATATAAATACACTATAATGTCTCTAGATTTTATATTACCTTATAGGATCTATTTCATTATCATACACTCTATCTAATATGATGTAAGTATATTAAAATATATGGGTGTAAAATTATACACCCACATAATTAAAATTTATCTTCTCAATTTAAAATAAAAATTTGTATTAAAGGGGTTGTCATTTAAAAATACACTTCATGAAATCCCAAATTGTGTGATTTTTTTAATAAAAGATCCTATTTATATAAGATATGTGAAATAAAATTTTTATATGCAATAAAAAATAAATAGTATTCTATGTAGGAGGTCATTAGTTACAATTAAATATATGGACAAGGAATAAAACCATAAATTACAATAGGGAGTGGTATAAGTAATTTATCACAAGAATGTGATTGATCAATATATTTTTCAAGACATAAAAATCAAAAACATGTTGTGACTTAAAAGACCATCAGTTCAATCTAAATAATAGTATAATGATAAAATTTTATTTCCATATCATATTCTACGGAATGAATAATTCCATTACCATCTAGATTAAAAATATATTAAAATACATATTGTTGATATGTAAATTTTTCTGATGCTATGTTTCATCTTATTCATGTTCTACGATAATTTTCCAATCTAATAATTTCTACAATAAAAGAATATAAAAGAATAATTTATTATTCCTGATATAGTAATATTAAATTTTATTAGATCATAAGATCCATGAAAAGGAAAATGTATTTCAATATATTTATAAATAATTTCCAAAACATATATCGTGATCACATGTTATCCAGTATAAAATATTTTCATATTGATATCAACAAAAACACCAACTGTCAACATTAATATTCATCTATAAATAAATTAAACTAAAAAAATCATATTAACTCATTCATCATTTAATAAAGTGGTAGGAACTGTAGCATTATCATCAATCATTTGTTGGTTTGATCCCCGTGACATTAACATATCCGAGGGGCTTTCTTGCAATATGCAATGTGTCATTTTTCTAAAACTATATTTAAATAATTCTTATAATGATACCAAATCATAGTTTCCCCTAATTAGAAATATAAGAACAATTTGAAAAACCATAAAGGTTGAAAATACCTTCCTAAATACTCATTATCATTATTATATAAAATTTTGGAAAATAATATGGTTTATTCTCCCTCTTTCGTGTGCATTCCAAAAAGATTATCTTATTAGTTGATTAAATTTCATAGACATCAGTTCCATTAGACATATACTCTTAAATATTTTAATCAATGAAATATAAATACAATCCTTATATGATTCAGGATCCCTATGAGGGGAATTTAATTTGTAAAATACTTTTATAACAATATTTTGTAGATCCAAATACTAAATAATTGTAATCATTTCACAAATACTATATCAATAACATTAGTTGATCCATGATCCCTTGGATTCTTTAAAGGTCAATTACCTTAATGAATTTGTGAATTGTTATGTATGTTTCATGATATAATTATAGTGAAACATTTCACGATATAATATTCCTTCATTCCCTTGTAATATAATGAATAATTGAAATTTTCACCACACATGAATACATATAATTTTCGTTTTAGGCATGTTTCAATGTGTTTCAATTTACATGTATAACATGTTTAAAATTCCTTCGTTCCCTTATTCTGTTTATCTTTATTTTTTCCATCCTCTTGGTAATTCCCCAACCCTGGACGCCTATATTTGGTGTATTATATTAATACACTCGCATGATTATAAGGAATCAATTCCTAAACAACTGATCAATTTATTAGTGTTGGAAAATATATTACATACATGATAGTTACATTAAACATTAAAACATAAAAATCAACATAAATAATAATTATAAAACAAAATTATTCCACTACATTAATCCATTATATCAATCACAATACAATACATAGAATCATGGAAAAACAAAACAAAAGAAAGGGGTGACCTCAGATGCCCAGAATGGGTAAATAATTTAGTGGAAGTATTAATCTTTTAAGGCAAGATGTGTAATAAAATCAAAAACCTTTTAAACATAAAATTGAACATAATATGAAAAAAATAAATCAAAAATTACCATATAAACATGAATATAGATATTCTTCTAGTTGAATTATCACATGTAATAACTAATTTCATAATGAGATAATGTATATACCCAAACATCATAACCGCATTGTGAAGGCCTCGTGCCAGGAATAAAAATAAATTTTTTCATGTCCTTGTACCAAGACACTAATTTTTTCATTGGGAATATAGATCCATCAAAGGGATATAGAGGGACCCACCTTTCAGTAACTATGTCCAATGCATTCCTCTTATGAAAAAGGGTGAAACATAACACAAACATCAGTACTAAAAACAACATACTAAATGTCAATATATTAACAATAAGCTATGAATGGTATAAAAATAGAACATCCATAGTAAAACATATCAAAACTCATTCAATAAAATATTTAAGATAGTATTATATTAATACAACATCAATAATTAATAATGTCCAATAAATTATTTTGAAATAGTTCAAAATAATAATTAAAACTTGTTGAGTGAAATACCCCATTTCATGAAATCATTTATATGCCGCACAATTTTTAAAGGAAGACATTAAAAATATATTTTTGATTTAATTTACTCTATTACAATTTCAATCTTATTATAGAAATTAACACTTAAAAACAATTATTTCCATGTAAATAAATCATTAAAATCATTTTGAAAATATGGACATACTTAAATTGAATTAGAAAAATAAATTTTTTATAACATTTAAAATGATAATCAAGTTAAAGACACCTTTAAAAAAACCTTAATATATTCCTTCAAAAAACATTTTAATGATACATGGACATAGAGGATAAATATTTCATAGTATATACTTACATATGAACTATCTTTGATAATAATGAGATTAAGGAAATAACCCTTACCTTGTACGTTCTTTTGGTTGAGGGAATGTTTAACCTCTTTTATAATGACCATATTATGTTATTAAATAATAATAGTAACATATTAATATTTATGATATAATAATTGAATAAATTATGGATTTATACTACCCATTTTCAATTAATTTACATGTAAAAATAATATTTCAGGTAATAAACGCTTTCTTTATCATACTTGTTTTATCCTGTCATTCCTAATCATATAACTTATATCATGATTTAATTGGTTCCAAAATATAATAAAATAATTATGTATCATATATATTCAGAATATAAATATGTATAATATATACATACATGAAATGAAAAACACTATTTATGGAGATAGTCAGTCGTAATTATGCATAAACGTCGTTTCTGTTTTCATATCATATTGAACAGAATTTAGTGAACTATATATATATATATATATAAATTATCATTATTATGTTATATATACCATACATATTAATAATATATATATTATAATCATCATTGAATGGTGAACATTTTAATGAATCTCATAATGGTGTGAAGATGGTAAGTCCTACATACACATGAGCGACAATACCATTATATTGATGGTGAAATCATATTTAATTGGATTGTATATTATGTATAAACAATAATTAAAATGTTATATTTATTATATAAATAAATAAAAATAATTATTATACAAATCCATATAATAAAGTGCTTAATAACAATCGATACCACGACGTGTAGATGGTAAGTCGTACGTACGCACATATGGTGACATTGTCGTTAATAGGATAAATAGAATATTGAATATGGTTATACCATATTTATAAAAACATCAATGAATTTAGGGGGTGTTGGACTTATTATTTTGGTATGGAAACAAAAATGAAAGAGGAAGTGGACGAGGAAATGAAATTTGAAAGAGTTGATTAAATAATTACCTCTTCTTTTGGTGGTTCATTTGGATTAGAAAAACATTCTTCATAGGTTTTATTTCTGGTCAGAGTAATGCCTCTAGGTTGAGTTATTGTATTTCGAAGGATATTTTAGAAGGGTTTGGCTTCTCTAAATTGCATTGATGGAGTGAATTTAAGAGAAGTGGAAGTACCCATTTAAAAGAGAGGTGAGAGGCATTTTTGGAAAAGATTGAAATATTATTTTATTATAAAATCATATTTGGGTTATAATGGCTCATAAGAGATTTATTTAGAGGATATGGTGTGTATTGTTCTAACTCATATCAACCAATAGGTTTTATACATGTTTAGGTCACTAAATTAACCTTATATTTTATATTTCACCCTTAGTAAAATAGTTTATATCTTACACCGTCTTCTTGTATTATTAAACTATATGGTTACTAGATAAACAATAAAATTCCAAGTGAACCTCAAGTGGTTCATTAATTACATATCAATCATTATAAAATTTATTTGAATGATCCATCGATTTTAGGACTATTATATAATTTAATAAAATTGTATTATATAAAAATAATCATTTATGTAAATTTTGACACAATTTATTAATTGGATTTTGTAAAATTCAAAAAAATGTTGATTAGTTTGATGAAAATACATTAAATCAACACTAAAATGTCATATCCACCTATAAAATTAGACGATAGCATCAAAAGTATACATTTACATTTATTTTGAAATTTGTAATATAAATTATTTTAATAGTTCATTAATAATGTAATTACTACATTATCACTGGGTCATAAATAAATTTAATTATTTATTGTTTACAATTTATATATAAAATATCATGATGTTTGAAATCGTTTCAAATTTCTAATGAATTTTTATTGTCAAATATATATTATTTATAACCTTATATTAAAATTTTTTTAGTTTTAAAAATAAGAATTTAACACTTTAAACTCTTCTTTAAATATAATATAATAAATGTCATAGTGTAATCCAAGTGGATAAAAAAGGATCATATTTTTTTCCTAAGATTGGTTTTGGACGAAATACACTTATCTATTAGAATTATGACATATGTTATGTTAATTATAATATCATTATTACCATTAATTATCCTATTTACATATAACTATGGTAAATAAAATTCCACAGTTACTATTCATCCAAAAAAATTTATTTTCATCCCATGAAAACAAATTTTACGTACTGATTAAAACCGTCTCTCTCGGATTTTGGAAATTCAATTCAATGTTGCAGAAATGTGATGTTATATGAAAATTTTTAAATGTCCATAGAAGAATAGAAAAAGATATTAAATAGTTAAATAAAATATTATATATCTAATATTATTAAAAAATGACTCCAATGAAATACATTGGGATAATATAGATATAATGTTTATATTTTTACTTTAAAATAAATTTAATTAAACATATTAATTATATAAATAAAAAGTATTTTTTAAACAACAACACAATGATTTTCATTATTCATAATAAATAGACTGCTTTCAGAAAAAAACAAAAAATTAACCCTAGTATAAATTTGATTTTAAAAATTCAAAACTGATTTATATTTTTCCAAATTTTAATCATTGAAGTTTCATTAATTAAAATAAATTTAATTATCGTGGTTAAAAGTGGAATTCAGATTTTTAAGAACTAAAAACTATCAATTGATTGACTTATGTTTATATCCAATTTAAATATGAAATTACATCCAATGACCTAAATTATATTTTAATGTAATAACTATAATATAATTATACATTAAAACAACTCAAATTATTAATTTAACACTTTAAATTATTTTGATTTAAAAATATGGTTTCTAATAAAATTGAGTATTTTTCACTATTAATCAATATGTGAATGTTATCAGAGATTTCCAAAAAAATTATCCAAACTAAATTTTTTTGTCCCTAATATAAAATATAATTCTGTTTCATTAAATGGAATATACAAAAGTAAAAAATATTCTATTTAAAAAATGTTTTCCATTAAAAGTCGGAAAATCATCATTTTTTAAAATTAATATTTTTTTTCTAAAAAATTGAATTTGTTCTTATATCATATCTAAGAAACATCATATGAATTTCAAAATTATATAAGATATATATAAAATTATAAATTTGGTAAATACTTTTCTGAATAATTTTTTAAATGACAGTTTTGATTGGTAATGATGTGCATGAATTCAGTGTTGCGTGTAGCACATGTTATTGAATTACATTAAAGTTATAACATAATATAAAATATTGGGGTGTTACATACTACCCTCCTTCAATAAATTTAATCATATAAATTTTTAATTGTTCTTGAAAAAAATAATTTGAAAATAAAAAATACCATTTTGGAAAACCCACATTGGAAATAGTGTTAATAAAATTTTCTTTTTATGAGAGGGAATGTAAAATGAAAAAGTCACCCACAAATTTGGATTTTGAATAGAAGAAAATTGGTGGAAATTATAGAAATTTAATTTAAGAGAAAAAGTAAATATTTATAGGGATTTATTGAGTTTATCAATCTTAAAAAAGTGAACAATTAGTGTAATAATTAGGGCCACAAAGCAATCAATCTATGGTGATTTAAAGTATCATCTGTACAACAAAACATATCGTATTAGGACAACACGTTTTTTCAGATAATTTAATTTTCTGAACAGGATGAATTTATTTAATATCATGATAATTTCTCACAAAAACATACTTGATTAAATTTCTTTTCATAATCATATTCTCATCATTTGGTTGTGCTTCTATCTATTTTCACTTCATCCTTTTCACAATGAAATGAATGTTCAAAAATGATTATTTATGACATAAGAACATTTGATAAGTCATAAGGTCGAAAAGTATTCCCCTAAACCCCTATATGTTTACTGAAAAAAAAGGTTAGGTCAACATTTTCAATAAATCATAATTTAACCTCAAATAAATATCAAGTTTTCAACTTACTCAATTTGAACCTTTAAACATATGAAAAATACTTGTGTCCAAACTCGCAGTCCAAAAATTTATATGGAAGGACAACCTAACATAATGAAGATCACTATTATCACATAACATCATCTGAATACCTTCATCATTTATTCTATTAAAACATGGTAAAAACCTAAAATACCATAAATACTTATTTGAATGTGTATATACTTCTATATTCCTTCTACAAAGCATAAAATACTAGATATACTAGTTAAATCCAAAAATGATTTAATCTCCAACAATGATGGAATAAACAAACAATTAACTAGTTTCATGGAAGCCAATAATATCCAATATAATTTATCCAAATCATTCATATCTTGTTCTAAAATCACTACTTCAATATCATAACCATATTAAGGATTATCATTCCTTCTAAAATTTTTTTTCCAAATTATTTAACATACTATTAAGTCACTTTTCTTAGAACCATATAATCTCAAATCCTCAATGAAATATCACATCATTACAATTCATATTTATTACCATAATTCATATAACCAGTACATTATTGATACCACAGTCAAATGACAAAATTCATTAATAAGATTAGAAGAAAACTAGTAATTCCTCTTCATCTGCAGTAGTATAATAACTTGATTATTAACTGGTATAATTAATTTGGGAACACTCTGATGATTTAGACATTGATTCATGTAGTGTTCCAACAACTTGAAGATGAAACATTGTACATTGAAAACAATTTTTTTACCTTGGAATTCATGAAAGTGGTGTCCTTTTTCTCGACACATATAACATACTCCCATTCCCTTCAATAATCTACCAAGGTGATTATTTCCACAGTTATCACATGTCAAAAAATCCCTATTTCTATTCTTGCCTTTATCAATATTTTTTATCCTATTATTTTCTAGTAACTCCCAAAATTCATATAAATCAGAGAATTATTTAATTACCTTAATAACACATGATACCATTTTTTCATATGATATAGATATGTGGGAAAATATTTTCCAACTAAATGTTTTCTTAAGAAAATGAATGATTTGATACTTTCTACTATTATGATCTTGGGTATTGATTGAGTTCACATTCTTTCTATTGGGTGCCATTTCTAAATGACGACATGCACTAGGTTAGATCATATAATAATGTATAATACAAAAACTATAAAAATTCTCTATATTAATTGAATATTTACACACATGTAGTCCCATAATCATAACATTGGTTTTAAATTCTAAAATATTTAATCAGAAATCATTCATAATGGGTTTTAATGAAAATGAGAATTAACCTAAGCATATCCTCCTGGAGTGTCAAACCAGGTGCTCAATAAGGCATGTTGTCATGTACCGAGATACCTCAGGTCAAGCTCAAAACTCCTTGTCAGAGTCTTCATTTCTAGGTACATCTGGGCTAGAACCACATCCACATGTAGTGTCCAGATAGGGATGTATTGCATGGACTACCCACATAATATCTAAATTACAAATAATTAGTATGTTCTTATATATTAATCCCCAATGTCTATCATTAGGTATTGTTTTCTAAACAGAGATCATCTAAATCTATTTCCAAGGTTGGTGGTAAAATTCCTTTGAAACAAACTTTATTTCCCCGAAATTAGAAGCCCAGAGCAGATGCGTTATTTTAATACATTGGTATGATTACAAGGAATCAAGACCCAAAGAACCAATCAGTTTAGAAGTCAAGGAAAATAGATTACATAGATGAATTTTACATTACACATTCAAAGATAAAACACAACATGAATAAACCTTTAAGAGTGCAATTATTCCCCTAGCTTATCCCTGTATATCAAACACAATACACTTGATGAAATTCGAGGAAAACAAAACATAATAAATGGGTGAGCTCATATGCCCCGTAAGGGTAAATAATTTAGCAGAAGCTATAAAATTTTATGTCAATATGTTTAATTAAAAAAATTACTTTTAAATATAAAATTCTACATCATATAGAAAAAATTAACTGAAACATTACCATATAAACATGAACATGCATATTCTAATTGTAGAATATTCACATGTTATAACTAATTTCATAATTATGGAATGCATAATGCTAGACATCGTAACCACATAGTAAACGACTCATGCCAACACTACAAAATATTTTTTATGGATATAAGCAAAGACACTTATTTGTATCATGTGACCTACCGCTAAATTGAGGAAATATAGTGGGCCTCACCTGTCACATACTACATCCAATGCGTTCAAATATGAAAAATTGTGAAACAAAACATAAAAATTCTTACTTAAACAAGCATACGAATTTTGAACACATCAACCATAATCCATGAATGGTTTAAAAATAGCACATCCACAGTCAAACATATCCAAACTCATTCAATACAATAATGAAGATTTTATTATAGTAAATTAACCTCAATCAAGGATAATATCCAATAAAGGATGTTGACATAGATGTAAATGTTTAATAAAAGACTTTGAGAGAAATACCATGTTTCATGAAATCATTTAAAAGTCTCACAATTTTAAATGGAATTAATTTAAAATAGATTTTTGAATCAATGTTCCCTATACCAATTTGAAATTATTGAAATAAACTAACAATTTGAATTAATCATGTCCATGTAAATTAATCCTTCAATCCATTTTGAAAACATTGACATTAATTTAAATGATAATAAAAATAAATGCTTAAAAATTAATAATGATGATATAGTTAAAGTGTCTCTTCCATAAAACATTAAAAGAGTCCTTTTTTGAAAATTTTAATGAATCATGGACATATATGATAAATACTTCCCAATAGATACTTACAGATAAATAATGTTTGATAATAAAATGATTGAGGAAATAACCCTTACCTTATAATTTCCTTTGGTCGAGGGTATGTTTAAACTCTTGTATTGTGAGAAGAGTATACTATTAAATTATAAATGAACCATATTCATATTTACAATATCATACTTGATTCAATTATGGATCTATATTACCCATTTAATAATAATTATTTTGTTAAAATAACTTTTTAGGTAATAATTGTGTTCATTCTCGTACGTGTTTTAACTTGTTATTCTTCATTGTATCACTTATATAATGATTTAATTGCATCCAAAATATAAAAAATAATTTTTTATAATATATATTTTGAATATAAATATGTATAATATATAGATATATGAAATCAAATACAATGTTTATGGAGAAGGTAGGTCGTACGTACACATAAATGTTGTTTCCGTTTTTATATCATATTTAACGGAAGTCAGTGAATGAGATATATGGCAGTGTATGTGTATGTTTGTGTGTATATAAATTTCTAGTATAACTATTATGTCATATATTATATACTTGTTAATAAGATTGTTTTTCATAATCATCATTGAATAGTGAATGTTGAAACGAATATCGCCATGTCATTTAGATGGTTAGTCGTATGTACGCACGTGCGACAATATCAATCTATTTATGGTGAAATAGTATATAATTGGATGTTATAATATATATAAAGAGTCATTAACATGTTATATTTATTATTTACATCAATTATAATCGTTAATTTACCCACCAAAATAATGAAGTGTTGAATAACAATTTACACCACGAGGTGGAGATGGTAAGCTGTACGTACTCACGTATGGTGACATTTTCATTGATAGGATTGATAGAATAAAAAATGGTTTTAAAATCTTCATAATAACATCATAGTATATATAGGTTCATGGAGTTATTATTTTGGAATGAAAACAAAAAAGAAAGTAGAAGTTCAAGAAGAAAAAAATAATGAAAGAGATGATGAACTAAATACCTCTTTTTCTAGTGTGTCCTTTTGATTTGAACAAAAGGGTTCTATAGGTTGGAATTTTGATCAAAGTGAAGCCTATATTATTAATTGACTGTAGTTTACAAGAAATTTTGTTATGGTTTGGCTGAGCCAAATGTATTTGGAGGTTTAAATTTATGAGAAGGGGAAGTACACTTTTATAAGAGAGGCGAGGAGAACATTAGGAAAAGCTTGAAATATTATTTTATTATATAATCATTTTGGGTTTCTAATGGCTCAGAATGGATTTATTTCGAGGAAAATGTAAATATGGGTCAAAAGACTCCCAACCAATAGGTTTTATACATGTTTTGTTCACCATATTAACTTTATTTTTTATATTTAACCCTTAGATAAATATTTTAACTCTTACCACGTCTTATTGTATTCTTACAGTATATGGTTAATAATATTACAATAAAATTCAATGACGACCTCATGTGGTTATTTACGGACATATAATTTATTATATAAGTTCTTTTTTCGATCCTTAGACACATAAGACTATTATATAGTTTAATAAAATAGTATTTTGTTTAAAAACATATTTATATAAATTTTGACACTATTTAAAATTTGGTTTTAGTGAAAGTCAATACACGTTGATTACATGAAAAAATATATCAAAATCAACCCTAACATGTCATATTAACCTATAATTCTTGTGTAATATATAAAAAGTCACAATTTACATTAATTTTGATATTTCTAATATCAATTATTTTTATCATTCTTTAACAATGTAATTACTGTATAATAATTGTGTTATAAATAAATGTAATTATGTAATGTCTAAATATTATATATAAAGTATCATGATGTAGGAAGTAATTTTATCTTTCAGATTAATATTTTTGTATAATTTATCTTATGTATAACTCTATATTAAAAATGCTTTAGTTATTAAATGTTTAATTTAACACTTCTAACTCTTCTTGAAATAAAATATAATAAATGTCCTAATCTAATCAAAGTTGCTGAAAAAAGATTATATTTTTGTCCTAAGGACTGTTTTGTTTGAAATAAACTTATCCAATAGAATTAAGACATGTGTTAGGGTAATTATAATATCTTTTATACCTTAAATTAGACTATTTACTTTTCACCGTTGTAAATAAAATTCAAAAGTTACTATTCATTGAAAATTATTTTCATCCTATTGAACCAAATTCTACTTACTGATTCCGACTGTTTGTCTTAGAATTTTTAAATTAAATTCACAAAAGCGGTAAAATTATGTTTTATGAAAATTGGAAAATATTCCTTAAAGGTGGGTAAAAGACATTAAAATTTTAAATAAAATTTAATATATCTAATCTTATTATATAATGAATCCAGTGAATTACATTTGAATAATATAGGTATTATGTATATATTTTAATTTTAGAATAAATTTAAATAAAAATATTATTTAATTTATTAAAAATATCATTTTAAACGGTAACGTAGTATTTTTTTACAATTCATCAAAAATTGAATGTTTTTTGAAAATTACCTAAAAATCACCCTTAGATAATTTTGATATTAAAAATTAAAAAATGATGTCTATTTTACCAAATATAAAATATATAAGTTTAATTAATTAATTTAAAAATTATTCCATTTCTAAATACCACAAATCATGTATTTATGAAGTAAAATCTATTAAAAGATTGACATGTGTTTATGTCCAATTGAAATGTGAAATTACATAGAAGAACCGAAATTATATAAAATTATAAAAACATAATCTAATTATACATTAACCCCCCACCCCACAAAATTTATAATTTAACACTACAAGTTAATTTTATTTAAAAAGTGGTTTTCAATTAGAATTTAGTGTTTTTCATTATCGATCAAAATATGAAAGTTTACATAAAATTACCAATATTTTATCCAAAATAAATATTTATGACCCTCTTGTCAATAAGATTTTATTTTCATTAAATTGAATATATAAAAGTGTAAAATATTTTATTTAAAAATGGTTTTCCATTAAAATGGGAAATAAACTACATTTTTTAAAAATAATTCAATTTTTCGAAAAATTGAATTTGTCTTTATAATATATCTAAGAAACACAATATATGAATGCTAAAATTATATAAGATATATATAAAATCCAAATGTGTTTAATATTATTCATAAACTCTTTTTAAATGGATATTTTATAGGTCATGATGCACTTGAACATGGTGTTTCATGTAACAAATGCTATTGAATTACATTAAAGAGATAACGTACAAAGAAATCATGGGGTGTTACACTTTATAGTCTTCTATTTATTCCCTTTGAATTCATATGTCATGTAGAAATATTTCTCTATGTTGATATCAACTGATACACATTAATAAGAGAATCATCGGTTGACTTATGTACTCTGTATGATTGGATTATTCACAACACTGAAATAATAAATATTTCACTTTTGATTATTTACATAGTTCACAACATGAATTCGGGACCTAGTAATGATTTATTCATACATAACAATGTTTTACTATTATTTTTATCTATCCATTTATATTTTTTAATGTATTTCTAATAATTTTACATGAGGAAAATATATTTGCAAGGTGACTTTATTTAAATCCATTGATTATATGTTTTCAAATTCTTCTTCATCCTTAAATTTTTTATTTAATAACCACTATTTATCTACATCTATTTAGAGGTGATAAACAACCCTTAAAATTTAACATATTTCAATACTTATTACATGGAGAAATAATTTTTCTATGGAACAGATCCATTTCATATATAAAAATGGGTTTTTAGTTCCATTTGTGTTTGACCATGCTGATATGTAAAGTGATTTAACATTGTTACACTGCATAGTTGATCCCCAGGATGTTGTATTTGTGACTCATAACCCCATTCATAATCCATATTATAGTTATAATTTGATCATTTCGGCTATAAAATCATCTCTAGCTTCATTATAGTTCTTAGAGTGGGAATCACTACATTTATTACATACAAATATGTGATTAAAATTTCCTTATCTATGTCACATATCAAAACAATGCTACACATTATATTTGATCAAAACATTATTAAACATGATGTATTATCCAAAAACCATTAAAATACATAGAATAAACTAAAAACATTATTCATAGATATTATCACTAGAATAAATGTGGTTTCTTTGAGGAAATCATTATTTTAAAATCCTTCACATTTGTGTGTAATAAAAATGTAGAGTACTATATGATTATCCCCCAATAGATTCAATAAAGGTGCATAGTATGTCCCATTTTATTGCACCATGTGATGAACATGTCAAGAATAATTTTCCCTATTCATAGTTATTATCCCTAGGCACATCTGTTCTAGAACAACATCCACTTGTTATATCATTAAATGGATGTACTTTTTAGGGAATGGCACACAATATTTTCATATCCAAAACATTTTGATATTATTCAATACATATTCCCCATTCATATCATATTTTAATGTTCCCTAATATAAGTTTTCTTAAATAATGTTTTCAAGGATTCAAATATACTTTTACTAATATAAATAATAATTCTCCTACCCCAAGTATCATAATCAGGATGTTTAATTTTTTACATCAGAAAATTATATGATGAATTTCATCCAAAAGAAATAAATACTGTAATAGTCATGGTAAATAAGAAATATAATTTAAATTCATAATATATTTTAATATATAAAATACAAAACCATTTTTCATTGAGAGTTTCATTATTCCCCTTAGAATAACCATACATATAAATCACAAAACGCTTCCTTTTCTTCTAGGGAAAATAAAACAAAAAAGGATGGGGAAATAGATACATAGTAAGTGTTGAGTACAAGAGATTTTATGAATAAATAATTCATAATTGTTATTGAATGTGATATTAATGAAAACAATCCATTCATTCAATAACCTGAGAATAATATAGATGATATAAATGTTAATAAATTATTTGTATATAAATAATCACATGAGCATGTAATATAACCATGTATACTCTAACTAATTTAATATTATCATAGGTTATTGATTACACTCATAATGATGGAATGAATAATGTTAGACATATAAATCAAACTATCTAGGAATTATAAAAGAACATATAATAATATAATGGGCTTGTTCCATGAATTCTATTTAAATGGGAAATAATTATACAAACCCAATCTAGTTAATATAATGAGACATACCATTACATATAAGGGTTATAAAGTGACCCAACTATCAATTACATGGTATATTGAATCCCTAATAAGAATGAGGTGAATCATAATGCATATAATCATTCATATTTAAACTAATATAGAATATTTAAGTTCTTTCCCCAATTAATAAACACAAACATTAAAAAATAGAGTAAAATGAATTTTATTTACATAATACATCCCCAGTCAAAGTTATCCAAAACCATACATATAAACTATAAGGATTATATCATTGGATTATATCCTCATTAAATAATAACTTTCATCGAATAATTTGGTTTAGATGGAAATATATATTGAAATATAAATTTGAAAATTTATTTCATATAATACCCCATCTTTTAAAAGAACTGATTTTATTTTAAATTTATAAATTTCATTAAATACGATCAAAAATTCTTTTTTCCGAGAAAATAAAATAAAAACTATGATGTTCAGGAATATTATTAGAAAACTTTTCATTAAAAATATCACTATAATGTTGAAAATGACTCTTCAATGATATTATGGTAATGATGGTAGGTAATTTCATGTATGTCGTATATGTTAAAAAGAACTTTTATTTTTCAATATAGAAAATACTAAAAAGTGGATTCATTATTAATAAACAAGAGGATTTATTTCATGCCATTTTTAAAATGTAAAACAGTGGACAACATATCTTTAATATATCAGTTTGACAAATTGAAAATTATTTTTTTTGAAAATTATTATAAAACATAGTTATGGATGAAAATAGATGTTTCACTAAACAGAGAGAAATAAATTTATATTTTTATAAATCATTTTATTAACCATTTTTAATACCAATGAGTTAAAAAAATTAATATTACTTGAAAAATTTCAATAGTGACCATTGAGGATAAAAATTATTTATTTTTGGGATATAAATATCAAATAATCCCCCTAAGGGAGGCATAAATAAAAAAATCCTGAATAATGATGACATTGTGAAATAAACACATCCCACTTTAGTAACATCTAAATCATAATCCTCAAAAAAGGAAATGGAACTGTAAATAAAAATAAACATAATTATAAATTAATTAATGATATGAAATAAAAAATGGATGTCAATGCACCACACAAAAGAAATAGTAGATGAATATAATATATGTATCATTGATGTAAAGGGGTTTTGTGAAACCAAGTAATTGAGTTTGATTCATCACATATGTTCTTTATACTGTACGTAATGAAATTATGTATATTATTTACATTCTTAATAACCCTATTCAATTTAATTATTCATTTTATTTCACTTATTACCCTTTATAATGTGATTACATAATAAATAACGTTTTCATTTGATGTTTCAATGATATTTGTATTATGTGACAATAATGAATTTGGTAAGTTGATTATAGTCAACGATTCCATTATATAAAAATCACTATAATAACAATAATGAAATAATTATCATATCATAAAATAAATTAAACCATTAAAACAACTCAAGATTAATTTTTATTAAAACTAAACATTTTTTCAATCATTGAGATGGTTGGTCATATGTTTAAATGAGTGACAACTCTATTTTTAATTGATCATTATAGAAAAAATTTAAGAAACATAAAAGAAGTTTATAATTATAGAAATATTCTATTCCCCATATTATTTATCCAAATATACTTATATATTTTATCTAAGAGGTATTATTATGTAAATATAGTCAAAATGTTTTGTGACAATGGTTGTCCAAACCCACCATAATTATGTTATCATATTTAAAAATATGGAATTGAATGAATGAAAATTATATATTATCATTTCAGAATGATAATTATTTCATAATTATAATAATTTCTCATTTATATCACATATTTTTATATAAATTATTTTTATTACTTTCCATTTAAATCATTAGTAAAAGAAGATATACAATGATTTGCATGATTTCATTATGTCATATACATGAGTGATGTTATCATATCCTGTATGTAATTGAACATGAAATGGTATATATTATATAATTAATGGAGGGTTATAATTATGTTAAAAATATCTTATATTTTACTTGGATCCATCACCATAAACAACCGTTAAAGATAATTATGGAAAAATTATTGAAAGTAGGTCACCAGGAAGTGGTCTGTTGTACACAAGAATGCAGAATTCATAATCCATTTTGATGGTTGATAGTATGGTTGTTTGTAATTACATCGAGGTAAATAAATATAACTTCATTTAAGATACAATTTTTACTATATCATCACATTATAATAATAATTTAATGAGGTGGAGGAATAAATAATAATAAAAAGATTGCTTAAGAACAATTCATCTTCTTAGGTTATCCTTTATAGTTTCACCTGAAAAAATATCCCTTTGTTGGATTTAATCAAAATAAAATTATTATATGATGAAAGGATGGATTTTTAAATGTATATTTTTTATATCATTTCTCATCAAGAATTTTTTGAAACTATTAATAATATAGTAGATGTGTTGGGCTTTTAAAAGTGAGTTGAGTGGCACCTTGTCTATTTTTGAATTAAAACGGTGTACCCAAGATTTTCACATGAAAAGGCTCCAAAAAATATTATTATCAAGAAAAATACATTACAGTGTTGATATTTTCAAAAAAAATATATTTTAGGAAATTTTATGTCCATTTTAGCACTAATATTATTATTTTCTCCCATAGTAAATTAGTTATTACAATAATAATTGAAAATAAATATTATTTTTAAAAATTAATAATTAATAATGAAAATTAATTAGAACATATTAAAAAATATAAATTATTTTTACTGAAAATATGTAATAATTTATTCCAAATTTCATTTATAAAAGTGGATTGTTTTATTTTAAAATTATTCCCAAAAACACGACGACAAATAAGATTTTAAAGAGAAATGGGAAAATGTTTAAAAAAATATATCAATCCATTATGTTTAAATGACTACAATGAATTATATTTTTAGTATATATATTAATTATCTAATTTCACTTTTAAAACAAATTTAAACTATATTTTATCATGGTAAATAATTTTAAAACATATGCAGTATTCAACTAAAATTTAGTATTTATTATTATTCATCAAAATTGATTCTTTTTTATAAAATTTCAAAAAATCTTACTTTTATAATTGGTATATTGTGATTCCCAAAATGATATTTCTTTTTTAAATTGTTTTTTCTTATTTTGGAAATGACTATATGTAAATAATGTGTACGAATCATGACTAATCTTCCTTTTATAAAAATATATATTGTCTAAAGACATTTATTTACATTCCAATTGACACTTATTTTATGTGTAAATAAAATATATCCATTTTATTTAATGTAAAAAAATTTAAATCATATAATTTTATGAATTTAATTTTTTACATTTATTCCCTAAAAATTTACTTCTATGTTATGATGATAATTTTTAAATAAGAATATTTTAATATATTATCATGTTTGATTTATACCTGATGTTGCATGTATTTTTAGTTATCAAATAGATTGAATTAATTTAATAATAATTATATTATAAACTATCATGTTGATATATTTCCTTCTATTATTGGTGGTTGATGTCATAAATTATATCAAATATTATTTTCGTATTTTAAAATTATATTGGTTTACATTATTAATTTTCATATTAGTTTTTTTAACATTACCATTTGTACTCATTCAACAAAGTATTTCATAATGTTTTTTTGAATTTACCAATGAATATAAATATAGAATTCCAAACAAGGTGTTCAAAAAGAACATTTATTCATGAACTATGTATAGGTTGTCTTCATACCCAGAAATATTTTTCTGGGTTATTATCCATACTAAACTATGTGATTGATCCAAATCGAAGCTTAGTATATTTATCAAGATTTCATATCATAAACACAAATTTCTCAAAAGTTTACAAAAATTTCATTTTTTATTATATATGAATTAATCCCTATGGCTTTCAATAATTTATTCATATCCAATTTATTTGAAAATATAGAAAATAGTGGATGTGTAACATTTGAAATGAACCTCTTAGGTATGTTTTTATGGGAATAAGAATGGTTCTTTAAAGAATAAAAGGGCGTATTGATATCTATAAAACCAAAAATGACAAAAAAAAATATATATTTTCTACAATAAATTTCGAAAATTTAGAAAAGATTTATTCTTTAAACCATTTAATGGAACGTCATAGGAAATTTGATGGGAAATATCCATGTTCCTTATAATCAATTTGTTATAATGAATTAAATTGAGAGAGAGGCCATAAAAACAGTGACATATCCTGGAAATAATGACTGGAAAAACATGGAATACATTTTAGTGGAAAATATATATATAATATTATTATAAATTTTGATAATAATATTTTGATATTGTTTTTTATTGTGGGTAAAATTAATTATTATAATAATGGATGGTTATTCAAAATTTCCATTAACCTTGGTATATATATGTTCTTTACTTCTACAAAACACTGAGAAAAATAAATCTTCATTTATTGAAAAAATTACAACATTATTCAAAGTTTTTTTTAACATTTCATGTGAGTTTGTAGTGATTAAATTGAGATAATGAGTTGTTATTTATTTTCCAAATGTTTCTCATATTCGAGTTGCAAGGACTCTTTAGGTATGGATGATTATTCATGTTCTCAATGAAATTGTTAATTACTTCTGATTTATAATGCTTTGAGTTAATATGCTTAAAAAAGAAAGATATATACATAATATCAAATTCAATATAAAATAATAATAATAATTCGAAGAATATAAGAATTATTTTCTTGAGCTTATATAATTAATGGGAGTTTTTGGACTATGATTATCTTACTGGGGTTTCATTAATATTAGGGATATATATCTATTATAAATTGTGAATTAATTTATTGAAAACATATTTAATTAATTTTCCCCATAATAAATATAATAAAAATATCTTATAAGGTTATTGTAAAAAATGTAGTTAATTTTTATGGATATCCACCAAAAACAGTATTTTCAAAACGATATTTCTAATATAATTAAATAGATCAGGGTTATATAATGGATATTTCATTAACAAAACAAAATTTAATTTAATTTATTAATCTTCTTTCATATATGAAATTTGGATGGGGGAGTTAAGGGGGAGGTAAAATAAGAAATATATTTAAAAGCGGTAGATTTCAAATATTATCTCATTGAAAGTTATCTCTTGAACAACACATTATAACACCATGGGTATTATTTTTGGTGAGACTACACATATGTGGATATTGAGGATACAATTGTGAATATAATTTCAAAGACATTTATAATGATCCAAGGTTTATAATCACTAATGAGAAGGGTTGGTAAAGGATGGAATTTATAAGGCGGGGGTTTTTTTTTTGATATATTATTATTTTGTTCATTTTTTCCACAATACAACAAAAATTATGATTATTTGTAATAAATAAAAAATTTAACACATTTTCATTTGAAATTATAGTTTCTTACATTAGATATGACTCATTAATTCTTGTATATAACATATACTTTTTAACTCTATATTTAATCATACATCACTTTTCATATATATTGAAACAATTTTAGAAAAATAAAAATAATTACCCAAATAAATTATCAACATCTAGATTAAAAATTTGAATATATTTTGGGGAATAATTATTTCATTATTATGAATTTTGTTTTTATATATAATCCTTAACAATTTTCAATTTACTAATTTAAATAATATATTCAATTTTGTATCCCATTAAAATACATTTATGGTATTACAATATTATATTATAATTATAATGAAATAAAATAATAATTTATAAAATCATTTTGGTAAAAACATTCTCATATATAATAACATCTTATCATGGATGCCACACACCAGTTGCCCTAGGCTGTGGGTATTGTGGCCTGATGAATGCCTTCTCGTATGTGAGAGGCTACCAACTAGATGTGACGAGATAATATTGATCATGGGGAGACACTATGATCTTCTATAAGAGTAATAAACTACTAGAAAATAAGAAAAATGAAGAAAATAACATATATCAATAAACAGTACAATACTTGTATCTCAAGATGACCAAAATTGGAAAATCAATATTAAAACAAGAATTTTATTCTCTGTGCTAGAATATGTGCCCAGTGACAGAATGAAAGCCCAAAATTAAATACACTGACAACAACAAAGTGTGTCCTAATCATCTTCTAGTTCCCTCATCCATGCTCCAACCAAAATTATCCATCTAACATAATGAAAGTTCCCTTATCCTATCCTAGAATCCTGAAATCCATTAAAGATCTAATCATCTATCTTGGGTAGGGTGTGGGTACAACTTAGTAGGACACCACCAAAAGATTCTAATAAAATATCAAATCAATAATATTTTATGTATTTTTATAATGAACAAATAAAATAAATAAATATCATATCATACATTAATTCAATTAATCAGTATTTAACCATATAACCACAGATTCCCCAATGACACCCAAACCTCAATACATACTTTGGCCCATGCAAGACACTGAACCATGTTTTATATTAATCACTCAATTTATTATAATACATTGGGATTTCATTATCTATTTAGTTAAATTAACAACACATCCTCTTAAAACTATAGTCCAATTACAATATCATGTGTGTTGAATTGTCATGTCTAGAATGGGAACCTCATAGGTATTCGAAGCACCAGTCCATGTCTGAAATGATATGGGTATTTGGAGCATTATTCCACATCCATTACCAATATATACATCCATGCATTTGGGTTTAGAAAAGAATTTATAGGACCCCTACTGTTATTTAGATCATCCATTTATGTTTCACGCCCAATTTCAAAATAAAACACATAAATAACATAAATAACCTCATTCAAGGTTAATCATTATTAACATTTTATCACATTATCCTAGGAAAAATATTTATTATTTAATTGAATAAGTAATTAATACAGTTTAATTAAAATCAAAATAGAAAAATCTCTAGAATTAATTCATTCAAAAATCTCAACTAAACAATAATTAATTCAATAATTAATTATCCTAATTAATTTCACAGAAACAATATCACAATAATTAATTCTACATTTAATTATTCCAATAAATTCTAAAATCAAATCATCTCAGTATTTAATTAAAAAGTTAATTAATCATATTTCATAATTCAATAATCATATAATTAAATCAAAAAATAATTATTCCCAATACAATGTTTTGATAATTAACTCCCCAATTAATTACACAAATCTCATAACGAAATATTTGAATAATTTTAGGAAATTATTTAATTCAATTAAAATATAAAATTTCAAAAAAAGTACAAAAATTATATTATTACATAAATGGAAATGAATCATGACTATGGGATTTGAATTATAGACCAGAAACCTCAATTCATTGACGAATGTTCATTGAATGGAAATCCATAATTTAAATGGAATAATGACATAGAAGGAGATGCATATCTTAATACCTTTAAAAATATAAAACTATCTAGAACCCACAATCCATTATAATGATCTAAAATTACATGATCTACATCAATTAAAAAAATATAACATCCCTCTAAAATATATAGAAGATATGAGAGGGAAGAAACAAAACATAAGTTATTAGATCCTATTACGAGGAGGGGTGTAGATCATTAATCCATGGTTCGAATTGAGAATAATTGGTCAATAAATGGCATGGATTAAATCTAGGAGGCTACAAAATCATAAAAAAGATTATATGGTTTTAGGTAGGGACAATAAATGTTATAATGGGGGATCAGGAAAATTTTAAACAAATTTTTTGGGGGATTAAAATCATATATGCATGATTTTTTTTCATAAGGAACATAGTTTCACCATACCATTTACATCATTTAGTATGGGTTTATAGTTTCTCTAAATATTGATCATGGTTTTAGAAACCATGCATGAGCTGTGAAAATAACATCTATTTTTGATTGCACAGTAAGATGGGCTAGGGATCATTGATTAGAATACTATGCAACTACCATGCATAATCTCTCCTCTTTCCAAACTTTTAAATTTTCCACAAAACACACTCGAAGGAATAAACAAACAATATTACTCTAAAACAACAAAAAAATAATACATGAACATAATCTCAATACACCTAAAAATATCCATATTTTTTAATATCCATGGCTTATAAATAAATCATTCTTGAGTTCTTCTCTATAGAAACACTATAATTCTGAGTCAAAATGAATAGGTCCTTGAGCCCCTATATCCCCATATCTCCCTTGTTTCTTCCTTGACACACCCTTGTTTCCAATAATACAAAAATTTCAACATGGTATTTCTCTATAACAACTTTTCACTATGATCTAACACATGTATCAGATACTCATCAAAGGACGAATCTATCCCAATCTAAAAACCATTTACATTGTTCTCACAAGAATGGTTGGTGTCATACCACTGAATATATGACATATGGAAAATTTCATCCATATCACCACATCTCAATGGATTACCCATTCAGTATTATACTGACCTAATTCTCTCTAAAAACCCAAATAGTCAAAAGATCCTATGTTATGTATTTTTCAGTGGTTGTATGCTACAATGAAATAACATAGTAGAGACAAAATTAAAATATGATATCCTTCTTTAAACTCTAGGGCTCATCAAACTCTATTAGTATATTAATTCATTCCAGTATAGTCTAGAGCCATATATTTCAAAATTAGTAGAACATGCACAAATTTATCCTGAAAGATACTTGTTCCAATATTACTTATGCACCATTCACTATCTAACATAGAGTTTATCTATATATCATACAATTAAGAGTGTCATGTGATTCCATCTGTATAGTTTCCTAATAAATTTTTTAAAAAGATAACTCCACATGTTCTAGGATTTTACTCCAAGACCCACCAAAGTATATAACACTTACTCACTACATATCCCCCATCACTTGTATAGTGTTCTCCAACTACCCTCCTATCTATGGGTGGAATTTCATACTGTAAAGAACATGAATACCAATATCCTTTTGTAATCCCTTCCATAAGATTGAAGGAAAACGTGAATGATGTTGGTAAAAAGATGTATATGGATCCATGTATAGAATGACTGTTTCACAGACATATTAATCTCTCAATTAATCCACTGAGAAGTATTACCATATTGGAATGTTATGTGAGTCCTCTTTTAAATGATTTATAATCCCACAAATTGCATCATAATTATATGGTGACCTTGGGATACGCACAAAAAATTCAATGGTTGCATCATAAAATTCTATTATGAAATGGGAAATGGATGTAGCAAACCACCAGGTCTTTAATGCTAGTTCCTCACATGTTGATAGGTGTAGCATCATGTCATAGACCCTACTATATGCCTTTTCATGACTCTCCCCCCAAAACCATCAGCATAAGTCATGGTACATTTTGGTCAAACCTGGATGTACCTCTCACTTAGAGGAATGGAAATCTTGTATCAAAAACTCCCCCATAAAGGTAGTCACAATAACCCAATTCTTGTAATTTATGATATCCTCCTCAAATATGCTAAAATTTAATGGGGAGTCCCCAACATCAAGGCTTTCCCTTATTGTTTAACATTCTAGATACCCATACTATTTTCCCCTCATCCATAACCAAATTGAATACTCCACTGAAAGTAAAACTACATCCATCTTCAAATTGTTATCCAAAAGCAAAAAAATCACCTCATTCAAAAAATTCACTGTCTTCTATTCACCATTAGACTCCTGAAAAAATTGAGAATGTGTTTTCACTGATTAATCATTAGAAACAAAATCCCCATTTCCAGAGTATATGCAAGATCAAAATCAAAAATCAGCATATACACAACCTACCTATTTTGTGTGGGATTAAAATATCAATACAAAAATAAATACTTCAATATCCTATAATCCATATATAGAAAAATACTTTTTCCTAATAGAAAATTCCTCCAACACATCTAGGAATAAACCACTATAGCCAAATAGAGGTTGTGTGTGTGGTAGTTCCATTCATGTGGACTCAATAGTGGAGTCCCATATGCCACAACATGATCTCCTAAAATTAACATAGCTCCATGTCTGATCCTAGAAGCATATAAATACATAATATACTCATCATCCAACTCATATAGGATCATAATTATTGCTGATGTAAATCACTTCTTCAAATACTAGAAAGAAAAATTGCATTAATCAAACCATTAAATCATTATCCACTACTTAGTCAGGCCTGAAATGGGTTCTTCCAGAAAATAAAATTCATGAATTTACCTCCAATAATATCTAAATAATCACAAAAATATAAATACCTTGAAATCTTTCTTGGGATAATCCCAATTAACAACTTCTTTCAAATTCTCTATAATCACCAACACACCTTCTTATATGATCATGTAATCTATGAAGATTACCATATCAATCAAAAATGAACCCTTATATAGATTTTCGTATAGGAAATGATATCTCAGTGTACTCAGTACGATGTCAAGATGTTTAGCATTAAATTTTTGAGTCCTCGATTACACTAATATCTCATCCACAACCATTCGCTCTACTGATCTTGGTACGAATATATGATTCTATCTATCAAGACCATAAACAATAATAGTGAATTCATCAACCAAAAAATCATTATACGACACTCATATAAGCCATATATGCTTCACTAAGAGGTACCCAATATATCATGAGGTTAAACTATAAACTGATGATAACTTAATCTGAATTAACTCTTTGAAATACACATACTCTTCTCAATTGGTCAAATAGATCATCGATACACAAAATAGGATATCAGTTCAACACTCATATATGGTTTAGAATCTAATAGATAACACATAAGCATAATGTTTTGTTATCCTTCCTTGAAGACAAGTCATGTGAACCCTAGAGATACATAGCCAATGAAATTAATATATTATACGCTAACTCCTCTAGTTGATTCTTCAGATCCTGAAGCTCTATTAGTGTGATTATGTCAAGGGGAATGGAAACTAGATATACAACAGGAATACACTCTATTTTAAATTCCTCATATATCTAGGTTAGAATCCTAGAGAATTATTTAAGAAACACATCCTGGATCCTATCCACTGTGGGTGGAAATAAATCCTACATTACAACCCCATAATTGATCCATATAATAAAAACATGGATAGTATGGTCAAAAAGTTGCTAATGAACCGACCCTGTATGCACCAAATTAATATCCGACTCTCCATAATGGTTATACATTTCACCCAAATGGGGTGTAAATTTTACCCCCCTTCAGTAACAATCTATGTGGGATTTTTTTATACTAACCATTTCATAGCTGTAATTAGTTTGAAGCACTGACATATAGGGAATGTAAACAACCCATTGAATATGATACTCCCTAATCAGATGAAAACACCCATTGAATAAACATATATATCCATATCTTAATCACAATGGGTTATCTATTTCCAACTCTCTACTCATGAGCACCACAACTAGGCTCAAAACATTCACGTGTTTTCTATAAATAAATGAATGATAAGTTACAAAATTAAATAAGGAACTAGTTAATGTAGAAGCTATGAAAATAGTACATCTCAATGTTGATGGTCTATACTCTCTATCCATCATTGTATGATGACATACCTGTAACCATGATTTCCCTCTTCCATGTGATATAGTCCTGATCCCATGAGTTGAACTACTCTTCTAATAAAGACATTATTTTGTAGGATAACATTTTACAACACCTCTGTCAAAGTAAAAAATAGACAACTATCTACAAGAATGATATGATGTAGAATATACTCTTCTTGAACTCTGGTTCTGTCTAGTTCCTCCATCACTACTCATATATCCTTCTTTCCTATAGAACTTTTTTAGGTGTCCCATCCTTACACAATATTGAAAAACCATTTGTGGTCGGGGGCAATGGTTATGATAGTGTCTCATCCAATCATAATGGTGGAAAATCACTTGGGAAAGAATATGTGTAACTGAACCATATCTTTAGCCTCCCAATATCCCATTACTATAATAGATATTCTCATGGGGAGACTTCCTTCAATCCAAATATGTACCCTCAAAATATCTAGCTGGAACCATCTACCATCTACTAAGAGCCTCAATCTGGTCCCCCTCAATATGTGAGCCTGATTTTCCACCTTTGAAAACTTTTTTAACTGTATGATATTCACATAAGAATTAATTTTACACATAAGTAAATCCTACTTTCATTTTTCTAAAGTAGCCCCATCCGCCATAATATATTGAGCAATGTGATAAAAATTTGTAATGTGTGCAACATATTAAATAACATAAATACTTCCATGTTTCAATCTCATGAATTCATTTTATCTATTCTAACTATGTGCCTATGGATTAATGTGTTCCCATGGATTTGTCTAGAAGTCCTTCTAATTCATAGAATCTAGCTATACATCCCAAGTCTCGATTTCCCACCAACTATTCTCTTGCCACTTAAAATATAATTATCCAATTTCAATCTCTTATCAAAAGAAGTCTCTAAGTTTTTATTTATTGTCTTAGTAGACACAATCCAGAACTCATCTGCCTCAGGTCCAGCCACTCAAGTGAACGTCATAAGGCGATGCAACTGGAACTCTCACATCAGATCATAAATTCTTTTTATAACACTCCTTTGGAATCATTCTATACACTGCATAAACAAATCAATGTTCTATTAGAACTAATATCTAACATCAAACCTATCACTATCATCGCCTTATGTTCCACTAATAGATAATAATCTCAATATATTTTGTTATGTAGTTCTCTCAACAATAGTCATCATCTATCCATAACTCTACAATGAGAAACATGCAATTTGTGGAAAATTTCCCAACATTTAAACATTAACAAGAAATAAAATATCATAAAAAATGTGATTTCCCCCATCCAGGAAACATGGTCAAAACTGAAGCACAATCACTTCCCATTACCATCCTATATCTAGTTAATGGTAAAAATTTACTTTTCTCATTTAGACACCCATTTATTCAAATTTTTCCCCATTTAACCACTTTATATTCAATATTAAGTAACATTTTTCGTTCAATTTTACATGAAATGAAAAATAGTTGTTTTTTAAAACATACCCAAAATTAATTAACCAATGAATACCTATAATTTTTCATGTCACAAGAATACTTGGTGCATACATTGATGGGTGCACCTTGAACTCTCATTCTGTAGAGATCCATACTTTACATACATTGTTATTACTTCAGAATTGAAGAACACTTATTACAACATATAACAATACAATGAAAGGACCGTATATGTATAGTGTCTTTAGAAACTGGGAAACATAAACAACTGGTTCATAAAGAGTATACACTATCTCCCATTTATTTCATCATATCTATAGTCCCTTTTGGAATATATTACTTAATAACCTTCTTCCTGACCTGGGGAAAGAAAACATACAAAAGGGTGAGATCATATGCTCAGTAAGGGTAAACAAAAGAAATATCAATCACATCATATACATAAGAACTTAACTTTTAGAAATCTTAACCTGCAAAAGAAATCATAATCTCATAACATGGGATAAATCATAGTAGTGAAATGTAATCCCAATAATCATAACATAAAACATGAAACTTTGTGGAATACACACATAATCATAGAGAATCATTTCTTGATAGTCAAGACTCATTTCCAAGACTATCTTAGTGGACAAAGTCCATTTCTGAACCGAGTTCACTCCTCATTTCAGTCCTGTTTCACTGAACCGATTTAACCTGCCGTTCCATCCATGTATATCTCATGAGATATAAAATCTTTACCCAATGCATTGGAGGGAGATATAGGTCCCACCCATCTCATAATGATACCATTCTTATGTGTGCCACAAAATCATAAAACATACATCTTAGCATAACCCATGTAATAAAAATGGGAATCTTAATCATTGTGGCATCATAAAACAATTCATAAAAGATAAAGGAATTCATAAATATAATTTCATCACAACATAATGAAATCAATGTAATAATAGGGATATAAGCAGAACCCTTTATTATCTTAGATGGAAAATAATTTTGATAAAACACTTGAACTCCATTCTTGAGGAAAATATTCTGTCTACTTCAAAAACATTTTTCCTTTCTTAACATGTCACACAATTTTGAACTAAAAGAATTTGATTAATAATAAACTTGAAAACTTGTAAAGGAATATTCTTGGAAATATTGTTTTAAAAATCCATTCATGCAGTATAAGTTAAAAAAACATTCTTCTCGTACTTTTGTCGGAAAAGTCAAAAAGTACCTCGTACGAAAAACGACAAAAGATTTCTTTCATATCTTTTACTAAAAACTCAACGAATGGTAAAATTGTACTTAAACAATTTTAGGTGGATGGAAATAATATTACATATTGAGGAAACATGGATGTGGATGATAAAATACACCCCAGTAAATACCAAAGTATAAACAATCTTGAATAAAAATGAGATTGTGATATTTTCCCTTACCTTAGATCTGATTTGCCTCATAAGTGTCCGAAACTCTTGTATAATGATTTAAATAATGTTATTGACTTATTCCAAAATCATAATTATTGTTATGATATCATATATGGTCATATTCTTAGCTTCTTAGTAGTAATATTTCATTGCTACTTGTAAATAGGGTGTTTATAACTTTTTGTTCTTATGCGTGTTTTGTCGAATAAATTCTTATTCTTATCTTTAGGTTATAGATACATCATTTCCAGAATGGTATTAATGAACTATATATCATATTTATTCATTAAATTCATTAATATAATCATTATGCAATGAAGATCATATAGAACGAATTGTTTCACATCGTGGAGACGGTATTCCGTACGTACGCACGAGCGATGATATCGTTCCCATGATCGTGGAATTGTATTGGAGTGTATGTATACTATTTCAGAATCAATATCAATTTACCATAATCATATATAGTAATTATTTACACCATTATACCCATCCATGTATGGTGGGGGAAAATAGATTACATCACGGCGTGGAGACGGTATTCCGTACGTACGCACGCGCAGTGATTTCGTTTTCCATAGGATGGATTGATGTTGAAATAGGTTTGTTTCATACTTATAATAACATATCATTATATGAGTGATACTTATGTTATTACTTCATAGTGAAACAACTAAATAAGAATATTTTGAAGAAGAAAGAATTTGGAAAGGATCGGTAATGTATATTACCTCTTTTTGACGCGCCTCTTCTTAACCTCCTCTTAGGGTACGAGGGTTGGTCTTTGAAGAAGACCAGAACCTCTAGGATGATTCTAGGGAAGTGGGGATGTGAAATGGTTAGGGTTTTTCCAAGCTTGAAGGCTCAAATTGGTGAGAGGCGGAGAGGGAGGAGGTGCCCTTTTATAAGGGAGGAGAGGGGCACCTTTGGAAATATAAGAAATATTAGTTTATATTAAATACCAACCCCACTTAACAACTTCCAAAATGACTCATATCCAAAGATTAGATGATATAGGGTTTTAATATAATCAAAAAAAAAATTTAGACATGTTAGTCATTTATTTTAAACATTATCAACTTGATTCATCCTTATTTGTCAATTTAATTTTATTTGTGGTAAAAATATTCTAAATTATAAATTATTATTAATAATTACACATGTCTTGTGAATTTTCAATAATTTGAAACATTATGACATTTTAGACCATATAAATTTTAGTTTATAATTTTTAAATATTTTTGTGATTTTTAAACAATTTTATAATATGTTATTTTTATAAAATAAAAATAGTGTCAATTTTGACACAATTCATTTATTTGAATTTAAATAAAATATATATAGAGGATATGTTCGAAATAAAAGCTTTAATAGATTAATAAAATGTCATATGTATCTTGAAAATTAGTGGAGGCCACTAAATAGTGCATATAATAATTATTTTAATATTTTAAAACCATTTATTTTATATTTTAATTAATAAAATAATTTCAACATCAATATTGTGTCATAATTAATGATAATTATATAATCCCTAAAAATTATAATTAAATTCCTATGATGTAGATAATTTTATTAGATTTCTGGAGACTATTCGTGTTGGATGTTTCATTAAGTTTATCACCAAATTAAAATTATTATACTTATAAGATTTAAGGAAGTGACATGTTAACACATTCTTTGGTTTTAATAATAATTAAATTATTTTCATGGAAAAAAGTCTATTAAATGAATCTAATCCAACCCTTAGGTGATATGGTTCAACTTTTAGTCATCTAATAGGATTTTGGTAGGTGTTAGGGTAATTTTATAATCTTATATTTACACTTAATTACCCGATTTACCTTTAACTATGGAAAATAAAATTTACCGTAGTTACTATTTATAATGCCCAAAAATAAAAAGCAGACTATTAACATAATTTGGAACCACTGATTCTGAATATGGAATCTATTTTTCAAAATTAAAAACAGATAAGTTGCAGAAATTAATTTAAAATAAATCCCATTGTTAAGAAAACGAGTTTTAGAAGTTAAAACATTTCCAAAGATTGAAATGTTTTTACCTATGAATTCAACGTGAAATTAATGCTAATGACATAAATTATATTAAATGGTAAAAATATGTTCTATATATACTTTAAAACCATTCAATATTATAATTTAACCATATAAATTATCTCAATGAAAAAAGTTGTTTTTAATTAAAAATTAGCGTATTTTTACTATTCATAAAAATATGAAAGTTATCAGAAAAATATCAAAAATTTATCCAAAGTAAATTTTTATATCCTGGTTCAAAAGAAGAATTTTATTTTTTCAAATTGAACTTATAAATGTGTCAAAAACTAGATTTAATGTGGGTGCGCCATCAAAAAGCGGCAAAACTGCATTTTTTTTAAATAATTATTTTACCCACAAAAATTATTTTGTTCTCTTACCATGTTCTAGAAAATGTGTAAGATGAATAATAATTTTATAAAATTTAAAATTCAGTTAATACTATTCATAACCACTAGTTTATAATATTATAATAATATATCGTTTTTTAGTGGAACTCGGTATTGCGTACTACACACGCTATCGAAGAAGGTCGTGATTGCGTGCAGAGAAAGATTCCTTTGATGATTTATATAACATAATAACAAAATATTTCTCATAAAAGTCTCGGGTGTTACATTCTACCCCCCTTAAAATGAATTTTGCCCTCGAAATTTGTCACTTTGTAACAAACAGATGAGGATACCTCTCCCTCATCATATCCTCAAGCTCCCATGTAGCTTCTTCTAATTGGTGGTTCCTCCATAAAACTTTCACCAAGCGAGTGGTCTTGTTTCATAGGACTTTTTCACTACAATCCAGAATCTCTATCGGTTTTTATTCATAAGAAATATCTTTCTCCAGCGGTACAACTTCTGAGCTGAGTATATGTGAAGGATCAGGTATGTACTTTCTCAGGAGAGATAAATGGAACACATTGTGAGCTTGAGAGAGATTCGGTGGAAGCGCCAATCGGTAAGCTACCTTCCTAACACGATCCAGTATTTTGAAAGGATCGATATATCTAGGGCTCAACTTCCCCTTCTTTCCAAATCTCATGACCCTCTTCGAGGGAGATAATCATAAGAACACTTTATCACCCACTTCAAACTCTAGTTATTTTCTTTGGTTGTGGGAATAACATTTCTATCGACCTTGAGATGCTCTTATGTGTTGTTGAATATATCATACCTTTTCTACCATCTCATCAACAATATTAGGTCATAATAGCTTTCTTTCCCCAACTTCATCCCAGCAAGTTGGAGTCCTGCATTTCTTTCCATAAAGAGCTTCATAAGGAGCCATCTGAAAACTGGAGTGAAAGATATTTTTATAAGAAAATTACACCAAAGGTAAGTGTTGATCCAAACTACCTTTGAAATCCATAGAGCAAGATCTCAACATATCATCTAGAGTTTTAATTGTTCTCTCAGACTGACCATCAGTCTGAGGATGATAAGCAGTGCTGAAACTCAACTCTGTATCAAGAGTATGCTGAAGACTTTGCCAGAACATTGAGGTAAACCTCGGATCCCGATCAGATATAATAGAAAGTGGTACTCCATGCAATCTTACCACTTCCTTCACATATATCCTGGAAAGCTGATGTAGAGATAAATCATATCTAATAGCGATGAAGTGCGCAGAATTTGTAAGATGATCAACTATGACCCAGATAGCATTATTGCCTTTGGATGTTTTAGGATGTCCTGTGACAAAGTCCATAGTGATGTTTTCCCATTTCCATTCGGGTATGGGTAATGGTTGTAACATTCCCTTAGACTTCTGTCTCTCAGCTTTAACTTGCTGACAAACCAAGCATCGAGAGACATATTCATCAACATCTTTTTTCATGCCATCCCACCAGAAGTACTCTTTCAGGTCCCTATACATCTTCATGCTTCCAGGATGAATAGAGAATGAAGAACTATGAGCGTCATCTAGCAGCTCCTTATTTAATTCGGGGATGGGAGGAACACAAACCCGATTCCGGAACTTTATTATCCAATCACAATCAAGGTTGAATTCAGGAACATTTATCACCTTCTTTTGTAACTTGACATCTTCTTTTTGTGCCTCTTTAATCTTCACATGTATTGATGGTTAAACATTCATTTGATAATGATACGATTTTCCCCTTTCATTATAATTCCAAGATTCATCCTTTGTAAATCCATAAATATTGGATCTTTTGTGATCCTCATCATGGATAAACTGGCATGGTTTTGTCAACTTAATGCATCTGCCACCTTGTTTGCTTTCCCAGGGTGGTAATGAGTTGAGAAGTCGTAATCCTTAATCAGATCCAACCATCTTCATTGGTGTATATTTATCTCCTTTTGTGTGAAAATATACTTTAAAATTTTATGATCAGTATAAATATCACACCTTTCACCATAAAGGTAATGCCTCCAAATCTTTAATGCAAAGATTACTGCAGCTAACTCTAAATCATGAGTTGGGTAATTTTGCTCATGTATTTTCAACTGTCGTGGGGCATAAGCTATCACCATATCATTTTTCATAAGAACACACCCCAAACCCTTCTTGGATGCATCACTGTAGATCACAAACCTTTCTCCACTACAAGGCAGTGTGAGCACAGGTTCACTGGATAACCTTCTTTTCAACTCCTTGAAATTCTCTTCACATTCCTCCGTCCAAACAAACTTAACTCCTTTCCGAGTCAACTTGGTGAGTGGATTAGATAATTGTGAAAAATCTTTCACAAAACGTCGATAATATCCAGCCAAACCAAGAAAGCTTTGGATCTCAGTCACTGTTGTTGGTCTCGACCATCTTTTGATAACCTCTGTTTTTGCTGGATCCACAGATATCCCCTCTTTTGAGATTATGTGACCCAAAAATGAAACTCTTTGAATCCAAAATTCACACTTGGTAAATTTGGCATAAAGATTCTCCTTTCTCAGGGTCTTCAATATAATTCTCAAGTTATCTTCATGTTCTTCCTTTCTCTTTGAATATAAAATAATATCGTCTATAAAGACTACCACAAACTGATCAAGATATTCTCTAAAGACTCTATTCAAAAGTTCCATGAAGATAGCAGGGGAATTAGTAAGACAAAATGGCATCACCATAAATTCATAGTGTCCATACCTTGTACGAAAATCCGTCTTTGGTATATCCTACCTTTTGACCCTTAATTGGTGATTCCCTGAACGAAGATCGATCTTGGAAAATTATTGAGCTCCTCGTAGTTGGTCAAATAATACATTAATGCGTGGGAGAGGATATTTGTTCTTGATAGTGATCTTGTTAAGTTATCGATAATCAACGCAGAGTCTCATTGATCCTCTTTTCTTTTTAACAAACAGAATAGGTTCTCCCCAAAGTGACGCACTAGGGCGTATAAACCCCTTATCAAGATTCTCTTGGAGTTTCTTCTTTAATTCCTGTAACTCAATTGGGGCCATTCTATAAGGTGTCTTTGAAATAGGAAATGTACATGGTACGAGTTCAATTGAAAACTCAACTTCACGATTTGGTGGAAAACCCAGTAATTCCTCCGGAAAGACATCATCAAACTCCCGTAAAATGGGCATATTCTTAATCGTGAGTTTCTCACCAACCATTTGAGATAAATAACCTTCATTTAGTGGAATCAATACCCATAAAATGGAAGAAATTTCCATGGGAAGGTTATGTTCATCCTTGCATCGATAGACGATCATAGATTGATCTCGAACATGAAATGTGACTTCCCTTCTTTGGAAATTGATTTGAGATCCATGTAGAGAAAGCCAATCCATGCCAAGAATCACATCAAATTCCACTATAGGAAGGATCACAAGATTTGCAGGAAGCACTTTCCAACAAACTTCAATCGGAGAAGAATTATAAACTTTTTATGCGACGGTTATGCCATTAGGGGTTGTCACAGCTAACTCAACGTCTAATTGTTGAGGTAATATGTTGATATCCTTAGAAAATTATTCATAAATAAAGGAGTGCGTGGATCCAGAATCAAATAAAACATTTGTTACTTTAGAGTGGATGGTAAGTGTACCTTTCACCACATCGTTATCGTACTCCACATCGCTGATAGAAATTTCATGTGACTTTCCTTTGCCTTTATCCTTAAGAGTTTGTTGACGTCGACCATCATCATCAACCCTTGGATTTGGGCATTGATTGGAATAATGCCCCATATCCTTGAACTTGAAACATTGAAGTATAGTAGGTTCATTCTATGTGTCCCTTCATTTGTTTGCATCATTAGACATCTTCTTCCCATCATTGCGGCATTCAAATGCCCGATGACCTTCCTTTCCACATTTGAAACATTTACTTGTCCCTTTATGACAACTGCCTCCATGTTTCCTTCCACACTTTGAGCATACGGGAAAGCTCATCTTCTTTTCAGTGTGCTCTTTAGATTTTCCATTGAATTACATTTTCCTCTTCATATCAAACCCATATGACTGATGGGTTACTCCAATCTCCATCTCGACTTTGAGAGCACATTGAACGATTTACTCGTAGCTATTGAAGTCCCTTATGGATAACGCCCTTTGAAGACTTGGTTTTAAGCCACTAAATAATCGATTGATCTTACTCTCAGATTGGATAATAATACCAGAAGCGTACCTTTCAAGTCTTGTAAAATTTGCATCATAAGTACCAACAGATTCATCATCCTTTTTCTTCAGTTCATGAAACACTTTCTCCATATTTGTTCGGAGAATACGAGGGAAGTACATATTGAAAAATAAGTTCTTGAACTCATCCCATTCCATGGACTCAATTTCATCCCTTTGCCTCGTATTCTTAATAAGATTCCACAATTGATCAGAATCTCCTTCCAAACGATACATTACTAGGATGAATTTATCATTTTTAGAACATTGAAGAACTAAAAATATCATTTTAGTAGTACTAATCCATTGTTCAGAAACTAATGGATCAGTAGACCCGCTGAAAGAAGGTGGACGCAGCCTCATGAAGGATTCAACAGAATGTGGTTCCTTCCTTTGCTCATTTGGAAGTCCTACATGATTCTTAGCTTGAGAAAGTTGTGTGAGCATGGCTACAAGATTTTTCATTCCATCTCCCACAACGTTTGGTTGCTCAGGGGGACAATCATTGCATTTCCTGTCGCATTCCGCATTAACACGGTTCCTTCAAGTTCCATCCATTGACTAAAACCAAGAAGAATAGTGTGAGAATCACTAATTATAATAGGTAAACCACATAATCAAGAATAAAATTTCACACTTAAGGTCTTATCATAGGTTGTTCATGGAAATTTCTAAAACACTAATATTGTGTTCTATGATTAGACTAATCCTTAGTATTCTTACTAAGGCTTTCACATCCTAGTATCCAAAGGTTGACTATACCTTTCCTCTGATACCAACTGTATAGACCCATACTTTACATACATTTTTATTACTTCAGAATTTAAGCACACTTATTAAAACATATAACAAAACTAGGAAAGGATCGTATAGGTATAGTGTCTTTAGAAACTGCGAAACATAAACAACTGGTTCATAAAGCGTCTACACTGTATCTTATTTATTTCATCCTATCTATAGTCCCTTTTGGAATATATTACTTATTAACCTTCTTCCTGACCTGGGGAAAGAAAACATACAAAAGGGTGAGCTCAAATGCTCATTAAGGGTAAACAAAAGAAATATCAATCACATCATATACATAAGAACTTAACTTTTGGAAATCTTAACCTGCAAAAGAAATCATAATCTCATAACATGGGATAAATCGTATTAGTGAAATGTAATCCCAATAATCATACCATAAAACAGGAAACTTTGTGGGATACACATATAATCATAGAGAATCATTTCTTGTTAGTCAAGACTCATTTCCAAGACTATCTTAGTGGGAAAAGTCCATTTCTGAACCGAGTTCACTCCTCATTTCAGTCCTGTTTCACTGAACCGGTTTAACCTACCATTCCAACCATGTCTATCTCATGAGATATAAAATCATTACCCAATGAATTGGAGGGAGATATTGGTCCCACCCATCTCATAATGATACCATTATTATGTGTGTCACAAAATCATAAAACATACATCATAGCATAACCCATGTAATAAACATGGGAATCTTAAACATCGTGGCATCATAAAAAAATTCATAAAAGATAAAGGAATTCATAAATATAATTCCATCACAACATATTCAAATCAATGTAATAATAGGGATATAAATATAACCCTTTATTATCTTAGATGGGAAATAATTTTGATAAAACACTTGAACTCCATTCTTGAGGAAAATATCCTGTCTACTTCAAAAACATTTTTCCTTTCTTAACATGTCATACAATTTTAAACTAAAAAAAGTTGATTAAAAATAAACTTGAAAACTTGTAAAGGAATATTCTTGGAAATATTGTTTTAAAAATAAATTCATGCCGTATAAGTTAAAAAAACATTCTTCTCGTACTTTTGTCAGAAAAGTCAAAAATTACCTCGTATGAAAAACGACAAAAGATTCCTTTCTTATCTTTTACTAAAAACTCAACGAAGGGTAAAATTGTATTTAAACAATTGTAGGTGGATGGAAATAATATTACATATTGAGGAAACATGGATGTGGATGATAAAATACACCCCAGTAAATACCAAAGTATAAACAATCTCAGATAAAAATGAGATTGTGATATTTTCCCTTACCTTAAGTCCGATTTTCCTCGTAAGTGTCCGAACCTCCTGTATAATGATTTAAATAATGTTATTGACTTATTCCAGATTCATAATTATTGTTATGATATCATATATGTTCATATTCTTAGCTTTTTAGTAGTAATATTTCATTGCTACTTGTTATTCGGGTGTTTATAACTTTTTGTTATTATGCGTGTTTTGTCGAATAAATTCTTATTCTTCTCTTTAGGTTATAGATACATCATTTACAGAATTGTATTAATGTACTATATATCATATTAATTAATTCAATTCATTTATATAATTATTATGCAATGAAGATCATGTAGAACGAATCACATCACATCGTGGAGACGGTATTCCGTACGTACGCATGAGCGATGATATCGTTCCCATGATCGTGGAATTGTATTGGAGTGTATGTATAATATTTCAGAATCAATATCAATTTACAATAATCATATATAGTAATTATTTACACCATTATACCCATCCAAGTAAGGTGGTGGGGGAAAATAGATTACGCCACGGCGTGGAGACGGTATTCCGTACGTACGCACGCGCGGTGATTTTATTTTTCATAGGATGGATAGATGTTGAAATAGGGTTGTTTCATACTTATAATAATATATCAGTATATGGATGATACTGATGTTATTAATTAATAATGAAACAACTAATGAACAAGATGTTGAAGAAGAAAGAATTTGGAAAGGATCAGTAATGGATATTACCTCTTTTTGAAGCGCCTCTTCTTAACCTCCTCTTAGGGCACTAGGGTTGGTCTTTGAAGAAGACCAGAACCTCTAGGATGATTCTAGGGAAGTGGGGAAGTGAAATGGTCAGGGTTTTTCCGAGCTTGAATGCTCAAATTTGTGAGAGTAGGAGAGGGAGGAAGTGCCCTTTTATAAGGGAGGAGAGGGGCCCCATTAGAAATATAAGAAATATTAGTTTATATTAAATCCCAACGCCACGTAAAAACTTCCAAAATGACTCATATCAGAAGAATAGATGAGATAGGGTTGTAATATCATCAACAAATAAAATTTTGACATGTTAGGAATTTATTTTAAACATTATCAACTTGATTTATCCTTATTTATCAATTTAATTTTATTTGTGGTAATAATAATCTAAATTTTAAATTATCATTAATAATTACATATGTGTTGTGAATTTTCCATAATTAGAAAAATTATGACATTTTATACCATATAAAGTTTAATTTATAATTTTTAAATATTCTTGTGATTTTTAAACAATTTTATAATATGTTATTTTTATAAAATAACAATAGTGTCAATTTTGACACTATTCATTTATTTGTATTTAAATAAAATATATACAGAGGATATGTTCGAACTAAAATCTTTAATAGATTAATAAAATGTCATATGTGTCTAGAAAATTAGTGGAGAACATTAAATAGTGCATATAATAATTATATTAATATTTTAAAACCATTTATTTGATATTTTAATTAATAAAATAAATTCAACATCACTATTGTGTCATAATTAATGATAACTATTTAATACCTAAAAATTCTAAATAAATTTATATGATGTAGATAATTGTATTATATTTATGGATAATATTCATATTTTAAGTTTCATTAAGTTTATCACAAAATTAAAATTATTATACTTATAAGATTTAAGAAAGTGACATGTTGTCACATTCTTTGGTTATATTAATAATTAAATTATTTTCATGGAAAATGTATATTAAATGAATCTAATCCGACCCTTAGGTGATATGGGTCGACTTTTAGTCATCCAATAGGACTTTGGAAGGTGTTAGGGTAATTTTATAATCTTATATTTACCCTTAATTACCCGATTTACCTTTAGGTATGGTAAATAAAATTTACCATAGTTACTATTCGTAATGCCCAAAAATAAAAAGTAGCCTATTAACATAATTTGGAACCACTGATTCTGAATATGGAATCCATTTTTCAAAATTCAAAACATGTATGTTTCAGTAATTAATTTAAAATAAATCCCGTTGTTAAGAAACAGGTTTTAGAAGTTAAAACATTGCCAAAGATTGAAATGTTTTTACCTATGAATTAAATGTGAAATTAATTCTAATGACATACATTATATAAAATGGTAAAAATATATTCTATATATCCATTAAAACCATTCAATATTATAATTTAACCATATCAATTATCTCAATGAAAAAAGTTTTTTTTATTTAAAAATTAGAGTATTTTTACTATTCATCAAAATATGAAAGTTATCATAAAAATATCAAAAAATTATCCAAAGTAAATTTTTATATCCTGATTCAAAAGAAGAATTTTATTTTTCCAAATTGAACTTTTAAATGTTTCAAAAACTAGATTTAACGTGGGTGCTCCATCAAAAGGCGGGAAAACTGCATTTTTTTATAAATACTTATTTTAGCCAAAAAAATTTTTTTTTTCTCTTACCATGTTCTATAAAATGTGTAAGATGAATAATAATGTTATAAAATTTAAAATTCAGTTAGTAATATTCATAACGGCTAGTTTATAATATTATAATAATATATTTTTGTTTAGTGGAACTCAGTATTGCGTACTACACACGCTATCGAGGAAGGTCGTGAATGCGTGCTCCGAAAGATTCCATTGATGATTTATATAACATAAAAACAAAATATTTCTCATAAAAGTCTCGGGTGGTACACATTCCATTCTAATCCATGAGTCAAATTTCAAAAATTATCCTAAACAATTATGAAGTAACATAATAAGTGCAACACCCACGGTGAAATAACATCATATTGGAAAACACATATCAATTACAATAATCCCACACATGGTACATGGGTTTCCCCCTAGACATAGTTTTTCAACTCCCATGCAAGAAGTCACGACCAAGGCTTGAATCATCCTATTATATTGTCTACCATTCAAATGTTGTAAGACAAAATAAAATGAAATGAAAACTGCCTATGATATCACATTTTAATGTCTAAAACTATGTGAAAAACACTAGTACTCAGAACTAGTTATTTTGATAACCTCAAGTCTTTTTCCCTCTACACCCCATTTTATCCACTAGCATCAACGATCTAATATCAATCATGGAGAGACTATAACATATTTCTCTAGTGTAATATTCCAGTGTAAAATTAAAAAATATAATATCATATATCCATAACCAGAACAATATTAGTATCCAATGATGACCAAAATTTGAAATGCAATATCAAAATATATAGTAGATATGCTATGATAGAATACCTGATAAGTGTCAAATTCAAACCCCAAAAGTAAAGACATTAAAATATCCCAAGCCTATATAAAACCACATCTAGATCCCCCATCCATTATCTATCCAAAATCATCCAACTGACACCAGGACTTTCCCTTTTCTTGTCCGTCAAACATGAAATCTATTCTGCAACCAATCGTGAAACTAGAGTAGTGAGTGATTGCAACCCATTAGGATAATTCCAATGGTGTATTAGACAATATCTAGTCAATAATATTGTATGTTGTTGTCTAAATATAAAATATATGAAATAAAGAAAAAATGTACAATTATTTTATTACTATTTATTTTATAGCATTACCATGGAAAATCGAACCTCAATACTCAGATTCGACGATGTTAAAGTATTAACCATGTTACGAATTAAATTATAAATTCATTATAATACAATGGGAATTCATTATCCATTCATATCAATTAGAAAAATAGCCACATGGAACCATTGTCCAATTCTAATATCATGAGTGTAGAACAACAATTATAGAACCCTATGGGTATTTGGATCATCAATCCATACCCCGCACCCCATATGTATTTGGAAAACCAGTCACAATCACATAAAAATATCATTTACAATAATTGAGTTCTATATATCCATGTCTTTGAGCCCCATGGGTATTTTTAGCACCATTCAGTGATCCACACCACATTTCATCATCAAACAAAAATTATCACATACATCACATCATTATAAGATAAACGAAATTAACCTTCTATCACATTCTTCAATCCAAAAATTTATTAATTAATTAAACATTTAATTAATTCACTTAAATCAATTTCATAACCCAAAAATGTCATGATTTAATTAAAAAATTTATTAAATCATTAAAAAAATCTCAAAACCCAAATTATTATTTCAATGATTAATTATCATGGTTAATTTATGAAACTCAATATCTCAACAATTAATTCAATAATTACATATTCCAGAAAAATTCCCAGCCTCAATATCCAAATAATTTATTGAAAATTTAATTATTCAAATATCTTAATTCAATATTCTTATAATCAAATCAATAAATAATTTTTCCCAATTCATAATTCAATGTTCTGATAAATAACCAAACGAATAGATATCACCAATTCACAATTGAAAAATTTAATAATTTTACCAAAATAATATTTTAATTTTGGATGTTAAATTTATAAAAAAAATCTGATGAATATATATAATTTCATAAATGGAATTGAAATAATGACCATGGAATTTGAATTATGGACCTCCTATCTAAAATTGATGACCAATGATCACCATCCGAAAATACCAAATTTGAATTAAATAACGACATTCAACAAGATATGTATCTCAAACACTAAAAATATTTAACAATAAAGATACCACAATTCTATATCAAGATCTAATAATCCTCTATCATATTCAAATAATATAGGGGATAACATCTCTATAAAACATGAGAAAGAGACTGAAGGGATGATGAAAACCACATAAGTTTATACCCTCTAACAATGAGGGTAGAAGATCATAAATCAGGGATTTGAGTCATGAAGAACATAGGCCGGAAGTGATTAGAATATATTTTGGAGGCTTGAAAATCATAGAAAGTTGATGGGGGTCGTGTTAGGGCTGAATTTGGTGTAAAATAATTGATCGGGAAATTGTTAAACTAATTATTAGTGGTTTAAAATCTCGTACAAAGGTATTGATTCTCGAAGACCATGGTTTTCTCAAACCGTGCTCCTTAATTCTTTTCCATATTAAGTGTGGGGGGGTGGGAATGAAAAATTACTACTATAGGTTACATGGTGTGAAAAATCATGCACTAGCCCTAAAAATCCCCTCTATTCTATTTTCATGGTTTGATGGACCGTGGCACACCATTTGGGAAAACCATGTTCCAACTGTGCCCCTTCCCTCCTCCTTCCAAAATTTATAATCATCAACTAAACACACCCCAAGGAAACCACCAATAATGTATGAAAAAAATTCAATAGAATACCTGAAAAAAAATTATGATACATCACCCAAAATGACCGTCATATTGCATATATATTTATAGTTGTCCTAAACATGTAAATAAGACATATGTGTTTTGTATAAATTTGAAATTATATTATTTATTATTTTAATATTTTTGATTAACTATTTATTTGTATTAACATAGTGATTTTCAATATTTTAATTTTTTTATGAAAACAAAAAAGGTTATTTTCAATCACATACATGAGGATAGTTTTTAAACAATTAAGATACTATTCATACTAGTATAAATACTATTCCAATGATAAAATTACTACTCCAATATTAAAACTAGTAGTAGCCATATGTTTTCCCTAACTCTTATATATATATATATATTTAATTATTTATTCATTCATATCTTATTTATATTAGAGTTAATTATATTTCAATTTTAAAAAATAATATTTCATTATGAATATTTTATATTATTTATACAATGTTGTTTGTGAGTTATATCATTCTAATTATTCAAGAAAATCAATCATTTCATTTTATATTATCATGTCTTCTACTTATCTTCCAATATAAAGCATTAAATTAATATGGATATATTTATTATATTATTTATATTATCATATTAACATATTAAAAGGGATTTAGGTCTGTCATGTGCTTCATGTGCATTATATATTACTAAAATTATAAATACAATGCATTTATGAAATCCTAAGTGAAATTCCATTGAAAAAATGTTATGTCGCTATAATAAAACGTATCCACTCTTTTTATATTTTTGAAAAAAATGATCCCAATTTAATCTATAATATTTTATTTACAAAAACTATGGATCTTGAATCAACTAATTTAATTTCCACATTTTTCACAAAATCTTTTTTTCAAATATTATCATTTAGAGAATACTGAATATGTAGAAAACTGATCCATTCCGTATATTATTATTTAATATTATTTAAATAATTCCTCATTAATTATTAACATTGAGTTATTATAATTTTATCATTATTATTATCTTTATCAAAATATTTAATTATATCAAAGAAATATTAATTTGTGATACCCTTCCATTTATTATTTTAAAATCTTCTCTAACTTTCCTCTTTCATTGATCTTCTTATTCATTTCTTCAAGATCAACTTCATAGAATTATCTATTATTAATTAATCCCAATATTATATGTTTTAATGTTTTTCCCATACAAGAATAACATTTTAGTTGTCCTATAAAAATTTTCACCTCATAATGTAAATACAATATATATGAAGATTTTTCAGTAAAAATATAATCGATATACCCATATATTGATTTCATTGTGGATCCCTCTACATGAATCATCATATGTAGTTGAATCCACTAATATAAATATAATCTACTTACATTAATCTCCATACATTATCTTATCCCCTTACATGGTTACGATATATTAATTACTATAGCTCATATAACATGATATGGATGGAACTCTATGGATTCACATATGTAAATTACTCTATGTGATAAAACATTTCACCGAAATATGATATTTATATATATATATTCATAATTATATATTGAAAAAATTTAGCATTAGACACACATTAAGGTAACTCTATTTCATATCATCCTCTTCAAAATATCCCATAACTAATCCAAATACTTTAAAAAATTATTCACGCAGTTTAAAATGAAATAACTAACATGAATAATTCCATGATAACACAAAATAATCTATATAAAGTATATAATTTAGCTACACTTCATTTCATTTAATCATTTCAAAAATACAAATCCTATAATGTGTTTATCTCTAATTCAAGTAGAAATAAAATTCAATAAATAGTTGGATGACTTCAACAACATCAAACTGGCATATTCTATCCATTGGTCATATTTTAACATTTTTTGAAGATTCATATCATAGTAGTTGTCTCGAACATGTTCAATAGATAGATCTAATAACATAATATACTCAATTAATAACCTATTTTATATACACCTCCTTACATTCTAGTAACACAATCCACATACATACATACAATCATGGCAGTTATAAGGTTTAAAGGTTCATTATGTAGTATCTAGATCCTTCACTCTAACATGATAAAATAATTCACTTTTTACCTTTTATTATTAAAAGGAAAAAACTTTTTTATTGTTTGGATCACCACTTCATAACTGAATGTCCACAATTACGTACTTCCTACCAATAACTACATTTCAAAATCAAGACCCATAATAAAAAGGCTAATTCAAAAGGAAATGGTAACTGTTTATGATAAAAATTATGATACATGATATGATATAGAATGAATAAAATAAAATAAATTTAATATTTAAAATGACAAAAATATATTTAATGTTTTAATATTAATATATAAATTTTTGTTATTACTGAACAAAAAATTTATCCTATTTTTTTAAAATGATACAAAAATAATCAATACATTTTTAAATAATATATATTACTTTTTTAATAAAATTAAAATTTAAAATAAAAAATAAATATATGGTGCCTAAAATATTAAATTATTAAAAAATGATTGTTTTTTATTTTTTATGTTCATAAACATTTATTATTGAAAATCCCATTTCTATTTTATGGTTATCAATATCCATTATTAATCAATCAATGTAAGTATATATAACACAGAAGTAATCATCAATCTCAAATTTTACATCACAACACAAATATTTTTCATTAAAATATAATAGGTGATTGAGCTTCTCATGGATCAATAATATCGAAAGAAAATTCACATGTGTTTCTATTTTGAATGGGTCACGTATGTATTATAGTATCACGAATCCACTGGTTCCATTTTTAATTTATTATGTTAAACCTAATCATTACGAAAAACACATTATAGTTGTCCATAAAAAATTTATATTTAATAATATCATTCTTTAATATAAGTGTAATAACACTATGATATAAACATTATGAAAATATTGAATTTTTGTATTCTTCACTCAAAAAATTGGTTCATTATTAAACAACAATATGACCCCATTTAAAATTTATTTTTTCTTCATTTTTATTGGTATAATAGGTAAATCCATTAATGTCATTCTCATTCCATGATTTTAAATTTGAAAATAGAATTCCCCATAACTATCACACTATTTCAAACACATAATATCTACCATGCATAGCCTCCTTAATCCAAGGTAAATTTTCTTCTAATAGACATTTTATTATCATATATCAATATTCATTGAATTTTTTTTACATTAATATATGATTTTATATTTGACTAAGTGTTACCGATTTCATTCAGGTTATATAAATATATTTCATTTATTTATTCTCATATGATAAAATTATAATTTATAGTCTATATATTTTTACCCTAAACTAACACATTCATATTAATGGATTGGAAATGTAACATGATTCTCTGATGATAGGTAGTTTGTATCAAATATAGAAACCCCCAAAAAATATACTTATCAATAATGGATGCTTTTGGTAGATGTGGATTAGTACCAATCCTCTTTTAATATCTTTATATTTATTTCCAAATAAATCAAACAACATAAGAATATGGGACCATATATTTTTATTTTTCACATAAAATTAAATGAAAATTATGATGATATGATTTTTTAACGGCACTTTTTTTAGTTAACAACATATATTAACTGAAACATTCAAAAAATAATTCCTTGATTTAAGAGATATCAATTTTATGAATATTATATAGATAATATTACACAACAGGACGATAAAAAATATTACCCTGATTTTTATTATTCCACATGATGCAAGTTTTAATGGTTATTACATCATAACCTGAATTTTTTGTGATATCATTCCTATTAAAATAAAATATTTTAGTGGATTTTTTTAAAAAAAATAATAAAAAATCTACGGATCAGTGATTGTGTGGAAGAACTAAAAATTGATTTTATCCCTATTAGATAATGTGTGAAATGATGAATGAATGTTTTTTATATTACAAGAGGATTTTGAGTCAAATCGATTATAATTACTAGTGATAAAAATTCTAACATTACATTTAAAACGTCAAAATAATTTCCTTTAAAAAATAATAATCATTCCAAAAAATGTCAACAAATATTATCCTAAATATTCATTAAATAAATTTTATCTTTTCCATTATGATATATCCAATATAGTGGATTAACCAATATAGATCATTTTTTAAAATTTATTTATATGATTACAAGATCTTTTGTTATTTCTATTTGTGGAAAACATGTTTTAACTCTCTTTAATTACTTTTCAAATTGACTATGTTTTATAGAAATATAAAATCCTACTAATCTATTGAATTAATATTTCAATAACTGATTAGTGTTATCAATTTAAAAAAATTATTGAAGTCTTACTGCAAATTTTTTCCACTAAATATTTAATTTATAAGATTAATTTAAATATTTAAATATTTGATTATAATTATTCCTTTTAATATTTTATCATAAAAAACTTATATATTCCTAAAATACATTTATAATGAACATATTAATTTCAAAAAATGAAAATATTCCTCTTATAAGATTAATACAATTTCATTCCTTCCACAAATAAAATTTTAAAATCCCTTTTTAATGGTTAAAAGTAAATATAAATATTGTTTAATTTTTTTTATGTTAAAAAATCATTAAACTCACCAACATGTATTTAAAAATCATAAAAATGTGAGGAGAGAACATGTAATTTTCAATAAATGAAAATAAAATACATTTAATTCTAAGGATTTGATATGGTTTACTTAAATATTATTATAGCCCTTACATAGGATTTCAAACGTAATTTTCAAATATATGATATTATTATCAATTGGGTTTCTTCTATGAAAAATAAACTGGATAATTTATTTTTTCATCAAATATTTCTACATCTTAATTTAATAATAAAATTTAGGGAATATATTAATTTATAAATAAATGTTTCAAATGAATAATTTTTGAAGGATTGAAAAAAATGTATTCTTACCACATTTCAAAATATATAAATTAATGAGTGATTTTTCATACAACTTATATGGTAATGACCCAAATTTCAGAATCTCTTAAAAACAATTATATTATATCATATATATAAAAATTCATTAGTACTGAGATGAATTTTCTTTCCCCCAAAACACAATATTATTTGTTCAACTAAAATATGAATCAAGAACATCATTACCATCATGATTTATTCATCTCAATAACTATAGTGACTCAATAATACTATATTCATTCCATCAATTAAATGATTTATTGTTAATTAATTTTAACCCTATTAATAAACACATAAATTTTATAGAACGTGAATTCAAGGGTTTTTCAACATAACCATTCAGGAACAAAATAATTTTTTTCTTATTAATTAATTTTAACCCTGTTAATAAACCCATAAATTTTGAAACATTCACATTGTTAAAAATTCCATGCATGGAAAGAATAACAAGAAATTTTTACAAATATTTCATTTATAAAATTTCTAAAAATCATAAAATCATTCCACATATTCATCAATTTCTTTATGTTCCATAATATCTTTACAATTAGTTATCACCTATAATATTTTTTTTATTCAAGATAAGTAAATGTAATTTAGAATTTAAATTTAAATTTACTATTATTAATATCAAAAAAATAATATTTTTTGGTTAATTAAATTCCATAATGGGAAAAAATTAAATTTCTTTTAGACATAATAAAAATATTTTATAATTCAAAACTAAATAACATTTATATTATATTTTTTGGAGTTTAAATTTATAATTACAAGTTATCTATTCCATTTTTTTTAATAATGAACTCTATCATAAATCACAAGATTAGTAACTTGTCATGTACAATATATTGTTAGAATGTTTTGTTAGAAAAAATAATCTTTTAACATACATAGAATAAGTTCATAACTATTAAAGAATAAAAAATTAAAATACTTCTTTATTTATCAAAATGAGTATGGATTTGATAAAAATTAGATTTATCCATATTATAACAAATACAAGACTGAATTTCTTTTATATATTAGCGACACTGTATTTACAATGGGATGGAAGATTGAACCAACAAACATCATATTCACACTCATAATGATCATTATAATGGAATTTCTATGGAATTTCATCAGAGTTATATTGATATAATTCTGAATATAGAAAACTGATTTCTAATGTGAGGAAAAATTATTTCACTAAATTGTTCTAAATCTATACGACTTTGGATATTCAGTTATAGAAGATCCAATGAAGTTCATGTTTTTCACATCGTTGCAATAAACTCAAAGAAACACGAATGTTGGAGGAAAATATGAATACTTCAATTGTTTCTTATAAATACAATTTCATTTAATGTGTTTTTATAGGATTATAAGTAGTTTTATCTTTGATGATGGATTTCTTTTGAAAAGGGCTCTAAAAATTACAAAGAATGAAGAGATTTTTCTATGTATTTTGTAATTGTTTTAGAGTTTTTTCTTCTTAATAAAACATTTTCATGTTTCCCATTAAGAATTATTCCATGTTTTAATCATGCATCTGATCATTAAATACAATCAAAGGCTCATAGGGATATCAAGAAAGATACTCCCATCTTATGATCAATGGCCTATAAGGATAGAAATACATATTCTATCCAACTAATTGAGGACTACTAATGATATTTTGATAGAGAATATAATATTCCTATTGGGGGATTTTCTTTCTGATGACAGATAAACATTCTTACAATTATCAAACAAGGGATACCTTTATCTATGTTGTGTAGCTACCTTACCCATATGGTTAAAATTGATCTATTAATATTAATATTTTTATGTCATTATTACTTTATTATTTCTATTTCATTACTTTTTTCTTATATGTCTTACTTTCCAATGTGATTTTTTGTAATTGTTTTATCAAAAAGAATAAGAATATGTTAAAAAATCTATTAATCAGATCATATATGAATCTATTTTATTTAATTTGATCGTATTGAATATTATATGAATTTATTTTTATACATTGATATATAATAATAAATCCTTACTATGAAAAATTCTTAATTAGACAGAGGGTCATGTCATAATCCGATAATTCTACTAAAAGACGGTTGTGACTAGATTTATTTTTTACACATTTAAAAAATGTTTGTAAAATTATAAATCATACCCCTCATGAAATTGAGACATCAATAACATATTATTTCTATCCTAATATAAATATAACAGTAATTTATATCAAAAAATAATACTTGAGATGGATTCCAATTCACACATACATTATGAACATTTTGTTTCATTTCTATTTCATTCATGCAAAATTTTTTAATGATATTTTTGTTTATTAAAATTTTCTACACTAACACATTTGTAGAAAATAATGTTGTTCAGTAACAATGGTATCTTTTAATATCAGATCTATATACAATATCAATCAAAATAGACCCCCTATTTATTATTGATATGATAATGAATATATGATTGATATAATTAATTATTATGTTATCAATATATTAGTTTATAACTTTTTATGCTCAATAGAGATTAAAAAATTCTTGATAAGGATGTTACCTCTTTGTCACTTAAAAAACATTAATATCAGTTGAATTACGTAGTTTTAAACACATATTTATGTTCCTTCACAATAATTTTATACTGTCAAATATTGTCATGTGAGGATGCAAATATTTTCTAAAAAACCAAGAGGATACACAATTGGGTACTTGAAATGTAATTGAAATAAGAAGTGAAATTATAGAAGATGACTATTAGGAATTTGATTTCTTTATTGGGGAATAATTGTTGAATATACATCATATATTAATGTAGATTATTGATATTCTACCTAATATTGATGAGAAAGGATTTGAGGGTCAAATCTTGTTGAAAAAATCATATATATCATTCCCAATGACTGAAAATCTATGAGAAGTCAGGTTGAAGAAATAAGAAAGGCTAATAATATTATTATAGATGATATTATCATAACCTTGATGCATTATGAGAGTAGATTGAAAATAGATGAATAAAAACCAAAAATGAATGATGGAATTTCTTTTTCTATAACTACATTTCCTAATAATGATAAAAATCATGAAAAAAATTGATAGACCGTCAATATGTAAAAAAGGATTTATGAAATCGAATTCTAATACTTCTGATCATTCTGAAAATTTATTATATAATAATTTTAGAGGGATGAATAGTATAGATGGGGATAAGGATTTATATTTGTAATATAAGGATGACAATAAGGATAGATATTATAGGATGTATATATTATCTTTTTATGAATGAAAAAGGATGGACATATCAGACTATATTGTCCAATGTTGAAGGGAAGAGGTAGAAAAAGATAGGAAAAAAAATTCCAGAAGATTTTATAATTGTAAAGGATTGAATGTTCTTAATGATAATGATTCTTAGAGTGAATGTGCAGAAGATTCTTCATGTAACCCTAATTATAATAATAGTTCACGACTATGGAATATTGGTGTTTTTTTATGGTACCTAAAGAAAAGTTTTTCTATGGAAATGGTAATCACTACTGGGAACCTTACAAACAAAACATTAAATGATAATTAACTTCATGATAGTGATTCTATATCCACAATTGAATAATCATCCACAAAAATATATAATACTCTTCCTTCTTATAGTGATGTCTCATAATTTGATAAATTAATTGAGAATGGAAATTGTAAAGTTAGAAAAAAAACTGGCTAATAAAAATTCAGGGATTAGTGTTTTAGAAAGATAGTTATCAAATATTTATAATTATTTTGATAAGGATAATTTTGAAAAATAAACTATATATAAATATTTATAAAAAAGATTTATGAGAAAAATTTAATTATAATCTAATTTTGATAAACTCATTTTCAGACGATTTGTATAGATGATAAGAATTTATTTATAAAAATAATGTATGCAATCTCTTCGTTGATAAAATCCTATCAAATAATAAAATTGGTAAATAAAACATTAATATAAACTATAAACTAATTCATTCCTATAGAACTAGTCTCAGAATGGTTAATTCAAATAATAAACTAATATTTAGTTACAATTATTTTCTCCCAATGAATTAATCCTTCTTCACATAGTTTAATTTATTAGGAATTTAAAAAATTAATTATTCTATTAAAAAACATTAATTCTTAATTTTATCAAAATCCACATTTTCCAAAAAAATATGAATTGTTAAATTAATTTTTTCTATCACTATTAAAACACTGATCGATTGGGTGCCTAATGTCTAATGATTTTACATATAGGAAAATAATAAAATTTTAAAAAACAAGAATACATGGTAAATGGATAGTGGTTGTAATTGGAAAATGAAGAGATTATCAATATTAAATAAAGAATTTGTGTTTTATTTTTTTTTGGAACTCGGTCACAATGAAAGTTGATAAATGAAGAAAAAATAAATCTTATAGTAGAACCAATCATCCTAAAACATCTTGAAATAAAATACGAGACCTCTTCAGTTGATACTATTACATCACAATATGTTTATTATATCATACAATCTCAATAGAGGCTTGAAGGATAAATTATTTACATTCCAAGAATTAATAATATATTAGAATAGATTTAGGACAATTAGAATGAAATTTTCGTGTAAATAAAAGTTTAAACTAAGAGCCCAATCCTTTTATAGGATGATACCATGGTTTTATAAAAATGATCAAAGAATCAAAAAATATCCCTAAATATGTTATTGAAATTGTCTCGTAATATTTACTCTTGTTTTAAGTATCATGAATTTATTCTTGATGATATAATTAAAATTATTAATTAATCCATAGAACTCTTTGACAAGTTATCCAATAATATGGAGACAATAGTAAAATTCATGAAAAAAATCATATATTCAACTAACAATCAATCTTACGAAGTGAAATACATAATATGAAATTTGACATATTTGTAGTTTTAGTTAACATGACTCAATATATATAATAATGAAATAATGAAAATGATGAAAGAATTATAGACTATCTAAAAATAATCAAAAGTACAACAAATAATTTCTTGATACATGATGTGAATATTCTGATTTCGGATGAAATTATTTTGAAGTTGGAGTAAGAAATAATTGAGTTCAAGATGATAAAATCATTTTTTCAAAACAGTCATAAAGAAACATTGATTTTTCCATAAACTCTTGTTGTATTATTTGATGAACATATTTTTCCCTTGATCAATAAATGAATTATTCTTCTAATCGAATAAAGATTTTCTAAATTTTTCACAATTATTATTGGACTAATATTCATGAATATTTTTTGGGATGGCTAGTCGGTTCATTATATAAAAGCTTTCAAACATTGTTCATGTCACTCTGGATTTTCCCTATTCGTGTTGAAAATCACAAAGGGGATAATTTTAAAAAAATGATGATTACTTTTCATAAAGGATTAGAATTTTTCACTAAATGGGGTATTACAATCCTTAAGAGTAGATTTATTTAAACTAAGTATGATTTCAACATATTCAATATAATATTTAGATATTCCATAAACTCAGGAAGGATATGGATTTTATTTATAATCCACAATATGAGACACCTGAAGAATGGGGTGTATGTTTTTAAAAATTATTTTTCTACTTAGGATTAAAATTAGTGCTTTCCAAATAAAGGGGAGATTGATTAGTCAAAACCTATAGTTATGAATTTACAATAAAATTATTTTGGAAATTATATACTCATTATTAAAAAAAGTTGACTACTAACATGTCATGTCTACCATTTTTCTGAAATGTTTTCCTTGACAATATAATCATTTACAATACTTCTATTTAATTTTAATGTATTCAAGAATATAAACATAATATTATTCATTACAATTGTTGTAATGTGTATAGATCCGATAAGCATTGGAAGAATCCTTATTAGATCATATATAAGACTTATTGACTTGTATTTTATTCTATTTTTTATAATTGGACTGATGATGGAATCTATAATCATTGGATTCAAAAAATAATGACTATTTTAATTGAATCAACAATGAAGTATATCAGACTTAATGAGATTAATTTCTCAGAACAGAAAACATTTATCAATGCTAAGGAAAAAATTATCACTATAACTGTCTAAAATAATCTAACATTTGAAATTCAGTTATAAAATATTCATCCATGTTCTATTTTGGAATGATGGTGTAATAAACTCAAAAATTTATGATCTTTGGGGAAAAATGTGAATATTGGGAAGGATTCCTATAAATACCCAGTCATTTAACCTGTTTGTTGCTATTTTTTGTAGTTTCTGTAGTACTGATAAATTTCATTAACTCAAGAGGTTGGAATATTAAAAATAATGAATGACTTATTATTATTATTATTTAATTGGTTTATAGTTTTATTATCTTTGGGGAACCATATGAGGTTATCACCTGAATAATTCTTTTTCCTTATAATCATTAATTCTATTTTTAATTATGATTGAGGGATTATAGTGATAGAATGATAGAGAATCAGATCTTTTTATAGTGGTATATCAGGGATAGAAAGATAAAGATGATCCATCAAATAAATGCCTAATGAGGATATGTAGACAGAGCATCTGATATTCATATTGTAGTATTTTTGTGCAAATGATAGATATATATTCATGTATATATAAAAAAATGTATTCCATTATCCATGGTATGTGGATACCATACTCTTACTTTTTAATGAGACATATTCACTATAATATTTTTATGTCATTATTACTTTTTTATATTTATATAACTTCTTTTTTCATACAGGTATTTTATTTCATAATGCTTTTTGTTCATGTATTTATCAAAACACATCTAAATATTCTAAAAAATACTCTATTAATCTTATCTTCTATGAAAATAATATGTTTAATTTTATATAATTTAATATTACATGATAATTATTTTATAAAATGGTATATCAAAATCAATCCTGATTATGATTCTTTGTTAATTGGTCAGAGGTTCAGGTTTGAATCTAATATTTTTATTAAAATTGGTTTGTGAATAGATTTGGTTTGAGCTATTTTGAAATAATTTTATCCATTAAAATTCACCCCTTAATTTAAATGATCCACGAAGAACATATTATTTTAATCCTACTATAAATATTAAACATATTGATAACCAATAAAAAGGCATTACCATTCTTTATTTATATATACTTCACAAATATTTAAAAAAATAAGGATTTTTTTATTAAACGTAATATACTCAAAAAATTGAAAAATATTTCACAAATAAAATAGTGAAATGCTATTTTAGTAAAAAATACAGAAACATAAACTTATAGATATAAAAATATACTAATCTTCATAGCACACACTATTCAAAAAACTAATATTACAAATTACATCAAAACCCTAAGATGATTATTCAAAACCTAAGAAAATGAAAATAATGGAAACCCATGTCATGAATAAAATTTACCATAGAAATGTTTCTAAAATAGTTATTCAAAGATAATCCATATAAATAAAATAAATATAAAATTAGTAAAAAAAATTGATATAAGACGATAAAAAAGTAAGGATATAATTCCAAATATAGGTCATGCTTGTTGATGGTTAATAAATTATTGATACGTAGTGACTTGAGGATCATAAATATTTGGTTAAATATTCAATTTGGGAGAGAATTCAAACTGTGTTTGAGCAATAAAAACAAAATAAAATTTCAATATAAATATACATATAATTTTAATTATTTTTCGTATATATTATTACAAAAGAAAACGTTAAAATATATCTCTTGACATCATATATATAATAACTTAAGTCAAGCACATTTTTTTACATCAAATATATAATAAGAGATATAAAAACCACATTCATAAATGTTTTTTGAACAAAATTATATTATAATTGATCTAAGATATAATTTATAACATCGGTAATTATTAAATAAATGAAGTTATATATATATATATATTAACTCTTAATGTTCACATTAATCATAGTAGCTCATAATCAAATTATTCTAATCATGCCATGGAGTCAAAACATGATATATATCTTCCAAATCATGACACACCTCAATGGTTTCTTAATAAAAAATATTTCTATAATCATCTACAATGAAGAAAATAGATTTCATATATTATTGGAATTTGATATACATATAGTGAAATGTATTCTTCCTCTAACAATTAATTTTAAAAAATTTTGAATCCCCAAAATTTGATGGGATTTTATGGATACTCACAACAATGATTCATTACTAACCAATTTAAATTATAATCCATCAATTGGGAGTCACATTAAAATAATATGATGTATTATCCAACCTAATAAATAAATATATATATATATTTATATTAAAAATTCTTTGTTTATTGATATTCAACGTTCAAATATCAGATATATATATTATCCACATATTGGGGATGTAATTATTTCACAATGAAAACATGTATATTTTGAAATGTACTAAATTCAATCAAAAAATGAAATGAATTCCTAAGACACAAAATAATTATGTTACCTTGATTTTCTAAAAATCCACAAATTATTAATTTTTTTAAAAAAACAACCATTTAATGAATGACTAAAATAAATTGAAATATAAATTTGGGTTATAATGTTATCTTTACTATTTTTAACCTTAACCAGATAGTGATAGTCATTAGTTATTTTTAAAAAATATATAGTGGTTACAAAATACATACTCCAACTCAACCCAATGAATTTTTATAACAAAAGGTGAATAATTTTGATAAAATATATCTCAAATATTAGAGGTAAATAGAAGGTACTCAAACAAAGTGTAACATCGATCGTCAGATCACTTATCAAAAAATATTTTCCAATGTTAATTATCTTAAAATGATTATGTATTAGGTTAATAAATCTTAAAATTCACTATATTTTAATTTATATTAATCATAACACCATATAAACAATATGTATCTCTAATTAAATCAATGATTTAGATTTCATTATAAATCAACATAATGGTGACCCTTGGTTTCTTTCTGATGGAAATGTTACATAAACATTTATAAGAACTCACATCATATGATATATACATGATCATAATAACAATATATATATTAATATATGGATTTAACTATGAAATTGTACATATTAATACCATTTAATTATTATATGATATATCGTTATGGTTTTATTAAACTGTAACTCATTATTGAGAGTATTTGATAAGTAAAATGGTTTTAATGTTATATTTTGAACATTATCACCCCATAAATACATTTTTTCTTGAACAGTAAAACAAATAAATACCCTTACCATTTAAGGATTAATATATTTTTAGGGAACCATTAAGGGGAAATGAAAAATGTAACCCAATTTTCATAGTCACATGGGTAGGTTAAAAAATCTGAATCAATATGTCTCATGATAAACTCGAATAAGGAGAAACAATAAGGAATAATGTAGAATGATGTTAACATATCCAATATACATTACAATTTAAGAAAAAATAATCCAATCTAGAAATATAATTCATGATAAGGCTTAACATGTATCAACATGAACAACCATCACTCTAAAACCATCCTACAATGAAGAGTACGAAAAAAGGAACGATGTAATTCTACATAATTCCAGTATCCTTACATGATTCCTACAAAACTACATAGACAAGAAAATGAAGTAAAATTTTGAGTGTTATTACACTAACATGTAGGATACCACCATGTAATCTATAAATGTTATAATATTAGTAATGAATGAGTTTTATTATAAAAAAATCTAGTTTAAATTAAAATTAAATAATGAAAACCCATTTTTAAAAAAAATAATTTGTTTATCATAAAACCATAACAAACTCTATGAAAACATGAATATTTATTATAATCACTAAAATGAAGAAAATGGATGCAAAAAATTATATGCATGTTGTCAAATTATCATAAAATGATCCATCAAGTGATAAACCAATCATAAGAGACATATCATACGATTTTGGCTCTAACCTATGGGAATATGTTCTAAACCTGAAATAAAAAACCCAATAATGTTATAACATGGATCCAAAATATATAATAACATATGGAATTACCCACATTAATGTGACATAAATTATTATGTGTCATCATGCGCATAAAGACTGAAATGTTTTTATCCAGAAAACCCATGGTTACCAAATGTGATGAGGTTTTCAAATTTCATTTCAGAACCATAGTTTATTAAATAAATCATTTTCACAACCAATACATAACATATCCTAACATGATGGTCCATTTCAAAAAAAAACAACCATTTAATACATTAATTCAAAAAAATTGGGAAAAAAATACTTTCTATGGAAAATCCATATAAAAATACCAACCTCTCCCAAAAAACCATTGCAATGTAAAATCATGAGTTTTCATGCACTAAATCAAATTAATTGATAAGAACCTAAAATTTTCATGAATAATCGCATTGAATATATATTCCTATCTCAATAATAAAAGAAACATATTCCCCCTTGACAATAGGGATCCAAAATAAGAAGATCATCTTAATAATATAATTTAAAATTTATAACTATAAAGGATCAATCAATATGACATCCAAGTAATTATACATTGAAAAAATAGATCACACAAACCACATCCATAACAATAAAAAAAATGATAAGATAGTATATAGGGATCATAAATATCAAACGTAAGACATTCCATTGAAATAGAGACCAACGATAATAATAAAAATTTCCAAGAGGGATTGAAACACTATGAACAAAATGAAGAGAAAAATATGGCTTATATGGATTTATTCACCATGAAATAAAAGAGATTAATGATAGTGTAATATTAAATCAATAGGCAATGTTTTATTTATAACATAAATCAATGTATTACATTGTACATTTTCCATTACCAATTTTTTTAAAAAAACATTTTCCTCGCTTAAGATTATACCGAGTGATGATTTTATTTTATAATAATTTTTTTAGTGTAGAAAAATTAAATAGTTTTATATTTTTTACTTTGAAAATAACATCTATGGATTACGGAGAATTAAACTAATGGTTTTACTCCAAAATTTTGTCATTATAATATCTTATCATGTAGTTTCAGATATATTTTCCTTCATAAAACACCAAAAAACATCTCCATGGACTTCAGATACATTAATATATTTATACCCATACATAATTAATCCAAAAAAACATACATCCGAGAACAATATTACTTTTTCATTCACAAATCATCTATACCCTTGATAGGATAAAAATGTACCCAAATAAAAATGGGGGAAAACAAGAATTATGATTTATTTAATATATGATGATGATATGTTACAATAAATCCACTATAAATACATTATGTCCCCATGAAATAACCAAGTCCCTAGAATCATTAAAAAATTAAACTATTATATTAACATTAATTTCATCTACCACACATCATGGATATCCCATCCACACTATCAGAGTACAAAAACCAACATGATGGACTAACTATTTAGTACAATCTCTCAATGATCAATAATTTTAGTTGGTTTCTCAAACAATGAAGGGTTGTGATAATGATCAATATCATCACATTCAATCACATTTAAAGGATCCAATAGATACCTCCTTTTTTAGGAAATATGAAATACATCATTGATTGAAGTTAAAACAGATAAAATTTTAAACAAATACGCCACATTTCTAAGACTCTCGACATTCACAACGGGGATAAAAAACCTTGATATCAATATTACCTTTCTTCCCAATCAACAATTTTCCCTGTGATAATGAACTCTTACAAAAACGTAATCACCATCATAAATCACTATATACCAATGAAAAAGGTCCTCATATTAATTATGATGACTCTGTGTCATAAAAAATCATTATTTGGATCAACTGCACATTTTCCATTATTTCATGATTAATACATTACACATTCAATGAATACTCTTCCAAATATTCCTAAAATGAGGGAAGGTTACATGGTAACACATAAAATGACTCAAGATGGGCCATACCAATAGAGATCTAATAACTCTTTCAATAGAAATAATAAACTAGGCTGTAATTATTTTCTCATGATCAATTGAAATTAAGATAATATTCTTGGAGCATATCATTATGAAATTTGGGAGGCCTATTGGTATTTATATATATATTGGGATGATATTCCATGCTCACTATCATGCTCGAACCCATCTCAAATTTAAAAAAATTATGTTATTGATGTGAAACATCTATTTCTAATAGAAAACATCATAGAGGACAACCCATGGCACCTAGAAACATATAAAACATATAATTCCTTATGATATTTATCATTTATCATCTCCTTTATAGGGAATAAATACCCTGATTTTATGATTCAATCGATGATCACCAAAATAAAAAATATCATAAAGGGATTATATGGTTAACCCATGATGTAGCCCATTGTAATATCCTCTAACTTACATTTTAGAATTGGTTAGGTATTTTCAACATAATCTGGTATCTGGTAAACCTACTTAATAATTTTCGATGAAAGACTCTTCGACCCAAAATAACCAATCAATAGTCTCATCCACAACTATCAATACTAATGTCCCACATCACGATACATATTATTCATCCCATTTTACATAGACCAATAAAAATAGATCCTAAATTTTATGAAATATTTCCTCGAAGAAATATAAATTAGTTTCCTACTTCTTAATCATAATGTAAAACCAGGTGACCGATAAAAATCATGCAAGTCCACCACACAGTTTAAAATTTCACTAATGAAATGATGATCCGAGTATAATAATTTTTTGGGAGAAATTATATCAATAAATGATGAAGAATCCCTTATTTAATCCATTTACACCATCCCACCAACTTCTTCCACTCGCAATATCATCGTGAAAAACATGATAATCAGTTACTACACATCCACTAATTCCTTTAAGGTTTGTGTTGGTAATTTCTAGATTAGAATTTTTTTTGACAAAACTCACATTCCTATGATTATAAGAAATATTAATATTGAATGCTGAAATATATTCAACCCATATTCTCTGCCATAAGTTGATATCCCTTTGAGTGGAAATATTTTCCTAGAATTTATTATTATAATGAAAATTAATCTAGAAACCAAATAGGTAGTGACTCCATGTTTTGAGTTAATTTATAACAATTTAAAAATCAAGATCTAGGGTCCTATAGTTAGTCAATTGTGTATGTAGATAGTGGGATTTATAGGAAACATAATGTCCCTCTAAATCAAGAGGAATCCCAACCCCATACGAGAATAATTATAAAAATAGCACAAACAAAATCTAGATCAAATAGAAGTCAAACTGGATCCCAATTCAATATCAAAATTCATTCATCAATTTATACGTGATTGTTTTCATTCCACTCAAAATTTAAAATGAAAATGGTTAAGGATTCCATCATTTATGAAATCATGGATAAATCTTGAATGAACCACTTGTAATAACTATCCAACCCTATGAATATATGTAGTTCAAAAAAAATTTGGATGACCCATTTACATAACCACAAATTTCTTTTATGGACCAACTAATATTTCCTTATCCGATATAACATGCGCTATAAAATTTACTTCTTGAATACAGATCATTGATTTAGAAAGATACTATATAAGTGATTTTCAATCATGGTTCTATGTATCTAATTAATATTTTCAAAGTTATCTTCATATAAATTGGATTAAAATATAATATCTTCCATGATCATATAAATGTACATAAACCGATGATTTTTCTTGTACATTAAATCCATAAATACCATAATAAATCTTGTGAGACCAAATGACCTAAAAAATACAAATTTCCTATATCACCTATTAAATTATTTCCTAGGTATATACCCAACATGTGTTACCCTGACCTAAGGTCAATCATTGATAACCAATGATCCCCCTTAAGCTGGTCATTATGATCATAAATCATGGTAAATGTATATTTTTCCTTGATAGTCACCACATTTTACTTTTTATATTAAAAATTTTATAATTAACCCATATGACATCTTATACATGAGGAGTCATGATAACCATGGTGACACCATAGGATAAATAAGTCCCTTAGTCTTATGGTCCACAAGTTGAACCATAAGTTCCACCATCTCAGAAGGATCCCTGTGATTAGATCGAATAAAATAGTCATTCTAATAGATAGTAGTTCAATGGGAAGTTTTACATATCTCTATGGTGATAAACAAGAAAAATATTATGGACGGACCATGGGTTATAAAAAAAACACCACAATAATGTATACTATAAATCAAAGATCAATAAAATCATGGAAAATATTCTAAAACTAACATGAGATTACTCTATCATATAGAAAGATGTCTTGTTGTCCCGAACTAGAGTTCCTCTTACTGTATATGACATGAGGGACTCCCAATAGAGTTAATAACTAAACCAAATGGTGATAACCATCAATATGTGTCCTAAAATTGATCACCCAACCTATTAAAATATTCATGTCAATGATACCATGATCAATTACTATGAAGTCAAAATCTATCTCCTGGTCGGCTATCACCACTGAACATGATAAGCTTGTAAAAAGTAGTTTGGACCTCTTTCCGAGAGGCATTGAATTTTCCTAAAATAACAGAATAATATTAATACACAAGATCAAAATGTCAAAAATATTTGATAATACAAAAAAATTAGTAGAATGTGTAAAAAAAATCTATCACAATAGAATATGAAATAAAAACAAGTACCTATAATAGTCCCTACTCCTTATTGATATTCATATGGTTAAAACTAAACTATATAAATATTATAGAAATATATCCATCCATGTGCTTTATTAGATTCCTGATCATTCCCCTTTTCTGGAGTATTAATACTAGCACCCAAGGAAGAATCTAAAAAACCTTATGAACTCCTAGAGAAATTAGATACAAACTTATAAACTTGGGATATCATTGGAAAAATGACTCAAAATTATAGATTATCCATAGTAATAAAATTTATTGGGAGCTTCTATACTAATATAATTGAATTACTATGATATCACTATTTATAGAAAATGACCTATTAGTTTCTTGGAGAAGACCCTAAAATTGGTGCTAAGGAAAACATGCTACATTTTCACTTCCATTTCAGGCAAGAAGACATATCCTATCTTACACAAAAACCAATCAATGATCCATTAATATTTTTTATTGATATTTCAACAAATTCCATAACATATTTATTAACTATAATTATAATATTTATATGGTACATGAGAACCAGATTTGAATGAATATTAGCCCCCATCCCCCTATAAAATATTAAATATTTCATATTGTCTTTGTTAACAATATCTGGTTCCATGTTCACAAACTAATAAAAGAGAGTGGAATACAATAGAATTGTATGTTGACCATTATATAAGGATATAAAACCCTTGGACTTTTCTACATGTAGTTTCTTATGATAAAATTTATATTTAAATATTTATTTGATGGAATAATAGTTATGATCCTGAAGCATCTTAGATATCAAATTAGATTAACACCATCTTCTTCCTAGTAAATCTTTTATGTTTGATGAAAAACTCATATTATAGACCTTTGTATTATTCAAAATGTCAATGATTCTTTAAATTCACTTAAAACACTCCATATAATATTATTTTTCATATTCACTAAGGATGATGGATCAATTTTTCTTCGTAAATTCTTATCCATGGTGCATTATTCATCCAAACTTCCCAACACCCAATTGACCTAGAGTCTGAAAACTTAATGTTTAATGTGTAAAAAATGTATGTTTCACTGTATGATTTAATTTTGTAACGTATCACATAGATTCCTCTCCCAGATTTTGAATCTCTCTTCTAGGAGGTTTTCTCCAACAATCATTATTAAAACCAACCGGTAATGATAAGATTTCAAAATAATACCACCAATATCATGTATCCAAATAAATTCCTTTTAATGAAATGAATTTTACAATGTTACATATTTAATAAATATATGGATAAAAAATATAAAGATAAGGGAAAACTAATCATAACCCTATATTGTGTTCATTGAAAAAAAAACACAACTGCAGAATATCATTATTGGATAAAATTCCTAACCACCCAATGTAACTCAAGAATCAATAAAAGAGGTGCAATTTCCAGGAACATGTTTCCACCTACTATAGAAATTCTGATGGTCATTAATGTTTTTCAAAAATAAACTAAATAAAATTGAGTCAGCGCCACGACATTTCATGAAGGGTATTAAATTTGAATCTTTTTTTCATGTTCTAAACTAGGGTAACAAAACAATTTGATGAAAGTGGTCAAAAACATGTTGAACTAAAAAAAGAATAAACAAGTCTCATGATTAACCAAAAATAAAATACAATATTTTAACTCATAGAGACAATGGAAAATATCTATTAGATATACATAGTGAAGTGTAAAATTCAAAAACATATATATAAAACATTGATAGACTGAAAATTCCTTTATGTTGACATAAGTCACCAAAAAACAATCCGGAAATGGAGATTAGGACAACATGAAAATATGAAATTATAATTAATTCTCTTCCAGTTACCTGATTCTTAAAAAACAGCATCTACAACCATTGTTTTACAAAAGTCGGATGTGTGAAAAAATTCCAGCAAGATAATGAAAAATAAATTATATAAGGTCTAATATCAGGATAAAAATACTTCTAAATTTTAAAAAAATAAATTTGACAAATAATACAAATATTAAAAAAATACAATAAATGATTTCGGATTTCATATTAGCATACCATACCAACCCAATCCATGAATATTTTTAGTAAAAAATAAATCTATTAATTAAATATGGATACATAATATGATAATCATGTGAGAAAATAATCATACAATTGACCATCTTGTGTCAATCCTATCATAAATGAAATATCACTCCATTATGACTGTATCCAATCAATATACATCTTTTGATATCAATGAATATATATAATCCAGGCCTATGGTGGATCAATCCAATATGACCTCTAGTGTAATGACACACACAAATGTGACATAAATCCTCTATTGGAATCATAAACACAAATAGTGACAAGTCAATTCTATATATACACAAGGGTATCCAAAGTGACAAGGTTTCCAAATGTCGTCCCAAAACCACGATAACATTCAATAAAACAATTTTGGATAAATTTACTTCCTCTTACAACTAGAAGATCTATTTCAAAACAAGAACCACAAATAAAATAAATTAATGGAACACATGGTTCGCACAGATCCAATTAAAATGCCTTTAAAAATAATGTATATCAACCAAAACAATAATTGTAATATCAAATCATTCATTTTCATCGAATCACCATATGTAATTAACAATAACATGACACAAATGAAGAATTATCCCCCTATATTAAACAAACTATGCGATGAATGGAGAAAACCCCTATAACATTGAAAATTGAGGTAGGAAAAAAATACAATCTTCCTCTAAAAAATAAGGGATAAGGGGAAATTGTGAATAATGAATTAACATCTCATTCAAATTATTTTAATCTAAAAAAATATTGAAAATGCCCCACTACCTAATCTAGACCCACAAGACTAATTAGGGAGAGGGTAATAGAAAATACATGAAGGATAAATACACACCATAATGGAAATAGTATCAGTATGAAAAATTATATAGTGTGACTAAAACACTCTCAATGAACTAGTAAGAAACATAGGGCTTGATAGAGATGATTTCACCATGAAAAAAGAGTGAGATACATGAGTGGAAAATAAAACACCATAGAATATGGTATATATGGAATAAATCTCAGTCTTACACTATGAATTTCCCAAAACTCATGTAATCTAGGAAAAAGTTGTTTTATGGTTAATTTATCCATAGAGACAATTTTATTTCATTTGAAAGGGATTTATGGCATAAAAATATTTTATTTTATAAATTATTTTACAAATTTAATCACTTCTACTAAATGTTACCAATGATGAACATACCCCATAAAATATAATTTTATGCTTTAAATATATCCTAAAGTTAGTTCCAAATATATATAACAACCCATCCCCTAGTGCCCGTGTTGTGGCTACCCTAAGCTCGCCTCCCGAAGGCTAGGGGATAGCAACTAGCACCAAAGGCATCAACCTACAAGTGGGTGTCATTATCTTGGATACATTTAGGCACACACATGTCAAACCATTTACCAACCCATAACATTGAAATAACATACCACTAAACAAAATGAGTTCACGTACAACCGAAAGAATGTGATCCATAATACAAAACACAGAAAAAATTAATTAAAACTCTAAAGCATGAAACGTGCAGTGATGGCCATCGGTAGCAAACCCCACCTAATTGTGATAGTAGTGATGCTAATAAATTTTGAAGTAGTACATCAAGTCTGTCGGATCCTAATAGGCCCCACAAAATCCAATTCCATCATATCCACCGTCATTTCATTCGATCATCGCGTCTCCCTGGGCACCCTGGTTGAGACATTGGTCGTCTAAACCGGACATAGAACGTGTGGGTAGAGCACATTTCTGGGATAGAAACACTCTACTCAATATGGATCCTATGAAAAGAATGAATTCAAAACAATTCCTTAATATATATAATGAAACACAAGGCCGCTCACATGAGGTATATTCTATGGTAATAAAAGTAGAATCATTAGACACAAACATCAAACAACTCACCCACTAGAGAAATCCTCCTCTATTTAGTACAGTGGGACTGGCAGGACACACAAAGCTGCTTCCCACTAACAATGAACTGTTCTGGTACTCATTCTTTATGAGTACCGTGGGAATGTTGTGTCACACAGAGCTGCTCCACACCATGGGCCATCTGAGTCACACGAAGCAAATTTGTAACATAGATGAAATGAGGTATACCACCTATCATGTTGTATGGGTCTATCAAGTCCCAAAGAGCCACACCCCATCATGGTCCTTCATGGTCACATGAAGCCTTTTCCGGTTGGGTCATCATCGATCATTCTTCTGGTCTCATCCAATCGAAGGGTGTTGTATGTAGCGCACTTGGGAGAACCACTCCTCAAGACATTCGTCACTTATTAGTTTCTATTAATGTCACCACAAGGCATTCCGAAAGTTCTACCACCTTGAGTGGGTACCAATACCACAAAAATCCTATCAATCAGACGCTCGGTTTGCATGATACGAGTGTTTTAGTAACTACTGGTCCAGTTGTGATGGGGTGCGGGGCCACTCAGTTGGACAGACCAGACCTACACGGATCATGGGTTCCAAATTCAATGATTCATTAATATAGACCTAACCTGACCTTGTGTTGGTCGGGGTCTACCTGGTCTAGCCTGGACACTAGGCCCAACACAATAGGGCTCACTAGACCAAGCCCGATTGTATGAGGGCCCATCCCACTGGGTCTATTGGTGACTCGTTCTAGTATGTCTTAGTCGGAAGGGGCGTGGGTCTAGACAGTGAGTGCGGGTCCAGCCCAACAATGTGGGGTCCATCCGATTGGCAATGTTTTGGCTTCCTGGGCAGGGAAAACTGCCCGGCCAGTTGGGGGCTCGGCCAGATAGCAAGGTGACTAGCCGCATGGTGTGGCCGGTGTGAGATCCAAGGATGCGGTAGCCGACCGCATCCCCATGGTCCAAATGTGGATTGCAAGCATGAGCTTCACAACTTACATGGAACCCTCCTATCTCCGTGTCATGCTCATGCTGCGACAGATGGGTCATGGTGGCTCCGGCTTATCTAGTGGCCCAGATGTTGACCACACCTCTAGGTGGTGCCCACCTGGCGCCACATCCCCCCACATGATATCATGGTGGAAAAGCCATGGACTCCAATTATAATTCATGTTCCACGAAATTACCAGTTCGTGGTTTAATATGTGATCTACATTTAGAAATGGACACGGAAGAATAAAAAATCAAAAACCCCTTCCTCTTTGAATTACTCTGTTGCACCTTCATCCTTGAGGGGTTTTAGGAATCTACAACGCTTCTTAGATTTGATACGTGAAAGTTATAAAAGAAGATGATGTTCTGTCATACTTCATCATTCTTTGATGTAGTGGATGTCCATTAGAGGTTTTCTAGTGAATCCTCCAATTTCTATAATCCATATTTTTCTTGCCTGTCAAATTATAAATAAGATCACATCGTAGTGTTCCCAATATGATGCGATGTCATATCATTACACTGTTTTATTTTAAAAAATAGTGTCACTATTACTCATCATTAATGTGTCATTACGCTGCATGTTTAAAAATAAATTAATGAACCTCATTGATGTGCATCGTCGCCACCCTGTCACTTCCCCACAACATCTTCATATTTCTTTCCAAATAGAGCTGGAAAATAAAATAATATATTATTATTATTTTATTATTTTTCTTAAAAAGTCTGGAAAATTAATTATTTACTCGGCCCTTACCAGTTAAAGATAAGTCATTTCTAGGTAACTCATGGATTTCTAATTTCAATGGTGCCATTAGATTTTTGATTTGACCAATGGTTGAAAATATAGAAAATCCTGCTCACACATTTACTAAATGTAACTTATAAAATGTTAAAAACTATCTTCCAAGCTCTCTGGACCTCAAAATTACGTTCCATAAAATTGTGTGGTTTTTAAATGATTACATTTTATTAAATAGAATTTACATAGAAATTCATAGACGTTACATTCTCACCATAATAGGGATTTACCTCCCAAAAATCAAATACAACTACTAATAAAAGTAACGGGGGGTACTGTGCATGATTATGAGCATACCACTCCAATGCCCTATACTGAATATTCCCATGCTACCATTGGACACACACTAGTGGAATTGAAAATACTTATAGGAAATGATTGGTTAGATCCTCTATCACCACTGGGATCTTTTCCAACGTTTCCCCCTTGTCAATGTAATGCTTGCACCATTTGATGATGCATGATGAATCATACACGTACCTCCTCAAATACGACACATGGAAAACATCATGCACCTGGTGAAACTGTGAGGGACAATCCTCTGAGATAGCTTATAGCCCCAGCCAAATATTCAAAATCCACATTAGGGTGGGTCCCTAAGGAACACACGATCTCTCTCCTCAAACACCAAGGGTCGTCGTCTCTTGTCAGCATAAGAATTCATCTTACATTGTGCATTATTCATCCACTCCTAGATGATCTACACCATCTTCGTGGTATCCCGTACCAACTCTAGACCCATGAGTGCCGACTCACCTAGGTCTTTCTAGTATATGAGTGATCTATATGGCCACCTTTACAGGGCCTCAAATGAATCTATTCCAATGGTGGAGTGATAGATGTTGTTGAATGAAAATTCCACTTGTGGAAGGTTGTCCTACCAACCATGACAGAAATCAAGGATGCAAGCATGAAGGATGTCCTCTAAGTTGTATATGTTGTGCTTTGTCTGACCACTTGTGTGGGGATGAAAAGATATACTCAATGTAGCTACGTCCCAAATGCCTCTTATAATCACTTCCACAACATGGATGTAAAGCGGGAGTCACAATCTGATAAAATAATCTAAGGCACCCCATGAAGCCACACTATCTCCAGGATAGAGAGGCATCCCAATAATTCTATTGTTCCCTTCAATAAGATGTCTAGGAAGTTAGACGAATTGGTGCGTCCATAAATGATCACCCAAATACAGTCAAAACCAATAGAAGTAAAAGGTATCCCAGTCACAATTTCCATTGTGATACCATCCCATTTCACTCTGGTACCTCGAGTTTCTAAGTCAATTCTACTGGATCCTAGTGCTCGGCCTTCACTTTCATTCAAGTGAGGCATCATGAAATGAACTCAGCCATGACTTTCATTATCCTTGTCCAACAATACTAATGTTAGTGGTCCTGCTAAATATTTTCCACCCCCGGATGTACCGCCCTAGGGGATGTATGTAACTCCCTCCACACATCCTCACGCAATGCCACTAGTACTATGGCACGACCTCTAAAAAGGATGATGTGTCCCAACCTATCAAAAATCCATCAGATTCCCATATTTATAGTATTTGAGAATGTTTGGCTTTAGAAGTCAACATCCCCTAGTTGTGCCTCTCTGATGAGTTTTACGATTGGGGGAGTACCAACCATCGACTAGATGTAAACAACATCACCATCATCCACAAGGGATATCATCATCGTGGCTAACTGCTCGATCGCCTCACTCAGTAGTTGTTACCTTGTCCCTTTACTGAGCACGCCTGCCACCATGTTATCCTTTGAAAGAGTATTGACTATCTAAAAATCATAGTCTTGTAGGAAATATAGTCATCACCATTTTCTGAGGATCAAGTCTTTATGGGAGAGGATATACCTGAAACTCTTTTTGTCGCAGTAAACTTTAAATTTCTTTCCCATCAATTAGTGTTTCTTTATCATCAATGAAAAGTCCATTGTTGCCAACTCCAGGTTGTGGGTTGCATATTTCGGCTCTTGCTTTATCGACTGTCATGAGTCATATGCGATCATCGCTCTCTCCTGTATCAGGAGAAAACCCAGTCCAGTACCAAATGAGTCGCAATAAGCTACTTACCTTATGCCCTCCATGGTTAGTCTCAAAATGGGGGAACTAGTCATTCTTTTCCTTTTCTCCTACAAACCCGTTTGGCACATATTTGTCCACATGAAAGGATATCCCTTCCATGTTAAGTTTGACAAGGGTGATATTACTCTAGAGAAGTCAGGCACAAACATCCAATAGTAACCAACCAGCCCCACAAAGCTCCATACCTCAGTCACGCTCTTAGGAGACTCCCATGTAATCATCAGCTATATCTTTGTTAGATCTACTGCAACACAAGACTTCATGATGACATGTCCAGGAATGTGGACCTCTTGTATATAGAACTAACACTTAGAGAGCATACTATAAAATTGGTCCTCTAAGAGTTTATCCAATACTACTAGTAGGTGTGTAGCATGCCTCTTTTATGACGATGAATACACCAAGATGTCATTTATGAATACCATGAAGAAATTTTTTTCAATGGGTGGGAAGATCTTATTCATGTGGATCATGAACACTATTGGTGCATTAGTCATGCTAAAATGAATCACCAGGAACTCATTGTGACCACACACACACTTGAAGGCTATCTTTGTTATATCCTCATCTCATACCTGAATCTGGTGATAACCAAATATGAGGTATATATTTGAGAACCACTTCACTCCCTTCAGCTAGTCGAAGAGGTCATCAATTCTCGATAGTGGGTACTTGTTCTTCATAGTCTCCTAGTTCAGGTGTTTGATGTACACGCAAAACCAAAAAATGTGATCTAACTTCTTGGTCAAAAGCATGGGGCTTCCCATTGTGAAATGCTCAGACTTATGAACCCCATATACTATAAGTCCTCCAGTTGTACCCTCAGCTCGCGGTACTCTACTGGAGGCATTTGATATTCAAGTGTGGATATCAGTGTCATCTTGAGGAACATGCTAATACAAGAAGTCAACCTGTCTATGAGGAGGTATCCCTGAAACCTAATCAGGAAAAACATCCGCATACTCATCCACCACTATTAGAAAACTTGGACCCCACTATTCCACTACACCAAGGGTAATTCTAGCCAACTGGTGAGTGATCCGTTGCACACTCCTTCGAGAGAGTCTGTCTTGTGCCGTAAGAGATTCCTTCTTGCCGGTGATGGAAAACTTAGTCCCGTCTCCATGGAAACACCACACTGTATACGTAAAAAAATCTATCAGAGCATTGATTATGGATAACAAGTCCATACCCAAGAAGATATCATAAGGACTTGATGTTTATACTATGAGATCCTAGACAAAGATCTCTCCTTCTAGAGTAAGCTCACACTACTGGAACTAGTGTGTAATTATCAAATCCCTTCATGTAAGAGTCTCTAGCATAAATCATTTTTCCAACGGCTCCATAAGAATCTCCGAGATCCGAACGAGATTTGTGGCAACAAAGGAGTGACTAGAACATGTGTCTTTAAGAACTACAGCTGGGGTGTAGATGACACATATCATACCACGAATCATCTCTCGAGTGCCTTGGTTTTAAGCCTCTACTTTATAGAGTTGAGCTCGCCCCGGTCATCCATATCGATGAGGTCGGGGTGGACCACCTGGGTGTGGTGGTGGTAACATATCAAACCATCCTCCACTGCCTACCACTAGGCCAACTCCACTACAACATATCCACTCTAAAGACCTCCTCCCTCGAACTGTGGTCGTTGCCTCAATGGCTCCTCAACCATATGTCGGCCATCTATACAGCGAGTCAGGCAGTCACGTGCCATGTGTCCCTGCCTGTCACATGCGTAGCACTACCTGGCTCCTTACCAACTCTCTCCAAATTGGGAGCCCTACACCACCAACCCTAAGTCATGGGATCTTCCGCTAAAAGTTCTAGCCTATTTGGGCCCACGTGGCCTATGTCTACTACCTGATGAAGACATATTTAAAAGGAGTCTTCTCATAGAACTAGTTGAGGGTGCTTACTCTTCCACGAAACTCTCTATCATAAGGTATTTCTCTATCACCACTTTCTGGTAGAGATATTGGGAGACACCTACGAATCCCTATTATCCCACCTGAGTACCTGCTCAATGGATTGAACCACAAAGAAAGGGTCTCGCACCATATCAGTGGAGTAGCGGGAAAGCTCAGTGAACCTCATTGAGAAAACGGACACCGTCAGTTAGTCCAATGGTAGATGAAGATGATACTGGATGCACAAAGAACACATGGTCACAAGGAAAAATTCCTCAAATAAAAGCTTCTCGATGTCAACCCTTCTGAGGGTCACCTCATCGTGAGTCTAGATGGTCATGCTCCACCATCTCCCTACTAAGATTTGTAGAAGGCTCATAGCCAAGATCACCATCTAGTCAGTAAGAGTACTCACTAAGAAGAACACTGACATCCCAGCCTGTTGCCAACCCTCAGTGACCTTAGGATCCATCACTCCCCTGAACCTAGGAGGTCTTTGTATCTGAAACTCATGTCGGGCACTAATACTATGAACATCTGCTACCAGAACCCCTGACATTATATGATGAGACTTGGTCCATGGTAGCACTGGTGCCCCAACCTGTGGGGACATCTCTAGAAAATGTCCATGAACGGATGCCTCATAGCTAGGCGGACAGTCCTCATGACCTCATATCTACATCCTCGCTAGTCGTCCACATGGAGACATCTTGAGGTAGATAAAGATGTACCACAGTTACAATGTTAAAAATGGTGAGGTGACTCTTTTAATAAATAATGAGACACTTATGTAACCAATGTATGCATATATTGAGCTGAAAATTTAATTCATTGTCCTAGTGTATGGATACGTCAGCCACCGTACCAATACTTGACTCCCGGAATCTGAAATTGGAACTTGCTACACTTAACACCGGTTTTCCCAAACAAAATATCATGCTCTTGGTCTTTGAAGGGGTACTGATCTCCATTTTATAGGACATTGTCATGAACCATCCCCAATGGCTCGTTTCGTGACTTTCCCAAGCTCGCCTTCTGAAGGCCAGGGGTTGGTGAATAGGGCCGATTGTGTCAACCTGAATGTGGGAGGCATTTTCTAGGATACCATTATGCACACACAAGCCCAACCAAGCCCCATATAACAAAAAATAAACAACATTACACTGAATAATATGACTTCATGTATAACTGAAATAATGTGATCCATAATACAAACCCCAAAAAGTAATGAAAACTATAAAGTACAAAAAGTGCTCTAGGGCCACCTACGGTAAACCCAACCTGATCGTGAGAGTAGTTATGATAATGGAAGTTGAAGTATTTTGTCATGTTTTCCCAGTTTGACTATGCCCCGCCTGGTCCTAAATCACCAACTCTACTATCGTGGTGTCCATCCGTCCGGTCTCCCTGAGAATCCCTACCAAAACATCGGTCAATTTCTTTAAGAACCCGTTTTTTGCTGTGAAATACTTGGGAATATTCTTGATGATATTCCATAGCAGTGACTTTAGAATGTGTGCGATTCCGAGCCCCAAAGTGGCCGAAATTACATTTTATGTGTGTTCACACTGGTAACGCCAAATTAATGAGATAACTCCTAAACGGATTTCGAGATCAGAGATCCGAGTGTACGGATGGGTCCGGAATGGGGTTTTTACCCTAGGAACAACATAAAACTGGTCGGCGCGAGACATTTGGACCCCTCGCCCGCTTCTTGAACGTTAAACGAATTAATTAATTAATTAATTTGTTCGTTTAATGTTGAGACGTAGGTATCTCTTAAACGGTGGCTGGGATTGGGAAACTGAGGGCATCGTTGAGTGCAGAGCATGCCGTTTACCCTAGAAGGGGTATAAGATTCACGGGCGCGGGCCGTCTGTGAAAAATGGCCCCAGGGGTGTTTTCGTAATTTGGCGGCCTCGGGCGCTATGTTTGATAACTTTTTAACGGGGTCTCAGATTAAAATTTTGAGACCATCGTTGTGCTCGGGAGGTGGTGTTTGGCCTAGGGGATTCTTAACCTCGTCTCCACCGGAGGTTCCGGTTCGGGCCGGCGGGCGGGTGGTTAAGTGTGTTTCTATTTAAACACTTAACCCCCCCCCCCTCTCTTCCCCTCTCTTCATCTTCTGGAAGGAGCTCCACCTCCCTCCTCTCCTCCTCCACCTCGGCGAGGTGTCTCCAGCGAGGCAGCTCCGGCAAGGCGGCAGATCGCGGCGAAGCTCCAGGCAACGCCCACGAGGTAGGGTCTTGTTGCGTTTTGTCTTCCAGCACCTACATTGAGCATGTTTAATACTATTGATTTGTTGTTGGATTTTCGAACTAACACCAGGAATGCGTAGTTTAGATTATTCCCTTTCCTACGCATCTTTCGGATTCAAATTCCGAGTCCCATTGCCTCCGCAATCATCCGCCGAAGCTGTCGGGTTTTCGGTTTCTGGTGGGTTCGAGCGGTGGTGCGGTTAGGGAGGACGGCATGGCAGCGTGGTGCTCGGTCGACATCGTGGGTGTCTGGTGGAGAGGCGAGGCAAGGCCGGGGCGTGGCGTTCCATCAGCTGAGGGCGAGGGGGGCGGTGTCCGGAGGAGGCCGGGGCTCAGGCGGAGCGCCCGGCGAGGCGGTGGGTGCTAGGGAGCGGTGACCACGGGGTCGCGGCGCGCGACCCCTATGCGGCGACAGAGACCCGTGCCGCGCGGGTCTTCACGCGGCTGCCGCGTCCGGCCCGGGCCGGGCGGACCGGCCGGTCCAGCCCCAGGGGCCTTGTCCACTTAGTGTTCGGACACCCGTATTTTCTGCTACGTGTGTTTGTTTTGAGTGCCGTCTACGGCGGTGGAACCGTATCGACGAGGCGGACTTTTTGTGATGGTTTCGGGAATTTATAATTCCCAAAACAAGGGGCCTCGGTGGTGCGACACGTACATCGAGGGGTTACTCGTTTCTTCGGGGGATCTTGTTTTGGACGGGTGTGGACACGTCCGACGTCCGTTTTGAGCGTTGATAGTGACGTTGGGACCCTGTCATCGAGGCAGAGCTTTCAAGGGTGGTTTCAGGCGTTGAGGCCAACGTTGAGGCGCGGGCCCCATGACCTGTCTTTTGAGCTGTGTGCAGCTTTTAACGACTTTTTCCTCAGGCGTCCGTTCGGGGCATGTGAGCAGTCGATTATGGATTTTTTTCTAAGAGGATTGCAATGGTGCAATCCGCCCGCTCTAATTCGGCACGATGGTGCAGCCCCCCCCCCCGCAAGGGCCTTTTTGGGATTTGATGGTGATTTCCATCTTTATCACCGGGTGTCCTTTTTGGACAAGTTAATAGTCAATTTCATGTACTTTTTCAAGAGGATCGCAACGGTGTGATCCGTTCATTGAGGTTAGGGACCGGGATGCTGGTCCAACGAAGCACCGCTTGTGGGCGGTGCGTCGGAATGCATCTTTTTCTCCGAATATCCGTTGCGCTCAAGTGAGCAGTCTTTTTTACGTGTTTTCCCAAGGGGATCACAATGGTGCGATGCGCCCGACTGTTTTCGGGGCCGAGGCTCGGGATCACAGGACGTCGTACGGGCGTGAGGTGGTGTTGGTGGCTTTTTCATCGGATATCCTTTTGAGGTGAGTAAGTAGTCGATCTCGCGTGTTTTTCCACGAGGATTACAACTGTGCGATCCGTTTGGTTGTGCGGAGCCTCTTGAATGATCTTGTTGAATGTGGAAGCATGAAGGTTTCCCGGTGGCTGTTCGTCCTACCATGTTTGTAGAGGACCCTTGGCGTGTGATCGTGCACTCTTGGTAGAGTGATATAAATGATTCACAAGATGTGGTTGCCTGGGCCTGGGCCTTTGAGGTGGAGTTGATACGTCGCGCCTTCGCGTTGACGCTGGGTGCCCTGTGCACGATAGCCTTTGGGCTAGAACGAGGTATACTATGGGAGTATACAGGAGCGCTTGGAGGTACGTGTAGTTGTTTTTACCTGGGGATGTTTGTGCATTCAGTTGGGGTTGGCTTGGGGCCACACGTCGTGTGGGCCCCACGTGCAGTCTGTGATCTTCTTTACGTACTTTGACCTCTTGCGACGTAGAGGGTACCTCTGTGCTCGTTTGTTTGACCAGCAGAGTGATGTTTTCCCCTGGATTTGTGATCGTTTGTTTGACCAGTAGGGTGGGGTTTCCCCTGGCTGGGTGCTATTTTGTCTAACCAGTAGGGTTGAGTGGTCTCCCCCTAGTCTTGTTCTCGATGGTTTGGCTGGCAGAGATGGTTTCATTCCTCTGTTTCCTCAACTGTGAGGGGTTTTAGTACTGTGCCCCTTTCACCGGACTGCGACACCATTTGCAACTATAGGTGTTCGTACAGTGTGGGAGTTTTCTCCACTTTCTAGGGTGAGTTGACTCGGTTCACTTTGACAGTGACTCAACGGATTGGAGTGGGATCACCTTGTGAGGCCTAGGGAGTTTCCCCCATTTCTCCTTGTTGCCTGGAAGTGTTATTGTGGTTTCGGTGTGACCAACACATTACGCGAGAACCAATCCTCTACCCAGGAGGTTGTTTCCAGCAGGGCTGAGGTTGTTTCCAGTAGTGCTGAGGTTGTTTCCAGCAGGGATGAGGTTGTATCTAGCAGGGCTGAGGTTGTTTCCAGCAGGGCTGAGGTTGTTTTCCGCAGGGTTGAGGTTGTTTCGAGCAGGGCTTGTCAGTGGGTTACCATCCAGCAGGGATGGCCAGTACAGCGGTGTTCACCGAGTAGTACCATCCAGCAGGGATGGCCAGAGCAGTTCCGGGCATTCCTCCAGCAGGGCTGGGCAATGGTCCCCGATGCTGGTCATACCTCCAACGGGGCTGGACAGTGGTCCCCAATGCCAGGCTTTCCCCCAGCTGGGCTGGTCAGTGGTCCCCGATGTCGGGCATACCTCCAGCTGGGCAGGCTAGTGGTCCCTGATGTTGGGTTACCTCCAGCTGGGCTGGGCAGTGGTCCCACCACCGACATTAGCCGGGTCACCCTCCAGTGGATTACCCTGTTATGGGACTGGGCAGTGTGGCACCCGTCGACTTTCCGGGTATCCCTGTAGTGGGAACCCATTGACTTCCAGGGATCCTCCAGCGGGGCTGGGTAGGGGGTCGCCTGTCGACATTGAGCAGACCTCTCGACTATGGGGTAGTGATGAGTTGTGGTTGGCGTTCCCCCCAAAACACTCAAGTACGAGAAGCGCTTTCTCCCACCGAGACGCGTCCTTGTGACATGACCTAAAACTGTGCGGGCGATTTAGTGCCGCCCAGAGCGGATAGTGTCGAGATGCGGTGATTGAGAACTTGACTTATAGTTTAGGGAAGACGTGTGGGATGCTGGACAACGATGGTGTTACTTCTCGGACTGTTGGATACTATTTTCATGGGCTGAGCTACGGGACGGAGATCCCCTTACGACGTTGTTCGGGCTTCTTGATTGTGCATAAGGATATGTATATACCTTGTTCTAGTACCCACTTCTTGGGTTTGGTTAATCTCCTTTCAAGAGAGGCGAAGACGCTTGGGGTATGCCACGTGCTTTCTATGTCTAGCTTCTCATGGTTGGACGAGTCTACTCTCCTGCTATAGGTAGCTAAGACTCGACGGGAAGTTCATATTCTCACCGTTACTAGCTCCTTGTGCCTGGAAGAGTCTACCTCCTTTCCTCTTGTTGGGTTGAGATGGACTCTTTACTTCCCTCTATATTGTGCTTCATTACTTTTCCCTATTCTCTCTACTGCTCACCCTTCAGTACCTCCTTTGTTTCTCCCTCGAGCCTTCGGGGTATCCTACTAAGTATTTTTATACTCACCTCTGCTTGGGCGTTTCCCGCATATGGTGTGCCCTTGCAGATGACGGACAGGTTGGTCGTGACTTCAGTGGAGCATAGGAGTTTGGGATCTTGGACCACGTGCGGTGGTCGTGGACGGGTTCCAGGTGGGAGACTCATCAGCTGTTTCTTTTTGTTTACCTCTTGCCGGGCTGTGGCACCTTTTCTAGTTGGGCATGTGTTTGTCCCCTTTTTCCTTTTCAGAACATTACTTGTACTGTTTAGAGGTCGATGCACTTTGTGGTTTATATATACTAGTTTCTCATTTCTTTTCTTGTCTTTTCTTTTACTCTTCAATGTTGCATTGAGTGTTCTGCATGTGTGTGTACAGGTACTTAGGCAAAGGCCTCCCCGAGTTGTTGTGCCTTAGGCACTGGTCGCCAGCCCCTGGCCTATTGAGGCAGGCATGGGGTAGTTGCGGCTCGATCCCGAGTAGGGTCGGGTCATGACAAAGTGGTATCAGAGGTGGTTCATTCCTTGGGACATTGTTCGGACGTCCCGAAAAGAAGAATTGGTTGGGATTTAGGGAAACAGGGTTAACGTGTCTCGAGAGCGGCTCTCCGGCCAGGGAGTCCAGTGATGGTGCGACGGCCGACGTGTCCATTCACCAGGACCATGATAACCCGCCTGTCGACTCGGCATGCTGAGACACTTGTTGCAGGGAAAAATTTATTTGTGCATCACATAGGATTGAGTCTTTGAGTGTCCTTCTTGAGTCAGCTCCCCATCGTGGTTATTGGTATATACATATCTGCTCATCAGGCTGTGGCACTCCTTGATAATATTCAGGATGTCCCCGCGAAGACAGCTAGCCAGGATACCAGCTTTGGTTTGTGATGATGACCATGTGAGCTACAAGGACATAGTCCAGGACCCATCATGCGAGCCCCTTTCTCCGGGTGGGCCAGAAGCAGCACGCCAACCTGTTGAGCAGTAGGCAGTTTCAGGAGAGCAGGCTGAGCTTGAGCGTAGGTTGAGCGCGCTCCGTGAGTTCCAGCGGAAGAGACCACTGAGGTTCAGTGGTGAGCCAGACCCTCAGGTAGCAGAGGTTTGGCTAGTGGTTGTGGTTCGCCTTTTCAGGCTTATGTAGACGCTGACAGATCAGAGAGTGGCTTTGGCATCCACCCTTTTTTGTGGAGGAGCTTGGCATTGGTGGAGTCCGGTGACTCAGTTTCATGATGACTCGTCGCTTTCGTTGGATGACTTCCAGTTGTTGTTTCATGAGGAGTTTTGCCTCTCCAGCTTGTTCTCCATTCAGATTCAGGAGCTCCTACAGTTTCCACAGGGAGGGATGACGGTAGCCGAGTACGTGGCTAGTTTTGTAGACCGTGCACGCTTTTACCCAGACACAGTTGATGACGACAACATCCGAGGGTGAATGTTTGAGCAGGGTCTCTGCCATGAGATTTGTGTTGTCATAGTACCCTTGGTCATTTTCACATATGATGGGGTGCCAGAGCAGGCATTGGTGATATAGGGCTTCATGCCACGTTCTAGAGTTGGTGGTGGCAGCAGGCACGTTGGAGCCGAGACGTCTACCACAGCTAGCGGGCGTCGGCAAGCAAGACCTCGACGCAGGTGGCATTCTGTCAACCGGACTCAGGGGCATGGTCGTACACCACAGTGGCACCGGAGGGCACCAGTACAGCCCAGAGGGAGTCGGTGCTATGTTTGTGAAGGGCGAGGTCACTTGGCACGAGACTGCCCGACCCGAGTTGTGGAGAGGTTTGGGCAGACAGCAGGTGCACCACCACGACAGAGGCAGCGCCGTGATCGGAGTAGTACCCAGAGAGGTGGTGCTAGCAGAGGAGCGGTAGGAGCTGGTAGTGGGGGACGACTTTATGAGATCTCCCCATCACCACTAGGCGGTCCACGTCAGGCTCCGGGAGCTGACAGTTGGGACCACGGACAGCCACGAGCTTTGGTTGTCTACAATCCTGCAGAACATGTGATTATGAGAGGTACCCCTTGCGACTCTTCTACTTTTTGTAGAAGAATTGTTAGGCTCTGTATTTGAAATGCTTTTCTACATGATCCTTGTTTGAGGTGTTACCAGGGTGATGCTAGGCATTGGGTGTAACCCTGTGTTTGTAAGGAAAACGGTGTGAGACCTTTTTCTTTAGTCGATGGTGTTGACTCTTTCGCTTCCGAGCATGTAAGAGAGTTCTGGTTGAGAGAAATCGACTGTAAAATCTTGCGTTATCAGATATCCTTGGGTGTTTCACCATATGGTTATTCTGAATGAGGGAATCATCGGGCCTTGTTCCACTTGTGGGCGGTGATTCTAGTCGCAGTGTGCGATGTAAGGGTTCGGTCGGGAAGGTGAGCTACCACCGAGAGCCGTCAGGCCGTTTGAGACCGTGTAAAGGGATGGTGAGGTTCCCTACCGCCTTGACCTAACCCCAAAGTATGGAGTGGGTGCACGACATCGGCAAGGGCCGACCTTCTGTGAATGGATCAATCCTTTGGTCTATGTGCGGTGACGCAGAGCTGTGCATGGGTTCTTCTCGGTATGGGAAAGCTAAGTGTGGGCTTAGTACCCTGTGTTGCTCCCTAGTTTTGCTTTTCCGGGATGAAAATCTTGAATGAGGGAATGATGTAAGAACCCAGTTTTTGTTTTGAATGACTTTGGAATATTCTTGATGATATTCCAGAGCAGAGCCTTTAGACGGCGAGCGATTCCGAGCCCTAGAGTGGCCGGAAATAAATTTTTAGTGTGTTCACACTTGGAACGCCAAATAAATGAGATAAATCCTAAACGGAGTTCTGGGTCAGAGATCTGAGTGTACGGATGGGTCCAGAATGGGGCGTTTACCCTAGAACAACATAAAACATGTCGGCGCGGGACGTTTGGACCCATCGCCCGCTTCTGGAACATTAAACGGATTAATTACTTAATTAATTTGTTCGTTTAATGTTGAAATGTGAGTCTCTCTTAAACGGTGGCTGGGATTGGGAAACTGAGGGCACTGTTGAGTTCAGAGCATGACGTTTACCCTAGGAGGGGTATAAGTTTCGCGGGCGCGGGCCGTCTGTTAAAAATGGCCCCAGGGGCGATTTTGTAATTTGGCGGCCTCGGGCCCTATGTTTGATAACTTTTGAACGGGGTCTCAGATTAAGATTCTGAGACCGCCGTTGTGCTCGGGAGGTGCTGTTCGGCCTAGGGGGTGCTTAACCTCGTCTCTGCCGGAGGTTCCGGTTCGGGCCGGTGGACGGGTGGTTAAGTGTGTTTCTATTTAAACACTTAACCCCCCTATCTTCCCCTCTATTCATCTTCTAGCAGGATCTCCCCCTCCCTCCTCTCCTCCCCCACTTCGGCGAGGCGTCTCCAGCGAGGCAGCTCCGGCAAGGCGGCGGATCGCGGTGAAGCTCCGGGCAACGCCCACGAGGCAGGGTCTTGTTGCGTTTTTTCTTCCAGCACCTACATTGAGCATGTATAACACTGTCGATTTTCTATTATATTTTCGAAATAAGACCATGAATGCGTAGTAGAGATTATTCCCCTTCCAACGCATCTTTAGGATTCAAATTCCGAGCCCTGTTGCATCCACAATCATCCGCCGAAGCTGGCGGGTTTTCGGTTTCCGGTGGGTTCGAGCTGCGGTGCGGTTAGGGCGGACGACGTGGCAGTAGGGTGCTCGGTCGACGTCACGGGTGTCCGGTGGAGAGGTGAGGCGAGGCCGGGGCATGACATTCCATCAGCCGAGGGCGAGGGGGGCGGCATCCGGAGGAGGCCGGGGCTCAGGCGGAGCGCCTGGCGAGGCGGCGGGCGCCAGGGAGCAGTGACCGTGGGGTCGCGGCGTGCGACCCCCGTGCGGCGACAAAGACCCAAGCCGCGCGGGTCTTCACACGGCTGTCGCGGGCCGGCCTGGGCCGGGCGGACCGGCCGGTCCAGCCCCAAGGGCCTTGCCCCCTCAGTGTTCGGACACCCGTATTTTCTACTACGTGTGTCCGTTTTGAGTGTCGTCTGCGGCGGTGGCACCGTATCGACGAGGCTGACTTTTTTAGATGGTTTGGGGAATTTTTAATTATCGAAAGAAGGGGCCTCGGTGGTGCGACACATACATCAAGGGGCTACTCGTTTCTTTGGGGGATCTTGTTTTGGACGGGCGTGGACACATCTGGCGTCCGTTTTGAGCGTTGTCAGTGACGTTGGACCCTATCATAGAGGCGGAGCTTTCAAAGGTGGTTTCAGGCATTGAGGCCAACGTTGAGGTGCAGGCCCCACGACCCGTCTTTTGAGCTGCGTGCAGCTTTTTGTGACTTTTTCCTCAGGCGTCCGTTCGGGGCATGTGAGCAGTTGATTCTGGATTTATTTCTGAGAGGATTGCAATGGTGCAAACCTCCCGCTCTAATTCGGCACGATGGTGCGTCCCCGCAAGGGTCTTTTCGGGATTTGACGGTGATTTCCATCTTTATCACTGGGTGTCCGTTTTGGACAAGTTAATAGTCCATTTCATGTACTTTTTCAAGAGTATCGCAATGGTGTGATCCGTTCATTGAGTTTCGGGACCGGGATGCGGGTCCCACGAAGCACTGCTTGTGTGCGGTGCGTCGGAATGCATCTTTTTCTTCGAATATCCGTTGCACTCAAGTGAGCAGTCTTTTTTACGTGTTTTCCTGAGGGGATCACAATGGTGCGATGCGCCCGACTGTTTTCGGGGCCGAGGCTTGGGATCACAGGACGCCTTATGGGCGTGAGGCGGTGTTGGTGGATTTTTCGTCGGATATCCTTTTGAGGCGAGTAAGTAGTCGATCACGCGTGTTTTTTCCACGAGGATTACAACGGTGCGATCCGTTTGGTTGTGCGGAGCCTCTTGAACGATCTTGTTGTATGTGTAAGCATGAAGGGTTCCCGTTGGCGGTTCGTCCTACCATGTTTGTAGCGGACCCTTGGCGTGTGATCGCGCACTCTTGGTAGAGTGATATAAATGATTCACAAGACGTGGTTGGCCGTACTTGGGCCTTTGAGGTGGAGTTGTTATGTCACGCCTTCGATTTGACGTTGGGTGCCCTGTGCACGATAGCCTTTGGGATAGAACAAGGAATACTCTGGGAGTATACGAGAGTGCTTGGAGGTACGTGTGGTTGTTTTTACCTGGGCATGTTTGTGCGTTCGGTTGGGGTTGGCTTGGGGCCACACGTCGTGTGGGCCCCACGTGTGTTCCATGATCTGCTTTACGTACTTTGACCTCTCGCAACGTAGAGGGTCCCTCTGCACTCATTTGTTTGAACAGCAGAGTGAAGTTTTCCCCTGGATTTGTGATCGTTTGTTTGACTAGGAGGGTGGGGTTTCCCCTGGCCTGGTGCTCTTCTGTCTAACCATCAGGGTTGAATGGTCTCCCCTAGTCTTGTTCTCGATGGTTTGGCTGGCAGAGATGGTTTGGATCCTCTGTTTCCTCAGCTGTGAGGGGTTTCAGTACCATGCCCCTTTCACCTGACTGCGACACCATTTGCGACTACAGGTGTTCGTACAGTGTGTGCATTTTCTCCACATTTTGGGGTGAGTTGACTCGGTCCGCTTCGACAGTGACTAAGCGGATTGGAGTGGGATCACCTTGTGAGGCATGGGGAGTTTCCCCCGTTGCTCTGTGTTCCCTGGTTGAGTTTTTGTGGTTTCGGTGTGACCAACACATTACGCGGGAACCAATCCTCTACCCAGGAGGTTGTTTCTAGTAGGGCTGATGTTGTTTCCAGTAGGGCTGAGGTTATTTCTAGCAGGGCTGAGGTTGTATCCAGCAGGGCTGAGGTTGTTTCCAGCAGGGCTGAGGTTGTTTCCAGCAGGGTTGAGTTTGTTTCGAGCAGGACTTGTCAGTGGGTTACCATCCAGCAGGGATGGCCAGCACAGCAGTGTTCACCGAGTAGTATCATCCAGCAGGGATGGCCAGAGCAGTTCCGGGCTTACCTCCAGCAGGGCTGGGTAGTGGTCCCCGATGCTGGGCTTACCTCCAACTGGGCTGGGCAGTGGTCCCCGATGCCAGTCTTCCCTCCATCTGGGCTGGTCAGTGGTCCCCGATGTCGGGCTTACCTCTAGCTGGGCAGGCCAGTGGTCCCCGATGCCGGGTTACATCCAGTTGGGCTGGGCAGTGGTCCCACCGCCGACTTTAGCCGGGTCACCCTCCAGTGGATTACCCTGTTACGGGACTGGGCAGTGTGGCACCCATCGACTTTCTGGGTATCCCTGTAGTGGGAACCCATTGACTTCCAGGGATCCTCCAGTGGGGTTGGGCAGGGGGTCGCCTGTCGAACTTGAGCAGACCTCTCGACTGTGGGGTAGTGATGAGTTGTGGTTGACGTTCCCCCGAAACTCTCAAGTACGAGGAGCACTTTCTCCCACCGAGACACGTCCTTGTGATGCGACATAAAACTGTGCGGGCGAGCCAGTGTCGCCCAGAGCGGATAGTGTCGATATGCGGTGATTGAGCACTTGACTTGTTGTTTAGGGAAGACGTGCGGGATGCTGGGCAACGATGGTGTTACTTCTGGGACTGTTGGCTACTGTTTTCTTGGGCTGAGCTACGGGACGGAGATCCCCTTACGACGTTGTTCGGGCATCTTGATTGAGCATAAGGATATGTATATACCTTGTTCTAGTACCCACTTCTTGGGTTTGGTTACTCTCCTTTCAGGAGAGGTGAATACGCATGGGGTATGCCACGTGCTTTCCATGTCTAGATTCTCATGGTTGGACGAGTCTACTCTCCTGCTATGGGTAGCGAAGACTCGACGGGAAGTTCATCTTCTCACCATTTCCAGCTCCTTGTGCTTGGAGGAGTCTACCTCCTTTACTCTTGTTGGGTTGATCTGGACTCTTTACTACCCTCTATATTGTGCTCCTTTACTTTTCCCTATTCTCTCTATTGTTCACCCTTCAGTACCTCCTTTGTTGCTCCCTCGAGCCTTCGGGGTATCCTACTAAGTATTTTTATACTCACCTCTGCTTTGGCTTTGCCCGCACATAGTGTGCCCTTGCAGATGACGGACATGTTGGTCGTGACTTCAGTGGAGCATAGGAGTTTTGGAGCTTGGACCGTGTGCGGTGGTCGTGGACAGGTTCCAGGTGGGAGACTCATCAGCTGTTTCTTTTTGTTTACCTCTTGCTGGGTTGTGGCACCTTTTCTGGTTGGGCATGTGTTTTTCCCCTTTTTCCTTTTCAGCACTTTACTTGTACTGTTTAGAGGTCGATGCACTTTGTGGTTTATATATACCAGTTTGCCATTTCTTTGATTGTCTATTCTTTTACTTTGAACTGTTGCATTGAGTGTGTTTCATGTGTGTGTACAGGTATTTAGGCAAAGGCCTCCCCGAGTTGTTGTGCCTTCAGCACTGGTCGCCAACCCCTGGCCTATGGAGGCCGGCTTGGGGTTGTTGCGGCTCGATCCCGGGAAGGTTCGGGTCATGAAAAAGTGGTATCAGAGGTGGTTCATTCATTGGGATGTTGTTCGGACGTCCCTAAAAGAGGAATTGGTTGGGATTTAGGGAAAAAATGTTAACGTGTCTGAAGAGCGGCTCTCCGGCCAGGGAGTCCAGTGATGGTGTGACGGCCGACATGTCCATTCACCAGGACCTTGATAACCCGCTTGTCGACTCGGAATCCTGAGAAACTTGTTGTAGGGAAAATTTTATTTGTGCATCACATAGGATTGAGTCTTTGACTTTCCTTCTTGAGTCAGCTCCCCATCGTGGTTATTGGTATATACATATCTGCTCATCAGACTATGGCACTCCTTGATAATATTCAGGATGTCTCCACGAAGACAGCTAGCCAGAATACCAACTATGGTTTGTGACGATGACCCTGTGAGCTACAAGGACATAGTCCAGGACCCATCATGCGATCCCCTTTCTCCGGGTGGGCCGGAAGAAGCACCCCCACCTGTTGAGCATTAGGCAGTTTCAGTAGAGCAGGCTGAGCTTGAGCATAGGTTGAGCACGCTCCGTGAGTTCCAGCGGCAGAGACTGCTGAGGTTCAGTGGTGAGCCAGACGTTCAGGCAGCAAAGGTTTGGCTAGTGGCAGTGGTTTTCCTTTTCAGGCTTATGCAGACGCTGACAGATTAGAGAGTGTCTTTGGCAGCCACCCTTTTTTGTGGAGCAGCTTGGTGTTGGTGGAGTCTGGTGAATCAGTTTCTTGATGAGTCATCGCTTTCTTTGGACGACTTTCAGTTGTTGTTTCATGAGGTGTTTTGCCCCTCCGGCTTGCGCTCCCTTCGGATTCAGGAGCTCCTATAGTTTCAGCAGGGATGGATGACGGTAGCCGAGTACGTGGCTAGTTTTGCAGACCGTGCACGCTTTTACCCGGACACGGTCCATGACGACAACATCCGAGGGTGAATGTTTGAGCAGGGTCTCCACCATGTGATTTGTGCTGTCATAGTACCCTTGGTCATTTCCACATATGCCGGGGTGCCAGAGCAGGCATTGGTGACAGAGGGCTTCATGTCACGTTCTAGAGTTGGTGGTGGCAGCAAGCACGTTAGAGCCGAGACGTCTACCGCAGCTAGCGGGCGTCGGCAAGCAAGACCTCGACGCATGTGTCTTTCTGACAACCGGACTCAGGGGCGTGGTCGTACACCACAGTGGCGCCGGAGGGCACCAGTACAGCCCAGAGGGAGTCGGTGCTATTTTTGTGACGGGCGAGGTCACTTGGCACGAGACTGCCCGACCCGAGTTGTGGAGAGCTTTGGGCAGACAACAGGTGCACCACCACGATAGAGGCAGCGCCGTGATTGGAGTAGTACCCAGAGAGGTGGTGCTAGAAGAGGAGAGGGAGGAGCTGGTAGTGGGGGACGATTGTATTAGATCTCTCCATCACCACTAGGCGGTCCACTTCAGGCTCAGGGAGCTGACGGCTGGGACCACGGACATCCGCGAGCTTTGGATGTCTACAATCCTGCAGAGCATGGGATGGTGAGAGGTACCCCTTGCGACTCATCTACTTTTTGAAGAATAATTTTTAGGCTCTGTGTGTGAAAGGCGTTTCTACATGCTCCTTGTTTGAGGTGTTACCAGGGTGATGCAAGGCATCAGGTGTAACCCTGTGTTAGTAAGGAAAAAGGTGTGAGACCTTTTCCTTTAGTCGATGGTGTTGACTCCTTCGCTTCCGAGCGTGTAAGAGAGTTTTGGTTGAGAGACATCGACTGTAAAATCTTGCGTGATCAGATATCCTTGGGTGTTTCACCATATGGTTATTCTGAATGAGGGAATCACCGGGCCTTGTTCCAGGTGCGAGCGGTGATTCTAGTCACGACGTGTGACGTAAGGGTTCGGACGGGAAGGTGAGCTACCCCCGAGAGCCGTCAGGCCGTTTGAGACTGTGTAAAGGGATGGCGAGGTTCCTTACCACCTTACCCTAACCCCAAAGTCTGGAGTGGGTGCACGACATCGGTAAGGGCTGACCATGTGTGAACGGATCAATCCATTGGTCTGTGTGCGGTGATGCAGAGCTGTGTGTGGGTTCTTCTCGATATGGGAAAGCTAAGTGTGGGCTTAGTACCTTGTGTTTCTCCCTATTTTTGCTTTTCCAGGAAAAAAATCTTGAATGAGGGAATGATTTATGAACCCGGTTTTTGCTGTGAATGACTTTGGAATATTCTTGATGATATTCCAGAGTAGATCCTTCAAACGGCATGCGATTCCGAGCCCCAGAGTGGCCGGAATTAAATTTTAAGTGTTCACACTGGAAACGCCAAATAAATGAGATAAATCCTAAACAGAGTTCCGAATCAGATATCTGAGTGTATAGATGGGTCCGGAATGGGGCATTTATCCTAAGAACGACATAAAACTTGTCGGTGCGTGACGTTTGGACCCCTCGCCCGCTTCTGGAACATTAAACGAATTAATTAATTAATTAATTTTTTCGTTTAATGTTGAAATGCAGGTATCTCTTAAACGGTGGCTGGGATTGGGAAAATGAGGGCACCATTGAGTTCGGAGCATGCTGTTTACCCTAGGAGGGGTATAAGTTTCGCAGGCGCGGGCCGTCTGTGAAAAATGGCCCTAGGGGCGTTTTCGTAATTTGGCGCCCTCGGGCGCTATGTTTGATAACTTTTGAACGGGGTCTCCGATTAAAATTCTGAGACTGCCGTTCTGCTTAGGAGGTGGTGTTTGGCCTAGGGGGTGCTTAACCTCGTCTCCGCCGGAGGTTCGGGTTCGGGCCGGCCGGCGGGTGGTTAAGTGTGTTTCTATTTAAAAACTTAACCCCCCTCTCTTCCCCTCTCTTTATCTCCTGGCAGGAGATCCCCCTCCCTCCTCTCCCCCTCCACTCTGGTGAGGCGTCTCCGGCGAGGCAGCTCTGGCAAGGCAGCGGATCGCGGTGAAGCTCCGGGCAACGCTCACGAGGTAGGGTCTTGTTGTGTTTTGTCTTCCCACACCCACATTGAGTATGTTTAATACTATTTATTTTCTGTTGGATTTTCGAACGAAGCCCATGAATTCGTAGTAGAGATTATTTCCTTTCCAACACATCTTTTGGATTCGAATTCTGAGCCTCGTGGCATCCGCAATCATCCGCTGAAGTTGGCGGGTTTTCGGTTTCCGGCGGGTTCGAGCGGCGGCGCGGCTAGGGCGGACGTCGTGGCAGCGGGGTGCTCTGTCGACGTCGCGGGTATCCAGTGGAGCGGCTAGGCGAGGCTGGGGCGCGGCATGCCATAAACCGAGGGTGAGGGGGGCGGCATCCAGAGGAGGTCGGGGCTCAGGCGGAGTGCCCAGCGAGGCGGCAGTCGCCAGGGAGCGGCGACCGCGGGGTCGCGGCGCGTGACCCCCATGCGGCGACAAAGACCCGCGTCGTGCGGGTCATCACGAGAATACCGTGACCGGCCCTCGTGGACGGTCTGCACGCGGACCGTGAGTCCGCGGCCGGCCCGCGCGGCTATGCCGCGGGCCGGCCCAGGTCGAGCGGACCGGCCGGTCGATCCCCAGGGGCCTTGCCCCCTCGGTGTTCGGACACCCGTATTTTCCGCTACAGGTGTCCGTTTTGGGTGCCACCTGCGATGCTGGAACCGTATCGACAAGGCGGACTTTTTTAGATGGTTTCAGAAATTCTTAATTCCCAAAACGAGGGGCCTTGGTGGCGCTAAGCGTACGTCGAGGGTTTAGTCATTTCTTCAGGGGATCTTGTTTTGGATGGTGCGGACTCGTCCGACGTCTGTTTTGAGCGCCGTCAGTGATGTTGGGACCCTGGCATCAAGGAGAAGCTTTCCAGGGTGGTTTTAGGAAGTGAGGCCAAAGTTGAGGTGTGGGCCCCACGTCCCGTCTTTTGAGCTGCGTGCAGCTTTTAGTGACTTTTTCCCTGGGCATCCGTTCGGGGCATGCGATCGGTCGATTCTGGATGTTTTTTCGAGGGGATTGCAATGGTGTAATCCGCCTGCTCTAATTCGGAACGATGGTGCGGACCCCGCAAGGGCCATTTCAGGATTTGACGGTGATTTCCAACTTTATCACAGAGTGTCCGTTTTCGACATGTGAATAGTCCATTTCGTGTACTTTTTCGAGAGGATCGCAACGGTGTGATCTGTTCATTGACTTTCAGGACCGGGATGCGGGTCCCGTGAAGCATCTCTCGTGTGCGGTGTTCTGGAATGCATCTTTTTCTCCAGATATCCATTGCGCTCAAGTGAGCAGTCTTTTTGACGTGTTTTCCCGAGGGGATCACAATGGTGTGATGTGCCCGACTGTTTTTGGGGACGAGGCTCGGGATCACGGGACGCCGTACGGGCGTGAGGCGGTGTTGGTGTCTTTTTCGTCGGATATCCGTTTGAGGCGAATAAGTATTCGATCTCGCTTGTTTTTCTGCGAGGATTACAACGGTGCGATCCTCCTGGTTGTGCGGAGGCACTTGCACGATCTTGTTGAATGTGGAATAATGAAGGGTCCCTAGTGGCGGTTCGTCTTACCATTTTTGTAGCGGACCCTTGGCGTGTGATCGTGCACACTTGGGAGAGTGATATAAATGATTCACAAGATGTGGTTAGCCGTTCCTGGGCCTTTGTGGTGGAGTTGTTACGTCACGCCTTCACATTGACGCCGAGTGTCGTGTGCACGATATCCTTTGGGCTTGAACGAGGTATACTCTGGGAGTATACGGGAGCACATGGAGGTATGTGTGGTTGTTTGTACCTGAGGATGTTTCTGTGCTCAGTTGGGGGTTGACTTGGGGCCACACGTCGTGTGGGCCCCACATGTGTTTCGTGATCTGATTTACGTACTTTGACCTCTCGCGACGTAGAGGGTCCCTCTGCGCTTATTTGTTTGACCAGCAGGGTGGAGTTTCCCCTGGCTTTGTGCTCATTTGTTTGACCAGCAGGGTGGAGTTTCCCCTAGCCTGGTGCTATTTTGTCTGACCATCAGGGTTGAGTGGTCTCCCCCTAGTCTTGTTCTCGATGGTTTGGCCGGCAGAGATGGTTTGGTTCCTCTGCTTCCTCATATGCGAGGGGTTTTAGTACTGTGCCCCTTTCACTGGACTGCGACACCGTTTGCGACTACGGGTTTTCGTACAGTGTGGGCGTTTTCCACACTTTTTGGGGTGAGTTGACTCGGTCCGCTTTGATAGTGACTCAGCGGATTGGAGCAGGATCTCCTTGTGAGGTCTGTGGCGTTTCCCCCATTGCTCCGTGTTCCCTGGTAGAGTTATTGTGGTTTCGGTGTGACCAACACATTACGCGGGCACCAATCCTCTACCCAGGAGGTTGTTTCCAGCAGGGCAGGGGTTGTTTCCAGCAGGGATGAGGTTGTTTTCAGCAGGGTTGTGGTTGTTTCTAGCAGGGTTGCAGTTGTTTCCAGCAGGACTAAGGTTGTTTCGAGCAGGGCTGAGGTTGTTTCCAGCAGGGCTGAGGTTGTTTCTAGTAGGGCAGAGGTTGTTTCCAACTGGGTTGAGGTTGTTTCGAGCAAGGATCATCAGTGGGTTACCATCCAGTAGGGATGGCCATTACAATGGTGTTCACCGAGCAGTACCATCCAGCAGGGATGGCCAGAACAGTTCTGGGCTTACCTCTAGCGGGGCTGGGCAGTGGTCCCCGATGCCGGGCTTACCTCCAGGTGGGCTGGGTAGTGGTCCCCGATGTCGGGCTTACCTCCAGCGGGGCTGGGCAGTGTTCCCCAATGGCGGGCTTCCCTCCAGCTAGGCTGGGCTGTGGTCACCAATGTCGGGCTTACCTCCAGCTGGGCTGGGCAGTGGTCCCCGATGTCGGGTTACCTCCAGCTGGTTTGGGCAGTGGTCCCATCGCCGACTTTAGCTGGGTCGCCCTCCAGTGGATTACCCTGTTACGGGACATGGCAGTGTCGCACCCGTTGACTTTTCGGGTATCGCTGTTGTGGGAACCCGTTGACTTTCAGGGATCCTCCAGCGGGGCTGGGCAGGGGGTCTCCTGTCGACTATGAGCAGACCTCTCGACTGTGGGGTAGTGACGATTTGTGGTTGACATTCCCCCAGAACTCTCAAGTACGAGAAGCGCTTTCCCCCACCGAGACGCGTCCTTGTGACGCAACCTAAACCCTTGCGGGCGAGTCAGTGCTACCCAGAGAAGATAGTGTTGAGTTGCGGTGATTGAGCACTTTAATTGTAGTTCGGGGTAGACATGCGGGATGCTGGTCAACGATGGTGTTACTTCTGGGACTGTTGGATGCTCTTTTCTTGGGCTGAGCTATGAGATGGAGATCCCCTAACAAAGTTGTTCGGGCTTCTTGATTGAGCATAAGGATATGTATATACCTTGTTCTAGTACCCACTTCTTGGGTTTGGTTACTCTCCTTCCAGGAGAGGTGAAGACGCGCGGGGTATCCCACGTGCTTTCCGTGTCTATCTTCTCATGGTTGGAAGAGTCTAATCTCCTGCTACAGGTAGCGAAGAATCGATGGGAATTTCATCTTCTCACCATTTCCAACTCCTTGTTCTTGGACGAGTCTACCTCCTTTCCTCTTATTGGGTTGAGCTGGACTCTTTACTGTACTCCTTACTGCCCTCTCTATTGTGCTCCTTTACTTTTCCATATTCGTTCTACTACTCACCCTTCAGTACCTCCTTTGTTGCCCCCTCGAGCATTCTAGGTATACTATTGAGTATTTTTATACTCACCCCTTCTTGGGCTTTGCTCGCACATAGTGTGCCTTTGCAGACAATGAACATGATGGTCGTTACTTCAGTGGAGCATAGGAGTTCGGGAGCTTGGACCGCGTGAGGTGGTCGTGGCCAGGTTCCAGGTGGGAGAATTGTCAGCTGTTTCTTTTTGTTTACCTTTTTCTGGGTTGTGGAACCTTTTCTGGTTGGGGGGTGTTTTACCCCGTTTTCCTTTTCAGCACTTTACTTGTACTATTTAAAGGTCGATGCACTTTGTGGTTTTTATATAGCAGTTGCCCTTTTCTTTGATTGTCTTTTCTTTTACTCTTCATTGTTTCATTGAGTGTGCTGCATGTGTGTGTACAGGTACTTAGGAAATGGCCTCCCCGAGTTTATGTTCCTTTGGCGCTGGTCTCCAGCCCTTGGCCTATGAAGGCGGGCTTGGGGTAGTTGCGGCTCGAGCCCGGGTAGGGTCGGGTCATGACATTTTCACCAGCCACAACATGTTCGAGTGGAGAACATAGAGGGGTGTGTAACATAGAACACATTAGGGACCCCAATATAAATAAAGAAAACAGAAAAATTCCTTAAATTAATGAACAAAACACTAGAAGTTCACCCAAGGTATATTCAGGGGTAGTAACAGTAGCATCGTTAGTCACAAACATAGATCTCCCCAGCTGCTGGAGAACTACCCCACTTTTGAGTATAGTTTGCCTTCCGGGTCACATAAGGCCATGCCCCACTAACCTTGAACTGTTGTTGTACTCATCCCTAACGAATCCCATGGGTGTGCTAGGTCATAGAGAGCCACTCCCCACCATTTTCATGTCTGGTCACACAGAGTCGCTTCCCGCCATGGTAGATCTGAGGTACTCCTCCTATTTAGTACAATAGGTTTGTTAAGTCACAAACAGACAATACCCACTGTGGACTTTGTAGGCCACACAGATCTACTTCTAATTGTGCCATTGTCGAGCAGTCTTCAGGTCTCAGCCAACTGCATAGTTCCGTACGTAGCGCCCTTGGGAGAACTAATCCGCAAGCCATTTGTCACATATCTGAATCTAAGAAATTCAACAAAAGGCATGTTGAAAGATTCAAATCCTTGAGAGAATATGAACACCACAAACGTCCCATCAAGCGGACATGTGGTTGGACAGATACTCGGGTTTTAGTAACCAGGGGGCCGGTTGTGATGTGGCTCGGTCTGACCTGGTCAAACTGACCCGAACAAACTCACTCGGGTGGTTCCACATACATTGGTTCATTATTACGGACCTGACCTATCCTTGTGCAGTTTATGATATGTCTAGTCCAGTCGGGCCAGTGGGACATGCCCAATACACCCTTCTGTACCCTACCCGGTTGGCTGAGGGTCCAGCCCACGAGGTCGCCTAGCGACTAGGACTAGTCCGGCACGGCCTGCTAGGGGCTCAGCCCGCAGACAAGGAAATTGGCCTGGTGTTATGGCAGTTGTGATCCCATGGAATGTGGTAACCATTAGTGTCCCCTTCGGTCTGAACGCGGCCCACAAAGGAGGGTTACACCTTCTTTGTGGCGCCCTCATGGCGCCACGACCAACTCCTGCAGCTACCAACATGTCACGACGTCTCTAGCCTTTCAGGTGGCTCAGATGTTGGCCAACATCCATGCGACACCCACCTGGAGTAGTGTCATCCTTTGGGCCACAGTGGCTGATGAGTCACGACCTCCCGGTCAGCACGGCCCGCCAGTGCGGGCCGCCTCCTCCATGCACCCGGTGAGGCTGGTCGTCGTTTCTCCTACCGACGCCGATATGATGGTGGAATATTCGGCAGGCCACCAGAATCGATCTTGTGGTCCGTTCCTTGCACCTCTTGGATCAATGGTCTTTGGGTGAGGATTTCATTACCACGAAGCATTCAAACTGGACTTGCTATTTCCATGAGAATGCGGCCACCATGAACACACGAGCAGAGGTGCCCGTGCGTTGTTCGTATCGCACCAGGCCCTTCATGTTATAGGTTTTAATAAAGAGGTTTCTTGGGGTGGTTTTCTATCAATCATTCATGCCATTATTTAATCTCAAATAATCACCACAAAAGAAAAATCACCCTCCAGTTATAACGCACGATCCACTGATTAACCTATTTTTTGGGTAATGTGTCTTCGTTGATTGGAAATGTATGTGGATGAAAATTAATCAAAAACCCCTACCTTGTTGACGTTTTTTTCTATACATTCAACCTAGAGGGGTTTAAGATATCTATGTTGCTTCATGGCTCGGATATTCGAAAGTTGTCGAAGAAGAAGAAGTTTGGACGACGTTCTTCATTTTTCACTGGGGTGGAAGTCTGTCAGAGGTTTGCCAAAGAATCATACAATTTTATTAATCCATATTTTTCCATTGCAACGATTTATTAATAAGATCACATTATAGTTTTCCCATTATGATGTGATGTCTTTTAATTATGCTGTTTTATTTAAAAAATGGTGTCCCTTGTAAGAGTTATTAAAATGTATTTAAATTGTGAGTTTAATGAGACATTAATGAGATTAATTTATGTACATTGTTTCTTTCCTCTATCTTCCCCATTACGTCTCCTTCGACACTCCAATGTGATAAGGGGAATAAAATAATTAATTTAAATTATTTCATTATTTTTCATGAATATTTAAGAAAATAAATTTTTTGTACTGCACTTGTCGGCCGATGTTAAATCATTTCTAGACGAATCCTAGCATTCTAAATTCAATGGTGCCCTCGTATTATTGATCTGATTAATGGATAAAATGATAGGAAAACATACTCTCACATTTATTGAATGTACCTTAAAATGTTCAAAATTATTTTCCATGCTCTACAGACCTCGGAATGTCATACTATCGAATTTCGCTATCTTGAAGTGATTCCATTTTAAAAAAAATCACACATTCATTTTAAGACGTTACACAATGAAAGAAACTCCAATAAATACCATGATGGACTCCAAAATATTTAAAAAAAATTAGAAATATACTCTACTAAGATAAATAAACACAATACCATGAACATTATGCCATTTTCCTCGAATAATTATATCCTTCTTAGAATGTCCTGAAACAATATCAAATCAATGGTGGACGAAAAAAAGTGTCAAGTAGTACCTGAAAAAAGGTAACAAAATGTTATATTTATTGAATTTGAAAAAATATATTATAAAATAAAACTCAAACCCCTTATAAAAAAAATTATTTCCACTTGACCGATCTCATTAAATGATACACATTCTTTATTTTTGGAGACAACCTCATAACCTCATGTTTGACTTCATAACCTTTTTTCTTACCCATAATTATCATAATATCAAATTAAAATGACGAATTATCATATAAATCTCACTAATGGATATACAATTTGAGAAGTCTCATCATGCCAATGATACCTGGAAACCCATGAGACAGCTTCACTATTATATATTAATGTCTGAGATCATAAAATATCATAAGAATATTTAGGGATATGAATTATTTTTTTTCTAAAAAATTTCAATAAGAAAATATCATAACAATTAGATAGAGTGTTCATTATGGTTATTTTTTATACAATTAGATATTTTGAAAATGATTTACTATAAATTGGAAGAATTTTCCATTTAAAATATCAAAAATTTAACATAAATCGGGATCTATACTTCATATCTCATGATATATAATTATTTCGATTAAAACTCACAAAGTATCCATAAAGGTTTCTTGGGAAAACATATTAGGTATCACCTTAAAAAATCCATATAATGTGATAACCATTCCATCTTCACCATGGATATATTATTTGGAGAATAAACCATTACCTAATGTATTAGTGGGATATATCTAAGGCCCACCTAAAATTTTCTATAATTCCTAAAAAAATATATCTTGAAAAAAAAACACATTATACATTTCATTTCACTAAGTATTTATTAGAAATAATAAAATCAAAAATTCAAACTCATTAGCACTAATGTTATGTTCAATATTAAAAATGAAATTAATTTAATAGAATTGCATAACCAATTACTTATTAAATGGAATGTGAAAATTAATAACATATTGTTGATATAGATAATAGAAATTTTAAGGAAAATTATTTGATAAATTTAGTGCGATATTTAATTGATATACAAAAAATAAGGAATTATTTATTTTAGGAAAACCCATAGAGTATTGAATATTATTTTACAATTCACAATTCATGAATAATAACATTCTAGTAATCCTATAATTTCTTCAAAACATGCTTCAATGTTTTCGTACTTTTTCATTTATTTTCATTTTTTATAAATTTGTTTGATTAAATTATCTTATATATTTCCATCATCGATTCTCTAGTTGATAGATTCAGAAAAACCTTTTTTATAATGTTATCCATCCAATATCCTTATTCAATGGTTCCATTATGTCAAAGAAAATGTGTTCCGTAGTTCAATATATATTTTTGATTTTATATTCATCAATATATTATAATTTGAAAATTATAGTTTCAATATGGATAATAGATTTTAAATATTAAATTTTCATGAATTTAGTATCCTTAATAAATACATTTATGAAAAATAAAGTAGCATCATTATTTTTTATGGATGAACAAAATGAAACAAAAACATAATATAATGATATATTTATTAATGAATCATCTATATTTATTCTTTATACATATAATAAAAAAATTATATTTATGGAAACTCCTTGTTATTATTGACAAAATATCAAATTTATTCTATTTAGAGAAATAATATTGAGAGAAAATTTTAATGGAATGATAATACTTATGTTACAATGTGCAATATTCCCTCAAGGGTCTCTTTTGTAATGAAAAATTAGGAATTTGTTCTTTTGAATTAATGATAATGTTGTTATATAATTATTCAATGAGATGGAATATTAGCAGATTACATATTGGTAAGAGAACAATATATATATTAGAAAAAGGTAGAGTAAGTGACAATTTAATAAAAAAACATTGCAAAATTTGTGTAATTATATATTTTATACGAGTTAAGCGTGATTTTTTAGATGTTGTGTTATAAGATTTAATACACATAATATATATGTTTATCCCTTATATTATTATATCAAATTACTTAGTTTAATGATTTTTTATTTTCTAGAATAGATAATATAATCTAATATAAATCACTTGATCATATTGAAAAAGATAATTGTTTGATTTTATACTCCTTTTACTGATGTAATGCCACAAACATTTCATCAACTTAAAAACTAAAAATTCTTTACTGATACATTATCATAAGAAATATTTAATAAGTATTTGAACTTTATTTTTCATTAAAAAAATTATAAATATAAATTTTTTCTTTATATTATCATCACAACACTCTTAGGATAAAATCTTTTCATCTAGTAAAATATAGAAAATAAAATGTCCATAACTTGATATATATAATAAACATTTGTTATAATGATTGAATAATTTTCCTACAATATCAAATCATATAAGTCATTTTTAATTTTTTTTCGATATTCGAAATCAATTTTTATTTTAATATATTAACAATATTTGAATTCTTATTTACAAGTCTTTCAATCAATACAAATTACAATATTTTCAATATTAAATCAATTGATTTGTATTTATATCATCCAACTATTAATTATTTATTATCATTAAATGGAGTTAATTAGGTTATTATATAATTATATTTCTTTTTGGGATCATTATAAATAAATATTAAGTGAAATTAATAGAAAACTAGAATATATATGATTATTTCAATCAAATGATGGAAACAGAATATAAATTGCATTACACACCAAATGCATCTTAATAAAATGACCATAAAATAATTTTGGACTACATAACCTATGTATATTAGAATCTATTTTAGTTGAAAAATGTGTTTTAGAATACCATGTTTGAATAGTATCATCTAAAATTGAATTTTGTAAGAATAATAATGCATGCCCTAGCATATTCTCAAGTAACCTAAAATTACGAGCTATCATATATGATTAAAACCATGACTCATCATATATCTCAGGTTTCATTGAAATTGAGCCTTACTAGACTAATTCTTTTAAACGTGTCCATTAAAAAGATAAAATGAACCTTTGTAATATTAACTCAGTATATATTTAACATAACATTAACCACATTAGAATAAATAAAAAATATTCTACTAAAAAATTTTAATGGTAGTTTAAAGAAATCCTATATCATTTTTCATACGTTTGGTGCTTGTGTGAGCTCTTTCATGCAAGGGGAAATGATTAACTATCATGAAATAATGCACAAAAATAATTAAATAGTGTTTAAATGATGTAAGAATATGATATACACTATGAAACTTAAGAGTCAAAAGATTCAACATGGTCCATAGAAGATATAATTAACTAATTATGAAATAGTATTTATGGATCTTGGGTTTTGGATGTTTGTTCTGAGAGATATCTTAATCATATATGATAATTATTTTATCATGATATGGAGTAAAATTCCCCGAAATATGTTATAATCAAACTAGTTAATACGAATAAATGCATATTTTGTAATGTTTTATTTACCTACAAATGATCTGAATCACATGTATTCCATCATGTGATATATATATATATATGAATATATATTCATTATAATGAAACCATAATCTTGTATCATTTTTTGAAGAAAATGTTCTAGAATTGTCAAATTAAATTCAATAGAGTTTATGTAAATATTAATATATAAAATTACAACTTAAATTTAAAAATACACCGACATATAGGAAATATATTTTATAAAATAAACATTATTCATATTTTTATAATATTAAAATCAAAAAAATAAAATTTCTCCAATTTTTAGGGATCACAAAATGGCAACAACAAATAGCTACTTTATTATTTATATACTGAATGATGTTAATAGTCATATTTCTTTTTCCAATATCCACATATTCTATTCATTTATTTCATCCCAAACATTCCATCGATATTTTTACTCCTGTTTCTTGTTTATTTAGTTATTTTTTATTTTATCATTATTATTTGTGAAAAAATGATGATTATTTTAATATTAAAGTCTTTTTGATAATTTTTTTATTTCCCACTTACTGAATTTTTGATCTAGAGGAGTGTATTCATTCTTAATATGTAATTTTAGATACTTTTTAATATTTTTATTTTTTATTTTTTTATATAATTCTTATTCTAATTCATTGAATTTTTTATGATAAATAAAATAATTTATGAAAATTTATTGCATGTTAAATCCCTGGTTATTATATTTATAATAGTTATACAACATCCTATATAGTGTGGTAAATTTTAATGATTATCACAAAATACATTGGACGCATTTAAAAATCCTTTTACATGTTATTCTTAATGAAAATATAAATATAAAAAATATTAAAATCTCACTGTTCTTTACATATAGTTTCAATATCATAAATTTAAATTTTTAGAAAAAAAATTAATATTATTTTTTGAAATAACATATCAAAAAATTATCCTTTCTTAATTAATTTTTATTAGATACCCAAGGGATCACCGAATAAAAAAAAAGACAATGTGTGATGAGTATTAACAACCATGAATACTAATAAATTCCCCAAATAACATATTCCCTCACGTAGATAGAATAAAAAAGGGTAACCAACATTAATAAATATATTAATAATATAAATACATAATAAAAATGTATTTATAATTATCGGTAACAAATCAATAGATTTTTTCTTTTAATTTTATGCATTAAAAATATGTTTTCTTGTAATTTTTTATATTTTTTATTTGATCAAATATTATAATTAATTTATGAAACTTTTAGAAAAAATATATTAAAAAAATTTCTTCTTTTTTAAAACTATCAAGTTATTTTTTTAATAGAATGAATTTTAAATAATTTTATGAAATCATTTCTTCTTTTGATGATTACGTGAATATACTACTTTTTCTTGAATCCCACAGTTTTTAATTCATTTACTAAGATACATTTTCATTTCAAATGGTTTAATATTAATTTTTCATTCTTATTTTGATTAATAAAATTATGATAATTTTAATAAATTTAATACGTTATTTTTGTAGAAAATAATTTTATATCTATTAAGATATTTTTATGAAAAATAACATTTCATTATGTTTATAGAGTCAACATTAAAATTAATGTATCCTAAATATTTATATATAATTTGATGAAATCAACTTAATATTTTGAATTATATTAAATATTATAATGTAATAGGTTCATCATAATTTTTTTCAAAAAGAATAATATGAATTATAAATCATTACCATTATGTTAAACAAAAATCATGTAAATATGGTTAAAAATCATGAGATAATTATTTAAAACTATTTTGTACACATAAATTATATTTTTTTTGATGATTTAGTTATGATAACCATATTTAATTTTTAATATGATTTCAGTATTTTCAATATTTATTTGGTAGAAAAACTTATATTATGTTTAAAAAATTTTAAATACGAAATTGCATTATCTTCATCATATTAAATATAATAATTTTCAAAGGTATAAAATGATAAATTTATCAATTATAAATTATTATTTGGATGTTGGACAATTTTTTTATGATAGTAATTTATTTTAAAAATGTTTCTGTCAAATTATTACTATAATTCATTTGCAACAGTAACAGTGTTCTTGTGCAACTAGTAAAAAATTCATAAAAATGAATTGAAATTAAAAATTAAAAACAAAATAATTTGAATGAACTAATAAGTTAAAATAAATTTTTAGATATAAATAAATTTTCAGTATTTGTAAAATTTTTATATTAAAATTATTTAACAATATTCATTTTGTTAGGGTTAAATTAACTTAATATTGTATAAAATGATCTAAATGATAATTTAAGATAATTTTTTATTTTATTAAATTATTTATTAATTATAAATATATATAAAATAAAATTGGGACATATGTGTTTGAAAATATCATATCATGATCATCTGTATCTATGTATTACATTATAAATAAATTTTTAACCTCTTAATATTGATAATTTCATTATCGTGTTTCTTGTTAAAATTGATTAATGAAAGTGTCACTAGAATATATTATATTCAAAATGATTTCTAAACTATATAAATTTGATTGGGTGAATTTAGTAAGGCAATTTCATTTTTACCATAAAACCATGATTTTTTTGAACCACTTAACATGAGCTTTAAAAATAAGGTTTATAATAGTGTGAATATTTCTAAAATATACCACCCCTCACATATAAAAGTACAACCATATCCTCTGAAATCCACACAACATGTGTAATTTAATTTGGTAAAAACTAAAAATATACTTTCTTTAGATTTCTCATTTTATTTCTACTTCTACCTCCATGAAAAATATTCGAATAATTTTGATATAATAACATAGTTATCATTCATATACAATGATGTTATTATTTTAATATTTACAAATCAATAAATCTATTTCTTCTTACATGTTGGAAATGAATCCATGCCTATGGTAGATTATGGTGTTGCAGACTAATGTAATGCATTTTTGATCACCACCTCTCTTGGATGGTGATAATTATGGATCTTATTTCTACGAAAAAATATTTTATATTGAGAAAATAATTATATTTAATTAATTAAAATATATCATCTATTTTTTAAAATTTATATCCATTAAAAATTGGTTGCTTCATCTCTATCTATGTGTGGAATACCACATCTATGAAGTTAGATGATTTTTTTTCATCGCCACATCACATAGATGGTATAATTATGTTTATTTAATTTCATAATGGGATATATATGATATTATAATATTTTTATAATCATAAATTGTACTTAAATTTTCACTAATTTTCATTGAAAATAGAAATTTTACTCATGCGTGCTTTTAAGAAATCAAATCCATGATTGTAAATTAATTAAATTTTAAAAACAAATTTCACTCAAAAATTGTATAGGTTGTAACATGCTTTTGATAGAGTATAACAACAAGAGACATTATGGAATATTTAATACATTAATTATAACTAGAATATTATATATTATTCTATTAATTTAAGTACTAATTTATCATTCCATACACATAAAAATGTCCTTGTTTGCTATATTTCATTAGACGAATAAACGAGTTCTACCGAAAAAAATGTATTATTAAATATTACTATTTAATATTATACACCTAATAAAATAAATTAATGGTTGTTAATTGAATTATTTAACTTATTAAAATATAAGGTTTAATTAATTGGTTTTATTTTCATTAGAAATTAATATAAGAACAAATTGAATATAGATATAATTGTTATTATAAAAAACTATTTTTTAACATTATGTCATTTTAACCAAATAAATTAAATTATTTATAATTTTTTATTGATATTAATTTAATATATATTTAATATATTCAATAAAATATGTTTGACATTCACCTAATATATTTTGCAAGCATAAGATGAAAAGAAACCCAATATTATACAATAAACCTATATTTTTATAAATGGAATTTTACGTTATATATGGTATCACATAAATTAAATATGAGTTTTTAAAAAATTTTGAATTTAATTTTAAAAAAACTATATATTCTAATAGAAATTTTAATATTTCGTTAAGGAGGTTTTTTATATAAATCTACGAGGTTTATGTTTTTAATGAATATTGAAAAATAAGGAATTTTAATTTTAAACTTTTATTCAAATAATTTATTTTTTAGGGGAAAATAACATTATTATATTTTTTATTTATTATTTATTGAAATTTTATATATATTTATTCAATTAATACTATTTTAATTAATTTCACTTTTGAATTAAATATATAAAAGTAGGACTCTTTTTGACATTTTTACATAAAAAATACATTTTTTCATCCAATCAATGGGATTAAAATTAAATTAATATAATACAATTATGTTATAGTAATTTGAAAAATGGATTTCATATTTTGAATAAAAATAATTTATAATTTATAATATGTTAAGAATAATTTTTACCAAATATATGAGTGAATGTAATTAAGATTAATAAATTTTTTAAGAGAAAAAATAGCATAACAGGGCCTAAACATTAATCATAAGTGATTAAACATCCCATTAACATGACCAAAATCTATATAATTTTTATATTTGGATTCTATTGTAGATTTAAGATAATTTGAAACATTATTGTAGTGAATATATTTGGGGAAAAGGTGTGTGGAAATCCATTTTAAGAAATTTTCCATATTTCCACTTCTCCCCCAATATAAAAATCCACACACCTCCCACATTTACTCACAGAAATAAAGCCAATTGAAACTAAAATGTTATTCTAAAATAATATCCCAAAACACCTAACCTAATCCAGTAATCCTTTTTTTGAATTAATCCATCAAGGGAATCGCTTTGATGAAAACCAGAAGGTGTTACCCAAAGAAGAGGTAACATCCGTCCTGAAACGATTTTGATTTATTTTCATTCTCCATACCTCATATATTTTTATTACATTATTAAATAATATCATCAATATATTTTATATAAATTTTCTTTATTCTTTGGGTTAAAATTACACATAGACACAATTCCATATAATGGGTAACAAACTAACCATTCATGTACGGTAAATTGCTGCTACGTGAAAAGATTATTTTTTGATATTATTTTACAACCACACATGGATAGTAGTTATAATGTTGAGAATGTTTATATGTGATATATATGATATTAGTAACGTTTATCTATTTATTAATTTCTTATAGAACTCTTACGTTAATTATTTTCATATTTTATTAATATGATAACATTGTTTGGGGAATTGTGGACTACCAACTCCTCAAAGTTATGTGATTTGTTCACAAATACATGGAACATTTAAAGTATGGTTTTAATAACAATAAGTATAATATATAACATATATATGATAATGTAATTTTATTATAAAAATTTATCCTTTACTTTTCATTTTTTAAAATACGAAAAAAGAAATAGAAGTCACATTTTTTCATACGTACGACCTACCGTCTCAATAAAATGTGGATTTAATTTCATATCTCCAAATATTATGAATTATTATAAATACATATATACATATTATGTATGAAAATTAAATATTTTTTAAATTCATTAGATAATTATTTCATGATTTACATAAGAAGTATAAAAAGAAAAAAATCAAAACATACATGAAAAACTAGTAAATTAACACCCACAATAGTGAAAATAATGACTGATTGGTAATAAATACAAATTATATTTTATATGAAGTTAAAATATAATATTATGTCTATAATTATTTTTATGGTAATTTTATTAAAAATTATTTTCAAACATGATTAATGATTTCAAATACTAGACAAAACATTTGAAGGAAATGGTAAGTGATTATCATCTAACTTTTTACAACTGTGAGAAAAATTTAATATTCAACCCATAATTATTTTTTTGAGGTGTATCTACTAGCCATTATGATATATTATATCATTAATAAATTTTCCATCATTATAATTACAGTTTCATTATGAATTTTATTATCCATGGGGTTTTGACTTCAAAATTAAACAGTTGTAAAAGTTATCATTTCAATATCACTCTCTTTTAAGTTTGTTATAATTCCCTTGATACCATAAATTCCTTATTATAATTAATATAGTAAATTATATTTATCATGATTATCCATATCATAATGAAATTGAAATTATTATAACTTAAATTTTATTCCATTTTTACATACGGTCGTCACATTGATAGTTACACGATTACTTGAAGTATTATTAATAAATCATTATCTTCAATTTAATATAGAAATTTGAAAATGAATTGATTAATAAATAAAATTTGTTACATGGTATATGATTAATTATTTGAAAATAAAATACTTTGTGTGGAGGATATTTATTTCATTACATATGGAGTGGTGTCGGGTTATGTCAAGCCTTGTGATGCATCAGTAGTCCCCTTGGACAAATCAGCAAGCCAAATCAGAGTCGTTCAAATTGTGTTGAACATAAATCATTACAGTAGAGGTTTCATATTCCTGAAACAAAAGAAATCAAATAATTAATAATTTACATTATTTTTAATTCAGTAATCATTATAATCTATAGTTATTTTTCATTTACATGTCTATAGATTCATTTCATTCTCTATTTATTTATTAAATGGAATGTTTTTATATTAATACCCTCTCATAGTAATTATTCCATATCTAGTAATTGGGTTGTAATGTGTTATAATTTATCTTACATGTTATTATTATTATTATTACTGATTCAATGTTTATCCTCTTATACTTAACCTTACTAAACATTTGATCTCACCTTTATTTTCTATCATTCACCATGATATGATAAAGATATCAATGAATGAGTTTTTAGGGAAATTGTTAATTTAATTTTATATTTATGATTGTTTTTAATTTATCAATGTTTTATGTCTATCATTTTTTTCATATATCATTCCAAAACATCTAAACTATTCATCCCATTTAGATATTATTCTTTTTAATCATGTTAATGTAAAAAAATAGGGCCCGAAATCTGGTATTCTGGGATTGGGGAGTTACAGTTTGTATCGAAGGATGTTTTGTAGAATCCTTGGAAACTTGATTTAGAAACCATATATTATGGAACATAACATAAAAATTGACATTTATTATATTTATAGATCATCATTGTATAATTTTTGTATGGTATTTATTTTGTCAGTATTCCTAGAAATATATCCTTCTGTGTACACTACATGTGGATGTAGTTCTGGGAGAGATGCACCTAGGGGTAATAACCTAAAAATGTGTATCGGGCCTGAATCAGTATAACTATGTACATGACAATGGGCCTTCTAGGGTACTGAGGTTGACCCCCTGGTTTTACACTTAGTTTTGTTTTCATTTTCATTTCTAACAATTATGATGTGTTCTAAAGTAAATATATCCCCAAAGAAATAATGTTTATGATTCTGAGATTATAAATACATAAAATATTCAAATAATTTTATTTTTTACACCATATTTAGAGTTATAAAAGTTAAATAATTTTATAAACTTATCCATTATGTTAAATTTATTTAAATAATGACTAGACGGAAAAAAATATTGTTAATTTTCATGGATAATGTTGAGTTTTCCCTCATTAGAAATCTGATATAGTTGGTATTGGAATATAGAATACAAGGGATATATTAGGGAATATTAATCAGGTTATTAAATATAACCTTGAATAAATATATCAATGTGTTCTATAACTTTATTATCTTCTATTAGATAGAATTATATGACAGAGGCCCCCTGACATTTAGTTGGACTACTAATCCAATGGTTGTTCAGTAATGTATTATGTCTATAGAGAAGATATTTATGACATTTATAGGTTGTGAAAAGGATATAATTACACATTTAGTGAATTTTCCTAGTGGTTATGATGATGAATGGTGGTCCTTGATTTGTAATAGTAATAATTAAGTGGAAATAAAGAATATAGAATGTAATTTTATTAAGGAAACATTATATTAAAAATATTTCCATCGTTAGAAAAATACTAAAATGATGATATTGTTTATTAGTATAATGAAAATTTAGTATGAAAGTTTTTAGTGAATGAAGATACCATTAAAATGATAGTAATGTGTGGTACAGATTTCATAGGCCACATGGAATAAAATATTGATGCCTTTTTTAGGACTTATGAAAAGTCTCTGAAGGTAGCTGTTTTCTGGATGTTTATCATAATAAAATTAATTAAATTTATATACTTATTAAGATATATAATGAATTATCCTTGTATTATTGATTAAAAGGCCATAAATAAAAAACAATGGAATAGAAAATAACATTTAAATGGAATAATGGAATGAATTATTTCACCACATCTTATAAATATAGAACTAATTTCCCTAATAAATGATTCAAATGATTATAATATTGTTATAAGTGTGTTCAAAATTGTCAATAAGAAAAAATATGTTAATGGATGAAGGAAAACTCTTATCTTCGATGATAAAATTACAAGTATATGTTTTACTATACAAATTAGTTTCCTTAGTGTTAGGGAATATACTAATGAATAATGTAAGGGAGCAAGGTCAATCATATGTTATTGAAACAACTGAACTGTAATGATTAATTTATTTCAATATTTTGATCTATGAAATATGATGTAAAATTATTATATTGATGATGTTATAATCATATTAATTGGAAATATATAATGATTTTAATACAATACTTTGTCATTAATGATTTGAGATAATATTTTGAATGGTACAATGAAAATTGATTTAACAGAAACATAATTAGTATGGAAAGTACATGGTTAAGGTAATGATATTCCATAACATGTTTCTAGTGTTGATAAAAAAATATGATAATGAAATGATTGATTTGGATATGTGATGAAAATCATAGAACAAAACTATGATTTTTATAAAATATGGTTTATGAATTTATTAATGGGGCTTAAAACACATTTGGATTAATGGGTATAATTAATAACAATTCTTTTATCGATGTAATATATATGAAATCATATTTCTAATGAATATTTTTTGTAAATAATATTATTAGATTATTTCAAGAGAATACATGATGAAGCTATTAACATGTAAAATATGTGACGATTATATAGAAACATAATATTCATTGATGGTAATGATAATTTCATTATTTTTTAATTCAATGAATATTGTTCTAATATTTTGGATCATAATCTTTAGGAAATTGTATCCATTTAAGAATTAGTTTAATTTGATCTTTGGAAAAGAATTTAATGCTTAATTTATTACTTCTCGATGAGTAATATTATACTATGTTATGATGTTTAAATTTTTTAACTCACAACCAAATGAAAATAGTTTTCTTTTTTATGTAGAAACTCATCATGTAATTATATTTAAATAAATTATTTTAGTGTGAAAGAATTCATAAACACCATGAAAAATGTTAATGAAATAAACTTTTTGCCTTATTATTATCAATTTTTATGATATCAATAATATTTATTCACAACATTGGTTAATGGAATTGTGGTCAATATATGTTTCATGGACATGATCTTTATCCCTCCCTATCAGAAGATGATAGTTTGATTATTCGTCTATGCCCATGTTTTCTTTAATGTTATATTATTTTAAAGTATAGTTTAATAGTGATGTCAAATTTCTATTATCTAAATATTAAGAATATGTTTTGTTAAAAATAAATATGAAGTGGGTTTTTAGACAAAAGTATTTTCAAATTTAAATCCCTTGATTACTAAGATGAATCTTTAATAACAAGATATCAATTTTACCAAGGTGTTGAGAATATAACACCTCAAAAATTTTAAAAGATTAACATTTATTTCATAGAGCATAATATATCAATAAATTATTTTATATTTAATATCATAAATGATAATAATATATTCAATACATTTCAATTCCTGAAATCACTAATTTAGCATACATTACATGCAAGAATGGCCTTGTTCGTTAGCTTCCGTTATACGCCAGACCGAGTTCTATCGAACATTGATAAATTATTTATTTATTATTATTTTTAATAATTCATCCTATCATTTAAATTAATATATATAAATAAGAATAAATAACTTATGAAAATATATTTTTGAATTAATTGGTTAGATATTAATAATAAATTAATATAAGAACTGATGAAATACAAAAGAACTGTTTTTATAAGAAATGATTTTTACGCTCACAAAGTATTTTTATCCTTATAAATTGATGTAAAGAATCTAGTGCGCAATATTTTTCTAATATATATATTATACATTTAATAAATTAATTTTTCCATTTATATTATATATTTTACAAGAATATGATTAGAAAACACCCAATATTATGCATAAAAACCAATATTTTTATATTGGTTATTATACCACATTCTAATGGAACCCCTATATTAATTATAAATTTGGAATATATTATGAATTTAATATAAAAATATAGAAATATTATTTGAAATATAAACGAAAAACTTTTTTAGGGTGAGTATATAGTATTTTTCTGTGATGTTTCATTTTTCGACGAGTAGTGAAAATAATGAATTTTAATTCAAAACATATTTTTTCATATATTAATTTATTGTTAAATTACATTTCTTGTTGGTTTTTAATATTAATTAGATCTAAATTAAATTTATTTAACCAAATAATATCATATTAATCAATTTCCATTTGGAATTGGATATAAATAACATAGAAAACATTTCAATATTTTTACATTAAAAACGTACATTATCATCCATCGGTGGGATTAAATTAAAATTTATTTCATAAACTTATATGAAAGTAATTTGGAAAAATTTATTTCAAATTATTAATAAAAATAATTTATAATTTCATATATGTTCAATAGGGGTTTTTACCAAAACTTTTAATTATAATAACTAAAAATAATTATAGTTATTAAGAGAAAAATTAAACTAACAAAGGAAAAAAGGTTAAACATAATAGATAAAAAAACATCAAAACTTGACCAAAATCCAATTTATGTTTACATTTATAAAAAATACTCCCATATATATATATGTTATATAATTATTTTATCCTCTTAACAAGGTATAAACATTGGTGAAATTTCTATTTAAAAAATTTCCAAGAATGCAACTCCTTCACTATAAATAGGAACTCACCACTACCTTTTATTTACACATCTCAAGAACATAAGATCACTAAAACACTTATAAAATAATCTCCCAACACCCATAAAATCATTCCATAATAATTCATTTTGGATTAAATCTATCTATGGAATCCCTTTCATGCTAACAAAAATGATTTACCCAGAGAAAAGGTAATTTCCATGCCTAATGTCTTTAGTTTTATATTCATTACACACCCCCTATAATATTATTTTTCCATGATTAAACAAAATACTCTTTATCCTAAATATATATATTTATATTTATATTGCAATTATAAGGTGTTTACCTAAAATTAAATTCACATCCATCTATTTGGTATGTAAATTACTATTCATGTATGAAGAACTACCGCTTAATGAACTGAAATTGATAATTCATTTATTCTTATGTAGTTATTATAAAACTATTTCCTTCAGGATTTCCATTATTTTAAATAGGTTTTTGTAAATTTTTCATGGGTGAACTACCTCATACACAAAGCAATGTGATTCATTCACATAACACATTCAATAATAAAATAATGGTTTTAATAAACATATGTTTCATATATGAAATATATATAATACTGGAATTAAAATATAGATATACTTATCATTTAATTTTAATTATTTTAAATATGAAAAATTAAATGGAATTAGAATTCATGCGTACATACGTCCTATGATCTCAATGAGTGGTGCATTCTCATTTCATCTGTTCAAATATAATCGATTATTATAAATTAATACATTAGTCAAATAAATTAAAATTAATTGATTTCCTAAACTATGTATGTGATTAAATAAAAATCTATTTATGATTAATAAAATATAACACATTAAAAACTACTTAAAAACTATCCAATTAACACCCGACATATTGAAAATAATAAATTAGTGTTAAATAATGTGTAATATGATATAAAAATAAGTTAATATATGATTTTATTATTATGAGTAAAGTTGTGTTATAAGTTAGTAAAATATTTCAATGAACTATATGTGATGTTAAATACAGCACAACTAAAAGTAAGAATATGATAATGGATTTTTATCTCAATTTTTACATTTTTGACAGAAATATCATATTCACCACTTACTTCTTTAACATGGAGTGCCTTATAACCATTTTGATATATTATGTAATTAACCCTTATATCATCAAGATATTTATGTATTTATATTTAATTATCCTATAATGGAGGTTTTTAATTTAAAATTTAAATTTTGTTAATATTATCTTTGTAATATCATGTTCTTTTATCACTTTTAATATTTTTAGAAATAATCTCTACCTTATAATAATTTTTATTTTTCATTTAAAATATATTAAATTACCATATTATCATGAAATGGATATTATTATTTCCTATATATTATATTATTTTCCTATATGGTGGTCAATTTTCTAGTTACATGAATAACTGGGGAATTCTATATAAATTAATATCCTCTATTCAGTACGGATGTTTGATAAGAAATGTTATTAATTAATTGAATGTATTAGAAGATATCAGAGAAATTTTTTGTTAATGAAATAAAAATGATAGGGAACATTTAATGGAAGTCCTATGGGTTGGGGAGTGGTTAATTCAAGCCCTGTGATGTGTCGGTGGTCTAATGAGCTGAATTAGCTGATTAAATCTGAGTTGTTTAAACTGTCTGGTGTATAAATCCGGATGGTAAAGGTATTATGTTACTATAATACATGAAGTAATATAATTACGAATTACTTTTATTGATACTTATGTTTTCATTATTATCAAATATATATTTGTGTTGAAAAATCTATGAATGGATTTTATTTCCAATTTATAAATTAAAAGGCATGTGATTTATTTATTTTAATTTCCTTATATACTTTTATTTATAAAATTATTTTAGTGGATTGGTATGTACGTTATCTACCAATAAATGATTTTATTTTCTATTGATTAATTATTTCTTCCAATTCACATACCCTTAATGATCATTTGAGTTCACTCTTATTTTCTTTCGTTTCATCAGAATATTAAGAATAAAACATTGAATGATCCTTCACGAACATACTTTTTTTCATTTTATATTATATCTTCATTTATTTTTTTCACTAATATATTTTGTGTATCATGTATGTCATCTGGAATTCCAAAGAATCTAAAATGTATCTTCGATACATATTTTATTCCTTATAATCATCCCAATATATTAAAATAATGCATGAGCTCTGGGATTCAACCATTGGGGAGTTACACATATTATATAATTGGTTATATAAATTTAATTAATTTATACAACCTATAATTACTTCATTATTATTATTCTGGAGATAATAGAATAGTGGAATCTTTGACCTTGTTAAACATGCCATAGTTGTTTTGAAATTATGATCAAATCATCTTAAAAACAACCGACATAGACATAACTGATTATGTAATTAATTATATCATTAAATAAATGAAAATAAATTGTCAAAAGATATATTGAACATAATTTTTATGATTCGAAGATTTGTAACTAGATAATATAATATAATTTTATATTTGTATACAGAAAAATAATGTAAGTTGGACTCAAGGTAAGGGGTTTCTTATAAAAAAGTATATTTCAATTGGTTGTATCGATTATTAATTGATTATGTTATGACATCATTAGGTGTGAAATGAAATTTTTTTGTTTCTTGTTTAATTTCAATTATTTTTTATTTACATTTGGTAAACATAATAAATCCATTTATTAAATCTTAACCAATAATACGATTTCAAAGGGTTTCTCATATCAATTTTAATTCATTAAGTAATTCCTTATATTACCAATGTATTTCTATTGATAGGATAATATATTTCAAGAATGTATTTTATTTTTATTATTAGTAAAATTATGTGGATTTTCATATCCATATCAATATCTCTATTTCAAGACGTTTTAATATAAAAAATATAGACGTAGTAAGGGATATACATCTAAATACTAATACAATGACACATGTTTGACAATATTCACCTTCATAACTTTGTTATGTGTATAAAATTCAACTTTTAAATTTTTATTATGAATCATTTTATATTAATAAGTTTTATGGTTTGTTTATATTTTAATTTTTCAAGGCAATTGTAATAAAAAAAATTCCAAATTGGTAATGGGTTTATGTTTCAATCCCATATTAATTGTGAATATCTATATTTTAATTTAAATTAATGAAATAAAATAAAAAATATCTGATAAAAAATTTATTTTTTATTCCACTATATATATATATATATTTTGTTTTATTTCCATTTTTCTCTCTTTGGTGCTCAAAAAAGTTTATAATTTTTTTTTAAAAAGATGGCCTTATTTCTCATCCAGTGACTGGAAAAATAATTTACTATATATAAATATTTTTTAAAATGTTATTACTAATGTTAATGTTTATAATTAAATAACATCTTAAATTCATTTTTACATCGTTAAAATATTACAGAAATGATAAAAATTAATCTTTTCATTTTCTGAATAAGAAATTTTTTACCAAAGTTGCGAAATAAATACTTGTTTTAATTATTATGAATATAGGTTAATGTACTACTGATGTGATCACTATATTATTCGAAGAATCATTTAAAAGATTCCATGGTTCATTTCTATGAAATTATTATTTTTGATTTTTAATTTTTTTTTTGTTTTTAAAATATTTTCATAGAGGCATGTGATTTTTCCTAATGAATGATTTTAATTATCATTTTATGGTATTTTGAAGAATTGAAGAAAACCATATATTATTTTTATTATTCCCCCCCTTGGTATTTGTTTTAGTTATACCATTAATATTATTTCTCTCGATGGATATTGACTATTTCTGAAAATTTTTCATTCCAAAATATAAATTTTAACATTAAAGAAAAGTGGTTATTATTATGTCTAAAAATAGAAGCATTAATGTGTTCATATTGGGTTGTTCTAGTCTGATTTTTTTTAAATAGGGTGACATTATTATAGTTTCTAAATATGGGTGTTCTAAATAAACCGCAAGATGATGGTTGATCCAGACATAACTCTCCAATTCATGGGGTAAGGATATATAGATAACTCATTATTGGTTTCTACCATGATATTGTGTTAATTTTTTAGGTAGGTTGTTCTTTCTATAAGAGTGATTGTATGAGAGAAGTGATTATTATGTCCCATGTTACGAGAAAATTTTATTTTTTATTGCGTAAATTTCAAATGAATCATTTATTCTTTGATTAATTTCACTTTTTTTATGATTATATTTATATATGAAACATTTCATATGTTAAATATTTATACAATTTGTTATTATTTGTGATCAATTTTTATATCAGAATGAATTATAAAATGTTACGCTTATGAATATTGATTATCTCATTATACCATTATGCTTATCTTATGATTAGTAATGAAATTAAATTTTATAATGGTTATGTTTAATATTACTACTAATTTTTGCTCACCATTATTATATTTCCATTTCGTCATGTTATGAAGAATTTTGTTATGTGATTTATGTCTAGATGGGATTCATGTATGGCTAATTTTATGTTTTCTCTTGAAGACATATTTTGAAATAAAAAAATATTTGTTTAATATATATAATTGACACTTTATGATATAAGTATTAGTTTTAAGACTTTTTAAAAGTTCTGTATAAATGTAATCAAAAAATGTTGTATATATATGTCAGTGAACCAATATTTTCTTTTTGACGTTATTTATATTGGATGGATGAAATTGGATGACATTAATCTAAATCAACGGTTGAAATGAAATGATTATTTTTTTGAATTAGAACATGGAGTATGATTTTGGGGTATTTATTGATGGTATCATAGGATGGTTTTGATAAATTTAGAGATTGATATTTTTTTTGTGAGGTAAACTTAAAAAAAATATCATCATGGTTTTATATGTTCATTTTTCATCATAAGTTAAAATCAATAAACATCCATTTATATTCTATTGTGATTTTATTTTAAACTGATTTGTAACACCGCATGATTTAATATTATGTTATTTTCTTTAAATAAATGTAATAGATTGTGCTACATGCAATACCGTGTTTGAGCACACTATGACTTACCAAACTATATGTTCAAAAAACATTTCTGAATAGTATTAACTACATTTTAAATTTTATATACTCCATATAATTTTAACATCCATATTATATGTTTCTTAGACATAATATAAGAACTAATTCAATTTTTCATATAAAAGAATTATTTGTCAAAAAAGTAAATTGTACCTCCTATTAATGGAGATCCCTTTTTAAATCTAATATTTTACGCTTTTATATATTCTATTTGAAAAAATTAACTTCTTCTTTTGAAGGGGACATAAAAATTTAGTTTGGAACAATTGTTTGTGCTTTTTAGATAACATTCATATTTTGATGAATAATGAAAAATACTAAATATTAATTGAAATAAACCTTTTAAATAAAAATAATATAAACTATCAAATTATACATTTGAATGGTTTTTAAGAATAAATATATTGTATTTTTATCATTTAATTCAATGTTGGTCATTGGAAGTAATTTTACATTTAAATTGGACATAAACACATATAAATATTTTGTTAGTTTTTATTCTAAAAAACCCACATTCTAGTTTTGATAATGGGAATATCTTTAAAAATTAATTAATACAACTTCTATGTTTTGAATTTGGTAAAATATAAATAATTTTTTAATTTGGAATATCAAAATTTTATTTGGGTGAGTTTTTTGTATTTTCCTAAAAACATTCATTTTTTGATAAATAGTGAAAAACATAGCATTATTGTTTAGACCAACATTTAATTTAAAAAATTATATTTAATTCAAATTTATTTCATTATCAAAATAGATACATAATAAATATATTAGTCATATTTAATTAATTGAATTAATTTTATAATAAGATTAGATATATAAAATTTAAATTAACTTTTTACTGTCATTTAGTCACCTTATATGCAGATGAGAAAATTTGCATGAAACATGATTTTAACTCATCGATGAATTGAATTTAAAAAATCCAACAGACGTGGTTGAAATTAGTAAGTAAAATGTGGTTCTATAATATTCAAATAATTTTTGGTGGATAGTATTTTTTGAATATTGTTTCCCACGGTTACAAGTAAATTGTGCAATTAAAAGTAAAAATGATATTATAATTACCCAAAACATGTCAAAATTATATTGGATAAATGTATATCGAAAAAATTAATCCTTTGGAATAAAATATGACCCTTTTGATCCACATGGTTTAAATTAAGACATTTGTTATTATTTTTATATAAAAAAGAGTTAAAAGTGTTAAATTCAATGATTATTAACTAAACCGTTTTAATATATGGTTACACATAAGAAATATTCGACTATAAATACTATATTATTAACTAAAATAATATTCTTAAAAATATTAGGTTTGGCCAAAGGACTTATATAATGATATATATTTCATTAATGAACCACTTTTTGTTCTCATGTCATTTTATAGTTAGTTTATTTACCATGTAATGTAAAAAGACAAGAATACGTGGTAAAAGATAAACTATTCAACTAATAGTTAAATCTAAAAGATATGGTTTATATGGTGTCCTAAACGTGTCTAAAATCTATTGGTTGTTAGTATTTAAACCCATAATCAGCTTATCCTAGAATTAAATACATTTGGAACCATTATAAACATAAAATGATATTATTATAAAATAATATTTCAATCATTTCCTAAAGATACCCTCACCTCTCTTATAAAATGGCACTTCCCCTCCTCTCAAAATCACACCTACAAAGAAATTTGGCTCTTCCAACCCCAAATCAAATTTCTTACCAACTACCCTCACTTGACCCTAGTGGAGCTACATTGATTAAAAAGGCATCCTAAGGGGCCTTTATGATCAAATCAAAAGGAAGAACCCTAATAAGATCTAATAATTTCATCATCACATTCAATGTTATTTTGTTCTTCCACTTTATCTTTCACTGTTGTCCTTGTAACATTACAGATAAATAAAGAATATGAAAATAATCATATTTATTAATATTTTTTAGTCAAATATTAATTTGAATTAAAAATTTATGCTATGTTCAATAGCGTACCTGATATGCAACGAGTTTTTTTTTGAAATCTTACGTTGCACACAATGTTGGGTCATACTGAAAAATAATAATATAATACTATTTTAAATGATAGTAAACACCTAGCCATTGTATTTTCAAGAATGGAAAAAACTAACTACAACATAAATATACATGTTTTTATGTGTTTTTCTTTTATCCATTATATTTTAGAGGCGTAAAATAAGAAAGAATCTGATTTTAAGCATAAATACTCAAATATTTATTAAAAGGCTGATTTTCCGCATTTTTAAGGAGAACAATCATTAAAACATGATTTGGTCACTTTTATATGTTATGATTTACAAAAGAAAATTATTCTTTATAATTGGAACATCGAAATTTACTTTTGAAAAAATTTGGTATTTTTCTAATAAAATTCATTTGTTAATAAATAGACAAAAATACAGTATTTCAATTTAAAATTTCATATTAATGATATTTATTTATATGTTTATATCATCTTTTCAATTGTTTTTAAATTGATATTATATTATTTTTTACCATTTAATCCAATGTTGGTAATTGAAATTAATTTTAGTTTGAAATTCGACATAAACAAGTGTCAATATTTTGATAGTTATTATTTCATAAAAACACGTTTTTTTTGTCAATAGGAATTAATATAAAATAATTATTTTCCACTAATGTGTTTTGAATTTGTAAAAAATGGATTCCATATTTTTAATCAATGTGTAAAACTTGTGTAAATATGTAACTTTTATTTTTTGACATTATGAATATTTATTTCTGTAAAAATATTATTTACCATGGTTAAAGGGTAAATCTGGAAAATAATGGTATAAAAATATTAATATAATAATATATAATTACCCTAAATTGTGTCCTAATCCAATTTGTAGATAAAGTTCCAACAATATGTATCCTTGGTTTGATTTTAGCACCTTATTGAGCCTCTTAAGATTGTTAATTAAACATTATATTATTTAATTTTAAGTAAAGACAAAAATAACCTAAACATATATCTTTTAGTAAATACATTTTTACATGGGGTTTATATTATATATCTATTAGACCATAAATATTCATTTTAAATCTAATAATATTTCATAGTGATGTTATTTATTTATAATTTTTAGACATCAAATAAATAAAAATATTTATGACAAAATAATGATGCATCATTTACCTCATTAATGAATGATTTAAATAAATAAGATTATAATGATTAAAATAATATCCTTAACCTTTCCAATTATTATTGGATGATATTATTTTGAACCTTATTCATATTATCTTAAACATTAATATGTTTTGGACCTTTAGAAACCGAAAATAATTATATAATAAAATAATATTTTTAAACATTCCTAAAGAGCCCCTCCTCCCCCCTTATAAAAATACCGCACTTCTAACTCATTAGTCACACTTCTAAAGAACCTTTCCTACTCCAAAATATTCACAATTAAGCTCCCAACATTTGTATCCTCCTCTTATAAACCTTACCTTAGGTTTAAGGCAATTCAATTAAACCTTTAGGTTCAATCCAAATGGAGATACCCGATTTAAAGGTAACATCTTCTCTTAAGTTCTTCGGTTTTATTTTACTCCTCCAAGCCCATAAAATCTTTTTATTCAATTATTTTATAACAAAAACATTATCCGCAATATTCTAGGTTGTTTTTATGTGCAATATTTTATCTACTCTTACACACACATCCAACTAATGGGTAAAAAAGATACTATTTTTCTGGACGGCCAACTGTTGCCTTACGAAATGATGATTGATCAATCTTCTCCTACCACCTCTTATGGTGGCCATTAAGATGGTACAATATTTTTATATGATATATATTATATTTATATTGTTTCTATGTTTTTGTATTTTTCATTTATATAATACATTTAGGGTTTCCATAGTGTGTAATTATGATATTTTCATTTGAGGAAATGCGTAATACCGCCCACTGAAAGTGATATGACTCATTCATGCCAAACGTGGAACGCATAAATGATGGATTTACTAAAATTATATATTATATTATACTGGAATTATAATATAATTATTTTTCATTAATTTTTCATTAAATTGAATTTTAAATAGAAATGAAGGTAGTGTTCATACTTATGTACAACATATCGTCTCCATAAACGGTGCTTTTAATTTCTTATCTCAAAATTATATGTACTTTTATAAATACATATATATATACTGGATATATATGATATATATATGATATCTATATCATGAATATCATTTTATTTGAAATGAACTTTTGAACACATGGACAACTTGTAAATATAACAAGCTCATTATTAACTCTAGTACCATATATCGACAAAACAACAATTAATAACATAAATGATTGCATAATGTTTTTAATAGGGTAATAAGTGATATAAAATGAAAAATAAACTTTTAAAAGGTTCTTAAAAATTATAAATTAACTTAAGATTTTTATTCAGGAAAAATAAGCAACAAAAAGGTCATGTTGGACATGAGGCAATGGATTTCTTACCTCACATTTAATTCTTAGATATTTCCATTGTTCACCACTTATTTATTTCATGTGGTGTATTTTTCACTTCAATTTGATATATATTATCATGATTCTATTTATTTTCTTTTTTTTCTTGTGATTCATTTGGTGGTTAATAACTTTTGGTCATACGACTCGATTGATCACAGCGTGGTAAGAGGTTTTCATCTCACTTTTTATTCCCTTGAGATTCATGCTCTATTCCCACTTTTGCCATTTGTGTGGTTTATGTGATACCCATGATTGTATTATTTGTGTAATATAATTTAATATATTGTTATTTTCATCTTCATTTTATGATCCTTCATTCATGGGATCATTGTTTTGTAAGATACCAAATTGGTAAGGGTGCCTTTCACCATCCTCTTTTTAAAAGACCTAATTTATGTTATGTATTTTAACATCCACTTTCATGTGTTGGGATGTTTTATTATATATAATTTTTTATGTAAATTTATTTACAAGTGATTAGATACACATTTCCCTCTCATAATCTATTTTTCTACAATTTTATGTGACGTCGTTATGCTGTCAAGTATTTTTAAGGGAACATCTTAACACAATTGAAATTATTTGTGTTAAACTTCTACTTATTGATTATTTAATGTTATGAATATGTATTAATGAGCTATGATTGATTTAAAATTAATATCTACTTACATTGGGGCTATTCTTATTTTTCACATATAATAATTTCATTGATTTGTCCTTATTATATAGATATGATCGTTGTAAGGGACGTCATCTCAATTAACATTACATTGATAATTATTTGTCGTTATACACCAATTCACTTTTATATATTGTATATACGTCCCTATGACATATTATATCATGAATCTCCCTATTCTAATGATTTTATAATCATTTATTAATGTTATTCTTCAATTATTTTTATTCATGCATCTCTCATTTTGTTAGGAACACATTAACTAAAATATCGGTTAAAATGTTTTAATGATTTAATATTATATATATTTCTCATTAATTTCCATGGTTACAAGATGGTTTTTAGGTTTATTTATATGGAAATTAATGTTTTGAAATGATGATTCATTTAAATGTTTCAAATTGGTATGGGGCACTTTGATTCAAAAAACTATTTAATAAATGTTTTAAATTGTTTTGAAAATGGATTGATAAAGTAATTTTCATTTCAATATCATAGAATAAAATATTGTGATTGCAATGTGGAAATGTTATATTTATTTATTTTTTCTTTATGTGTTAAGAATATGTTATGATTAATGGGCATTGTTTATGTATACAGGTAGTCCGTGAATAACCAAGGGCAGGTGAGCCTGAGATAGCTCTCCAATGAATTGGGTAACATGACAGAGGTAAATGTCAATGTTTCTCTTAAGAGATCTTTGGAATATACTATGATGGGTATTCCAACATAACTCTCTATGTAGTTGTGGTATGTACAATGTAATTCTGATATATATGCCACATGTTTCGTTTATGATTTATGTTTTCTATGTGTTATTAATAAATCAGAAAATTTCATTTCCTATGATATTATTAGAAAAATTATGGTTTTATTGATTTGTATTTATTGATGGGTTAATGTTTCCATTCCTTACTTTATAACCCTTACTGAGATTTTTATGCTCACCCTTAGTTCTGAAATGTTTTTTCACATGACTTAAAGATGAATAGGGTCAATTATGGGATGAAGGAAAAATCATGCTTTCAAAACATAAAACTAGATATGTTTTTTAGAGTTTTTTATTTTATTAAAAAAATGGATACTTAGTAGTAGTGTCTACATGTAATTTTAAAGTTGATATGTAATAGATATGGAAAAATTCACAAAAAGTCTAAACCTGAAAGGATACTCGATGTGAATTCATGACATAACTCAAGATTATGTAATGTTTAAGGTGGAGTCCTTATTGTTTGTATTAGTTGTTAGTTTAGATTACATTAGTGGTCAGGATGTTATTTAAGGATAAGTGACATAAATAAAATGGTTAGCATATTATAAAGAGTCATAGTTATTTTAGAGGAGATAAATGGTTATTGAATTTTTGGGTGAAAAATGAAGGGTATTATATAACATTTGAGGATAAAATATTTTATGTTTATTTTTGAAGAATTCGTCTCTTTTTTTGGAATGTTATAAAATTATATAGTTTTTTCAATAAGGACTACATGTAGTTCGTCTGAAATCCCTAACATATTTTATCAGATCGGTAAGATTCCTGATATTAATAATGATAATGATTATGTTTTGAGGTTTGATAAGATAATATGGGTTCCTTTTGATTCACATTTAAAGAATTAGTTGTCATGTGATTCCAATAGATCTCTATTTTCAGTTCATCCTGGCAGTACTAAGATGTACAGAGATCGTCGAGAGTATTAAGGGTTGGATGGAATGAAAATAAATATTGCTGATTTTACTATGAAGTGTTTAACTTGTTAACAGGGTAAATCAGCGAAGTAGTTACGGATATGGATGTGTCAGTCTTTACTGGTTCCAGAGTGGAAATGGAAAAATATATCCCTGGAAATCATTGTGGAATTTTCAATGAAATCTAATGGAAATAATGCAATCTGAGTTATTTCTGATCGATTAAATATATATTCTCATTTCCTTCATATTCAAGATAATTTTCTCTAGATCCACGAGCACTTTTTTATGTTAAATAGATAGTCAGTTTTCCTGGTGTTCTCCTCTCCATTGTATCTAATCGTGATCACTAGATTACTTATATCTTTCAGAAAGGCCTTCAGATGTCATTGGGTACTGAATTAACATTTTGTACAGCTATTCATCCTCAATCAGACGGGCATCAAGAATGAACATTTCAGATTTTGGTGGATATGTTACGTTCTTGTTTGATGGATTAACTGGGATGTTTGGACCAACATCTTTCTTCGGTTGAATTTTAATATAATCATAGGTTTCATTTCATTATAATTATGGATCAATTTGAGGAATTATATAAGAAGTGGTATCAAACTCTATCTTTTTGGGATGAAGTAGTTGAAAAGATGTTGATTGGATTGAATTGGTAGAAAAGATGGAAGAAAAAGATCAGTTGATTCAGAAGCACATGAGAATTGCGCAGAGGAGACATAAATATTATGTGGATAACGATAGGAATGATATTTCTTTTGAGGTAGGTGATCTTGTCTTTCTCAAATATTCTCCATGTAAAAGTGTGATGCGTTTTTCTAAGAAGGGAAAGTTGAGGCTGAGGATAATTGGACCTTATGAAATCGTGGAGAATGTTGGATCAATTAAATACATAGTGGCTTTGCATCCATGTTTATCCCAGGTAAAATTTTTTTTTTTATGTTTCATGATTGTGAAATTATATACTAGATCCATCTCATGTTTTAATCCCATAAGTTGTTCAGATGGAAGAGAATCTCTCTTATAAAGAACAACCAGTCCAGATTCTGGAATGAAGAGAGAAAGTGTTTCAGAATAAAGTAATTAATCAGGTAAAGGTTTTCTGGAAAACCATATGGTTTAAGAGGAAACATGGGAGTTTAAAAATCCTATGAGTTATAAATACCCCCATTTATTTGATAAGTGAACAAAATTGCAAGGACACAACTCCCAAAAAGGTGGAAGGATGTAAAATCCATGGTAAATAAACAATATAACATTTTCATATTTATTAATATTTGTAATCTAAATATTTATAATAATTTAAATGATATGGTATGTTCGATAGAATACATGATATGCAACGATGAGTTTCTTTGAAATCATACATTGCACACAATTTTGGGTCATATTAAAAAAAAATAATATTAGTTTCAATGGCAGTTAACACATATCTATTGTATTGGAGGGAATAGATATAACTAACTTAAATATGAAAATAATTATATGTAATTTTCTTAAAAATTTATCCAATAAATATTAGAGGATTAAAATAATAAAGAATCTGATTATAAGCATAAATACTCAAATATACATTAAAAGGATGATATACCACATTTTGATGGGGGAAATCTCTTTAAATATAGTTTTGGTCACTTTTATAAGTTCTATTTGGAAAAATAAAATAATTCATTAGAATTGGGACATCAAAATTTACATTGGGATAGTGTTTGGTATTTTTCTAATCATTTTTTTAATGAGTAATGAAAAATATTGTTTTTTAATTAAAAAATTTCTTTTAATCAAAGTTATTTATAAGGTTAATGTATCTTTTTAATTAGTTTATAAGTGTAATTATATTATTTTTTTACCATTTAATCCAATTTTCGTCATTTAATGTAATTTCAATATGAAATTGGATATAAACATGGGTCATTCTTTTGATATTTATTCTTTCTTTAAACACGTTTTTTCTTATTACAATGAGAATTAATATTAAATTAATTTTTTCCAATAATTTTAGTTGAATTTGGAAAAAATTTATTCCATATTTGGAATCAGTATTTCCAAAATGTGTAATTATGTAACTTTTATTTTTAGACATTATGAATATTTACTTCAGTAAAAAATTTATTTACAATTCTTAAAGGGTAAATCAGGTAAATAAGGGTAAAAATTATTATTACAAAAAAAATAAAATTTCGCTAGAATGTGTACTAATCCAATTTTTTGATATATTTCTATCCATGGGTCTCCTTGGGTCGATTTGGGACCCCATGGAGCCACTTACAAGTGAAAATGACAATTTATATTAATTAATTTTAAGTAATGACCAAAATGACATAAACTTATATCTTTTAGTAAATAAATTTTTTCATGGTGTTATATAAGTTATATCCTTGACTATAAATGTTAATCTGAAATATAAATAATATTTTCTACATGATGATATTTTTTTATAATTTTTAGAAGTCAAATATATTTAATTATTTATGACACAATAATTATGCAGTATTTACCTCATTAATGAATGGTTTAAATAAATAACATTATCACGATTAAAGTAATATCCAAAACATGTCCTATTCTAATTGGATGATTTTATTCCAAACATGAGTCATCTTATCTTCAAATCTAATAAGTTTTGGTCCTTTATAAACTCAAAATCATTATATAATAAAATAATTTTTTTAAACTTTCCAAAAGAGCCCTCATCCCCCTTATAAAAAGCCCTCACATCTAACCCATTACTCACACAACTAAATTCTCTTGGTTCATACAACTTCTTCCCAACTATTCTCTATATATTCGTCTAGTCCTTTTAGTTCCCTTCCCATAGGCCTAAGAAAATTCAATTAAACGTTTTGGTTCCAAACAAAGAGAGATACTCGATTTAAAGGTAACGTCTTCTCTTAAGTTCTTTTGTATTATTTTACTTTTCCATCCACTTAAACTATTTTTATTACTTTGTTTTATAAAAACAATAGTATCCAAAATATACTTTATTGTTTTTATGATAATGATTCAAACTTCCTTTACACACACTTCCTTCTAATTGGTAAAGTACATACTATTTCTATTGACGGCGTACTACTACCTAACAAAACGAGGATTATTCAATGTTCTCCTACCACCTCTTATGTCAGCCATTAAGAATACACTAAATTTATATTGGATATATATTATATTTATAATGTTTATATTTGTCTTTATTTTTTTTTATAAAATTCCATTATGGCTTCCATATTGGGAAAATACAGTAATTTCATGTGGGGAAGTGTGGACTATCGCCCCGTCAAAGAGATATGACTCGTTCATTCCATACGTGGAAGACATAAAAGATGGATAAAAGATGGAGATAATGAAACAATATATTTTTTTATACTAGAATTATAATATACCTATTTATCATTAATTTTACATTCCATTAAATATGAAATAGAAATGAAAGTAGCGTTCATGCATACGTACGGCTTGCCGTTACAAGGAACATTGCATATCCTTTCTTATCTCCAAATGTTATGTTCTATTATAAATACATACATATATATATATATACTATATATATATGATATATATGATATCTAATTCATGAATATCATTCTGTAGATAATGAAATTTTGACAACATGGACAACTTTTAAACATAACAAGTTCATTTTTGACAGATGGACCAAATATCGACAAAATGACCATTAATAACTTAAATGATTGAATAATGTTTATAACATGGTAATAAGTGATATAAATTGAGAAATAAACTTGAATAGGGATCTTAATCATCTAGAAATTAACTTATGTTTTTTTATTCAGGAAGAACATGGATCAAACGAGTCAAGTCGGACATGAGGTAAGGGGTTTCTTAGCTAACTTTAAATTCCATGAGATTTCCATTTTTTCCACTTATTTATTGCATGTGGTGTATTTTGTACTATCAATGGATATATATTATCATGATTATTTTTATATAAATTTTATTCTGTGATTCATTTGGTGGTTATTAACTTTGGGTCATACGACTCAATTGATTACAACGTGGTAAGGGGTTTTCTTATCAGTTTTTATTCCTGTGACATTCATGCTATATTTCCACTATTTCATTTTGTGTGGTGTATGTAATTCCTATGATTTTAATCTTTGTGTAATATTATTTAATTTATGGGAATTTTCATCTTCATTTTATGATCATTCTTTTAAGGGGTGTATGTTTTGTATGTTACAAAATCGGTAAGGGAACCGTTCACCCTCCTCTTTTTCAAGGACTTCATTTATGTTTTGCCATTTAATTTACACTTTATTATGTAGGGATATGTTCATATGTATCGTTATTTATATAAATTTTACATACAAATTATGGGATTCTATTTTATCTCTCATCAACTATTTTTCTAAAATTTTATGTGATGTCTTTAGGCATTGTAATTTTTGTAAGGGAACTTCATTACCCAATTTCAATTCTTTGGGTTAAACTTCTACATCTTGATTATGAAATTCTATGAATAGTTGTGAATGAACTATGATTTATTTACACATAATAACCACTTACATATGGTGTATTCTTATTTTTTCACACATAATCATGTCATTGATTTGTCTTTAATCTAAGGTTATGATGTTATTAAGGGACTTCGTCTAAATTTACATTCTGTTGAAAATTATTTTCCGTTATACACCAAGTCACTTTTATATGGTGTATATACATCCATTGGAAATATTATATCATGAATCCCATTATTCTAAGGATATTATAATCATTGATTAATATTATTCCTTAATTATCGGTGTTTTTTCATCTCTCATTTGGTTAGGAACTGTTTAACTAAAATATCGGTTAAAATGTTTTAAATATTAATTCATCTAAATATTTATCTTTAATTTCCATGTTTTAAAAATGTTTTTAGGGTTAATTTATATGGACATTAATGTTATGAAATGATTATTCATTTAAAATATTAAAAATGGTATGGAACACTTTGATTCAAAAATCCCTTTATTAAATTTTTTAAATGGTTATGAAAATTGATTGATATAGAAATTTTTATTTCAATATCATGAAATTATATATTGTGATTTAAATGTGGACATTTTATTTTACCATTATTCTTGCATTATGTGTTACAAAAATGTTATTATTATTGGGTATTTTTACGTATATGTGTGGTTCCGTGATAAACCTATTGCTGGTGATACCGAGATAGCTCTCCAATGCATTGGGTAATGGGATGGAGGTAAAAATTTATGTTTCTAATAAAATATTTATGTAATAAACTATTATGGGTATTCCAATGTAACTACCTACGTTTTTGTTAAATCTACAATGTACGTATGATATTAATGGCACAAGTTACCTTTATGAGTTATGATTACTACATGTTAGTCATAAATAATAGGATTTCACAAGGTCTAATATGAATGAAAAGAATGGTTTCATTGATTTGTATTTATTTATGGGTTAATGTTTTTTTACTTATATTATAACCCTTACTGAGCATTTTAGGCTCACCCCATTTTTTGAAATGTTTTTTCACTGGGATTAATAATGAATAGGGTAAATGATGGGATCATGGAAAATTCATGATGTCTAAAAAATTGAGGTAGACATGTTTTTAAAGAGTTTCTTATTTTATGAAAAATCAGGATACTAAGTAGTAGAGTCTACATGTAATTTTTAAGTAGATATGTAGTAGATATGGCCTAATTCTCTAAAACACTAGACCTGAAATGATCTTCATTGTGAATTCTTGGCTTTACTTAATATTTTGTAATGTTTAAGGCTTGGTACTTATAGTTTCCAAAACAAAATAATAACTCCAGTACCATAGACATATTGTTATGTCATTATAAATATGGTAAAACCATATTCATTATTCTATCCATCCTATGAAAGAAAAAATCAGCATATGTGCATACGTATGACATAATGTCTCCATGTCATATGGTATTCTGTTATTCAACACTTAATTATTTGTATGTTTATAATAAAGCGTATAACTAATGTAAATAATAAATATAATTTTTTTTGATTCTATATATATGATAAAACAACCCATTAAATACTCTTCACCTTTAATAGAATAATATTATTTTTTGTGCATACGTTCGGATTACCATCTCTATGAATGTGATAGGATTCATTTCCCATCATAACCACTCAAAAATAAATTTGATTTTATGATTTAAAATATTGGTTAAGAACGTAATATCTTATATGAATAAAATACATTCTATCTATAACAAACATTACTTACGTGACAAAACATATATAATAAAATGAACTAGTTAACAACCAAAACAATGATACTACGTAAATATTATTAACTATGAAATATTAGAAGGTCATATATGATATCATGTTTATGTATGCGGTTCTTGTATAATATAATAAAAAATTTAACTGTTATACATGAGGTAAATGTACCCTCGACTAAGGAAAAGTACCAGGTTTGGGGTTTTCATCTATATTTTTTTCCCGTGAGATTCATGCTATATTTTACACTATTTTCTTTTATGTGGTATATGTACAACCCATTGCTATATTATTTCTATAACATGCATTAATTTATGTGTAATTACATCTTCATTGTATGATCCTTCTTTTATGGGGTATTTGTGTCGTACTTTACCAAATCGTTAAGGGAATTTCTAATTTCGATTTCTACTCATTTGGTTTTACTCAAACATCATTGATTATTTTACTGCAAAATTTATTATAAAATCACTATTAATTTATTTATGTAGTAATTCAACTGTGCTATGCATGGATATACTTTTTATACACATAATCACTCCGTTGATAAATTCTGAAGACCTCAATATGAACTTCATTAGAGTAATATTAACTCAATTTCCATTCATTGAGTTAAACATCCAAGTCATTAGTGTGGTTTTTATAAGAATATGTGTGAATGTCCTATGATTGGTTTACAAAAAATATATAATCATATTGAGTGTATTTATATATTTCACACATAATTATTTCATTGATTTATCTTTATTCTAACGATACAATCTTTATAAAATATTTCAAATCAATTTACATTCCATTGTGAGTTCTTTGTTGTTATGCGCCGATTCACTTTTATATAGTGTATATACTGTACATAGACATTGTGTATCAGGAATCCCTTTATTCTCAAGATATAATAAATTTTTTATTACCTCAATTATTTTTACTCAAGAATCTCTCATTTGGTTAGTAACTATATTTTTAACATCTTCTTTACAAATAATGAGTCTTTTAAATGTTTCCATGAAAAGGGGGTATTTCTATCAAATAGTTTTATTGATGTTTTTCATCTATGCCAATATCATTAATTTTTCATTATCGAGGATGATTTATTATAATAAAATAATCAAAATTGTATAGAATGTGTTTTTGTTTACTATGGATGTGTTGTTTTCATACCATTCATGGTTTGTTGTTGAAATATTAACATTTTTATGCTAGTTTTAACCTGAATTTTTATGTTATGTTTCAACTTTTTCATATGCGGAATGCACTGTACTTAATATGTGATGGGTGGAGCTCACTAGATCTCCTCAATTCATTGGTAGGTCTCATGGGATGAACTACTGTCTTGGCATAAGGCTTTGAAAAAATTATTATTTTAGTCATGGAAGGAGGCCTTAACTATGTGGTCATGATGTATGAAATTATGAAATCCATCTTTATAAAATTATCAATTGATATTTCATGTGATTATTCGACTTGTAGAATATCCATGTGAATAGTTAAATGGCATTATTTGATATATATTTTCCGTATTATACTGATGTTTAGGTTTAAAAGGATTGTGTTTTTTCTTATATATTGCCTAAAATATTTATGATTATTTATGAATGATTTTGCTATATTGTTATCCTTATTGAGCATCTGAGCTCACCCATTTCATGTGTTTTTTCCCATGATGTGAATTGGTATATTATGATTAACTTATAGGGACATGCTAAGGGATATGAGTGTGTTCAAAGGGGACACAATGTTGTTGTTTTTAATTTAATGATGTAATGTAAAACTTTTTTATGTATCTAGTACATCAAAGGCTAATAAACAAATCCATCATTCAAGATAAGATCTATTGTGGTAATGCCAATGTAATTTAACAATGCACCAAATCTAGTTAACTAGGTTCGGGGAGTTATAGATGGTATCCGAAGAAGGTTAGTAAAAACATTGGAAGCTAGATTTTGAAAAACTATTGTTAGAAAACACTACCATAAGATATAATTTGAGGATTAGTACATAAGAACATCCAAAAAAATTGGCCATTTAATATTATGTGGGTTTTCCAAAAAATACATCCCTGTCTAGAAACGAGAAGGTTGAGTATGATTAGGAATATATGTACCAAGACGTAATACCAGAAAACACCACATTAAGCTAGACTCGGACGAGAACTATTGCACGACAATGAGCCTTGCTTCACTACTTGTTACAACACTCCTAGGGGATACGATTAGGGTAATTCACTTTTTCATTACAAACCAATTTGAAGGATTTTAATTTAAAATGAGAATAAATATCCTTTGTTACTCCTAATGAGTATTTGATTTAAAATAAGGTGTCATGATATTCTCTAAATAATTTTATGACTATTATTACTCACACTATGCTTTCTGGTTTTAGTCTATTGCTGGATTCTAGAAAATTCATAGTAATATTGAACATGATGTACATGGTTGGCTCAATGTTGGAAATGAGAAACTAAAATAACTTTTATGATAGGAATAAAAGATATCTTATTCATGCCGAAGTAGGTTTCCCAAAATATGATTGACAATATATAGACTAACCAACTCCAAAACTCAAAAAAGAGGATAATGATAAGAGCTCCTGTAGTGGAGACCATGGAGAAAAGAAGTCTCAATTTCCATCATGCCTGAAATGTGGAAGGAGACACCCATGAAAGTGTCTCAATGGACCAAATGATTTTTTTATGTGTGGGAATGAAGTACATAAAGGTTAGGAATTTCTGATGGAAAATGAAGAGTACTATGAAAAAAATAAAAATGATTCTATGAATCCATCTACAGTCATTTTCCATAAATGTAGGGGACCTAGGTATTAACTGAGTCAATTCCCTATTTTATAGGATAACTACTAGGTCACGGAAGAACCTATGTGTAAATAAATAGATAGCGAAATGGTTAAACGTAATAATTATTTTTTTATGGTAGAATTTTATGTTTTATGCATAACCTTGAAATTTTTATACGATAATGCTATTTGAGGAAGATTTATCTTTTATTTTGAATATAGTTTAAAAGGATCATATGGGTTTATATGATCCTTGAATTCGAGGAAATTACATATGATTAATTTTTGGGATGAAAATGCAAGGTATGAGAAAACATTTGTGGGTAAATTCTGTTACCATTATTTTGAGGAATTTATTTAATTTTGGTAATGATATAATATATAGTTTTGAAAATGATACAATATAGAAACCGTGTGAAAACCCATCACATTGGACAAAGATGCGGGAATCGATCCCACAACCAATGTGAAACTGGGATTTATCATATACCACAGAACTATGTGATGTCCTTAGTTAGTGTGACTAATTATTTTTTTTATAAAATGAATTTATTGATCAATAATATGTTGATTTTGGATATTATGTTTGTCAAATGTATATCATTAGTATAGGAAAATTATGTGGTGGTTATGTGATAAATGTTATTTTGGAAGACATTTGCTCTTTTGGGGACACTATATGCCGATGAAAAATAGAATACTATGAGATTTAATTTGAGGAGTAATGTTGGATTTTTATTTTTTAAGAATATATGTCTTTTTAATAGAGAATCTAGATATTAATGAAAATTATTAACCTATCATATTGAATATGTGATTTGGTTAATCATACATTTGTATAAGACTCTAAGAGTAGTTGATGTTATTTGGAGATAAATGTAAAAATTTACAATGAATGACTATGTGACTAAATTCATCCGGTTTTTGGGTTTCAGTCTTAATTTGGATTGTTTGGAAGGATTTTAAGGAAAATATTTTGTTGAGGGGTCATTATTGAACTTTTTTTATTGTTTGTTTAATTTTGGAATTTAAGATTTGAATTTATTTCTATAAAGGATTATCCATTTTGGGGATCATCGAATCATGTACTAATTATTTAGTTTTGGTTAAAATCTAAAAATAAGTGAAATATATAGTTCAACCTTTGTGGATTATATGATTTTATTAAATTTTATTCTAGCGCTTCAGGTGTGACCATGTCATCTTGAGTACTCATAATTTAGAAAAAAAGATGATTTAGTGGTTGAAATTTATTGAAACATGAAACTATACATAATAAGTAAGTATATCTCTTTATGGTCATATTCAATCTCATAAATAAATTACTTAATATTATGATATTGAAAATAAAACAAAAAAATTTGTTTATAACTTTTCCTACTGGAAAAATAATGACCATTTAACACATCCCATGTTTGTAGTTTTCTTGTTGTATACTTTATCATAATCATGTTTTCTATCAATATCTATCAGAACATAACACTAAATATATCTTATATATCAATTTTTTTTCTTACATGGAATCCTCATATGGGTTATCTCGACTGACCTTTCTACTTATCTTTCTTTCATTTAAAGTGATTGTTTTATTGACAAATTTTTTTATATGGTACTTAAAATGGTGGTCCCAATACCAATTTTAAAATTTTGAGGATGTAACTTCCAAAAGTGGTGAAGAATGTTGCACCCCATGAGTTCAGAGTATGTTATTTTCTTTAGAGTAATTCAATAGTGTGCGCTACACACAACACTGAGTTTGAGCACACCACGAGTTACAAAACTATTCGTTCAAAAAATGGTTATGACTATTATTTACTAATTTATTTAATTTATATATTCCATATAATTTTAATATCCATATTACGTGTTTCTTAGTCATGATATAATGACAAATTCATTTTTTCAGATAAATCATTATTTTTCAAAAAAATGAAATTTTACCACCTTTTAATGGAAAATCCTTTTTAAATGCCATATTTGACACTATTATATATTTAATTATTAAAAATAAACATATTCTATATAAGCGGTACATTAAAATTTATTTTGGATAAATTTTTTGTGCTTCTCTGATAACATTTAAATTTTGATTAATAGTGAAAAATACTAAATTTTAATTGTAAACAACTTTTTTAAAGGAAATAATTTATAGTGTAATATTATTCCATTGAATGATTTTGATGTATAATTATATTATATTTCTATCATTTAAAACAATTTTGTCCATTCGAGGTAATTTTACCTTTAAATTGGATATAAGCACATATCAATCTTTTGATAGTATTTACTTATAAAAACCCTACTTTCAGGTTTTGACAACTGTAATATTTTTTAATATTAACTAATACAAATTATATGTTTTAAATGTGGTAAAATAGACCTCATTTTTTAATTTGGAATAACAAAATTATATTTGTGTTAATTTTTTGTATTTTTCTAAAACATTCAATTTTTGATTAATAGTGAAAAACTATGCATTATATTTTACAGCCAAGTTTTTTTTAAATAATTATTTTTAATTTATATTTATTTTAAAGTCAAAATAGATACATAATACCTTATTAGTCAAATTTAAGTCATCAAATTCATTTTATAATACGATTAGATCTATAAAATGTTATTGAACATTTTATTGCCTTTTACTAACCTTCTAGCCAAATTAGCAAATTTTCATGAAAAGTAATTTTACTACTTCTATGAACAAAATTTAAATATCTGAGAGACATGGTTTACATTCGTAATTAAAAATGTAGTTCTATAAGTTGAAAATAATTTTTAGTGAATAGTAACTTTAAATTTTAATTTACCACGATTAAAATTAAATAGTGTATTTAAATGTAAAAATGATATTATAATTACACTAACACATGTCAAAATTATTTTGGATAAGTGTATTTCAACCAAATTCATCCTTATGAATAAAATATGATCCTTTTCACCCCCATGGATTAGAGTAGTACATTTATTATTATTTCATTTAATGAAAAGTTAAAAGTGATAAATTTAATTTTTAATAACAATGTTTTTTAATAAATGGTTATACATAATATAAATTAAACTATAATTATTTATTATAAATATAATAATGTTTCATATATAAATGATTTTTATTTATAATTTTTAGACACTAAATAATTAAATTTATTTATGACACAAGGATTATGCTGTAGTTATCTTATTAATGAATGATTAAAACCATTGATATTAAAAATAAAAAAATCAACCTAAATTGAAAATTTTGTTTCATTAAATGAATTATTTTGATTAATTTGACATGATAAGGTTTATTTAATTTATTTTTTAAAATTATTCATGTTTTGTTGACTTTCACTAAAACCAAATACTAAATTGTGTCAAAATTGACCTAAATGAGTATTTAAAACAAATACTATATTATCAAATGATATAATATTACTAAAAATATATGGTTTAGAAAATAGAAATATATAATGAAAGTAATGTTATAAATTAACCACTTTAGGATCTCTTTGAATTTTTTATGTTTTTATCAAAAATTTAATAAAAAATAAAAGAGGATATGGTAAAAGATCATCTATTTCACCAAAAAATGAAATCTAAAATATATGATTAATATGGCGATATAAACTTATCTAAAACCTATTGTTTGAGATAATTTTGACCCATACCTACTATAGCCTTGAAATAAATCCGTTTTGATCCATTATATTAATAAAATGATTTTATAATAAAATAATATTTCAAGCTTTTCGTGAAGTGAACCTCAACTCACTTATAAATGAGTGCATACCCATCTCTCAAAAGAAAACCACCAATGACATTTGGATCTGCCAACCCTAGCTCAAATACCCTCCCAACTACCCTCACATGAAACTAGAGGCCTTACATTGATCGTAAATCCATCATATGGACCCCTTTTGATCAAATCAAAAGGAATATCCCAAAGAAGTGGTAATAATTTAATCACCTCATTCAATATTCTTTTCTTATTCCAATTCTTATTTCATTATTGTTTCCAAATAAAAAATAATAACTAAAGTAACTTCTATATACTATGATGTTATTATAAAAATGGTACAACCATATTAATTATTCTATACATCCTATGAATAACAAAGTCACCCTACGTATATACATATGACTAACTGTATCCACATCGTGGTGTAGTTTGTTATTAAAAACTACATTTTTTGTATGAATATAATAAGGAGTATAACAGATGAAAAAAAATATATAACATGTTAAAAATAATATATATATGAAATACCATCCAATTACATATGATTTCACCATCAATATAATGATATTGTCGCTTGTGCGTACGTACAAATTGTCTCCATGAACGTGATATGATTCATTTTCCATCATAACCATTCTAAAATAAATTTCATTTTATGAATCAAAATAATGTTTATGAACTTAAAAAAATAATTATACGTTTAAAATACATCCTATCCATATCAAAATAACACTTACATAATAAAATATATAATGGAAAATGAATTAGTTAACACCTGAATTAATGATACTACTGAAATATTATTAATAAAGAAATATTAAAAGATAATATATTATATAATATTTATATATGTGGTTCTGGTATAATGTAATAACAATGGTTTAACTATTTTATATGAGGTTAAATTACCCTCTACACAGGAAAAGTACCTGGTAAGGGGTTTTCATCTCACTTTTTATTCCCATGAGATTCAGGATATATTTTCCACTATTTCCATTTATATGGTGTATGTATTGCCCATGATTTTATTATTAGTGTAATATAATTTAATTTATGGTTATTTAAATCTTCATTTTATGATCTATTTTTTCATGGGGTGTATGTTTCGAATATTTCGAAATCTGTAAGGGAATTTCAAATTTCGATTTCCACTCAATTGGGATTTACGCAAAATTCATTGATTATATTACTCCAAGATTATATGTGAAGTCACTATTTATTTATTTATATTTTGATTTACAATCCATGTTGGGTGGATATATTTTTTATTCACATAATCACTCTATTGTTAAATTCTCAAGTCATTGATATGAACATGGTAAGAGTAATCTTAACTCAATATCATTTCATTGACTTAAACATCCAAGTCCTTGGTGTTGTTTTTACACCAATATGAGTGAATATAAACTAATTTATTTACAATTAATATCCAATCATATTCAGTGTATTTATATTTGTCACACATAATTATGGCAATGATTTATCCTTAACCGAAAGATATTGTGTTTATAATGAATTTCATCACTATTTATATACCATTGATAATTAATTGTTATTACACGCCAATTCACTATTATATGGTGTATATACAGTACATTGACCTACTATATCATGAATTAAATTATTCTAATGATATTAATATTTCGTATTACCTTAATTACTTTTATTCAACCATCTGTCATTTTATTAGTAAACTTAACTAAAATATCATTTTAATCATTTTAAGGATTTATTCTTCTAAATCATTCTCATTAATGTCCACTGTTTAGAAATGCTATTAATTATTTATTTATAAGGACATGAATTTTTTTTTAAATTGAAATTAATTTTATATGTTTCAATGTGGTAAGAAACACTTTGATTCAAAAATTTATTTTTAACATTTTGTTTATAAATAATGAGACATTTAATAGTTTTGAAGAAAAAAGGGATATTTCTCTCAATTTGTTTTACTGATTATTTTCATCTATGTCAATATCCATCATTATTATTGATTGAGGATGATTTATTATAATAAAATCTTCCATGTTGTATTGAATGAGTTATGTTTGACTGTGGATGTGATATTTTATACAATTCATGGTTTGTGGTTAAAATATTGACATTTTGTATGCTAGTTTTAATAAAAAGGTTAATGTTATGTTTCATCCTTTTCATGTCAAGAATGAATTAGACATAGTAAGTGACATGTGGAGCTTTCTATAGCTCCTCAATTCATTAGTAGGTCTTATAGGGAAAACTAGTGTCTTAGAACAAGGCATTGACCAAATTATTTTTTGTACTCATGGCATGAGGTCTTGACTATGTGGTTATGATGTCTGATATTATGCATTCCATCATTATGAAAATAACTATTTATATTACATGTGACTGTTCGACTAGTGGAGTACCCATGTCAATAAGTAAATTGAATTATTTTATTTATATTTTACTTATTATACTAATGTATAAGTTTTAATGTCCTGTGTTTTGGTCTTACACATTTCCTTAAATGTTTATCATTATTTATGAAAGATTACTCTATATAGTTATCCTTAATGATCATCTGAGCTCACCCATTTCTTATGTTTTCTTTTTCCTAGGATGTGAAGAAATATATTATGATAGACCTGCAGGGATAGGCAATGGGATATGAGTTTTTTCAGTGGGGACACAATGTTTGTTTTTTTATTTCACGATGTTATGTAAAACTTATGTATTATCTAGTAATTCCAAGGCTACTAAACTAATTAGTCATTCGATAGTTGATCTCTTGTGATCATGAAAATATTTGGTAATAATGCACCTAATCTGGGTAACGTGGGTTGGGGAATTACATGAATAATGATATTTTATGAAATTTTTTATTAATTTCAAGTACATGATACATTATATGAATAACGTGTGTAAAAATTAATAATTATTTGGGAATAATGTTTCAAAATATTTTCTGAAATAATCTAAAGTGTATGTTTTAATGACTAAGGTTAAAACATTAATATATTTTGAGGTTATCAAGTTAAATTTGGATTGTGAGTTAATTATTTATTTAATGATGAATATTGAACCATTAGTTTTATTAAGAAAATTTCATGGTGAAATATCTATTTAAATCATAAATAGGTTTATACATTTCGTATATTAACGTACCCTGTGATAAAAATTTTAGTTATGGAAAATATATAATAATAGGAGGAATATTTTTTATTATTTTGAGGATTATGTTATCCATTAAAAGTATATTTTAATTATATAGGAATGAAAAAATAATACTAAAAAAATATTTTTTTATTGAAAAATATGTAATTTTCCAATAAATTAACTAAATGATAAAATTATACACCTCAAGTAGTTGTATTTCCTTCTATTCATAGTCTATGTGGTAAAATAATTCCTAAAACTCATGGGAAATGATCAAGAAATAAATCTTTCATCCTATTACATTCATTTTTATGATCTTATGGTATTTTTTACAACTTAATGGTTTATAGTTTTGTTTTCACTAACCATCCAATGATCATTAAATTAATTTTGATAAATTTGATCAGTCACTATAAATAAATATTTAGAAATTAGTATCTCCTCAATTTCCATAATTATACATCCCTCTATTAGTCTCCTCTTCTGAAACCTATTTATATGTTATTCTAGACGCCATTAACATTCCCCCTTCCATATTTTCTAATGTATTTCAATTAATTATTTTATATTATGTTAATTTTCAAAAAATATTCTTTCAAATTATAAAATATTGATGATTTTGTTTCATAACAAATTTAAAGGATGTAATTTATTAATGGATTGAGAATAAAACCCCAAGATATTTTAACATTTACAATGTTTGATATCATACAAGATAACAAAAAAAAAGATATAATGACAATGATATTTTAAATATTAACATTATAATATAGACATTCAAATAGAGTGTATGAATAGAATAAAAACATTTTAAAATATAATTATGAAGATCCTATGAAAATAATTTTTTTATTAAATCATTGAAAATAATCTCACAATTTTTTGTAATGTGATATTATGCTACAAAAATATGTTTTCATCAAAGATGGGTTTTGTTTATTTTTGTGATAAAATATAATATTTTTTTTCTACCACTAAAAACAGATATTTTTGAAAGAATTTACATCTATTTTGAAATCAGGGTGTCAAAATTATCTTATAGGGATTTTGTGTGAACATTTTTATTATTTTTATTTTGATAGATTGAGAAAAATAATGATATTTATTAGAACATCTATTTTTTGGTTCAAGAATATTTAAGGATATATTTTTTAAATGGATTCAAATAATATTAAATTTATTTAATTTTATATATATATCATGTTTTTTATTGGAATAAATATTTTGAATGATTTTTGTATTAAAATATTATACACTTAAACCAAATCCTCAAAAATCGGTTTCTATCGCATTTTGTGTGATAAATTATATATTACAATAAATATTTTTTTAATTTTATTTTATAAACTACAATAAATATTATGAATAATAATAATTAATATTAGTTATCTAGTCCAACCTAATTGATGGAAAAATGAGTACTAACCATTTTCAAAATACTTTTCTCTTTGAAAAGGGTTAATAATAAATATTAGTTACAAATAATGTGAAGCCGTTATGAAAATATATCTAAAGACTTACATATCAATATTTTATGAGATAATTCATTCTTCCACATCCATGTGTTGAAATTATGTATTTCAATCCTAATTGGAATTGGTAATGACATATATATTATATTACTTGATATATAAATTGGAAATTACAAATTATTTACATTAATAAAAGTGATATGATTTATAAGGGATATGTTTTTTCCGTTATAAGATTTTATATTGGATTTGAATGAATTATTTTTATGATTTAATTTTTATTTTTTTTAATAATTTAACATTTTCCTAGAATACCATTGCAACCCCAACGCAGTGATCGTGAAAGAAAAAAAATCATATTAATGATTCTAAACAATATAATATTGATATTGTTTTGAATTAAATATATATTTTAGATTAAAAGATTAATTTTTTTAAAAAAATAATATATTTAAATACATGTACTATTTTCTTGTATTAAATAACAAATTAAATGAATAGTATAAAGAATGCTAGTAATGATATTTTAGGGAATATTTTTTATTTAATTATTTAAATATCATAAATCATGAGGATTGTAAATCAAGATGGAGGTGGTAAAAATTTTCATCCATTTATTGTTTGTTGTATAAATTTACTTAATTATTATATTTTAACCCATTCATAATGGAAAAGGTTGTTACAATATTTAATGATAAATGTGGTTTTCAAAAGCCTAATTAAAATGGAAAGGTTAAAATTGATTTCTTGACATATATTAATTTAATATATTCATTTTAGTAAGATTATAACCAATTAGCTTGAATGGCGCGAAGGCCTTTTTTTATTTTCTTATCGATAATCCCCTATTTATGGGTTGAAGGGGGTACCAAACATGGCCTGTATGGCCAAAGAACAATTCCTGACACGACCGGAAGGCCAATACATGACCCAAAGGCTCAGAGGAATACTATGCCCATACATGACTCGTATGTACAACCCACTAAAACTCCCCCTTCCCCAACATCTGCATCTTTGATCTCCTACCTCCCCACCTTGAATTACTGATCGATTAGAATTTCCCTATACAAAGCTGCACTGTGCCTGGTCTCGATGGCGGTTTCCATATCCTATCATTTTCCCAATCCGGTTCGGTCTTCTTCTAGTTTCTACTACACTTGTTTCTCTTATCCTCTTATGGGGCCTTCTCCATGTGAACCGAGCAACTCCAAGGTCTCTGTGGCCTGAAGGCCTTTGATGAGCAGAAAGCCCTTGACACTGGTTGTCCCAAACTAGTTTCCCAAAGGCCCAAATCTGGTGAATAGTTCTGGTAGCTATAGTACCCACTAAAATACTGCTACATTACTACTACATTTAAAAAAATTCACCTTCACTCGGTTATCAACCTAGCTCACTTGGATGAAAAGTAGGATCCCTTAAAACTCGAGTACATGCTGATTGGCAAGATTATAATCTCCTTATATTTGAAACCAATTAATTTGGAACTATTATCATGATTTAGATATGTATTCTCCTATAATATTTCATGTATTTCCAAATGTGTGCATCTGTATCAATAAAAAGGACACCTCATCTTTCACCATATACACCCTTCAATGGCCATTTGGATAAGATAATACATTCCAAAATAAAATCCCATAATACATCCTTATTACATATAGTTCTCTTATAATTGTTTGAATACAATTCATAGAGGTACTTAAGTGTAATGAAAATGATTTTATTGAATTATTGGTATAACATTTAACAGAGATTTCTTGTTTTATGTCATCTTATAAAATATTAAAAACACTTCTAACTACTATTATATAACAATAAAAGTATCTAAAATATAAATTTATTTTTGTTAATTTATTAACCTTAATCCATTACCTTCTACAAAAAAATTGGCTTGTAACCATCATTCATATTCAAAGCAGACTACCACCTCGCGAACAGATATAATTACTTTCTCATCACCAATTTTCTTTATGAGTTATAATAATTGATTTAATATATACATATATATTCCTGAAAAATAAACCATTATGTAAACATAATCTTTCATCAACATTATTAGATATCAATCATTTTAAAATGGGTAACTTCACTTGTGCATACGTGTGTATTACCACCTCTTTGATCCCATGTGATTAATTTTTCATCACTTCATTAGATGGATGGTATGAATAAGTGTATTTAGCGATATAATATTATATTTTTGATATAATAATAATTATTAAATTATTATATGATACTTATATTCTATCCCTGATGTCTGTTTAAAAATGGAAAAGTCACTCATGCATATGTATGTTCAACCATCTTCTTAAGTCTAATGCAATTAATATTTCAGAAAAATATTCTATTTTTCTGTAAGGGATTATAATTAATAAAAAAATTATAAATATTTCATGATTATTTCTCCTAATATGAATGAATAATAAACACCTTGACCACCTTCAAAATACTAGAGTAATTTTGAAATTATGAACCTAAAGTCCTCATAATATTAAATGTTGAAATAACGAAATAATTACTAAAATATATCTTGGAAATACATTAAAATAAATTTATTAAATATAAATTTATAAAACTATGAACGTTTCATATAGTGTAAATATTTAATATATCTTTTTTATACATGTGTTAATGGACATTTATTTCAATTAGGACATGAGATAAGGGTTTTCTTAGACCAATTTTTTATCATTATGCTATATATCTTATTCTTTTATTCTATTATGACATTATTATGTGTGAAATATCATTTTTATATAGTTCATATAATATATTATTTTACTTATTGTTGATATTAATGATCACTCAATTGTTTAATTTTAAATTCTATGATATGATCTTTATATGGGCTTTCCCAATCTCATTTATATCTAAGTGGAATATTCCATACTTATAATTTTTTTTACATTAAGTGGTATATATAATACACATTAATTTCATCCATTATAATTATATGGAATATTATGGGGATATAAAAAAAATTTGTGGTTCTCTCTTTAGTGATAGTTTGAATTAGGTATTAACAATTCGTTGTGGTTTCTTTAGATCATTATTATTACATTGGGAGTTATTTATGCTTATATTTATGTTTATGAGGTTAGAAAACATTCCACGTGATATATAAAATAAATAATAATCGTATGTTCATTATATTTAATATTTATTTTAGGAATATTATATAATGGAGGTTATAATTCAAATGTTACCATAGTTTTAAGGGATTTATGTTTCAGTAAAATTTTAATTGAGATTGTTTATGCTTGAATTTCTATATTAGAAAATATATTTTAATTATATGATAAACCTCATTAATTTATCATCTAAAATTTATATTTATCAAAATTTTATTTTTTTGTAAAATTTTTTATTATTTAATTCTAAAAAATTAATATAAATTTAATTAAGAAATGTATACCTTGTTTGCCCACTTTTCGTCGGGAAACCATTTTCTTCTATATCCATGATTTCATAATTTTTTTGAAAATATTTTTAAATATTATCCAAAGAATTTTAAATTTTATTCTCACCAATATTTTATATTTTAGAAAAATGAATAAATATTATATTATATTTATTTTCAAAAAAATTAATGTTTCCCCATGGTGTGAACATAATATTGTATTAATGATTTTGAATGAACATAATTTTGAATAATCCTAAAAGCTAAATGAGTTCAAGATTCCTTGAGATGTTTTTTTTTAATTTTGAGTATTTTTTCCCTTATATTTTATAAATGTATTGTTTCTTAAAAGATATATTCAATGGGGAATGAATATTTTCTTCAAGTGAGATATAAATGATCTGTTATGATATATCTATTAATCAATGAAAATAGAAACTTATAGTATGTATGTTTCACTAAAAATATTTTCAAATTATACCACCCTTATCTATTATAAGGATGGATTTTAATTATCATGTAGACCATTTTGTTGCATATGTATATGAATATATGAATGAAAATTTTTTATTATATTTTTGAAAAAATAGGGATTCATATTTTATTACTATGTTCTAATTCATTGAAATTAATGATGATAATGTATTGGAATGATATATCCGTTGATTATTGGGGATTTTTATATAGATATTGATGAATGGAAATCATTATAAATCTTACTAATACATTCAGTAAATAGATAGAGATAACTTATTATAGGTTACTCATAAGGTATCTTTGAAATCTACCTGTCATGTTTTCTAGAAGTTATTTGAAAATGATATTCCATATTTAGAGAATATTGTATTCTATATTTTTTTTCATATTTTGATAGATCATATGGTAAAAAGTTAATTTGACATAACTCATAATTTTTTTCTTAAGTAACTCTCATTTTTATTCCAAACATTATTCCATGAAAAGGGATTTTTACCCATATTTTGATCGCTACAATATTACTTATTTTTCTCTCAAACAAATTGATTATTTAATAATATGATTATCTTCATATATGATCAATGATGACTGTCATTTTTAAAAGAATTTATTTACCATTTTTAGCATTTTATAGCACCATTTAAATGTTTACATTTCCCACAATGATAAAGGATCATGTCAAATTACTTTTTTCCAGATGAGTTTCCTATGTGAATAATTTTCCATGAGTTAATTAGTACATTTTGTAAAATAATAAAATCAATGTATAGTATAAAATTTTTTCAGATGAATACATGTGAATTCTAATATTATAGTTTTTACTTATTATATCAACATGTAAACCTAAAATATTCATCTGGTATGTATGTGATCTAATATTGTTCTATGATGTTATATGTTTTTATGGGTAAAATTGTGTCATTTTATTCATTATAAAATCTTGAAATTTAAATATTACATTTCCTGTATTAGATATTGCAGTTCAAGTTCAGTGTTGTTATAATCCCCTCCCAAAACACATCTAATAAATTAAAATTAAAAATTCTACCATTATAAGGACATTTTAATCAGTTATTCTTAATTCAAATAAAGGTGTTAAATATCCGATGAATAACATCATGAAAAATTACATAATATGGTAAAAAATAAAAATTATTTTTAATGGATTAGTGTGAGAAAGAAATTTCACTATATAATTAAAAATAATTTTCTAAATGATGATATAATCATAAATGTATTTAATAGAATATGTGTTTTCCATAAAAAAAATTCTCAATATAATTTTCCAACAAAATAAAATAAAAAAATGGATTTCCATATTTATTTATATCACATGTATAACACCTCAATACAGTAGTAAGAGAAATAAATAATCCAATAATATAACTTGATTTGGATTGAACAACCATCCCATTTTAATATAAAAACATACAATTAAACATTTTCTCCAACCAACTTTAGTCCCACTAAGTTTCCTTAAACCAATAAATTTATAGTCTTTAAATAATAGATTACAAAATGTTATAAAATGTTAATTAAACTATAAAAATTATTTTATAGTATTATCTTCAATATAATTGGCTATTCTATGGTACACCACTTAAATGAACCAAATAATTATAAATTAGTATAAAAAATTTAACTAACAGTTTCCCAGAATATATTATTATTAAAATAATGGTATTTTTCTCAATTTAAACCCATGTATATATTTTATACAAGGATACTATCTAACTCCTTTCAAATGGATTGTTATTATCATGACTTGTTATCTTTGTAGTGACATGATTCAATACCCTAAAATGACATTAATATAATAAAACCCCTACAAAATATTCACTTTTAGGTTTATGATATTCAACATTACTTTTTGGAATGTTGAATAATTAAACAAGTATATATATAATGATAATGAATATTTATTAATCATTTTAGCATTAACACTGTGAAATGAAAAAAACTAGATCGTTTTCTAGTAATTGATGAAGCCATAAATTTCCATTAAATTTATCTTTCATGTATATGTTTTCCAATTATCACAAGTACATCCAATAGAAAAAAACCATGAATACATTAAATATCAAAATAGTTTTTCTATTCCTTAAACCATTATCCCAATTATGAACACAATATCTCATAAACCTCAAAGTCATTATTACAAATGACATTATAGTCATAAAAAACTACTAAGAAACAATTAAAAAATTTATTGAGGTTATATAACAGCAATTTTATTTGACTAAAAATATTTACTAGTTTATAATAAATGATAATGTATTTTTTATTAAATAAATAATTTTTATCTTAAAATCACTACTATAGACTCACTAAAACTTATTAGAAAAAACTGATAACAAATTTTTTCTTCCAATATATTTCTCATTCAAAAAAAATTATTATTTCTATTGAGAAATTCCCTAATTTCCTAAATCATGAATTTAAAATCAACTTATCCAATATAGGACGATCAATATGAATTTTACATCTGAGAAATCATTTTGAAAAATTATATTAAAACAATAATGAAAAAAATTATTTAATACTCCAAACATGTGTTAAGGAATAACAATTTATCTATATAGATAAGATATTTCAATAAATCATGTCGCTATTTTACTCAAAATAGATTCAATGAAAAACTAAAGAATGTATGATAATAGATATATCATTTCTAACAAAAAAATATAAATACCAACATAAAAGTGGTCATAAAAAATTATCCTAGTATAATGGAAAATTATTAGGGGAAATGTAAAGTCCATGCCTATGCATCACTATATCAATCATTCAATCACATTCAAAATAATATCTTAGATATAGGACGAATGAGAATGTGATAAATATATAAAATAATATATATATATATATATTAGAAATTAGCTAATAGGTTTATGACTAGACCACTCAAATAATTTTAAAGAGTAATTAGGGAAAAGTTATTAACATATCCTTCATATAAAACATGGTTCTACATCTACTAGAATGTTTATTAAATTAATTAAATATTATGTATGATTCATATGTATTTTCATCTTTTAGTGTAATAATAATAGTTTATTTTAATTAAATTTAGAAGAATTCTATGAGTTGAAAGTTGATTGAAGAGGGTTAATCAGGGGACTAATATCAATATATTGTAGTAGAATCCACTAGGATTATAAACATAGTCCATTGGGTGATGTATATAACATCATTTATAGATGTATCAATGGATCCACACTAACTATCTAGTGGACCAATACCAAAGAGATGATATGGAACTATGTTCATAGTGGTCTCACAATAAAAAAAAATATTATTGTAATTTTTCTACATTGATTGTAAAACCTATTAACAAATATTTTCTCCCCCAATAAAGTCATCCATGACCAAAACACCTTATTTTGGTCCCTTTTTTCTTCCAAAATGTCTTTAAGAAACATTTCACTAAAGATTAAAGGGTTTTCAATTACATTAATTTATTTTAGGTATGTATAAACACATATAAGTCTCTATTTTGGTATGAATCCCTTAATTAATCTCCCAATATATAAAATCAATAATTTTGGGGGGGTCTGTATGATTTTAGATATGTAGTTAATTGAAGTTATATCAAATGAATTTCATTTTAGAATTTTCTTCTAGATTTTATTGTTTTTAGGTACATTACATATTTTTTCATTTACATGGGGTTACATAGACCATTATTTATTTGGTTGTATTGGTGGGTATATTATCTTCTTGGCTATGTGACTTTGAATATTGGGTTGGTTAATTATGATTTAATTTACCCTAATTATATATGTTGATGGTGTTCCAGAATAATTAAGTCAATCTAGAGGTGAATGAAGTCAATATTATTACAGGTTATCAATCATGTTTAAAAAGGGTATATGTGACTGGTCTATACATGTAAATTATTTGAAGGGTGTTTATAACGGATTTTGATTATGGATATTTATATTATATATGTGAGAAGTGTGGGATAAAGAGGGGTGGGGGTATGGTTAGTTTGGATTAAAAAAAATCAAGAAGGTTTTTTTTATTTTTAATCCCCCAATGATTGGTAAAAGGGTTATGTTAGAGTATCATACCTGAATGTGATAGATCAAAAGAATACATGTTAAGATTAATGTAACATCTACAACCAAAATTTATTGAGTTTTTCATTATTTTATTAAATTTTTATATAATACTATTGATCAAAATAAATAATTTATAAAATAATAGTTTTATCCAGAAACTAATGAGAATTTTTTTCCATGTGTTGTGTGTTGGATTCATTTTAAACCCTACAACTATTAACCCTCTTGAGTTTGTGTATTGGTTATGCAGTTTCCAATAACATGTTTTGGTGAAGCACATTGGATTTTTTTCACCATATAAAATAAAAAATGTGATTTTTGTCTTACCAAAATATGTATTTTGTGATGTTCATGAATCAATATGCTCAGTTGGAATGTTGAACTTTATAATACTAAGATATGGGTTGAAGATATCAAGTAACGTGTAACACCTAAATAGGATTGAATCATTCATAGGGATGTTGTGGATTTTTATTGATATTTTGATTAGTTTTTTGACGAATATTCAATAATGTGTATGGATTATTTGAATGTGGTATAGAAAATTATATGTATAAGGAGGGGTATCCTCTTGGTGTTTTCAAAATTTTTATTGTGAAGAATTTAGAGGTAGGCAGAAAATATCCCAATGTTTATTTTCATTGATTTAATAATATAAATATATAAATGTAAAGGAATTTGGGATTGTATTGTGTAAATAATCTTTGGAGATTCACCATGTAATGTTTTAAGAAAGGCCAGTGAGTCATGAATAAACATGGGGGTATGTTAGGATATTATTTTAAGCTTCAAAAAGCGAATAAAGGTAGTAAGTTAATTAATTATTAAGAAGTATATTTATTGTAAATGTTTTAAATTTATTATACTATGTAATGTTTCATTATTGGATAATATTGAAAAAGTTGTTATTAAGAAATGTTTTATGAATGGAAATTTTCTCTGATGTTTTATACAGATAAGGAGTTTCAAAATTATGTGTAATGATTTCCATGAAAATTTGGGAGTGATACTTAATGATTCATTAAAATTAATAAATTTTTATAAATATGTTAATACCCCTATCATTTGATTTAACAATACTTGTTGATGATCCACTGGATATAAAATTCACAACCATCTTTCCAAAGGCTTTTCATACATGAAGGATTCATATAAGCACATAATAGCAAAAGAAAAAAAATTCAATAAGACCAACGATATTCAAAATGGTTTTTATATCATTGTAAAATATTTATTGATGGATGGAATACATTGAGTATTAAAAAATTATTTTGTCATGAGTACCGAAGGATAATGTCATCATGGGAATTTATTTCCACTTCTTGTAGGAATTTCCAAAAGAAGTTCACGTTCTTAAAGACTAGTTCAGCATAGATTGTCAAGCTAATAAAATGATAATATTCAAAACGAAATTTTGAAGGATCATAATTAAGATCAATTGGAGATAATTAGTGCATAAACATTCTGATAGTCAAGCTGTGTCTAGGCATATGATCACAAAATTATTCATTCGTGATGTAGTGAGAATAGGTATAGAACCAAGGGAGTGACAATTTTGTGTTTCTGAATAAATCGATATATCATGAAATGCTAGCGTGACTATCATTATGTAATATAATATGAAAAATTATACCCCCAATTCATGTAAAATTTAAAAGATTTGGTCACATCAACACAATTTCATTGTGTGATCCTTGGACATAGCCTATATATTTAAAGAGACTAAAATTCATAGATCCATTATGATTTTATTCATTCTTTATAAAGAAAAACAATGACTGCATGGTGATTGAAAAGTTATTAATATAATTTGAATATCGAGAAAATAACTTCACTAGTTAGTTTGATCATCAACAACCAAGTGAACAAAATAGTGATCCTAATAATAATTAGGGTCAATATCAGTTTGTATGGTGAATGTTTCAAAGGTACATGGGGAAATGAAAATTATTTTCATAGTTGGATCCCCCTTCCCATTGAATATCTCAGTAATGTCCAATGATGGTCCAATATTAGTATTAGGAAATTGGATACGAAACTTAGACTTATATTATAATATAATATATAAATATGTTTTAAAAATGTGCAAATTTTTTTAACCCCATAAAATACATATTTCATTTATAGTACTCTTATTGGTTTCATAGAAAAAATGTAAAATATATAGAGGTTTGAGGTCTGATTCCTATTAAGGGATTGTGTCTAATGATAATAATTTGGCAATATTTATATAATAAATAATGTTGTGTGAAAAATAATAAAGAAATTCAAGTATGATAGTTTTAATAATTTATGTAATATATAATAAATAGAAGAAATAATTACATATATTAAAATTAATGGCTGAATAGTGAAGGTATGAAAAATGTTGTCCATCTTGATCATATTATCAATTACATGGATTGTATAAAAAACACATTAATCATGGACTTATGCAATGATAAAAAAATATCATTCTATTATTAGAAAAATACCATAAATTAGACTATCTTATCAAACATAATGAAATATTGAAATGATATATAATATTTAAATCCACGTGTATCACTATAACAATAAGAATCAATCACATTAATGTAAATGGACATGAATTCATATCATAATGTTATACAAGGATCCAATTAAATATATATTTTCTTTAACTAGAACATGTCTACATAAATGTATTTCTAATAAGGATTGTTAATTTTTGTGGAGTCAACTGATATAAATGGGTATATTGGTGAATATATATTAGTCCATTATGAATTATATGATATTCACAACAAAATGGAACGCATCCTTGATGATAGAGTTGTAGTATTTGATATTTTAATTATATAAGGATGTTATTAAGAATTATTAAATTAATTAAATTGTTATATAGAAATGAAATTATTGAAAAATTACATTCTATTATAAAATGGATATTAAGATATTTGATGTACTGTTATGGTGGAATGGTATTTTTTTTAAAATAAAACCCCATATTGTTTTGGTAATAGTGAAACATAACATAATAAAATATAGAAATGTAAGGTAATTAAAATGATATCAAAATTATTAAAAATATAATGGTTAGGAAATACATACAATGAAATGTTCATTCCCAAGTAAGGATAATAGAATCCTTATAAACATTGGAGTATGAGATCTTAAATATTAATGTAGACAGCTATTTAGGAATATATACCTCACTAAATCACCATTGGAAAAAACTTAAAACACAAATACATTGGGTAAATATACATTGTATTATAAATTTCTTATGTACCAGGGTCTCTTAATAATGTTTGTTGATGGAGTAAATGAGAGAAAACCCATTTTTAATGGTTATGGTGTGGAGAGAAATGTGAAGAGGGAGTGTATTTAAAGAAAATGTGTTGAATATTATTGTTAGTTTCAATAAATGTTCCTTATACTGTATATAATCTAAATATAGATAACTATTGTTATTAATAAGTTTATAAACAATTGTATTTTATTTTTAACAACTAGATTTTTAATATTACAATTAATTTAATTGAACTACCCTAGAATATATGAAATTAAACAATATTCAAAATGATTTATATTTGAAAAAAATATTTTTTTGGCATTGTGAGAAACTTTTGATGTTTGTAAATATTATTTCATTATATTAAAATAATTTATTTCTATTAATAATCATAATTATTAAAAAAAATATATATTATTAATTGAAAAATAGTTATATAAAAACAGAGAAATAATTCTTATCACACACCAGAAACATAGTTTACAAATTTCATAAAAATTAAATTATCCAAAAAAATGAATAATTCATCATTGGATAATTTAGTATAATCAATATATATTTTAATTCCTATTTCATAATTCATTATTGATATGGGATCAACATAAATATTAAATAAAAACAATTATTTATTTAAAAATAATGATTGTACATAAAAACTATAAATACCCCATTTTATGGAACTTGTATGAGGTAACTATAATGTCTTGATCCTAGTTCACTCAACAATAACGGAACTGTGTGGCCATATAGCCTCAAAGGATCCTCGTCACACACTAGAGGATACTGAATAATATTGTAGGCCCCATGTAGATCATAGGAGATATTATAACATAATGGTTAGAGTGTATAGATATAATATAATAATATTAATCAAATGTTTAATAATATAAACAAAAAAGAAACTAAGGAATAAACAATAATCACATTGAAAACAAAGTAATTTCATCTAGAGGTGTCAAATGAAATTATGATCAAGTAATTCTACGTAAAAGAAAAATAATTCGTGGAATCAAAAATGTAGTATAATACACATACCAAAATTACAAAAAAAATCCAATTGAACCATCCGTATATATCATCACGATCCCAAATCCCAATCTTGTTCACCCTTTATCCTAATAAAAAATCATTCAAGTATCTATTAAAGGCCAATATCCTCGGTCCCGTCATGCATCCTTGATGTCTGTCCAGGTACTGAATGATTGATCGGATAGGGTCTGAGACAAAACTCAGCAGGCCACCACTATCATTTTCTATTTCATTTATAATCTATTCAAATAATATGATGTAGTTTATGGATACAATAAGAGTATATGTAATAGAATTATAAGCCATTTTTTCAATTTTATCGATTCTAACTATGACCAAGACACTAAATAGTAGGGATATCTATAAATCATTGATATTATCAATGTCAACCAATACCATGTGAGAATATTTTATGACAACACGGTATTGTTTCTCAAGAGAATTAATTTTTTTGGAAACCATATATTCTATTTAAAGTAGTTTCACATGATCCAAGAAACAGTAATGTCCAAGCCCTCATATCATGACATGTAAACTTTCAAAATTGGATCACTGGAGTATAAATTTCCATGTCATCCAAGAAATTCATATAACTGGTGTCTATGGATTATAAATGAACAAAGTATCTTATGAATTCATGAAACAATGGTCTTAGGAGTATAAATTTCTATGGAATCCAAATAAGATCTTCAAATCCATAGAGTATAAATTTCCAAGGAATCCTAAAACAATTGATATATATATAAAGCGTATAAAAATACAATTCCAACTAATACATTCATTAAATCAATGGTTTATAAATGTATAATTCATCCTATTAAGTACATTAAATATTTCATTCACCCCTTTGTATTTGTATACAATCCAAGGGATAAAATAGTTTATACAATTTGTATAAAATTTCCAAGTGCACAGGGTGATTACAATAAATATCCATTCACCTTAATACCTCATTAATTTACCAATTATACAAGGTGATCTCATCACCCAACAAATGTGGCTTAAATGAGATATAAATTTAAAAATAACCCCATAGGTGGTTTCGGTTGGGGTTCAAAACCCCTAGGATTAATATATGTGATCATAACATGTATCATTACATTTTATATCAATTATCAAATGGTTTAGTTAATTTAGAAAAAATCACCAAAAAAATATGATGTGCATCACATTAAAAACCATATATAAATAATAATACAATGGGAGAAAAGGTATAGACAGCTTACATAAAAATGGTAGAGGAAAACCCATCCATTATAAGCCTATGATTTAATCCATTTCAAATGAAAATAGAAGAACATTTGAATATCCAAAAACAAAGGAATATGATACAACAACAAAATATCATCATTGATACAAAGGAAAATTATGAATGGATGGACAGTAAGAGAGAACATATCATTTATTATCCAGAGAGACATACATTGAATGAATCAAAGTTCAGATAGGGGATATATTCATAATCCCAAGTTAGGAATTCATGGAAGAGATCCTTGATAGGACCTCCCATGAATGGGATAAGAGATGTGACTTATTCTCTAAAAATAAGTTGTCTAGTATACTTTTATAAATTAAAAAATAGTTATTACACCGTGACAAACCATTAAACACCATGTAATTTTTTGGTTTTCCCCCTCTGAGGAAATCCCATGACATGTTCTGAATGTTTCCTGAAACATTAAAAGTATGTAATGAATAATACATATTCATATCTATGTCTATTTATGAATTACATAGTGTTTTAAGAGGGTTAAAATGAGAATAAATCTGATCTTAAGCATTGAATACACTAATATTTTTAAAAGATTGTTTTACTGACTTTTGATGGGAAACCATTTTTAAACCAAACTTTTGACAATTTTATAAGCTCTATTGGTCAAAATAAAATTATTCTTTATTATTGGGACATTGAAATTTACTTTTGTTAAATTTTTTTTATTTTTCTGACAATGTTCATTTTTTAATGAATAGTGAAAAAATACTGCATTTTATATCAATACTACATTTTCTTCTAATTTAATATTATGGGTAGATTATCTTTTTAATTGGTTTTAAAGTTTAAATAGAATATATTTTTACCATTTAATACAATGGTGGTCATTGGGATAAATTTCACTTTGGAATTGGGAATAAACAAGTGCCAAACTTATCATAGATATTATTTCAAAAAAACCAGCTATTTTTTAGACAACAGGAATTATTTTTAAATTAATTATTGCAATTTATGTGTTTGGAATATGTTCAAATAGATTACATATTTGGAATCAGAAGGTCTAAATTATGTAATAATTACTCTTTTGTTTTTGGACATTATGAATAGTAATGATAGTAATTATCTTTAATTATCTTGATTAATTAGTAATTGGGTAGTTAAGGATAATAAAATAATAAATTAATAATAAAAAATGACCCCAAAATGTGTCCTAATGCTACAGGTTGTGTCATGGCCGACGATGGGATACCATGTGCCAAACTTAGGGACCCCATGGAATAAATTTTGTGTGATAATGACTTTTTATCTTTTTATTTTTAAAGAAAGTTAAATATAACAAAGTATGTAACATCTAAGTAAAACAATTTTAATTTTGTCTAAATAAATGATATCTTAGACTATAAATATTCATTGTAAATATAAAACGATTTCCTACATCATAGAATTGTTTTTATTATTTTTTGAAATTAAATAAATTAAATTATTTTTGACATCATGATGATGCAGCGATTACCTCAATAATGAACGATTTAAATAAAATGAAAAGAAAATGTAAAATATAAGACTTAAACTTGTAAAAAACATATTGGTTGAGTATATTTATAACCCTTATCACCTTATCATCTAAATATATTAATTTTGGACCTTTTAAATCCGAAACACATTTCAATATAAAGTAACATTTTATAACATTCCAAGAGTTCCCCTCCTCTCCTCTTATAAAAGGCACCCACCTCTACCTCTTTACACACACCTCTAAAGCCATTGGATCGGCCAATATCTGACCATTTTATCTCTCCACATCCCTCTATTCATCCTAGAATCCTTACCTTATGCAGAACGCTCTTCAAGAAACCCTTTTTCTACAAACCAAGAGGAGTTACCCGGTTTAAAGGTAAAGACTTCTCTAATGTTCTATTGTTTTATTTTGCTTCTCCAACCCCCTAAAATATTTTTATTCATGTATTTTGTAACAACACCAGTATATTCAATATAGTAGGATGTTTTTATAATATGTATTCGATCTACACTTACACACACCTACATCTAATGGTTAAAGAGCATATTGTTTCCGTGGATGGCGAATTTCTGCCTCACGAAACGATGATTGTTCAATATTATTCTAACACCATAAAAGGTTCCCATTAAGATGACACTATATTTATATATGATATATAATATTTTTATGTTTTCTGTAAGCTTCTGTATTTTTCATTTATGGAATACCTTTATGGTTTACATTATGGGTAAACGTGATATCTTCATTTTTGGAAGTGCGGACTACCGCCCCCTCAAAGTGATTTGATTCGTTAATTCCATATGTGGGACATATAAGGGATGGAGTTACTTATATTATATATGATATTATACTGGAATTATAATATACCTTTTTATCATTATGATTCCATTCCATTAAATAAGAAATAGAGATGAAATTAGCGTTCATGCGTATGTATGGATTACCGTCTCCATGAACGGTGCATTTCATTTCTTACCTCTAAATGTTATTCAATATTATAAATTCATGTATATACTGGATATATATGATATATATGATATCTACATCATTAATATAATTCTGGATATAATGGATACATGAACAACTTGTAATTACAAAGAGTTTATTTTTGACTCAAGTACCAAAGATCGACCCAACGACCATTATTAACATAAATAATTACATAGTGTTAATAACATGGTAATAAGTTATATAAAAGTAATAATGAACATGAAAATGGTTATTAATAAAGTATAAATTAACTCATGTTTATTATTCAGGAGGTTAAAGAACAATCGAGTCATGTCAGACCAGAGGTAAGAGACATCGTCTCAATCACCTTTCATTGAGGCATATTTTGTTTTATACAAAACATTATTTTATAAGGTGTATAAAAACATTTTACTTTTACATTTATTCAAAAGGAATCTTCTTTATATGATGTGTTTATTAAACAACATAAAAGATTGTTTTTTGTCTTACCTATGCGGCGACAACTACTTCTCCACCGCCGTGACCATTATTTGAGCTTTGGCTTCCTCCACAAGCCGTAACTTTTTAAAAAATAAATAAATACCATGTTTTACTTTACTTTTATTTTGGTATTGAAAATGGTTTTCATAATGTTTTTATATCAATGCGTTGTATTGATATTTTAGTGTAAATGTTATTTTTTCTTTATTCATGTTTTATGTGATATGATTATGTTATGGGTTTTGGGCATTGTTATGAAGACGGGTGGTTCCATGATAAAATAATTGGCAGGTGATCCCAATACAGCTCTCCTATGCATTGGGTAACACGAAGGGGTTAAACCTTAAGGTTTCTCTAAAGTGATTTAGGGAATATACTGTGATGGGTATTCCAAACGTAACAATGAGGGTCACTCCCTACGTAAGAATGTTATGAATGCCTCAAGTTACCTCTATGTCTTATGTTTTTATGAGTTATTCATAAATATTATGATTTCATGATATATGTTAATGTGATTATATTTTATGAGTAAAGTATGATTCCATTGATTCTTTTGTATACATGTACTAATGTTTCCTTTACGTATTTGTATATCCCTTATTTAGCTTTTTATGCTCATCAAATGTGTTTGAAATGTTTTTCACGGGTCAAGGGAAAACGGTACATGATATGATGATAGTGTCGAGGAAGTGTCAAGAAAAAATCCATGTTTTATTTTAAATATGTTTCTGTTGATGGGAAAAATGAATACTATCTTTTATGTAACCACTTTGTTTAAATGTGGAATTTAATGCATGATTTATGATCTAATTCTCTAAAAATATAAACCTAAAAATATCCTCAATGTGTATTCTTTAAATATCTCAAGATTAAGTAATTTGTAAGGCTGGGGCCTTATAGTTGGTATCAAAGGTCTATTTAGGTAACATTAGAAGTTAGAATTATAATTAAATGATTATCCAAAAATATTTTTTATGGTCAAATTTAAATAGTATAGCATTTGAAGATTACCATGTTGCTTCATATAAGACATGTTTGTTCAGAATGGTTTTCCGCATAGGAAACAGGGATGCAGTGATAGGAAGGCATACAGAAGGAAATGACCTTCTGAATCAACACCATGAGATGGTCGGAATTGGAACTGAATAGTTTGTTGCAGTAATGGCGCAGTTGACTCAAGTGATAAATGGTGGTGGTATCCATGCATGAGATCAGCCAGATCAACCTCAAAGGAACATGTTAGTGGTGGAACATTTCATGAGGCAACATCTCCCATCATTCAGAGGATCATCTGACCATGTGCTAGCTGAAAGGTGTATTAAAGCACTGGAGAAGATTTTTGATGTCATGGGGTGTTCAGACAATCAAAACGTTAGTCTTGCAATTTACCGTTTAGAGGGTCAAGAAGATCAATGGTGGTCGATGGTTAAAAATATCATGGACGCTGATGAGATTGATGCTCTCGACTGGGATGAATTTAAAGGTATGTTTCTTGAGAATTATTTTCCTAAGGCTGTTCGACTTAGGATGGAAAAACAATTCTTGGAATTGAGGCAAGAGGGCGACTCATTAGCTACTTCTGAAGAGAGGTTCACTGGATTGTCAAGGTATACCCCAAATTTGATTTACAGTTATGAAATGTTTTACGTGCAATGAGATGGGTCACTATGAATATGAGTGTCCGACAAAGAGCTCGAGTGATGAGAAACAGTCATACTACAGGAAGAAAGGGGTGGGGAAATCCATTGTAACTACTTCAGCAGATATTGGGCCATCAAATGAAGTGGTATAAGGTACTGTTTTTTGTTTTTTCTGGTTAAGCTAGTGTGTTGTTTGATGCAGGGTCTACACATTCTTTCATCTCTGAAAACATTTCTGGTAAAATGGGAATACCATCTCAATAAATGACTCCTGAACGTGTGGTAAAAACACCTGGGGGAAATGTTGAGGAAAATGAATTTATAAGAATCTTCTTATCCTTATCCATGGAAAGAACCTACTTTAAAAACTTATTGTATTACCTCTAGTAGAGTTTTATGTTATCCTGGGTATGAATTGGCTCTCTCTTTACCATGCTAAGATTGACTGTAGAGCTAAAGGAGATTATTTCTAGAAGGACTTTCAGTTTGTGTACAAGAATTAACCCTTACTGTTGATAACATATCAAGAGGCCGAGAAACTTGTAAAAGATGGAAATGAATGTAACCTTGCACATATTGTTGAAAACAAGGGAAATGTTCAGATTAGGGATGTGCCAATGGTAAATGAGTTTCCTGCTGTTTTTCCTGATGAGTTTCCTAGAATAATACCAGATCGGGAAGTTGAGTTTACTGTTGACTTAGTTCCTGATGCTAAGACAATTTAAAAACCCCGTTATCGAATGGCACAAATTGAACTTTTAGAGTTAAAGGAGAAATTGCAAGATTTTTTAGAGAAAGGTTGCATTCAACTTAGAACATCACCATGGGGTGCTCCTGTTTTATTTTTTAAAAATAAAGATGGTTCAATGAGACTTTGCAATGATTATAGAGCCTTGAATAACATCACTGTTAAGAACAAATATCCTTTGCCTCATATTGATGATTTGTTTGATCAGCACCAGGGAGCTCAGTATTTTTCAAAGATTGACCTGAGATCGGGGTACCATCAGTTGAAGGTAAAGGAATAAGATATTCCTAAGACTGCGTTTCCTATAAGATATGGCCATTATGAATTTTTAGTTATGCCTTTTGGGCTAATCAATGCACCTGCTTTTTTCATGGACCTTATGAATATGATTTTCCATGATTTCTTGGATAAGTTTTTGGTTGATTTCATTGATTATATTTTGGTGTTTTCTAAAAGTAAAGAGGCGCATGAAATGCATTTAAGGGTTATTTTGAAAACCATAAAAGAAAAAAAAAATTACGGGAAATTCAGAATGTGTGAGTTTTGGTTGCAACAAATTTCTTTCCTTGGTTACATTATTTCTAAAGATGGGATAAATATTGATCCTGCAAAAATAAAGGTTGTTGAAGAATGGCCGAGACCCACAAATTTAATTGAGATTAGTATCTTCCTAGGTTTGGCAGGATATTACTGAAGGTTTGTTAGAATTTTTTCCTGGTTATCTAGTCCTCTGACTAAGCTAACTCGGAAGGGTTTTATGTTTATCTGGACAAAAGAATGTGATGATTGTTTTCAGGAACTAAAAAGAAGATTGGTGAATGCTTCAGTTTTGGCACTAACTTTCAGGAATGGAAAGTTTGTTATCTATAGTGGTGCTTATTTGAAAGTACTTGGTTGTGTCCTAATGCAGAATGATCAGGTAATTGCATACGCATCATGTCAGTTTAAAACTCATGAGGTAAATTACCCTACACATGATTTGGAATTACCTGCTGTTTTTTTCTTTTTAAAAATATGGAGGCATCATTTTTATAGTGTAAAGTGTGAAATATATATTGATCACAAAAGATTAAAGTATATATTCACTCAGAAATAATTGAACATGAGACAGAGGAGATGGCTAGAATTAATCAAGGATTATGATTGTACAATTCATTACCATTCGGGAAAAGTAAAAAAAGTGGTTGATGCTTTGAGTCAAAAAATTAATGCTTCATTAACAATATTGTGTTTGGAACTCACTTCTTTTGGTTATGGATTTTATGAACATTGGCATAGAATTTTTTGGTTCAGGATGTCCTTCTGTTTTGTTTCAGGTATTAGTGAAATCATCCCTATCAGACAGAATTAAGCAAGCATAGAAGCAAGATAGTGAGTTGTAGAAAAAGGTAGAGCTAGTTCAGAAAGGTAAGTTGCCCAAATTCAACATTGATAATGATTGTGTTTTGAGATTTGGGAAGAGACTGTGTGTGTCGTGTGATTTACATTTGAAGAGAGAGTTGTTATGTGAATCTCATAGTTCTCCATTTTTAGTTAATCTAAGAAGTACTAAGATGTATAGAGATATTCAGGAGTATTACTGGTGGGACGAAATGAAAAGAGAAATTGCTGATTTTACTGTGATGTGCTTGACTTGTCAATATGTTAAAGTAGAGAAGCATTTACCATAAGGGATGCTTCATCCTTTACCAGTGCCAGAGTGGAAATGGGAGAATATATCCATGGAATTCATTGTGGGGTTTCCAAAGACAACTCGAGGTAATAATGCAATCTAGGTTATTGTTGATCGCTTGACTAAATCTATTCATTTCCTTGCTATAAGAGATAAATTTTCCCTAGATCAAATTTCATGTATGTATCTTAAAGAGATAGTCAGGTTACATGGAATTCCTCTCTCCATTGTATCTAATCGTGATCCCATGTTCACTTCTAACTTTTGGAAAAGCTTTCAGAATTCATTGGGTACTGAATTAAATTTTAGTAGAGCTTTTCATCCTCAATCAGATGGGCAGTTAGAACGAACAATTTAGACGTTGGAGGATATGCTATTTTCTTGCTCGATGGATTATCAGGGATGTTGGGACCAACTTCTTTCTTTGGTTGATTTTTCTTATAATAACAGTTTTCATTCTAGTATACAGATGGCACCATTTGAGGCATTATATGGGTAGCTCTGTCGAACACCAGCTTTTTGGGATGAAGTGGGTGAAAGGAAGTAGATGGGACCATAATTGGTAGAAGAGTTGGCAGAAAATGTTCAGCTGATACCGAAACACATGAGAACAGCTCAGAGCAGGCAGAAGAGTTATGTGGACAACAGGAGGAAGGATCTATCTTTTGAGGTAGGTGATCATGTTTTTCTCAATGTTTCACCATGGAAATGTGTGATGCGATTTGGTAAGAAAGGAAAGCTGAGTCCAAGGTTCATTGGATCATATGAAATTCTGGACAGAGTTGGATAAATTGCATATCGAGTGGGTTTACCTCCGAGTTTGTCTCAGGTACACAATGTTTTTCATGTTTCAATGTTAAGGAAGTATATTCCAGATCCATCTCATGTTTTGAGACCAGAATTAGTTCAGCTGGAAGATAATCTATCTTATAAAGAACCACCAGTCCAGATTCTTGACCACATAGAGCAAGTGTTGAAGAATAAGGTGATTCATCAAGTAAAGGTTTTGTGTAAAAAACACATGATTGAAGAGGCAACATGGCCGCTCAACCTGCTCTGACCCCAAGTGTCGATGTGCCTCTCCTAGTTGGAACCGGTGCAGAGGTAACTATGTGGTTTTGGGATTATTGGATCAGTGTTCTAAGAGCTTCAAGCCGATAGAGTTGGAGTGATATCGATTCTTTGGGTTCATCCTTTTTTCCATATTTCCATGGTGTTCTGTTATGGTTTTTATTTGTGGTGACGATGGCTTCCGGCGATCGGGTGCCTCCGGCCCTGGTTTAATCGGTGAAGATGACGACATTGATGGATATATGGTTTGGTGTTGTTTTTTGCTGCTTATGGTGGCGGACGTGGGTGACGATGGTGGGGTGATGGGATGATGGCGATAAAATGTAGACGGGATGGGGATTTCCTCAATGTAGTCGATGAAGTTCCTCGGTCGGCTTACGAGATTTGCGTGATTTGCAGTGATGATGGTTTGAATTCTGAAACCGGTGCGTGTTGATTGTCTTGGCGCGATGTTTTGATTCTGTTTTATTATTTTGATATTTGAAATATGTAATGTGCATTTTTTTATGGTGTGGCTGGATGTTGAAGGATTTTGTTGGTTCCCACTTACCCTCAAAGTGTATTTTCAATAAAATTAAATAAATGGATTTTGGCGAAGAGGCAACATTGGAATCTGAAAATGCAATGAGGGATAAATACCCCCACTCATTAATTAGAGAGTGTTTTAAGAAAATTAAAATGAGAATAAATCTAATTTTAAAAATGGAATACACTAATATTTTTAAAAGATTGTTTTACTACCTTATGATGGGGAAAAAAATTTAAATCAAACTTTTGACAATTTTAGAAGCTCTATTTTTCAAAATAATCATATTCTTTATGATCAGGACATAGAAATTTACTTTGGATAAATTTTTGGTATTTTTCTGACAGTGTTCATTTTTTAATGAATAGTGAAAAAATACGGCATTTCACATCAAAAATGCATTTTAATCTAATTTAATTATATGGTTATATTGTCTTTTTAATTGGTTTTAAAATTTAAAGAGAATATATTTTTTCCATGTAATCCAATGGTGGTCATTGGGATTAATTTCACATTGAAATTGGGAATAAACAAGTGCCAAACTTTTCATAGATATTTTTTAAAAAACCCCGCTATTTGTTTTGACACCGGTAATTATTCTTATATTAATTATTGAAATTTATATGTTTGTAATATGGTAAAATAGATTACATATTTGGAATCAAGAGGTCCATAATATGTAATCAAGGCTCTTTTGTTTTTGGACATTATGAATAGTAACGATGGCAATTATCTTTAATTATCATGATTAATTAGTAATCAGGTAGTTAAGGATAATAAAATAATATCATAATAATAAGAAATGACCCCAACATGTGTCCTAATGATATCGGTTGTGTATTGGCCGACCATCGGATGCCTTGCGTCAAACTTAGGGACCCCATGGAATCACTTTTGTCTGATAATGACTTTATCTTTTTATTTTTTTTAAAAGATAAATATAACAATGTATGTAACACCTAAGTAAAACAATTTTAATTTTGTATACATAAATGATCTCTTAGACTATAAATATTCATTAGAAATCAAAAAAAAATTCCTACATCATAGTAGTTTTTTTATAATTTTTAGACATTAAATAAATTAAATTATTTATGACATCATGATGATGCAACGATTACCTCATTAATGAACGATTTAAATATAATGAAATTATAATGTAAAATATAAGACTTGCACATGTCAAAAACCTATTGGATGAGTATATTTCGAACCCTTATCACTATATACTCTAAATATATCAATGTGGGACCTCTTAAATCCGAAACACATTTCAATTTAAAGTAACATTTTATAACTTTCCAAGAGTGCCCCTCCTCTCCTCTTATAAAAGGCCCCCACCTCTACCTCTTTACACACACATCTCAATCCATTATCTCAGAAAAGATCTGCTCATTTTATCTCTCCACATCCCACTATTCATCCTAGAATCCTTACCTTAGGAAGAAAGCTTTTCAAGAAACCCTTTTCGTATAAACCAAGAGGAGTTACCCGATTTAAAGGTAAAGACTTCTCTAATGTTCTTTTGTTTTATTTTGCTTCTCCAACCCCCTAAATTCTTATTATTCATTTATTTTGTAACAACATCAGTATCCTAAATATACTAGGATTTTTTTATAATAAGTATTCGAGCTACAGTTAGACAAACCTACATCTAATGGAAAAGAGCATACTGTTTCTGTGGATGGAAAATTTCTGCCTCCCGAAACAATGAATGTTCAATATTCTTATAAAACCTTCAAATGTGGCCATTAAGATGTAACTATATTTATATATGATATATAATATGTTTATGTTTTCCTTAATCTTATTTATTTTTCATTTATGGCATACTTTTATGGTTTCCATTATGGGTAAACGTGATATCTTCATTTTTGGAAGTGCGGACTACCGCACCCTCAAAGTGATTTGATTCGTTAATGCCATATGTGGGACATATAAGGGATGGAGATAATGATATTATATATGATATTATAATGGAATTATAATATATCTTTATATCATTATGATTCCATTCCGTTAAATAGGAAATATAAATGAAATTAGCGTTCACGCGTACGTACAGATTAACGTCTCCATTAATGGTGTATTTCATTTCTTACCTCTAAATGTTATGTAATATTATAAATTCATGTATATACTGGATATATATAATATATATTATATCTACATCATGAATATTATTCTAGATATAATGGATACATGAACAAATTGTAATTATAAAGAGTTTATTTTTGAATCAAGTACCAATGATTGACAAAACGACCATTATTAACTTAAATAAGTACATAGTGTTCACAACATGGTAATAAGTGATTTAAAAAGAATAATTAACTTCAAAAAGGTTCTTAAGAATGTAGAAATTAACTCATGTTTATTATTCTAGAGGTTAATGAAAGATCGAGTCAAGTCGGACCCGAGGTAAGGGACATCGTCTCAATCTCCTTTCATTGAGGCATATATTGTTTTATACACAACTTTCTATTATACTGTGTATAAACCGCTTTGACATTTATTTTTATTCAAAAGGAATATTTTTTATACAAAGATTTTACTAAACGACAAAAGGGCATGTTTTTTTGTCGTACGTATACGGCGAAAACAACTTCTCCACTACCATGACCATTATTTAAGCTTCGACTTCCTCTACAAGCCATAACATTTTTTTGGAAAAATAAATACCATGTTTCACTTTTCATTTATTTTTTTTATTAAAAATGGTTTTCATAATGTATTCATATCAATGTGTTTTATTGATATCTTGTGATTGAAAAGTGGAAATATTTTTTTTTTTCTTTTATGCATGTTTTATGTGATACGATTATGTTATGGTTCTTGAGAATTGTTATGAAGACGGGTGGTTACGTGATAAACTAAGGGTGGGTGAGCCTGATATAGCTCTCCGATGCATTGGGTAACGTGAAGGGGTTAACCGTTAAGGGTTCTCTGAAGATATTTAGGGAATATACTGTGATGATTATTCCAAACGTAACCATGATGGTTACTCCCTACGTAAGAATGTTATGAATGCCACAAGTTAAATCTATGTCCTATGTTTCTATGAGTTATTCATAAATATAATGATTTCATGAGGTTTGTTAATGAGATTCTGTTTTATGAGTAAACTATGATTCCATTTTTTCATATGTATACATGTACTAATGTTTCCTTTACGTATTTTTATATCCCTTGCTGAGCTTTTTATGCTCATCCCAAGTTTTTAAAAAAAATTCACATGTCAAGGGAAAGGTAAATGATATGATGATAGTGTCAAGGATGTGTCAAGAAAGAATCTAAGTTTTATTTTAAATATGTTTCCATTGATGGGAAAAATGAATACTATATTTTATGTAACCACTTTGTTTAAATGTAGAATGTAATGCATGATTTAAGATCTAATTCTCTAAAACTCTAAGCCTGAAAATATCCTCAATGTGTATTCTTGAAATATCTTAAGATTTAGTAATGTTTAAGGCTGGGGCCTTATAGTTCCGAACTGACCTATAATTGCAATGTATTGGAAACATGTTGTGTATTCCAAATAAACACCATGTATTCAAAATACACATCATGTATTTGGATAATATCCATCATTCAACCACTTTCATACAATTATAAAAACATACAATCCATCAAAATGAATCATCTTTGAAATCAATGAAAAAAATCAGAGTTTCAATAAGTTTTTATCAAAACGGTCAAAATAATTCATACCTTTTTGGTAAATATTGTTCTTATAATATTACTCCCATAAGTAAATTCATCTCTAAGTTTCCCTTCCATGGGTGGTCAATAATTTTATGAGATTATCACTAACCAATGGGTATGTACATCGGCCCCCCACTCCAATTTCATGTCATTTAAAAATAAATGCTTCCATTTAACCCGTACAAGAGGCTCTTACATTCCTAGAAAACCTTCATGCAATTTTCAAAAATAATGATGGGATTTTCTATGATAAAAACATATACCTCTAACTGAGATGATATTATACCATCTTGAATCCCTCTAGAATCTAAATGGGGGTGACATAATGAGGAAATGGAATTCGTTGTTACATAATCCATTTATGATTTGTCTTAGTGAAACACACATAGATCTTTTCATCTGTATATAGTCACCAATATGGTGTGACTTCCCTGACGAGATCCATGAAATCCCATCAGGAAATCCATGGTAACCTCTATTCATTTTCACTCTAGAATGTGAAAATTATATTGTATTCTAACAAGTAAACGGTGCTCAAAATTCACATATAATTAGGTGGAACATCAATTAATGATCCCAACAATATCCAACATCATCCCTAATAACCAGTATTGATGGTGTATGCAGTGATTCATATTGGTAGGACCGAGATAAATTTCAAATACACCGTCCTAGTACTCTCTCAAAAACTTTTACATGATTTTGGTAAGATCCCATACTCTTATATTGATTCACATGATCTCATCCTTGCTAATTACACAACGAGGGGTTCTTTACCTTAATGTCCATCCAGTTGGACAAATCCTTTAGAATATAATTTATTCATCATCTTCACACTCCATATAAGTGGAGTGTTCACCAATAATAATGACATTATTGACCTTCCATTATATTCATGAACATCCCTGATCATATCATAACATAGGGTAACAATCATCCACTCACAATTATCCCATGAAACATCATACGTCTCAAACCTCATGCTTAGTGAATCGAAAACAACATTAACCATTTTAGAGATGTAGGTAATATCAATGTAAAAGTACTAAAGGTAGTGAATACTCATTCATCTCTCATATTTAGGACATGATATGTAAATATGTACTTATATTTTTCTATTCTATGTATTGAAAAAAATCAGTCCTTATAAGTCATGCCTATAATAGTGTAATGCCTAAGAAACAGAGGAAAACTGAAGAATGTTCATCTGGTAGTTCCTCTCACATGGACTCTGCTGATGAGACCAGTGCAACATGACATTATCCTCAATCATATGAAGATCACACCTTCTAATAATCGAAGCATCACAATATGTAGAGTATCTTTTTCCTTCCTATGGTAGAATCAGATTTGGTGATAATGACACTCTTCCATTAATATCCTAAAAGGCTATCTCACGGGCATCTAACTAGAAGAACATCACACTAAGCTTATTCAATCCTGTATTAGGTGATTCTAAGGCTAAGAATATTTTTGAATGTTCCTATAAAAACATGGTAGACCCCATAAAATGAGTATTCCAATGGATCTTTTGGGATATTCCTATGAATGTATATTGATAACATTCTCTCGGTAAGATGAAACTTTTATGTTATAGATAATGTGACATAGGAAGTGGAAATTATCCATCCAAAAGGGGGGAATTGTGAGATTAACATATAATTGATTATCACTCAGTTTATTCAATATGATATCAATATTTTAGAAATTCTCATGTCGAGTGTGAGAATATAACACAATATCATTCCAAAATACTACAAAAACTAATCCATATATGGGTTGAAAAGAAGTTGTATTTGTGTTGGGAAAATAGTGGCCATGTCTGGGACCTAGAATGGATAGACTAGAAACTCATATAGGTCATACAATAGAAAAAAATATGTTTGAGGTCTGTTTGATGGTTGGACACACAACTTATAATAACTTGATCCTAGATTAATCTCCAAAAAACCTGAGTTCATTAGAGGTTGTTGTATATATCATCTATGAGGAATGTGATAATATTTTTTAACAAGTATATGATTGAATTTATTATAATTCAAATATATATCTAGGGTTTATGCAATTATATTGATAACATGGAATGGAGAACCCCATGAAAAAAGAAAAAGGATGTATTTACCTCTTAGATTCCATGTCCTATAGCTAGTTTTTAATATTTAGAAACTCTATAGTATGCATCTTATAAGGGGTAATGGATAATGTAACATCTCATAGAATAATCACTATGGAAAACTATAACTATCTATACAATGGTAGTACTAATTATTAATCTTAGAAAATTCCCTTGAAATGATCAACCATTTGAGGGAAATATCTATGTCTCATTCACTAATCATCAAGATTTAAGCTTTAAATATAGGTTATTATCCTTCCAATCCCATAATTATCATATCTAACTTGAATTTCTGGGACTTCCCAGTCACACTTTTAAATAAAAAATGCCCTTCTTAGTTATCTAAATGTCACCCTCTGAAAATATAAATCAATGAATTAATGATATGTAACGAACCAGCCAATGGATCCTCGACCAAAAATCCACTATAACTAGTTATTTTTTATAGTCTATAGTACTAACTCATACACAACTACACATATTCCATAGGCTTCCAACTAGTAGAGAAGGTACAATGATTCATTTAGGGTGATTATACCCTATTAATCAAATTAATCCCCATGAGGTAGAGATGAAATAATATAACACAACAAAAGATAATCATACATAGCTAAAACAATCTCCAAAAACAAGGCACACACTCCCAAACAAGTGTATTATTTCATTTCAAATCACATCATTCTTAGTATAAAGGAAAAATCGATACCAAGAAAATATGAAAAATCCTAAAAATGTGTCATAAAACCCATTCTAGTCACCTCTTCTATTCACATCCTTAAGTTCCAAATCATTACTCGCGAATATCCACATTTCCCATATACTAAATGATAACCATGAAGTTGAATTTGGTACCCAATGGGGTCCCATAAAATGTGTGTGTACGACTCAATGGGCCACTACCAATGATGCCTACAAAATATCATGTATAAGAAGTATATGTAGAAGTATGGAAAATAAATTGAAAATAAAATTAATAACTAGGTTATACTGGTTAATAATTACTACCTTAATCACATAGATCATTACATCCTTGTGTTAGCTATATTCAACATCTATGATTCAGCCTATGTTTGTTAATTGACCAAAATATTTGGAGATTAATGTTCTCAATATCACATGGATATTCATTTCATGAAACAATGAATATATGAAAACATTCAATGGAGTCTTGGTGTATAAATTATCATCATGAACATTTTTAGAGCCACATAGCCTCATTCCATCACCTCAACCCATTAACATCATTTGTGGGCCCTAGAGCATTAGTCCAAACTAACCCATGGGAGTAGAGCCTTGGAACAAAATCACAAACCTGGTGTTAGAGAATAATTATATCTCTCCAACCATACCATTCACTCACATAATCATTAATCAATATCCATTTGAATCATTTTCCATTTTCTGCAATCATTTCAAAACTTTTATTACATATTCAAATCAATCCATACACCCCCAGAAGTTTTTTCAAAAGATAAACACAATTAACATTGGTTTCATTTTATAATATATTATTTATGTGAAAAAAAATTATAAATTGTTCTATCTTATAAACCCATAAATTTAATAATAAAACACTCAATTTTGTGTAAAAGTAAGAGGCACATCCCATGAGTGTCACTATGACCATCCATATCAATCTCAAAGGATTCCATAGGAGTTTGGAGGTGTTTAATTCCTTATTAAATTAACCAATTTTAAATTTTCTACTATGTAGTGAAAATGGAAATCCTATACAAACCAAGAAAAACAAAATGCACATAAATAATATCAAGACATTGGTATATAACTTATATACCTCCTAAATCAAGTACTAAGTAAAACAATTTCTTAAAACATATCCCATGATATTAACTCTATCACCATTTAAATCTCCATTATATAATCTATGAGATCATCAATTATTAACCTATGGAAGTTGAATGTAAATTAAACAAACGAGAATAACCTCATGGAATCCTGTGTTTAATGTATCTTAATCCATGCCATTGTATATCTAAATGGGAGGATAATCGGATGAGGTTTTCTTAAATATGAAGGGGGATATGGGAAAATAAACAGTTATAATTAGCCACATGTTTTGGGAGCATGATTGGCTAAACTGTGCACCAACTTTTCACCACCATCATTCCAATACTGCTTGGGTAAAATGGTATCCGGAGAATCCTGCATAGTTTAATGAACCACGTAATGTCCATGTAGATTGGATCTATCAAAAATCACATTAGTTGGCCCTACTTCATTTTTAATTTTACCAAACAATAACTACCCCTCTATAGGGAGCATGGTCCTGGGGCATTGTTTTCCCAAACCATGTGCCAATCATGCAACATATACCATGTGGCCTCTTTTCTACCTCTTTCATGACTAGAACCCATAATCCAACCCATGGATCATTATATTCTTGGGAGAAATTTCATTAACCATTTTATAGAAGATATCCAAAATTAAAATAAAATATAGTACAATATTATATATATTGATTTTACACAGCAAATATTATCAATAGTGACAAACTATGTCATATCAAGAAAAAATAGGATCCTATGATGTGGAATCCACCTATATCAATGGTGAACTTCTTGAATAGGTGTAAAATATCATGTTAAAACCCCAACAATGTTTTGAGGTTCAATAGACTACTAGAAAACCAAACATCAAGCCCAAGGATCAAAAAAACAGGTTCTTAAAGTTATTAATGATATATATTTTTATAGAAATGAGATGATATTTATATAGATTCTACCATAATAGTACCTCTCATGGAAGAAAGTCTGTAACTCTTATCAATAGGTATCAAATATATTGTATAGATATGGTCCATACATTGACCCAGAGATATAGCCTAACGAAATTGAGTATGTCTGCCCTAATATCACTATAAATTTGGTACGTAGCTACCTTTGACATGTACACAATCATATCCAAATCATTCGGTCAAACTCCAGTTACATACTTGATGAGAATCTTCTGACATATCTCCAAAATTAAGAGTCGGTGTAGACCATCTTCCACATGAAACTAGAGGAATAGTCTTACATAATCATTTTAGATGTCTCGTCCTTCTCCACCCACAATAACCGACTAGGTATCTATCACATCGGCTCCTCATATGTACCTTCCTCCCATAGTGATTACAATGATAATAACAACCAACACTCATACCATACCTGTAATATTCATTAGAAGTAGACTCAAACGGTCTCTTTTGGCCACCTAAAACTTAGTCACTATGTCGAGTGGATGATTTAATATACTATTCTACCATAGATATACATAAGTTAATTTCAATAATCATCCCATGATTTATTATTTATTTCATACTTATATTCCAGAAAACATTCACCTATGATATGATACGTACCAATGGCCAACACCAGACCCCCTGGATTTCTATACCATATCACTTAATATAATATGTTTGAAATGATATATATTTTTAAAAAACACAAATCTTATATGTTTTATAATGTTCCCAACTTCAGATTTATAAACATTTTTTCTCTATATTCACTCAATGTATCATGAAATAAATAATTATAGTAGGATGTCTGGAAATCCCTATATGCTATATACCAATGAAGTTCTATAAAATTATTTCTATCCCACAATATCCATGAAGAATCATAAAGAAAATATATATCCAACATCACTTTACTATCATGAGGTGTCTTTAGATTCTTAACAATCAATAACATATCTCTAGAAATGGCTCTCCGTCCTGGGTTCCACCATTCCCCAAAAGGGGGGTAGATGCTTCTACTGAAACACAAGTGTTAAATCTACCATAGAAGTGGTTGGAGTTAGCTATCCATAAATGTAATTTATAAAATGTAAGAAGATCTCTCTGAACTAGGCACTAGAACCCATTTTAGGACTAAAAGGTTATGACGTAAGATGTAATATTATAGGTTATCCTATTGGCCTAAGTCCGATCACCTTATGGGAATGGTATTCACCACCATCCTCTTTCATGTTTTGAGGTCTTTTTTATATCATAACTTAAAAATTTCCAAAAAAAACCTCATAAAATATTTGATAACAACTGTATAATAGTTATATTGTCTTGATTGGAACAATCCATCATGAACACAATCACACCCCTCTTTCTCCTACTAAGACTATTTTTGGGCTATATACTATTCATTAGAATCCAATTGTTAAGGTTATGTCTTTTCTAAATTCTATACAGCATGTAAGGGGTTCCAGTATATAGAGTTTCAATTTTAATTCATATAGTTATATACCCTTAAAATAAAGATTTATATCCCCATTTATGGGTAAATTTTTTATTTCAATTTTTAATTTTCTTTAAATTCATTATAATTTATTTAGAAATTGTCTTCATTTTTTTAGACATATGGATCACCACTTCCTACTTAAATGGGACCATACACCATAGAAATTGAATTTTTTTTTCAATTTAATACCATGAATTAATTTATTATCCCTTCAATGAAATGTAATAAAAATGACGGATTAATCAAATAACAACAAAAAAACGTTTCGAGAAATGAACATAGTAACAAATACTTGTCACATAATTACCCATGAAATATAAATCAAGCTGTACATATAATGATGAATTATGCAAATTCCATTTTCTTCTGAGGCCATGGTAAAATCCATAATCATAGAGAATAACAAACATCATGTGGTTCACCCAACATTCAAGTAAAATACACTATAATAGGAATATACTAGAACATCATAACCCATACAAGAAAATTATAAATTTTCATAAAAATTGGTCGAAACTCACACTAATATATCATTAAAACATTAAACAACTTACTAGTATCATGTATAATATTCCCAAACGATAAGATAAAATACACCTTTAATTTGATTCCACACTATGACATCCTAGACCTGGATCGGTTAAAAGTAACTTAACACGGTTGTTCCCATGGCCTCGTGAACACTTATCCATACACCAGAGGGTTTTGATTAGTAGCGAGGGTCCTTGGTGTAAGAGTGGGATAACTACAACCTCATGTTCAAAGTATATCACAATTTTATAATCATATACATCAATATGAGAAGTATATAAACAACTAAGTAGTTGATGAATATAATACCATTATATGAATAACCATGTAATATCATCCAATAATTTTGATACACAATGGAAATCATGTAATATTATAAAAAACCCATGTAATACCTGGAAACTATAATCCATTACAATACATGTATTAAAAGAACAAAAATGAAAAAATAACTATCTATAGATTCCCTCAGCTACCCAATAACATGTCATGGGTTCCCCTACTATTATTCATAAATCAATCAACCATCTACAAGGGGGAGCTTTCCCATGTCCATAACTATATCCATGATGTTTTTTGGTACAAAATTTAATTCCAATCAAGTATTTAAATAACACTCAATAGTCGAACAAGAATGGTGTATATAACATTTCTAGTCTATGCATGTAATCTCATGCAGTGTACAGATACAACTGGTGTATATGTAATAATAAAATATGTGATATAGTCAAGTCCATAAAGTCTCACTATTAAATAGTTTCTAAATAAAATAGGTTGTATACATATAATGATATGTAACTACATCATATTACACGATATGATCATGTGTTTGGCCTATATGATCCATGGTCATAAGAGTGTTAATTTTATAGTCAACTAAATAAGATATGTAAAACTAGTAAATAAGATCCAAGGTGTTGTAATTTCCATGGAATCCTTTCTTGTCCTGTATAATAGTAAACTAGATCCCTGGAGTATAAATTTCTATGGAATTCAAAAAAACCATTTAACTGAGATCCCAAGAGTTAAAATGACCAATTAATATTAAGAAGTCATGTGACCTGGATCTAATTTGTTGAAATGTGCAAGGAATCCAATTATTCTTATGGGATCAAATGAGTATAAATATCCTATGAATCCAAATATGTTTCCTGAATAACTCAAGTTTAAGTTTACATTGAATCGTAATAATTTCATTGGATCCGAGGAGTATAAATTTCCAAGGAATCCTAATATGATAATTAACTATTTCATAATTTTAATTATATTTATATACTAGGTGAGGGATAAAAAATAATTTCATTAATATAAAAAGAAAATTTTTTACATGGTTCATACAAATTTTAATAATTAACTTTGATATGTCATTCAATTCTTAATTTTAAATTGTTATCCCATCACACCACGATTATGGAATAAGCATGATAAAAAGATAGAAATAAACCCATGGGTGGGTTGGGTTGGCATTGACAACCTCCAAGATTAATAGACAGTTTCATGTTATGTCTTATACATGGTGATATTCACTTAAAAATGTTAAATTAATTTAGAATTCATTTCATGAAATTTCAAGAATGTGAGACTCTGTCAATAACCTATAAACAATGAGGCATTGAGGGAAATGTAACAGACCACCCGAATAATCTTTTCTAAGGAAAACTCATCTAGTCTAAACTAGTATATGTATTCATTTTATAAGAAAATATATGAAGGGAAAAAATGAAAAAATATGGCATAAGATCCATTAACAAAATAGCATTACTAATTACGAATAAAATGAAAAAACATGGAAAAGGAATATAGATCCCAACTAGTGAACATATAAGGAGATCTATCATGAAATATTTGGATAACAGATCAGGGAGATAATGAAAATTCAATGATATCATGTCACACCCCAATCACAAGATTCAATTATTTTATATTATTATTCAATGTCGAAATTTTGGTTGATGTTTGGGTTCATATCGCAACTTAAATTTTTTAGGATTGATGAATTTGGTGGGTTGTAGATTGGTGCATAGGCACTTCCTGGTGATCACTAAGCGTGTGGTTTTCCCCGGTGCCCGTGCATATTACCATTACCTAAAATAAAAAATTTAGGTGAATAATATACTGTAAATTTTGTTAAAATTATAATAATATCTTTTTTGGGTAGAAAAAAATATTTATTATAAAGAATTGTTATAAATATAATTATTATTAAATTTTTATTAATATCATTATTATTTAAAAAGAGTGAAATAAAAAATATTAATTTTAATATTTTTGTTATTATTATTATTATTATCTTACTGTGTGTTTGTTTTGTTTTTACCCTAATCAGATCCTCCTTCTAGAAAGTACCCGCCAAATTAGCACAACCTCTCCCTACTACCTGTGTGACATCCAATGGAATAAGCTCCATGGAAGGACCTCCCAAAATGCTATGTGAAGACCCTTGGCTAGACCTCCCTTCCCTTTAAACCCCCTAATCTAGATTCCCGATGCATTTCCCCTTCGTCAACTGAACCATCTCCCTGAGGGTGCATACTCTCTTCTAACAACACTACCGGAACAACCCCCCATGTCTGGATCCTCCCTCGGCAGCAGTGACAGCCTCCGCTGCCTCCTATCTAGAACGCAGTTTCCCCCCTCTGGTGTGCATCCCATTGATTTTTGTTTTTATTCAATTTTGTTGAAGCACAGGGTTTCAGGTATTTCAATTTTTATTTTTCTCATTTTCCTAGGTAAGCAGATGGGTATTTTGGGTATCTTCTTCCTTCCACTGAGGTGTTGTCATGTTTTTATGTGTTTGAGGTTGGTGAATTTTCTTATTTTTCATTCCGGTGAATTTTTTTTATACTTTTTTTCTTTTAATTAATTTTTTTAAAATTAGTACACATACTCATAATTTGTTTGTCTAGATAGTTTAATTGTTGTCACCATTTTTTGACCTTTTTTAAAATGACTTTTGACAAGAATCATCAATTTTTTCCAATTACTACAAGTGTATAGTGTGATTAGTTAAATTCCATGTTCTATTTCTATAAATTTAGAATATGATATGAACCATCATAATTCCCTTGATTACAATTCAAGGGTGTTTTCATGTTTGTAGAATTTGTTAAATATATTCCTTGAGATAATTCTTGATTATTTCTTGAGGGTGTATGTTTGAGTGTTTTTTGAATCGTTATGTGCTCCCTAAAAATGAAAAATGTTGTATTGTGAAGTGTGTGGATTTATTTTTGAGTTATAATGATGTTTTGGATATTGATTTGGGGATGTGTGGTGGAAGTGTTATTTTATTAAGCATGTAAACTATTTTAGGTCTATTATATTAATTAGAAAACCTATAGTCCCCCTTCCTAACTGGTTTTGTAAAAAATGCCTTGAAATCCTGTGATGTTAGAAATTATTACCTTTGTATTTTCAAATAATGTTTGTTCACATAGGTTAATTGATAATGTGGTTTAAAATTTAAATCACTAAAGGCATGCCTGTTTTTAATATTTATGTGTGTTTAATATTTTTATCTGGTCGTGGAATAAAAGTAGAGCTTCATTAAAAGGTAATTTTTGACACATTTTAATAAATTGCACGTTTTAACTATTTTTTGTAAATTACCATTTGATGATTGTGGTTTGTGGGAATGAAGGTTTGTTTAAAGACCTATTTAGAAATTTCAATATAAAAATCATTCTTGAACCTATTTTTGAAAAAAGGGCATTAATAATTTTATAAAATGTATTTGGAATGTAAAAATCATGATGGCCCATTTGGATTTGTGTGTTTAAAAGAATGTTGTTTTGATAATAGATGTTTCTAGTTTGAATATTTGAACATAATGGGGTATAATTTAGAAGAAATGTGGTGTGATATAATTCATGTACACTCAATGAATTTTATAAAATAATATTTATATTGACTTAGAATTATTTTGTATATGTTTATAACAAAATACATTTGGATGTGTAAAACTAAAAGATGTCTATTAACTCAAAATGTTTTATTAAATTATTTTTACATCTAAATAATTTGACGGTCCAGTTGGTACTTTGCATATGTGATATGATGACACATACATACATATATATATAGATAAATATTTAAATGTAACCCCAATCTGGGATCTCCATTATGGTTTATGGCACATGTGAGGTATTTGTTTGGGGTTGGATAGTCCAGTGGAGGTAGGTAGGGTGAGTCACGCCTGCAAGGGCCTTCCACATTAAAAAATTTATTTTTACTACGTGTTATTTGGAATCTTTTATGTGATTTAGTCACAACTGTTTTCCAGCCCCGATTGGACGGGTTAGTACCCTCTATGATTTAATGACAGGCCATGAGGGATGTGACATTTATAAGGCTAGGTTATGGAAGGTACTTGGTTATTGGCATAGGGGGATCACCATATGCTGATAGGTGATTCCATACTGATTATGTCTAGGGGTATTCTAAGTATTTTTAAGATCGCTGATGGTCATTGTATGTATTGAATTTTTTTACATATTTTTAATTTAGTTTTCAGTCTATACAATTTATTTATTTACATATTAGTATGGTTTTTTAATGCATGGGTTTTGGTTTGAGATTTGGATTTGAAATCATAATATTGATTTGAAATAAATTTGTGTGTCATGCATTGGTTTTTTAAATATAGAATTAATATGTTTTTTATAAAAATTTATATCCCTATTATTTAGAACTGTATTCCAAAAAAGTGTAAATAGATTCCCTTGGGAATGGAAATATATGGATTCTATGGTGTTTTTCCTACTAAGAATTTTTCTGCTCACCCCTACATTATCTATTCAGTTTTATGTCCCTCTAGTTTAGGATCAATCTCAGTGAGAACATGGTTCAGAGTTAGATAGTGACATTTGAGGCCACATGGTTGTACGTGAATATTTATATTCTTCTCAGTGGTTTTTTATTTTTATCATCAGTCTATATTTATTTTGTTATATTTTTTTTCATTTGAAAATCATTCCCAATAAATAAATTTGGAAGAACATCCCGAGTTACAAGCCCGTGGGGATTAAGAACACCCCTTAGGACATGTTTGCATGCTAGCTTAGTTGATCAGTTTAAGGTTGACCCAGTTGGTTCCTAACAAAATGGAATCAGAGAACACCCTTATTATTTAATGTGTCTGTTAGATGGTTATTTATTTTTTCATGAATCAGGATATAGGTCTGTGAAGAGTATAGTGACCGCTTTATTGCAATGGTCCTTGAGTTACTATGGTTAGTCTGGGATTTGAGTCTTCTTCTATTGTTATTTAATTGAGGGATGCCAACATAGGGGATCAGGTGTCACATTGGGATCCCACATGGATAATTGACCCGTGTGGGGACCAAATGTTTGGTTCAAATCCTTCATATAATTATGACATAGAAGGGGCATGGCCCACATCCATGTTGTTGAGTTAGGCATAGACTCTAGTCCCTTCTTCTGGTTATTTGGTGTGAGTTTTTCCTAATCATGGTTTCTATTTGTGGAAATACACTATTGATGATGAAAATAGTTTTGAAATTGAAATTCTTATTTCAAATTTTCTGAAATTGGTGAAGGTGGTTTTGTTTTCGAAAATTTTCCTCGAAAGAAGGCAGTTTTGAAAATTACATTTATATGGATCTTTTGAAGAAAATTGATTCCCTGCATTTATATTTTCATTATTTTTACTGGAAGAAGGAGATTTTTGTTATTTTTCTTCGGCTTGATATTGGTTTTGTCCTTTTGTTCTATATTTTGTTATGAAAATTCCACCCAGAATAGTGACCAATAATTCTAATGAGTCATGACCAATTTTTAGTGTCTCTCATATGTTGCCTATTCTTCACAGTGTTTGAGGTCCATTAGATGTATTTATTTGGATTGAATACGGAGATCGTATCTTCTTGATGTTGGGGAATCACATGGCTATTAGATTTCAAGATGTCCTGGGATTTCTTGAAGATCCATCATTATATGAATGGTAGTTTTTCACCTTATCATCAATAAAAGTCAAGATGACGTTCGATGTGTTTAGGTGTGTCTTCATATGATGTTCTGTAACTGAATAAGTGAAGAAAAATAAAAGGGAAGATCATGTGTGTATCCAAAAAAGCCAATGGTTGAGGAAAGCCTATGTTGACCACTTTAGGGAATTGGATTACTTTTATCTGGAGGTAGAATCATAGGATCTGATGAATAATTCACTCTTCATTGGGGTTTTTTTCATAAACCCAGAATCAGGTACACTATTCTATGGATCTTTGTGTTGAGAATATTTTGGATGATGTTTTCGTAGATCGGTTGTTTCCCGAAGAACAGGCAGTTGACAATCCGGAGTATCCCTTTTCGTGTGAAGGATTATTATCTGGAGAAATTCACTAGTTAGAGGAATCTGTTCCTAAGGAGTCACCTTCATTACATATGGATTCTGGTCTGTAAGACCATTTAGTGGTGTGACATCAGTGTAGATTCTTTGGGAATTCAAATACATATTATTACAACCCAATAAAGTCATTTCATCATTGTAAAATTCTAGGTCATCTTGAGATGTTTTTTATACTTCTCTGCATAAATAATATGTTCTGATAATTGGTTAATAGTACCTTACTGTGAGGCTGGAGATGGTACATCTACCAAATCCCCAATTATAGGTCTTAGGGTTAAGATCTCACACAATCAAAATATGCAAAGAGTGGGAAGCCTCAGATAGGGTTTTGAGTTATGTTATTTAGTTGGAACTTTAAATGTCAATTGGTAATTGTTTTAATGTATTTAATGTTTGACATTAATTATTAGTCCACCATTTCCATGGTAGATTGTGATGTTCTTGTTCTGTTGTAATCCAAAGAGTCCTGCTTTTATAAATAGGATTATCAGATTTTTTTATTTTTCTAAAAATGTTTTTGTCAATAGTATGGGTCAATCTCAATTTAGTTGTGTTCATTTAGATATATAAGTACCTCTGGAATATTAAATGATAATAGTTTTACATGGGTTTTCTGTTTTGGATAACTTCTTCTTGTGCGTTTTCCTACCTCATTGGGGGGCGGGGGGGTTTGGTTAATGTGGAAAAAAGGGTATTGTTGGTTCCCTAGTCCCAGTGTCCCAGTTTCATGAGATCCCTCGTACTGAGTTTCTTGATTATGTCTTAGTTGTATGGTTTGGGAATACAAAGAAATTATGGAGTTCTGGTGGGATTTCCATAGTTTCTTGTTGGGGTGGTGGTGTTGTTGGGTTTTGAATCTCTAGTGCTAGTAGAGTCGTTATGGCGGGGAGAACCCCCTCATGTTCTCACAATATTTTGGGATGTAGTATTGTCTACATTTCTTGATTATGACTTGGAGGATGAATAGTACCCATAAAATTCATTGTTTCTTTTTGTTTTTTTGGGCATGGACTTAATGTTTAGTTTTCCTTTTTCTTGGTGACATTTTGTAGCAAAAAAGTGTTAGTGGTTGGGAGAATTGACACACCCCGACCACATGTTTATTTTCTTTCAATTTTTTTTCAATATTGAATCTTTTTTAATGTTTGGGTTAAAATGAAAAATTATAATTTTTTAGGTATGATGATTTAGGTGGATTTCAGACCAATGTAGGGGCACCACATGGTTGCCGGTAACCGTCTGGTCAGCCTCAGTTCCCATGTAGTTTCTCATTTCTTAAAATAATAAAAATTTGTGATAATAAAACAAAGTAAATGGTTAATACATAAAAACAATCACTTTATTAGGTAGATAATAATATTTTTATTATTAAAAATTGTTATAAATTAAGTTATTATTCAATTATTAATAATATCATTATTAATTAAAATGGGAGGACTGAAAAGTATTATATTTACTATTATTATTTATATTATTATTAATATTATTAATATTATCTTATTACATTTTGTTCATAAATTTACCCTCCCTCCATAACACCCCCCGATCGGTGCAACTCCTCCCTACTACCTGTGAAACATCCAGTTGTACGAACTCTCCTACCAGACCTCACATCTAGTGGCACAAACTCCCTTTACCATACCTCCATTCCTAATGAACCCACTACTCTATAATCTTAGCATGTTTCCCTTTCTCTGGCTGGACCATCTTTTTAGTGGAACATCCTCTCCTCCAACGACACTACCGACATGACCTCCCTCATTCTCCACCACCCTCCCTAGTAATGAAAACTCATATAGACTCTTTTCTGACACATAGAATCCCCACTCTAGTGTGTTTCCAATTGAATTTTGTTTTCATTAAATTTAAAAGAACCCTTTCGTTTCGGGTGAAATGATTTTAATTTTTCTCATAGATTCAAGTTGGTAGATTGGTCTTCATGGTGTGATTATTCTTCCGTTGAGGCACTGTCACATTTTCACATGTTTTAGGTTAGTGAATTTGCATATTTTTAACCTAATAATTATGTTGATACCTTCATCCTTTTTATTTATTAATTAATCTCGATTATCATGCTTGTAATTTTTTTTCATAGACTGTGGTTATGTTTTATTTCAACAATGAAAACATGTTAAAAATTATTTTTGATGTGAATCAACAATTTTTTCCTTTTCATACATTTTTCAAATGTGTTTACATAAATTCCATGATCTTTTATTATTAATTATTAATATGAAATGCACAATTATAAATCCATTGATTTTTTTTGTCAAAGTGATTTCAAGTCTATTGAATTTGATAATGATGGTCCTTGGTAGATGATTGATGATTATCTTCTCAGTGTGTGCGTGTGTTTGAGTGTTTGTTAAATTGTAATGGGATCCCTATAAAATAATTTTTGGTGTTTTGTGAACTATATGGTCTCTTTTGAGATATGACTATTTTTTGGATATCGTGTTGGTGATGTGTATGAGAAGAGGTATTTTTTAAAACATATGGTCTATTCCTATACCATTTTTTGAATTAGAAAACATGTAGTCCCCCTTTCAAATTGATTTTGGAAAATAAAGTGATTTCACATCTTGTGACGTTTGACATTATGGTCCGTCGATTTTCAAATAATTTTGGTTATTTTGGGATAATTCTAAAAGTTTTCTAAAAATGAAATCTCTAATGGAATGCCTGATTGGTATAATTATGTTCATTTAATGTTTCAATCGTTTTGAGGAATAAAACTGGGGCTTGATGTAAATGGCATGTTCACTACGCTTTATTAAAATATATTTTTATTAACATTTTGGAAATTCTCATTTGGTGATTATGGTATGTGTGAGTGAAGGTTGGTATAAAGGCCCCATTGGGAATGTCAATATAAAATTAATGTTTGTAATTGTTTTTTAGAATTAAATTTAAATTGTTTTCTGTAAATGTATTTGGAATGTAAAAATATTTATATCCCCTTTGGAGTTGTGTGTTTAAAATTATGAGGTTTGAAAAATGTGTTTGCCTAGTTGGAATCATTAAATTTGTTGAGATATGTTTTAGATGAAATGTTATGTGACAGGCTAGTTGGGAACACTATGTGTTTTATTAAATGATATCTATGTTGACATAGAAGATGTTTTTAATTTTATTGGACATGAAATTTAGTAGTGTAAAACTAAAAGCTTTCTGTCAACTAAAAAGGTTTTATGAAATAAAATAAACATCTAAATAAGTTGATGGCCCAGTTGGCACTTTTTTATGTTATATAAGAACATGTATATATATATAGGGAATCCATGTCTAGGAAATCCATTATGGGTTCTTTAATAGGTGATGTCTGCGTTTTTGGTAGGCAAGTGTGGTGGTGGATGTTAAGGTGTGTCACATGTGTGAGGGAATATGATTACACATTTTAATTTTACCATGGGTTACTGTGAATATTTTAGAAGATTGAGTCATGGTTTCCTGTTGGCCCTGATTAGACGGGTTATTACCCTCTCGGAGTAGTAGACAGGCTTAGAGGGATGTTCCACTAGTGACTCCGGGTTAGTGAAGCAAGTTGGTAATTGACATAGGGGCTTCCCTATATGTGGATATGTGGTTTCGAACCAACTATGTCTAGCTGAATTCTAGGTCTATTTGGGATATCCCATGGCCATTCAATATATTGACATGTTTACTTCTATGGCTTTTAGTTTTCGACAAGGACTATTTATTTCATTACATCTAATTCTAATTCTTGACTTCTTGGGTTTTGGTTTGGGTTTTTGTGTAGAAACGGTAATATTTTTTGGAAAATAATCACGTGGATGAAGTTGAATTTGGAAAAATTGAACGACAATGTTTGATTAATAAAAAGTCAAAGCCCTATTTTTTATAATGGTATTCCAAAATAGTGTGAATGTATTTCATTTTGAAAGGAATATATATGAATTATGTGGTGTTTTTCCTACTAATAATTTCAGTGCTCAACCCTACATTATCTTTTTAGTTTTAGGTCCCTCTTTTGTAGGATCACTCTCGAGTTATCATGATTATGAGTTGGGTAGTGACAAATGAAGTCACAAGGAGTAATGTGCAGTTTTATATCCTTTATGATGCTAGTTTTATCTTTTCATCATTATTTATATATTTAATTATCTTTTATTCATGGCCCAAATCATTCCCAATAGATAAATTTTTGATATCGGACATTATATGACAACTCATCAGAATCTGGAATGCTTATAGGTCCATGCTATGGGTCGGCATGGGTGAGAAATTCTGGGTTGACCCAGGTTGGTGCATGACATATCATTTAATGAGAACTCCCCATTATTACTCCTTTTACATGAGACAATAGAGGAAAGTACATTGATCAAAATAGTATTCCCATCCTCCTTTTTTAAAAACTAATCATGGGAGATTACATGGGGTGTAGCCATTATAGGTCATGTAATGATTGGGTTTTCTCCCTCTTGGGAAATTCCATTTAATATTTTGAAACATTCTATCAAATCAAATAATAATCATGTATTTAATACATTCTATATGTTACCTATACATGCCATGTATTTGGCCTCAATCCAATTTTTAAATTCCTTCTAAATTATTTCCAAAAATATCACAATCATCCCTATGTAATAACTTCTTGTTTTAATACAAAAATAGGAGTTGTATCAAGGGATTATCATATGTTTAAAAAGAATCCTTACCTCATTTTAAAACTAGGTTCATAAAGATAAATTATTATTTACAAAATTGTATACATTATAAAATATTAATAATTATATTTTTAAAAAATTCGTATATGTATTGGATTAGAAACATGTAGGTATAAGGAATATAAAACCTTGATAATGGGTATATTAGGAAGAAACTTTTCTAACTGTTTAGTTCTCAATTATTATATTCCAACAATCAGATTCATGTGGTCACCATATGATTATAGTGTATATATTACCCATTATATACGCACTTTTTTCCAAATTATAAAATGATTTATATTCTTCCCTTAGTTATTATTCATTAGCTATTATATTTCTCTGTCTTTTCCTCATTATAGTGATATATATTATATATTATTCATTTATATCTGGAGATGATCCTCCATATTTTAATATAATAGTTTTTTCGCTATTTAGTTATTTGTTATTTGGAACTACATGAAACTATTCTACTAAATATATATTTTTAGTTTTTATGTTGTTGTTCAATGATAAAATAATATCATGTTTATGGTGAAATTGTTAGACTATTTTTTTCTACTATAGAATATTTGGTAACATATTTCTCCAACAATATAATTTCATCATTGACGTTTTTTGTATACATTATCATTTTATGGTTAATTTCATCATTTCCTCTCATGATCCCATGATTCATATTCTATCATTTGATTCCTCCAATGAAAACAAACTATTCGTTTTTTTCTAATTCAAAAGCCCTTCTATATCATTAACGGAATCTAAAACTGATCTTCTATATAAAAAAATTGAATTATCCAGGATAGCTTTGAATTTATAATTTTTTTCACTATAACAAGTCTTGGACCTACTAGATTATTTTCTAATATATTATTATATTTGGTTTAGTGTATGAAATATCAAATCAGAAATGGACCTCTATTGTTCAAATTGAATGTTTTATGAGAAGCTACATTTTTTGAATATTCCCCAAAAGTAGATAATAATCATATTTTCAGTGTAAGTAGGTGGAATAAAAACAATAGTGCTTGGATAGTATTTTCATTATTTCCCTAAATTGGAGGATGATAGAAAGTCCTCAAATATATCTTATAGTTAATATTATTTTAATGAGTCCTCAAAATGTATGATGTAAAATTATTTTCATGATTGGATTAAATTGATAATTCATTACAATAATACCTCAAAATCCATAAAATAGACTCATGAAAGTACAATAAGGGGTATATCTTCCATTATTTTTCTAAACTGCTGATAATGACTATGTAGATCCATAATAAATCAAATTTCCTTATTTATTTATCATTTCATAGTATTTCAAATGACATATTCTATTGTAAAATACTCTACCCTCTACATTGGTATCAAAATATGTTTCTAAAAATTATTTGTATGTAATATCTATACATTTTATTATAATCATATATAGCTTAATTGATCATATTAATCAATTTTACTCTATAGTTAATCTCATAAGAAGTATTCTCTTAAAACCCTTTACATTATGGTGGTAGTATAAGGTATAAAGTAGTTAGATCCATGATTTTTCATAACGAATTTCTTATTTCATTGACGACACTGATAGTGCACATAACCCATTTTAAATTTCAAAACACTATATTTATAAATGATTTCAATCAATATCCCATATTATATATTTTTAATATTCTTATTTAAACAGTTATCATATTGATATCACTTCATCATATTCTCTAATAAAGATAGTTTTTTAATTACATGGAAGAGGGATGATGTTTCATGATACTAAATCATTTCCTTGATTAAAATTAATAAATACACATGTATTAAATCCTAATATAACCTAATAATGTATTTATCCCCATTACCATTATATCTTAATATATTGAATACAATTTTCCCCTTCCCATTGTAATATAATATTAACCAATTATTTTTCTTTTTTATGACCCACTAACCATAGAAAACCTTATTGGGATGAAATGAATGAAAGAGTATTCAGCAAATATTTCATCTAACAAATTTTGATTTTTATATTATTAATAAGAGTTTAACTAAATGAAACAAAAGTTATCACCATCATAAAACCATGAAATAATAAAATGAAACCACCAATCAAATCAGATAAAAAGACATTCAATAAATAATTTCAATATATTAGATGATATCAATATAATTTTTTTTAATATAACCATTGTAACACCATATTATTTTAAAAGTGAAAAATAATGTTTGATAATATATATGATATTAAATACAGATAAAGTAAATCAATTTTGTAGTGAAGTCATCTTATGTTCCAAATTGTTTTTTCATAAATGGTTTTATTTTCTTTTAGTTCACAAAAAATTTAATAAATTTTATACAATATTATAAATGATATTTTATAAAATGTATTTTATCTGTATATTTAATATATATAATATATATTTGGGTATTTTTTTTAGTTTTCTTAAAATTTTTCTTTTTAGTGAAGAATAATAATATAGATTTTTTGAAAAGTAATCAAGTTTTATTCATTAAATAATGTAATTTAACATCCAATTATATTTTTTATTTTTTATTAAAATTAAATATTATCTATTTCATTAAGAATAATCTATTAAATGTAATTTAAATATGTAATTTTCATGATTTAGTTAAATATAATTTTTATGATTAAAATACATTTTTCGGGAAATAATTTAATTATATAAATGTATAACTTATGAGGGCGGTGAATAAATTAATCAATAAATATTTAGGTTTAAAATATTCAAAACTAAATATACCAATTTATTAAAAACACATTTTTTATGAAAATATGATATGTATATATATATTATCTTTCAAATTTTTTCTCTGATGTTGTGTGAAGGCTTATGGGATTTTTTTTTATAATTTAACTTTTCAAACAGAGTTTTGTAATAAAATGATTTATATAAAAATAAATTAAGAATAAAATTATAATTAAATTTTTAAGAGCTTATAAATAGTTCTTCTTATTTAATTAATGAGAAATAAAATAAAACAGATAATATTGTTTACAAGTTTTAGAGTACATAACATATAAGAATTTTAATAAGGGATTCGGTCTAAAGACAAGATATAATCCCCTAAACATGGAAGAAATTTACCAAACGTTTTTTAGTACTTAAACTGATCCAAAAACGATATATGATTTTATAAACAACATCACACAAGGATATCTAATCACAAATCCTATTTTACTCTTTATTATCGGATGAAACCAGTTATCAAGTCACATTGGACCCTTCAAAAGTTCTTCATGGGAATATAAATAAAATAATTGACAGAGTGTAATGTACTCTTTAGTGGGGAAAATAATTCCATGTTTTATAAAATAGTATAGAAATAAAAAACATAGAAAAAATTCACAAAGGGTAAGATATAATGAATGAGGATATGTGATGCAACTCGAGCCGACTAGTATAAGTTATCCATTGTCCGTGAATTTGACACTGGATGGATCTTTGACATTTTTTTCATAATATTATAGAAAACATTTCAATGTTGATTAATAGTGTTATAATAGAAAGTATTTATATGATTCTCTGTTATAACCTAGTGTTAGTGATAATTTAATAAATAAATGTCACCCACCAAGACAATTACACTTTTATAACAAAATAAGAAATTCTTCTTAATGAAATCAATATCAATGTAGCCAATGGTGAATTATAAAAGATGTTATTTTTTATTTAAGGATTCGAAAAATATAAATTAATAATAGTAAATTATCCATTTCTATGTTGGAAATATCAATATTTTTCACTTAACGGATATTCATTTTAGATCATAGAAACAAGACATATTCAATTGACGTAAAAATGATGGAAGAATGGGTTTATTACATCATGTGGTCAGTTAATTTGTACATGAGATATTTTCGTAACCTATAACATTAAGGAGTTTCTTAATGTTATAGAAAAATTAAAATAATATTCATTATATTAGTTTATAAGAAATTATATATACCTTTTCATTGTAACATGATCTATTCATGTGGATGGAAGCTTCCTTCATGCACCAAGGTATACGAGTTGTATAACTCCATTTAATGGATGGTTGATTATACAGGATATATGGTAATACTCAACATATATAAAATATTTTCTTCATTTGATAAGTTATATAAAATCAAGAAATATGGTGACATTTTAACATGTACGTCATGATAAGGTTATACAATTCGTTTGATAGGTACATTGTACATGAGGTATGGTTGGAATCGTTAGTTCCATATTGATCCCTTTTATCAATTATTTTTTGAACTATTTTCAAATATAAAAATTTAAATTCATTAATAAGTTTATATAAATTTAAAAGGTATGGTTGGCATCGTTGGTTCCATATGGGGCACCCACATTAAATCTAGTTTTTGAAATTTTTATGAGTTCAATTTGATAAAAAAACTTATTCAATGCATTAAGTATATACAAATTAAATTTGGATAATTTTTTAATATTTTTCTGTTAACATTCATGTTTTGATGAATAGTAAAAATACGCTAAATTTTAATTGAGAACATCTTTTTTTATCAAGATAACCTGTATAGGTAAATTATAATATCGAACGTTTTTAATGTATAAATTGAATATATTTTTATCATTTAATATAATTCAACTCATTATCATTAATTTTATATTGAATTCATATGTAGAAAACATTTCAATTTTTGCAATGTTTTAACTTTTAAAACCCATTTTCTCCACAGTTGGATTAATTTTAAATTAAATACTTCAACTTCAGTGTTTTTATTTTGGAAATATGGATTCCATATTTAAAATTAGTAGGCTTAAATTATATTAATAGGCTACTTTTTATTTTTTAGAAATTATGAATAGTAACTAAGATAAATTTTATTTACTATAGTTATAGGTAAATCGAGTAATTAAGGATAAAAATAAGACTATAAAATTACTCTAACACATACCAAAATATCATTGGATGAATAAAAGTCGACCCATATCACCGTAGGGTTAGAATAGATTCATTTCATGGACTTTTGAGCATAAAAATGATGTAATTATTATTAAAACCAAAGAAGTTTTCAACATGTCACTATCTTATATCTTATAAGTGTAATAATTTTAATTTAGTGATAAACTTCATAAAACATATAACATAAATAGTAACTACAAATATAATAAATGAATCTAAATCATGTATATTTATTATGAACTTTTAGGGATTAAATTTTTATCAATAATTGTGACACAATAGTGAGGTAGATATTATTTTATTCATTGAAATATCTTATAAATTATTATAAAAATATAATAATAAATATTATATGAACTATTTAATGATCTATACGAATTTTTAATTTTAATATTTCTTCTTATGGATCTATTAAATATTTTGGTTCAATTATATCTTCTGTGTGGATTTTATTTAATTTCTAACAATTGAATAGTGTCAAAATTGAGACTATTGTTATTTTATAGGAATAACATATTATTAAATTGTTTAAAAATCACAAAATTATTTAAAAATTATAATTTATTATTTATACAGTCCAAAATGTCATAAAGTATCGTATTATGGATATTTCACAACACCTATGTAATTATTTATAACAATTTAAAAATTAGAATATTATTTCTATAAATAAAATTAAATAGATTAGATAAGGATAAATCAAGTTGATAATGTTTAAAATAAATTACCAAGATGTCTAGATTTTATTGGATGATTCGATTAAAACCCTCTATCATCGCATCTTTGAATTTGATTCATTTTGGAAGTTTTTATGTGAGGATTGGGTTTATTATAAATTAATGTTTTAGAGGATTTCAAAAGATCCCCTCTCCTATGTTATAAAAGAGCACCGCCTCCCTCTCCACTTCAAAAAATTGTGAGCCTTCATGCTCAGAAAAACCGTTTCCATTTCTCTTCTCCACTTCCCTATAAACAAACAAGATGTTCTAGTCATCTTCAAATACTAACTTTAGTGCCCTAAGAGGTGGTTTAGATGAGGTGCGTCAAAGAAGAGGTAATATCTTTTACTGATTCATTCAAATTTATTTCTTCTTCTACTTCCTCTTCTTTATTTGTTTCATTATAAATCAATAACATCAGTATCAATTATATACTGACATGTTATTATAAATATGAAACAACCCATTTCACCTTCTATCCATCCTATGGAAAATTCAATCATCTTGCGTGCATACGTACGGAATACCGTCTCCACGCAGTGGTGTAATATGTTTTCCACCACCACCTTACATGGATGGGTATAATGTTGTAAATAATAACTATATATGATTATTTTAACCTCATACTTATTCTGAGATCATATATCATCCACTCCAATTCCACTCAATATTTATGAGAATGATATCATCGCTCGTGCGTACATACGGAATACCGTCTCCACGATGAGATAAGATTCATTGTCCTTGTTAACCATTCATGAATGATTATAAAGTATATATAATAAATAAAAATGAAATATATGAAATACTAATGATATAGTATTTATATATATATATATATGTTTCATATACATAAATACATCCAATTCAATAAGTAAATGAAAACATTGTTCATGAGTGCGTACGACCTTCCATCTACATGAACGGTGTATTTCATTCAATTTAGCAGTCTATAATATATATTTATATTCTGAATATATATTATATATAAATCATGTTTTTAACTTTTTTAATTAATTAAAAAAGGATATATGTAATAATATCAAGAGAAAAAAGTCCAAACGCATATGATAAATGAAACAATTTTACCAAAAATGCTACTTTAACATGGATTTACAAAAAAAAGGGTAATATAAAGTCACAAGTGAATCATATATGATATCTTAAATATTATTATGCTTCTGATACATGTTATTAATATGTCTAAACTCACTGTACTAGAGTTTTTTTCATGTAGGGAAGAAATTAGACCTATGGTAAGAGATAATTATTTCAATCTCATTATTATTTGAGATTGATTATTTATAAGTATTTACCAGGGTTATATTTGTCATCCATTTCCATGTTTTATAAAAAATGATTTTATAAAGTTTTCAATGTTCTTCTTTGTATTTTTAAAGTCATTTTTACCCGTGTTTGACTTTTTCCACAATGTATGGAAGGAACTTTATTTTGTTTATCATACAAGGTACTTTTTGATTTTCCAACAAAAGTAAGAGGTGAATGTTTGTTTCACTTATATGACATGAACAAATTTTTTACAGTTTCATAACACCTTATTTCCATGAATCATATTCTATAATATTTCATTACTATTTTAAAAAGAAATTGTTTTCTTTTAAAATTTCATGACATTTTGAGAAAAAAAATGCTTTCAAAGAAGAAATGATATTTTCCTCTAGAATTCATTTCAAGTGTTTATTCAAAACTATTTTCCATCTAATATTACATTATATCATATGGTTATTTTTCAAGTATAATTTTCCTATTCTTTATATGGTTTGATTTTGTTTATGATGAAATTAAATCCATTGTTTTATATGGATTGTGTTTTGATGGGATGTTGTTTATGAAACCCAATTTATTCCATGGGTTATGATGAATTAATTATTATTGTTTTTTGGCACACGTAAGAATGATTTCAATATGAGATGTGTGGGACCAATATCTCCCTCCAATGCTTTGGGTAACGATTCATATCTCATGATATATACATGTATAGTACGACAAGTGAATCTGGTTCAATAATACAGGGCTGGAATGATAAGTAAACCCGGTTCAGTAATTGACTTTTTCCAGTATGATGGTCTTGGCAGCAATTCCTTGGCTAATATAGAAATCATAAATGTGCTTAATGGATTCCACAATAACATGTTTTATCCCCATGCTACTTTATCATGATAAATTTTCCTTTGTGATATATTTGGAACATGAAAAAGACATTATGGTTGTTTATCGTTTAGAAGGTGATGCAGACCAGTGCTGGACTCTAATTAAGAATACAAGTCCCCAAGATGAAATTGAATCCATTGAATGGGATGCGTTCAAGAACATATTTTTCAATAAGTACTTCCCTCATATTCTTAGAACTAATATGGAAATGGGTTTCCACGAGATTAAGAAAAATGATGATGAATCTATTGGTATATACGAGGAGAATTTTATGAGGCTTGCAAGGTATGCATCTAGATTTATCATCCAACCTGAAAGTAATGTTTATCGATTCTTCAGTGGCTTAAAACCAAGTCTTAGAAGGTAATTAGGTATAAAATACTTCAGTATCTATGATGAAATTGTGTGTTGAGATATCATGCTAGAACTAAATGTTGGTGTTACATTTCCATATCATTGTTTTGACAAGAAATGAATGATGGATTTCAACAAAAAATATCAGAATATAAATGTTTCTTTATACTCAATGTGTGGAAGTAATCTTGGTGGAGATTGTCTTAAAGGGACTAGAAAATGTTTTACATGTAGAAAAAAGGTAATCAAGCAGCTGAGTGCTGATGTAATGGGAAAAATGTAGTTAATGGTTTTAATAGAGAAAAGACTACAAAGAACACACCACCAACACATCACTGCTATAGTTCATGGAAATGGTGCTTTATGATAACCAATGCCCTAATCCAAGGGTTTAAAATGATGGACATCAATAACCTCATAATGAAAAGGAAAAGATGGAAGTCACGTGCGATCACTATTGGTGATTTTGAATATGATAACGAAGTGGTGGAATGATTAAGTGTATATGTAATTGGATTCCAAAATAGTTTTTTGGAGTCACATTTATTGTATTATGGAATATTAGAATATCTATGTATTGGTTTTCAATAATCATATGGTACCGGTAACCATGAAAAGTGATTGAAATATTTTTGAAAAGCACCTAATATGCGCATAATGAAGGGATAAAAATATAATGAAATGTTTTATAGTATTAGTGAGCTCATGAATGATATAAGGACAAAGTGAAATCATGGATTGAGTATATTGAAATGTTGGGTTTTTGGTATGTTGAAAGAGTTAACTTTTGACAACATTCATGTTATCTCTAAGGTTCTATGGTAATTCATGTTTCAAGAGAATACATTAATAAGGTATTCACATCATTGGAATGTGATCAAAATGATATATATTATGATATATGGGGAATAAATAATGGTATACACATGCTTGGTAGATGACCTCACTAGTAATGTTTTTTTCTTTATACTCTGAGATTGGACAGAAGTATTTTGGATAAGCCTGATGAATGAAATGGATTAAGTTAGAAATAATATAGTATTGTTTATTTATATAACTTGATTTTCTAAATTATTTATGGAATGTTATAATAGTATAGTTTTAGAAAAAGGAAAACCATAAGACAGGAGACAACACATTGCGTTAGACAAGGATGCGGGAATCGAACCCACAAACAAACTACAACCGACCATTATCACCTACCGTTGGCCTGCAGGAAGTACTTGGTATGTAGAAATTAGTTTTATTTTATTTAGAAGTATGATAGATGATGTATAAGTCTATTTTGGGAATCATATACAGTTAATATCACCATAGATGGGATTATGTATATTTAATAACTATTTCTATCTTTTTGATTGAGGCATATGGAATAACCTATCATTCTATCACATGATCTTCTTACACTACATGAATGTCAAATTCACCATCGTTTCATTAAAATATGAAGTATAAATTGTTCATGGCATGAACAACGGTGAGATTGTACCAAATCAAGTATGTATTTATTCTAATTCAAAATATTAAAATTTATGGAAATGATCTCGAAACCCAAAAAAATGTTGTCCTAGTACCCTCATATTCAATGAATCAGATGGTACCTTAGATCATCACAAATTTATGGCTTTGTAATTGTTTGATTTTTCATACCCATGTTCTATACCACTCTCCATCAGAACATGATTGTCAGATTTCTCTTCTATATCAATAATTTCAGATATGTCCTTCTATGTGGAAACCAAGTGATAGGTTAATTTGGGTAACTATTAAATTTTATACATTAGTTTTTAAAATTATGTTTTAGTATCCTGTTTATGATGTGGGTTTCTATGAAATAATCTTTCAGGTAGTAAATGTTTTATAACCCCATTGATTTTTGAGGGAGAAATTAATTTTAAGGGGGGTAGAATGTAACACCCCGAGATTTTATGAGATTTTTTTTAATTTCTAGTGTTGTACGCTTCTCCAAGATTAGAATTAACTATAGACAATTCCATATTAGCTTTTAGTATATGCGAACACTATTCTTGGCATGTGTTGCACGCAAGAGAGACCTTCCTCAATAGAGTGTGTTCTATGTTATTTCGAGTTTCACTAAAAAAAGATATATTGTTATAATATTATTATTAACTGGTCATTATGAATAGTATTGACCACATTTTTAAGTTTATAACATTATTATTCATCATAAAAATATTCATGATCATTGTATGAGAATATAATAAATTTTTCGTGTAAAATAGGTATTTTTTAAAAAATGCATTTTTTCCGCCTTTTGATGGAGCACCCACATTAAATCTTGTTTTTGACATGTTTATGATTTCTATTTGAAAAAAATAAACGTATTCGTTGAAATTAAGTTTCTAATAATTTACTTTGGATAATTTTTTAATATTGTTCTATTAACATTCATATTTTGAGTTATATTAAAAATACGCTAAATTTTAATTAAGAACATATTTTCTATCAAGTTAATTTATATGGTTAAATTATAATATTGAATGGTTTTAAAGTATAAATAGAATATATTTTTAAAATATTATATAATTTAGGTCTTTATCATTAATTTTACAATGAATTAAAAGGAAAAAAATTTCATTCTTTTGCAATGTTTTATCTTTTAATACATGTTTTCTCAACATTGGGATTAATTTTAAATTAAATACTACAACTTCTATCATTTGAATTTAGAAAAATGGATTTAATATTTTTAATCATTACGTCCAAATTATGTTAAGAGGATAATTTTTATTTTTAGACATTATGAATAGTAACTACAATAAATTTTATTTACTACAGTTAAAGGTTAATCGGGTAATTAAGGGTAAAAATAAGATTATAAAATTACCCTAACACCTGAATGTATTCTATTAGATGAATAAAAGTCGACCCATAGAACCTAAGGGTCGGAATAGATTCATTTAATGGACTTTTGATCCTGAAAATGATGTAATTATTATTAAAACCAGTGAATGTGACAATATATCACTCACTTATATCTTATAAATGTAATAATTTTAATTTAGTGATAAAATTCATAAAACATTGAACAGAAATTGTCAAATGAAATATAATAATATTAGATACATCATGAGAATTTATTTATAATTTTTAAGAATTAAATAATTATTATTAATGGTGCGACAATGGTGATGTATAAATTATTTTGTTAATTGAAATATCAAATAAATTGTTATAAAAATAATAAAATAAATATTATATGAACTATTTAATGTGCTCCATGAATTATTCAGATGAATATTACATTTTAGGGATCAATTAATTTTTTTGGAATATATCTTCTTTTTGTATTTTATTTAAATTAAAATAATTGAAAATTGTCAAAATTGACACTGTTGTTATTTTTTAAAAATAACATATTATTAATTTGTTTAAAAATCACAAAATTATTTAAAAATTATAAATTGAAAATTATATAGTCGAACATGTCATGATTTATCCAATTATGGACAAATTACAACACATAAGTAATTATTTATAAGAATTTAAAATTTAGAATTTTATTACCACAAATAAAATTAAATACAATAAATAAGGATAAATCCAGTTGATAAGGTTTAAAATAAATTCCCAACAGTTCTAAATTTTATTGGATGATGATATTACAACCCTATCTCATCTAATATTTTAATTTAAGTCATTTTCTATGTTTTTATGTGGGGTTTGGGTTTATTATAAATAAATATTTTAGTGGGTTCCAAAAGTGCATCTCTCCTCTCACATAAAAGGGCACCTCCACCCTCTAATCTTCACAACATTTTCAGCCTTAAATCTTGGAAAAAACCAGTCCATTTATATTATCCACTTTTATATAAACATACTAGGGGTCCTGGACTTCTTCGAAGACCAAATTTAGTTCCCTAAGAGTGGATTTAAAAGAGGCGCGTCAAAGAAGATGTAATATCCTTTACCGATTCTTTCAAATTTATTTATTCCTCTACATCCTATTATTTATTTGTTTCATTATAAAGTAATAACATAAGTATTTGTAATATACTGATATGTTATTATAAATTTGAATGAAACCCATTTCACCTTCTATCCATTAGAAAATCAAATCATCGCGCGTACGTACCTAAGGAATACTATCTCCACACTGTGGTGTAATCTGTTTTCCACCACCACCTTACTTTGATGTGTATAATGGTGTAAATAACAAATATATATTATTATCATAACATAATACAGTTTCTAATATATTATATCATCCATTCCAATTCCATTTAATACTTATGAGAATGATATCATCGCTCATGCGTACGTACGGATTACCGTATCCACAGCACGATGAGATTCATTCTCCAAGATAACAATTAAAAAATGATTATAAAGTATATATAATAAATAATCATGAAATATTTTACATAATAATGTTACTGGATTTATTTACATATATGTTTCATTAACTTAATTCCATTCAATTCAATAAGGAAAGGAAATCAATGTTCATGCGTACGTACGACCTACCGTCTCCATGAACGTTGTTTTTCATTCCATTTATCGATATATTATATATATTTATATGTTGAATATATATTAAAATTAAATAATGTTTTACATTGTAGAATTATGAAAATGAGGATATATTTAATAACATCAGGAACACCAAGTCCAAAATAATATGACAAATGAAATAATTTTACCTAAAACGCTGCTTTAAGATGGTATTAACAAAATGACAGGTAAAATAATGTTATAAGTGAATCATATATGATATAATAAATATTATTATGGTTCTGTTATAAGTTAATAATTTCTTTAAACCTTCATTACATGATTTTCAGACATGTATGGATGAAATTAGACCTAAGGTAAGGGATAATTATTCCAATCTCGTTCTTATCCAAGATTGATTATTCGTAAGTATTTTCTAGGGTTATATTTATCATCCATGACCATTTTTTATAAATAAGTTTTCATAAAGTGTTTACTATTCTATCAAGTATTTTTAATGTCATTTTTACCCTTTTATGACTTTTACAACATTTTATGGAATGAATCCTTTTTTTACCATACATGGTAATTTTTGACTTTTCCGGAAAAAGTACAAGGAGAATGTTTTTTTATTGTATCCGACATGAAATGTTTTTTTACAGTTCCATAACACATTATTTCGATGAAGAATATTCTACAAGGATTCATTATTATTTGAAAAAAAATCATCCTTTTAAAATTGCATAACATTTTGAGAAAAGAAAATGTTTTTTAAGAAAAATGGTTATTTTCCTCAACAATTCATTTCAGGTGTTTATTCAAAACTATTTTCCATCTAATAATACAATCATTAATATGGTTATGTTTCAAGTATAATGTTCTTATATTTTACATGGTTTGATTTTGTTTATGTGGAAATGATATCCATTGTTTTATATGAATTATGTAATGATGGGATGATGTTTATGAAACCCATTTTATTCTTTGGGATATGATGAACGATTTATGATTGTTTTGTGGAACACTTAATAATGATTTCAATATGAGATGGGTGGGACCTATATCTTCTCACAATGAATTGGGTGAATTTTTGTATCTCATTAGATATAAATGGCTAGAACAACTAGGGAATCTGGTTTAGTAATACAGGGATAGAACGACAAGTAAACCCAGTTCAGTAATGGACTTTATCCACTATGATGGTCTTCACAGAAATGCCTTAGCCTCTATAAAAATCATAACATGTGATTAATGGATGCCACAATTACATGTTTATCCCCATTCAATTTTTTCATGAAAAATATTTCTTTATGATATATTCCTTGTTTACTTCCATGTTTTATGTCATTGCCCATGATTTTGATGTTTAGATTTTATGTTCATGTTTTTACGTTCAAATATTTATGGATTGTTCTCCCTGATTACCCTTACTGAGCATATGAGCTCACCCTTTTCATGTTTAATTTTCCCCATGATATAAAGAAATGATTTAAGTAAGGAAACAAAATGGGAATATCTTTATGGATGATGTTAAAGATCTTTCACCATGATTAGAAGATTATGTTACGTGTTTCCAAAGACACTAAACTATTCTGGTCCATGGTTGTCTGTTTTTTCTTATTTATTATATATTCCACAAAATAAATGTAATGTCCATGTACATCAAGCTTGGGTCTTTAAATTATTAGGCTGATATAAATGAATTTATAATGGGGAAAGTAAAACTATTTGATAATTATATAAATTGTGTTCTGTCAACTGGGTGAAACCACAGAGAGTGCATGAATGAAGCTCTAAATCATCAAGGAAATATTCTGAATTCTCTATGAATTCTTCCAAAACATTATTCATATCCTTGAACATATCAACACAGTATTTAATATCTCGAGTGATATGAAGAATATTCAATCCCAAAAAAGAGTTATAAACATTTCATTAACATATATCATTATGAAGTTGCGTATTTGATAAAAATCAATCACCCCTTGATAGATTTTGTGAATTGATTAGCCTAAGTTGTATCCCTTCAATCTAATTCTATGGTCTTGTTTGTATTAGTTTGAATTTCGTTATTCATAGCTTTGTGATTCATTCATATTTATTAAAAACATTCAAATCATCATGAATAAAGTTTTTCTTCTTGTATTCATCTTCAAATGAATGAATAAGGGGAGAAGAAGAAACAAGATAAGGTTAAAACCCATCATTCATAAACTTATGTTATAGATGAATCATCATGTCAAATATATAATAAAAAATATATCCATCCTGAGATCTCAAATTTAAAACACCACTCTATAAAAATTCTTTTTCTAAATTACATCTTGGATATATATGATAGATCACAAAACTAATTTCATTAGAAATATATTATTTTATCAAATTCCCTAACGATTTTCCAAAATTAACAAATATTTCGTTAAAAAAATGATAAATAATCTTAGGAAATATATTTAATTTTTATTTACATAAAAAATTTAACAAAATCCAGGATGTAGTATAAGAGAGTGATTAATCAATATCATGACGTATACCATTTACCACAAGTGCATCCAACATTATTATATCTCTCATAGTTTGATACTAAATTTTTTAAAATACATAAACATAATAATTATGAAAATGAAAAACTATGCCATCATGAAATAAATAAAACTACTTAATTAACTAATCATTATTAGCCTCAATAATTTGAACATGGAGATTTTTTTTCCAACATATCAAGGTGAACTTCCTCTTTGATATTAATTATAACAAACTAGATATTCAAATCCAAATACAAGAGATGAAAGGGAATTATCCCCCTTAATAGGTTCATATGGCATATTTTTTCGAGGTGTACTTCCAATATTTGGATATAATTCTAAGATATCATAAATTTCATCATATAAAATAAACTAATTACATTTTGGCTCATCTAAAAAAGTTATTTTTTCTTCTTGATAAATCTCTAGAACTTTTGTCAGTAATTACATTTCGTCTTCCTAAAAAACTAAATCCTATTCAACGAATTTCTATGAATCATTATCATCATCTAAATATCACCAAACATCAGCAAGTTTATGACTATTATCCACTAGACCTATAGGTCTGATATGATACTTTACTAGGTTAAATTTTTCATTAATTAACCCTAGGGCAGCCACTAATTACTATTTCCATGGATTCAAATTGAATCTAATTTTTTAAAAAATAATTTCATATTGAGAAAATAATAATATTCTGTTATTATTTCCTACCCCGAATGAATTAATCCTTTATACTCCTCCAAGGGAAACATTAGCATAGGAAACGGTAAATAGAACTTCTATAAGGATTTACTTCAATGTTCTACCTAATATTACTTAAAATATCATCAAAGTATTTTTTGAACACCATTGTTCATTAATAATTATAAAAAATTCCCTTATGATTAAAGATACTAAAGTCCAGTTTTATGGGTAATATTACAAGTTGAATACTGATTACTATAATCCTACATTATCAGCCTAATTCAATAGCTACCGATACCATTTGGGTTCAATTAAATGTCAGAACAACTACTATGTTGAAAAACATAAAATGTTGACGATTTATAGGAAAATTTATTTTATAATCCTCATAATTTCATATGTCTAGAACACCCTAAAAATTTTTAATTCATTTTTAATATAATTCAAAAACAACACCATTTATCATAAATTTTAATAGATCCATCTTCCATCCATTGAAAAATCATGGTCAAAATAAAACACCATGAAATGATTTTGATGAATAGGTATACCATTTTTACTATACAATATTGTCAATCCTTATTCCCAAATTACATCCCAAACTGGTGATATTCTTGGCTTGAACGACTATTCATTGAACACTTTTTCCATAAAAACTCTATGAATACGGAGATGTTGATTCTTTGACATTAAACTTTCACTTTAACTTGAATTTTAATACATTATATTCATAAAAAGAGGATATTACCAAAGAATTTAGCCTCCCACATTCTCTTCACTGTTGATATTTTGATTTGATTTGAGATATCATAATTTTATAAAATGGTAGTAAAAATAAATTGGGTTTTTTTGGGGATATATTAGGGGGATTAATATGTATGAAATAAATATGATCAAATGATTGTTACATGATAGATGATATCGATGGGAAAATATATGTAATGATTGGGATTACTACTCTAATTTAAATTTAAATAATTAATGGAATAAAATTATAACAAATAGAAAATAAATACTCATCAAATGATTTCCTAAAAAGATTAATCAAAATAGACATGGTATGTATGCTCATAGGGGATTTGTTAAAAACATAGTCCTTGTAGGAATGCTAATTATAACCATATGGTAGGTCATCTTACCATACAACTAAGAAGTTAATTGTAAGTATAGTGACCTTGTGAGTATATAATCACTGTAATAGTTGTCAAAAAATGGTTAAATGTTCATAGTAGGCATGCAGACTGCATGAATTAAAAATAATGGTCAACCAACTGACATTTTGATAAATACTTCATGTATACATCTTGAAGTGATCATAGAAGAAAAATAAAACACATTAACACAACTATTAGTATTAAAAAACTTAATTTATTGAATTATAAATAATATATCATGCCTAATTCATTTATGATATAACTGATTTTATAAACATTCAATGAAATTGTAAATATGTCTGCAAAATGATGATTACTACTGATGAAGTGAATACTTATATCATCTTTTTAGAAATGATCTCGTAATTGTTTTTGTCTTATAACAATATTATCTATTCTCGAATGTGACATATGATTATATTGAATATTTTCATTCTTTTACTACCAAAATTTCTAGGGACATTTCATCATCTATATTCATGGGATATTAATTTATGTTTCAGCAAAAGATATTGTGAAAAATATATTCCTATAGCTACTTAATCAACATTAATAATTGATATTTACTTAGATTTATGTTTATTACATCACCATTATACTAGATAATTTTTATAAATAGTTACATGTTCCTAACGTTATTTTTTCTATCTGACTTACAACCACAAGAATTTTCATCAAAATAAAAAAACCATATAAATTTTTTTTAATAAAGGACTAAATGGTCATAAATATCTAATATTGTTTAGAAAATTTAAACTCAATTTAAAACTAGAAAATGTAAAAAATTTATTTCTTTATAAAAAAAGAAAAATATACATGAAATATTTCCTCAGGTCATCTTGAATATATTTATATTAAACACATAATCATTCCACTTTAAGTGGTTTGATCAATTTGTTTCCCAGATTCATCAAGGTAAATGTTTTAAAAATAAATAACGATAGAATAAAAACCTATATATAAGATCCATAATAATAATTTTTAAATGATTTTTACTACATTTTAATTTATTTAAAATAATTCCATTTTTACTGTGAAACCCATGAAAACCCTAAATAAAATTAATTCCCCTATTAAACTCATTTCAAATTTACAGTTCCAAAATTTTGACAACAAAATAAACACATAATTTATTTAAAATATAAATATAATTTCATTAATATATCTTCAATAATTCTAAAAAATTACACAAATTCATTAAATAAATAAATTCTGGTCAACTATTCTGTTTGTAAAACCATTAGAGATAATACCAATATGAGCCTATCATACCAAGAATTATGAAATATTTTTTTACCATAAAATTATTTTTTCAATTTATGAATATTATTTTGAATGTGATTGTTTTTGTAATATTTTTTTTAAAAAAATTCTTCAATAATATAACCAATTAAAAATACACCCTTAAAATTCATTTGATATAGTTTGAATTCCAAATTTATTTCATATGAAATAACCATCTTGTTTCCATCAAGTTTATAAACTATAGAATATTTTTACTCTTAATAGTTTCCTTCTTCTTGAATATATATTTTTTACACCAAATTATCATTATTTTCTAATTATTATTCATTTCTCATCAAAAAAAATTCTATTCAAAATTTTACTGATAATATTTTGGTAATATTAGGGTCTTTAAACTAATTCCCAAAATCAATTTTTTTTTAAAACTAAATCTCCACCCCATGTATACCCATTACCCATAAATCATCATAAATTTAATCATTTATCTTCATGGGTTCATGATGTGAAACAAAAGTTTAGGGATCAACCTTGTTTCTTAGAGAATATTTAGTACGAGTTCCATTGTCTAGATAACATAAAATAGCATAAAATACATGATATATATCATTCCTAATATATCAAGGGATAGAATTTATTGAATCCTCCTTCTCATCTAGTGGTTAGGGATCTATATATTCATCATAAATAGTATAATTATTTATAAGAGGTTTGATATAATTATTTCATTGTTTAGAATATTTTTAGAGTAGAAATAACATCTTATAGACGTTCAAATGTGGATTCAGGTTCATACGGATCTATTTCATCATATATGACATGTATGTATTCTTCCTCAATATTATTACATTTCTAAAACAAACTATATCATTTATAGTTTGAAAATATCCATGGAAAATTACAACTTATCTCTTATAATAACATTTGTGAAATTTCACTTTTGATTTTAATAAGAATAATTTACTACCAAAAAGAAGATTCTTATTAACATTTGGGTTTTTAACAATCAATAATTCAAATTGGGTCTTCTTTGGAGTGCTCTAATTAAAACAATACTAATCATATACAGGAATTTGTTTCAATTGTTTCATAAAAAATCATTTCAAATTATATAATTCTAGGATAATAATAAATCAATACATATAAAAACCTATATATAGAAATTATAACAATACTATAGATTCTAATTTGGGTGATCCAAATTATATTCCCTTTAGAACATTCAAAAAAATCCACATGTCTACCCTCTACTATAATCATGGTTTTTAATATTGATCAATCCATAATGATATGTTTGGAACATCAACTATCCATGTATAATAGTTCTTTATAAGGGAATTCCAAATAGGATACTAAATAAATTGATTTAAAATAAACTGACTTTGGTACCCATATTTTCATTGGTCCTGGTATTCAAGTAATAAATGAATTTTGAGTCCATAATTTTATTCCAATTATCTTATATTAAAGTCCTAGATTCTCATAAATAATGAAATTTTATAAACATAAGAATTAAAACTAGTAGTATGACATGCATAAATTTAACATGGAACAAATATGTAATAATTAATTTTCCTATTTCCAAGATAGTATCCAAATATAATTTTATGTTTTATAGATTTGTATTTACCATGAATCAAATTATGATTTTTTTCATTATTGAACCTATCCAAATTATTCTTTAATTGTTCACTAGATAATTTTAATTGATTTTCACAATGAAATTTATCATTATTATACTTCTCTAATTTAATAACTATTTTAATGACAAAATACATATAATGATACTTCAATATACCTTTTTAAATATCAAATAATTCATTAAATTTTTCTTTACCAATGTTATAATATTCAAATAAATATTTTGGACATATTTTCATCATCACATTTAGTCTGAGAATAATCTGAATTATGAGAAGGAGATTCAAGAAAAACATTTAATACCTCTAACGTGTTTGTAATAGAAACACATATTAGTGTGTCAATATATTTATCTTATAATAGTCCCTAATTCACATGACCAATTCACTTAAGAACTCCATGTGACTTTTATACCTTTTTTATTTTTTTCTACTACCCTCGCATTTTTTTTATTCATGAGATTAGGTCAAATTTATTTGTTATGAAGATTTCTATAACATTTATACTAGATTAATGTATTTTCAGAATCATTCTTTCTCTAATAATTTATCTAATTTCCATTGTTATCATACAAATCTATATAACTTTTTTCTTCTGTAATTTGAACAATCTTATATATTTGTTAAAATTCCAGCATGATGTTTCATTATCTCATCATACCTAGCAAATGATTCCTCATCACATGATCTTCCCACATTGGTCTTTTTTTGAGACATAAGTATCAAATGATACATATAAACTATTTATTTTATCAACTTTTTATTTGTTTACATACATTTTGGTTTTAAAAATTATAATCATTCCAATTATAACATTTACTCATTGTGTATAAATTTCCCAAGACATTATTTTGGATACATATTTTCTTCAAAATATTTCTAGAATGAACATAAGAAGTCACATGACTTAATATTTTTCCATAATATTCATTCCATATGCTTATATCAAGTTAATAATTTCATTTTACCTAATACACCTATACGATATTGATCCATATGAATTTATCTTACTAGTATCATATTTAATTGTGAATTTTTTTAAAATAAACAATTTAGAATTACATTTTAATTAATGTGAAATAGATAGTGTATCCTAGATTTCGAAATTAGTTGTATGAGAAGATATTTTGTTAAATTCATCTTCACCAAAACATTAATACAACGAATTGAATGATTTTTAATTATAATAATATTCTTATTTAATTGTATCACTCTATATTTCCTTAGAAGTGTGAATCTTTTCATAATTATATTCAATTATAGTTTATATAAAAAATATCACTACATATAAGTAAATTTTAATATTAATTTTCATTGAAAATATTTTTTCTCATGAAAAGAATTATTTAGATTAAAGGATGCTCCTTTAATTTTATTGGAGTTCAGATTTTTCTAAAATTATATGTGATAGAAATTTCATATCATAAAATCTAGCTATGTCATAGTAAAATTATTTTTGCAAGGTAATATAACAATTTTTTGTTTGAATGAGTAACTCAAGTGGGTGTGAATTGATTTCTAAATAAATATTATTTATAGACCAAATCTCTCTAACACCCTGAGATTCTAAAGTAAGAAAATTATATTTAGTATCATGTATAAAATAAAACACCAAGAGTAAAAAAGAATATGACAACATGAGACATTAAAAAATTTATTATAAAAAACTACTCTAAATCTATTAATTCATGAAATAATTAGTTATCTTCAAATACATGATAGAATTAATTAGTTTGCATAAATTTATTAAAAACAAGAAGATGATTTATAGAAAAATAATATATTATTATTTAATATAATAAGATACAACTTTACTGAGAAATTGATGGTTATGAAAATTATTATATAACTTATGAAAATTTTTGCTATAATTCACTTGTGAAATAATAATTATAAATTAATATAATATTCAATCTAATATTAATGGAATTATTTTATAAAAATTAATTTTTATTATAAAAAATTCATATTATCCTCATAAATTAAATGAAATAAAATTAGTGACTGAGATTAATATACAATATTTATTATATATTGAATAATTTTTCTCATTCATAAAATATATTTCCAAATCAAAATAAAAGTACAAACCTAACCATTAACATAAAAATCAAAATTTTTATAAGATTAGATTTACTAAATTTCAATATAACACATATTATATATCTAAATACTTCAAAAAAATTTAAAATTAATACGAAAATTTTAAAATCATTTTTAAAGAGAATAATAAAATAAATTTGTATGATTGGTTTTGTATTTTTCCATGATGTTCCATTTTTTATAAATAGTGAAAAATATTGAATTTTAAATGAAACATGCATCTTCAAATAATTTATATGTATGGAAAGGTTATATATTAAGTAGTATTTAAAGTCACATTATATCCATTATACATAAATTAGTCATATTTAGTTCATTTGAAAAAAATATCATTTTTCAATTGGGTATATAAAATTAATAATCTTTTGGAAATTTTTATTTTTAAAATATTCATGTTGTCCCATCTATGGGATTTTATTATATTAGGTTCTCTTAATTATATTATTGGAATTTGGAAGAATGGATTAAATATTTAGAATAATGATAATTGATAATTTTGAATATGTCAAATATATTTTTTAATAAAAAATTCTGGAAATTAATAAAAACTAAAGACAACGATTATGTTAAAAACTAAAGTAATTAGGGACTAAAATTTGGTTCATTATTGGAGACACTTTACATGAAAAAATAGATATGGAATTCAATTTCAAAAAAAATTACTGAATACTACTCCTCTTCAACTATAAAGATGTACCCACCCATCCCTTATATTCCAACATATCATTCCCTTTGTATTGAACCAATTATTCCAAAATAAACTCCAAATATCCCAGACCTATCATTAGATTATTAAATATTGGATTAAATGAAACCAATAACACCTTTTTTTCAAACAAGTAAGAGCAACCTGATAAAGATGTCACTATCATTAACATTCATTTTTTACATTGTTTCATTATCCACTCCCTCAATTTAACATTATATCATTATTATATAATTAAATCAGTATATTAAATATATATATGTTTTAATGTAATTTATATTACCTACACATACATACCCTTCCATCATATGGGTATTGAACATACCATTTGTTGTAATAATGAACTACCAACTCATGAAATGATGTCATTTATTCATTTACCACCTCAAATGGTTGGAAATTAGTATGGAAACAATGTTTAGATATTATATATTTGTTATTTATTTTTTCTTCATACTGCTAGGATTTTTATACAATACATACCATAATTATTATTAATATTTGTAAAAATAATAACATTGGTTTGGATGTGTGGACATCAACCTCTTCAAATAAGTGACATATGATCACAAACTACATGGAATGCATAAATTATGGTTTCAATTTGGATGTGTTATATATATGAATTTTTTTTACAATTTAACTATAATATACCTATATAAAAGTTACTTTTCCTTATTTTAAATATGAAAAACTAATGGATGTAGAATCCATGCATATGTACGGCCTACTTTCTCCATGAACGATGCATTTCATTTATTATCTCCATATATTTTGGATTATTATAAATAAATATATACTAGAAATATATGATAATTAAATCATGGGTTAAATTCTAGTGATAATGAAATCATTAAATAAGTAAAATGACAAAAAGTAATAAAGTAAAATCATTCCCTATAAACATGGTTGTTAACACCCAAAATTGTGAATATAATGAAATAAGTTTAACAGACAGTTAATATAATACTTTAAAAATTTATTATATGATATTACTAATATGACAAGAATTAATTTATAACATATTAACACCTTTAAATCCCATTTCAAGTAGTTTAAAATCCCTTCTCCCAAAAAGAAAATGCAATGTAATGGTTTTTAATCTCACTTTTTACATTTATAAGACAATTGATATATTTACCACTTACTTATTTTTTGTGTTGTTTCTAACATCCAGTTTTATATAATATTCAATGAATCCTTTTAGGTTAATTTTATTCAATGTCTTACTTATAATTATATCATGCATAGGGTTTTATTGGAAAATTAACCAGTGGTAAAAGATATCTTTGAAGTCTCAACTTATTTTGTGACCGTTAACTCTATTTAGAAATAATCAATTAATTATGAATATTTCCATTAAATATAATTTATTTTTGATATCCTTAACCTGTAAGTTATTTTTATAAATATTTTATAAACATTAATCATTTCTATTTAGAGTGTCTAATTGACAATTATTTCATTTAATGGGAAATATTTGTATATCTATATCATTTAATCAATATAGATATTTGATAAGGCATAGAGTATGAGAATTAAATAGAATATTAGATATATCAGTAACTGTTTGGATATGTATTACATTGGTGGATCTCGGTTATAGATACCCTCTCAATGAATCGATAGTCTCATTTGATGAATTAGTTTGAGAATAGTATGGGTTTTTACATGATTCTTTACAATATGTCTTAAGATTGGTCTTTACGGTAATGGTAAAATGTACCTAGATAACATGGAATAAACTAATTAATAATTTAACTCATGCATATTTAGTTATTATTTATGAATGATATTTTTGTATTTTACATTATATATAGATCTATTTCATTCTGATTTTATTGATTAAATGGAATTTTTATTAGATACATACTTTCTTGTATTGTATTTTCTATATCTCATTATATAAATATCATGAAGGATCCGTTATTTACAATCCAATTATTGTTTATTCTCATTGATTCATTAATTATTCAAATGTACATAAACATACATAAAAATTAATCTCACCTTTTTTGGTTTCGTTACACTAGGTTATGACGAAGAATCCTTTGAATAAGGCATCAGAGATTCTGATCCATTCTGTATAATCTGGCCATTTTTTCTTAGGTACATACCATTAAATGATTTAGTTTAAATTCTCTTAGAATTCCCTCATAATTATTATTGATAAATCTATAGATTCTTTAGTGAATTTGGGGTTTATTTGGATCCCATATCCCGGAATTGGGAAGAAAATACAGGGTCATACATTTATTTTCAAATTGTACCACCCAACAAGCATGATTCCCATAAAATGTGTTGTTGTAGACTATGGGAACTTGGGGGAAGAATGGTATGTCTAAAACTGTGAATCTTAAGATTCATGGTTGTGAGAACAATCTATAGATTACAGATACAGTGATTTTCATGGTTTTCACATGGTTAAACAAACTGTGGTCTTAATCATGATATTTACACCATATATTTACATAAAGGCACATGGTTGGTCACATTATTTCCAATTATAGGTCCAAAACATTATTGCCTTAAGTGAGGATGCATTTACAAAAAATTTACTCCATTAATTATTTCTCTGACTTCTCTTCTCCCGCACTCTTTTCTCTAGTGTTTGTGTTCTCCTCCGCCTGTAAGAACGTTGTATCCCTCTCATCCTATGGATCATGCAACCACAACCATTATATATTCGATTCATTCATTGTAGCAACCAATTTAAATATATAGATATGAAAACAAATCCTATATAATATATTTCAATTTCTTCATTCCATATATTTCACTACATTGGAGAATGATCATTTTCTCTATTTTTAGGGAAGTGGATGTTTTTGTTTGTTATATCATTACCTAGATACAATAAATTGGTGGTTATAGATGAAGGAATATATATTAGGCTAAGGTCATGTATTCATTGATATTTACTATCATTTAATTTCATTCCATAAAATTTACAACTGTGATGTGATTAGAAACAATCCAACTTCCGCCAAAAATTTTCAAACTAGTTTTAAAATGAATTGTTCTTCTTACTATTTTAAAAAGGAGTGATCAAAGATTCAACCCCATGGGCTGATGACCATGATTAATGATATCCAATTGGGTGTGCCCAACCTTATAGGCCTATGTTCCTTATCATATTTATCCAAATAACATTGTGGATTTCTAATAATCAATTTATTCATTGAGCCCTTTGTTTGAATTAAAAGTGTTACCATGTGTTATAATACTATTAACCATGCCTAGTGAAATTTATAAACCTATATTGTAATAGATATCCACATATTCCTTATGAATTATGAATTAAATTCTATTTGTCCAATGAAATTTCTGGACCAGTAATCATATGGTAATAAATTCCCGAATAAATGAAATGGAAATATTCTATGGATGATATATATGTGTATTTTTCTTGGAATTAAAAGTTCACCATTGTGTCAGGGGTGATACAATGTGTTTTTAATTATGGAATCCTTAGAACACCCCTCAAACCCTAATTATACCATGGTAGTATTACATTAAAACACTATAGGATATATTATCTATACCTAAATGGGGCTTACTGTGAGTTATCTATTTTAAAAATATAAATGACTAACTACATTTCCCTACGCGAGACCCCTTGGATGGAATCAATATAATGATTGGTTATAAAAATTATTAGGAGAGACTCGTCCCCCTACATGTTATACTAGGAATAGACTAGATGGTTTTTATTACATGAATTTTTCACACCATGATTTTAGTGACTTGTGGATGTTTAGTCATTGGTCACCAAGGATAGAATACACTAAATTGGCCATATAATGTGCCCCTAAAGTGATACATATAATGTCTCACTATATTTTCATATATGGGATCAGGTTGTCTTGCGATATTTTATGAAGTGGTCTTCAAATTTAATTTAATAATTAAAATCAATGAAACATTTTCAAAAGGAAAATGTTTATTGGTTTAATAAAATTCAGGTACATGTCCTCCATGTTTAAGAAAATGCTTGGGGATAGTCTATTAATTGATTCTGTATACATATAATATTACCATTGAAGGTTCCATAAGTATAGAAACACTAGATTTTGTGGAAGTTGGCACAATAGATGGGTGTGCAAGAGAAACCTAATCTAATGCATTTATTTATTTATTTATTTCATCATTGAATATATTTATTTATTCGGAAAAAAAGTTTTTTCTATATTTCACAAAATGGGATAGAATAGAAACCCTAGGTGGGGACCTTCTAATATTGTATCTCACACCCTACTTGAGTTTCTTTTGTACATAAATATGATTTATGATTGAAAGTATAGTAAAATGGAATCCACTGTATTGAAATTATTGATTGGTTTATATACAATGAATGATCTGGGAGAAGAGCATAGAGTCTATGCTTGAGATAAAAGTCTGGTCATTTTTCCCTTTTTTTACTTTTGATATCATGGTTTATATGATTGTATACCCAACAACAAAAAAGTTACTATCGTATTGTTACATTACCATGTCATGCTCATCATATTGATTCCTCTCATTATTTCTCTTCTATTAGTTTATTTATATATCTTGCATCATTATGTAATTGATTCTTCTAGTATATGGGTGAATAAATTTCTTTTTCCATCACATATTATTATATCAATATATTTATATATGTATGTATATATCAGTTTTCTCTTCTCTAATCAATGAGGGAATAGTCTCCCAATAGACATACCCAATGTTGTCTCTTCTAGTTGTAATGCTCTTGATTTATACCAACATAGATAGTGATCTTGTGGACACCTTTCACGAGGTATAGTTACGTGGAATCTAGGGTAGGGTGCTATAATGTCATATTAGAGGTTATTTTTAATTTTTTAATTTTTTTGTTTAGATAAGAGACTAGAAAATTGGAATTTTCAATGAGCCTATAATTGGGAGGAACTATACTACATATAGGGGAAATCCATGATTCATGGGTTGGGTAAATGCTTATATTGGATGCACTTGTAATTTTTGTAATTTATTTCACCATAGGATGAAACAGATTATTTTCATTATTAATATTTTTATTGGATATCTATTATGGTATACTAATGATACAAGGGAATATTATAATAATTCCTCATACAATGTACCATAGGACCTAAAATTCCAGTAATTATGCCATGCCATATCTAAATTCTATGTGCATTGCCTCTTTTTTTTGTGATTGTCGTTTTTTCATTGGATTCTATGCCTCCATTTGGGGATTTATTCTCTGTGATGGAATAATTTGTTCTATTGACCAATAAAACCACATTATTTGTTTGATTGTTAAGTTCCAATAGTTTATCACCCAATCAAAACACAACCCATGGCCTTCTACAAATGTTGTCTAGCATAATGTGAATGATACAATTACAAGAATCTCTGATTTCAATTTATAATATGTTTTGGGCCATTATAATTATGAATTGGTGGCCTGATTAACTAGATAACGAGGATAATGACGAAATAAATTGAAAATAATACAACCTATAATTTAAAATATTCACCTTATATGTTATAATAAGATACCTTATCATGACCTGAAATTAGTAGTGGGATCTTGGAAATGCATTCTTTGATCATTCTGTTAATCATTCTTCATCCCCAGTAACACACCATGAGCAGGTAGAGTATTCTATTTATTTATTAGGATATTATTATTCATATCATTTGTTATATCTTTTCTCTATATGATATAAAATATTTACAATGCATGCACATTAAATTTAAAGATATCCCACCATTATGACCTAGTGATATACACTATGAATGTGGTGATGATCACACTCTTGAGGTGGTGGAACCTGATACACCCATGATTCTTTTAGTGGTGGAACTTAATGAAAACTATAGTTGGGTATTCCATTTTTAGATATTCTCTTGTTCTACGAATGTTTACATTACATTATGAAATTAGTTCACTGTGCTGCTCAACCTGGCCCATTAATGGATGAGTCAACTAACAAGATCCAACACCATCTTCCACCAACATTCTCGAGTGAGAGATGGAATCATTAAGATAAGACTTTTTTTGAGTCTATGGTTTAAATAGTCAATAATTTAGAGACACTCATAGAGCATAGGGTCAACCTCATAGCCTATATGTTATGAGAGTATATAATGAAATGGTTAGATGTTCTGATTCAGGCTATTCGACAGAAATTTATGGTCTTGGAAGACTTCAAGAATACCTTCTTCCACTAAATATTCCCACAGAATAAATGATCTTATCATGTTTAAAAATTAATGCACCATTTTCAAGGGAACATGTCCATGACAAAATTTTCATCTCACTTCACTAAATTGCATGGTTTCACACAGAAAATGATTGGTGATGAGGTGATTATTATGAAGGGATATGAGGATGGTATTGAATATTTTATGAGAACAATGTTGAACCTATTTTTTCTGACAAAAATTTATGATATTGTGATCCATGCCCTTATCATTGAGTGGGACATGAGGTTATTAGACGATGTGAATCTGGGAAGTTCACCCTTCCAGAAGATTTAGGGTTTATCCATTGGTAGGAAGTGACTCTTTGAGACTTCACATGGAGGAATCATTTGCAAGGAGGATCAAACAAAAATATTTTTGGTGTGCCACCAGTTATACATATTCCACCATAAAATCCATTGTGTGTGTGAATATTTATCGAATGTCATGATCATGGATAGATGTGACACCTCCAGTATCTTTGCATGTCATTCCATACAGTTTGAAGAGAACATGGGTCTGTTCCTGTAGCACTCTCAGTACAAACATCATTGAAACCTCATTGGGTAAGAAATTGGTTATATTTAGGCTTTTTAGTCCATTTAGGTGGTTGTATCCATGGTAGTTAGGTTCTATATGTTCATTATTCACATAGTGGACCTACTAAGGCTACCCATGATGTATCTCATGGCCGCAATTAATGCCATATCTATTCTCATTAGCATATGCCAGGAAAATATCCCAGGGCCTTCTATAGTTAAATGTACTATTCTTGTTGTCCCAAACCTAGTATCTTCTCTATTTGATAATGTTTAATAACACTCTTTTTTCCAATGGACAATACATAATGACTTCTCTTAGTGGTTGACTACTTCAGTGGTTTTATGAAACTTGATAAACCATTATGAGTTCGTGATGGGGGTATATTCCAGTACATAGAATGACCCCTTGAAATAGGTGTGTACCATTTTTTATGGAGTTTATTCATCTTTGAGATGACTAGTTTTGAATTCATTCTCAGTATGGAGTGTCTTGTTTCTTATAGAGACCTGGTTGATTTCGATCAACTTCAAGTTTCATTAACATCACCAAAGGTAAACAAATATATCCATAATGGAGAATTTTAAGATAAAGTTACCTATGTTGGAATCATGTGCACTGAGCTATGAGTAGTAATAGACAATATGGAGATTATATTTATGAGAAATCAGGGAAGGATTATCATTAAATTATTTCATATACATGATCAATTCTGGGGATTTTTCATTATCAATTTCTCTTATTTATCACTTATAAGATTGATTGAGTTCACCATTTATATTATAAAAGTTGGGGAACTATTTTTCATTAATCAATATTTTATTAAACATAAAGAGATCTAGGGACATGAGTAGAAGATTGATGAATTAAAGGGTAAGGGTTTAATCCATCCCAGCACATCACCATGGGTTTCACTAGTTCATTTCTCAAAGATGAAATATTATACCATTCGATTGGGCATATATTACCACAAATTGAACCACCATACATTGAAAAAATAGGTATTTATGGGATCATATATAAATCTACTTTGGCCAGAATTGAGGAGAAAATAATTTCTCAAAGATCAATTTGAGGTCAGGCTACAAGAAGATTCGTATTTGACTATCAGACATACCATGTACAATATGGTAGAGAGGATTTGGCATGTATGTGTGCGTATTCACGATGTTCATTTTGAGAGACATTCATGCAGTCTTCATGGATATGAATAATTTGGGTTTCCATTTTTCTCATGATTTTATTGTGGTTCTATTCATAGATGATATCATAGTTCACTCACACACCATACATGACCATTCCAATAATCTTTTAACCATGATGATTACACTGATTGAGAACTAGCGATATGCCAAGCATTGTAAATTACCCTACTAGATAGGTATGTTTCACTTCATAGGCCATATAATATCAAAGTTATGAATATTAGTTTTCATAGAGAATGGTAGTTTCATGTTTTCAGGTAATATCCCAATTTTTTTTTGAAATATATAGCATCATAAGACTGGTTCGATTTTACAAGTTATTATTCTAGGACATCTCCCATAGTGAAGCACTGCTTATGGTATTGACTAAGATGGGTTTCAAATTTCACTTGAATGAATATTGTGAGACATATTTTCAATATTTATGTTTGAGAATTACCCCATATTTGATTATTATTCTGATGAGCTAAGAAGAAACTATACTATTTACAGTGATGAATTGGAAATCATGTTATATTATGTTCTGATTTAATTTGATCGGGTTGTAGTATACAAATCTATTTAGATGAGTCCCCATGAGTTTAATTACCCTAAACACTACCTAAAAAAGAAATATGTTGTTCGTGATCTACGATATTAGAGTAACTACTTATAGAGAAAGAGTTTATTCATTATCATGGACTATAGAAGTCTCAAATAAAATTCCACACAACTAGAAATAAATTTAAGGCTACATTGATGGGTCAAATACTGACAATCATTCGACATCAATCTTCATTTTCCTATTGGTAATGGAAACATAGTATTAGCTTACTTGATCTGAATGACTCATATAACAGATGTCAAATAGTCTATAAGTGAGTGAAAATTGATGGATTGTTTCTCTGAAATGAATATAGAGGTCCATGATTAGCATGTATAATAATTTTTAGTTATTGTAGTAGTGATATCATCTATTATAGAGTGGAGCTCGATGTAGACATTTTTTAAATCCATGGGGTTCAATTTTAGAGAGGTCATCATAAGAGAGAACTTTCCTCCTTGTTAGGTTGTTGATGGCAGTGAGACCTTGCTCTTCAATGGGCATGTATTGGTGCACTATGATATATGAAAATAGATAATGAAGGAATCACATGCATCTCTATGGGTTGTTCGTCTTGTTCTTACAAAGATATATAGAGACATCCACCATTAGTATTACTTGCTTGGTATGAAGAGTCCCAAAGTAGATTTTATAAAATTATGCTCCACATTTCAGCTATTAAAGGTAGGTCACCAACAAACTTATATAATTTTATAGAATTTATGTAATTCTTAGTTGAAATGGAACAATGAAAGCATGGATTTCATGATAGGATTGTCATTATCCCCTCGAGGTAGTGATGCACTATGGGAAGTCATTGACAGTCTGACCATGGATTCATAATTCTTACAAATCAAGGAGTTATTCACAATTGATATCCCTACAATTATGAAAATATGGAAGATTGAATGAATACATGGTTTACCAGGTTCTATCATTTCATACTGACATTTCATCTTTAGGTCATGGTTCTAGACCAGATATGAAAATTCATGTAGCTCACTAGCTATCACGAGTACTACATATCAACTCTAAATAGACAGGCAACCGAAACAGACCATCAGGGTGTAGAGGATATGTTACGTGATAGTATCATTTATTTGAATGGTTCTTAGGAGAATAATATACCTCAAATTTATTTTTCCTACAAAAAATTTATTCATAAAAATTTCATAACATTCTGATGAGGTACTCTATGGTATAACATTCCACTTGACACTATTATGAAATTAGGATGTTGATGCAAATCAACTATATCCACATCATGGCTAAGATAGTTTAGAGTATATACAGCAGATTCAGATGAGTATGGCTACAAATAAATCTAGGTAGAATTCGAAAACATATATTCACCACATGACTCTAGAGTTCATGTTGGGTCATTCGGTCTTCCTTTATGTGTCTCCTTGATTGGTTTAGATAAAAATCCTTACACATGGAAATTTAACACCTCAGCATGTCAATCCTTTGGAGACAGTAGATAGAGATAGGATGATAGTGTATCCATTTCTATTAAATAAGAGGTATCCTGTCATGATGGTCATATACCATGTATCATAGCTATAAATTTATCATCAAGACCCATATCATTAATTTGACCCCAATGAAATTTAGTTATAAGTGAATGCATCTATGGAGGAGCACCCAATATGTATCATTAATCGTAGAATGATGTATATCATGGGTAGGTCTATCCCTTGCATCTGGGTGATATTCTAGAATGAATACAAATATGATGTAACAAAAGAGAAGGAATCTAATGTACGTTTTCAGTTCCAAGACTTCTCCATAGACAATGTTCTACTAACATCAAAAGGGAAAGTTGGGGACCAATTTTCTAAATGATGGAATATTGTAACATATTGTATTATTAATAAGGTAATAATTATTTACATTTTTGATTAAATTTCTTTAGAATTCCCTAATAATTATAGATAATGTAGACAAGGTGGATCGAGTGATTTGTCACCTGTTCGGAGGTGAGAACCTTAAAGTGGTATGAAAAGACTAGGTCACACTGTTGGTGGAATCTATTCTTCCCAGACCACAGGGTTTGCATAAATCATGTTTTTTTTTTCAGGACATGCAAACTTGAGGCCAAAAGGGTTGCCTAAAACCATGTGACCCATGGTTCATGGTCGTACGACCAATCTATATATATCTGAAAGTGTGTTTTGCATTATTTTTCATGGTTTGACAAATTGTGCACCTAATCGTGTGATATGTCGCATTGTACTAAGTAAAGTCACATTTTTGTCACACAGTTTCTCCAAATATGAAGAAAAACAATTCACCTCTTTAAAATATATTGAAATTACCAAAAAAACATCATTTGATTATTTAGACTGTTTCAATTTCCCCTCACTTTTTGGATCTTGTTGAGTTCTCCTCCCATAATAACCCAGTTAACCTTTCGAGTATTGGATCGATCCACTCCATCCATTCATCTTCTAAGACATTCTAAATCATATCCAAAAGAAAAATACTAGTATCTTTTTAAATTGAATGAAATCTATTTCATGTTCTTCACTCCATATGTTATTGTATTTAGGTTCAATCTCATTTGTCCCATTTTCTAGGCATTTAACAGTTCCACCATTTTTCCCACCATTCTCTAAATAAAAGGTATAACTGTATGAGGGAATCACTATGAGGCCAAGGTCGTTGTTATTTGATCATTCACATTATTTTTTTATTTTCATAAATATGTTTCGTTATTCCTTGACTGAGAACCTTATTCCTTTACTCCAAATTTGTCAATTTAATTTAATATGAATGATTTTATGTGCCATTGGCAACCTGAGTGTTGGTAAATCAACCCCATGGGTTGGTTCCCATGATTTATTCCATCCAATTGGGTGCCCCCTGCATTATATGCGAGCATCTATTTTCTATTTTATCATAACTCCCTCATGGTGTATTATTACTCAGTTAATTAATTTAACCCTTGGTGTGGTTGAATTCAAATAAGAACCAATGGTTAGACACCTACTCACCATGACTAATGAAATGGTATAACCTTTATGTAAATTTCTAAGTTATTATGCCTTTTTCCCTATGGCATTAATGCAATTTGACAATTGACATGACATGGAAAAAATAAATATGGTAATAAATTCAGGAACCAACAACATGTATCCTATAAAGTAATGTTTATATGTGTATGAGTTTCCTGTATACATACTTCACCTTTGTACATGGGGTGATATAAGGGGTTATGATTTAAGAACCCATTGGATAGACTTATATGAACTTGTTAGACCTTGTCATTATTTTTTATGAATGTTGGGTAAACATCAAGAAATATTTATATTGGATTAAAAAGAACTATCTATATTTCACCTCTATATGAGGTACAAAAATTCACAATGTGTTATCCTTATATAGACTTGATGGAAAGATTGGTTATACCATGGAAGAAAAGAGACTTAAACACATATATGTGATACTGGGTGCCTACTCTTATGTTTTTTTTGTAGTTGAACTTCTCACACCATCATATTAGTGACACGTGGAAATTATTTATTTCATCACCATGGACTAGCTACTAGACATTAGTAATTTGATGACCCCATTAAATATACATGGAATGTCTCACTAGATAATCATGGACGGTATCAGGCTATCTTACAACAATTTATAAATAGCTTTTCTAATTGAATTGAAAAAATGTAAATATATGATTCTAAAATAGATTTTATTATTGGTTTTAGAAAACATTGGAACATGTTTTCTAAGCCTAAGAAAAATAATTAGGACACTCCATCACCAGGATCTTTAAAAATATCACTTCACTATTATAGGTTCTTTATGTTCAGACTCACTACCTTAGGATGATGAATTTAGATTGGATGGGTGTACAATTGGAACCCAATCCAATGAATTTATTTATTTATTTAATCTGATAATTTATTTATTTATTTGTGATAATTTATTATTTTTTATTTCTGTAAATAGAATTTCAAAACAATGTGGGTGTTGGCTTATTGAGACTGTATCTCATACCCTTATCAGGTACCATCGGAATCTGAGTAGACATTATGGTTTCTTGTAAAGTCAAAGGGAAGCATACAATATCTAATGCATGATTGATTTGAATTGCATGGATGGAATTGGGAGCAGAGGACGGAGCCTATGCTTGAGTTTCTAGTTTTAGATGATTTGAACGTTTTTTATTTTGATATGATATTATATATTATTATTTAACCTTCCCCATTATAGTTTTTATAGTAAGATTGCATTCAAATAGTCACCATATTTTATATTATTATTATTTATATTATAAAAGTCCATTCATTTATCATTAATGATTATGTATTTTTTCAACTACTATCTGAGTGATGTCATTTATTCTTCTGTTTCTTATTATTATATCATAATAAATATATATATATGTATATTAATATATTCAACCATAATCAATTTCGGCACAATATCCCCTTTTAATTACCTAACACACTCTTCACAAGCCTGTAGCTTCTGACTTTCATAGAGGAGTGCATGAATAAAGGTGGTCAACTGTCTTGGAGTATAACTATGTGGCTTCTGGGGAAGGAATATACAATTTACTATCATTATGTATCATGATTTTTTTCTATTCTGAAATGAAATATTTTTTATCATTGATGTAATATGGGAACTTCTAAATATTCGATATTTTTGTATTTTATTCCTTGTAATCATTCAAATTTAATAAAGAAACATACTAGATATGTGCTTCTAGCATCAAGGTGTTACAATTTGTATTAGAGAACGTATATTGGAAACCTTGCAAACCATATTTACAAAACATAGATTAGGGAACATGACCATAAGATAAAATTTGAGGATTCCTACTAAATAACATCCATGATTTTTTGTATGGTATATGTTATGTTTGTGATCCTATAAATCCATCTTTGTCTGGATACAACAATAGGATGTGGTTTTAGCACAGATGTACATAGTCTTAACAACTTTGAAAATGGGTTTTAGGCCTCACTCACGTGTATCCTAGGACATGCTATGTTACCATACTATGAACCTTGTTTGATACTCTTACGTGATATTTTTAGGAAAATTAACATTTCTCTACTAACCATAGTGAATGATTCTAATGTAAATAAATCACCAAAAAACCATGTTTATAATCAATAAATTAAAGACACATAAAATTCTCAATTAAATATTTTTTCTCTAGGTTTGGGATTTTCCATTATGTTACGTAATGTTATTATCTAATACAGTATATAGAATTTTTTAAAAATGGATTATGGGAGGAATAATGGTATTAAAACTCATAGATAATATAGTTGTTTCCCAACTATGAAATCCAATATAGTAGGTTTGGTAAAAGAGCATGTTATTGAAATATTGGTGATGCTAAATTAGGACATGAAACATAAGCTTGATCAGATGGAGTAACGTGTTCCACAATGAGATTCTAAAATGTTGTATTGGTTTAGGTAACAAAGTTCCCCTTCCTTTATCTAGACTACATACAAAATGGAAAAAGATAAATGGATTGTGTCTTCGTCAAGGATATTCATGACATTGGGATGAGGTGAAAAGTTAAAGGTTACACTTGGAGTTTATTGTCTCACTGGTTATTCTATTCAATTGGGGTATTGGATCCTTAATTCAAGGAAGGGATATGATATAGAACTGTTGGAATGGAGAAATTTTAAAGATACATTCTCAGAGGAACATTTATCTAATAATAAAAAACTGCTATAAAATTATATTTCTTTAATTTAAATAAAAATGAGAAATAAATTGTTGTGGAGTCTGAATATAATTTTATATGGTTATCCAAGTATGATTGGGACTTCGTATCCAACATAAAATGTAATATAATCTACTTATTTGATTTTATTAATACAAATCTCATAATGGAGATAGTTTCTCAAAAATATTCATCATGTGATGAAATATTTTTTCTTATTATCGTGATATAGAGAGAATTCACCAATTAATATGGATTCAATGAGAAGGAATAAATGAATAGGATGGAAAATAATTTTATATATAAAGATAATAAGGTAACAATTATTTCCCAACATTGTGATAATTTTGGAAATATTCTTCTATGTAAATGAATTAATGGTTTGGGAGTATGTTACAAATGTTCAAAAACGGGTCACCAGAAAATTGAATGAAATGGAAAGGAGTAAAACACTTATATTCAGTTTTAGAAAAACATCAATATGGGAAAATATAGAAACAAATTCCCCAAGCATAATTTGAAAATACCTCATATGAATTCATGGGATCACGGTTAATCATATGTTATTGACATAAATGAAGAGAAATGGTTTAATGTTCTTATATATTTAGATCTAGTAATTATATTGTAAAATTATTTTATCAATTATGTTATAATCATATAAATAATTAAATATATAAGTATTCTACATCATTTCTTTTTTACTAGAGTTTTGAGATATTTTTTTGAATGGTACAATGAATAGTTTTTTGGTAAAATGTTAACTTTTTTTGAATGTACATTGTTGAGAAAAATAGAATCCCTAATATGATCTAGAATCTTAGATAATGTTTCATGGATATGGGTAAGAGTTATATGGATACAGTAAACTGTATTGGAGCTAATTCACATTGAATAGATTACTGATTTATCAACATTGTGGTTCATTCTATCATTGATAGAGTTTTTAACACTGTGATTTATGAGTTATTTGAAAAAAATGATTTTTACATATTGAATAAAAGAGAATTCATGTTTCTAATAACGTTTATTTGGTTGTTAAGGTTATTATCCGGATTTAGGATAATTCATAATCACTATATTAACATATTTGTAATCCTAATAAAAGGAGAAACATCATTATTTGGAAATAGTAATGATAATTTCATCTTGGAAAGACATTAACATTTTTTCTAATGTGATGAATCATAATATTTTGGAAAGGATTACCTTTTATGGAAGGGTTTATGTTAAAATTTGTCTTTTGTTTTACAGAATAACATATTACTTACCCAAGTGATACAACATGTGCTACGAGATGAAGTGGAAAGAGTTCAATCCATGACCAAAAAATTATATTTTGACTTTTTAAATGTTTCAAATAAACCTATTTACTTATATATATATAAAAGGAATGGATTCATGAAATTTAGAGAAATGGTCTTGAAAAAAACATTTTTCATCCTAGGATCATTTTTTATGATAACTATGAAAATTATCCACTCCTCTAGTTTATTGGTTTCTGGTCAACATATTTCTCATGAATATTTACTCTATAACTCTACATCAAAAAACGATCTTAAATATTCTCTTCCATATCCATGTTTTCATAATTGTTCTCTTATTTTAAACCCTACTCTTATGGTGAAATTCCCATTCATTCTCACTCTTGTTAATAATATGGGTTACTAAAAATATACACGATGTGGTTTTTTCAACAATAGACTTTTAGAATACCCATCCCTAGATTATGGATAATCGGTTTACATTGAAAATACATAATTTGATTATGGTTGGGGGAATGCCTCACCCCTAAATTCTAAAGTAAGAATATTGTATTTATTAGCATGTGTGGAACCCAACACCAGGTTTAGAAAGAAATATATCCACATGATATTTTAATATAAATTTAATATTTTAAATAAATCAATTATATATTTTTTATTCCATGGATCATTGAGTTAGTTTTCATTACATGACATAATAACATTGTTCGGTAGTTTAAGTTACAGACAATACCGTGTTTCTTTAAAAAACAATACATTATTATGATATCAATATTTAATATAATAGTATTCTACCTAGTTATGATATTTATGTTTATGAATCTTATTCATTAAAGTATAAAAACATATGGTTGAATTAACTGGATAAAAATTAATTAGAACATAATATAAGAAACAATTGAATAAAAAGGTAATTTTATTATAAAAAATTAATTTTTTCTCACAATTTTTTTCCTAATATATTTAACTACTCAATTATATTGATGATATTAATTTAATTTATTTAATAAATATTCAATTAATAATTTTTCAAATTCAAATAATATATTTTGTAATCCTAATAAAAAAACAAATATTACGCTTGAAAATATCATCTTTTATAAAAGTAGAATTGTATACATTTATTGTAACAATTATTTTAATTATAAAATTTATCAAATTAATAAATTTGATATGAAAAAATAAAAATTATTTTTTTGGTGAAGCATTCAATTTATGTTATGTTGAATCTTTGGTATTTTTTCAATGAGGTTTCATTTTTTGTATGAATAGATGAAAATATATATTTTTAATTCCAAATTTCTTCTTCATCAAATTTATTTGTAAGGATAAAATATATTTAAAAATTGGTACTCAAGTATAATTATAACTATTATACATATTTTAATCTAATTTAGTAAATTTTAATCAATTTCACATTGAAAATATTTAGAAAAACATAGGAGTCTTTTGAATATTTTTACATTAAACCCCTCCATTGTTGTCCCATCTACGTGATTAATTTTAAATTACATTATTCCTCTTATGTTACTTGAATATTGAAAAATGGTTTATAAATTTGGAATTTGAGTAATTTATAATATCAAATAATGTGATCATTCTATTGGATAATAAATATTAGTTAAATTAAATCAAATTGATTACAGTGAAGACTAGAAAAATTATTTACACAGAGGATTAAACATTAATCTTATAGGAAAGTTCACCTATACGCATTACTAAAATACATAGTGTCACCATATTTTGAATATATCATCCATCAGATCAATTTTTTCATCATCAATGGAAGAAAACATTGAAAATATTTGGATCAAATACCCTTTTTCTAAATTTAAAAAAATATCACTCATCCTCTATGATAAAAAGGTCCTAACCTCTATAACTTTTTGACAACCATTTTATAAGAAAAATTCATATAAAAAATACAAAAAATCACTTATATAATTATATAGGTTTCCATTTTGAAATAATATCGATCCAAGAAGCCCTTTGATGAAAACCAAAAGGGGTTATCCGAAGATAAGGTAACTTTCATCCACATAAATTTTTCATTGATTTCTTATCCACTCCCTTAATTCCATATTATATGACTAATATAAAATGAAATAATTATCTAATATATTAATATATATTTTATGTTATGGGTTTTAATTGTATCTACACACACATCAATCAAATGGGTAATCAACATATTGTTTTTGTGTATTGAATACTACTGCCTAATGAAATGATGGCATTCATTTTTCCTTACAACCTTTCATTGATGGAATTATTATAGACACCTGATTTATAAATGATATATGTGATATTTATTTTTTCTTCGAAATTCATGAATTAATTTATATCACATACATAAATTCTTTCAATTTTTTGTAAATATGACATCATTTTTTGTGGACATATCGACTACCACCTCATCAACATAATGTGATACATTCTTACATTACATTGAATGAATAAAAGATAGTCTTACTTAAAAAAATTGATACCTAGGAAATAAATATGACACTAGATTTATAATATAAATACATACATACATATATATATATATAACTATTTTTTATTTTAAATTTGATAAATAAACAGTAGTGATGTTCTTTTATATTTACGACCTACTGTCTCCATTAACGGTGCATTTCATTAATTATCTCCTAATAAAATGGATTATTATAAATACATATAAAAGAATTATATATGATAACTAAATAGTATTTTAAATTATTTAGATGAGTAAATCATGACTGACATAAGAATAAAAACATGTGACATGTCAAAACATGCTCGAAAACTAGGAAATTAACACCCAAAATAGTGACAATAATGAAATATTGATAACAAATGGGTAATAATATATTATAAGAGTTTAATATATGATATTATTAATATTATTATGGTTCTGGTATAAGAATTTAACATGTTTAAACACCATATAGATGATGATAATGGAAATTTACCCTAATGGAAACATAAGGTAAGAGATTTTCCTCACACATTCTACATCTAGGAGATAATTTTCATATTCACCACTTAATTCTTTTGTGTAGTGGATATTCATCACCTTTTGATATAAAATATAATTAAAACTTTTATCATTAGGGTATTTTTTTTACTTTGACTTATTTAATCCCATTTTTTGAATTGAAAATATCCAACTGGTAAAAGTCATATTTAAATTGTCACTTTTTTTGTGATTGTAAAAACTCTATTGAAACATGAAATTCCATATAAATATTTTCAAATATAAAAGGAGTTTATTTTTTCGTTATATACATTCCCTTATTTGATGGGTCTAATTATTTTCCAAACCATATTCCATTTTCACAAATGTTATGTACTTCAATTTTATAGGATTAATTATAAAATATTATTAAATCCAAATCATTTACTTGATACAAATATTTAAGAAGTCCCATTTTTCAAGAATTAAATCATGAATTAAATATATGAGGAATTATTGGGTCATTAATGATACCGGGGGGGCATTTAAAAATACACCTCGATGTATCAGTAGTCTAATGAGATGGTTCATTTATCCAAATTAGTTGGTTTTTACCCGAGATGTTATAAACCGTCTTATGAAAGTCCTTGATAGTAATGGTACTATGTGCCTAGGAAACATGGGTTCCAAACATCTATAATTTCTCTAATTAATATTTAGGTACTTTTTATCCATTAGATTTTTTCTTCAATACTATCTATGGATGTAGTTTATTCCTAGTTTATTGATTAAATGCAAGTTATTTATATTTTTTTACCTTTCCATATTTATTTTTTCATATCCAATTATATAAATTGAATGTGTTCTCAGTTATTTACCCTTCCCTTTTTATTTATTTCCATTTTTTATTTACATTTTAGATATTCTTACTTATCATTGAGGCTGACCCTTATTTTTTCCCTTTCCCCCGGTTATTCTGAAATAATGTTCAAAAATTCATTCATGTATTCTATTCATTATATTTTATAATGTATCATGATTTATTCTATATTTTTTAATGTTATTTATTACTCCCCAATCCCACTCTTACAGACTCAGTTCTTAAAAATATTGTTTAATTATTAATATTTTAATTTTATAAATTAAACTGATCAATTACACAATACTTTAAACAAACGAGTATCTTTTACTGGTCATGGTTCTTGAGAAAATTTTCTTGCTTAAAAAAATCATAGAAACCTAATAAATTAAAATTAAAAGAATGATCAACTCTGCTTCCCCACACACTACAAAAAAGACAATAAACTCTAGATTTCAAGGAAACCTTTGAAAAACATTTTGAAAATGTAGGGTGAGTAAAATAGGTGCCCAGTAATGGGTTTTGAAAACCATTAATAAATCCCATATAATTTTCTTTTGAAAATTCATTCAAAAAATTAATTTAGAAATACTTTTGTAGAAAACCCTTTAAAATATATAATAATTCTTTTAAAATTAATTATTTTTCGAAAACACTTTTATAACTAATCCTGTGATTTAGTTGAAAATATTAAGCAAGATATTAAAAACAAGACAACATGGTCCAGTTGAATCATTGAAGGCTATCTTGGGTCTACACACATGAGGTATGGATTCACTATCCATTTACCTATCGTATATACAAAGTTTGAGTACCTGTTTTTATAAATAAAATTGTCTTAGCTTGCCTTATATATATATATAATTTTCACCGGTGTTTTAGATTCAAAAATATATTCAAAATCATGTTTTGAACGAATGAATACTAATATTTACAAAAAATTATATATTCGACATTGTAAGATCAGATATCATGAGACATGACTTTGGGTAAACACATGGAAGTTAAATAAACATCCACGCAAATGAAATTTCAAAAAACAAATATTAAATTTCTGTTATGAATTAATGTATAAACTGATCACAAAAGTGAACATGTAATTATTTCATCACAAAATCAATCAATAAAAATGGACAATTATGTGTGCACAAAAAAATTATCAAAGCAGCATTTCTTAAATAAAATCATCCTTTTATATGCACATAAGTTTTAAAGAACATGAATTTAAGAAGAATATAAAAATATAACCAATCGTAGAATTTGAATTAGATACCAATAATCTTGAACGTTAAATAAATTACAGTCATATATATATATATTTTATTAGCATATACACATGTATCTCACAACCATAATTAGATACTAGGATTGATTAAATAAAGTATAAAAAATAACACATCAATATAATTATATATAAATATATACACACACACACACACACATATATATATATATATCATGCATAAAGATGAAAATTTATATATGTTGATATAAATATATCATGCACAAACAAAAAACAACCATATTCAATTTGTGTGTTCAAAGTATAGATTTAGATTTCAAAGAACTTTAAAACATGGAATTAAAATATTAAAACTATTAGAAACAAAAAAAATAGGGATTATAATTTTAAAAGAATACACTCTCATTACACAAACATAAAATTATATATTGGAAATAATTAAAACATGAATACTGAAATATATAATCTAGTTTCATATCATAAAACACAAAACATTTTAATAAAATGGCATATTACTAATAAAATCTTAATGATCAAAACTATTTTCAAAATTATATTTCTCTAAAATAGGGATTTTCATATCTTAGAAAAAAATAAATTTTAAAATATAAGCTGAAAAAATAGATTGAATGTCACTTACTAAAAAATGGAATTGAAAGTGTAAAGAATGTATCCAAAATAATAACCCCTTACAAAAATAAAATTGAATAGAAAGTAAGAATTTGAATATAAAAAGTCCCTTACTCAAAATTAAATAATTTGTGAACACATTATATGAAAAATGGAGCTGACCTCCATTGAAATATAAATTGAAATGTAACGAAATCAGATATAAAATAAATAATTATTGCATAAATATAATTTGGGGAGAAAAATAATTTGACTGAACCGATATAATTAATCCCTTACAGAAAATTAAAATAGAATTGAAAAGTGTGTTTTTGAAAATAAATAGTCCCTTATAAAATAAGTTGCATAAACATTCATATTTTTTATTTTTTGTAGAAGGATAAAGTCCTTTATCTTACCATTTTCCACTACACATCTCTCACTGACTCTCTGGATGGATCAAAACCTCAATAGAAAATGTATGACTTCATTTAATTGTGATTTCCCTTTTCCGGACTTCTGTATACCCCTTATATATACTCAGTAGGGTTACTTAAATTGGATAATTTATTTCAACTTGAGATTTTTAATTTTTGACCTTATTGTGCAATTTGATAGACTGACATATAGATATATTTTTAAATGTTCAACTATCAAAAAAGAATACAAAATAGGCACTAAATTATTTTTAAATGAAAAAAAACGATTTAAAGAGTGAAAATCATTCGAATCATGAAATAGTTCATAGAAAATTACTCTAAACTAAAATGAATAACATATTGATTACAAGAAGATTATAATAATCATCAGACGAAATTTTTAACAAGATAAGTCAGCACCAAACATTTACTACTAATTCAAGAATTATTGATAAAATGTAGAAATTAAGATAGATTCAAGAAGACAATAAAAAATTGTGATCTATATGATAGTGATAGGATTTTCGGACAAATATATCAAATAAAATCCCTACTACAAGCAAAATACATCGAAATCGGATAAAAAACTCAGAGCAAATGTAGATTATTTATAGGAAAAAAATGAAATTGAAAAATCAAAACTTATTAAAATTTGAAATGAATCTAAAACGAGATTTAGATAAACAAAAATTGAATATACAAAACCTTCTTCCAGAACTAGATAACAGAAGATAGATGGGAAGTCATTTTTGCAATAAGTAGTTCTGATACTTCAACGGAAAACAGATCTGGTGAATCTGAACCCTAACCGTGTTTTGAACATTATTCTTCAAAACCTATATATGCAATTGAAATATTTTCAACGGTCGTGCTTCAATCTAAGGTCAACATAGCCCAACTGAACTCAAAATCAAACTCATGATTTCCGACTCCTTGTTCAGGTTCGACCTTGGTTTGCGAAGAAGAGGATGAACCCTTACTGATTGGCCTTGACATGGACAATTGCTCGAACTCGATGGCACCCCATGCTTCATCATTGCCCTCGATGTCATCTCACTCAGCTCGAGGATCTTGACCTGCTTTATAGAGTTCAACAAAATTCCATAATAACTCGACCTTCAAACCCTCAATCCCGATTTGTATTGTATATTTTATTTCATTTTCCTTTTTTTATATCTATTATTTTATTTTTTAATTCATTCATTCGTTTCTCTAATATCATTACACTATTTATATTTATATATAAAAAATAAACATATATACCGTTAATATAAAAAATTATAATTTTAAAAAATAATCCAAATTAAAAAGACATATAATCTTATAATCATATTTCATTAGTTTTTTTAAAGAATAACCACATATCTCCATTTATCATTATAACATATATTATGTTTACATGTTATGAAAAAATAAAATATTTATTTTCTATAAAAAAATAATCCATTATAATTAAAACTAATACACATATATTAATATATATATATATATTAATTTATTATGATAAAAATACTCTATATAATGTAAAATGTTAAATTTTAATTCAAAAATTTTTTATTAAATTATTCATTAGTTTCAATTTATAAAAATATATTAATTAATTTTTATTTTAAAAAATCACGGGGTGTTATATTCCCCCCACCGTAAATGAATTCCCCCATCAGAATTCTTTCGTTGGACTTTCAAAAATATTGAATTTTAATCATCAAAATTAAAGAATATTTTATGGGTACATAAATGATTAATGAAAACACTACCGACTAGATTTTATTTTCCTCAAAGAGAACATATAATCTCTAATGTTCCCTAGACCATACATCAGATATCAATTATAACGCCCTGATATCGCACTTCCATACACAATGCTTAAAACTGCTATGTAATTTTTTTCTTTTTTTTTAATTAAACAAAACAATTACAAAACACTTTAAACAAACGAAGATCTTTTACCAATCTAGGTTATGGAGAAAAGATACATGCTTACAAAAACATCAATCTTATAGAATAAATTAAAGTGAAAAGAAAGTTCAACTCGGCTTCTGCGCGCTCTACAACAAAGATGATCAACTATGGATTTCAAGGAAACCTATGAAAAACATTTTGAAAATGTAGGGTGATCACAAAAGGATAGCTCTAAGGGTTTTTGAAAAAATTATATAAATCTTGTAAAATTATCTATTCAAAATAAATTTGTAAAATTCAATTAGAAATACTTCTGTAGAATACCCTTACAAAATACTATAATTCTTTGAAAATTAATTATTCTTCGAAAATGCTTTTAAAACTAATCCAATGATTTTGGTGAAAATATTAAGAAATATCTTAAATACAAAACTGTTGGAGCCACTCAAAACTTTGAGGATATCTTGGGCATACCCACATGATAGATGGATTCACTATCCAATTACCTATCTTATTTACAAAGTTTGAGTACCAGTTTTTATAATACATTTTTGTATTAGATTTCCTTATATACATATAATTTTCACTTGTGTTTTAGTTTTGAAAATATATTCATAATCATGTTTGGAAAAAATGAATACTAATATTTTAAAAAAATTATATATAAAGATTTGTATGAACAGATCTCATGATTTATGACTTTGCATAAACACATGGATGTTAAATCAACATCCACTGACTAGAAATTACAAAAAAAAATTCTTTTATGCCTGAAGGTATAAAATGATCACAATAGTGAACATATAATTCTATCTACTTTAAATCAATCAATAAAAATGGATAATTATGTGTGTGTACAAAAATTATGAATGCATCATTTCTAAAATGAAATCATCCTTTTATATGCACTTCTGTTTTAAGGAACTAGATTTTAAGAAGTACATAAAAATATATAGAGTCATAGAACTGGAATTATAAACCAATAATATTGAAAATTAAATAAATTATATATATATATATATTATTAGCATATACTCATGTATCTCACAACTATAACTAAATACTTGGATGGTTTAAACAAAGTGTTTAAAATAAAACTTCAATATAATTATATATGTACATATATATTTATATATATCATGCATAAACATGATAATTTATATATGTTCATATAAATATAACATGAATAAACAAAACAAAAACATATTAAATTTGTGAGTTCAAAGTATAGATTTGGTTTCCATAGAATTATAAAACATGGAATTAAAATATTTAAATAATTAGAAACAAAAAAATAGGGATTATAATTTTAATGTAGAAAACATCCATTACACTAACAAAAAATTATATATTAAAAATAATTAAAAGATAAATACTGAAATATATAATCTTGTTTCATATCATAAAACACAAATCATTTAAATAAAATGAGCTATTAATAATAAAATCTATATTTTCAAAACTATTTTGAAAATTATATTTCTATGAAATTGGGATTTTCATCCCTTCGGAAAAAAATAAATTATAGAATATAAGCTGAAAAAAATATATATTTTCTTGCTTACCAAAATAAAATTTCATTCAAAGAATAAAGAAATTATCCAAAATAGTAACCCCTTACAAAAATAAAATAGAATATAATAGTGACTATTTGAAAATAAAGAATTCCCATACTGAAAATTAAATAATTTGTGAAGGACTTAGATGAAAAATAGGAAAAAACTCCATTGAAATCAATTTTAAAATGTAATGTAATAAGATATGAAATAAATAATTATAGCGCCAATATAATTTTGGTAGAAAAATTATTTGACATAATAGATATAATAAATCCCTTTCGAAATTTAAAATATAATAGCATAGAGAGTATTTGAAAATAAATAGACCCTTACCAAATATATTGAATAAATGTTCACTTATTCTATTTTTTTTTAGAAGGGTAAAATCCTTTACTCTTCCCATTTTCCACTACACATCTCTCAGTAAATATCTAGATGGATCAAAACCTCAAGAGAAAAAGTTGGACATCATTTCCTTGTATTGTCCCTTTGCAAGACTTTTTCATTCCACATAAATATACTTAGTAGGGTGACATGAATTGATCAATTTATTTCAACTTGAGTTTTTTAAATTTGGACATTATTTTTCAATTTTATAGATCTAAATATAGATATATATTTAAATTTTCAATTGTCAGAGAAGAATAAAAAATAGGAACTCAATTATTTCCGAATGGGGAAAAATGATTTAAAGAGTTTTAATCATCTGAATCATCAAACATTTCCTAGAAAATGACTCTAAACTAAAATGAATAACATATTGATTACAATAAGATTATAATAATCATCAGATAAAATTGTTAACAAGATATGTCATCCCCAAACATTAACAAATGATTCAAGAATTATCGATAAAATGTGTCAATTAAGATATATTAATGAAAAACGATAAAAAAATGTGATCCATAATATACTGAAAGGATTTTTATACTAATAAATCATTTAAATTCTCTACAATATGAAAAATACATCGACATCAGATAATAATCTCAGAAGAGACGTCGATTTTTTAGAATTAAAACAATGAAATTGAAAAATAGAAACATATTACACCGTAAAATGAATCTGAAACGAGATTCGGATAAACAAACATTGAATATACAAAAACTTCTTATGGAACTAAACAATAGAATGTAGATAAGAACTCATTTTCACTATAACTCATTTTGATACTTCAACGAAAAATAGATCAAAAGAGTATGATCCTTAACCATGTTTCGAATATGATTATTCAAAACCACTATATGAAATTGATCATTGGAGGATTCTCGGGCGATAATCAATAGTCAACATAGCCCAAGAAAACTCGAATTTGAACTCGCACTCTCTGGCTCCTCCTTCGGGTTCGGCCTCAGTTCACAAAGAAGAAGGTGAACCCTTACAGATTTCCCCCAACTATGAAAATCGCTCGAACTCGACCGCACCACATGCTTCTACCTTTCCCTCAACGCCGTCTCCCTCAGATCACGACTGTTGACTCATGATATGGGGTTTGAATGAAATCCCAAATTACTGAACCTTCAAACCCTCATCCCCAATTTCTTATTCTGTTTTTTATATAATTTTCCATTTTTTAAAATCGAATGTCGTTTTTTTAAATTCAATCATTCATTTTTTTTATTTAATTACACTATTTCTATTTATATATTTAAACTATTCATATATACTGTCAATATAAAAAAATTATCTTTTAAAAAATAATCATAATTTAAATACACATATATCTTATAATTATATTTCATTAATTTTTTTAAAGAATAACCTCATATCATAATTTATCATCATAACATATATTATGTTTAAAGGTTATTAAAAAATATTTTTTTATATACAAAAATATTCAATTATGATTAAAACTAATACCCATATATTAATATATATATATATATATATATTAATTTCATAAGATAAAAAAATATATAAAAAGTAAAATGTTATTTTTTAATTCAAAACGTTTTTATTAAATCATTTATTAGATTCAATTTATAAAAATATAATAATTAAATTTTATTTTATTTATTCTTGAGGTGTTATATTATTTGGGTACCAGTTACATAATCTAGTTCCCCAAAACAACTTTACTTTTGGACCTCTTGGATTTGATACCTTGTAATAATGCCATTTAAATAATGTAATGCACCTTCTCTGGGCTTCTTGGGCCTGACTGTTATAACTTAATAAAAATTTCCATTATAAAAGAAATTCCCAATCAATCATGAATGTACAAATATATGAATTTTATCTTTCTCATATTTTATTATATGGAAGATTAAGACAAAGATAAATTAATATTTAAATGCATTACCAATTTAAAATAACTTAAAAACACAAGAATTATATATATAAAAATTATGAAAAACTATCAATGAATTGATTTAATTATGATTTCAGTAAATATATAAAAAGAGTTGATTAATGTAAAAGAAAAAAATAGATAAATAAGTAATCATATTAGTAAAATAAAATACAATGGAATTTATACAATGAGTATAGTCTTAAGACTAGTAATAATTCCGTACCATTGAAAATCACATATTCACAATATTATTTTTTTAAAACATGAACCATCATGTGGATCTAGTTTTAAAAACAATAGCTTACATGGTTTTCAAGAAACCAAGACTCTTCCATATTTCATTACGGTGTCAATAATATATTAAGTTAAACAAGACCTCATCCATTGTTCCTTATGGGAATATAAGTTAATTATTTTGGAGAGTGTGATGTACTATTTAGTTCATGGATGAGTATATCACATTAAAAATGAATAGAGAAATAAAAAACACATATTTAAATTTAAAAATAAATGAAATAACATGAAATTATGAATGATGATATGTGATATAGCTCAATACTATTATATTTCGTTGTCTGAAGTTATTGAATATTTATTTAGAACGATATCAAACAAGTTTCTCACATGATTTTTGGAAAATAGATCATCATAGGGTCTTCTTGGATGAATATGTCCTTGTTTATATGATCTATTTTATGTATCTATAAGTGTGGACAAAATACATAGTACTATACACATCACCATGGCACACAATTTTTCATGACATGACTTGTTATTATTTTTTAATAAATCTTTATCAAAGTATCTAATGATAGATAATTATTGAAATGAAAAGTTATATAATTCATAATAAAAGGAGATGTTTGATATTTGAAGTTATTAATTACAATGATATAGATGCAAATTTTTCTTCACTCTATTCCCAGTTAGATGAGAGCCCAATAACATTACATGGACTGTTGATATGAAAAATATTTCACGGTTAGTTCTTCACCTATTAAGTGCATTTCATTTTTACATACAGAAGGATTATGACATAATGTGATAATTTTTTTCATTATATGGTCACTACATTAATAGTCATAGTCAGTATTGCCACGACCCGTCCTCGGGGCCCGTGCCGTGACTACCCCAAGCCCGCCTTCCATAGGCCAGGGGCTGGCGACTAGCACCAATGGCATAAATCCTGATAACTGGGAAGGCATTGCCTTTAAAAAAGTAAACAAACACCACAGAGTACAAGCGGTAGTAAACACTAAGTACAAATAAAAGTGCTGAAAGGAAAATGGGCCAGAATAAAAACCCAAAATAAAGTACAACTACAAATGAACAAAGTACAATAGAAAAAGACAACAGCTGGAGGGAAGAAAGAGGCTCCTGGGTCGTCCTCCTCGGATCCTACCTGAAAGGTAGGTATAGATGGCGCAGCTCCTGGATCGTCCACCACGGATCCTACATGAAGGGTAGGTACAGATAGCTTCCTCCACGCTCTCTTCCGTCAACCTTTTCTGTGAGTCGTCACGTCGTGTAGTCCACCTCCGGGTACTGACTCGTCGTGTAGTCCACCTCCGGGTACCGACCAGTCCTCAAACACTCGGCCTCCGTCAGCACTGCCTATTTTCTGCAACCAACACAACGAGGTGCGGGCATAGCCCGTGCAGGGGTGAGAATAACGATACTCAGTAGGGACCCCGAGACCCTCAAGGTCTCACTAAAACCAACAAGGATAACCACATAGAAGATCTCAACAGATAACCTCTACTTAGGTATATGCCCATACATATACCTAAGTTATCAAGTAACCCATCTCAATCATGAGGTCAACACCAAGGTCAAAAGACTCAGCTCAAACCAGGATTTTCATTATCGAAACCGTAACTGCTGAAGAGCTCTGTCTCTGGAGTGTATAGTGGTCCTGTCAAGACTCCGAGGTACTGCTCACTAACCTGAGACTGCTGAGGTACTCCTCCTGTCGAGTACTGTGGGCCTGCCGCTACAACCAAGCGCTTCCCACCATGGGTCTGCCGCTACAACCTAGTGCTCCCATGTGCTGCTACAACCAAGCTTACCTCTGTCGTGGGTCTGCCGCTACAACCAAGCGCTCCCCTATGCAGCTACAACCAAGCGCACCTCTGTCATGGGTCTGCCGCTACAACCAAGCTCTCCCATGTGCCGCTACAACCAATCGCAGCTCTGCCGTGGGTTTGCCGCTACAACCAAGCGCTCCCTTGTGCCGCTACAACCAAGCGCACCTCTGTCGTGGGTCTGCCGCTACAACCAAGCTCTCCCCTGTGCCGCTACAACCAAGCGCACCTCTCTCGTGGGTCTGCCTCTACAACCAAGCGCTCCCCACTGGGCTATCCGTAACACACCGATCTGATCGGTCAAGCAGTCGTCAGTTCTCAGCCGGCTACATGGTCTCCGTACTCCGCACGATCATCTCTGGGAGGGTCCGCTCCACAAGCTACAGGTCGATACTCCAAGTATCTCAAAGTCCCACGAAGAAGTATCTCAAAGTACCGCCTCGTCATAGGGGTCTCAATGCAACAGACGGCGCATCAATCGGACGCCCGGTCTTTGAGTTATTATCCTTTTTGTCCCAGGGGCCCTGTTGGTTTCGTAAGCGAACCAACCCGGCCGTATCTCGACTGTACCCCGAACTCTCATAGGGTATAATCATAGGGACCGTTACTCAACGTGATCACCAATGCCGCTGACGGTTCGTCAAACGGACGTTCTGTCAGAAAGGTATCAGCTTTTCCGTTCCAGGGGCCCGGTTGGATTTCGGGTGCGATCCAACCCGGCCACTATCCAACTGCATCCAAAACTCGGGCAGAGGATGCCAAAAGTTCTGTATCGTCAACAGGAACGCAACGCAACAGACGGCGCGTCAATCGGACGCCCGGTCTGGAAGTTATTGGCTTTTTCGTCCTGGGGGCCCGGATGGTTTTTTAGTTAAAACCAACCCGACCATACTCCAACTGCATCCAAACCTCGAGCGGAGTAAGCCAATAGATCCGTCTCACTTAGAGGAATTCAACAAAACTGACGGCGCGTCAATCGGATGTCCGTAGCTCAAGATATGAGCGTTTCCGCTCCGAGGGCCCGGTTTGTTTCGTGTACGAACCAACCCGGCCGAACCCAAAGTATTCTGAAACCTTGAGTGGGATATACCGAGACGACCGTCTGGATCTAATGATCGTGTTTCCGCTGACGACGAGTCGTTTGGAGGCACGTATCTCAAGTTACGGACTTTTGACCGAAAGTGGTCTGAAAACGGGGGTCTGGGCCCGGGCCGACCCGGACCGACCCCCCCTGGGTCTGCCGAACCGGGTCAACCCGGACTGGTCGGCGACCCGACCCGAAACCCCGGCCCGGCCCGGAGCCCCGGCCCGGCCGGCGGCGCGGCCAGCGCGGCCTTTGTGCCGCGCGCGAGCCAAGGGAGGGGCGTTGCCCCTCCTTTATGAAACAGAGGCCCCTTTAATGGGGCCGCTGCTGCCAGCCGTCCGGGGGAATTAATTCCCCCGGTTCTCCAAGTCCGGACGGCCCTTCATGGCTGGCTGGTTCCAGCACCACGGGAACGGTGACGGCTGGTCCCCTTCCAGCACCGACGCCGGCGGCCCGATGCCGGCCGCTGGTCACCCTGCTCCGCCGCGGCCCGGAGTCGGCCACCGCCCTTGTCGTCCGGCGCGGTGCGACGGTACCGCGCCTCTCCGCCGTGGCCCCGCTACGGCCGCGACGCCTTAAATTTCTTTCGACGCGGGGCGACGACATCGTGTTCTTGAATTCTTTCTACGGCGCGGCGCGACGGCGCCGTGCATATCCTCCGCATGAAACCGTGTGGTGCGGCGGCACCGCGCTTTCTCGTACCAACCACAAGAAACCAACACGAAAATAAGGAGGAGGGTCGGCCGTGTTTATGCGGTCCGACCCCCTTGCATTATTCATTATCATTTAGTTTCAAACCACAAAGTTCAAATTCGATTACAAATGGTTTTTAATCATAAAGATCATCAAGTCGGAAATCTCAAACAAATATAAATAATTGAAGACAAACCCCTACCTCGTAATTGTCGTTCGTTGACGATCTCAGAAAAAGGGCGGATATCGATTCCTCGATTGTCGTTTTCGTCACACACTCCCAATTCTCACGCTCATGCGTTGGAAAGGAAGAAGGGTACTCGTCGTTGGTGGACGAGCGTTCGGAGGTGACGTCGTCGTTGACGACGTTCTTCGTAGGCGGCGTCTTCTCCTTTGACGCGGATGAAGGTTGTTGGAGATTTCATGGGCGCCGCTTCCCTTTCCTTGCCTCGGTTGAAGAATGAAGAAGAAGATGGCGTCGTCGTGCTTCAGTGGCGGAAGAGACGTTCTTCGTGTTCTTCGTCGTTGAGAAAGAAGGACTCAGGATTTCCTAAGCTTTTTCTCCAAAGGCTCCCAATCAACTAAACTCCAACCCAAATAAAATAAGTTCTAAACATAATTTATTAACACAACAAAGCATTTAAAATTCAATTGTTTGAATTTCAAAAACCTACATGTAACTCACCAAATTAATTACAACAAGTTGTCAAATATTAAAGAAGGTGAGTTAATGGGGAGTTGGAATGTGAGGGGTTAAGAGGGTTAGGGAGTTTAAGGAAATTTGAAAAGTTGGGGGGTTCGTGTGGGCCCCACCCTTTCAAATATCCACACTTGGGAAGTTGGATGGATTTGGGCCCACCACCAACTTCCCATGGGAGAAGTTAACCAGACAACATGAAAAAATATTGATTCAACAATTTTATTCACTTTACTTAATTAATCCCCAAAAATTTACTTCTTATCCCGCACAAACACAACTACGGTAAAGGTTCCCTTAAGCGATTACCGGCGTTGTGAGTTCATCGGCGCCATCAGATTTCAATTCCGAGCACCGGTTAAAAATATAGGAAAACCCGCTCATTCGTTCCCTAAACGTACCCGAGCCAAACTTCGGAAATTGATTCCGGGCACTCCGGGCCTCGGAATCAAGTGCCGTCAGAAACTGCGCTCTTGTAAAATTCCAAAGAAAATTAAGAAAAAAATTTCCTTGAAATTTATGGGTATTTACATTACTCCCACCTCAGGGCTTTACATCCTCGCAAAGCTTTAACACAAACTAAGGTTACAAAAGCGGTACAGAGCACACATCTGAGCCTTCCGCTCCCATGTGCTCACCCGGAGGTTCCCGTACTGCCAGAGAAAGTGCACCCGAGGAATCGATCGTCCTTGTAGGATCTTCTCATTTCGATCCTCGATCCCCACTAGAACCTCTGTTAAAGACACCCTATCGCCATCGTCCAGCGCCTCATGGTCGATGATATGCGAAGGGTCGAGCACATATCTCCTCAGTTGAGATACGTGGAAGTTGTCGTGCACCTGGTGCAACTGCGGTGAATGGATCAAGCGGTAAACCTACTCGCGTACCCAGTTGAGGACCTAGAAAGGTCCGTTGAACCTCGGAGATAACTTCCCCCCATGGCCACATCTCCGTAAACCTCATCGAGGTAAGACCCGTATAAGGACGTGATCGCCATCCTCGAACTCCAAATGTTTCCAATTCCTATTAGAACTGGAACTCAAACGACTGCTGCCATGAGGGTAAGGTTGGCCGACTGAAGAGTGATCGGTCGCACCCTCCCGTGCATGAGTTTAACTTGTGCTGCCCAGGGTTTCCTTTTCACCGACCAAGGAAAACTCATCCCGACGTTTGCCTAATACCGTCAATTTGAGTATGAATAGTGATTGCCAAATCCATACTCAAACTAACGTCGTAAGGCCTCGACGCTGCCACCAAGAGGTCCCAACCGAGACTCTCGCCTCAAGGGTCAGATCACACCGTCGGCGTAAGTGTGAATATCGAGTCTCCTCCCAAAGGTATCTCCAGACGTGAGGGTCAAGTCAACGGCTTAACCGGAAACTCTAGGTCTGGGACTAGATTCATGGAAGGAAGGGATGATTCGTATCGATGTCTGTGGCTACGACAACTAGTAGAAGACAATGTCCGCACTTCGAATCATCCTTAGAGCCCTTTTTGGTCAAAATCCATGACCGCAAGCAGCTAATCGCTTCCCCTACTCTCCAACTCCCTAGGTCTAGTGGGGACTACAAAGGCGGGTGATGGTAACATGTTGAAATGTACACCACCACAAGCTGCTCTCCTAGCTCTGCCTCCATGTCTTATGCTCTACAAATTCATCTGTCCTTAACATTTCCACTTCTTGAAACATTTTACACACCCAAGTCCCCGAGACTAGAGCCAGTTTCCTGCTTTCCAAACCTCTATCATTCTTTGGCTGTATTTGTTCAGCAAAGAATTCTCAGCCACAAAGGTTCCTTCTATCACCCTAGCGTAAGTAGGATTGCATAGAGAAAAGGTGCTAGATTGGAAGCCCTTAAACATACCATGCTCAGAGGTCCGACCTCTATTGCACTGATCGAAACGCATCCATCGAGTACCCGGTATGTTCGGTATGCCTCGATGAATTCTCACCTATCAACACGTCGTCCCGCCGAAACTGTATAAGCTCTAGAAAACTCTCTGCCACCCCCTCAAGCCAGTCCTCAGCCGCCTGTGAGTCAGGTTCACCTCGAAACTTGAGGGTATCTAATGTTATAACACATGTATGGCAGTAAGCTTACATGTGTCACCTACCGGTATCGTCGGTTGTAACTGCTGACCAACAGGTAGTGATGTATAGCTGACACACTACCCAAAGGTACTATCTCAGGAATCAGTCCACGTACCGAAGCCTCATCACTTATGCGGACCATCCTCAGGGTCATTCACTGGAAAAACACTAGTGGCCAAGTGCACCATCCACTCTACTGATATCTCAGCTAGGCGGAAAACCCAAGCAATCACCTCCATCCACTGCTCTGTTGTCTGGGAATCTATCTCGCCTCGTAACCTCGGAGGCCGCTGCTGCTGGAACTCGTGCAACGTGCTCTGCCAGCGTGCACGGGTTGCTATATAGCTATTGGAATCTGCTGTCCAACAGGTGGTGGGGTGGCTGGTACACCACCCGAGGGTGCCAACATAGTAAAAAGGGCCCTGCCCCAAAGCCTCGTCGCTCGGTGAGCCGTCATCGAGTACAATATCAGAACTCCAACTGACTGTCTGCGTAGAGACATCCTGAACAGATACGACACGGTCAAATGATTTAAACCTGGTGAGCTGACCTAGTTTGAGCTGACTTTAAAACTCTTGGAAACACACACACAATCAGTGTTTTCGTGCACAATGTCAGAAATCAGTAGTCAGGGTCCTGGTGTACGGATACGTCGGCCGCCGCACCAACACTGGACTCTCTGAACTGAAAACCACACTTGGTACCCTTAACACTATTGCTTCACAGAAAGGGAATATCATAGTTATAAGTTCTGTGGTAAAACCGACTCCTCTGATACCAATTTGTCACGACCCGTCCTCGGGGCCCGTGCCGTGACTACCCCAAGCCCGCCTTCCATAGGCCAGGGGCTGGCGACTAGCACCAAAGAAGTAAATCCCGATAACTGGGAAGACATTGCCTTTATAAAAGTAAACAAACACCACAGAGTACAAGCGGAAGTAAACAATAAGTACAAAGAGAAGTGTTGAATGGAAAATTGGCCAGAATACAAACCCAAAAGAAAGTACAACTACAACTGAACAAAGTACAACAGAAAAGGAAAACAGCTGGAGGGGCGGAAGCGGATCCTAGGTCATCCTCCTCAGATCCTACCTGAAGGGTTGGTACAGATGGCGCAGCTCCTGGATCATCCACCACGGATCCTACCTGAAGGATAGGTACAGATAGCTTCCTCCACGCTCTCGTCCGTAAACCTCCTCTGTGAGTCGTCACGTCATGTAGTCCACCTCCGGGTACTGACTCGTCATGTAGTCCACCTCCGGGTACCGACCAGTCCTCGAACACTCGGCCTCCGTCCGCACTGCCTGTCGTCTGCAACCAACACAACGTGGTGCAGGCATAGCCCGTGCTGGGGTGAGTATAACGATACTCAGTAGGGACCCCAAGACACTCAAGGTCTCACTAAAACCAACAAGGATAACCACATAGAAGATCTCTACAGATAACCTCTACTTAGGTATATGCCCATACATATACCTAAGTTATCAAGTAACCCATCTCAATAATGAGGAAACACAAGGATCATGAAATAAACGGATAACCACTACCCATGTATATTCCCATACATATACCTAAGTTATCAAGTGAACCATCTCAATCATGAGGTCAACACAAAGGTCAAAAGTCTCAGATCAAACCAGGATTTTCATTATCAAAATTGTAACTGCTGAAGAGCTCCGTCTCTGGAGTGTACATTGGTCATGTCACAACTCTGAGGTACTGCTCACTAACATGAGACTACTGAGGTACTCTTCCTGTCGAGTACGGTGGGCCTGCCGCTACAACAATGCGCTTCCCACCATGGGTCTTCCACTACAACCAAGCACTCCCATGTGTTGCTACAACCAAGCGCACCTCTGTCGTGGGTCTGCCGCTACAACCAAGCGCTCCCCTGTGCCGCTACAACCAAGCGAACCTCTATTGTGGGTCTTCCGCTACAACCAATCGCTCCCATGTGCCTCTACAACCAAGTGCACCTCTGTCGTGGGTCTGCCGCTACAACCAAGCGCTCCACTATGCCGCTACAACCAAGCGCACCTCTGTCGTGGGTCTGCCGCTACAACCAAGCGCTCCCATGTGCCGCTACAACCATGCGCACCTCTGTCGTGGGTCTGCCGCTACAACCAAGCGCTCCCCACTGGGCTATCCGTAACACACCGAGTCGATCGGTCAAGCAGTCGTCAGGTCTCAGCCGGCTACACGGTCTCCGTACTCCGCACGCTCGTCTCTGGGAGGGTCCGCTCCATGAGCTACAGGTCGATACTCCATGTATCTCAAAGTCCCACGAAAAAGTATCTCAAAGGACCGCCTCGTCATAGGGGTCTCAACGCAACAGATGGCGCGTCGATCGAAGGCCCGGTCTGTGAGTTATTATCCTTTTCGTCCCAGGGGCCCGGTTGGTTTCGTAAGAGAACCAACCCCGCCGTATCTCGACTGTACCCGGAACTCTCATAGGGTATAATCATAGGGACCGCTACTCAACGTGATCACCAATGCCGCTGATGATTCGTCAAACAGACGTTCTGTCAGAAAGGTATCAGCTTTTCCGTTCTAGGGGCCCGGTTGGATTTCGGGTGCGATCCAACCCGGCCACTATCCAACTACATCCAAAACTCGGGCAGAGGATGCCAAAAGTTCTGTATCGTCAACAGGAACGCAACGCAACAGACGGCGCATCAATCGGACACCCGGTCTGGACGTTATTGGCTTTTTTGTCCCGGGGGCCCGGTTGGTTTTTAAGTTAAAACCAACCCGACCGTACTCCAACTGCGTCCAAACCTCGAGAAAAGTAAGCCAAAAGATCCGTCTCGCTTAGAGGAATTCAAAAAAACTGACGGCACGTCAATCAGACGTCCGTAGCTCAAGATATGAGTGTTTCCGCTCCAAGGGCCTGGTTGGTTTCGTGTACGAACCAACCCTGCTGACGCCAAAGTATTCCAAAACCTTGAGTGCGATATATTGAAACGAGCGTCTCGATCCAAGGATCGTGTTTCCACTGAAGACGAGTCGTTTGGAGGCCCGTAACTCAAGTTACAGACTTTTGACCGAAAGTGGTTCGAAAACGGGGGTCTGGGCCCGGGCCGACCCGGCCCGACCCCCCCTGGGTCGGCCGAACCGGGTCGAACCGGACAGGTCGGCGACCCAGCCTGACAACCCGGCCCGGCCCGGCCGGCGGCGTGGCGGCGCGGCCAGCGCGGCCTTTGTGTCGTGCGCGAGCCAAGGGAGGGGTGTTGCCCCTCCTTTATGAAACGGCGGCCCCTTTAATGGTGCCGCTGCTGCCAGCTGGCCGGGGGAATTAATTCCCCCGGTTCTCCAAGTCCGGCAGGCCCGTCATGGCCGGCCAGTTCCGGCACCACTGGAGCGGCGACGGCCGGTCACCTTCCAGCACCGACGCCGGCGGCCCAATGCCGGCTTCCGGTCACCCTGCTCTGCCGCGGCCCGGAGTCGGCCGCGGCCCTTGTCGTCTGGGGCGGTGCTACAACACCGCGCCTCTCTGCCACAACCCCGCTCTTGCCGCGCTGCCTTCGATTTCTTTCGACACGGTGCAACGACGTCGCGTTCTTGAATTATTTCCACGGCGTGGAGCGACGGCGCCGCGCATATCCTCCGCATGAAACCGTGTGGTGCTACAGCACCACGCTTTCTCATACCAACCACAAGAAACCAACAAGAAAATAATGAGGAGGGTCGGCTATGTTTGTGCGGTACGACCCCCTCGCGTTATTCGTTATCATTTGGTTTCAAACCACAAATTTCAAATTCGATAACAAATGGTTTTTTACCATGAAGATCATCAAGTCGGAAATCTCGAACAAATATAAATAATTGAAGACAAACCCCTACCTCGTAATTGTCGTTCATTGACGATCTCAGAAAAAGGGCGGATATCGATTCCTCTCTTGTCGTGTTTGTCACACACTCCCAATTCTCACGCTCATGTGTTGGAAAGGAAGAAGGGTACTCGTCGTTGGTGGACGAGCGCTCGGAGGTGACGTCGTCGTTGACGACGTTCTTCGAAGGCGACATCTTCTCCTTTGACGCGGATGAAGGTCATTGGAGATGTCGCGGGCGTCGCTTCCCTTTCCATGCCTCGGTTGAAGAACGAAGAAGAAGATGGCGTCATCATGCTTCAGTGGCGGAAGAGACGTTCTTCGTGTACTTCGTCGTTGAGAAAGGACTCAGGATTTCCTAAGCTTTTTCTCCAAAGGCTCCCAATCAACTAAACTCCAACCCAAATAAAATAAGATCTAAAATTAATTTATTAACACAACAAAGCATTTAAAATTCAATTGTTTGAATTTCAAAAACCTACATGTAACTCACCAAATTAATTACAACAAGTTGTCAAATATTAAAGAAGGTGAGTAAATGGGGAGTTGGAATGTGAGGGGTTAAGAGGGTTAGAGATTTTAATGAAATTTGAAAAGGTGGGGGGTTCGTGTGGGCCACACCCTTTAAAATATCCACACTTGAGAAGTTGGATGGATGTGGGCCCACCACCAACTTCCCATGGGAGAAGTTAACCACACAACATGAAAGAAATATTGATTCAACAATTTTATTCAGTTTATTTAATTAATCCGCAAAAATTAACCTCTTCTCCCGAACAAACGCAACTACGGTAAAGCTTCCCTTAAGTGATTACCGGCATTGCGAGTTCATCGGCGCCATCAGATTTCAATTCCGAGCACCTGTTAAAAAGATAGGAAAACCCGCTCGTTCGTTCACTGAACGTACTCGAGCCAAACATCGAAAATTGATTCTGGGCACTCCGGGCCTCGGAATCAAGTGCCATCAGAAACTGCGCTCTTGTAAAATTCCAAATAAAATTAAGAAAAAAATTTCCTTGAAATTTCTGGGTCTTTACAAGTATATTAAATTCTAAAAAATTTACATACCTCAGAACAAAAACATGATCTCTTCATGTCATAGTTAATTATGTTCATGTAGTCGGGTAAATGGTGGGTACAACTCCATCTCATGGTATATTGATTTTATATGTGATGTGGGGATTCTAATTATATATTATGTAGTTTATTCTTGTGTTAAGGTGAATTATACATGTGGTAAGCTGACATGGTCACTTCACCTATACAGTAAGGTCAATGACATAACATGGTCATTAAATTTCAAATTCATATAGGTTGGAATTTTTAGTTCCACACATAGTAATTAAGATGTTATTTTGTAAAATATAATCAAATAGAAAAAATAAAATTCATTATTAACATTATAAACATGATTAAAAATCACTAAAATAAGGAGGTGTTGGTTAAATAAAATGTCATTTTTATGTTCACAATGTTTTTCCATATTAATAAATTAAAATGAAACATAATGAGTAATGTTTTTAAAATAAATTTAATTATTTTTTATCTCCCAAGATAAATAGAAATTCATTTAATTAATTTGTAATGTAATAGTAATAATGAAAAAACATCTTATCCAAAGAAATTAAATTTTCTGAAAAACCAAATTTAATTAGGCATTGTGGGATTCATTAATAATTTATATATTTTCTATATAAAATGAATCATTAAAAAATTATTTAATATTGGGAACCAAGAGGTACAAATTTTTTAAATAGAGAACTTTTAATTTTAGTCATTATGAATGGTAACTATTATAAATAACTATCTCCACTATAAGGATATAATGGGCATCTAAGGTTTAAAATAATATGTTATGGAAAAATAAAAGACCATAACCCTAGAATTAAATTTATTTTATGAACATATTTCATCCAGAACCATCAAAAAATATAATATTTTTCCATTTATGTTAGTTTTTTCTTGATTATGACCATTATATTATTTTATATAAAGAATACTAAAAATTTCCGTATTATATATTTTAATAATTAAAATATTCTATTACAGTGACAGAGAAAAACTATGTTTTATTATAAATAATTATGTTAAAGATATTTTTTTTAATTTTATTAGGGTAATTATATTCTAATTTGTATTGAAGATATCATTTCAATAAATTATTGGAAAACACAAACTCATTGTTTATTTTATTATTAAAAAATTTAAATAAATAGGATTAAATAGTTTAAAAGTAATAAATTATAGATTTATTATAATGTTCCATGAAAATTTTAGAAAAAGATAACATATTTAGATATTTCCATGAAATATATTTGATTTTATTTTTTTTCATGATGTTTTCAAAATAAAATTAAATGAATATTTCTAAAAATGACATTAATTTTATTCTATAATAAAAAATATTTTATTAATTTATTTAATGATAATAATATTCATATTTTTGTAAAAATAATTGGTATTTTATTAAAACAACATATGTCCAATTACAATACCAATTGGAATTTTATTGTAACAATGTTTACAACCAATGAGTAAAAACTTTGGTATCATATTAATTTTCAATCAAGCTAAACACGAGATAGAAATATTAATTGAAATAACCAAATCTAAAATTGAAAAAATATTTTTAGATTATGATATTTTAATATATACACATCATATATTGAAAATATATCATTTTTTATAAAATTTATCATGATTTTTAATTTATATTATTTTAATAATTTATGAAATTCCAAAAGTTCTCTTTCCCTCACAAAATATAGAACGTTCTCTACCCATTTTACACAATTTAAAAGATTTTATTCAATAACCCCTTATTAAAATACTTTCATTATTTCCCTTACCATGTCTTGTTGGACTATTTGGACTGGGATACTCTCATAAGAAGGTTTTTTTATAAACCTAATGATGTTGTCCAAAGATGATTTATCCTTCTTAAATGAGCGTTTCTATTTTATATTTACTGCCACCTCCTTCAAATATTTGTATTGAATTCCTATATTATACCATATGTACCTACCATTATATATATATATATATAATTTCATATCCTATATCAATATCATCTTCCATCAAATTATAATTGAAACCATAGCTTATGTGTATGAAAAACTTATTCCACGGAAATTGATGTAATTATATTTCAGTCCCACATGTAATGATTATTTTTAATGATATATTTACTACATATTTATTATATTCAAGAAATATTTATCATTTATTAAATAAAGGTTTCATATAATTTCATACCTTTCTATTAATTATAAAAGTATAACATCAAACGTGCATATGTGTGGATTACAACCACAAAAAAATAGATGGATTACAATCACCATGAAGCGATTTGATTTGTTTATCATAACCAAATCACATTATTTATATTTTTAAGTTTATTTAATGAAATAATATGATATTTAAATTATAATTTTAATTCATTAATTATAATATATTATTCCATTCCTTCAATCATGATAGTTGAATAATGGAAACCTTACCCCTGTGTACGTGTGGTTACCATCTTTATGATTGTGATGTAATTAAATTTTCATAACCAAATATCACGGTTGTTAGATAATTTTTAAATTATTTATTAAAATGATAAATATTCCATGATTTTAATTTTTGGTATGATTGAACAATTAACATGTTTACCATAACCATACATCTAATGCCATTTTTTAAATATAGGCTGAATATTGTCAAAATGTATTACATGATATTAATTGATTAAGTAACTAAATATAAAAAAGAAATAAATAAATTAAAATAAATTATAAAAATAATATATATATATATATAATAAAAATAATTATATATATTGTCACAATATATTGAATGTATGTGATGAGTGGGACCTAAGAAAAGGAATTTCCTCCCAATTTTCCATTCCTTAAGAAATATTTTAATTTTATGAACATTAATTATTTTATATGGTGTATATGATTCCCCCATTAAATTTTATAATATTAAAACTACATATATAATTGGATTTTATGTTCTAATTCAAATTATTTAATCTAAGAGAATACGACATGAAATTTACTAAGTTGTAAAGGAGTTTGTAGGTCAGTTAATATTAATTAGGTTATATATATATTAATTGTCATCAATATTATTAAATTATTTATCCAATTACATTTTATTACTTTATGATTCATTTTAAAAAAATTTATGTTGATTTACATTTTATACATATAGTCAATTCGTTGATTATTTCTCACTTCAATGGTATGATCTTCATAAGATATAATGTCGCTATTTTCCCTATTTTATGATATATTTTGTTTTATAAACATTTAAATTTATATGTAGAATATGTACCTACGCAATGATATTTTATATAATGAATCACTTTATATTCATCGTATTTAATATCTCAGTAAAGGTTATTTTTTTATAGGTCAACGATTCAATAGTCAAAAAGTGGTAAGAGATTATTTCACATTCTAACCATTATTCAGGATTATTTATTTCTATGTTTACAATGTGAGAATTATATGACATTTCAATATAAATCAAAAAATATATTTTTCCCATATGGTTATTTCTATAAATAAAATAATATCCTATTACATTATATAGTTTATCTACTCATGATATTGAAATCATTTATTTATCAAAACCAAACATGATTTTCAACTCAATTGAGGAACTTTTTCTTCAACATCCATATTATCATTCAAATATTTTAATTATTATTTTCAAAATTCTCTTTGGATTTATTAAATAATGTTCCACCCATGTATGAATTTTATCAAAATGGTTTAAAAGGAAGCTTCATAACATATCTCGAACAAGAAATTTTTTATTACATTTTAACTAAAATTTTAAAAGAATGTTAATTTTAACATACCTGGTATACAAATAATTTTCCCCCACATAACGACTGATATTATCACTTAATCATATATTAAAATATTTAGATGTTATTTTAAAATAACTTTTCTCATAGTATTCTAGATATTATCCATTTTTAAAATATTGATTCAAATTAAAAAATTTTTTCCATAAAGGAAATTTTTAATGTTATTTTTATTCTTTTTAGTATTTATCAATGGAAAAAACCATTTATTTAGAATATAATATTATTCTTCTATTTTATAATGATAAAATACTTATTATTTATTTATATAGATTATGATAAATTTGAATAGATAATTGTTTTGAAATTTGATTTCTAAGATAATTTATTATTTTTAACTCTCCCAAAAATACAATCACATTATTATGATCATTGGACATTACATTTCTATTTAATATATATTGCCATGTTGTCTTCGTTGTTATTATTTCTTTAAAAAAATTCATTTCAACTTAAAAATTTTATTTTAAATGTTATATATCATATTAGGGAAATATTTATATTCTGTCTTATTTAATAAATAATGATAATTATTTATAATGAATATTTTTGAAAAATTAAATTAATAAGTAAATATATGAGGAATGCATTGTAAATACAGTGATACATCAGTTCTGAAATTATATTCCCCCTTAATGAATCAATATGTTTAATCAGAACCTCATTAATCCATCATTGAATGGGTTTCTATTGTATACAAAACCTAGATTGAACTGTCCTAGCATAAGGTCTTGATGTTATAGAAATCATGTTATTTGAGATCATGATGTCTAATATTAAGGATATTATTCATTGATAATTTTGTTATTATTATATATGAGATTACTCCATTGATATTATGCGTAGACGTATTTCATTATCAATATATTGATTAAATGACATGTGTTTTCAGTTATCAACCTTTCCATATTTATTTTGACTTATTTACTCATGATATCATCCAAGGTATGTAACCCATAAAAGTAAAATGAGACCACCATTAATGGTTTCTTTTCCATTGAATATGAAGAAGGACTCCTATAATTATTTCAATGATTTATAATATTTGATTATTTTTTTCAGGTATCCATAAGTAATAATAGATTCATGTATTAATATAGTTCACCAAGACTAATTAAATATTTTGTTCTTCCAGATATGATTCCTTTTTTCATATAATTATAATAATATACCCACTATATTTTTGATAGTATGTTCATTGACATTAAAATTTATATTAGAGTAATTTTAGTATTTTCCATGGGATATAAATTTTTTAAAAAATAGATTAGAGAAAAAACCATATCTATGACATCGATGATAAGTGTTATAATGGGGTAACATATTAATGTTTTTTTATTAAAGTATAAATTTATAGTTTTTCTGAAAATACTTCCATGGTTATGTATAAAAAGTTGATATGGTTTTTTCATAGTTCCATCTAGGTGTAATAAAACCAAAAATTGTGATTTGAGTATATCATATCCATCATTGATGTGTATGGGCAGTGATTCTATAATAATGTCCAACATTAAAACTCTTGAGTTAGATTCATAGGTAATTTCAGATTTTCATGGTGAAAACTATGATAAATAAAACAATAAAAAATATGGATACCAATGACATTTCATGTTCATATGGGATAAAAGTATTATTTCAGGGGTTGATATGTACAATTTCAATAATATTATTAACGTAATATGTACTCCTTATTTCATCAAAACTTTAGATCCACAAATAAAGAGCCTCGATCCAGCTATTTCAATGACCTAAAGTGCACCTTCAATTTCGCAAGAGGATAATGTCTAGTAGCGAGGGTCTGATGTTTCTATGATGGAGAGAAAATAAACTCATTATTAGAGTTTCGAAGTGGTAAAAAGAAATAATTAATTATAAAACATCATACAATTGCGATATGAATATATATTAAATAATAATAACACTATAAGAACATAATAACACTAAAATACAGTCATCAAAAAACATCCATTCGTGTGTTCATGTCTAGAAAATGATGCTATAAATATTTATGAAACATACACAAGGTGATACTCTAAAGGTATTATAAAAAAACCAAGAATATATCTATATAGATCCTAAGATTAAACCAAATTATATATTCCTAACTCCCCTGGTACAAATGTTCAAAACCACATTTTCTAATAAACATGAACATACACACATGAGGAATGTTCGATGTAACAGCCAGATCTATTATATATAAAATTCCCCTTCTTTTAATTTCATATGTTTGTAAAAAACATTTTAACTCTTTTATTAACATTATTGTGTTTAAATTACCATTATTTATCATTACCATTAATAATATACTAGTTAAAAAATGTTCACACAACTAATATAAATATAAGGTTTTAATAAATCCTTTCAACATAGAAAATGGAAATAATGGCCTCATCCAGTAGACATGGGATGATTTAATATCATTTTATTGAGCATGTAAAGTAAGTAGTTTCATTGGTATTCTCTTTTAACCAATCCCAAGATGAGATTCAACATGTTATGCTGGAACAGAATCGCCTTCGAGAGAAGTTCACATTATTAGAGATTACCACTCGGGTGATGTTATCTAATTTTTCCCTAGAGTCTGTCTCCAATTCACACCTTACCCATAGGTTTTATGGGGGTGTTATAAGTGGTTTTTAACAAGGTATTTTTTACGTGTTTAGTAATCCCTTTTTCTAAACAAATTAATTATTCCATCAATACCTTTATGAAAATACAAACTCTTTAAACTATTTATTAATTCAATAAAATGATTCTTCTAGTAAAAATGGTCATTTTTATTAATATATAAATTATTATAGAATACTATCAGATTTATTAATAATACTATAAAAAGAATTCTTACATATGATTATTATATTAGTTCCTTATTTTCAAATGATTAGGTAATGATTTGGATTCGAGTTATATTTTTTACGATAAAACATAATGTGTATTTTTTAAAAATTTATTTTATGGAATTAATATATTTCTTAAATAACTAATAATTTAATAAAGCATTATTATCAAAATATATTTATTTTTCATAACATTGTATATAATTGTTATGATGAAAATTATAATTTTTATTATGGTTTAAAAACTATTTTTGTAAAAAACCTGTCAATTTTCAAAAAAAGTTATCTCTTTAAAAGTGAAAATTCACATATTTAAAAAATTACTTAGATTTATTGAATAATTATTTTGGATTCAGGACATCTAAATTAATTAATGTTGAATTTTACATAATTTTCCAAAACTATCAAATTTCTTGGTAAAAAATAAATAATTTATATAAAAATATTGTGTTCGATGAAATAATAGTGACCCAATAGTGTTTTAATGAATATCATAAAAAGGTTAATCTAAAAAATATATGTTTTAACTTTAAAATATTGTGATTTTATATTTACTTGACTTATTTTATAATTCCTTAGTGAATCCTCTTAAATGATTAATATATTTTATGATTTTAAATTCATCTGCTTGAGAGTGTGACTCACCTCCACATAAGAAAGGCTAATATTTTATTATCTTCATTACTATTACTAATAAAATATTTTTTTTCCAATCTCATTGGATTGAAAAAATGGGAAAAAACTTGGTTTTATTTGCGTTTTTGAATATTTTTGTCAATAGTTTCCAAAAACCTAATAATAAGGAATTACCCCTTCATTCTTATATAAACCTAACAAATCACACATTCCTCTTCCATAAAACCCATTTTAGCTCTCCCTCATTCTCATATCCACTCTCTAGAGTCCTTCCATGGAGTCCTAAGCTCTAATTAACCCTCTCCCAAGACATTGGAATCACACATCCAAGTACGTCTTCCTTCCTTTCTCATTTTGTCCAAGTTTCATTATACTCTTACACCCATTTATATTTTTTCAATTCAAAATTATGGGGTAAGTTTTTAAACAAACCTCATACATACCTTATTATGTTTGAATGATTATATACCCATTTCACTATTATTTATCCCTCCCATGAACATTTGTTACGATGCAGTAATTATTTAAGAAATTTCAATCATTACATTTCCATTAATGAATTTATTTTATATAATGTGTCTAATATTTCATTTAATATGTTGGGATATTATAAAAATTATCCCCTCACTAAAAATTTAATTTATAAATGATTATATAAACCTTTAAATCTCAATCCTCTATTTTATGATTCCCCATGTGATGTCATTATAATGCTGAAATATTACAATGATTCACTTTGCGAAAAACATCATGTAGTCAGTATGAAGCCAATTTCTCTATCAGAATTATTAACCATTATGAAAATATACTTATCTATTTTAGAATATTATTTATGTTTTCCACATTATTTTATCATTTAATAAATGATGATGTTGTATGAATTAATTTTATATGATCAATGAGGCACACATAAGCATGATATTGAAATGTCCATGAAGGGTGTGCCTTAATACTTCTTGAATTCATTGGGTAATGTTTAGTGTCATGATATGTCATTTTGGGCTAGGGTTTTACATAAATTCTTTTAAGAAATTTTTCCACCATGTTTGGACATGGGTTAATTGATTCCTTTATGTTTATGATGAAGTGTTTTTAGATGTTGGTGCATTTCCATGTTATGATAATCATGCTATATCATGCATTTATATTAATGTTTCTCTTATGCTCCAATGATTTTCCTATTTTATAACTCATATCATATTCTTATTATCTTTATTTTTTTAATCAATTACTGGAATTTTTAGCTCATCCCTTTCTTGTGTACAACCTCAGGTTATCTAATTCAGTGTTATGTACAAAGGAATGTTGTGGTCATCTAAATGAAGATTTCAAGAAATATGTTATATTTCATGATTTATGTAGTTATGTAATGTTTCTAATCCCGAAATACACTTTAACTCTCAATATTATGATTTTTATTAATGGAATATTTATGTAATAAATCATGATTAGATAGAAAATAAATATAAGGGTTGTTATAGTTGGTATTAGAGGATAGGTTCAATTATTTTTGGGATTAGGATTAGAAAACGTAAGTAAAATCCTTAGGGATAAGACTATATATAAAAAATTAATTCCTAAATTTTGGTATGTATAGAGTAAGTGTTTTATCAATATAGTATATCCCTGTATAGAGACAAACAAATAGATGTGGCTCTGGCACCAATTAATCTAAGTGTAATACCTGAAAACACCCCTTTAAGCTAGACTCAAATGTGATGTGGTGCATGAAAATGAAACTTACTGAATTCTTCATTCAACACTCTTGATTATATTCATTGTTAAATTCCTAATAATATTATGAACCATTATTAATGAAACAAAAAATTCCCATTAATTTATATGTGAAGAATTAGATCATGGATGAATTAGATTGAAGCATATGAATTAAAATTTTAAAGGAAAAAATGTAATTTATAATTTATCCCATTTTTAATTGGATTTCGCATTATGTGTTTAATTAGAAAAAATATTTATCCAAAATTTCCCAATATTTCTTGCAAATGGATAGTAATAGGAGGACTCGTTCTAACAAGCAATGTGAAGGTCAATGTGATGACCATTTTAATGAGATTCCCAATCTGATTGGAGCATAAATCTCATAAATTGACACAATAATCTGCCAGTTAACTCATTTATTTAATAGATACATAGTAAAATAGGAACATCACTCCCCCCAAGATTGAACTAGTCACCATCGAGAGATTCATGAGACTAAGGCATTCTACTATCAATGGATCATCTGATCTCTCGAATACCAAACAACAAATCAATTCCTTGGAGAAGATCTTCTACAATCATCAATGTTCTAAACATGAGATGTTTTGTAGAACCCTTAGTTTAAGGAATTTACCTTTTATTTATTTCATTTTTAAGTATATAAGGTGTTTGGGTGGGGTTTGGGAGATTTTGGTAATGTTTTGGAATACATTGAAGGATTTTTAAGGCAGTACGGTTAGAGCATAGTTAAGGGGAAACCCTACGAGATAACCATGCTGGTTGTGGGGTTATGCATGGTTTGAAAATGATTTGCCTAACAATGTGATGAGGCAGTGAAAGAATCCCCATTTTTCTACATCACAGACATGGTCAGTTCACGGTTTGTCTAACTATTCAAGCTAAATGTGATTCCCTTTAAAAATGTTTTTTTAAAATAGGAAATGTTGGGATTTAACCTAACTCACACAATTTTCCCCCCGTAAATCACTATGCAGGATTTCCTCTTCTCAAGGTCTAGGGAAACTATCCCACTCATTTTGGAACAGTTTTTATGTGTTTTTAAGGTGCTTTGAATGTGGTTTGAAGGAGCTTCATCTCGGGTAAGTCAACTGTCATTGTCTCTGAATTGTTATCTCTAGATCAGCACATCCCTCTCCCTTGATTTCTATATATACACCCATTTCATGTTGATATTGGGTTTTTTGTTTCCTTATATTATAATAATATGGATTGTGGATGATAGGTATGGAGATCTAGAGTGGCTTTAGTGAATTGTTTTCAAGATTTGTGGTGCAGTTGCTTGTGGGTTGATTTTTCTGGAACTCTAATGGTCGTTGGATTCTCTCTCGGCCTCACATAGATAGAATTAATGATTTTGTTTTCAATTAATTATCTTTCATTGAAATTAATTTCAATAATGATGTGTCAATATTGTTGGAAACCCATTTGGTGATGATTTGGTGGATTCTGGTTAAAATGGGTTGTCGTTGCAAAAACGGTTTTGATGTGTGATTTTAAAATGTTGATTTTTAAACAGTTTGTGGTTGATTATGAAAAATGTGTTGTGAATGTTGGTTTTCAATAATAATGTTTCTTATAGAAATGTGGTGGTGTATGTAAATTTCATTAATGGGGTTTTAAATAAAATGGGTGATTTATTAAAGTGAATTAGCATGTATTGGAAATAATGGTGCACTTATTTTGTTGCCTTGGGATTTATGCTCATTGTTTGAATATGTTTTATGGCTTGTGTTGATTTTGTGGAACTGGGAGGGTAGTGTCACTATAAACAGTGATGGATAGTGGATGAATGATCCACCATTATAGATAGTTGTCTATAAGATCCACTAGTTGGAATTAAAGTGAACAGGTTGGATGGATTCCCCACCATTTTGGTAGCCTTATCGTGTATTTCTTTGGAAGGTGGAAGTTTGTGTACTAATGTGTAGTGGTTAAATGGCATATGGCATGGTTTTTTGGATTTTCCATGTGTTTTGTGGTTTTTGTAAGGTTTAATAGTAAGGGTGTGTTTTGATTATTAGAAATTTTTGAACTATTTAATGTTTTATATAAATTTTTATATATATTTTCTAACGGTTTCCTCCTAAGGGAGTCTATAGGGAAGTCATTTGGAGAAATCCTAATGAGTATTAATACTCACCCCCTGCTTTGGTACATTGGTGGTTTTGCAGATGTTGTTTTTTGGGACCCAGGTAAGGGTAAACTATCTCATTTTCCTATTAGTTCAACCAGAGGATTTGGTGATTTTGTGTTGCTTGGATCATGGAACATGGTATGGAGATATAGGCGGTGTCATAATTCATTGGGGTCCTGTTGTGAAGTCTTCTGCTTGGTACTCTGATATTTTGTTGGGTTGTATTGGCCTTTCAGAATTGTTATAGAATGACATGGTTGTATTAGGGAAATTTAAGCTATTCGTTTAATATTGACATGCATCATATAGTTCATTTTGATAATGGATTGTGTGATGGGTTTTTCAATTCAAATGAAAAATCATTCACTGGTTATTCTAGTTGCCCTAGGCACTTATTCGCCACTATTGGAACCCTGGGAATGTCAATTAAGGCCATGTAAGATACCTCAACACTCTCAAGGAAATGGGATGTGGTGGGATGCTACAAGTGGTATCAGTTTGTTCTGTCCTTGGATTTCATGTGAAAGTAACTATTCAATCTTTTTGTGATAACTGTCAGTCTTGGTGTTGATAGTTTGTCTTGGAATAATCCCTGAATCGGGACGGTATAAAGGAATAGGATTGTCGGAACATGGAATGTATTTTAATAAAATACACAACTGATGATTTTATACTAATCATCATGTTACCTAGGGTTTTGGTACATAAGTGTTTAAGGACTCTTATTGGCATTAGAAATATCAATGTCATGGGGGTAGGCAATGAGATGAACATTACAAGAATGATATAAATAACATTCCAATATGATGCATATTTCATTTGGGATTAATGATTTATAGTGTGATATGAATGTGAGAATTTTGAGAATTCTTTATTGGGTTTCAAAATTAATGGACTTAATACATTTAAAATAGTGCTATTTTGATAATTAGGTGATTTTAAAAAAATGGAGGATTTTTAAGAATAGAGAAACATGGGAAATGTAAGCTATTGGAATGCCTTGTTGTGATAATTTTTATGTAATTGATCTTCAAATTTTATAACCATTCTAATTAAGGGTGTGGTAGTTATGGTAGTATTTTTATTGATAGAAATGGAATCGAGTGGGCATCATAGATACCGAATGAAGGAATCTATTAAAAATATGGTTTTGCGTGAGCTCAATGTGAACTCGTAACTAGTGCATAGTATAGTTCATCCTTTCTATTCTATGGAATGTGGAAATAAATCGGTTTAATCAATACATGGGGATCATGTTATTTTGTTTCAATGGAAGAATGTACCCATATTTTGGGGTTATTCAAAGCCAGAAAGGGATGAAGAATGGATGAAATGAGTGAATAAGATATTTGACATCATGTGAACACAAAAATATCATAATGTGATGTTAGCCACATACATGTTGAAGGATATTTTACTTTAGTGGAGGGAGATTGCAGTCCAAGTTGGGACAGATCAAGATGTGACATGGGAGGGCCTTTTAAAATTGTTTAACAAAAAATACAATCATCATACATTAAGAATTTAGTGTATGACAAATATCTTTAGTTTACGTAAAGGAAACATGATGGTAACGAAATATGTGGCTATTTTGATGATCTTAGTGTGGTTTTCACCCTAGTTAGCATGTAGTACATCCTTGAAGGCTCAAATTTTTGAAGCTGTGTTGAGGTAGTAAATTTATTCCACAATAGTACTATATTGTAAAAATGATTTCATTGATATGGTGAATAGATCTACAGTGGATGACCGAGACAGTTAGGGGGTAACAGGTGGGGGAGTATAATGGTTCACATGGGGAATAATATGTACTCGAACATTGGGTTTATGAAAAAGATGGAATCTTATTTCAATAGCAGGGGTACAATTAGAAACTTTACTGTTGGATCAGTGAATATTCCTCTGATGTGTCCGAGTAAGTATGGATGTTTTTAGTGTAGCTCTATGGGACCCATAAATGATTATTTCATGACACAAAATCAACCATGTCATAATTGAATGTAGATGGGGCATCATTAGTGGTATTGTAAGAATTATCTATGTTGAGGTATCCATGACACTCCTAAGGGGTCGCAAGGGTTTTATGCCTCAATGGGACTAGGGCAGTAGCATACCCCTATATAGTAGTTTAGTTATTGAAATGATGATTTTGAAAATACCATGACAACGTAGTAGGGTAATAAAGAGCATATCATGCCATGAAAGCAGTTTTCTGGGGATCAACTTGTTGTGATAGATGATCAGTCCGTAACAAACACTGTGCGAGGTATAGTACTTTTAAATTCAATGTTCATGAAATATTCATTTGATATAGGTTATTACCATTATTTTATTTCTTATCATATCATTGATTTGATGGCTTTACATGTAGAAATTTTTTTGACTATTTTGAAACATCAAACATCTCTAGGTCAAATATTGTATTGTCATTTCCTCTATTGAGAATGTTTCTTAGTTTTGGACAACGTTGACTTGATGTGGGATTTGTCTATAATTGAGATGGATGCTTATGAAAAAGGACGTTTAATGTATTGGCTAGAATATTTTAAGCCCCATGTCGATTTTTATGCCCGAACAGCTAGTTTTATAATGCCATATGGAATTGAAAATACCTTTCGAGTGGAGAAGAATGAAAAACTGGGTGCATTTTATTTGTTGGAACCTGTTTTTGGGATGATATCATATCTGTTAGTGTATTTGTTGTTGGAATCAATGGATGATGTTGAGAATAGTGTTCTTCTAGTAGTTATGGATCATTTTATGGACATATTTCCAAATAAATTCTCAAGGTTTCAACCCATGACAGTAGTGGATTTTATGATTGATATCCTTCTGGGGACCAGTCCAAACTCAGTACCATGTTACATAATTTAATTATAAGAATTGTAGGAATTAATATAGCATTTGGATTAGTTATATAATGAAGTGTTCATCCGACCTAGTAAGTCTTTTTGGGAAGTTCCAAGTTTTCTTGTTATAATGGTGGATGGAACATTGTGGCTCTATGTAGATTATCGTAGACTAAATCAGGTTACGATAAAGTAATGATAGCCACTTCCACACATTGATGATTTTTTTGACCACTTTAGGGGATCTCATCGGTTCTCCAATATTGAAATGAGCTCAGGATATCATTAATAGTAGGTAAGAAAGGATGATACACAAAAACAGCTTTTATAAGTAGATATGTACATTACCTGTCTGGGGTTATGCATTTGGTCTAACGAATTCACCAGAGGTGTTTATGGAATTGATGAATCAAATATTTTATAGATATTTGGACCCATTTTTGGTTGTATTTGTTGATGATATACTAGTGTATTTGAGTGTAAAGGACGATTATGATCAGTACATGATAAAAGAATTGGTGATCTTGAGGAATCGTCTGTTGTTTGAAAAATTTTAAAAGTGTGACTTTTAGATATATGAGGTTCATTTCATTGGCTATGTTATTTTTGAGATGGGTGTAAAAGTTTTTCTAGAAATAATATAGGTGGTTTTCTCATGGAAACTACCAAATAATGTTTTTGATAAACAGAGCTTCCTTGGTCTATCTGGCTACTATTAATATTTTGTTCGTGATTTCTCATGATTGTATTCCCCAATTATAGATTTGAAAAGGAAGAATATACCGTTTAAATGGGATAAACAGTGTCTGAAATTCTATAATGTGATAAAGGGTCACCTTACATCAGAACAAATCTTGGTTTTTCCTGACCTAGGGAAAGGGTACATGGTGTATTGTGATTCACAATGATCATGGTTGAGGTGTTTTCTCATGAAAGGGGATAATGCGGTTTCTTATGTCTCACTCCAGTTATTGTTTCATAAGAATAACTACCCAACACATGATTTGGGGTTTTCTATAGTGGTTCATGCGTAAATAACATGGATTCATTATCTCTTCGGTGAGAAAGTCATGATGTTTCCCAATAACAAGTTCTTAAATAATTTTTTTCCATAGAGAGAATTGAATTTAAGGAAAATGATATGGATGGAATATCTATAGAAGTATAATTTCGACTTAATATACACATCATGTAGGGGAAACTCGATGGCAGATAAATTAACTAAAAATCACATGCTTAGGTGGTGAATCAAGCATCATATTAGTGGCAGTTGATGTATTTCATAGCCATCATTCATTTGGAAGGTGAGGAAAAAAGTGGAGGAGTTGTCTTATTTCTATTTTTGTAGGTTATTGACTTGGCAAGATTGGTTAATGAGGCACATACATTTGAATCTGAATGTATGGCGATGAGGTCAAAACAAAATGGTAGGGATATCATTGAGAATTGTGAACTGAATGGGAATTCAGATTTTTTTTAGAATCAGATGGTTGTACTAGTGTCTATTCAAGAGGATCTTATCAGTTTTTATCATCATTCTAGGTCCGATTTCAATCTTGGAATTCAAAATATGTATATGGAAATGAAAGTTCAATTTTGTTGGGTTGGTATGAAAATGTTAGTAGATGAGTTTGTTTCAAAATGCATGACATGTCAGCGGGTCAAGGAGGAGCATCAACATCCAGATAAAATGTTGGAGTCCTAACCTATCCATGTTCTGAAATGGGAAAAGATAACATTGGATTTTTGATTGGTCCACCAATAATGGTTAGGAAGAATGATTCCATATGTGTGATTGTGTATCGTCTCACTAAGTCGGAAAATTTCATCTTAATTCATGAATCTCATACGATAGTGGATCTGTCCAAAATTCATATCAGGGGGTGCTTAAGAAGCACACTGTTCTAGTTTTGATATTTATGATAGAGTTATGTGGTTCATATCATGTTTTTGGAAATTTGTGCAGCAAGCTCTTAGGACACTATTGACGATGAACGTGGTGTATCATCATCAGACGGATGGTCAATCCGATAGGATGATACAATCATTGGAATATCTGATAAGGGATTGTGTGATGGATTTTTTTGGTTTATGGGAGGAGGACTAGCCATTGGTGGAGTTATCCAATAATAACAGTTTTCATGATTCAATATATATGGCTCTATTTGATTCATTGTATGTTCGTCTGTGTCATTTTCCCCTATTTTGGGTGAAAATGGTAAGGAATTTGATGATTGGACCAAGACATGTCCAAGAGACAATAGAATTAATATATTTGACCAGAAAGTGGGGGAATATATCTCAATGTCATTAGAAATCATACACGTACCATTGTCGATGATCATTGTTATTTGAGGCAGGTGATCATGTGTTTTTTAGAATCTCTCATAGGATGGGACAACATTAGTTCGGGTTGTTGGGTAAGATATATTTGAGATATAGCATCCCTTTTGATATAGTTGAGAGGATTAGAAAGGTGTATTATCGGTTCTCTTTCCCACCACTGTTTTTTGTGGTGCACAATGTGTTTCACATGTCTTAGTTGTAGAAGTATCAGACGGATCATTACCTTGTGATTCGTTGGGATAATGTTAAGCTAAAAATGGATTCTTCCTTTGTCCACATGTCAATGATAATTGTTATTCAGTGCACCTTTGTATTAACTATCATGAGCTCAACAAAATAACAATAAATAACAAGTATAATTTGCAATGAATTTTTGACTTTTTCAATCAGCTACATATGGAACAAGACCTTTCCATAGGGAATCTGGGGTTGGGAGATTACCATGTACTGGTGAAGAAGAAAAATATTCCAAAGACTTCTTTTCAGACAAGGTACATGTACTATGAATTCATAGTAATTCCCTTTAGGCTCAAAAAAGCTCTAGGAATCTTTCTACACATGATGAGTAGTCTTTTTAGAGATTACCCAAACAAAATTGTGGTAGTATTTATAGATGATATTATAAAATAATACAAAACCAAGGGAGAGCATGGGGAGCATCTATGCACTCGACTGGAGACCTTACCAAAGGATATTCTCTATGATATGTATAGAATGTGTGATTTATTATTACAGGAAGTCTATTTATTAGGGAATATCATCACAAGAAATAGTATATCAGTTGATAAATCCACAAAAAATAAATTGTGGGATAGTCGAGGAGGACATCTATGATGGATATCTGTATCGTCCTAGGGTTATCTAGATATTATCGCTGATTTTGGACAAATTTGTCACAATATTCAAACCCTATTAAGAAAATTACTAGGAAGGGAAATCAATTTCTTGGAATTATGAATGTGATTAAATATTTGTGGAGTTGAAGAATAATAATATCACTGCCCACGTTCTCAAACTACCCGCATGTGGGGAGATTTTCATAATCTTCAATGACACATTGAAGAAGTGATTATGTTGTCTATTGATTCAGAATGACTATGTAATCATTTATGCCTCAATAAAGTTGAAAATTAACGAGAAAAACTATCCCATAGATGAAATTTAGTGGGTATATATGATCATTTCCTTGAAAATATAGTGAAATTATCTATTTGGGGAAATTTGTGAAATATACATGGATCAAAGAAATCTAAAATATATATTAACATGGAATGAGCTGAACATGCACGAATGAAGATGGTTAGAGCTCATCAATGATTACAACAGATCAATCTATTACAGCCATGGGAATGATAACATGGTGACATATTCTCTAAGTTGAAAGGACCAATTGATTATATCATTGATGAGAATTGAAAAGGATCCAATATTCATAGATTTGATAAAGATGGATGTGGGAATCATAAAGAGGGGAACCTCATCAATCCTTTAACCAATGAGTTCTCAATCAACACTTTTTGAATGGTCAAAGGATACTCAAACAGATGAAGTAAGAATTTAGAAGAAATTGCAAGCTATCAAAAATAAAAAATCCTCAGAGTTCAACGGTAATGAAGAATGAATTATAATATTTCAATCAGAACATTATGTTCCTTCAAATCCAGAGATAAATAATGAACTTTTGGATGATACACATAGTTTGATTTTCTCTGTTCACCTATGCAACAAAAAGATGTATAGGGATCACAATGATCATTATTAGTGGGATATAATGAAGAATGAGATCATTGGAAATATGTTAAAGTGTCTTGTATATCAGAAATTGACGTATGAGAGTCATAAATGTAATGGGATGATGCAATAAGTACCCCTATGAACATGGAAATTCGAAAAAATATCCATGGAATTTGTCACCAGACTTATGAAGAAATCCAATTGAAACAATGCCATCTTCGTTGTTATGGACCGTTTTATAAAAAATGCACACTTAATTTCAATTTGAGAATATTACACATTGGATCAACTGGCATGGTTATACATCAGTGATGTTGTACGGTTGTGTGGAGTACCCCTATCGATTGTGATTGATCCAGACCCAGGATTCATCTCTATGTTTTGGAAGAGTCTCCAAAATATTCATAAAACTGAGTTGAACATTTTCTCAGCTTGTCACCCTTAAATTGATGGACAATAGGAATAAACAATCCAGACATTATAGGATATGTTGAAATATTTCTCAATGATTTTCGAATGTGGAAGGGACCGAAATCTTAAATTGGTGGCGTTCTCTTACATCAATGGTTTCTAGTCAAGTACCCAATTGGAACCTTATAAAGCCCTTCATGATATGTGGTTCATAACACCTGCATGCATGGATGTATTCGGGGAACAAGAACTTATAGGGCTGTAAATGGTCGAAGAAATAGTAGAAAAGCATAAGACCATCCACCATCACATCAAAGCAACTCATAGTAGAAAAAGGGATATGGTGAAAATCATCGACGAGACATATTGTTTGATGTTATATACCTAGAATTCCTCCTCAAATCTCTATGGAAGTGTGTTATGAGATTTGGGAAGAAGGGAAAGATTTTTCCATGGAACAAAATCCATTATGAGATTCTTGATGGCATCAGAGTAGTGGCCTATGGACTAGAATTTCCACCGAAAATGTTTCAAGTACATGATATATTCCATTTATAACTCAAGGGGAAATACATAACTCACCCTTTGGATGTACTCAAGCCAGAGGAGGTTCCATTGGAGAATAAAATCTCCTATTAATATAAGCTCTTGAAGATAATAGATCATAGAGACAATGTTCTATGAAATAAGATGATGACCCTCATTAAGGTGTTGTGGAAAAACCACATGATAGAAAAAAATTGTTGGAACCAGAGGTATTGATGAAGAAAACATAACCTAATTGGTTTTAGTTTGGGAAAAGGAAATTTTGTGGGTGAAATATCATATGAGGGAATCTTTGTAACAAATCAATCATTTATGAATAAAATTCCCTTTCATTTAACATCTTATGGATAGAGAGAACACATTAATTTTTTTTTATTATTCAGATAAAAATGAACATTATGTATCAATACCATTGAAAATATAGCCATTAAATAGTGATAAAAAACTATTATAAATATATTTTATTTAAAAATAATTTTGACATAGACATATGAGATGATGGCCTCATCCAGTAGACTCATCCTATACGAAGATCCTTTGTCAAAGCTCTAAATAGAGTTTGTGTCAATGGTACTTGATCTTGATCAATCAAAATCAGAGATTCAATACATTATCCTTGAATGGAATTGACTTTGGGATAACTTCATGTCAATAAATATTACCACCTATGAGACATTATCTAAGCCACCCAAGAGTCTATCACTATCGCATATATTACCCTTAAGTATTATGTAGGTTTTATAAGGGGTTAGGTAACATGGTATTACCTAATAGTTTTCTCATACCATTTTATAAATAAAATACATATTCCATCTATTCTTTTATAATCATAGTATTTCTAAAAAATAGATAATATTGATAAATTGATTCTTCAGGTAAAAATGGAAATTTTGAGAAATATAAACATTATTATATCAAAAAAATGTTTTTATTAATTTTATTATAAATAATTATTATTAATATTGAATAAATAAGTTCCTTATCTGTAAATGATTTAGAAATCAGTTTGGTAAGAGGTATATTTTTATACGATAAAACCAAAAGTGTATTTTTAATGAATTTTTTTACAAATTTATTTCTATTTTGAAATAATCACTATTTTAATAAAATATTATTATCAAATTACTTTTATTAATAATAAACTAGTATATTATTTTTAAGAGGTGAAATGTAATTTTTTATAGTCTAAAAATAGTTATTGTCAAAACCCATCAATTTTCTTTAAATTTCTCTTCTCATTTTAAAAGTGAAAATTCACATATTTAGAAAATTATTTAGATAAAAAGAATATTATTCTATCAATCAGGATGTCAAAATTATACAATAGTGAATTTTTCATTATTTTCTGGGATAATTGTTTTTTGGGTAAAAATAAAATAATATATAAATGTATCGTGCATTTTATTAAATAATAATGACACAATAGTGATGTAATAAATTCCATAAAAGTGATACACGAACAAATATATGTTTTAATTTTAAGATAATTTGTTTTTTGATTTATTTGACTAATTTTATAGTGCCTTAGTGAATCCTCTAAAATGTATAATATATTTTATGTTTTTAAATTTATTTCCTTGAGAGTGTGACTCACTTCCCCATAAAAAGGCTAATATTTTAATTTATTTGTACATTTTCTTAACAAAATAATTATTCCCACCCCCTGTAATGAAACATTAGGTTGGTTTTTGGTTTTGAGTATTTCAATATTTAGTGTCCAAAACATTCATAATAATGAATGCCCCCATTTTTCCTATATAATACCACCCAAGAACCCACTCCTCTCCCGTCAAGCTCCGTCGAGATTGACATCACTATAATATCCTCTCCCTGTATTCCTCACAAGGGGATGACAAGATCATATGAAGCCTATCCTAGTCCTTTGGGGTCACAAATCCATGTAAGGGTTCCATCATTTCTCATTTTTTTCCATGATTCCTTATATCATTATACCCTTTTAATTTTTCCAATTATCAACGATGTGGTATGTTTTCTCACCTCCCCCATACATTACTTGTTATGTTTGAATGGTGAGAGACCCCATTCACTCTCATTAATCTATCCCATGTACACCTGTTACCAAGTGGAAACTCTACAAGGGGGTTTTCTCTCCTCATTTCCATTCATGAATTTAATTTATATTTACATGTAAAATTACATATCATATTATTTGATGTTATACTCCATGATCCCTTTAATTCCCAATTCAATTCAAAATGATGATAGACCCCTTTCTCTCTGATCGACATATTTTATTAACCCCTTGTGGTTTCATTAGACCGCTGTAATTGCACCATGATTTTCCATACCAAAATAACTATGTAGTGAAAACCCTTCAAATTTATCTATCAAGCGTATTCACCTTTATGGAAATATAATTACCAATTATTTAATTTCATGTCAATATTCCATATTCTTTTATCATGGTGTAAATCAGTATGTTTAATAAATCCATGATATATGATCTTTGTGTCATGCTTAATTATGTTATTAAAAGGTTCACGAAAGGTGTGCCTAATAGATATTCAATGCATTGGGTAATGATTACTATCATTATAATTAATGTTGGGATAGGAATTTACCTGAGCTACAGAGGGGGGGGGAGTGTGTCCCCATAGGTATCCCAAACGACCTGGAGGCGGTTCAGTTTTATGAAAAAGCGGCACCACGTGGGCTCCCCGGTCGCCCCGGTTCCACGAGGTGGGCTTCTCCTCCGTTGTGGCTTCGGCCACGGCTTCATCTCGCCAATAACACACCTCATATCCTACTCTCTGGTATCGTGCTGGTCATGTAGGCTCCCTTTTTGCTGTCAGATGATATGTTGGCCGCCTCTTAGGATCGCTACAGCTATTGAGCTGCAGCCTTCTGCTCACCGGCGGATCGCGACGACGCGCCAAACTACCTCTGCGGCTAGCCGGTGCAGGCCACTACGATGTCTACCATAGATTTATGCCTCGGCCTCCTCTTATTGCATGCATTGGTGCGCCGCTTCCTTCATTCCCAGTTGATGTCATCACACCGACATTCTTCAATGGAGGCACAAGGATAGCAAGATAGCAGAGGGTTTGGACCATGGTTGTTAGGTCCATGCCCTCGGTGTAAGCATGTAAACAAGAAGGAGGATAAATGGGTTCATGAAACTAACCTGAAAAAAAAAATTAAACCCGTACATCTTAAATCCATTAGATAATGTCCGAGTTTGAAGGTGGGTCATGTTCTTCATTCCTGTAACAGGTTCCCAATGACACCGCTCATAATTAATCCTTTGGTTCGTTGTTCGGTGTCACCAATTTTCTCCCACTTTGACTGGCTCCATCCTGTAAGGGTTCGACATCAAAAAAATCCTCCATCACTTCATTACTTGGCAGAGCTATGCTGACTCCTCTCCCCAAGCCCTATATAAATAAGAGATGGGGAGGGTATGTAATGATGTGGGGAATTAATGAGGGTTCATTAATTAAGGAACTTTCTAATTTTCTAATGACATTGTTACATAATATAGATAGGTCAATCCCTTTATTGGCTTGACACATCACGATCCCACTCTCCTCTAGTCCATTGGTTGTAAAAATGAAAAAAAAACAATAAAATTAATTTATTTCTTTTCTTTTGAAAAGTCAGAAAACATATATTTTTCTCCAAACATAAAAATTTCAATGTAAAGTCTCCCTAAAGTTAATCCAGGGGCTGCATGTTCCATGGTGCCCTCATATTTTTAATCTGAGCACCGGTTCAATTTTATAAATAACCACTCAAACGTTTACTGAATGTACATAAAAATGTTCAGAAATTTATTCCGAGCACTTTGGCCCCCGGAATCACACGCCTTAAATTTTCATAGACTCTTAATAATTATATATAATTTAAAAAAATTACATGGATAATATTGGTCTCTAAATTCTCCCCACCTTAGGGATTTTTGTCCCAGAAAGCCACAACATTGACTAAGGGAAATATTGCGGGCACTGAGCACAAATCTGAGCCTCCCACTCCAATATTCTATCATGAGGTTCCTATTCTATCAGAAAATGTTCCCCATAGATAACAATATTCCATGAAGTACATTATTTGGTCAACCATCAATCTCTACTAGAACCTCTATAAACATCTCCCCATCATTAAAGTCCAGCTCGTCGTGGTCAATGATGTGAGATGGGTCATGCACATATCTCTTTTGCTGGGATGCATGGAAGACATCAAGCACCCTCTCCAACAGTGGTGGATGAGCTAAGTGGTATTCCCCCTTTACTATCCTTCGAAGTATCGGAAATGGTACAATAAACCTCGGTGATAACTTGCCGCCTCAGCGAAATATCAGTAGTCCCTGTCAAGGAGGGACTCAAATGAATACGTGGTCCCCCTCCTGGAACTCCAAAGGCCTCAATCTCTTATCAATATACGACTTATGTGAGCTCTTTGTAGTCTTCATACCCACATGGACAATCTGAACATTCTCAATGGTAGCACATACCATCTCTGGACCATTAAGTGCTAACTCTTTTTGGGTTGTCCAGCATAGAGGTGATCTGCAAGGTCGACCATACGAGGCCTCGAATGGTTACATACCAATGGTGGAGTGATGCCTATTTTTGTATGAGAACTCCACCAAGGTAAAGTGATCCTCCCAGCATCGGCCAAAATCTAGGATGGATGCACGAAGCATGTCATCCATCATCTGAATGGTTCGCTCCATCTGGCCATCCATCTGAGGATGAAAGGAGGTGCTAAAATGAAGATGAGCATTAAACGCAACTTGTAATGAACTCTACAACAGGGAAGTAAAACATGTGTCAATGTCAGATATGATCATCAATAGAACACCATCAAGTCGTATAATCTTCTGAACATAGAGGCATCCCAATCCCTCTACTGATACCTGCACTCGCATGGGTAGAAAGTGGGTCGACATGGTAAGTTAGTAAATGATCACCCAAATGGAATCATGTCCTTTAGATGTATGTTGATACTATATCCCAAATTCCATGGAGATCCCATCCCACTTCTAGTATGGAACCTCTAGTGGTAGTTCTAAGCATGCTAGAACCTGATGCTCGGCCTTCAAATACTATCATGTGAGTCATCGAGAATCAAACTATGCCACTAATTTCATTATCTCTTGCCCGTAGTGCTGCCGCCGAAGGTCCTGGGACATCTTCGCTACAGCAAGATGTACCGCCATAGGGGATGTATCGGACTCCCTCAACTCCTCCTCCTGTAGCAACACTTATTCCATGGTATGTCCTCTGAATAAAATGATGTGCTCTCCACCATCATAAAATCATCCAGGTGAATTTCATGATAATATCTATACATGTCGAGCATCACAATCAATTTCCCAAGCTGCGACTCCCTGAATAGCTGGAGGACAAGGGGTGTGACTATCATATACTGGAAGTATGCTGCTCGATCTCTATCCACAAAGGATATCTGCAACACGACTAGATATTTTATCCCCTCACTCTAAAACTATATAGTAGACTTCCTGCTGAGTTCATCTGCTACCACGTTCTCCTTCCCAAGAGTATTGACTATCTCAAAGTCATAGTCCTAGATGAACTCTACCCATTGATGCTATATCGGGTTCAGGATATTCTGAGGGAAGACAAAACTTAGAACCTTATGATTAGATAAGACTATAAATCACTCACCCATCAAGTAATGTCACGACAAATTCAAGGAGAAAACCACTGCTGCTAACTCTAGGTCGTGGGTAGCATAACTCTGCTCATGTTACCACAGATATCGTGAGATATAGGTGATCACTACTCTCTCATACATCAGGATACACCCAATTCATGTCTCAAATTCATTGTAGTATACTACACACCCAACGCCCTCTTCTGGTAGCCTCAACATGGAGGCACTCATCAGTCTCTGCCTCAACTCCAGATAACACTACTGCCATCTCTCTTCCCATATGAAGGGTTTTTTTATTCTTTATCAAATCTGATAAGGGTGATACAACTCAAGAAATGTCAGTCACGAATCTCTGGTATTATCCAACCTAGCCCAAGAAGCTCTTCACCTTAGACACACTCTATGCCGCAAGCAATTACAACTTCTACCTTCACTGGATATACTAAAACTCCAACCTCTGAGATAACGTGTCCCAAAAAGTGGATCTCTCAAATGCAGAACTAGGTCTTCGAGAGCTTACCGTAATATTGGTTCTCTCAGAGTGTATCCAATACTATCTGCAGATGATAGGCATGTTCCTCCTCCATCGCTGAGTACACTAAGATTTTGTTAATGAAAACCACCACAAAGCGATCGAGGTATAGCTGAATGATCCTGTTCATGAGTCCCATGAATACTTATGGGGATTTGGTATTGCCAAACGGCATAAACAAGAACCCATAGTGGCCATACCGACATGTGAAGGCCTTTTTCATCAAATTCTCATCTCGTACCACCAGTTACCCTGCACACACATGGTCCCCACCCCTGGGGCCCCCCCACATGCCCGAATGGGTCATCAGACTAATTACTATCCCCATAGGCCAACCCATATCTTTTCTAGTGTGTTTTTCCTCACTTACACACACCATGTGAAACATACAAGGATGACACCCTTCCAGATCACCACTCCATTCCAAGCAAGCTCACTATGGAGTTCAAATTAGGTATGCTCCCGAAATGAATATTCACCATGTTGACATGAGTCATATCATATTAGTGATTTAAACCTTTATCATTCTGGGGTGTTACAATCACCCCCCCCCCCTTTAGAGCACAATGTACTCGTTGTGGGCCCTAAATCCCATCCTAGGTACATTATTGCACTTAAGGCTATGTTCCACTTCTGACGCCTCTTTGTCACAACCCATCCCTTGGGGCCCATTATGTGACTACCCAACCCCGCATTCCTTATGTCAGGGGATGGTGACTAGCACTAGGATGGAATACCCCTATTACAATATGACATTACCTTTAAACCTGTATAAACAAAAATAGTGGAATGCAACACGAAGCAACCAAAACGTAAACTGTTGCAGTAAAAGAGTGTTGAATTCATAGGGGGATGGAAGACAAGACCATTTGGAAAAGTAGATTTACAATAGAAATGTTCAAAACAACTAAAAATTACAAAACAACTACAAAGTGAAAATAATCTCTAGGATCCTCCACCACGTATAAAACCTGATGGTTAGGTACAACTCACTATTAGTATTCCCTACATCAAATCACACAAAATGGACTGCCTCTATGCACCATCTAGTCCTGTCTGCCTCAACCATGATCAATGTTGTATGTCGTCGGCACAAGACAAAACCAGGTGCAGGCGAAGCCCCTACATGGGTGATTATAATGATACTCAGTAGGGACCCTAAGAACTCATTGTTTTCTTATAGTTCCACAAAGGAAAAACCAGAAAACAAGTCTTTAACACTACTTAGGTATAAGCCCATACATTTACATATGTTATCAAGATATACTCATATCATACATGAGGGAAGAATACCATAAAATTCACACCATTAAATAGGAAGTACCACACAGGTAACAGATATAATTCAAATAGAGTCTCATCTTAAAAAGATATTATTGAATTAATTATGTACAGATGATTATTCGTGATGCTAGATCATCTTATTATTTCAAGAGGCACTACTTCTGACCATATGGAGTCTGAACCGCATAGGATTAATAGGTAACTGACCCCCGCTGATCCACATAGGATCTGAACCACATAGGATCGATAAGAATATAATTCCCACTGACCCTCAAATGATTTGACCCACATAGGATCAATCGGTAACTAACCCCCATAATGACCCACATGGGATATGACCCACTCAAGATCAGTATGCATTGACCCTCACAATATCCCTGAGCACTGACCCACAAATAATCTGACCCACACTTGATGGGTATGTGCTGACCCACATAGGATGTTTGACTGATGAACCACAAAAGATCTGACCGACACATGATCAGTGCTAACCCATAGATGATTGTTCGGTACTAACCTCCATTTGATCAGTCTTCAACCCATGCCTCACTGCTAGCCACTAGATTCCGACCACCCTGTGCGCTCGACTTCCGTATAATCTGCCCTCGAGATATCAGTCATACCTCGACCGCCACTACTCTCCATAAAGGAGTAACCCAATGGGCCACCTTGGAAGAAGTGTTCCAATGCATCGAACGGTGCATCAATCGGACACCCGGTCTATGAGTTATAAGTATTTTAGTTCAGGGGGCCCAGTTGGATTCGGGTTTGGTCCAACCCGGACGTACTTCTACTGTCTCCAAAACTCAAGAGGAGTATACCAAAAAGGTTTTTATCGATCTAAGGATACCAATGTCATAGAAGTTTTATCAAAAGGACATCCAGGTCTCATGATATTTACCTTTAAGTTCGTTTGGGCCTGGGTATGGTCCGTCCCTGTCTGCGATGGGCCACTTCGGGCTCAGCTTGCTAGGACAATGTCTGGACTAACATGCAAGGGAACGACCTGGACTGCAAGGGGGGAGGCCCACAATGGGCATCCCGTCCACCTGAGGCATTCCCCTACCCCTATAGGGTGCACCCATAAGTAGTGGACTGACCGTTGTACGCCCAAGCTAGCAAGGCATGGAGCATGTCCCCGAGAGTATCTTGAACGGCCCAGAGGCTGTATGGTTTTGTGGAACAACAGCACCACGTGGGTGTCTCCCAATCATTGAGGACCCCACGCGTGCATGTTCCTCATTCTTCGTGGCTTCGTCCACTGCTTCGGCTTGCCTACGATGCGATGGTCACACCACCTCTCCCACTCGCCAGTGGATAAGTGGTCTTGCCACCTCTCCTTCCGCATCTGCCCAATGATTTGGCTGCCTCCTCAGATCATTACAGCTGAAAAGACGTGACCATATTCTCACTGGTAGTGCACGACAGCACGCCGCACAACCTACATGGAAGGCTAGTTTCAGCCACTCTGATGACTGATGCGGCTTTCTTCCGTAACCTTCTCTTATGATGTGTGTCGGTTTTTCGCCTCCTTCATTGTCGATTGGTGTCGTCGTGCCATCGATATTTCATGGAGGTGGCAGGATAAAAAGAGATAGGAGGGTCTATTCCATGTTCGTTAGGCCCGAAGCCACTATGTTATCTCATAAACAAGATGGTGGATAATGTGGTTTAGGAAAATCACTTGAAATAAAAAATAATTAAACCCCTACCTCAAAAATCTGTCGGAGAATGTTTGTGCTTCAAGGTGGGTCATGCTCTTCGTTCTCGCAATAGGTTCCCAACGACACCGCTCGTATGTCATCCTTCGCTTCATGGTTCGGTGTCTACCATCACATCCCACTAGGATCAGTTCTATCCTCTATGGGTATAGCATTATGACACTTCATCATCAATTTGTTTCTTGGTGATGTTGTTCTGACACCTCTTCCTATGCTTCATATAAATAAGAGAGGGGGGTGGTAATTAACGATGAGATGAATTAATGGGGGATAATCAATTAGGATCCTTCCTAATTTCCCTACGATGTTGTTACTTATGATTGGAAGGTCATGTAATTTGTTGGAATGACACATTGCGGTCCCACACAATGCTTTTTCGTTTGTGGAGAAGAAAGAAAATAAAATTATTTAATTATTTAATTTATTCTCCTTTTAAAATCTAGAAAACATAATTTTATCTCCCAAAATACTATGGTCAATGTAAAGGCTCTCTTAAGAAAATCCTGGTGCTATGGATTCAACTATGCCCCCAGATTTGTAATCTGAGCACCGGTTCAATAGTTTGAAAACACCACTCACAGGTTTACAGAACGTACCATAAAAAAGTTCCGAAATTCATTCCTGGCACTCTGGGCCTCAGAATCACGTGCCATTAATTTCTCCAGACACTTTATAATTCCATATAATTAAAAAATTACATGGATAATTTGTGTCTTTAATGTAATGGATAATGTAAAGAGGAATATAATATGAAATAATCATGTAATAGATAGAAGAAGCTAAATAAATAGTCAACTAATTACATATAAGTTATAACATATTTATAAAATATCCACAAATTTAATAAAAATTAAGATAAATGATATCGTGAATAAAAATAATAACACTCATATTGATGAATAAATATGAAAAAACATTATAACTATGTCATTAAATTCATGTACCATGATGTCATAAACAAAAGTAAAGATCATTCCAATTATCCTATGTTAGTTTTCCTCAAGAAACCTATCAATACATCAAGACACTATATAATAGTTGGCCAACATATCACCAAATAAATCCAAAACATCCATAATTTGTAAATAACTAGTAAATAATACAATACATAATTGATCAGTAAGGAATGTTTTACCTAGAAATGGAAAGGTACTCAATAATTATTCATATATAAATAATTTATATAGAAATCTATATAGTTTTCATAATCAATGGTACAATATTGCAATTTAGGAGAATGTATATTAAAAAAATTAATATCTAATATTATATTCATTGTGAAATTGAATGCACGCTTATTGAAGGAATAATATGGATGTAATAGGGTAGGATACATTTATTATATCATGGTAAAATATGAAATAACCATTTTAATAGAAAAATTGTAATAGTGTGAATCCAATGAAATGGTAGAGAATTCATTCTTAAACAATGAATTTGTGAATGAAAATTTTGATATTTAATAGTAATAAAAAATTCCTTAATAAGTAACTCAAAGATCATTCTTTTTTAACACCAATGTTTTACTTATGCCAAAAAGTTATTATTCTACAAGGTACCCAATATAGGTTAGAGTGGTTAAATCATTGTCATCCTTTCATAACAATATTCCCAATCATAGGAAAAATATACACATAATATTATAAATACATCGAATTTATTGGGATTTTTATAATGGGGTTTATGTATAACGATGTATTTTGACATTATAAATATAATCGATAAAGGTATAATGATAATGTATATTAATATATTTTCCATATAAAAATAACATATTTATATAAATTAATCCTAATATTTTTTATATGAAAATTTTGAAGAATTCAAATAGATTATGAAATATAAATGAATAGAAATGATTATGATATCATTAACTCTAAATATTATCGTAATACATGATAAATATGACAATAATTATCCAGAGCATCCTGGAAGTAATATTACTCATTAAATAGGAATAATAAATATGATCTATTATTTAGTATTATATATAAATTGGAGGATGGGGTTTTATTTATTGAAAATGTGGGAAATTGTTTAAATTTTTTTAGATATATTTTTTTGTGAAATTAAATAGCATTGGCATACTCATGATTTTAGATCCAGGTTTTTAATTTTTTAACCTTGTTTTTTGAAATATATTAATTTATTATATGAAATATAATTATTTATAATAATTTGGTAACATGAAAAACATGTTTTTATAAATACTTATTTTTAATACTTTAAAATAAATTAAATTATTTAGAAATGTATTTCCTGGAATTTGAAGTTGATTTTAATTATTTATAAAATAAATTATTTCAATAAATAATATATATTTGGTTTTTAATGTGTTTATTTATTATTACATAATGTTTACATTAACATTATGTCATAATACATACTGTATATAGATATTGAACTTTACTATTCACCTAAAAATTCAACTATCTCAAAAAAGTCTCAAAAATTTACCATTGGATAATTTCAATTTTACAATATTAAATATAAATAAACATATCGGAAAAAAAGCATTATATATAATATAAATTAAGTTATTAAATAAAAAATATTATTGGGGTTTAAAAAAATTTCTTTAGTTCCAAAATATAAAGACATCATTTTATTAAAAAAATGTTTTAAGGCATGTGTATGAAATTAATTTCCCTGTAATTGATTAATATAAATTAACTATATTTATTAATTATTACATCACCAAATTATATTATTTATTCTACTAGGAACTCTTATTCTACACATTACGGTTTCGTTATGATGTTCACCTGCCGATATGTTGGTGATGTATTTTTTATCAATTATTTCATGTGTTTATATGGGATCCTATAGATGAAAAAATGGTTTTTGAAAAAAAAAATGGTATTATTTTAATTAAATATTATTATTATTATTATTATTAGTATTTAAATAAAATATATCAATCCTGAAATCCAATGATTTCACTATAAGATACTAATATTTTGATGACTCGTTATTATTATCAAATGAAGGAAGAATAAATCATGAAAGCATCATGTGGAGTGTATATAACACACTATATTTGGCTAAAAATATCAAATAAAATTATTTTTTTCTTCTATTTGTAGTGATACTCAACAGCTTGGTGGTAGAAAAATATTTATTCAAGATAATAAATTCAAATATTATGTTAATTTGAAGATAAATCATGGATCATGATGACGGCCTTGAAAGAAGGTGATAAGAAGGAGATGTTATGTATTTTTCTTCTAAATGTTAATTGAATGGATGAAGAGGTCTATTTGACATCACAGAAATATGATGTAGTGCCTAATAATATTTATGTAAAAGTAAATAAGGAGTTACAAGACCAATCAAGAGTTATACAAATGAATATTATGAAGTCTAACTTGCTAGAGATCCTCGATTGATGATAAGAAAAATATGTTAAATGATTTTGTGATTAATATAATCATTGATAAGATGATGAGTTTATTGTAAAATTCAAATGATTAATTTAGAATTCTTAGAAGTGTTTGTGTAATGGATAAAACTTACCAGAAGCATAAGATTCATATCAATGATATTTTAAAGACATAAAGCCACTTAAGTATAATGTAAAATATAAGTAGACCCAGATAGTTCATAATAAAATAAAATGATGTATTTATCCTAGAATTTTTTAGATACAGTGTATTAATTACAAATAAAACAATTATAATGATGTTTATTTGTAAATTCTAGGGTAAAAAATCATAGATGAAAGATCATGATTCTTATATATATTTCCGAAATGAATGATGAAGACGTTTGACCTTGATATATTTGGGGATGTTATATATGGAAAAAATGATTTTATATAGTTGAATAACATAGTTTTTAAGACTAGATATATTTTTTTTGAATGAATTTCATTCAAAAATATATACTATTTCTATTTCCAAATATTATTTTGTTGAGTTAATTGTTAGGAGTCTCAATTGTAAGTCTCAAAATTGTTATTGTGTCAAAGAATGGAACATGTGTTATAAAATTAAAAGATGAAAAATAAATCTAATTTTTTTTAAATAACATCCAAAGGTAACAAATGTGTGATTTTTAGTATCTGATGATTCAATAAATCGATTTCTGGGGACTCAGTAGTGAAAATTAGAAGAATCAAAAAATTAAAGGCTGAAATGAGGATTTTCTTTTTTTGGTAATGAAATTGAAATAATACATGATCTTTATCAAGTTGTTTGAAGTATAATTATAATTGGTGGGAACCAATAAAAGATTTTTTCCCTTTGTTCAATATAAATAATAGGTATTATATGATATGGATCCCATGCTATAGATAATTGATAATAACATTTCTAGTTTTCAAATGAGTATCTCATGTTAAAAAGTTAATGATAAAACGATTAGGATTCCATAATTGGTGAAAAGCACATCCAAAATACAATGTTCTTTTTTCTTTGATAATTGTTTGAAATAATGGTTTGGGTGTGCTTATTTTTTTAGTAGATAATAGCTCTAGTAGGATAAAGAGGTTTTTTTAATGATATAAAAAATTTTAAAAAGTGACCTTTACTTTTACCATCCATCTACGTGGTCTACCAATTATGGTTATTATAATGTGTTATCAATGTAATTGTCTCCAATTTGAGATATAATTATATAATATTGGGAATTTTTATTCTAGAAATAATAGAGAAATTCACACTTCTAACATAATTACCATTCACTGTTAAAAGAATGGGATGATACAAAATATCCATTCACATAGTCATGATGTGGTGGATGTGGATATAATTTGATTTCCACATATATAATAGAATAATACTTAGTCTTATTTTGAAAGGTGGATGATCGAGTTTTATAGTAAATCCCAACATACTATACAAGTCAATATATTAGAAAAATTATATTTGAATAATATGGATCTTTAAAATGATATGGATGATTTGGATAAACTTTACAGAATCTATAAAGTAAATTAAAAAATCAACGGAAGGAAAAAAAATAAGTTTGGTAGAGTAATAATAAATAATTTATGATTAATGATGATTAAATTATAGATTAGTAATTTATAAGGGATAATGACATCATAAAAAAACAACGGTTTTGGTGATAACATTATGGATTTAACTATTGTGAATAACTTGATTATAAATTTTTCTAGAAAGATTCTATAATTAAATATTTGAATTAGAACAAATAGATTATTTATCTATAAATGATTATCACCAAATACTATCTACTTATGAAGTAATAATTGATCCATTATTTTAAATGAAGGAAATTGGTGATATAGCCTTTGACACTATGGGGATACCTATGGTTAATGATTATGGAGATGTTCCATTTGATTAATTCAAAGATAATGTTGATATATGTAAATAAAAAAATTAATTATTTACTTTATCCCATGTAACATCATTATAGGAAATTTTTTGAAATAGAAAAACATCAATTGAAATTATATTACTTCATAAGTAAAGAGAACATTCCTACAAATTAGCCTAAGAAGAAAAGGTTTGCTGGTTTTAGAGACACCTTGAGAGAGGGATGAATCTGGTTTTCATACAATTTATACCCTTTTCCTTCATTAATATTAGTTATTATGTTTTTTCTCCAATGTGTTTGTAAGATCATTCCACTTGAATTTTTATATCACAAACACTCATATCACAAATCATACACATATTTAGAATATATATATTCAATTACATTATATGTTACATGGTTCAACCAAATTGGATAATCCATGGTTAACTAAACAACAATGTGTTGGTGTTCTAGATATGAAATAAAAAGAGATTATCATATTAAAATTATTTCTAAAGTATCATTACTGATGTATATTATACCCATCTTCTTAACTATTCATAATACTTTTTTGATGGTCAGATTTAGATTAACGATATGTGATCACATAATGATCATTATTGTAAGAATAAAATTTATTTATCTCTAATTATGAAATGATTAACTACAATCATTGATGGTTTATTCCTTTTTATTAAGACAAAGTTAATTAAAAAACTTCACAAAGATGAATGTTTTCTGAAAATATTTGTTTAATTATAGAACCGCATTCTCCATAGATAATTAATTTTCATAGAACTTGAATTATCCCTAAAAATCACTCATAAAATATCTACTAGTTTAGATCAAAAGAAATTTATCAAGTCATTATGGAAAGAAATTCATTATTTCTCCCTGTCTGGAACATCAAATCTCATTACAATTCACTGATTATCTCCAATATCATAATATGAATATGTAAATTTGAAACTAATATTTCCTTTTACATTAAGGTACCATGTTTGGAAATATGGTTCTTGAATCTCCTCACTAATATACATCTCATGGTATATAAATAAGATCATTAATCACATTCACACCAACCAATGGTGTTGATCTGTATTTATCCTTCCTTCTCTACCTGATCATCTCTATGTGCCCATAAAAATATTTCTTTTAAATGGAAACTATATTAATACTCATATCATGGAAAGATGGATATATATTTAATTTTTGAATCCTAATAATCTAATTCCATGAGAATTCATATTAATAATGCATGATAATATTTCATATTGTAGTATACGTGTTCAATTGAATACCACACTATGAGGTCCATTATAAGTAACAAAATTTTCAAACTATTAAAATGAAAAAAATGTTTCCATATCTTATTATTATTAAAACATTTTATTCAAAACTCGATCCGTATAAATTCTACAAATTACAGTGACTGTTACCACATATATCATAGAATTTAAATATAATTTGAAACTCCAAATATCATTTTATGATATTTTTTGAAAATTAATGAAAAACATGAGGATAAATTAATTAAATGTTTCTATTTTTTAGTACAATATTAATATTTTTATAATGTTTGTCATCGCCATCTAATCAACACACACCATGGTGTTTTCCAATAGTGTTGTGATTTTGATAAGGAAATTAAAAATATTGGGTTTGATATGTTTATATAGTGTGGTTATAATATTAAAACTAGCTATCTCTTACAAATTCATCTAAATGAAGTGTAAGAAAAAGAATGAAACATCAAAATTTTAAATTCTCTATGAAAATAATTTTATAATAGAAACCATATTTGAAAAATTCCTAGTATCATGATGAAACCTATGATGGGATACCATTGGTATATCCATGTCAACACCCTAAAATATTCTTAGTAAATCCCAATGTGAATTATGTCTCTCGTATGGATCCCCATAACTAACATTATATGTGGAGGATAAATAGAAAATAATGAATACATATGTGAGGCTTTATCCATATATAATGCTAGGGGTTAGGCTGAATTTTAAAAACTCTATACACATGATAAAAACTAAAAAAACATAAATGAGTATTTATATATATATATATATACACATTATTTTCTAAAAAATCACTCAAAAATCATTATTCTATGCTCCAAACACATATCATCTTCTCTAAATCATAAATGAAATTCCTTCATGAAATTATCCAAACACATATCATGTAATCTAAAACAACAATATCATTCCTCATTGAAATTAATGATTTAATTATTCACTATGATTACATTCCCATGCCTATATTTCATTTTGACATATGGAATGGACGTTCTGATACTCTTATTTTGTAAAAAAATCCATATCCCCCATCGTTATTTTAACACATCGAATAGATAATCAATTTATCATTAAAAATTGACAAAACATTAAACCAATAATCACATCATTGAAACAAATTATCTTGTAGTTGTGATAAAAATATCTAATAAAATTAAAATCCATATCCTTTCCCCCTCCCTAGTTTATAATAAAAGATAATGTATCCCCTTACTCTTTCCATTATTGTACGACCACTATCTTTGAAATTTTATCCTTTAAATTTTACTTCCTCATTTACTATATTGAATTGTTATTTTATATTTATTAAAATATATTATTTATTATGTAACTAGTATTAATCCCAATAATCAATGTAATAATTCAAAAAAAATATTGAACTATATTTATTAAGTAAACGATGATAGAACCTCTATTATAGTAAGGAATAAAAAATTTATAACTTCAGTGGATAGACGATTATTATTGGTTAAAATTGAAAAGGTTTATTTTTTTTAATTAAATAAAATTTTTATATCATGTGTTTTGTTTGAAATATAAAATTTACAAAGTTCATAATTTTAATTACAAAAAGTATGCATCATTTAATAATTCCCCATATCATAGTTTATATAGTAAGAATTTTTTATATTTTACAAAAAATGATGTTTTTTATTTGAAAATTGGGTTTTCATGATACATGAAAATTTTAGGACATTTCCATTATATATTAAATATTTGTAAAACAATTGTCATGACCCGACCCAACGGGGCTCGAGCCGCGACTCCCCAAGCCCGCCTCCAATAGGCCAGGGGCTGGCGACCAGCGCCGAGTAGGCTATCACACACATGGGAGGCATTAGCCTAAGGTACCTGTACACACGCACCCACAAACACCTCCATGCAACAGTGCGGAGATATAGAAACTGGAAAGTAAATGAATGAATACAATCTAATCCAAACCAGAGTGCAACATCAAAAGTACAAGGGCAAAACAGGTCCCACCAAAAGAAAACACAAAAGCGTATCCAACCTTCTCTGAAGAAGGGGAACGCTGCCACAACACCCGCCGGAAAGCTCCCTCGGCACAGCTCCGGTAAACACCCCGGTCCACATGCTCACTAAGCTCCGCCTGCTCCGGGTCCTCCTGGGACTCCGTCAAAAGGCCTGTGGTCTGCACAAGACACAAACATGTGCGGGAAAATCCCGTGCTGGGGTGAGTATAAACATACTTAGTAGGCACCCCAAAAACCCAAAACCCAAGGGAGCAACTGAAAGGCAACAGTCTGCTCAACCCAGCCAGAGGGAACCCAGACGAGAGAGAAACTCCATCTCGTGACCATCCTATGCTAACACAACTAGTCAGCCAGCTCAGCTCAGGTGTATGCCCATACATACACCTTGAACAATCTAGATATACACAGCTCACGCCACAAAGCCACAAGAGGTACCGACCTCGTCACCAGCAACTGTCCACAACAGGGAGAGTACACCACGAACACTGTCATACCAGATGACACTCATCCAAGAGATACACTCCATCGAGATACTCGCAAACATCACATACGCTCACCCGGGAGACCACGCTCGTCGGAGAGCATCACTGAGGAAACATCACTGAAACAACATAACCACCAAACTCCTCGGAGAGGGGATCGCCGCTAGGGTCCGCTAGGGGATACCAAGACCCACTCCGGTATACGTAACTCACAGATAGGGGATCACTCCCAGGGTCCGCTAGGGGATACAACGACCCGATCTGGCATACGTAGTTCTCATAGATGGGGAATCACACCCAGGATCCGCTGGGGGATACCACAACCCGATCTTCACTCGACATAAGATTCACACTCAGATAGAGGATCATCGTCCATATAAAGATGGTCACGACGATACCGGAACCCTATCTGGGATAACTCACGATGGAGGGGATCGAACCGACGATGCCACAACCCTACCAAAACCACGCGCTGAGTAGGGGATCGCATAACCAACGATACTGCCACCCTACCGACACCAAGCGCTGAGTAGGGGATTGTATAACCAACAATGCCGCAACCCTACTATAAACATCATGCTGAGTAGGGGATCGTAAACCCGACGATGCCACAACCCTACTATGCACGACCCACCGCGTAGGGGATCATATTCCCGATGATGCCACAAACCCTACGGGGTTAACCTGCTAGATAGGGGATCGCTGCCCGTGAATAAGCGGTCACAGCGATACCAAGAACCCGATCTAGGGTAAAGATGCTAGAGGATCCACTCAGGTTCCACCGGAGGGATACCACAACTCTAACAGTTTAAACATCCCATCGAGAGGATCACAACCCATACGAAGGTTGTGATACCACACGAACCCTCGTAGGAACGAACCAAGGGAGAACCCTCAACCACTGCTGGTCCAAACGTCGCTAACCCAAGCGACCCGCCTCAACGCCACACTGCGCACCTCCTAGGCCAAAACCGAGGCCACCATCGCGTTCCACGCGGAAAAAACACGCAGGATAGGCTGTTCACTCGCCTGAAACGGAGCACCGGTGAAAAAGGTACTATTCAACGTAGCTAGCTCGTGCGGGGCCCACACAACGATCCCGGACCCCATCGAGCGGATCACACCACGACGATCCCCTCGGAAAAACAAGTGGAATCGACTACTCGCTCGCCCAAAACGGACACCCGGTGAAAAAGGTACTATTCACCGAAGGCCGGCTCGGGTGGGGCCCATGCCTGGATTCCGAAACTCATCGAACGGATCGCACCATTGCGATCCTCTCGGAAAAACACACAGGATCGACTATTCATCCGCCAAAATCGGACTCCTGGTGCAAAAGCTGCGTTTCTCCGCAAACGCCAAAACTCGGCCTCGTGGGGCCCGCACCCTGTTCTCAGTCCCAACACCCGGAAACCATCTCAAAAAGTCCGTCGTACTATCAGGGTCACAACGCCACTGACGGCACGTCAATCGGACGCTCCAGGTAGAAGTTACAACGGCCCGAAGTCGTAAAATAATAAAATAATATTATTTTATACGACGTTTCTAGCTCCCATGCCATGATCCAGAACCTTTAAACCCTCAAAGTAAGTTCAAAAGGTCCGCCTCGACGCAAGGAGTGCGTCGCTGCAAACGGCTCGCAAATCGGAGTTACGGTTTGCGAGTTACGCGGGTTTAAAGAACCCCCGGAAAATCCTGGCCGGACCACCGCCAGCCTCGCCGGAAACCACCGCGCCGCCGCCGGATTCTGCCGCGCCGCCGCCGTCGTTGCCGGAAACCGCCACGCCGCCGCCGCGCCGCCGCCCTGCCTCGCCGGATTCCGCCATGGCCGCCGCGGGTATCGCCGGAAAACCAGGTTTTTCGCCGGAAAACTTCCAGGAGCCACCGGGAGCACCCCGGTGCTCCAAATTCAGATCCGAAACATGTTTCGGAAAGCTCAGGACCCAAATTATACAAATCTTATGAAAATTTGAAGAAAAACAACACAAAAACGGGATCCGGGATTGTAAAACTCAAACCGCCTACCTCGCGGGCGAAACGCCGACGTTCTGCCTCAGATCCGTGCTCCAGAGCTTCCGTTGCGCGCTCCTGGAACGTCCGCCATCGAAATCCGAGCTCGTGGGCGCCTCGTTTGCTCGATTCGGCGGAGTCGCGGCGAAGAACGGCAAAGAACGACAAAGAACGATAAAAGGGGGGGGGGGGGGCGCTGATATTTATATCAGCCACCCACCGGCGTCAAACTCGCCTCGGACCCGACGCCCGATGCGAACAAAAGTAAGGTCACCCCTAGGGTAAACGCGCCGTTCTGAACGCAACGGCGGTCTCAGATTTTCTATCCGAGACTCCATTCAAAAGTTATTTGAGCCGACGCTCGCCCACTAAGTTGCTACTTATTTACGGAAACGCCCCTGGTGGCGTTTCTCACCGCAGGCCCGCGCCCGCAAAGATTACACCCCGCCTAGGGTAAACGACACGTTCCGGACGCAACCGTGCCCTCAGATTCCCATTCTGAGCTACCATTTTGGAGATATCACACCCCCTCCATGTGCATAGTATAAAAATACTTAATATTTTTATAAAATTAATTCCGGGCACACCGGGCCTCGGAATAGCACGCCGTCTTTGCGCCTAGCTCTGGATTTATTCGTAGAAATATTCCAAAGTCTGACAGGGCCAAAAACCAGTGTCGCTACATCCTCCCCCCCTTAGAAATTTTCGTCCCCGAAAAGCCCTAAGCACAAGGAAAGCGACTGGACTCTCAACTGGGTCTCACACACTAGCGAGCTCACCAACAACAACCACTCAGGGTCTTACCAACGCCCTGAACAAAACTCGAGCAAGCAACGAAAGGAAAGAGTACCGCTAAACAGTGTCTGAAAAACTACTGCAGTAAGTAGAAAGGACACAAGGCGTACCTATATCCATCCGCGGTGCCACTGGGTCAACAGCCTCCAGGGCCTGCAGCTGTCCTCGCCCTCGACCACCAGCTCCCTGAGCTTGGCGTGGACCACCTGGGGGTGGGGGTGGTGGCAACTGGTACTGTCTACCACCGCCTCCCGCTACACCAGCTCTGACGCCCTGCGGACCTCCTTGCTCAAGACGCTGCCTCTGCCAAGGCGGTCCATCGACCGGCTCCCTCTCAGCAGCACGTCGGGTCGGACAATCTCTAGCAAGATGTCCCCGACCATCGCAAGCGTAACACCGCCTCTCCTGCGGCTGACCAAAACTGGCCTACGAGCCCTGTGAGCTCCGAGGCTCAGACCCCCCATCCTGGGGTCGCCTCCTGAAACGTCGGCCACGTCCAGACCCCTGAGTCTGACGTCGGCTACCAGATGTCGATCCGACCGACGATGTCTCCGCTCTCGAGTGCCCAACACTAACAGGCGAGATCTTCTCGGCCAGAAAGCTCTCCACCACCAGCGCTCACTCCAGCACTCCAGCAAAGGTGGGCAGGCACAGGGAAACCACACCTGCTCGGATATCCCTGCGTATGCCCTGCTCGAAGGTCCGAGCCCTAAAGAACGGGTCTCGAACCATATCCAGGGAGTAGCGCGACAGGTCTGTAAACCTCGCTGAGTACTCCGACACAGTCATGCTCTCCTAACGAAGCTGGAGAAGCTCCTGGATCCGCACTGACCTCAGTGTCACCGGATAAAACTCCTCCCTGAAGAGCCTCTCAAACTCTGCCCACGTGAGCGTCTCATCGTCATGGTACTACGTCACCAAACTCCACCATCGCTCGGCAGAACCATGCAGAAGGCTCGCCGCTAGGACCACCACCTGATCTGGAGGTGTCCTCACTAGGCGAAAAACTCGGGTGACTGCCTCAAGCCAGTCATCAGCTGCCTCGGGGTCTGGATCACCCCGGAACCTCAGAGGTTGCTGCCTCTGGAACTCGTGTAGCGCACTCAGCCTGCGTGCAACCTCGTCCTGCACCGCCGGCACAACCAGCTGCTCAACAGGTGGTGGCTCAACTGGCAGACCACCTGGAGGTGCAACCTCAGAACCTGCGCCCTGCTCCACAGCCACTACACGGGGCGGGTCATCAGCACAATCCTGCTGCGGAACCCTCGCTGGCTGTCATCGTGGAGGTATCCTGAAATACATTCAAGACACACCACAGTCAAAGAGTATATCTGGAGAGCTGACTCAAGAAGGACAAGGAAAACCCAAAACCCAGTCCTATATGATGCATGTACCATTATGTCCCCGCGACCAGTGTACGAATGTCCCGAGTCAAAAGGCAGGTTATCAGAGTCCTGGTGTATGGATACGTCGGCCGCCGCACAAACACTGGAGTCCCTGGCCTGAAAGTCGAACTCGAAACATCCTAACAATGCCGCTATGCTACCCAAAAACAGCTCACAGCTAGACCAGCTACGCTCTGAGATCCCAAAGGTGGAACCTCCTCTGATACCACTCTGTCACGACCCGACCCAACGGGGCTCGAGTCGCGACTCCCCAAGCCCGCCTCCAATAGGCCAGGGGCTGGCGACCAGCGCCGAGTAGGCTATCACACACATGGGAGGCATTAGCCTAAGGTACCTGTACACACGCACCCACAAACACCTCCATGCAACAGTGCAGAGATATAGAAACTGGAAAGTAAATGCATGCATACAATTTAATCCAAACCAGAGTGCAACAGAAAAAGTACATGGGCAAAACAGGGCCCACCAAAAGAAAACACAAAAGCGTATCCAACCTGCTCTGAAGAAGGGAACGCTGCCACAACACCCGCCGGAAAGCTCCCTCGGCACAGCTCTGGTAAACACACCGGTCCACTCGCTCACTAAGCTCCGCCTGCTCCGGGTCCTCCTGGGACTCCGTCAAAAGGCCTGTGGTCAGCACAAGACAGAAACATGTGCGGGCAAAGCCCGTGCAAGGGTGCGTATAAACATACTCAGTAGGCACCCCAAAAACCCAAAACCCAAGGGAGCAACTGAAAGGCAACAGTCTGCTCAACCTAGCTAGAGGGAACCCAGACGAGAGAGAAACTCCATCTCGTGACCATCCTCGGCTAACACAACTAGTCAGCCCAGCTCAGCTCAGGTGTATGCCCATACATACACCTTGAACAATCCAGATATACACAGCTCACGCCACAAAGCCACAAGAGGTACCGACCTCGTCACCAGAAACTGTCCACAACAGGGAGAGTACACCACGAACACTGTCATACCAGATGACACTCATCCAAGAGATACACTCCATCGAGATACTCGCAAACATCACAGACGCTCACCCGAGAGACCACGCTCGTCGGAGAGCATCACTGAGGAAACATCACTGAAACAACATAACCACCAAACTCCTCGGAGAGGGGATCGCCGCTAGGGTCCGATCGGGGATACCAAGACCCACTCCGGTATACGTAACTCACAGATAGGGGATCACTCCCAGGGTCCGCTGGGGGATACCACGACCCGATCTGGCATACGTAGTTCTCACAGATGGGGGATCACACCCAGGATCCGCTGGGGGATACCACAACCCGATCTGCACTCGACAGAAGCTTCACACTCAGATAGAGGATCATCGTCCATATAAAGATGGTCACGACGATACCGGAACCCTATCTGGGATAACTCGCGATGGAGGGGATCGAACCGACGATGCCACAACCCTACCGAAACCACGCGCTGAGTAGGGGATCGCATAACCAACGATACCGCAACCCTACCGACACCAAGCGCTGAGTAGGGGATCGTATAACCAACGATGCCGCAACCCTACTATAAACATCATGCTGAGTAGGGGATCGTAAACCCGACGATTCCACAACCCTACTATGCACGACCCACCGCGTAGGAGATCATATTCGCGATGATGCCACAAACCCTACGGGGTTAACCTGCTAGACAGGGGATCGCTGCCCGTGAATAAGCGGTCACAGCGATACCAAGAACCCGATCTAGGGTAAAGATGCTAGAGGATCCACTCCGGGCCCACCGGAGGGATACCACAACTCTAACAGTTTAAACATCCCATCGAGAGGATCACAACCCATACGAAGGTTGTGATACCACACGAACCCTCGTAGGAACGAACCAAGGGAGAACCCTCAACCACTGCTGGTCCAAACGTCGCTAACCCAAGCGACCCGCCTCAACGCCACACTGCGCACCTCCTAGGCCAAAACCGAGGCCACCATCACGTTCCACGCGGAAAAAACACGCAGGATAGGCTGTTTACTCGCATAAAACGGAGCACCGGTGAAAAAGGCACTATTCACTGTAGCTAGCTCGTGCGGGGCCCACACAACGATCCCGAAACCCACCGAGCGGATCACACCACGACGATCCCCTCGGAAAAACAAGCGGAATCGACTACTCGCTAGCCCAAAACGGACACCCGGTGAAAAAGGTACTATTCACCGAAGGCCGTCTCGGGTGGGGCCCATGCCTGGATTCCGAAACTCATCGAACGGATCACACCATTGTGATCCTCTCGGAAAAACACACAGGATCGACTATTCATCCGCCAAAATCGGACTCCTGGTGCAAAAGCTGTGTTTCTCCGCAAACGCCAAAACTCGGCCTCGTGGGGCCCGCACCCCGTTCTCAGTCCCAACACCCGGAAACCATCTCAAAAAGTCCGTCGTACTATCAGGGTCACAACGCCACTGACGGCACGTCAATCGGACGCTCCAGGTAGAAGTTACAACGGCCCGAAGTCGTAAAATAATAAAATAATATTATTTTATACGACGTTTCTAGCTCTCATGCCATGATCCCGAACCTTTAAACCCTCAAAGTAAGTTCAAAAGGTCCGTCTCGACGCAAGGAGCGCGTCGCCGCAAACGGCTCGCAAATCGGAGTTACGGTTTGCGAGTTACGGGGGTTTAAAGAACCCCCGGAAAATCCTGGTCGGACCACCGCCAGCCTCGCCGGAAACCACCGCGCCACCGCCGCCGTTGCCGGAAACCGCCGCGCCACCGTCGCGCCGCCGCCCTGCCTCGCCGGATTCCGCCATGGCCGCCGCGGGTATCGCCGGAAAACCGGGTTTTTCGCCGGAAAAGTTCCGGGAGCCACCGGGAGCACCCCGGTGCTCCAAATTCAGATCCGAAACATGTTTCGGAAACCTCAGGACCCAAACTATACAAATCTTATGAAAATTTGAAGAAAAACAACACAAAAACGGGATCCGGGATTGTAAAACTCAAACCGCCTACCTCGCGGGCAAAACACCGACGTTCGCCTCAGATCCGTGCTCCAGAGCTTCCGCTGCGCGCTCCTGGAACGTCCGCCATCGAAATCCGAGCTCGTGGGCGCCTCGTTTGCTTGATTCGGCGGAGTGGTGGTGAAAAACGGCGAAGAACGACGAAGAACGATAAAGGGGGGGGGGGGGGCGCTGATATTTATATCAGCCACCCACCGACCCCAAACTCGCCTCGGACCCGACGCCCGATGCGAACAAAAGTAAGGTCACCCCTAGGGTAAACGCGCCGTTCTGAACGCAACGGCGGTCTCAGATTTTTCATCCGAGACTCCGTTCAGAAGTTATTTCAGCCGATGCTCGCCCACTAAGTTGCTACTTATTTACGGAAACGCCCCTGGTGGCGTTTCTCACCGCAGGCCCGCGCCCGCAAAGATTACACCCCGCCTAGGGTAAACGGCATGTTCCGGACGCAACCGTGCCCTCAGATTCCCATTCTGAGCTACCGTTTAGGAGATATCACACCCCCGCCATGTGCATAGTATAAAAATACTTAATATTTTTATAAAATTAATTCCGGGCACACCGGGCCTCGGAATCGCACGCCGTATTTGCGCCTAGCTCTGGAATTATTCGTAGAAATATTCCAAAGTCTGACAGGGCCAAAAACCCGTGTCGCTAAATCCTCCCCCCCTTAGAACTTTTCGTCCCCGAAAAGCCCTAAGCACAAGGAAAGCGACTGGACTCTCAACTGTGTCTCACACATCAGCGAGCTCACCAACAACAACCACTCAGGGTCTTAACAACGCCCTGAACAAAACTCGAGCAAGCAACGAAAGGAAAGAGTACCGCTAAACAGTGTCTGACAAACTACTGCAGTATGTAGAAAGGACACAAGGCGTACATCTATCCATCCGCGGTGCCACTGGGTCAACAGCCTCCAGGGCCTGCAGCTGTCCTCGCCCTCGACCACCAGGTCCCTGAGCTTGGCGTGGACCACCTGGGGGTGGGGGTGGTGGCAACTGGTACTGTCCACCACCGCCTCCCGCTGCACCAGCTCCGACGCCACGTCCGACGCCCTGCGGACCTCCTTGCTCAAGACGCTGCCTCTGCCAAGGCGGTCCATCGACCGGCTCCCTCTCAGCAGCACGTCGGGTTGGACAATCTCTAGCAAGATGTCCCCGACCATCGCAAGCGTAACACCGCCTCTCCTGCGGCTGACCAAAACTGGCATGCGAGCCCTGTGAGCTCCGAGGCTCAGACCCCCCCCCCCCATCCTGGGGTCGCCTCCTGAAACGTCGGCCATGTCCAGACCCCTGAGTCTGACGTCGGCTACCAAATGCCGATCCGACCGACGAAGTCTCCGCTCTCGAGTGCCCAGCACTAACAGGCGAGATCTGCTCGGCCAGAAAGCTCTCCACCACCAGCGCTCACTCCAGCACTCCAGCAAAGGTGGGCAGGCACAGGGAAACCACACCTGCTCGGATATCCCTGCGTATGCCCTGCTCGAAGGTCCGAGCCCTAAAGAACGGGTCTCGAACCATATCCAGGGAGTAGCGCGACAGGTCTGTAAACCTCGCTGAGTACTCCGACACAGTCATGCTCTCCTAACGAAGCTGCAGAAGCTCCTGGATCCGCACTGACCTCAGTGTCACCGGATAAAACTCCTCCCTGAAGAGCCGCTCAAACTCTGCCCACGTGAGCGTCTCCTCGTCATGGGACTGCGTCACCAAACTCCACCATCGCCTGGCAGAACCATGCAGAAGGCTCGCCGCTAGGACCACCACCTGATCTGGAGGTGTCCTCACTAGGCGGAAAACATGGGTGACTGCCTCAAGCCAGTCATCAGCTGCCTCGGGGTCTGGATCACCCCGGAAACTCAGAGGTTGCTGCCTCTGGAACTCGTGTAGCGCACTCAGCCTGCGTGCAACCTCGTCCTGCACCGCCGGCACAACCAGCTGCTCAACAGGTGGTGGCTCAACTGGCAGACCACCTGGAGGTGCAACCTCAGAACCTGCGCCCTGCTCCACAGCCACTACACGGGGCGGGTCATCAGCACAATCCTGCTGCGGAACCCTTGCTGGCTGTCGTCATGGAGGCATCCTGAAATACATTCAAGACACACCACAGTCAAAGAGTATATCTGGAGAGCTGACTCAAGAAGGACAAGGAAAACCCAAAACCCAGTCCTATATGATGCATGTACCATTATGTCCCCGCGACCAGTGTACGAATGTCCCGAGTCAAAAGGCAGGTTATTAGAGTCCTGATGTATGGATACGTCGGCCGCCGCACCAACACTGGAGTCCCTGGCCTGAAAGTCGAACTCAAAACATCCTAACACTGCCGCTATGCAACCCAAATCAAGCTCACAGCTAGAGCAGCTATGCTCTGAGATCCCAAAGGTGGAACCTCCTCTGATACCACTCTGTCACGACCCGACCCAACGGGGCTCGAGCTGCGACTCCCCAGGCCCGCCTCCAATAGGCCAGGGGCTGGCGACCAGCGCCGAGTAGGCTATCACACACATGGGAGGCATTAGCCTAAGGTACATGTACACACGCACCCACAAACACCTCCATGCAACAGTGCAGAGATATAGAAACTGGAAAGTAAATGCATGCATACAATCTAATCCAAACCAGAGTGCAACAGCCAAAGTACAAGGGCAAAACAGGGCCCACCAAAAGAAAACACAAAAGCGTATCCAACCTTCTCTGAAGAAGGGGAACGCTGCCACAAGACCCGCTGGAAAGCTCCCTCGGCACAACTCCGGTAAACACCCCGGTCAACTCGCTCACTAAGCTCCGCCTGCTCCGGGTCCTCCTGGGACTCCGTCAAAAGGCCTGTGGTCTGCACAAGACACAAACATGTGCGGGCAAATCCCGTGCAGGGGTGAGTATAAACATACTCAGTAGGCACCCCAAAAACCCAAAACCCAAGGGAGCAACTAAAAGGCAACAGTCTGCTCAACCCTGCCAGAGGGAACCCAGACGAGAGAGAAACTCCATCTCATGACCATCCTCGGCTAACACAACTAGTCAGCCCAGCTCAGCTCAGGTGTATGCCCATACATACACCTTGAACAATCCAGATATACACAGCTCACGCCACAAAGCCACAAGAGGTACCGACCTCGTCACCAGCAACTGTCCACAACAGGGAGAGTACACCACGAACACTGTCATACCAGATGACACTCATCCAAGAGATACACTCCATCGAGATACTCGCAAACATCACAGACGCTCACCCGAGAGACCACGCTCGTCGGAGAGCATCACTGAGGAAACATCACTGAAACAACGTAACCACCAAACTCCTCGGAGAGGGGATCGCCGCTAGGGTCCGCTAGGGGATACCAAGACCCACTCCGGTATACGTAACTCACAGATAGGGGATCACTCCCAGGGCCGCTGGGGGATACCACGACCCGATCTGGCATACGTAGTTCTCACAGATGGGGGATCACACCCAGGATCCGCTGGGGGATACCACAACCCGATCTGCACTCGACAGAAGCTTCACACTCAGATAGAGGATCATCGTCCATATAAAGATGGTCACGACGATACCGGAACCCTATCTGGGATAACTCGCGATGGAGGGGATCGAACCGACGATGCCACAACCCTACCGAAACCATGCGCTAAGTAGGGGATCGCATAACCAACGATACCACAACCCTACCGACACCAAGCGCTGAGTAGGGGATCGTATAACCAACGATGCCACAACCCTACTATAAACATCATGCTGAGTAGGGGATCGTAAACCCGACGATGCCACAACCCTACTATGCACGACCCACCGCGTAGGGGATCATATTCCCGATGATGCCACAAACCCTACAGGGTTAACCTACTAGATAGGGGATCGCTGCCCGTGAATAAGTGGTCACAGCGATACCAAGAACCCGATCTAGGGTAAAGATGCTAGAGGATCCACTCCGGGCCCACCAGAGGGATACCACAACTCTAACAGTTTAAACATCCCATCGAGAGGATCACAACCCATACGATGGTTGTGATACCACACGAACCCTCGTAGGAACAAACCAAGGGAGAACCCTCAACCACTGCTGGTCCAAACGTCGCTAACCCAAGCGACCCGCCTCAACGCCACACTGCGCACCTCCTAGGCCAAAACCGAGGCCACCATCGCGTTCCACTCGGAAAAAACACGCAGGATAGGCTGTTTACTCGCCTGAAACGGAGCACCGGTGAAAAAGGCACTATTCACCATAGCTAGCTCGTGCGGGGCCCACACAACGATCCCGAAACCCATCGAGCGGATCACACCACGACGATCCCCTTGGAAAAACAAGCGGAATCGACTACTCGCTCGCCCAAAACGGACACCCGGTGAAAAAGGTACTATTCACCGAAGGCTGGCTCGGGTGGAACCCATGCCTGGATTCCGAAACTCATCGAACGGATCGCACCATTGCGATCCTCTCGGAAAAACACACAGGATCGACTATTCATCTGCCAAAATCGGACTCCTGGTGCAAAAGCTGCGTTTCTCCGCAAACGCCAAAACTCGGCCTCGTGGGGCCCGCACCCCGTTCTCAGTCCCAACACCCGGAAACCATCTCAAAAAGTCCGTCGTACTATCAGGGTCACAACGCCACTGACGACACGTCAATCGGACGCTCCAGGTAGAAGTTACAACGGCCCGAAGTCGTAAAATAATAAAATAATATTATTTTATACGACGTTTCTAGCTCCCATGCCATGATCCCAAACCTTTAAACCATCAAAGTAAGTTCAAAAGGTCCGTCTCGACGCAAGGAGCGTGTCGCCGCAAACGGCTTGCAAATCGGAGTTACGGTTTGCGAGTTACGGGGGTTTAAAGAACCCCCGGAAAATCCTGGCCGGACCACCGCCAGCCTCGCCGGAAACCACCGCGCCGCCGCTGGATTCCGCCATGCCGCCGCCGCCGTTGCTGGAAACCGCCGCGCCGCCACCGCGCCGCCGCCCTGCCTCGCCGGATTCCGCCATGGCCGCCGCGGGTATCGCCGGAAAACTTCCGGGAGCCACCGGGAGCACCCCGGTGCTCCAAATTCAGATCCGAAACATGTTTCGGAAACCTCATGACCCAAACTATGAAAATCTTATGAAAATTTGAAGAAAAAAAAACACAAAAACGGGATCCGGGATTGTACAACTCAAACCGCCTACCTCGCGGGCGAAACGCCGACGTTCTGCCTCAGATCCGTGCTCCAGAGCTTCCGCTGCGCGCTCCTGGAACGTCCGCCATCAAAATCCGAGCTCGTGGGCGCCTCGTTTGATCCATTCGGCGGAGTGGCGGCGAAGAACGGCGAAAAACAACGAAGAACGATAAAAGGGGGGGGGGGGGCGCTGATATTTATATCAGCCACCCGCTGGCGCCAAACTCGCCTCGGACCCGACGCCCGATGCGAACAAAAGTAAGGTCACCCCTAGGGTAAACACGTCGTTCTGAACGCAACGGCGGTCTCAGATTTTCCATCCGAGACTCCGTTCAGAATTTATTTGAGCCGACGCTCGCCCACTATGTTGCTACTTATTTACGGAAACGCCCCTGGTGGCGTTTCTCACCGCAGGCCCGCACCCGCAAAGATTACACCCCGCCTAGGGTAAACGGCACGTTCCGGACGCAACTGTGCCCTCAGATTCCCATTATGAGCTACCTTTTAGGAGATATCACACCCCCGCCATGTGCATAGTATAAAAATACTTAATATTTTTATAAAATTAATTCTGGGCACACCGGGCCTCGGAATCGCACGCCGTCTTTGCGCCTAGCTCTGGAATTATTCGTAGAAATATTCCAAAGTCTGACAGGGCCAAAAACCCGTGTCGCTACAACAATAAAAACATTATGTTATCAAATATGGATCTGTGTTATAAAATAATTCAATTATTAATTTTCCTTGAAATTAAAAACATATGTAGAACATTTTTAAATATAAATAAAAATTTTCCTCTAATAGAAACCATTTTCAGTCTTCCATTGAATCAAGTATCATTTAGGTGATATTTGGATTCAGATTAAAATAAAATCCTAATAATTATATTTTTTATTAAAATACTATTTTTTATTGTGAATTTATTATTTTAATAAAAATATCATACATATAAATTGTATTGGTAAAAATACATTTTTCTAACATCACTGACATGTTATTTGATCTAATATTATAATTTGTATATTAAAGCCTTATAAATTTTGGATCGAACTATGTTTTTTGTTGCTCAGATATAAGAGGGGGTTAATTCTATGTTTAAAATACATAGATTTTTTATTTAAATTAATATTTATTTAATAGGATTATACAAAATTAATTCACCAAACCCTCTTCTTTATAAAAAGGAATTAGACTAGACCTAGATTTGATAAAAAAAATAATACAATAATAGCCTTGTGTATGTCAAATATATAATCGTAATCAAATTGATTTCAAAATTGTTATTAAATCACATGTCATCATACGATTGATTATACCTTAGTGTATTGAATCTTAATCAAAATATTGATGTAAAAGTAGTTTTAAATGAATGAAAATATATCATAATCACGTAACATATGATAAAACAATGTACTATATGAATTGTAATTAGAGTTGTTATGATAAAAATATTACAAATGTAAGAATGAATAAAAAGTATCACTTTATATTTAAAATTATCAGTAGAATTAAAAATACATGTAATTATATAAGTATTATAATTTAATTGATTTTTCTTAACCCAATGAGAAGGGTATCCAATGACATTGCATTAAATTCGAATGATTTATACATTCAATAATTTATGTATTATCTACACCAAGTTTAGTCCACAATATGAAGATAAATCTTGGTCTTCCTATGCTTGAAATCAATTGATCTGTAGAATCTCAGATTAAAATCGGTATTTACATACCCACAAGCACTCATTCATGAAGGTGACCGGTACCTATGCCTTTTAATCCCTTGAATCCCAAGATTCAAAAACTGGATGCAGGAAGAAAAATATAAAAGAGACAACATGACAATGTTTCATTTAAAATTACATTATTCATCAAAAGTAAAAAAACAAGGAATAAGTTGTCCAGGCATTACACTTTTTCATCACGATATAAAATAAAAAATATAGTCAAACACACATATTGTTATTTATTTTTTCAAATAAATAGAGAGACGAAATTTAAAATATTGGATTCTAATAGTCTTTTAGATCTCTAATGGTTATATTTCTTCTTGAAATATCAGAAGTACCTAGACACTTGTCACTTAGAACAATCATCAAAAAACCGAATATATGACACCATTTAATTTAAATAAAAAATAGAATGATAAATCTATTTTAATCTGTACATTTATTCAATAAATTTTTAATGGGTTAGAAAAATTAACCGCATTGAGTCTGATTATTTTCATTATGAGTGTTGATATGATTATATTGTTTATCATTTTGAGTATAATTATGAAAATATTTTTTAAAATAATTTTAATAAAGTATTTAAAATCATTCCTTTTAATAGATGTGTATATTATATATTGTATCTATGATCGGTATGAAAATCATGAAATATTGTAGTTTGTTATAAATTTCCTTAGTATGATTTTTATATTTTGTGTACATATTAAAATTAATAAATGTTTTTTTTATTTTAAAAAAAGAATTGGATATTATATAAATGACTTTTGACTTCACAATATATTCCTTTTGGAAAGCACAAACCAAAATAAACATGACTGATAAAATCGTTAAAAATGTTTTCAAAAACATATTCCGAAATAAATAAATTTACTTTTATATCCCCCTAATTATATATATTCTTTTAATTATAATTGTAAATATGAATAAATACTCCTTTGAATAAGAATCCTCTTAAATATAATACTCTCTTCTGAAAAATAAATTTTTCCCTCTTTCATAAAACATAGCACTTATTTTAAAAATTTATCACCATCTGTTATTGATAAAAAGAAATAATAATGGTTAATTTAAATACCAAAAAGATTAATAGAATCATGATAGGAAAAAAATAATATAATTATATACACATAATATAGATGATAAAGTATTTTGATAAATATTATAAATAAAATTCAAAAATACTTAAAAATGGAAGACCCTTTTTTTCTATATAATATTGAAGATAATGTTTTTCATATTTTTTAATTTCATTTGGTCCTCTTTCAAAATTTCCAAAAACATCAACTATGATTGAATATACTCATTTTTTTCAAAAAAAGCAGATCCAAATAATGAATAATTTCTCTTTAAGACATGATATCTTCTTCCAGATATTCAATACTCTTCCACTAGGTATGATTTTTTTATAAACAATATTTTCTTCCTGAGCATGACCAAGTTTCTCTTTATCCTTAAATTTGTCATCTACCAATTCAAATTGATTATTTAAATCAATTCTGAGATATTTTTTATTCTTCATCTGGAAAAAACATTTAGAGAATGTACATTATATTCCCATTTATTTCCATGATTTCCCCTATCCTGGTATCTTTTGAAGGTATTAATTGTTTCATACATCCTAATAATCCCATAGTATCATTTCTCCAAATAATGACCATACCTAATAATTCATTCAAAACATTCTAATGTTCTATACTGAATATTCTTTATTTTTTTATTTCTATCTTCATAATGAAATCTTTTTACCAATACGTTGCATGATTTCATGTGTTCTCTACAACTCTCTTAAAAAACATTAAATGCGGGCTCATGTTTTTGTAATATGTCCATCAAAATACTAACTAAATCCTTATTTTTTTCATTAATTTTGAGAAATCAAGTCATGAATTTATTCTGCACTCAGAAAATAGATAATGGTTTTAACAATTTTATTCAATGTTTTATCTATGTAATGGACTATATAAAGTAAAAATATCTCTGAGAATCTATATCCTCATCGATATATGGTAGTTCAACATAGTTGGGGTTTATTGGCACATGTTTAAATATTCAATTCTGATTAACATCATTCCTAGCCTCATCATCATTATCAATAAGTGAAGAACATTTTCTATATTAGTGTATTGACCAAATTACTTTTAGATGTTCATGTGGAAAGGGTAACATAAAATAAATTCCTTCTTAGGATCTCTAGGGTAGCTTATTAAAATATTATTATATACGATCATTTTCATCATTTCATACGCATATTCTTGTTCTTAGTCTTCTTCTTATTCATTATCTTCTTCCATTTCTTCTTCTTCTTCATCAAAGTACTCATCTACTTTTTTTAAATAACTATATTTCTTTTCATAGCTATCTTTCTATAGAACCAAATTTTCAACAACTTTACCTTATTCTTTCCCCTTGATTTAAATATGAGAAATAAAAAAATATTATTCACTTATTTATTTAATATTTTTTTCAATTGATATTTCAATATATTTTTATAACCTTTAAATAAAATGAATAACCAACTCTCTATTTTAAAACATTTTATTATTATATTATTTCTTTGTATTATCTTCAGCATGGATTATTTCAGTGCGTAATTTAGCAGGATGTTTTCTGAATTAAGGATCACCTTATTTTATGTCTTGTTTGTTCTTCATACCACGTTCGAAGACATCATCATCATACTTTTTTTCATTTTTGTTTATTTCAATTACTAGACCTGTATTTTTATACTATTTCTTAAACTATATTTTTTGAAATATTACCTTTAATATGGATGCCTCCAACATCCTTTTTAGTAGGCCTAGATGAAGAATCCCTCATAAAATGTTTTGTATTGATATAAAAATGATACTTAAATCATTTTAAATTATCATCACTTGTGAAGATAATTTTCACATTCATTATATTTCACTTCATTTCATCTTTAAAACAGTTCATGGATTTAGTCAAAAACATACATAGGATTGTAGGAATCATTATTAGTTGGGATTTGATAGCACAAAACATTATCATTTTTATAGTTATTATAATCTATCCTATCAAGATTAGCTATCTTATATTAACAAAATACATTAAAATGAATATATCAAATATCTTAATGGATTACCTATCAACCATTCATTAAATTATAAATCATTTCACTTATAAGTTTGTTAATCATTTATTTGATTAAATATTGGTATCCATTATTTTATAGTTATCAACATCAAAAATACAATTCGTCTACATTTTTCTTGTTGCATGTGAAATTATATATTGTAAATATGTGAGATGGAAAAAATGAATCTATTTCATAATATAATCCGATAAAATAAGTGGATTGAATCATTAATATGGAATATTTTTTTCTATATAAATAGAAATATATCATCATATTATTTTAAAACTTTATCTATTTTATATAAATATTTAAATTAGTCTATATGAATCATGTCCGAAGTAAACCTTGGTTCTTCAATAAAAATATACTATCAACCTTCAAACTAAATGGTTATTTTGTGTAAATAATCGTATATATCAAATAAATTTTATTACCTACCTCTTTTGAAAGAGCGCCAAGTAAGATATATCTTTTAGGGCCACTTAATTTAGAAGAGAAATAGTTGACTCTGAAATTGTTTGGAAATGATATGAAATGATGTTTCCAAATGAAGATAGTTGTAGTGATTCTGAGGTTCACTACAAGGATTTAAAATATTGATGTGGTTCGGGATGTGGGATCATTTATATAAGTGAGTAAAAATGACACTACATATTCTAAATCTTTTAATAGATCAATAAGATCTAATTGGTGAAAACGAATTTGACCTATTGATGTTTTTTTTAAAAAAATATCATATTTAAAAAGATTTTGATAACGATTTTGAATTCATTATAACGCTGAAAATTCAAACAGCATTTCAATAGTGAAATAAAAAATTAATCACACCTTTTAGAGTTTAGATATTGAAATATTGGTTTAGATAATTAGTTCATTACAAATAATCTTGAATGAAAATTTGAGTGAGGAAATTTTGTGTATAAAATTATGACTGTGAAAATTTTGAGGGAAACATATTTGACTGTAAAAATTTGGGGTCTAGAAATTTTTATTGTGAAAATATTTAGTATGAAAATTTAAATAATAAAATGGTCGTTGTCCTTTAAAAAATAAAAAATGCAATCAAATATTCTCACCTAATTAAATGAAGTATCTTTATATATATACATGAATTAAATATGACGTTGATATAAACGATTACATTACAGTAATCATTCCTAACATTTCTATAATTTATTTAAATCCATCAGATGAAAATGGTTTGTAAAAATACCAGCAAGTTGTTCTTGCATTATGATAAATTGGAAAATGTAATTTCCTTTTTATCTGTGTTCCCTAAGAATGTGATGTCTAATATCATTGTTTTTTCAAGGGAGTGATTTGAATTTTTTTTATATAATGAATTGGAGTTTTTTCTCACAATGTATTTGATTTTTAGTAAAAATCATTCCATTATTAGTGATTGTGTGCTCCACTCAAAACACTCGAGCACAAATGCATCTAGTTGTTACATATCCAGTTTCAGTAGTGTAGAGTGATATTGAGTGTTATTTCTTACAAGACAAAAAGAATAATAAATCTCCTAAAAATTTACATGTTCCCAAATTACTTTTCCTATCCATTCTACAAGTTCCAAAATGTCTTAAACACATTGTACCCATTTTATAGTGATTTTTTTAAATTATCATAAATGGGAAAGATTTTGAATTTCCTAATATCATGCAGTTATTAAAACTAAAAAAATTCTGTCTAGATGACTAGCTCTTAAGTATAGTAAACCAAATATCATTACTCTAATTTTTTTTAACTGGTTCCCCAGCTTTACAAATATAAATGGTATATATGGTTTTGATAGGAGTAATAATTTTTCTAGGGTTTTCATATCCATGCATTTTATGAAAATTATTGATATACATATTTTGAGATATTAACGAACCGTATGGTTTTTAATAATTTAGAAAACCAATAAATAATATTATCTCATCCATCATACTCATCTGAAATTCAGACTCTATATGATATCAATTGACTCTTTTATTGATTTTCGAGTGGATGTGAATAAAATTTCATCAACATAAATGTTTACAATCACAATGTTTTAGTATTTATTATTTATAAAAAGTGTTAGGTAAATTGATACAATGATATAATTATTTTTCTACCAAAAATTATGTCAATCAATCATACCAGGATATAAGGTCTTGTTTATGTCTATATATATTATTTTCATGTTTTTTAACATGTTAAGGATGTATTGAATATTCAAAAAAATGTATTTGTTCTAAAAAATCTAGTGAACATATCTATTAAGGAAAGAACACTTCACATCCATTTCAAAATGATTGAAATTAATTAATTCTTCAAATCATAATAGATTAATAATAGATTTATATTTATATACCAGAGCATATGTTTCTTCAAAGTATATTCCCCCTTGTGGATTCTAACTTTAGGTAACATGTCCTTCCTTATTAAAAACAGTAGTCCATTTCATCACATTTATTTCTAAAAACATATATTACTCAAATTACAGTGGTTTCTTTAGGTCATTCAACTAAGGTACAAATATTTTCCATGTCAAATTTATTTACTCATATTGAATAGCCATTATAAAATCTTCATAATATAATTAATCATAAAAAGTTTTTGGGTTGGAATTGAAAGAAAAAAGAAATATATTCTACATCAGTTCTCAAAGAGCTTCTAATCAATACTATTGTATTTTGATCCCAAGTTATTTTATATATAGGATTATTTATAAAGAACAACTGGCTTGGGGTTTTTACAACCATTTCATCAACATAAGGTAGAAAATAATCAAGAGTGAATGCATCAGAAAAAATTTCATTGGTATTTTCATTTTTAGGATAATATTCAATCAAAGATTGACAATTCATTTTTGAAAACACATTAGAACATATAGGCTGGGTATTTTGAAAAAGGGATATTTTTCATTAAATTTGACATGTTTTGTTTCATCAATATTAAAATATGTTTTATTAAAAACTATATATGAATGGGAAGTATTTTAATAAACTTGAAATATAACATTATCATAATTGGGTGAAAAATTGTGTATGTTTTATTTCATATTCATGATATATACTTTTCATCCAAAAACTCTGATGTAAGAAATATTTCATTTTTAGCATTTCCACAGCTCATATAGAGCCTTATTAATAAAGGGTTTTCTTAAAACTCTATTTATACTATATAAAGCATTACTCACTTGTTCAACTAAAATTTTATTTGCTATTTAATATTCACTCACCATGGTTCATATTATTTTTTTCTTCTGAATTTTATTTTTCCATTCGACAACATCATTTTTCTATGGAGTTCTATAAGCTGATAAGTTGTGAGTAATATATTTATTACTAAAAAGGAATCAAAATATATCTTTAGAAACTATCCACCATGATAACAATATGTAGTTATGAATTTAAGTATTTTCTAATATTTTAATTTTTCTGAAATGGTTTTGGAATAAAAAATGATCACGTATTTTAAAGAAAATACACCCATGTAAATATAGATTAATCATAAACTAAGACGAATACATAGTACATGCCTAAGATACTTCCAATTTTTGTCTGACATAATAGGCCAATATGAAATTTCTATAAGGAATTAGAAGAAGAGACATTGAATATTGACCTAAATATTAAATTATGTTCCTTTCCATATTACTAAGGGTCACATACATTTTATGAATCAAATATATGTTTCAATAAATCCTTAATATGTCTTTTTAAAGATAGATTACATATGATTTTAATTAAATAGTGTCATAACCTTCTATATCATAACCTAGATACATCTTTCATTATATTGAGTCATGGTAAGTCTTGGCTCAAAATGTATTCTAGGTTAACTGCATAATCATTCTTTGGTTGATGGCCATAATGATTGAATTAACCCTTTTAAAATTTTACTATATGTTTTTCATTCATGAAATTCTCCACGTAACCATCATAACATAATCAGCATATGCTTATAAGGTTTTTCTTATGACCAAGAAAAAATAAAAAATTTTAAATCAATGTTTTTGTTTAAAAAACAATATTATGTATACCAAAAATCTTCCCTTGAGAATTATCTCTTAATTTAACATTTTGATCATTCATTTTTATAATCATACCAATGAAGTCATTGTAACTATTCAGGGGTTAAGAACCACCACAGTCCTTGTAACAAATATTTTTATTGTTGGTGCTTTATTTATTTTACTAAAAATAAAATAGTTAGGTTATTAGGACCCAAACATTCCTGGGTCTAGAAATTTCACTATTTAAAAACATAAGAATCAACAATTCATTAGAAAAATATTCCTTATTATAGCACAAATACTGAATTCTCTTCAAAGAATAATTTTTTTTCTAGTATCCCCACTTTTAAATTTTTTATAAAATTGTACACATTTTGGAACAAATAACTACTTTTTAAAAAAAATGTTTTTTATATGTATATCCCATTTCAGAATTACTTCCCCAGTGATAGATCAAATTATACACATTGTCAATGTTTTCTTCTCCAATGGTGAAATTTGATAATATTATCATTATGAAATAAATTAAATATTTTAATTTTAGAACTAATTCCTTATCCCCATTGATTCTGGTATCAGATTTTAGTTTTATGTAACTATTATTTTACATACAAATAATCTATTCTAAATCTATAAAAAACTTTTATTTCACAAAAAATTATTTTTTGAGATATTTTGAAGAGGTTTTATTTTAATGAGATTTAATATTAAGATCTTTAGAAAGATCTGATAATTTATTAGACAAAATATTAATTCTGAGGTTTTTTGTGTCAATTTTCAAATAAATATTACAATTTTCAATTTCATGTAACATGGAATACCAATACACTTCATTATAGGTAGATAAAATAATTTCAATATTTTTTGCACGTGTATCTTCATAAAAAAATGAATTTTCTCATCAAGATAATTTTTATTCAAATACATTTTGGTTAATGAATTATAAATATTTTCCATTAAAATAAAAAATTACTATCACATGGTATTTTGTAATAGAGTACAATGACTTTTTGTTGGGAGATATCATTATCAGAAGAATCATCTGAATAATCTACACCACTTGCCCTCCTGGAATCATTTTCTTTAAGCACATTATCTCCCTTACATTTACAATACATATTTTCTTTTCTATATCAATTTTTATCTTTTCTATATTTTATTTGAACTTAGTAAGAAAATTTCTTATGTTTCCAACTCTCATACATTAATTGAATGTAACTACTGAATTTTCCTTATCATTTCTGTCCTAGTTACTCTTTTTTGTATCTATTCTAAAAACAATTATTACAAACTATCTTGTATATATTTCACGATATATAGGCTAAATCATTATCAGGTTGATTATAATAACATAACTCCAGTTCAATTTCATATTTTCTTTTCATTATGGTCTTCACACACATTTTTTAGGATTGAGCTTTTGTAGGATTTGTAGAAGTTAATAAAATATCTCCATTCTTCTTCATAAATTTCAATTCATCTCTTTTCAATCATCCCTTAAATTTAATAAGAGTTCCCAAAAGGTCATCATGATTAAGATTAGTAATCTTTCCAGTTTCATCCACAACTTTTCTCTTTTATTCCCACTTATTGGGTAGGATATCAATTATTTTCTCGACAAGGATATTATAATCCATTTATTTTTAAACCATTTAATAAATGACATTTAAAATATAAATGAATCAATTTTTAACATTAGAAACTGGTACACCATAAAGAAATTCAAAATCATGGTAATCAGTTTAAATCATGTCTCTTCTAGTTTCAATAACTCTAGATAATTCAAATTGAGTAATTTCCATGTTTTTAGGGTTTAATTTAAGATTAATATGATGAATTTTGATTTCATATTTTACTGGTCATGGAACATAACAATGTATTTCTGTCATTTTAATTTAGTATATATACTTTTTTATCATAATTTTTAATGGTTATTATCACTTTTTCATGATCTTGTAATCTATAGTGAGTATGAAAATATTATCAACACATGTATTGATTAAGAATGTTTTAATTTTGTCTTTCTAATATTCATAATCATTACCATCAAATATAGGAGGTATTTTAGGGAAAAAATTATCTGTAGATCGAATATTTAGTCATTCCATCACTAAAAATAGAAACAATAATCTTTTTCTACAAAAAAGATTAGTGTAATGAAATTTTTTAAGATAAATTATAATAGAAATGGAAGACAACTATTATAATATAAACTTATTTAATGATTAAGAAAATATATTTAGTAGTGAAATCCTGATATGATGCCACTTATCATGTCGAAATATGTATGTACATGGTCAAATATAATATGTGGAGAATTATAGGCTTAAAAACACTTTTTTTAATCTTAAAACACTATTATTAATATGATTTAAAAAATTTATTTCATAAACCCTAATCAATTTTTAAAATATTATTTTTCCTAGACCTAGGTTTGAAAAACAAGAATATCATAATCACCTATTGTAATATAAAGTAATAATCACAATCAGATTGATTTAAATATGTTTATTAAATAACAAGTCACTGTACAACAGATTCTACCTTAGAATATAGAATCATAATCAATGTGGTTATGTAAAATAATTTAAAGTTGAATTATAATATATCACAGTCAGAGTATTTTCAAAAAAACAGTGTACTAAAAATCATAATACTAAGTGTCGTTATGATGAAAATATTACAAATAGAAGAATGAATCCAAGGTGTCACTTTCTATATAAAATATTCAACGGAAATAAAAAACTATGTAATTAATCATGTAATACAATTGAATTTAATTATTTCAAAACATTGATAATTATATCAAATGACTCTAGATATAATTCTCTTGAATTATACATTCTTGAATGTTTTTCATACCCACACCAGGGTATTTACATGATATGAATAATGGTCGGTACTTTCCAATCCTAGGAAGCTCGCAATCTCTATAAAAATAGGCTTCCACACTATCTTGCAATCCCTACAAGCCCACGAACATGAATGTGATTGGTACATATTCCATATTATCCCAATAATCCCTCGCTTCAAAAATCTAATTCATATTGGAAATAATAAAATAGGAATACTTCTATGGATTCTTTTATAATGACACTCTATCACTAAGGTTAAAAAAAATACTATGAACATGATTTTAACTATATATTTTTTATTATTATGATAAAAAATCAACAACATGTATAAACACACATAGAGTGCTCTATATTTTTAAAAAATGACCAGTAAATAGATTTTTTTGGTTTGTATTCTAATTTTTGTATTGATCTCCAATGGTCATATTTCTTCATAAAAATTTAAAGACACTTAGACACCGGGAACATACAATGGTCATCAAAAAATTGTATATACAATGTAGTTTATTTTCAATTTAATGATAATAGATGGTGAAATAATGTATTAATATATTAATTTTTTCATTATAGTTTTTTTATACATACAAACAGTAAATATACTTTAGTTTTATTTTTTTATGATAGTTAGTATGATTGTCATGTTTATCATTTTGAGTTCGATTAAGAAAATATTTTTTGTGTGAAAATTGGGAAATGATGATTTAAAATTATATATATAGATTAGTATGATATATATCAAGTACAATCTTGGTAAAAAAATCATGGAATGAATTTATTTTTTATAAATTTCATGATATGGTTTTTATCATATGGGTACTAATTAAAATTAAATAATTTATTTTATATTTTCAAAATAAAGAATATGAATGTACATAACGACTGTTGACTCAATGATAAATTTTATTTTAGGAAATTTTTATAGATTTCATATAAAAATAATATGCAACAATTCATATTTTAATATTTTTTAATATAGTTATTCAAAAATGAAAAAAAAAATTACTAAGGTAAAATTAAATTATCATAAAGTCTAAAAGATAATTCAAAAATATTTAAGAACTCTAAGTTTCCCCCAATATATGTTTATGTGGAATATATTTACCCAAAAACAAATTACCTCCATTTATTTCTATTTTTTATTCATTGACCTTTCAAATATAAACATTGCATTTCTGAAAGTGCAATGGTTGCATAGAAAACTAACCTCATCCCCTCTTATAAAATTGTTTATGTTAACCCACATAAAGACAAACTGTAACTTATAAATCATCCATTATCATCATCCAAATATATTTTACTATAACACTCCCCCATGTCCAAATGCCTTGGGTCACAAAAAATTACCATGACACCATTATTTTAAAGGAGACTTCCAGGGGAATTTTTTTCATTTATGTCAGTTTCCGCTTATTCATAGTGCCCCTTTATTGATTTTTAATATACTCACATTATACAATGTTGTTAATATAATTAATTTTTTATAATTATTATATTTTTATTTACTTTTAATAATTATACAACAATTATTAATTTCATTCCATCCACTAAGTAAAATAAAATCATCGATCATGTGTGTTGGGGATACTACATCCACAAAGTGATGTTTTTAATTTTTCAAATCATCTATTTAATGATGATATCAAGGAAGTATTGGATGTATTAATATGAATTATATGTATAAAATAATAAAATGAATATAAATTTTTAATATACCATCTTTTCTCCCATTCATTGATAAATATGACCATCAATCATGCGTATGGTGGACTACCACCTCTACGAATGTCAAAATTAATTTTTCAAACAAACATAATTGATGGTGAATTGAATGTATTTAATATGGTAATATGATTTATATTGCATTTTTTATATTTTTATCTGTTACATTTTCAATAACTAAATAAATCCCCATACTCGATAAATCATTATAACATGTCAACATTATGGTCGATTTTACCACTTGTGTAAACAATATTGTTTTGATAATGACATAAATAATAATGGGATACGATTAAATGATACTATAAAATAATAAATAAATAGATTATATTAATAATAGATTCATTAAATTAGTTGTTTATATTTAAAATTTTAACAAATTTATCTGTATTTAATGGTTAAACAATTAAAAAGTATTTCATCATGGTTTACACTTTTACAATTAATATTCATATATTTCACCTAATGAAAATCTAAATTTTTTAATCCAGCCAAAAAAATTTATCTTTAATTATAAGGATATTATTAAACCTAATTTACTTAATGTGAATCAATACTATCTTACTGATGTTTATTAGAAATAATAAAGTGATTATTCTTGCACCTGATAATATTAATGAACATTAATTAGCTCATATATTTATAATATATAGTCATAAAATAATTATGTTAATATGTTATTTTATTATTTAATTTCATGATATTTGTGGTTAAAGTGTTGTCTACTAAGCAAGAATACATGGTATGACTTTTTTATATAAAATTTCATTCTTTTAAATATGATTTGAATCATAAAAATATTTTCATTTATAATGTTTAAATACTAAATATTTATTACATAATATCATGTATATTAATTTAATAATTTCATTTAATATCTTATTAATTGAACACTCATTCATGGGGTTTTCTTAAACTATTACTCAATCTGTAATGGTTTTCTTCATCTCAATTCAAAATTTGGAGACCTATTACATGGTATGAACTATGGTTCTTTTTAATAGTGTTATATTGATTTAATGAAATCTAAATTCTATATACTATAAATCCTTATAAAAATTGAAATACTATTTTCTGAATAAATTCATTTTTATAAAAATTATTTTGACTCACGGATTACATCAGTCATTTGTGTGTTTTGCAACATAATTTTTGTTCACTGAGTTATGATAATTGTCTAAAACTTATTTTATATATGTTATGTAAAATTTTCCTATAGATTTCATTTTTTATAATTTTTCCATTGTTTAATTTTTTAGCACATAAAAAGTCTATCAAACATGTCATTATTCAAGGAATATGCTTCCCATACAGGTTATTGATCACTCAAATCTCTTTTATTTGAGATACAATGTTTTCCTTGTATTTTGATCTTATATTTCTGGGTTCTCCAGAAAAATATAGGATTTTATTTTATTTCATAATAATAATAGTGAAAATATATTTTAATGCATAAATTTCTTTAGTAAACATTTTATAGTCAGGGTTTTCAAAAAAAAAGGTATTTTCAAAATATTATAAATTTTTATTACATTCATTATCAAATGTGTTATCTTAACCTCCATATTTTTTATAGAAAACATTATGTCATATTCAAGGATCCATTGTAGGTTATTCGATTTTGAATTTTATTTTTTCAATATATTTCCCTTACCCTTTTAGAAAGTCGCATTGGTATGATTACTGTATGTATTTTTATATTTATTTTATAGACATTTTAAAAAAAATTATTATTTCACATCTAATTTTTTTTCAATACTAAAAAGTATTTACACTAATGGGATTTATTTCACATGATATTTTATCTTATAATAATATTCTTTATTACTACTTGGGAAATACCCAAGGGATATTTTCTTCTCCAACAATACACAATATTTATCTAGATAGATAATTATAGATCAATTTCAACCATAATAATGATCCATCATATTATATATTTGTTCTAATATGTTTTATTGTGAAATAATATTTTTTAGTTCAATTCCAGTCATTTATGAATACCCTATGTTTCAATAAATTGATTATATGGTGTTAACACTGGTTAAATTCATCGATTGATTAGGGAAATTAGTTTCTTAGTCATATTCCCTTTAATTTTATAGTTTATGTACCACATGATTTATTATATTTGTTGAATATTATATACATTGAATATTGTTTAATTTACTTGGTTATCATTTTTATTTTCCATGGGTTTATTGTGTTGATGATTCAATTATATGAATGAATATGAAATTTATATGGAACAATGTTTCCATATATAGGTTATTTATGAAATAATAAATGTATAATTTTCATGTTTCACTCATTAGTGTTGATGATGATTCATGAGGTCCCATAACTACCCATTAAAATGGTAAAGAGTTAATATCTCGTGACACGTGTATTCATTAACTGTTAATAATTTAATATAATTTGGGCACAAATAATGCGACTCATGAATACCATGTTTTAAATTGTAATGTACATGACCTCAAACAATCGATCTAAAAATACAGTATGTAAATATTTTTGATTAATAAAACAATTGTAAAACATAAATTTTAATACATCAGGGACCAAAAATTAAAATTTGATTGGATGGATATCATTTTTGAACTCAATGGTTCTAAATAAAAATAGAATTAATTTTTAAAATATTCCCTTAGATATAAGGTTTTGTAAATAATCAAAAATATATTATTGAAATATTCATTGATTAATTCATAATTATGTATTATAATATATATAATTAAAATTTTATTTTGTTAAAATTTTATTGAAATAATGAAATGATCATTTTGAGGTAAAAATAGATATTTTTTAAACCTTTTATTATGGAAAACTATCATTATATTTTAATTAATTTAAATGATATTTATTTATTAATGATTTAATTAATTTATATAGATTTCAAACATAAATATATTAATTTAAACACATATATTGATGATTAATTGTCATATTGTTAATGTATGATCATCTTATTACTGAAAAAAACATTGAATAAAAACCCATTCTACATAACGTTTTGAAGGTTTATTAATAAATTATATTCTACCCCGTTTGAGAATTGAATTTTATAAAAGGGATTCCATATTTATAATAAGAATAATTAATATTATATAATAGGGTAAATATAGTATTTAGATATAATTAATAGGTGAAACATTAAATTAATTTTCTTGGAAAAGGATAAAATGATTTTACCATTGGATAATTCATAAATGTTCGAGATAAATTGAAAAAACGTGTTTAAACCCCATGTTATTGTTTATCATCAAAATATCCCATATTTAATTCAAATATTATAAATTTATGTGTCAAGTTTCTGTGTATGTTACTTTACATTATTGTAATCCATTGAAAAATAAAAAATATAACACTCACCATAATTATAAAAGTGCACCTCCTCCACTCTCTTATTCAAAACACTAAAACAACATATCTAAACAAAAAAAATCTACCCCCAATAATTTTATTAATTTTATAGAGTTTATGGTCTTACAAACATACCAACAATATTATCCTTAATAAGATATCCAATGGATGATTTTCTATGTTAAGGTAAGTGTCTTCTCTAAACTCATTCTTTTTGTACTTATTATTTAAAAAAATTAAATTATGTCCTAAATATTCTTGTAACACAAGTAAATAACATATAGAGATATTTTATTATGTTTAGGTTATAATATTCGTTTTTATTCTTCTCCATCAAACTAGAAACAATAAAATTGATCATGTGTAAGGTGGACTGCAACCTCACGAACCGATTTAATTTTTTCTATCACCAAATCACATTGATAGTCATTATGATAGAAATAATGAATATATATGATATATATGAAATGTAATAGATTATTTAAATTTTATATATCATCAGAATCCATACCCTTTGACCGATTAAGGATTTGAAAACGTCACTCATAATTATATATGACCTATTGTCTGCCCGAAGTGATGTGATTATTTTTTTCATGTTTAAATGTCAAGATTGATTATGAAGATGTATAGAATAAATAATATTATATTTAAAGCATTAATATGATTTTTATATAATAGATTTATATTATATATATATATGGAATGGAACATCCAGGAAAAAACATGCCCAAAATAATGAAATAGTTAATTCCCGAAACAATGTAAATAATTAAATATTATTAATATATTGGTGATATAATGTTATAATAATATAATTTAATACATTATAAATTTTAAAATGGTTTTTAAATATATGAATAAAATGTTTAAAAACATTATATAGGATTTTATGGATTTTTCAATTAAAAATAAAAGTAATCATTGAAAATTTCCCCCTAATTTCCACTCAATTGAGACATACTTGGTATTATGCACCAATTTATATTTATGTATTTTATATACAACCCATTTGATATATGTATCGCGAATAAATATTTATTATTTATTATTATAGATTAAATTCATGTTTAATCATTCAAGGGATCAAAATTTATATGTTACCAATAAGGTATGCATTTATTTTACAATCCCATTTTTTGGACTTCCATTATTTTCACTAAATGAATATTATATTCCTACATTCCTAAAAATCATATATCTATTTATCCAATTATTCATTAATACTTTTTCATATTTTTTTCCCAATTATCCTTTATTTTTATCTTGATTAATGAAAATAATTATTTAAAATTAAAACCTTTTTCATTTCTCTTTTAATCAGTTATATTTTTCATCCTTGGGTATATTTTTTTCAAAAAATTATATAATTTTTTATTATTTAACGGTTTAATTTTTTGAGGAAATTTTCATTAATCAATTAATTTTTAAAATCTATAAATTTAATTATTTATAATATTTTTTGATAGGTTAATTTTTTAATTTATTTACAAGAAGTCAATAGAAATGTTTTTAACGTATAGAGTGGTAAAGTAATTTTCAGCCACCATAACCATTTTATGATATCAGTTTCTTATAAAAAAATTTCAAAGGTTTTAAAAATAAAACTATTTTAAGAATTATTATTTAAATATTTGTCTTCTATTTTGATTATTTATTTAATGAAGATTAATTTATTTCAAAACATATTTTTTTTATTAATTAAATATCACTACTTATACCTTATTAATTTTTTGGTAATTTACATTCTCATGAAACATTTACCTTCTAGTGGTAATTGAAAATTAAATTTTTCTTCATTATCTATATTATTTGTATCATATAAATGATTACTTCCAAAACTATATATAATATTTATATACAGAGTTTTACTATGAACATTACTTGATTGGGTGGGGAAAATCAAGATAAGTATATATTCTTTACACAATACAAATGATTATTCACAAGGAATATTATTTATAAATTGAAGTCATTATTATAAATATTAAGAAATAATTATCAATTATGTAATGTATTGATCATAGTTATAGATAACCCCTTAATGAATGAATTGGTATCATGATACAAATTAGTTGGCCAAATTAAATTGATTTTGGTGTATACCTACTCATCAATTAAGAATTAATGGTGTATGGTATTAAGGGAAAAAATATCACGATTTCTAAGATAATTAATTCTATTATTAATAATTTATTTATATGATAATTCAATTATTATTATCCATGATATTATTTCATTAATAATATTTATAGGTGTAATTTATGACCATGTTATTAATTAATGGAATACATTTTTAGTTATTTTCATTTCAAGACCTATTTTTTCTTATTTAATAATGATATATTCCTCTTACATAACCCATACTAATCATTTGAGCTAAACATTAATTTTTGTTATTTCCCCATTATATGAAGAATAATTCCTTGAATGAGTTCAATGATGTTGAATTTTTTCCATTATGGTCAGTTATATTTTATACCATAGGTTTAATGTGTATCATGTAGATATATGGATATCAAAAACTACAAAACTAATAGGTTTGTTGGGATTTAAACTGTTCAATCGAAGATAATGTAAAAATATTGATAGTTACTCTAGGTTACTAGAGTATGGTTCGTTATATTTGTTATCAGAAAATAATTTTTAAAATCCATTGGAACTAGAATGAGGAAAACATTGTTTATGGAAGAAAACATTATGAATTAATTTGAGGACATATATATTCATATAATAAGATCCTATTTTCCTAAGGATGGTATTTTGATTTATTATTAAAATAAAACCATTTTTAGATTCTTCAATTGGAAACAGTTTTGGAATTTATATATCTTGTTTTAATAACCATGAAAACAGTTATTTGAGTATATCTCATAAATCATTCTAGAGTTTAGTGAATGTGTCCTTAATACACACTTATAGTGACCCTCCTGGGGGGAATACATATGATAATTCAAATTTTCCTTACAATCAATTATATGGGTTTTGAAAATATTTTTATGATTTAATTATATCCCCAAAAGAACAAACTTTATGACATGAAGATAAAAAATACATAAAATTTTAATTTATTTGATGTTTTATTACATCTGTATAAATATATGTTACGCTTTAATAATAATAATTTCATCTGATAAACCATTATTTTATACTTTTCTAAAATTGTTTCTATAAAAGGTAATAGTACCAATACTCTTGGATAATGTAGAAATTTCCCTACTGAGAACTCTCTTACAGATAGTGTTAGAGAATAATAGATTCATTTCTATCTTAGGTAATCCATCATAGTTTAGGAACAATAATCATATACAAACAAAGAAACATGATTAAACATAGAATGATAATCCTACTTTGTATTACTTCATGAGAATGAAATTTTTAAAGCTTTAGTCGAAGTATTAATCTATTGGAAGCTGATTAATATATTAATTCCCCCAAAAATTCACAAAAGGGGATACAATGAATGAGAAACAGTTATAATTGTAGTATAATTTCTCAATATTTAATTCTAATCAATTTTGGTTACAGATATATAATACAATGAATGAGTTATAAATTGAACACAAAAATCACATAGAATTGAATAAAACATTCATTTTGAAATATTTTCCTCTTCCGAAATGAAATAAAATGAATATAAAGTTCTTCAACATAAATAAAAAAATAAAAACAAATATTATTGTACAATATATGTCTACCTTATTGAGAAAAACTAGAAATAATAATGATTATATTTGTAATATAGAATGAATGTTTGACCATTCCATTAAAGAGATTAAAGAAAGTACTCAAAGGGAATTGGTGGCTCAATCAAATTCGACATATGATGAAATAGATTTATGTTCCATTTAAATAGAGAAGGAATTATATAGATAATATATATTCATGAGGAATCTATATAGGAACAGGTTAGATAACACTAATCAAAAAAGAATTAATCTATGAATAAAAATATGATGAACCAATTTCCCACATGAAAAAAATCATGGAATGATACATCCTAAAAAAATTAATGAAGGGAATGGATGTTTATAAATAGATTAGGGATAGAGGTTATTTGGATAATTACTGTAAGGTAAAAAATATATCACAACTATCCAGTGCTTCAACAATAATTAAATGAATATTTATTAATACCAATGTCCCAAGAGTCAAGGGAATTTATTTTAGAAGAGGATAAGGGGATATGGCCAAGCATATATGATCAGTAAAATTGATGTTAACATTTCTAAATATATAGTGGAATCTAAAATAATTATAAAATCAAAATCAGGTAATAATTTATTTGATTTTAGATCCTTTTAATCCTATATGTATTTTCTATTTTTATGAAAATTATATATTTCTATAGAACTCTAATATGGGAGTTGTCAGTGAAAAATCATAATGAAAACATCACTAAAAAATATACATCAGACATTTTCAATTACTACATATACAAGTCCTTATTTTATTACTTTACAGTAATACATATAGTCATGTTATATTTAATTCATGGTATTAACTTTCATTCAAAATATGATGAAACAATTATTTATTTGATAAGGAATTTGAAATTCATGATAAATATTTATAACTCTTTATAGTTATTATTGAGACATTATCATATTATTCATGTCAATATCAACCGCATTAGCTATTCTAAATGAGATTATTGAAAAATAAGAGATGACACATCTTAGGTATGAAAAATTAGATCATTTAATTGAGGATGTTCTTATTGTACATCAACACGATAATATATTTTTTGAGTGATTACAATGACATCCACTGAAAATTAATGTTGATTTTTCCATTAATTTAATCACAAATGATAGAATTATATAAAAAAATACCTTTATAATGTCCACTTTGGAATTATAGGTGTGGCATATAAAACTAGTGGATTTGTGTTTTAATGGATTTATAATCCATACTGTTTTAATCATTGGGAGTCCATATTTTTTTTACGAAGATATATGGATCCATGGGTCCATGAGTTAATTATAATGAACTAAATGATATTTTTATTACGAACATGTATCATTTTCCTCAAATAGATGACTTATTAGATCATGTTAATGGATATCAATGTTTTTTAAAAAATTACATTCATTCTAGGTATCATAAATTACTAGTATATAAGAATGATATTATGAATACATCAGGTCAAATAAGGAATAATAATTATGAGTTTATAATAATATTTTTTATATTGACAAATTCACTTTTTATTTTTATTTATCTTATCAACATATTTTTAAATTAGTATCTTTATAATTATGTATTAATATTGATTAATGATACATTTTTTTGTTTTCAATGCTCTGAGGATTGTGATAATAACTTGAAAATCCTTCTTAAGTCATTTAAAGGATATATTTATACGATATGTTTTTATTTGTGAAATATGGCGTTATGTTTTCTTTTCTTGACCATCTTGTCTCTATTCAAGGAAAATAAATTTATTGTATAAAGACAATGAAAATCAATGAATGACCCATAATAATGATAAAAACCTTGTTATTTATAATCATTGGATTTCCAGGTAACCATATGTTATTTATTCGAGATAATTATTTATTGCATGACCCATTAAAAATATTATATGTCATTTGATTATGTATTATGAGAAAATAAAGTGATGAATTTTTAAATAATTGATGAGGATATTGGTTAGTGTTTGTATTATGAAATTATCATACATAAATGATTGATTTTTGATAAATAGTGAATGATAGAAGATCCAAATTGGTTTTTCTTCTATATGTATAGTGATAAATTGAAATCCTATGTGTCGTGGAAGTTATATACCCATGAAGAGAACTAAGAAAATTAGGATCAAGAGTTGGAAATTGTAATCAATTTTTAATGATATGGAAAACAATTTTCTATATTAAAAGATATGAGATATACACAAACCATAAGAGCAGAAAATAAATATTTTAATAGAATGATATCAAAATACATCAATGGAGATAGACCAAATTACAATAGGATTTTCATTTTGAAACATACTACCATATATGGAAGGAAAATAGGGAATTGGGTTCATTGAATAGGAAATATGAAGGAGTAGTAGCCAAAATGAGGATTGACAAGGATCGTGTGTCCATAGATTTAGTTAATTTTGATATGGGGATTATTAAAAAGGGTATACATCATACCATTAATAATTTTTTAAGAATCAGAATTTATTATAAAAAATAAATTTTCCATAAACTAATGACGATAATTTTAATAAGAAAATTAAATTTGTGAATTATTGAAAATTTATTGGAATCATTTTTGAATATGGTTTTTTAATATATGTAAAGAGGATAATTGTTCTATAAATTACTAACACTAAAGTTAATAATTGGATGATAATCAGAGCATTAATTTCTCTATACACAATAGTATCCCCAAGACATATAGGGATTTGAGGCAACATTATTGGTGGAATAACAGAAAGATGGAAATTGATTATTATGCATCATGATGGTTGGTTTTAAATAGTTAAAGGATGAGAATTATCCTCATAATGGAGTAACAATTCCTCTACCTATTATTAAATCTAAATTAGATGACATTGCTATGGAATTTTCACTCGATTATTAAATATCTCTAGAAGGAATAACACAATATGTGTAATTTTTTATCACATAACCAATTGCATCATGTTCCTAATTATAAGGGATAATTTACATATCCAGAACATTGAATGAATATATTTTAAATAATTTTTAAGATTTTTAGTTCTCTTATTTCATATGAGAACCATCTACCACTATTAAACTAATCGACTATCTGAAAGGAATCTTCAAACATTAGAAGAAAAATGAAAATAATGATCACTTGACATTCACAAAATTTGGGATTATTTTTTACCCTTGGTAGATTATTACCATAATAATATTTTTCATTAAATTATTCAAATTTAAATATATGAATAATTATATATAAGTATATTTTTTATGACAAAATTTTGGGATGAAGATGGTGAATGGAAGCTTGTAGTATAAAAAATTATGAGGAGAAAATGATAATGGTATTCAATATTCCTACTTATTCTAATTTATATATAATTAGATAAAGGAGTTATACTAATAATTTGAATAAATATTTGTGATTTCTAGTGGGAGATCATGGGGCCTTTATTATAACTCGATGGAAGGGTGATACATTGGTTGTTAATATAGTGAAACGGAATCCCATGTACCTAGAACCTTTTCAAATTCTATAAAGAATTATAATTCTATAATATTGTTTGGTAATGTCACTAGGTCATTTTAAATTACCTGAAGTGTTTCATATATCATTATTAAGGAAGCAGATGAACGACCGGATTCATGTCCTCACATATGAGGAAATAGAAGTGGAAACTATTCAATCATAATTTGAAGAGATTATCAATATTTTTAACGTTAGAGATAATGTATTGAGAAAATAGCTAACAAAAATAGTAAATGTGTTTTTAAAAAATCATAAAATAGAGGATGTTTAATTCGAGAAAAAAATATGATGACGAACCACAAGCATTTTATTAGAAAGTAATATAAAAGATAATTATGTGGAATAAATTTTTATAGGAAGGATGAATGTAACACACAATATTAAATTATTATAAGTAAATATAATATTCTCAATAACTATAATATAATTAATATTTTAAAATTTCATGAATAAAAAAATATAATTTAATAGGATGAATATCGATTTGAATCATACTATGTCCAAATAGGACAAGAATGAAATTTTGATCATTTACATCAGAAATAAGCTTTTATGAATAATAAAAACGTTTTTTATTAATTTTTTAATAATATAAATATAATAATGTGTTATAATATTTATAATTTATAATTTATTGACAATAATTTTACAAAAATTATTATATGCACATTTTGAGGTAAAAAGTGATATTCTTTAGAATTATGTTCGTTAAAAAAGCCATAATGCATTTCATTATAATTAATTAAAATATTATTTTATGATGAATGATTTAATTTAAATGTATATATTATATAAAAAAAAATTTAATTTAGATATACGTAATTATCATTACATGTCATGTAGTTAATGTAAGGACTTATTATTCTACAAAAATGAATTTCTTGACAAATCATTTTTTGAGAAGTTTTTTTGGTTACTATTAAAATAAATTCTTCACCCTGTGTGAATTAAATTTGATAAAATTAATAATATATTTTTTATTTTGATAAATAATATTATTTTTTATTTTCAACTTAATTTTTTGTCACAATAAATAGTACAAATAATAAAAATTAATTTCTATATTAATGTCAAAATAGTATTACTGGGGGTTAATCAATAAATACAAGTAATATAATTACAAATAAAAACATTCTGAAAAACTATTGGTTTGGTTTATTTAAGCCTTATACCTATCCAATTTTAATACCATCTATTTGGGATTGAAATTTAAATTTATTTGCTAATAAATTGTAGTAAAAATTGAAAAATTAGAAATGTACCACGCACACCAATTATAAAATGTTGCATCCTCTCATCAAATATTCAGACATATCAATGCATTTATCTCAACCAAACCCTTTCAAAACATATCCAAAACTTATTTATAACTATTCTAGATTCATTGGTTATCCAAAAATACCAACAATTATATCCTTAATAAGATTTCCAAATGGGGTTTTTATATGTGAAGGTAATAGTCAACACCATGTTCTTACTTTTCATGTGTTCTAGTACCTAAATAAATTATAAATGAATAAATATAATATAATAATGAAATTATCTCCAATATAAATGTATGTTATAATGATCATGGAATAATATTTATCTATCTCCTTCTATATCAAAATGGATGCAAACCCACCACTCATGTGTATAGAAGACTACCACCTCATTGATCAATGTAAATGGTTTTCTAACACCAACTCACATGAATAGACAAAATGTTGAAAATAGTGAATACATGTGATAATTATGAAATGAAAAAAAATTCATTAAATTGAAGACATCATCAAATTTTATACCCTTTAATTAATTTAGTAAATTATCACATCACTTGTACATGTGTGTGGCCTAACATCTCGATGTAGCGATGCGATTCATTTTCTATGTAAATTTTTCAAGAATGATGATAAATATACATCTAATTAAAATATTGGATATTTATAACATTAATGTAATTAAAATATTATTTTACATTATCCTATATAATATAATTGAAACATCCAATAAAAAAATTCATGAACAAATGAAGTATTTAACACACAAAAAAATGGAATTAAATAAATATTATTAGTAAATGGTTAATAATATGTTATTTTAGGATCATATTTTCTATTAAAAATAGTAATATGGTTCTGGAGTAAATTTATAACATGTTTATAACCATTATATAGATGGTTTATAGACATTAAACAAAATTTGTACTTGAGTTGATGGAATTTAATCAGAATTTATACTCCATCGATACATATTTGATATTATGGCCTTATTTAATTTTATGTTGTGTATACTCATCACCACTTATATATTTGAAATTAATTTGTAATTATTCATAATTATTATTGTTTCAATTCATTTTAATTCATTCAGGGGGTCATAATTTAATATAATCCAAATAGGTAAGGATTAATCTTATAATCTCTATTATTGGGACTACATTTATTTTATTTTGAGTATCATAAACCATCCATAATAAAATACTTATATTTCCTTATATTATTTATATTTCAAGATATTTCATATTTCATTATATATTTTCATATATGTTGATCTTGAATCATGAAAATAAATGATTAAAATTAAAACTTATTTTAAATATTTTTTAATCAGATATAATTTTCATATATAGACATACTATTCAAAATTATTTTACAAAACTCATATTTGATACTCAAATAATTGTTTAAGGTCATTTTAATTTACCCTTAACATTTAAATACGTTATATTATTCTTAAAAAGTATGTACTAAATTATAGTTTTCATAATTCATTATTAAAATATAAAAGCAATGTTTTCAAACATTTACAGAGTTGAAAATCATTCTATCCACCCAATTTTTTTTACAATATATAGCTTCTTATACATTTGATCAATGATTTTATAAATAAAACTAATCAATTAAATATTATTTTAATACAAAAATTCTATTTTTTCTCCATTGGACATGAATTTATTTGAAATACAATGTTTCTTATTTATCTATGGTCATATCGAATATCTTATTAATTTTATAGTCATTATATTAATCCTGAAAAATTACCATTCCTATGATAATTAAAGATTATTTTTCTCTTTAATAGCCATATTTTGATATTATTAATATCATTATTTCTTATTTTGTATAACATTTATATATTCAATGTTTTACTATGAGAATTATTTTATTTACTCGGGAAAATATTGATAAGATTATAGTTATTTCACTGTAATTTTTTATTAATAAGGAATATTGTTTATGAATTGAACTTATCTTTCAATATATGAATAATGTATTGAATATTCAGATATATTTGGGGCCTTCTAATATATATCCCCATAATTTATCTACATGTCTCAAGTAAAAAATCACTTGGTAGAATTAAATATGTTTTTTGGTGTATACATACCCATCTATTAAAATATTTTAGAACAATGTCTTGGAAGAAAGGATCTCATGAGGTATGATATCCTGATGTCTATTATTAATCATTTCCATCATTTAGAATACATTTATTATTATCCATTATTTTATTATATTTATTTTATTCATGAATGCATTTTCTGATAATGTTATTCATTAAATGGAATTGGTTTTTTGTTTTTAAACCTATCATATTTATTATTCCATTTTGAGTATTGATATCATACACATTACATATCCATTAATAAAAAATTTTTCTCAAAAATATTTCTTTTCTTTATAAATTATATTAAGAACATGTATTTGACTGATTTTAGGGATGAATGATATTTTCTTTTACTATAATGTATTTCTATTTACAACACAAAATGGGAAATGTGTATGTATTTATTTTTCTATTATTTCTATAATGATATATCCATAAAGATTATATTACCATTATCTATTTCAACCAAATAATGGTGAAACCTACTCTTATATGATTCAGGCTTCCTAATTTCAATATTGGAAAGATGTTTCATAATTTTATACTTATTCTCAAGAATGTGTTATCCTCACATGGATGATAACTATTGACTATCTCTATTGTTTCTTGTCTCATTTATCATCATGATTTGTTTAATTATTTATTACTTGTTATTTTTTGGATATTATATTCATATATATCGTTATGATAAATGTATTCTCATTTTATGTTCACTTATAACCTTATGTTATTGTCTCTTATGTTTACACATTATGTGTATATAATACCCTTCTTCAATTGTGTTTTAATTTTACATGGTTAGAAATATTATAAATTTATTATTTTTCAAGAATAGTATCTTATATATAGAATTAGAGATAGATATTGAACACATGTTTTGAATTGATAAGATTCTTATATATTGGGAAAAAATTATATTATTTAAAAAAGAATTTATTTTTTTCGGAATAAGTTTTATTATAATTTTCTAAATATATAAACTAAAAATACATTGGAATTATATTATAGTGAAATATTTTGATTTATATCATGAAATTATGTGGACATGTTCAAAAGTTTCTATATTTGGTAATAAAGTGGGGTATATATAACTTTAGAAATTAGGATTGTATCCCTTGAGGATAAATATGGGGTGTTATAAATTTCATAAAAGTTTCAGATGTAAATTTTTATTCCAATTTAAAATATATATTTGAAAATAAAGGATCATTGATGTAAAATTTATTACTTATGGGACTAATATTAGTGAGTTTTTTTAAAACTCCTAGGGATATTTCAAATGGATGATTCTATATATGTGACAACATAAAAAATTTGGTAAATATGAGATCATGTCACTTTCCTAACAATCAAATAAATGTCTATATACTACTACATGATGAATCCTCTATCATAATTTTACGTAGTTATAAAAAACATTAAAATGGTGTAGTGGGTATTAACTCAACCATACCATTGAGATGGAAAAAAAGGCCTAATTATACAACATATTTTTCACTCTAGGGGGATGTTCATTGGTCAATCACATTGTCTTTTTGATCCATTATTATTCATTTATTTTCTAAATAAATTAAAGGATTATATAATGATTTATGGGGGAAAATAACTTTATGTATCATTGGATGGACCGAATGTAGGATATGATTATAAAAATTATTCAGTAGAGTATAAATCATTCGATTGAAGTGTTCATAATCATATTTTGGATATTATCATTACAATTATTATTTTTGTGTTTTATAGAAATTTGATCATAAAAATTCATAAAGGATAGGTAAATACATAAAAACATATATATATTATAAATAAATATAAGATCATTCGTAAAATGAATAATCATTAGAAATGAATAATATAATGGGAAAGGGAGTTTTCTTTTCATACCTATGGTAATAATGAAAATATCTCAATAGAAATTACATCATTATAATCTTATAATTTTTATTTATTGATTTGATATTTTGTTATCACATATTTTATATCAAAAATGTTATCTAGGATTGTGTAAAACATTTAATGATCCATATTTATTATTTTTTCATTAATGGTTTTGAATCACATATTACATGGAATTAATATCATTGATAAATTATCCTATCGAAATGTTATATATTTTTATGTTAACTATTTATGAAAACATATTTCATGGACGGATATATTTTAGGTTTAAAATATGTTTTATGTCTTGATAATAATGGTTAGAGTGATTTGGTAAATATAACTTATATACTTCCAATATCGTTTGGATTTCTGGTAATTCATGACATTATTGGTGTATTTTATAATATTTTAATGATTGTGGAATATATTTTGTAATGTTTTATTTTCTAAACTTGTGTTTAATTCCATATCTGGATCAAATATAGAATTAAATTTTTGAAGAATATGTGATTTTATTATGGTCTTATGACTTGGATAATTATTTAGTTTTAAGAAAAATTTATAATGAATCAACCCTGGATTTTCCATATGAAAAATAGAAAAACTGGTTCTCCATTAGCTAGAAAGGAATTATTGATCTGAATGGGATGGAAATAAGTGTATAGTGATAACCAAAATACCATTGGGAATGATTTCAACTAAAGTAGAGATAAAATATTGTGGAACATAACACATAATAACCCAAAAATAAATCTACATGAAAAAAATTCATAACATATCTAACCGATCAAAACAAGTTTAAAAAATATAAACATAAAAAATAAATAGTTGGATACATAACATGTTATAATATATACAAAACTAACAAAAAATAATACCAGAAAAAACCAACTCTATCCAAGAATTACATCATCTCAATAAAAAATTAGGTCCCTCACCACTTCATAACTCACCTCACATCAGCCTTAAGAACCAAAATGTTAATCTAGTCGAGAATATGAAACATGAATGATATATTCATGAACTAAAAATTATATTTAGTAAATTTTATAAGGAATTAGACTTAAAAATTACATAATCATAAATTATGTTAATAATTCACATTCAAGATATTTTCAGTTTTAGTTCATTAGAGAATTTGGTCCTTACCCATACATAACAAATTGAATATTAAATGTAGACACATCCACCTAGCATCTATTTTTTCATAAAATAAAAACTCTTAAAATAAAAGAAACATGGTTTGATCTAAGTATTAAAGAACATGTATTTTCCATGACCCCATCCATGACCCTATTCCACCTTATGTCATGTGAATTTTTTTTTATAAACATGTGATGAGCACAAATATCTTATTATGGGATACAAAAATATGGAAATTGTTAGTTTAAAAAAATAGTAAAACATGAATACACTATCATAAATTAATACTTTTCGGCTTAAATATGTTTAAAAATAACATTAGTCAATATAAGATCATTGATTAACCTTCTTCTGTAACAAAAATATTACCATAAAAACATACAAAGCACACATGACTTATAAATTGTAATCAGTGGATATAATCATATATAAATGGAATAAAAAAATGGTCGAAATCAACAAATAATTCATACAAATGAATTAGCTACACAACAAACTTCCATACCTAATGCATTGGAGTTAATAATGTAACCACAAATCATTGGTTTATCATGGAACCACCCATTATTTGGTTTATCATGTAACCAACCATTAAATGTCTATGCACGATTATATAATCATCACACATAAATGATTCCAAATATTAACAATTATATCAAAAAAATTCAATTACAGTCAAAAGAAATAATTTCCAGATATTGAAATAGTAAATCTGATTTCAAAACCATTTTCAATTAAAAAATATGTAAAAAGTGTATATGGTTTTTATTTTCCATTTAAAAACATCACAGCTTGTTATGGAAGGCAAATATCAAATAATGCTCTCAGCGGAAAAAACATCATTGTCACTGCATAATTTAAAAACATTCCTTTTACTGGTTAGTAATACACTAGATAAAAACAGTATTTTCCTTGAATGAAATTATAATTAAAATGGGGTTATATACATTATAATAGAATTTCTGGCATAAATCAAAATACGCCTCAAAGAAAGGAGATTGAGACGACCACCCATACCTCGAGTCTGACTAGTCTTGTATGTTCCTTGTTCTTCATGAATAAAATAAATTAAGATAATTTCTAATATCTTCATAACATTTTTCAGATTTAATATTAATTTTATAATGCATTTATTATTTTCTATTATGATTAGTTAATTATTTGAGGTCATATCGGTCATTTGGTCAATGATGGAAACATGACTAAAAATTGAACATCTTATAATTTTAAATTGTCTATGTGGTAAAAAATAAATTATATCTAGAATGATATTAATGATGTAGATAGGATAAATATCATATATATCCATTATATAAAATTTATAATTGTCCATATCATTTTGATAGAAGAAATGAAATGCACCACTTATAGAGACAGTTAGTCGTGCGTACACAGAAACACTACTGTAATTTTTTCATATTGAAAAGTATGATCTATTTTAATTAAATTATAATATATATGTTATATATGTTACATAATATTATTAATTCCATCCTTTATATGTTCCATGTATAGCATGAATGAGTCATATCAGTTTGATGGGGTGGTTGTCCACACTTCCTCAAAAGAAATTATCATATTTAAAAAACATTAAATGCATAAAGGTATGTTCTAAATGAGAATTATAGAAGCATAATGATAAAATAAAAATCATATATATTATATATAATTACAGTTCTATCATAATAGCCACAATGATTAGTGGTAGGAGAATATTGAACAATCATCATTTCGTGAGGTAGTAGTTCACGTTACACAAAAACAATATTTTCTATACCCATTAGAAATATGTGTGTGTAAGCATAGTTCGAATCCTTCTCATAACAAAAAACTATTATATTAAGGATACTATTTTTTATATAAACAAATAAAATTAAGATCAAAGGGTATTTGGAAAGAAAAAAAATAGAAAGAAAGAGACCATTACTACTAACTCTAGGTCTTGTGTCATGTAGTATTTCTCATACTCCCTCAACTACCGTGAACCATAGGTGATCACTGCCTACTTCTGCAGCAGGTCACAACCTAGTCCGTTCCGTGATGCCTCATAGAAGACTACATACCCAACACTGTCTTTTGGTAGTCTCAAGATTGGGCCACTCATCAGTCTCTACCTCAGCTCTTGGAAACACTTCTGGCACTTCTCTATCCCCATGAAGAGATTTCCCATATTTTTTAATTCTTAACAAGGGGGCTGCTACCAAAATAAACAAGCAAAAACCACTAGTAGTATCAAGACAACCCAAAAAACATTGAACCTTTGTAATGCCCATCGGTGTCACCCAATAAATAATTCTCTATATCTTCACTTGATCCACTACAAATATAGCCTCCGAGATTATGTGTCCCAAAATATGGACCTCTAAAATCTATAACTGGAACATCAAGATAATATCGTAATGATAGTGGACTCAGAGTGTATCCATTAATATCCATAGGTGGGTAGCATGCTCCTCCTCTAACGCCGAGTACCCTATGATATCATCAATGAGAACTACAAAAAAAAGTTCGAAGAATGTCTTGATTAACTTATTCATGTGTCCCATGAACACTTATGGGTTATTGGTCATGCTGAAAAGAATCACCAATAACTCATAGTGTCCATACCGGCATATGATGGTTATCTTCAGTATCTCATCATCCCATACCCGATGTGTTGATAGATTGATCTGAGTTTAATCTTCGGGAACCACATCTCTACCTTAAGCTGGTCTAAGAGGTCTTTATTCCTCGGATGTCAATAATTGTTCTTTAGGGTCAATTGGTTCATGAAATTGAAGTCCATACATAGACTCATTCTCTCGTCTTCTATCTTGGAAAATAACACTGGGGATTCACATTGTGAAACGTTGGGCCTCACAATGCCCTTCACCTGCAAGTCCTCCAATTGTACGCTCAATTTACCAAGTGCTGCAAGATAAATCCGATATGATGGTGTGGATATTATTTTCATCCCACAGTACATGTTGTTGCTTAATTAATGCTCCCTATGAGGTGGTAGTCCTAGAACATCCTTAGGTAAGACTTCCTCAGACTCGTCCACCACTACTGGAATGCATGGACTCCTCTCGTCAACCACACAGAAGGAAAGGATTGACAATTGGAATGTGATTATTTGCACCCTCCTATGAGAAAGACCATCATGAGCAACAAATGGTCCCTTCTAATCAGTGAAGGAAAACCAGTTGTCATCCTCACAGACACACCACACTTTTTTCCTACTATAGTTGATTTGAGCATGGACTGTAAATAACCTGTCCATTCCCATGATTATGTCGTAATGCCTCGACATCGCAACTATGTGATCCCAGATGTCTATATCACATCCTAGAATTAGCACACACTAACAGAAATAGTGTGTAATCATCTAATCCCCTACCGTATGAGTCTCTAATCATATTGATCGTGCTAACAGCACCATTAGAATATTCAAACCTCGAACGAGGTCTGTGTCAAGGAAAGAGTGACTGGAAATAGTTTCTTTAAGAACTGAAGCTAAGGTGGAGAAGACGTAGATCATATATCTAATAATATCTTGAAAACATTAATCATAGGCCTCCATCACATGAGTATGGCCTCGACTTTGTCCTCTGGCTACATTAACCAAGGTGTATGACCTAGGGGTAGTGGTGGTATCAGCTCAAACTATCATTCCCCACCTACCTCTTGGACATCTACTCTGCCAAATCTTCCACCCAATAGACCACCTATCGAAAATCCATACCTCTGCATTGGAAGTCCCTATAATGTATACTAATTGTCTGTGAAACAGGTTGGGCATTAAAAATTCATGTGTATTTTCCCATCCTATGAGAATCACAACATGATTCCCTGCTAACTCATTCTACTACAGGAGCCCTACACTACCAGCCCAAGTTATGAGGTGATCCGCTGAATGATATGGCCCACATGTGTACATGGAACAATTACATGTTCCTCACTATAGAAGACTTTTCCTTGTGATGTCTAATGGAGGCTTCAATTGTTTGTGCATGCTCTTCTAGGAAGATCTCCATAAGAAGGGATTTCTCCATCACTAAATCCTGTGTGTGAATGAAAATAGATACCATAGATTCCTTGATCTCTTTTATGAGTCCCTGCATAGAGTTCTGGTCCCTGATGAAAGGGTCCCCCACCATGTCTGTGGAGTAGCAGGAGAGGTATGTAAACATCAGAGAGTACTCAACCACTGACATGCTTCCCTTCTATAGGTGATGTATCTCTTGTATGTTCACCGAGCATAATGTTTTGTGGAATAATTCTACCCCAAAAATACACTTGATGTCCTCCCATGAGAGGGTCAGCTCATAATGAGTCTGAAGAATCAATCACCACCAGCTCACTACTGAACCATGAAGATGGCTCACATCTAATATCACCATCTGGTTGAGTGGCATCCTCGCAAAGAGAAAGACACACATCACCACCTCCAGACAGTCCTCAATGGCCTACGAATCTATCGATCCCCTAATCCATGGAGGTCTTGGTCTCTAGAAATTATGCAAGGCACTATGAATGTGTGCATCCTCTACCAGTAATGATGGTAGTAATTTCTGATCAACGGGTGGTGGTAGTACTAGTGCACCACCCGAAATTTCCATCTCAGAACTGGTCCCTGAAAAGATGCATCATCACTAGGTGATCTGTCCTCATGGTTGTACATCTGAATCATAGCTGGCCATCTATATAGATGCATCCTGATAATGATAAAAATGTACAATAGATAATAGATTATATTTGGTGAGCTGACTCTTATTCATGAATAACATAAGGGAACACTAAATAAATATATGTTGCATACAACCAATGAATTTATGTATAGAGTCGAAATAAAGAATTCAACATCCTTATGTATGTATACGTCAGCCGTAGCACCAATACCGGACTCCCCTAATCTGGAAGTTGAACTCGAAATATTTAACAATATTTCAAAAAAATAGACTCTCTGTCATTGAGGTAGAAACAACCACTTTTGATGATACAACATTTTCACGACCCTTCCCTCAGGGCCCATGCTGTGACATAACCCAATCCTGCTTCCTAAAAGACGTGGGTTAGAATTTAGTGTCAAATTTGTAAAGTCTATAGTGGGAGAAATTTACCTCAGTACCTATATTCATGATCACACAACAATGTCCCAATGATATAAAATTTGACATGGATGACACTAAAAACCCACTGAGTAAAAATAACAACTGTATGTCAAATGGGCTAGAATACAATCCTAAAAAAATAGACAAACTACAAAATAAAAGTACAAGGAAAACAATGAGTATTGTCCTTCAGAAACCCCACCTGATGGGTATGTGTAGTGTTGAATCTGGAATATGTAGATGTATTCCCCATCTAAAAAGGTATCACTAGGAACCACCGGTCCCTAGGATACCAAGTCCTTCGTCAAGGTAGTGGATGTCTGCACCATACACACATGCATGGGTTAAGCCCGTGTAGGGGTGAGTAATAAATATAGTAGGTAGGGACCCCAAAACAATAATTAAAGACTATAAATAAATACAAAAAGAAAACCATGAAGATAAACAACACACACCATTTATAATATAGAGTATATAATGTAAGACCATCAGTTATATCTTCAAACACATTAGGCTGCAAGACAACTCCTCCTCAATGAGTACAATGGGTCTGTTGGGTCACATAGAATCTGCATCCCACTAACCATGGCCTACTTTTTTTCTTATTTGTAATGATTATTGTGGGTATTTTGGGTCACCTAGAATCTTATCCCCATCATAGTCATGTTGGGTCACATATAAGTCGCTTCCCACATTTTCCATACTCAGGAACTCCTCTTGTCTAGTAGTGTTGGTCTATTATGTAACATAAAGATACTCCCCACATTGGTCCTATCAGGTCACAAAGAGTCGCTTCCCACTAGGACATCATAGATAATTCACACATGGTCACTTGTCAGTAGTCTTTAGGTTGCAGCCAACCGTTGGGTTTCTTCATGTAGTGAGCTTGATTCCGAGGGATCCGCTCTGCAAGCCATTCTTCAAGTTTTTACTTCAATTAATTATTCAATAGAGTAGGCCAAAATATCTTCCTCGGCATGAGGGTTACAACATAGAGAATGAATCATCAATCAGATTCACCATATGAATGATATTGATATTTCCCAAAAAGGGGATGGCTGGGATTGGATCTGTTCCAACCTAATCCGACTGTGGTCTTCTAACTTGACCTGGCTCAGCCTGGTTTTTGATCATTGTGGTAGACCAGGCATTGGCTAGACGAGATGAGATTGGAATTCACATATAATCTTCCTTGTGCCATGATCCCCCCATTGCCACAGTCGGTTGACCACAACCTATTGCGTATGACGTAGTGTCGGGTCACATGCGACGTGGTGCAGTGCCACATACGAGGGACATCGATGCGGTCGTGTGGATGGGTCAACCTAGTGAATCAGGCTCCCACAACTACTGTATCACCACCACGGCCCAACCCAACCATGACGTACCTTCCGGCTTGCCACCCCCTGCGGAAGAGTTCTTCTGTGGCCCACCAGGTCCACTCCGTTTGTTCGTTCATCGTGCTTCTTACGCCTAAGGCCTCCCGGGGAATCCCTCTTTCCTACGATGGACTTGGATCACCCTTGCTAGAACTTTGAGGAAATTATCACAAATAATTCAATCAAAAAAAAAGGTATAGGGGCTCCGACCTTTTTCGTAATTTCCCGAACCCTCTGTGTTTGGGGTTTATAAATCATGTGATAATGATTTGATGTTCTATCAAAATTTAATCATGTAAGCCCGATGCAATACCCCAACAGATGTACCATCCCAAAATAATGTGCAACGTGAAGATCAACCTATTCATGTGTTGATCCTTTCTTCATTTATAATAATGAGAAAGGAAACTCCAAAAAAAACCCTACCTCATTAGATTTTACTATTGAAGAGATCCGCCTGCAAGGATTCATGTTCTGTACGGAGTTGTTGACGTTTACGGCCCTCTGATCCCATTCTTCAAGGTGTGTTCACGTCTCTAGGGATTCACCAGAATTCATTGATTTCTATTGAAGATGATTTTCTCCATAGTTTCAATAGAGTAATTACAAATTAGACTCCCCAATTTGTAATCTCATTAATAAATAAACGTTTCGCAATGTTTCTGTTACACTGTGTTGACATGTGGTTACATTATTTCATTAATGAAACAACATATTTGTTTCTATTTTGTTAAAGAGTCTCATTAAAGTGGATTGTCACCTCCTAATCACTGCACCACTGTGATGGCATGTCACCACTATACAGAGATAAAGGAATAGAAAATGACTTCTTATGTTATTTTATTATTTTCAAAAAAGTCTAAAAAATAACAGTTTTGGTCGACCCTCTTCGGTCAAAGTTAACTCCATTATAGGTGAATCCCATCGTTCTATTTTCAATAGTTCCCTCGTATTTTTGATACAAGAACCTGTTTAAAAATTAAATAAAACCACTCAAAAGTTTACTTGAATGAATATAAATGAAGTTAAAGATTCTAATCAGGGCTCATTGGGCCTCAGTATCAGATGTCATCAGAGCGTCTGGTCATGGAAAAATTTATGATAATATTAAAATATTACACATTTATTTTTGGGAATTACATTAAATGTGTTGTAGTTAATTATTTGGGTGTGCGTTAGTCCATGACACACTAATTGTATTTGTCAGTTGATGTTAAATTGTTTGGCGGTAAATTTACGAGTGCACACACATTTTTTTGATGTGTGTCTATGTGTGCTGGTTGTGGGTTGAGTTAAAAATCATTTCCTTGTCCAATTTTTTTGAGGTATGGTCCTCAACACAGGTGAAGTAATAATATATAGTATTTTTTTATTTAATATTTTGGATAAATTTTACTAAAATGTTGAGTAATTTTTTTATTAGTATAAAATGATTTCTTAGATTAAAAAATTATTTTTTACAATAAAACCCCTCCAACAGTGTTGGGTTTACTTTAAGATTAAAAATAATGTTTAGAATGCATTTTCATTGTCTTGCTATAATGGGGTTTTCTATTAATACCCTTATATGTTGGCGCAATGGTGTTATGTGGTAATTAGGAATATTTTCTGTGATTTGTTGAGACAATTAATTATGGATTATTATTGTTAATTAAGGTTTAAATGTAGATAATTAATTAAGGTATTAATTATGAGATATTTAATTAGTTAATTGAGATGATTGATGGATTGATTTATTGTGATATGTTGTTTTGGTTAAACTAAAATAATTAATTGTAGATTAAATAAGTTTTTTTGTAATGATTTGGATAAATAATTGTGGAAATTAATTATGCAAATATTGTATTTATAATTTGATAATTAATTTTCAATTATTTATTTTCTGGAATTTGTAACACAGATAATTAATCGTGGGATTAATTATAGAAGGTGGAATTGGCTATGTTGGGATAATTAATGGTTGATTAATTATGGACCTTGATATTTGATTATGATAATAAATTGTGAGATTAATTATGATGAGTTGATATTTTCATTGGATGATTAATTTTCGTGATATAATTATGGAACATGATTTTTGATAATTGATTAATTAATTGATGAATTGATTAATGGAATTGTGTACTTAGTGAATTTTTGAGTTAACTAATGGATTTTGGTTTATTTAATAATTAATTTTATTAGTAAGGGATTGATGTGGATAATTATTTACAAATTAATAAATGATATTAATGATTCAGAATGTGGGGCACTATACATGACGTTCTAGACCAATTGAGAAGTTAGGGATTAGACATGGCATTCTACCCCAATAGTTTATTGAGTGAGAAGTTGGGGTGTTATGCATGGTGTTATACACCCAATAGTTATCCATGATATTGTGATGATTGGTATTAGACAGGGTGATCTACACCAATTGAGAAATAAGGGTGTTAGACAAGGTGAACAAAACTAATTATCAAATAGGGGTGTTACACGTAGTGATCAACAACTATTGAGATTTGCGGTGTTATACATGGCGTTCTATACTAATGATATTATGTGAGAGATGTGGAATTCTACACCAATAGTATAAATATACAAATGGGATTTCTTGGTGTTAGACATGGGATTATTTACCGATGATACTAGGTGTTAGACATGAAATTCTACACCAATATTATAATATATTAATGAATTGTTAATCGAATAAGGAAAATTTATTAAATCCATGTAAATATAATTAAATAATTAAAATATTAAATAGATAACAATTTATAAAGTGTTTACAATTATTTATCAATAATAAAAATACTTGTATGGTTCTTGTGAGGATTCTTATTTCGGCAATTGGCTAAAGTAGGTATCGTTGTTAGGTGTCACTTTGGATCATGGCCAAATTGTAGGTTGTTTATTCTATTCTATTTTTACATTTATATATATATTTATATATATATTCACGATGTATGAAGATAAACTGCATTTTCTAGATTATGTTGGAAAACTATTGGTCCCGACCTATATAGAATTATATTTCAAAACCTATTAAGGCCACTATTGCACTGGGGTACCCGAGTTTACCTTCTAGTTTACAGGACTATAGACCTATAATTATGCATATTTTTGTTCTCTTATACATGGGAGTAATGAGAAAAGGACCAATAATGGAGCTCATGAATCTCAGGGAGATCGACCATGGGGCCATGATTCTTTTCATATTTTTTATTATGAGATGAGGAGCATGTTGTTTTGATTACAGCTTTTGGATATGTATCCCCATGACATGAATGCATTGTATAAACTGTTGTTGGATTTTTTCATTATTAATTTCATTATTGTTTTATACATTCTTCCACTATAGTCTAAGATTGATATTTTTTTACCATTTCACGCTCTAAATATGAGGTTATAGTCTCCCCAATGACTATCTGTATACCCTCGCCACTATTCTGCATCCTCTAGTATATCAAGAGACATGATTGAGATCATGTGGAGATTGAGTCAACAACTGGTTCCCTGGAAATCCATGTTGGTATGTTATATGAACCATTATATTTTATAAATTCCATTAATAGAGAGACTTCATAGGGGAATCATAATAAAAAGTCTCAAACCATGATAAATGATTTACTTACAGATTCTGGAGGAGCCTTTAAATGTTTACAAATACTAATTTAATCATTTGATAAAACAATCCTTCAAAATTGATGGGCATTCTGAGAGAAATATTAAAACATGGGTAGATGTGTTATGGGCTAGCTCACATGATTTTAATGGGAGTGTGGATCAATATAATCCACATATTGAGTTGTCTAATAATAAAATCATTGACTAAAAAAGAATTATATTAAATATAGAAGGGAATAATGATTCTTGTTGAGTATTGTGGATTCCTAAATATACTACCTTGTAAATGTTTCATGATACTAAAAAAGGGGAAATGATTATAATTTATACTAGACCATTAGATAGTTTGGACGATGTTGGAGTGATTTCCAATTAGGATTCATGAAAACCAAATCATTCTATTTCCCAAATCATCTTCTTCATTCCCATATTAACAATTTATATTTCAAAACATACACATATAATATATATGAAAATGAGATGTAATTAAAACCTAACCTAACATATAAGGAAGAGTTTATTAGCATTCATGATGAAAGGGAACAACTATTTAGGAACATCACAATTGAACTCATGAGAATCTTATGGATTAATCAAAAATTTGCGGAAGTTAAGTGGTATCCTAAAGAAGAATCAAAGGAGAAATGACCTAATTTATTGAGGTTGGACATAAATTTAAGAATGTTAATTTTTAATGAGGGAATATAACAAAACTACAGTCTTTTTAATTTTTTATATTATATATAAGTGTATATTACACATGAAACACTAAAAATAATGATATCACAAATATTTTCATTTTTTAAATTGAGAAAATTACATGTATATATTTAAAATATCCAATATAATTGATAACACTATAAGAATTGAAAAATTATGATCAATATTATTCATTAGAATCATCATAACCACGAAAAAAACTGTAAAAGGAATGAAAACATTTAGTAATGAAATTATCCCTTTATAAATGTAACACTTGATGGGTAATTGTGGTGAATGATGAATAAATGAATTTTTTTGTACATATAAGAGGTGATATGAAATCTTTGGTACTTATATTATAGTTATAATAGTATCATAACCATAATCAATAGTAAAATGACTACACGAAATTTTGACTAGACGTTTAATAAAAGTAATCAGATTGTTTGATTAGTGAATTAATATCAAAATAGTAATATTTAATATAAATAATATTAACTATGGGAAAATTGATAAAATTAAAATATTTTCAATCCATAAAAAATATCAATGTTAAAAACATAGAGAAATTATAGAAACATTTTTAACAAGTCATATTTTCATGTTATTTATTCAAAGAATAATTTCTATATTAATAATTATATTTAAATTTTTTAGAAAATTATATAAAATGAATTTTTTATTTAAATCAGGTCCTTGAAATTTTCAAAGGGTGGAATATAAGGAATTTTGTAAAATACTATGTTTTTCAGTTAATAGGAAAAATATATTTTTATGTTTTTGGTATGTTTTATGTTTTTATAAATATTTAACAGTTATGTAATAATTAATAAAATTAATCCTTAACCAAAATTAATTTTTATATATTGTCATTTAACGATTTAATATGACTATTTAAAACCATAAATATAATTCCTAGGTCTAAAATGGAAATAATTTTTTAAAATACAATCATTTAGGTATATTATTTTTTAATAAAAATATTAATAATCTGTAATTATGTTTCTTAACGAAAATGAAATATTTCAAAACCTAACTCATTTTTATTGATTATCCACGATCCAAATCCATGGTTAATACAATGGTTTCCCATTTTCTAAAAACCTATATTTTCGTGGCCTATATTTAGAAATTAAAAAACCATCCTACCAATATTTCTATAAATAGGGACCTATCCCCAACATTTCTTCCACTACCATGTAATTAACCATGAATTTAAATTTTATCCCTCTCTATATTCATTTTAATGAGTATATAAGGATTCATGGAACTCTCCTCAAGCATTAATAATCCATCTATTAAGGTAAGAGATTATATTCCTTGTTTTTTTATCGATGTTATTCCATAAAATTTATTATTAAATTTTTTTATTTATTAAGTTCACATGAACATGTGATCATTATATTATTGTCCCAAATTTTCGATATCAATGAGAGACTTTAATTAATTATCATTTACCTAGTTCTATAAACCAATTTGTACACCTTTTATGCTTCTAAAATCATCTTTTTATTTTCCATGTCTCAATTTCTTCTTAATAGCCCACACTATTTTTATTTAATGTTATTCATATATATATATATATATATATATATTATTTTATCTGAAATTTATATTATGAAACCCTTATTTTATTCTGATGTATTAAAATGATGAAAAGATAAATTCTTTATGATTTTATATAAGAAATAATAAAATATGAAACCGATTATTTATTATATAAACATTATTATTAATAAACGTTATTTTATTATCTATGTGGCATAAATAAATTAATACCTTCTAATTTGTTTCCATGATTTATCTCCAATATATTGTTTTTGAATTACCATGGTAATATGTTTAACAAAACCTTATTAGCTAATAATAGTGATATAATTCTAAATGTCTTATTTTTATTTTTTAGTCGTTATTCCTTGTTATGTATCATATAATTATTATAATTACCACATGTTATGCCTCATGTTTTATCCATTATGATTTTTCATTATCCAATTCCATTGTTTATCCTTTGCTGAAATTATTCTCACCCATTTTTTATTGATGTATGTAATTCCCCGACAGTAGTTACCCAGAGTCGGAGCCTTATTACCTAACATTGGCATTATAAAAATATATCTAGTCTCAAAAATACTTATTATTTTATTATCATTAGAAGAAATAGATACATACATAAGTTTTACATGACATCATGAAATAAAAAAACAACAACATTGTGTCCCCTTTGAACACACCCACATCCTTTAGCCTAGCCATATAGGTCAATAATAATATAATTATTCACATATTGGGAAATATAAAACATAATAAAGTGGTGTGCTCAGATTCATATTAAAAATAAAAATATTGGGAAAAAATTCATAAATAATCATAAACCTTAAAGCATTGTTTGGGACTAAAACACGTACCTCATGAACATAAAAATGAATATAATATGGAAAATATAAATCAAATAATTCCATTTTATTATTCAAATGGATATTATACAAGTATAATAATCACATGTAACATGAATATCTAATTTCATAATGATGTAATGCATAACATCGAAAATCATAAATGCATAGTCATGGTCTCGTACCAAGCCTACAAATAATAATTTTGTCAAGACCTTGTGTCAAGACACTAGTTTTTCCCATGAGACCTACCAGTACATCAAGGAGATATAGTGGGATCCAACCACCACATACTATGTCCATTTTATTAATCATATGAAACGGTTGAAACATAACATAAAAAATCGTATTAAAATTAACATACAAAATGTTAATATTTTTAACCACAAAAATTAATGGTATACAAATAGAGCATTCAAAGTAAAACATACCTAATTCAATAAAATATAGAATATTGTATTATAATAAATCAACCACAATAAAGAATAATAATGGATATTGACATAGATAAAAATAATAAGTAATACTAATTGAGAGATATATACCCTTTTTCTTGAAAACATTTAAAATTCTCAATATTTATAAAGAAGTTGAAAAAAATGATTTTTGAACCAATGTTTCACATAACTCATTTAATCATTTAAATTGAATTTTAATTTAAAAATCAATATTGTTCATACAAATAAATCCATAACAAAAATTTTAACAAATGGACACTAATGAGAATGATTTAGAAGAATAAATCCTGAAAACATTTAAAATGATATTTTGGTTAATGTTCTTAAAAATGAGAGATGCATCAATACAAATAATTTAGGTAAAAAAAATTTAATATTATAATATGAAATGGATTAATATATACTTTCTCAATGTAAAATACATACACCATATAATTGTGAATAATCTCATAACAACAATGATGTCATAAAGGAATGAAAAAATGAGATGAAATCCCTTATAAATATTGTATCCTTATGATGACGATAAATCAATGACATAATTAAGTGTAACAAATATAAATACAAGAAATATTATTTTATATTCAGTGTAAATAAATCAGAGGACATTCACACATAATCTTGTAAAACTAACACTAATGACATGGATGTTTAACTATATGAATGGAAATTGAGTTAATATTACTATTATCAGGATCATATTGATGACATGAGAATTTATAAATGGATTTATTAGGTGTATCATAATTATTTCCACACAAAGAAGTGTGGAAATTACTACATAAATAAATAAATAGTTATTACACACAAAATCATGGAGTAATATAATGAATTCACTTTGCGTAAAACCAAATAAGTAGAAATCGAAATTAAAAATTACATAACTGATTTGGTAACATACTAAACATACACCCTAAGAAAGAAGGATAATACAATTAAGATGTAAATACCAATAAAATAATTTATATTACACAAATAATTGAATCACAGGCAGTACATACACCAACCAAATGTAAATAGATGAAAATATAGCGTGAATCTCATAGGAATAAAAAATGTGTTGAAAATCCCTTACCTTTTTATTTTTGTTAGTTGAGCATACATTAAACTCGTGAATAATAGTTAAATCATTTTTATTAAATTATACAATAACCACATACAAAAATATGATATCATATATTATATTCTAATTTTTCATTGTTATTAATATTTAAGTAGAATAATTACTTCAGGTTTTAACTCATTTATTTGACTTTATATTTTTTGTTATGTAAATAAATTTTGTTAGGTATAGGATTTATTTTATTCACATACCGAATGATATTAAGTTCTTATCCATTATTATAAATCATAAAATAAAAATTATTCTTGAATAGTTACATTGGGAAATGAATCATATCATGTTTGTGGAGATAGTAATCAGTACGTATGCACACACAACAATATATTTCAATTGATGATGAAGTCCTATCTGATTGGATGGTATATAACATATATATAATCATTAACATGTTATATTTATTATTTACATATATTATACTGATTATTATATGACTCCAAATAATGAAGTGTTGGAAAACAAACTACACCACGCCGTAGAGACTGTAAGTCGTACATATGCATATATGGTGACATTTTCCTTCATAGAATGGATATAATAATTAATATGGCTATACCATATTTTTTTATAACATCATAAAATGTATAAGTTACTATAGTTATTATTTTGTTATAGAATCATCATCGAAATAGAAAGTGTAAGAAGAATAGAACTTTGAAAGATGTGATGAAATTATTACCTCTTCTTCGAGGCTTCTTTTTTATTTGATGAAAAGGTCTCTATAGGTTGGATTTATGATCATTGTATGGCCTCTAAAATCAAGTGAGTGTAGTTTGGAGTATTATTGTGTAGGGTTTGGCAGAGAAAATGGATTTGGTGGAGTGATTATGGTAGATGGGTAAGTACCATTTTATAAGAGAGGTGAGGTCCACTATAGGAAAATATTGAAATATTATATTATTATTAAATCCTTTTTAGTTTATAATGGCGTAAAATTTATTTATTTCAAGAATAATGTTGGAAGGGGTCGATGTCCTCTCATACAATACGTTCTATACATGTTTAGGTCACTAGATTAATGTAATCTTTTTGTTTTAAAACTTAGTTAAATAGTTTAACTTTTACAATGAATTATTTCATATTTATATTACTTGGTTAATAAAAATAAAATAAAATTCCAGGAGAACATCAACTGCTTCATTAATAAAATATCTATAATTTTATAATTCCATTGAAAAAACGTTATATATTTAGGAATTTTATATTATTTAATAATATAGTATTTGTTTTAAATAATCATTTATGTCAATTTTGACGTTATATTGTATTTGGATTTTATGAAAGTAAAAAGACCTGATTACTTAAAAAACATTGAAAAAAACTATCATGTCATATTAACTTGAAAAATCGTGGAATGCATCCAAATTATCAATATACTTTTATTTTGATATTTATAATATCTATTATTTTTATCATTAATTAATATGGAAATTAATGCATTCTTATTATGTCATAAATTAATTTAATTATTTATTATATAAAAATTATAAATAAAATACCATGATGTAGAATTTTTTTTTATATTTCTAACGAATATTTATATTCTAATTTATCTTAGGTATAACCCTATCTTAAAAATGGGTTAGTTATTAAACATTGAATTTAACACTTTTCAATATTTTTTAAAAAAAATGACAATAAATGTAAAAATCTAATCAAAGTGGATCAAAATGATCATATTTTATTATTAATGTTTATTTTGGTATAAATAAATTTATCCAGCAGAATTAGTACATGTGTTACGGTAATTATAATATCTTTTTTACCTTTAATTACCTTATTTACTTTTAATCGTGGTTAATAAAATTCAAAAACTACTATTTACAGAATATTATTTTCATCATATTGAAAAACATTTTACTTAATGATGTCAACCGTGTCACTCATATTTTTTAAATTAAATTAACAGAAGCATTAACATTATTTTTAATACATATTTGTAAATGTTCCTAGAAGGCGAGTAAAAGACTGTAAAAATTTCTACAAACATTTATTTATCTAATATTATTATAAAATAAATTGAATGAATTAAATTGGACTAATATAAGTATTATGAATATTTTTTTAATTATAAAATAGATTTAAATTAAAAGTAATTATTTAAATAAAATGTCAGATTTAAACAATAACACCGTGTTTTTCATTATTCGTCTAAAATTGAACGTTTTTTGAAAAATACAATTAATTCACCCAATGATAATTTTAATATTCATAATTTAGAAACTATATATATTTTAACAAGTTCAAAAAATTAATGTTATAATAATTAATATTAAAAAATATTTCCTTTATGAAATCTAGAAAGCGGGTTTTTGAAAAATAAAAACTATCAAAAGATTGATATGCGTTTATGTGCAATTTATAAGTAAAATTAATTCCAATGACCTAAATTGGATTAAATGATAAAAATATAATATATTTATTCTTCGAAACCATTAAAATTTATAATTTAATACTGGAAATTATTTTTACTAAAAAAAGGTGTTTTCAATTAAAATTTAGTATTTTCACAATTCATCAAAATAGGAATGTGATCAAAAAAGAAGTGAAAATTTATCCAAACTAAATTTTTATGTTTATATTCTAAAAAATTATTTTATTTTGTAAAATTAAATATATAGATGTTTCAAATACTGTATTTAAAAAGGGTTTTCTATTAAAAGGAATTAAAATTTCATTTTTTGAAAAATACTTCTTTTATCTGAAAAAATTGAATTTGTTCTTATATGATGTCTAATAAACACATAATAATGATTTTAATATTATATTAAGTATATAAAATTCAAAATTCAGTTAATATTATTCATAAATGTTTTTTTAATGGCTTGTTTGGTATGTTGTGGTCTGCTTGAACTCAGTGTTACGTATAACTCAAGATATTGAATTGATTTAATGAAAATAATTTACTATCATATATTGGGGTGTAACATTCATCCCCCCTTTTGGAAATTGTATCCTCACAATTTAAAAATTGGTCTTTGGAACATCATTTAATGTCCCACATTAGAAGAAAATATATAAAATAATCACTTTTAAATAATGAAATATAAGTATAAAGGTCACTCAAGATAACCCATACTAAGATTCCATGTAAGAAAACATGGATATGGAAGATAAAGTAAGTGTCATGATCAGATGGAGAGTTATAGAAAACATGATCAAGAGAAGGTTAACAACAATAAAACCACAAACATGTGGTGGGTTAAATAGTCCTTAGCTTCCCAGTAAAAAATCTAAACGGACATCATTTTTTTGTTTTAATATCCATTTCATAATGTTGAGGAATTTAATTACGAGATTGACTGAGAAAATAAAGAGATATACTTAATTTTTATGTAGTGTTTCATCCTTTAATAAATTTCTCTCACTAACTCATATTTTCTCCAAATGATGAGTATTCTAGATGACTTATTCACACCCGTAGCACTAGAATAAACTTCTAGAGGATCACATAATCCACAAATGATGTACTATATATTTCTATATTCTTTATTGATTATCCAAAACCAAATGGTCAGTACATGATCATATGATCCCCGAAATGGATAATCCATTATAGAATGAAATACTAATATTAATTTTCAAAAAATAAACAAAAAATACCCAAAGGTTAATAAATAGAATTCAATAAAAAGTTTCCCTTAAAAGCCTTACATATAATCCAAACTAAAATTGATACCCAAAAATTATAAGGTTTTATTCACATATTCTATCAAATTAAATCTTAACATTAATCTCGTAAAAACATCAAATAATCTAAGAATATCATACAGAAGTGTAATTAACCAAATCTGATATTCATTATGATTGTTTAATCATTTACATTAATAACCTGATTCTCTATAAAAAACATAGATACTTTATAAAAAAATTGCACCATTACTCCTCCAATGAAATCCTATAGTATTTTTTTTCATAGGTGTATAATTTCCCCAACATAGAGAACATCTTCCAAAATAACATTTATCACTTAATCATCAAATCATTTACCAATAATATGGATATCTATTTGATAAAACATAATATCCAAAATCAAAATATTATTGATCAGAAAAAATATTTATCTTAAAAGAATTAGTCACACTAACCTGGGACATCACATAGTCCAATGGTAGGCAAGAAATCCCCGTCGTACTTTTTTAGTGGGGTCGACTCCCATAGATTTTTCTGACACTATGGGTTGTCACATGATCTGTGTGTTATCCTTTTTCATAAAAATTATATTATAACATTAAAAAATTGAGATAAATTCCATAAAATAAACATAAAAAAATTTAACGACAAATGTTTTTCTCATACCTATAATTTTCATCCCAAAAACTAATAACCTGTAAATTCCTAAAATCCAAGGATAATATAAACTAAACTGATTCATTTATAACTATATCCACAAAAGAGAAGATAATTCTTCCTCAAATAGAATTTTTTCATAACAAACTATAGTGTTACACATATAAGGGAAAATTAATTCCCTCAACAAACAGAATTAATACTATTAAAATTTTTTCCGCTTATTTATTACCAGCTAGGTTCTTCTTTGAACTATTGGTTATACCATAGAATAAGGTATTGACATAGGTATTGGCTAGGTCCCCTAAATTTACAGAAAATGACTCTAAATATATTCTTATGATAATTTTTATTTTCATTCATTGTAATATTAATTTTCCCTCAAGAATTTATTACATTATGTACTTATTTCCCACACATAAAGCAATTATTTGTTCCATTGAGACACTTTGTTGGGTGTCTCCTTCCAAATTTCCAGCATGATAGAAAATGAGAATTCATTTCTCCATAGTCTCCACTATTGAAGATCTTATACTTATATTCCTTTCCCTTATTTGTGGAGTGTGGGAGTTGGGAAATGTATATATTGTTGATAATATGTTTGGAATCCAGATTCACCATGAAAAAATTTTCTTTTATGCATACAAACATTCCATTTATATTCTAATTACCATCTTTTCCCACCTTGTACATCATGTTCAACATTACTATGACTTCAATGGAATCTATCCATTGATTAAAACGAAAATTATTGTGTGATTAACTGTAGTCATATAATCATTTAGATAATATCATGAAACTTTTTTGTCAACCTAAAACACCTTATGATTAAACAGGGATATTTATTATCATCTTTTATTAAAATCCTTTAAATTAGTTTGTAAATAAAATTTGAATTATCCCAATCATATACCCTTGTCGTGTCATTCCCCAGAGTGCAGTAAGCCTTGTTGTCGTGAAACTGTTCCCATTCAAGTCTTGATCAAAGAAGTGTTTTCACGTTTTTCCCTTAATTAAATATATATCAGAGCCGCCCCTACTTGCTCGTATCCAAATAGGGATTCATTTCTTGTAAAACACACATAATATTTACATTACTAAAATTGTGGGGGTGTTCATTTTTAAAAATACTCAATGAATATATTAGTGTAGTGTTTTATAATTTGTATTTTTTAAAATATATCTTCCAAGGTTTGTACTAAACATCCTCAAATACAAAATATATTGCCCCGACCCCAGTTACCCATATTCATTACATTATTACATAAAATTGGCATGATCATAAGAGATCGTGCCTCAAAATTCCAATTATTTTATTTACATTTGAAGTACATGATACATACATTAGTTTTACATTATATAAAGAAATAAAATATACAACAAAATTTTGTCCCCTATTAACACACTCATTTCCCTTAAAATATCCTTATAGGTCAATCAGAATATATTTCATCACATTCTAGAACAAGGAAAACATATAAAAGGGGTTAGTTCATATGATCAGTAATGATAAAAATTTTGTAGAAACCTTCTTAAATAATAATAAACATTTAAGGAAATGAATAAGAATAAAAAAAATCCTTTAAAACATAAAAATCAGTATCATATAGAAAATATAAATCAAATAATGACATTAACTTATTCACATGGATATTATACTAGTAAAATAATCATGTATAATATCAATAGCTAATTTCATAAAGTTGGAATGCATAATGTCAGACATCATAACCACATAGTCAATTCCTTGTGCCAAGACTATAAATAATAATTTTGTCAGGGCCTTGTGCCCAGACCCTAGATTGTCACATGATACATACCGGTGCAATTAGGATCTATAGTGAGATCCTCCATCAAATAACATATCCAATTAATTCCTTATCTGAAAAGGTAGAAACATAAAATAAATATTTGCATTAAAACTAGTATACCAAGTGTTAATATTTTAACCCCAACCCATAAATGGTATAAAAATAGTACATCCACATTCAGAAATAACACATTCAATACAATATGTATGATTTTATTATAATAAATCAACCTCTATCATGAATAATACATGATATTGACATAAGTGAAAATAATCAGTGAAACTAATTGAGTGATATATTCCATTTTTCATGAAAACATTTTAAAGTATCTTTATCTATCAAGAATCTATTAAATATAGATTTTTGAATCAAATATTCCTATAAAAATATTTTAAAAGTAATTTTAATTTTAAAACATTCATGTCTATATAAATAAATCCATAACACCATTTTTAAATCATGAACATTAGTGAGAAATATTTACCAGAATAAATCATTAAAACATTTAAAAAGTTATTTTAGTTATAGTTCCTAAACATATGAGAGATACATGAATACAAATAATTGATGAAATAAATACATTATTATATCACTTAAATAAACGGAGTCATGATTTACTATTTCAAATTAATGTATATACACCATATAAAAGTGAATTGGTGCATAACGAAAAAGAAGTCTCAATGGAATGTAAATTGAGAAGAAATCCCTTATAAAGATTGTATCCTTAGGTTAAGGATAAATCAATGAAATAATTATGTGGAAAAAATTAACATTCACTTAATATAATTTGATATTTAGTGTAAATAAATTACAGTACATTCAAACATATTCTTGTAACAACAACACCAATGACATGTTTGTTTAACTCAATGAATTGAAATTGGTTAATATTACTCTTATCAAGTTCATATAGACTACTTTAGAATATTTAAATGAAGATAATATTTTTATAAAATGTATATCAACCCAATGTGGATTATAAATTAATATATAAATAAATAAATAATGATTTCACACATAATGTTGTAGTAAAATTATCAATGATCATTGTTGAAAACCCAATGAGTGGAAATCAATATTAGAAATTCCCTTACCAATTTGGTAACTTACAAAACATACACCCCATGAATAAAGGTTAATACAATGAAGATATAATTACCCATAAATTGAAATATATTACACAAATAATACAATCATGGGCAGCACATATATCGCACAAAATGAAATAGTGGCAAATATAGCATGAATCTCACGGGAATAAAAACTTAGATGAAAACCCCTTACCTTGAACATTTCCATAGTTGAGATTAATTTAACCACATTTATTATAGTAAAATCATTTTTATTTAATTATAATATAAGCACATTAATAAATATGATTTCATATATGATATTAAAATATATATTTGTTAACAATATTTCAGTAGTGTCATTGTTTCGGTTGTTAATTGATTCACTTTCTGTTATATGTTATGTTACTATAGTCATGTTTGTTAAGGATAGGATGTATTTTATTCATATGTAGAATGATATTAAATTCTTATCCATTATTTTAAATAATAAAATGAATATTATTCTTGAAATGTTACTATGGGAAATGAATCCTATAACGTTTGTGGAAATGGTAATCTATACGTATACACGAGCGAAAATATCATTATATTTTCGGGGAAATAATTTTTAATTAGATGGTATATCATATATAAAAAATAATTAACGTGTTATATTTATTTTTTACATTATTTATACTAATTATTATACACATCCAAATAATGAAGTGTTGAGTAACAAACTATACCATGACATAGAGATGGTAAGCTGTATGCAAACACGTATGGTGACATTTTAATTCATAGGATTGATATAATAATGAATATTCTTGTAGAATAATAATAAAAACACCAAAATATTTATAAGGTACTAGAGATATTATTTCTTCATGAAAACAACAAATAAAGAGTAAGTGGATGAAAAAATGAATGTTGAAAGAGGTGATGAAATTATCACTTCTTCTCCAGGTTCTTCCTTTTGATTTGATCAAAGGGGATCCATAGGGTGGCTATCTGATCAATGTAAGGACTCTAGGGTTATGTGAGGGTATTTGGGAGGATATTTGAGTTGGGGTGGCCAAGAAAAATGGCTTTGGTTGTGTGATTTTGATTGAAGGGGATGTACCCTTTTATAAAATAGGTGAGGGTCACATTAGGAAAAGATTTAAATATTATTTTATTATAAAATCCGTTTCGGTTTATAATGGCTCCAAATATATTTATTTATAATGTCTGGAAGGGATGGGTTGAAAGCCTCTCAACCAATAGGTTTTAGACTAGTTTAAGTTACCATATTAACCTAATATTTAAGATTTAATTCTAAGTTAAGTAGTGTAACTTTTACCATGTCTTCTTGTATTTTTAAATTATATGGATAATAAAATTACTATAAAATTAAAAGAGAAACTAAAATGGTTAAATAATGAAATATATATCATTATATAAGTAATTTGTCCAATCCTTTTATTCTTAAGAATGTTATATAATTTAATAATATAGTATATTTTTTGATTAATCATTAAATCAATTTAAACACTATTTAGTAATTTATTTTTTTATAAGTCAAATAAACATGATTACTAAGAAAAAAATACATTAAATCAACTCTAACATGTCATATTAACCAAAAAAATTCATGTAATTCATCCAAAGTCTCAATTTAATTTTTCATATATTTATAATATCAATTATTTTAATCATTCATTAATAAGTTACTTACTGCATCATCATTGTGTCATAAATAAATTTAATTAATTAATGTATAAGAATTATAAATAAAATACCATTATGTGTGATTTTTTTTACATTTTTAATGAATATTTATACTCTAATTTATATTATCTATAACCATATATTAAAAATGATAATTAATGAAACATTGAATATAACACTTTAAATAATTCTGCAATTAAAATAAAAGTAAATGACCAAATCTAGTCCAAGTGAATAAAAAGCATCATATTTTATTTATAAAGTTGATTTTGGTCGAAATAAACTTATGAAATAGAAATAGGTCATTTTTTAGGGTGATTATAATATCATTTTTATATTTAATTACACAATTTACTTTTAACAGTCGTAAATAAATATCAAAATCTACTATTCACCAAAAAAATAATTTCATCATATTGAAAAATATTTTATTAAATAATTTCAACCATTTCTCTTCAATTTTTGAAATTAAATTCACTGAAGAAGTAAAATGATTTTTCATGAAAATATAAAAATGTGCCCAGAAGATGAGTAAAAGAAAGTAAAAAAGTTCAATAAAAGTTCATTTATTTATTCATATTATAAAACGACATAAATGAATTAAATTGAAATAATATATTTTTTATGTATCTATTATCACATTAAAATTAATTTAAATTAAAAAATACTTAAATAAATAAACTGTCTTCTTTATACAATAACACAATGTTTTCGACTATTCATCAAAAATCAAATCTTTTTGAAGAAATACAACAAATTCATGAAATGATAATTTATATATTTCGAATTATAAAATGATGATTATTTTACCAAATTTAAAAATTAAAATATGAATTAATTAATTTTAAAAAATATTCCCATTGTCAATACCTGAAAACATGTTTTTAAGAAGTAAAAACTATTAGAGATTGATATGTGTTTTTGTTCAATTAAAATGTAAAAAAAACATCCAATGAATAACATTGGATTAAATGAAAAAAATAAAATCTATTTATTTTTCAAAACCATTCAAATATATAAATTAAAATTATAAATTTTTTTGATTAAATTTTTTTTTTCAATTATCATTTGGTAATTTTTACTATTCATCAAAAAATTAATGTTATCAGAATATCACCTAAAATTAATCCAAACAATCAATTTTTTTCTAATTTCAAAGAAGAAGTTTATTTTGTCAAATTTAATATATAAGTGTGTAAAATATTGGATTTAAAAATGGTTGTCCATTAAAAGGATGTAAAATTTCATTGGGTGAAAAATACTTTTTAAATTGAAAAATATAATTTGTTCATATATTATATCTAAGAAACACATTATATGGATGTTAAAATTAAATGGAGTATATAAAACTCAAATTGTTGTTAATTATTTTCATAAACATTTTTTGAGCATCTAGTTTGGTAAGTCGTGGTGCACTTGAACTTGGGGTTGTGTATAGCGCAAGCTATTGAATTAATTTTAGAAAATAAAATTCTTTTAAATAATAAGGTCTAACAATGTATGTCCCCAATAAAACGCTATATGTTATGTTAAATAGGTTGAAATATTAAATATGTATTTTAAGAAGAATAAATAATGTCATAAATTTTCATATCCTTATGTAATTCATGTAATATGTACCAATAAAAATACACCATGCACCATGTATTTCTAAATTAATATTCCACCTTATAAATCCTCAAAAGCATATATATATTTATGGAATACTATGATCCCCCTTAATGATTCCCTTTCAAACCATATAGAATCATTAATCCTTGAGATTAATAATATTTTTATTTAACCCCTCAAATCCATTTTATTTCATGATTGCATCTCCACTCTATCTTTCAACCTATTATAAGGGAATCTTGACATGTAATGACTTTGTAATAAATCTATTTTGCATATTGACTCTAATATTAGTGTTGGAAATAATTTTAATGTTCACAATGTCAATTATATCAATATTTTTCACTACCATGCAGTCACTCCAATTTTTTATTGTGTATTCAAATATATTTTCCAACTCAAAACATTTTTTCAATAAACAATTGTAAGTAAATTTTAGTGTGCAAGGGTTTGCCACATACCTATTTGAATCCTATTAAAATCACTTTTAAATATCAAGAATATTATACCACTTAAGTCTATTCTCATTATGTATTTACACAAAATCCCCCTTCTATTATGTGAGGTTAACCATCCTTCCCCCTGAAATGAATTTACATCATGTTTCCACTTCATGAAATGGTTTTATCATAGATGGATCTTGTTCAAAATAAATCAAAACCAATAATTACAAATGACTTTAAGGTTTTCTTAAAAAGGTAAATCAAATGATATAAATATATTAATTTATAAAAAATATACCATAAAAAATAAGTATTTTGGATTCCTAGTTAATATTTCCATTCATTCTATAGTGTATTCCATCGTCATATGGGACATGAAATTACTTATAGATTATTATTTGAATATATCAATACTTTTTTTAAGTTTTGATACATTATTTTTATACTTTAACCAATTTAAATAAGTCATCATATCAATGATATATGATATTTTAGAATATGTAGGAAAATTCTAGCATGAATAAATTAGCGAAATAGATTTACGAACACTACTACACATGGGTTTACATAATATTAGTTTACTATCATGCATTAAATATGAATTATCTAGATTCAGAAACCTTTTATGTATCATTACATCATCATTTTATCATGAAATCATAAATTCTTACTTATAATCTTTATGGTGATAGAATACATATCTTTTAATTAAAGTAATTTTAGAATTTACATATAGATTCCATAAATTACTCATCATGGAATGATATTACACAATTTCCATGTTTGATATACCCTGACCAACATTAATATTTTGATTTATTCTCATATATTTATATTTTAAAAATCAAATTTAAACTATTAGATACACATCCTTCATTGATTCATGGATATTGTGTATCCCTTATGGTTCTTATCTCCCGCATCAGCATTTAATTCTTCAATTATACATATTTTATGCATGGGGATATTGGTACAACTATATTATTTAATATGATATTTTTTTAGGTATTTTTTATATAACCAAGAATTCATAGTTATAATTTAAATCATTGTTATACGTTTCTTTTGAGTAACACCACTTGTACACACAATCATTTTATTACATTATTTTAAATAAACTATCACATCTGACATTGGATTCATTTTGATAGTGATAAATATCCATATAGAAGAGGTTAGTTTCTTTATGAAATCATTTATAGAATAACTAATGTTTTTATTTTATTTACATAAGAGTAATTTCATAGATATTTTGTTCTTCATTCTGTAACATCGTCTGATCATAAATTACATCCACTTTAATAAATTTTAAATTTGATAACTTCAGATAAAAAACACAAAAATTAAACGGAATAATATATTATTACAATATTAATTGTAATAAATTATTAGATTTCCTATTTAATGGAATTTTTAAAAAGGGTTGAAATTCACTTATTAAAGCATAATTGGTTAAAAAGATATAGTTTTAAAATATTTTTTTTGATTTATAAATTTTTATTAAATTTAAAACTTATTAGGAAATGATATAATTAATTTTTAATAATAATCTTACAATAATTATTAAAAAAATAAATTAAAAAAATAAATATGATGATTAATCCGTAATAAGTAAAGATAATTTAATAAATTTTGACAATCAATTTGTTTTTAAACACATTATTTTATTGGTATATTACAATACACATTTTTGGAAGAGTAACTTCTAAATTTTATAATTTTAATTTTTAAATTTTTTTTAACATGTAAATTGACCACATTAAATTAATCATAAGGACAATTTTTTGGGAATAAATAGTAAATATTTTACTTTTTAGTGATTAGTAAAATATATAGTTTTTTGTAAATACAATAATTTGTTTACATAATCCTGATATAATATTGATGTTATGTTTTAGAAAACAAAATTTAATAGAACAAATATATATTTATAAATAAATATAATTCATTTTAAAATATTATTTTGAACATTTAAATCTTTTTCTACATTTATAAAATTCAGGTAATCTTTTTAATCAAATAAAATATATTTCTGGTCCTTTACTGTTAACCATGTTTTCCAAATGATAATTTTTGTTTTGGTTTGAATTTAATGTGAAATGAATAGATTTTTATTTAAATATAATCTATTTATTATATTTTAATAATCAGAAATTATTATTTGGGTGTAAATGAATTTTTATTCTTAAAAAGGTAATTTCATAACGATGGTTTTTCGTTGTTATTTATGGACTTTTTTAAAGTTATTTTTAAATACTCTATAAATGTTATATTTGGAACTGTATTACATATATAAATTGAAATATTTTAATATTTAAATAAGATAAATTTTTATTTCTATGTCATAATTAATAATTATCGTGTTTAAAATATTGTTATCATGGTAGGGTTTAAAACAGTTAATGTGCGTAATTCATGAGATAAGGATTCAATTATCACATAAAATTTTTAAATTTCATAAAATGATTATATTTATAGAGTAAATATTAATATAGTATGAATTATAGTAAATTATATCCACTTTCTATGAGAAATACATTTAGCATAATTTAATGTTTTTGATATTTATAGGGGTGCCACTCCCCTCACTTATAAAAGGCAACCAACCCTCCTTACATCTCCGAACCACATGAGAACCATATAATATCATAGATCTTCCCAAAATCCTTCCAAACTCTCTTCCATATGTCTTTTGTTTTTTATTATAATAATAAAAGTATATTAACCATTATGGCATTGTTCAAATTTGATTATCCATGGAAGTGAGATATGTTCTTACAAAACATTTCCCAATTTTTTTCATAAAATTTTTCAAAATATTCTATAAAAATCATAAAATAATAAAATAACTATATTTACTATAATTGATTGTTTCATATTAATTATTAATAAAATTCTATATCCTTTATATCTTATAGAATATACGAACTTTTATCAGCAATATGTGTATACTACCACCTAAATGAAGTGACATTTCTAATATTTCATTATTATATATAATAAATTGTAATATATATGTATAAAATGTATATTTTATTTTTTAATACTTTTTATTCTATAATGTTAAAATATATTTTTTCTTTTCTATCTTTATCTCCATTGAAAAATGAAAACATACTCGGTTCGTACATGTGGACCCCCCGCACAAAGTGATGTGATTTATTTTTCTTCACGATATTAAATGAATCATTATAAAAATTAATATAGTGAATAAAAATTATATTTTAAACATTATTAATTTTTTTTATAAGTGATATTACAATTAGATAATATAATTATATTTCTCATTCAACCAATATATTGTGTTTATGTAGTAATGAGTATTATATACTACATTAAATTTATTGTTATATTTAATTCATTAATTATTAAGGAATGTTATGTAATAAAAAGTATTTTAATAATTATTAATTTAAGACAATTTCATTATTTTTTTAGTGGTATCATTAAATAGTATATATACCATTAATTTCAATTCTTTTTTAATAAATCAAAAATCACTAAAAAATTGAATTTTTAATCATTGTTTTGGATGTAATAAAATATATTCAATAATTATTTTATGAAAATAAAAAATATATAAAACTGATAATGAAACTTTTTGGGATGATGAAACTGTGACAAATGTAAAAGGATCATAAACATTGAATTAGAACATATGTGGAAAAGTATACACTAATGATAAAATTTTTTATTTTATCAAATAATTACTATTAATGGGTTTTAAGAAATTATATGTGGATGATATTTTGAAATATAATGGTGTATAATATTTTATTATAGATTAGTATCAATTTTAAATTTGTTATATAGATGGTTATATCATATTAGATAAATATAAATTATAAGGTAACAGATTTTCAACTAAATTTCCATTCATTAGGTTATATCAATTCTTTATTGACTCTGTTATGCCAATTTTATGTGGGTTATAAAATCTACTTATTTATGTTATATTTATATTTGTTTATATCTATTTAAATTTATCAGACATAATCAAATCCTTTATGAATTATTATTTTAATTATAAAAAAATTGTAAGGGTATGTCCTCTCTAATTTCTCTATGTATGACATGTTTATAATTATATATATATATATATATATATATATTAATTTATAGGTTGTATATGCGACCTATTTGAAATATTATATGATTACAACCTCATTAATCATGATATTTAACATTTACTTTCATGTTATTTCATTCAAGTCGGATCGATTTTTGTGTTACCACGGTTATATAGGTTTATATTATATTCTCACTATTTTATTAGGATTGTTTATGTTTCAATTTCCATTTCATTAAATTATTTGTTTTTATAATCGTAAACACCATATATATTTTTATATATTAGTTATTATGAGGGTTTTCAAGTATTTTTTCTATTTTCACTATTTGATACCCAAAAACATTGAATGTTTTTTATAAATAAAATATAGTCTTATTTATCCTCTTTGGAATGGAATACAATTTCATTCATATAAATGATCTTAATAAAATTTCCTAAAGTTCCTATATATTACTGAAATATTTATCAAAAAAATTATTTTATATTTTATTTTACATATATATGTTTTAATAAAATTTTATTGTTATTTTCCATCTATCCAACTTTTTTAATTTCCTTATAAAATTGTAAAATTATTCTATTTTTTACTTATATGTACTGAAAAGGAATTTACATAATCATGTGATTTATATATCCTGAATATTAATTTAATAATATTAATGGGTTTATAGAGAAAATAATATTATAATTTTTCTATAATGTTTTTTATTGTTACCGAAATAATATAATGTTTCATTTTGATTTTTCAAATATAATTTTATAATTATTTTAATATTTTAGTTTTCATCTATTTCAATATAATTTATTGATTTTTATGCCTCACTATAGATACTATCATATGATAAAATCAAATTCATTTTTCTATATGTCTACAATGATGATGTTTTGGTGATGCTTCATGAAAATTGTTTCTTTCACGTGGGAAAATTTTCTTATGAAGGAATTATGGATTCTATTTATAACAACATGTTGTTTTTAGGAAATATTTCTATTTAAATAATTTTAATTATTCAATATTATTTATTTCACTGAATTATGAGGTAAAAAAACTGTGAGATACTAATTTTAATATATGGTCATTATAAACATATTTTTAAATTAGCGAGAAATAATAAAAATAAATAAAATATGAAATGAATTTAAATATCCAACTAAATATGAATTTATTTTTAACATATGAGAAAAAAATTTCACCAAATATCTATATTCATCAACAATATATTTTTATCAAAATTAAATTTTCTTTTTACGAATAAATAATATTATTTTTATATAAATATTTATAGAAAATTTACTTTTAAAAAATTTAAATGTTTAATACAACATATAAAAATTATTATAATATTAATTTCTAAAAACATTTTTTATGGAATTGTGAAAATATAGATTTTTACTGAAAACGTATGTTTTTTTCAAATTTAGACAATTGAATTTTTTTTTGGTAATAGTATTAAATTTTAACTTGGTCATTTTGAATATAAATATCCCAACAATATTTTGGAGGGATATGTTTTACAAAAATTTAATAAGAAATAAATTAAAAGGGATTTTTTTTTGAAAAAAACTATTTTAATTTGATTTTATCTGTTTTATTTTAATTTCTTTTCAGAAATTTTTAGTTTTTAATTTTAAAAATGTGAATCCAAATTTATAATCCTAAGTTCTAAATTATGCAAATTGTTTTCTTTTAATTTTTTCAAAATGAATAATGAACATGGTAAATTTTTTAACATAGGTAAATGATATATTCAGTAATTTCTGATTAAAATAAAATAACAATGACTTAAAAATGATCCACAAAATATGCATAAATATCATTTGATATAAAAATTAAGACCCTTAACACCTGATGATTTAATATAAGTCATTTAATTTACACGTTTCAATAAGAATTAATTATATTCTGTATAAATAAATAAATGAAACGAAATATCACTTTTTTTTCTTAAAATCATTTGTGTCAACATGGGAAACAAATAATGTAAGACTGAATATAAATGTAAATTTTTTAATTACGAAGAATGTTTTTTTAATGTATTTTTTGGAGGTTTTGGTATACATGGATGAAAATATGAAATTTATAATAAGAATTAAAATACGTCACAATCTTGTATCATATAATATATCCTTTTTAATATAAGGATATCCAATAGATATATTAGAACATATATATTCTTCTACAATATAAATCATTTACATTAATCATTGCTCTTTATTTATTGAAAAATAATTATAATAAAAAATTACAAGACAATCTTGTAGTTATAAATTTATTAATTGTAATATAAATGAAATGTTATAAAAAATTTTTAAATAAATATAATTAGATATAATTAATGTTGCCTTCAAATTATATATATTTTATTGACCTTATAGGGATATAATGACATGTTTTATTATAAGTGAACTTGTAGTATTGATATTTTAAAAACTCATAATAGTGAATATTTTCTAAATTGACACTGATGATATTTTATCAAATTAATGTTTTATTAACATCTTTTAAAATAATAAAACATCATTAAAAAATTATATTATGCTGAAAAATATTATAAATTATTTATTTAGGTTTTAAATAATGCCACATAATTAAAATTTACAATCTTTTTGTGACACATTGACCCCAGTTACCTAGATTCAGTGTATTATTACATAACATTGGCATGATCACAAAAGATCATGTCTCGAAAGACCAATTAGTTTAGTAGCTTTGGATTCACTAGATACATTCAAAAAGTATACATTACATCATAAGATGAAAACTACAACAAAATTGTCTCCATAGTCCACACTCATATCCCCTCATACTATCCCTACAAGTCATTCATAAAATACTTCTTCACATCATGGGAAAAATAAAACATAGAAAGGGGTATGCTTAGATTCTCAGTAAAGATAACAATATAGCGGAGAAATTCATAAATAAGCATAAACATTTAATACAATGTATAACTAAAACAAAATCCTTTTAAACATGAACTTCATCATAATATGGCAAAGGTAAAATGAAATAATGTCATTTACTTATTCACATGTATATTTTTCTAGTCGAATAACCACATGCAATATCAATAACAACTTTCATAATGATGGAATGTATAAGGCCAGACTATCATAACCACATAGTCAAGGCCTCGTGCCAAGACTAAAAATAAGATTTTCTCAAGTCTTTGTGCTAAGAAACTAGTTTGTCTCATGAGACCTACTGATGCATTGGGGAGCTATAGTGGGCTCCACCAGTCACTTAATAAGTCCAATGCATTCCTCGTATGAACACGTTTAACATAACATAAACATTTGTATTAAAACTAGCATAAGAAATGTCAATACGTTCTCCATAAACCATAAATGGTATAAAAATAACACATCCACAGTCAAACATATCACAAAACCTTCAATAAAATATGGAAGATTTTTATCATAATAAATAAACTTCAAATACACTTATAATACATTAAAGGATGTTTACATAGATGAAATCCAAACTATTTGAGAGAAATATCTCTTTTTTTGAAATCATTTAAAAGTCACATAATTATAAAAAAATTTACTTTGAAAATATTTTTATAGTCATGTATGGGAAGCTTCGACAATTTTATAATGGCGTAAAATAGATGCACTCGTCGTATAAGATAAAAAAAGACATTCTTACCTTAATTCTGTCGAAATGGTTAAAAAGGTCCTTGTTTGGAAAACGACAGAAATATTCCATTATAAACTACTAATAAAAAGTCAAAAAAGGTATAAATGACTTTAACCCATAGTCTGTAAAATATTAAGAGTGATTTGAAAAACATTTTTAAAAAACATGGATGTGGATGATAAAGAGGTCCTAGTAGATAATTAAGTATAAATAACCTCAGATAATGAAGATATTGTGAAATAAACCATTAACTTCTATTTTACATTGGTCGAGGGTAGGTTAACCTCCTCTATAATGGTTAATTAAATGTTATTAAATTATAATAGAATCATTTAAATTAATATGATATCATATATGATCTTTTAACATTTCTTTGTTAATAATATCTCAGTATTATCGTTATTTCGGGTGTTAACTTACTCATTTTCTTTTATATGTTTTGTTACATAATCCGTGTTTTTTATGGATAGGTTTTTTCTTATTAATATCCAGAATGATATTATGTCCTTAAATAATAATTTTAATCATTAAATGAGAATTAGTCTTGAATGGATACGATGGAAAATGAATCTCATCAGGTTCGTGGAGACGGTAGTCCGTACGTAGGCACGAGCGATAATATCATTCTTTTGATATTAAAATAATATATAATTGGATGGTATATAATATATATAGAATCATTATCATGTTATATTTATGAATTAAACATCATTATTATACCCATCGAAATAATAATTTCTTGAATAACAATTAGACCACGATGTTGAGACGGTAAGTCGTACGTACACACGTATGGTGAAAGGTCATTCAAAGGATGGATAGAAAACTGAATATGGTTGTAAAATATTTATAATAATATCAAATTATATATAAGATACTAGGGTTATTATTTAGAATGGGAATAACAACAAAAGAAGAAGTTGAAGAAGAAATGAACTTGAAAGAGGGTGGTGAAAACTTTACCTCTTCTTCGCGTTCCTCCATTTTATTTGATCAAAAGGGCTCATTATGTTGTATTTATGATCAAAATAAGGCCTCTATGTTGAAGTGAGGAAAGTTGAGAGAGTATTTGGGTAGGGGTTGGCCGATCCACAAGGCTTTTAATGAGTGAATTAGTGAGAAGGGGGAGTGCACTTTTATAAGAGGGTTGAGGGGCACATTTGGAAATGCTAGAAATATTATTTTATAATAAATTCATATTCGGTTTATAATGGCTCAAAAGTTTATTATTTAAATTTTAAGCCAGGGATGGGTCTAAATAATTTTAACCAATATATTTTAGAGATTTTGGGTCACTATATTAACCTTATCATTTATATTTAACTCTTAGTTAAATATATTGACATTTACCATGTATCTTTGTATTTATATATTATATAGTTAATAAACATACTATATATCATAAAGAGACCCCCTTGTGGTACATTAATGTTACAACTATCATTATATAAGTCTCTTGGCCGAATCTTAGATTTTTAGGAATTGAATATCAATTAATAATATAATATTTGTTTTAAAAACACTTTTATGTCAATTTTGACACTATTAGGTATTTTATTTTTTTGAAAATACTAACATCATGATTACTTAGAAAAAACATTATAAAATCCATAATAACAAGTCATATTAACCTATAAAATTATTTTAATTCATAAAAAGTCTCAAATTACATTTATTTGGATATTTATAATATCAATTATTTTAATATTTCATTAATTAAGTAATTACTGCTTCACCATTGTGTCATAAATAAATTAAATTATTTAATATCTAAAATTTATAAATAAATTACCATTATGTAGGAAATATTTTTATATTTATAATGAATATTTAAAATAGAATTTATCTTATGTATTACCCTATATTAAAAATGTTTTAGTAATTAAACCTTGATTTTAACTTTTTTAACTCTTCTTTGAATTAAATAAAAATAAATGTCCTAATCTAATAAAAGTGAACCTAAATGATAATATTTTATTCCTAAAGGTTATTTTTGGTTGAGATACATTTTCCCAATAGGATTATGACATGTGTTAGAGTAATATTAATATCACTTTTACCTTTAATTACCCTATTTACTTTTAATCGTGGTAAATAAAAGTAAAAAGTTATTATTCACCAAAAAATATTTTTATCTTAATGAACCAAATTTTACTCCTTTATATTAACTGTGTCTCTCGGATGTCCGAAAATCCACTCACAGAAGCGGTAAAATTATGTTTTATGAGAATTTTCAAATTCTCCTAGGACGTGGGTAAAAGGCGGTGAAAAGTTCAATAACAATTAATATATCTAAATTTATTCTAAAAAAACTCTAATGAATTGCATTGATCTTATATATGTATTATGTATCTATTTTTAATTTAATTAAATATAAATAAAAAAAATAATTATTTAAATTAAAATTCGGTTTTAAAATATAACTCAGTGGTTTTTCACTATTCATCAGAAATTGAATGTTTTCAGAAAAATACCAAAAATTCACCCTACGCTAATTTTGATATTTCGAATCCAAAAATGAAGTTAATTTTGAAAGATAAAATTTCAAAATGTGGGTATTACTATTCATAATGGCTAGTTTGATTGGTTGTGGTGTGTGTTAGAACTCGAAATTGCGTACACCACATGCAACTGTATTATTCAAAAATACGTGTACCGTGGAAGCTTGGGGTGTTACATTCTCCACTCCAACAAATAATTTCATCCTTGAAATTTCTAGAATACTACCGCATAAAAAGACTTGGGTGGTTCTTCATCATATGTTCCTCGGGTTCCCAGGTTGCCTCTTCCATCTTATGGTTTCTCTATAGAACTTTTACTAGATGAGTCGTCTGGTTTCTAAGCACTTGTTCTCCTGTATTGATAATCTTGAAGGGCTCTTCGCAATAAGACAGATAGGGTTCCAGTTCTGATTCCTCATAATTGAGTACATGGGTTGTGTCAGGCATGTATTTTGTCAACAGTGATATGTGGAACAAATCGTGAACTATTGAGAGACTTGGCGGCATTGCCAAACAGTAAGCTACAGCTCCAATTCTTTCTAGAATTTCTAAAGGTCTGATGTACATGGGACTCAATTTACCATTCTTACCGAAATATATAACTCCCTTCCATGGAGAGACCTTCAAAAAACACTATCTCTTACCTGAAATTCCAAATCCTTCCTTTGGTTATTTTCATAGCTCTTCTACCTACATTGAGCTGCTTTGATTTGGTTTTGGATTACCTTTACCTTTTCCATTGTTTCCTCCACCAGTTCTGGGCCTACAAGTTTTCTTTCACCAACGTCATCCCAACAGGTTGGTGTGCGACATCTGTATCTGTATAACGCTTCTTATGGTTCCATCTAAATAATTTAATGGAAGATATTGTTATAGGAAAATTCCACCAGAGGTAAATATTGATTCCACATACCCTGAAAGTCATGTGAGCATGATCTCAACATGTCTTCTAAGGTTTGAATAGTTTTTTCTGATTGACCATCAGTTTGGGGGTGGTAGGTAGTGCTCAAATGAAGTTCAGTATCCAGGTATTTATGAAGTCTTTTCCATAATAGTTACGTAAATTGAGGATCACGATCAGAAACAATTTATAGGGGTACTCCATGAAGTCCCACAACATCATTAATATATAGTCGTGCTAGACGTTCCAGTGGTAGATCTTCTCTTATAGCAAGAAAATGTGCTGAATTGGTAAGATGATCAATAATAAACCATATTGCATCAGTCCTTCTAGGAGTCTTTGGTAGTCCCATGAAAAATTCCATCGTGATATTATCCCATTTCCACTTAGGTATGGGAAAAGGTTGCATGACTCCTCCGGGTTGTTTCCTTCCAGCTTTCACTTGTTGACAAACCGTACATCTTGACACAAAATCAGAGATCACCCTTTTCATGTTGTCCCACCAAAAATGTTCCATCAAATATCTATACATTTTGGTGCTCCAAGGGTGTATAGTGAAATTGGAACTATGAGAATCATCCAAAAGTTCCCTTTTTAGATCAGGTATATCGGGAACACAATGTCTCTTACCGAATTTCAATGTTCCATCTTCATACATAAATTCAATCAATCTCCCATCATTCACAACTTTAATATTCTTTTGAAATTCTTCATCATTGGTATGAGAACTGTCAATCCTTTCTAGTAATGATAGATTGGAAACCATTTGAAAATGAATTTATGTTTCAACTTCCATGGTTATTACCATGTCCATCTTCACTATATCCATGAAAATTGGCTCCCATTCAATTCTCATATTGTTCAAAACTCCATGACCTTTTCTGCTCAAAGCATCTGCAACTTTATTTGCCTTCCCTGGGTGGCAGTGTATCGTGCAATCATAATCCTTCAGTAATTGAAGCCATCTCCTGTGCATAATGTTGAGTTATTTTTGTGATAAAATATACATCAAACTCTTATGATCAGTATAAATCTTACATTTTTCACAATAGAGGCAATGTCTCCATATCTTCAAAGTAACGATCACAGCTGCTAACTCGAGATCATGAGTAGGATAGTTTTGATCATGAATTTTCAACTGTCGTGATGCATAAGAAATAACCCTATCATTCTGCATAGGGACACAACCAAGTCCTTTCTTCGATGCATTATTATAAATAATGAACCCATCATTCCCTGATGGTAGGGTCAATATAGAAGAATTGACTAATCTTCTCTTCAGTTTTTGAAACATTATTTACACTATTTTGTCCAAACAAATTTAACCCCTTTACGTGTGAGATTATTTAATGGGTTAGCCAACTAGGAAACATTCTGGACGAATTGTCGATAATAACCTACTAAACAAATAAATCTGTGTACCTTAGTTATACTCGTCGGTGTAGGCCATTCTTGGATTTCCTTGGTCATAGAAGGATCAACAAGGATTCCATCTTTAGAGACAATATGGCCAAGAAAAGAAATCTCATGAAGCTAGAAATCACACTTTCTAAACATCCCATATAATTCATGTCTTCTCAAAGTCTTCATGATAATGCACAAGTGATTTTCACAATCTTCGTAGATTTTGGAGTATACAAAGATATCATCAATAAATACCACCACAAAAACATTGAGATATTCCTTGGAAAATCTATTCATTAGATCCATGAATATAGAGCGTGAATTAGTCAGCCCAAAAGGCATAACTGTAAACTCATAATGCCTGTACCTGGTTCGAAATGCTGTCTTCAGAATGTCTTCCTTCTTCACACACAACTGATGGTATCCAGATCGACGTTCAATATTTAAAAAGTATTTATCTCTATGAAAATAGTCAAATAAATCATCAATGCGAGGTAGGGGATACTTGTTCTTTATTGTTATAGCATTGATCTCCCTGTAGTCGATAAATAACCTCATAGATCCATCTTTCATCTTAACAAAATGGATAGGGGTTCCCCATGGAGAAACACTAGGGAAAATAAACCCCTTATTACTCAATTCCTTTAGTTGTTTCTTCAGTTCCCCTAATTCCACAGTGACCATTCTATAAGGGGTCTTCGATATGGGACTTGGTCCAGGAATTAAATCAATGGAAAACTCAATTTCTTGTTCTGGAGGATGTCCAGGTAGATCTTCTAGAAAAACACCTACATATTCTTTCACAATAGGCACATCCTGTCATTGAACATTCCATTCCATACCCACAGTTATTTCATTCTATTCCTCCCCAGTAATTGAATTTAGTTGAGCTATTGGGGGTGGATCTAGGTATGAATTAGGTGGTGGTGATTCCACTCTAAAGATAAGGTCTTCCATATTATCATCATAAAAAATAGTAAATTCATTCTTCTTACAATAAAATTTTTCATCATGGTCCGAAAGACAATCCATACTGAGGATTATATCAAATTCAATCATAGGTATGACAATGATTTCCACAGATAAATAACATTTATGTGCACTAATGGGGACTGATTCACAAAACATTGTTGCAATGATACTTCCCCTAGGTTTATTAACTGATAACTCCCTTTTTAAATCAAATTTTAATTATCTAGTCTTTTTATGAAACTGGGAAGATATGAAATAATGCAATGATCCAGAATCAAATAATGCATTTTCTAAACTTGAGGAAACCATTAAATTACATACCATCACGTCTTTCAGAGCTTCTACCTCAGTAGTAGTGATAGAATAATCTTGGCCATGACCCATTGGCATTTTCTGAGGTAAGTTCCCCTGACGCATAGGAAATTTATTTGTATAATGTCCCATCTACATAGAATTGTTGCATTGGACATTGTTAGTTCCTTCATTCCCTTTCTATCACGATCTTGGTGGCCTTTTTAACCACACTTGTAATAGGCTCCCATTACATTTAAGCAAGTACTAGGGTGTTTCTTACCACATTTACGACAGGATGGATATTAAACTTTTCCCATATTCCCGTTATTTCCATTCCTAGAGTGATCAATAGATCTCTTCTCCTCCTGATTTTCTTTAAAGTCGAAAGACTTAGAGAATTCCTTTTCTGTCTTGATAGCACATGCGACAATATCTTCATAAAACTAGAAGGTTTGTGAGACTAATGCTCAATGAGGAACCAGTTTTAACCCATCAAAGAAACGGTGAATCCTAATTCATGGGTTATGTATATAATCTGCAGTATACCTCGCTAACCATGTAATTTAGCCTCATACTTTGTGACATTCTCATCCTCCTTTTTCCTAAGACTCGAGAATTGTTTTTCCATATCAGTTAGATGGTCACAAAGAAAATATTTTTCTATAAAAAGATCATTGAACTCCCTCTATTCCAAATTTGATATTTAATCATCTTCAGTTGTGTTTTGTATCAATGACCACCATTGATCAACATCTCTAGTGAGGCGATAAACTGCCATGATAACTTTTTCCTTTTCACTACTCCCCAAAGCCAGAAATATTTTGTCTAGGGAATTTATCCATTGCATTACTACTAAGGTATTTGTAATCCCATTGAACGTTTGTGGTTGTTGCCTCATGAAGTGATCTAACATTGATCCTCCACACTGAGGATCAGTGTTCTCTATACAGGTAAGGTTATTATTCATAACCTGAGTGAGTATTCCCAGTACGGTGATTAGCTGATCAACACCAGTTGCATCACCAGCTCCACTATAATTATACTGAGAAGGTAGGAAATCCCTAAATGGAGTGCGTGCATTTATACGTCTTCCATTTCTTCCACTAGGTTCCATTTATAAACAATGGCATAAACTAAATCATTTTATGAATCAAAATACATAATTCCATACTTCAAAAAACATAACATAAATTGAACTATTTATAGATATAATCCATAATCATAAAAATGTTTTCTGTGAGGAAGTATATACTCATAAACCATTAATAATGGTTTCTAAAGAAAATGATAATTATCCTAAGCATTTCCCCCAGGAGTGTCGTAACCATGAGTGCAGCAAGGCCCGTTGTCGTGCAATTGTTCATGTTAAAGTCTAGCTCAAAGCGGTGTTTTCAGGGTTTACCTTTAGGTACATCTGTTCCAGAGCCGTCTCTACCTGCTCGTATCTAGATAGGGATGTATTTCTCGGAAAACTCACAAAATCTATACAATACCAAATTTTAGGATGTTCTTCTATACTAATCCTCAAAGTCTATCTTAGATCTATCTGCTCTAATCTGAGTTTATTTTAATCTATCTTCCATGGATTGTACTAAACATCCTCTAATACCAACTATAACGCCTCGACCCTAGTTACCCAGAGTTAGTGCATTATTACATTACATTGGCATGATCACAAAAGATCAAGTCTCAAAATATAGGTTAGTTTAGTATCCTCAGAATCATTAGATACATTCAAAAAGTTTAAATTACATCATAAAATGAAAACTACAAAAACATAGTCCCCATAGTCCACACTCATATCCCCTCCTACTATCTATGTCGGTCATTCATAAAATACTTCTTCACATCTTGGGAAAAATAAAACATAGAAAGGGGTGAGCTCTGATTCTCAGTAAGGATAACAAAATAGCAGAAACATTAATAAATATGCATAAACATTTAAGACAATGAATAACTAAAACAAAAGCCTTTTAAAAGTGAACATATGAATAATATGGAAAATATAAAATTAAATAATTATAATTAATTATTTACATGGATATTATACTACTCTAATAACCACATTCAATATCAATAACCACTTTCATAATGATGGAATTCATAATGCCAAACTATCGTAACCACATAGTCAAGGCCTCGTACCAAGAATAAAAATAAGATTTTATCAATGCCTTGTGCCAAGACACTTGTTTGTCTCATTAGACATACCGATGCATAGAGGAGCTGTACCAGGATCCACCCATCACTTATTATGTCCAATGAATTCCTCATATGAACATGTTTAACATAACATAAACATTCGTATTAAAACTAGCATATGAATTGTCAATAATTTCTCCATAAACCATGGATGGTATAAAAATAACACATCCATAGTCAAACATATACCAAAACCTTCAATACCATATGGATGTTTTGTATCATAATAAATAAACTTCAAAAAACATAAAATCCATCAAAGGATGTTGACATAGATGAAATCAAAACTTTTTGAGAGAAATATTTCTTTTTTGAAATCATTTAAATGTCACATAATTATAAAAGAAAAAATTTAAATTGAATATATTATTATAATCTGGTAAGGGAAGATTCAAAAATTTTATAATGGTGGTAAATAGCCGCACCTTCCGTATAAGTTAAAAAAAGACATTCTTTCCTTAATTCATTCGAAAAGGTTAAAAAGGACCTCGTTTGGAAAATGACAGGAAGATTACTTTTTAAACATCCAATAAAAAGTCAAAAAGGGTATAGATTAATTTAACCCATATTCTGTAAAATAATAATAATGATTTGAAATACATTTTTATGAAACAGGGATGTGGATGATAAAGAGGTCCCAGTAGATTATTACGTGTAAACAACCTCGGATAATGAAGAGATTGTAAAATAAACCATTAACTTGTATTTTTCCTTGGTCGAGAGTAGGTTAACCTCCTGTATAATGGTTAAATAATTGTTATTAAATAATACAAGAATCATTTAAATTAATATGATAAAATATATGATCTTTTAACATTTCATAATTAATAATATCTTAGTATTATTGTTGTTTCAGTTGTTAACTTAATCGTTTTCTTTTATATGATTTGTTACATAAGATGTTTTTATTATTGATAGGTTTTATATTATTAAAATACATAAAGATATCAAGACCTTAAACAATATTTTTAATCATTAAATGAGAATTATTCTTGACTGGATATGATGGGAAATGAATCTCATCGCGTTTATGGAGACGGTAGTCCGTACATATGTACGAGCGGCAATATCATTTTTTTGATTTTAAAATAATATATAATTGGATGGTATATCATATATAAAGAATAATTATCATGTTATATTTATGAATTGAACTTAATTATTATACCCATCCAAATAATAATTTATTGAATAACAATTACACCACAACGTGGAGACGGTAAGACATACGTACGCACGTATGGTGACAGTTCATTCAAAGGATGGATAGAATACTGAATATGGTTTTACCGTAGTTATAATAACATCACATTATATATAATATATTGGTATTATTATTTTATAATGGGAATAACAAAGAAATAAGAAGTTGATGAAGAAAGGAACATGAAAGAGGATGATGAAAACATTACCTCTTCTTCCGGTTCATCCTTTTGATTTGATAAAAAAGGCTCTTTATGATGGATTTCTGATCAAACTAAGGCATATAGGTTGAAGTGAGGGAAGTTTAGAGATTATTTGGCTAGGTTTAGGCCGAGCCAAAAGGATTTGAATGTGTTTATTAGTGATAAGGGAGAGTGCTCTTTTATAAGAGGGGTGATGGGAACCTTTGGAAAAGCTAGAAATATTATTTTATAATAAATTAATATTCGATTTATAATGGCTCCAAAGTAGATTATTTAATGTTTAAGGTGGGTATGGGTCTAAATCCTTTTAACAATAAGATGTTAGATAGGTTTGGGTCACTATATTGTCCTTATCAATTATATTTAACTCTTAGTTAAATAGTTTGACATTTACCGTGTCTCTTTGTATTTTTACATTATATAGTTAATAAACATACTATATATGTCAAAGATACCACTAGGTGGTCCATTAATGATACAACTATCATTATATAAGTCTCTTGGCCGAACCTTAGATTTTTAGGAATTGAATATCAGTAAATAATATAATATTTGTTTTAAAAACCCTTTTATGTCAATTTTGACACTATTTGTTAATAGATTTTTTTAAAAATTATAACAGCATGATTATTTCAAAAAAAATTAAATAAATAATAACATGTCATATTAACCAATAAAATTATTTTAATTCATAAAAAGTCTCAAATTAAATTTATTTGGATATTTAAAATATAAAAAATTTAAATATTTAATTAATTTGGTAATTACTACATCACCATTGTGTCATAAATAAATTAAACTATTTAATGTCTAAAAATGATAAATAATATTCCATTATGTAGGAAATATTTTTCTATTTCTAATGAATATTTACAATATAATATATATTAAGTATAACCCTATATTAAAATTGTTTTAGTAATTAAAACATGATTTTACCTCTTTTAACTCTTCTTTGAATTAAATAATAATAAATGTCCTAATATAATCCAAGTGGACCTAAATGATAATATTTTATTCCTAAGGTTGTTTTTGGTCGAGATAAACTCTTCCAATTTAACAAAGAGATGTGTTAAGGTAATATTAATATCATTTTTACCTTTTATTACCCTATTTACTTTTAACCGTGGTAAATAAAATTTAATAGTTACTATTCACCAAAAATTATTTTAATCTTATTGAACCAAAATTTACTCCTTGATATTAGATGTGTCTCTCAGATTTTTAAATTCCACTAATAGAAGTGGTAAAATTATGTTTTATGTGAATTTGCATATTCTCCTGGGAGGTTTGTAAAAGACAGTGACAAGTTAAATAAAACTTTTATATATCTAAAATTATTCTAAACTAACTCCAATGAATTACATTGAACTTATATAGGTATTATGTATCTATTTTTACCTTAATTAAATTTAAATAAAATAAATAATTATTTAACTAAAAATTCAGTTTTAAACTATAACTCCATGTTTTTTCACTATTCATCAAAAATTGAATGTTTTTAGAAAAATAAAAAAAATTCACCCTAAGATAATTTAGATATTACAAATCCAAAAATTAAGTCCATTGTGAATGATAAAATTTATAAAATTTTAAAAATTGGTTATTAATATTCATAACTGCTAGTTTGATTGGTTGTGGTGTGTGTTAGAACTCAAAGTTGCGTACAACACACGCTACAATATTATTCAAAGTGAAGCATATCATGGAATCATGGGGTGTTACACTTTTAATATTAACATTTTTTTTACCTTAATTAAAATTAAAATTTATTAACTATGTTTTAATCAAAATGGTATGGTCTAAAACAATAAAATCAATTTCTCAATAAATTGGTTCATGGTAATACAAATTATCGTATATTAGATTTTAATAAAAGTACTTCTTATTTATTTAATGAAATATTGAATTTATTCTAAATTTATATTATTTGATATATAAAATGTGCCCTTCAACTAAATTATAAAATTACACCACCTCCCCCACTTCTTTACAATACATCTAGTTGTCACGATCAACCATACCCATGATATTTCTAATCTCAACATCCCTAAAAATATCCTATAAATTATATTATTCTTATAAGATCATCCCTAGTTTCCATTAGATTATATCCAATTTAATTCCACTAAATAAGTGGTAATCATATTTATGAATCCTATGAAAATGAAAATCAAAACGTGTGTGTATGTACGAACTATCATCTCCAAACAATGATGTAATCTGTTTTTCATCAACAATTTTCGTGGATGGATATAATGATAGAAATAATATATATATATATATATTATGATTATAATATTATATTGATTATGATAAAATATATAAAATCTCCACATCCATATCATTTCACAATTAAATGAATTATATTGTTGTTCGTGTGTATATACAACCTATGGTCTACATGACATGATGTGATTCATTCTCCTTGATCACCTTTAAAGAATGATTATATAAGTTTTTGTAAGTCATCATTTTGATATCTATTACCTTTTTATTATTCTTGGGATTGTATAATTATATTTTTTAAGAATGAAGCATAACTTATTTTACAAAAATTAATAAGAAAATAAAGAAGTTAACACTCTAAAGAAGAGATTATTGAAATGTTATTAACAAATGAGTAATAATATGGTCATAAATTATACAAAAAATATTGTTCTGGAATGAAATGATTAAATTAATTAAACCAATATATAGTTTTTTCTTATAATTATCGAGGAAATTGGACCTAATGTAAGGGTTAATTTCACAATATCATTATTATATTATATTATATATATATAAGTATTTATTGGGGTATGTTTATCCTCTAGGTCCATGTTTCTTAAAAATGTGTTCAAACATATTCTTATTCTTCTTATAAAATTTTTATGTCATTATTTCATTTTTTGAATGTTTACTAAATTGTTTCAAATGAATCATTTTTTAATTTTTTTATGAGTTACTTTTTTTTCTAATCCAAAAAAAGTATGATAACAATATTTTTTTAATATATTTTTAATGAATCACAATTTCCACTTCCACGGTACCTTGATTGATTGAATATTAACATAAATTCTTAAAAGGATAATTTCGTAGAAGATTATTTACATTAAAAGAAATCATTAAATTAGGTAGAAAATGTTTTCAAATAAAAAATGATATTTTACTCCACAATTATTTTCATGTTATAACTAAAAATTATTTTCCATGTATGAAAACATTCATTGATGTTACATATGATTTAATGGGAATATTTTTCAATTATATTATCTAAATTATTCATATGGTCGTTTTATTTTAATTATTTAAATATATATAAGAAACCCATTTTGTTTCTATGGGTAACATTATGATGCAATGAGATTTATGAAACCTATTTTATAACATGTTTTATGATAAGATAAATGTTGTTTGCCTATGGAACAGATAAGTATGGTTTCTATTATGTGACAGGTGGGGAAAATAATTACATCCAATGCATTGGGTAAATATTTAATTCTCATGTTATAGTTAGGAATGTAATGAGTATTAAACTTAGTTTAGTAGTAGTGGGATGGAATGTTGTGCGAACATAGGTCCATTATTGACCTGTTCTACTATGATCGTCTTCGAAATGAGCCTCTAACGGTATGGAAATGATTGTATATACTTGTTTTAATTCCAAGAAAATTATGTATTATGGTATTCTATTTGGGAATATTTTCTTTATTATTTATGAACATATATGATATATCCAATCACATTATATTGTGATCTTTGATATACAGTATAACATTTTCAAATGTCATGTTCATATGACATATGATACTATTTGATTGATATATTTATTTTTTAACCATACTGATCATATGATATCACCCTTTATTATGTTTCATTTCACCTAGTTATGAATAAATGTCTTATGTTTGATGTGTCAAAAAGGGATATAATTTTGAATGAATAAGAGGGAGATGTGTAGATGTTTTATGAACCAGTTCTTTATTTTTGTCAATTTCCAAAGATAATAATTATATATTGTTCTCGAATGGTTATTTCTGTTATGTTACTAATATTAATTTATTTTTATGTAGAATATTTGTGATAAAAAAATGGGTGATCGTATTTGGTATCATAGAAAATATTAGTCAACCATTTGAAAAAAAGGATTAGAAACCCCTAGTAAAAACACAAAGGATAAGTCTATGTATACGTTAAAATCCAAGTGTTTTTTTAATGATAATGAATAATAGATGGTTAAACATAATGTATATTGAATAAAAATTTATAATTAAGTTCCCTTGATTATTCTGTTTTCCCCGTATGATTAGTGTTGCACGCATTATTCTTCATAGTTACTGTCAATGGCTAGAACCTGAAAGAACTATGATTTTTCTGAATGTGGAATGAAATGAAACAATATTCCTTTAATGTAACAAAATGTTATGTGAGATTGATGAAAATATTTTCTCTATTCTCACATAAATTTCTCAGTATATTAATCATTCATAGATTCTTAATGTGAAATATAGGGAACAAAATTCTGTTGAATCCATCATGACACAACATCCACCATCTATTAGCAGGTCTTCTGAACCACTAGTAGATGAAAACATTGATCAATACCACTGAATATATATTTTTAGTCCACCAATTTTCAGAACATGATAAATTTATCTTTTTAAACTATCATTATGTAGTTTAAGATGATCAATTGTGAAATCTTATCAAGAATATATAGAAAAGATATGAAATTGACTCTATGTACTAGGATAAGTTAAAGAACATATTTTTCAATATTTAACATCATTATATTTCTCAAATAAAGATGTTGAAGGTCTTTCTTATTCTTAAAAATAATATGATGAATCTGTTGGTTCCAATGAAGAAACTCTTATATGGCCTACGTGCTATGCATCCGGAATTATCATTCAGCATGAGAGTAAGGATGATCGATTTTTCAGTGGCTTAAAACCCATTCTCTTAAAGGCATTTTCCATAAGGGTCTTAAGTATCAATGAGAAAATAATACCAATTTCAACCATAGTTTAGACAGAGATTGGTGTCATCCATTATCATATCTATTTCATATGAAGATAATAATTGAATTTTATTGAAAATAAAAAAACCATAGTGAAAATAATATGAGATTACATTTTTTCTCAATGAGTGAAATGAAAAATAGATGAAATATTCTTAAGGTAACTTTAAAATTATTTAGGTTTCAGAAAAAAATTTATTCTTAAATTGAATACCTATGTTATGTGAAAAATATAGCTCATGATTTAAATAGAGAAAAATAAACATAAACTTCACATCCAACACTTCAATGATAGATGAGAAAGTAAAATGGTAAATATTTTTAACAATTCCCAAATATATGTGTTGTCGATGATGATTGTTGTGGGTATCATCTTGAGGCGAAAGAAAAAGTAAAATCTCATATGGGAAATATTTGTGATTTATAGTATGATAATGATGTGGTAAATAGTATACATTCCATACACTCTAAAGTAGACAATGTTTTATTTGATTTTGGATCAATCCATAAATTTATTTCTAATGAATTTTCCAAGGGAATCACTGTATTACCTCAAAAATTATATTTTCAGTTAGCTATGAGACTCTTAATGAAACCATATATTAATCCCATTATTTTAATTGTTGTCTAGTTATTTTTTTATGGAATATTTCACCTACAAATACTTTTATCCTTCTCATATTTTAGTTTTATGTGATACATGAAATGTATTAACGTTCTCTATATCGAGTTCTTATCATTTTTTGAGGAAGAGTAGTCGCATTTTATATTCCAAATGAATCAATTATTTTCTATTGATGAATGGTGGAATATAAAAATCCATTAGAAATTACTTCCCTCTTAGGGGACATAATTACTATAAATTATGGTTATCTACCTCATATGCATGGGGAGAAAATCACCATTAATTATTGTCTTATTTTATTATAGATTATTTATGTCTTTCTAGAATAATTTCCTAGTACTCCACTTAATCTTGAAGATCTATTTTCAATATAAATATTAATGGTTTCTAGGTATATTTCAAAGACTCAGTATATAATGGAACAAATAATTTCGTTTTTATTGAAGAAGAAACTGTAATATAATCATTAAAAGGTATTCATATACCATACTTTTTCAGCATAGGGTGCCACTGTTGTATTATTAAGAAGAAATTTTGATCAATGAGGCACTAGATTTATTATCCGGAATGCATCATGATCAATATATTTAAAACATTTCATCATCCCCATATTGATGTATTTTTTAAATAAATACATGTATATCCTTACTTTTCTTGAATTTATCATCATTATGGAAATCAAAAATTGATGTTTGAGAAAGATTATATATTCATTAATACATTCTATATAATGTATGTGAACTTTTAATTCATAGTTATGCATTTTGGTCTTACTAATATTCTTGTTATCTTCCTCAATTTAGTGAATACTGTCTTCAGATACTATCATGATATGTTATTTTTGTATCATATATAAATAATATTCATTTATTTTTGTTGGGAAATGAAGAACAAAACAATAACATGAAGATTGTAATAATGACCCTGACAAATAAGATGTGTTATGAACAATTTAGGAAGTGTAGTTTTTTGGTTTAGAATGTTTTATTGTTTGGTTAAATAATTTAAATAAAAGAGATATATTCAGATCCAACAAAGATGTATGTTTTTGAATAGTGATATGGACCAAAAAAATCAACTATTATTCAATGATTTTTAGTTTGATTGGATATTATAATTTTTTTTTGAATTATTATTCACAATTGTCAAATCTACTCTAGATGATAACTCAAATTGAAATTAAGTTCATTTATATGGGGGAATGTGATGAAAATTTAAAATATCTGAAAATAATGTTTGTTAAAGAATCTATTCTCAATCTACCCTATAGTTGATAGAGGTTTTTGATCTGTAGTGATTTATCCAATAAGGATACAAGATGTGTTCTCATGAAAATAATAGGATGATATCTTATGCCTCACGACATTATAATATACTATAAACATATCACTCAACTCATGATTTTAGTTTTTTGTAGTAACCATTGAAATAAATATATTATGGCATTATCTTAATGAAAAAAGGTGTGATATATATGCTAATTATATGAGATTAAAATATATTTTTACTCAAAAAAGATGAATATGTTCAGAATAATTTGGCTAGAGTTGATTAAAAATTTTGAATGCTCCATACATTAAAACAAAGAAAATGAAAACATAGTGGTAGATGGTTTGAGAAAAAACAATCATGGTAGCCTATATACGAGAATGAACAAAAAAGGCCCAATATCTATTTATTTGAAAAATATTTATTTTTAATTCATAAAGGAAGTATAAATATATTAACATTCTCAAATAAATGTTTAACCATCAATATAAGTAATCATTTTAGAGGCGTAGTAGGATGATGTAGATGTGAAGAATAATGCGATAAATGTTCTTGAGTTCAATAGTGGTAGTGAGTGAATAATAATTCATTACTAGGATATGGATACAGAGTTATGTTTAAACACTACTTATCATCCTCAAACATATAGTAAGTCTGATAAGAAAATTCAAACTCTTCAAGACATGTTGTGAGATTTCCCTATGGATTTCAATTTTTGTTGGGATCAATACCTTCTATTCGAAGAATTTTATTACAATATTATCTTCACTCAATTATTTAGATGTACCATTATGAAGCCCTCTATGGAAATAAGTCCCAACTCCAAAATGAAGGGATGATGTTTGTGGAAAAATCAATTGGGGCCTGGTCTTGTTGAGGAAATGGCGGTGAAGGTCAGATCTATTCAACAACACCTAGGAGCATCTTAAAGTCGAAATAGATCTAATCCTGATAAATGGTGAATAATCATAGTGCCCGAAGTGGTATATGATGTGTTTCAATGATTATCTACCCAGAATAGAGTAATGATATTTTGAATTAATTTAAGTAAATCCATAGGTATATTGGCCCTTTTAAAATTGTTGATGATGATGGGAGGGTAGATCATTGATTGTTGCATCCATAGAGTCTCTCTCAAGGTCATGATCTCTCCCATTTATCTCACATGAGAAAATAAATACTTGAGAATTCACTTTCACAAAATGTAGTAGTCATACAACTAAAAAAGGTCTTTATTTTTATGATAAGAAAATAGAGAGTATATACCATAGTGATAATGTTATATGAAACAAGTCGACTTTCATGGATAATTCTTTATAGCAGAACCACCAAATTGTGAATGTAGATGAAATACATTCCTTTAGATAATTTTAATTATTCAATAACTTCCACTACACAAAATTGTGAATGTAGATGAACTATGTGATGCTATTACTATAAAATAGCCATTATAAACTAGTAAATAAATAGTGGGGAATAAATTTAAGTATATAACATTGATATAAATATAATTCTCACAAAAAATATGAATTTATTTGTTTTTTCATTGAAAACAATTCCAAATGATAACATTATTCATCAAAAATATATTTTATTAAATAATGAATTTTTTTTATGAATAAATATTATTTTATTTATTTATTTTTTGAATGTTCATTTTAAATAATTTAATTTTAAAATACAACATGTCAAATTTATCATTAAATTATTATTTACAAATAATTCTTTTTAAGGAATAGTGTAAATACAGTTTTTTATAAAAACATTATTTCATTTAAAATATATATAAAGTCAAATTATCTTTTGGATTATTGTAAAATTATAATTATATAAATTTTATTAAAAATAAACAAATTATGGGTTTTAAACATGAATGTATTATAATAACATTTCATGTTTTAAATGAATGTTTATTTGGAGAAACTGTTTTCATGGAGTTCTATAGGTTTTTCATTAAATTAAATTTTGTATATTTTGTAATTTTAATTTTGAAAAATGGATTACCATTTTAGATTCCTATTTTCCAAATTAAAAAAATATACTTTTTTTATTTTTGGTCAACTTGAATAGTGGCTATGGTAAATTTTGTTACCAAGGTAAAGGGAAAATTATTTAATTTAAGTTAAAAATAAATTTTCAAATACTATAAATGACACTAACATGTGCCAAAATATTATTTGATGAATAAAATTAATCCTTTCACTCTTAGGGATCGATGTTAAGTAACTTACTAGATCATTTTTTTTTCAAAATGACATATATAAAATTTAATCCAAAGGACGACACAAAATGTAACTTTCATTCCCTTTAATATCCCTTAAGAGTCAACATTGGAAAAATTTTATTGTTAAAATGAATATAAAATTCATATTTTTATCTTAAGAAACATATATTCCATATAAAATCTCATTTTCCACTTTTAGGGATACACGTATAAAATTATGATATTTTTAATAAAAATTTGAAGATATAACATTCATGTTTTAAAAAATAACTCATTTTCCAATATAGGGATTCCCAATAGACATATTCAACTACAAATATTATTATAAAAATAAAATATGTATATTCATCATAGTAATTTATTTTTATTTTTTCCTCAAAAATTGTTATATGAAAAAATTACCCAACACTAATCTAGGAATTATTTTTTAATATGTATTTCAATAAAATGTTATTAAAAATTATAAAATAAATATAATTTGGGATAATTATTGTTTTAAAATGAATTTTATAGGGTCTCTTAACCTCATTTAGATATAATAAAATATTGTTCTTGTTGTTAATAGGTTATCATGATAATTTTAAATGTCTAAATATTGAAGTGACAAAATTTACAGTAATGATATTTTATTCTAATAATGTGTCATTATATTATTCAAAATTCATAAAAGACATTAAAAAATAGCAACAATATTGTTTAAAATATTATAAATTGTTCATTTATGATATAATTGACATCTGATAATAATAAATAATATCAATTCATATTATATAACTTTGCAACTTATATATAATTAAAATAAATTAACTAAGTGTTAATCAGACTGATAAGGTTTAAAAAATATAATGTTTTATAAAATATATTAGTGGATGAGACTACATAACTATATCATCTTACCATCAAATCCATGTAATATTTTAGGTATTTGGAATGGTATTTTATTCTTTATAAATTAATATTGTTAGAGATTCCTAATGTTCTCTTCACCTCAATTATAAACGGGTGCCTCCTACCTCACTTTTTCACATCACATTGAGATTTCACGCTCAACAATCCCATAAATATTTATCTTCTAAAAATAAATATGAACATAATAGTGGTTTTATACTTCTCCAAAGACATACCATAGTGTCCCTACATGGAGATCCAATGGACGTACCGTAATGAAGAGGTAATCGTCTATTTCAAATCATTAAAGATTATTTCTTATCAAACATTATCTTAGGTTTTTTCCATCATAAATTTATAAATAAATTATAACATATATTCTGATTTTTTAATGACTTTTTAAAAACCAAATTCCACATTTTATTCATCCCATGAAAAATAAAATTTCCACCCGTGTGTATGTACGACGTACCTTCTCCATGTCATAGAGTAATATTTTTTTTTCATCTCATCATCACTAGGATGTGTATAATGATGGAAAAAATAAATGTAAATGATAAATATTACATGATATAGATTTTAGTTAAATATATAAACCATCCACTATAATAAAATTTCATAATTAAAAGATTGATATTGCCACTTGTGCATACCTGTAGTCTACTGCCTCCACAACATGATGCGATTCAATCAACATGATCACCGTTAAATAATAATAATTATATAAATTTATATAATAAATAAATATGATATATATAAGAGTATTATCATTATGGATATTACATAAATGTATTATATATTTATGAAATGGGAAATATATGGATAAATATTTCTAAGATAATGAAGTTGTTCACACCCAAAAGAAGAGTGATAATGAAATATTAATAACAAATGGGTGATAATATTTTTATATATGATATCATATATAAGAATATGGAATGAACTAGAATTTTTTTTAAATAATCAGATAAAGGTTAATATATGTATGATGAAAATTATACCTAATTTAAGGGTTAATTACACATTCTCATAATTCTACGGGACTGATTACATATAAATTTTAACTAGTTAATATTTTTCTTCCATGACCATGTTTTATTAATTGAAATCCAAAATATATTTAATATTCTTATACAATTATTTCATGTAATTTTTTACTATTATTTAATTTTTAATAAATTTTTTAAGTGGAATATTAATGTTGTTTTCCTTACAAAGTACATTTTGATTTATCTAGAAAATATATAAGAAGAATGATTCTCATTTTATATGGCATGAAGATATTTTTCAAATTTCATAATGCCTTAATAAGTTGAATCTTTTATTAAATTAAAAAATTGTTATTTTCAATGAAAATTTATCCATATAAAGTTGTTTTTCATTTTATGAAAATAACTCATTTTCAATGGAAAAAAATATTTTCCTCAGGAATTATTTTTATGTAATATCTAAAAATTATTTTCCATACAATATACATTTAATTGATATTAAATATACATTCGTGGAGAAATTTTTGATTAAAAATATCCCTATTATTCTTAGGGTTGGTTTATTTTTATGACGGAATGATATTTATGAAGAAAATTTATTTTCCATGGGTTATCTTACCATGATATGTTGTTTATTATACTAATTTTGTTCCATGGGTGTCAATAAAATTAATGATTTATGTTCATGCGGCTCACGTTTTTATGGTTTTAATGATTTGATGGGTGGGACCTATATCTCACCTAAATAAATTGGGTAATTATTTATATATGTTGACATATTCAGGACTTGAATAGGTATTAAACACAGATCAGTAATACAGTGCTAGAATAATGATTGAACTGAGTTCAGTAAATGACTGTGTCAACTATGATGGTATTGTAAATGAACCTTTGTTAATAAGTAAACTATTCCCTTTGATTATGTTTATTTTAAAACTTTTATGTATTATGTTATTCTCACTGAGAATATTTTCATTGGTTCTTTATGAACATTCAAATTACATGATATAATGATCTTTGAAATGCAAGATAAAAATTTCAAATGTTATTTTCTTTTGATTTTGATTATGATATTATTGATATCTCCCTTTCCAATCCCTATAGAGAATATACGATTTTATTTTTTTATGTCTCTTTTCCCCAGGTTATGAATTTGGAAAATAAGTATGATGAGTAAAATAGGGTTCTAGTTATGAAGAATTAGCAGGAGACGATGATGAAATTTTATGAATAAGTTGTTTATGTATCCTAGCTTCTAAATACACTAATACAATATGATTATTGTTTTGATTTTTCATGTAATGTAATGAATATTATTCAATTTGGAAGTAATATTTAATTAAGAAAATTTTGGTCTACTATACTTTTTTGTTCTTATTCCATGTATATGCATGTTTATTAATCATGTGAACAGTGATGTTGTTATGTACCTATAATTAATTTTGTAATGTTTCTTATCTCGTGAGATAATTATGTTTCTATGTAAACATGACTAATGGTGGTGTTTTATAGAGTTTTTTGTTTAAATAAGATAATGGGTTTCTTTAAAGACATATATATGCATGGGAATGATTGAAATCATCTATGTTCACATGTTTGTTAATTTAAATGATTTATGTTAAACATGTTCTGATGTTAGAGGCTTTATGTGATAACATCTATCTCTGTTAACATCTTTGTAGGTAGACATTATTATTGTTATCTTACATGACAATGTTAGGATTCACTATGTTTATAAATATTCCACAAACTAATAAATTTTTATTTTTATATATTGTAATAGATCATGATTTTTTATAAATTATTCATCACTAATATGAAATTTATCATTAATTATGACAAACTATTATTCCATGACTCGTTATTTATTGTTTATGAATTATGTGAAATGTTTTATCAGGTTATGATCATGATCACTTACAATTATGATGACCTTATTCTCACTTATGATTATTGATTTATATCTCCCATGAATACACATGTTTATATTATGAGTTTACCCATTCTTATATTTCCTTTTCCTAATGTTATGAATGATATTATTAATTAGGATATCGATAATAAGGTTATCATTTCGGGGGGGGGGTGGATATGTTAAGGATTTATTATAAAATAATAATTCATAGTATAAGGTAAAAACTACCATTTGATGGGGAAATTTTGGTTTTGTTAAGTAAAATATTTTTAAATTATTTAAATATAGCATAAAAAAATTAGGTATTTAAGTGATATATTTTTTAATGACATTATAATTTTGGTAGTTTAATTTTTGATAACATAATATTGTTCAAAGGAGATATGTAAAGAATAATGTTTTATAACAGGACGTAGGTGCTAGTGTTTAGGGCATTATATTTGTTTTCATATAAGAGTTTAATAAACATTAGAGGGTAGTGTGTCATAATGTGGGGATATTTTTTATTTATTGATAATATAAAGGGTTGATAATTCATAGGATTATCATAATTTTAATTTCATAAATATCCATTTTGGGTTTTGCATGATAATATTTTAAATAGATTAATATTATTTTCTAGTCGTTTTGAATAATAGATTTAATTTTATATAGCTTATAGGTTTATAATGTGATTTATTGTGAATAATATTTGGCATGAAATTCATTGTAGATAAAAATTTGTTGGTATAAATAATCTTTAAGGACAATACATTCTTTTAGATTGATGTAATTGTGGTTAATTTGGAAAAAATGGTTTTTATATTTTAGGATCCTTTAGTAACTAAAATTAATTTGGTGTTTAAGTATATATTTCAAAATGTTCACTATATTTTTTTGGAAAATTACAGAAATTCATGTAGTTGTTAAATTATTTTCTTAAATGTTATTTTTTATAAAGAGTTTATATTATTTTAGATATAAATATTGATTTTAAATTTAGAAACATATACGTGCTTTATTTAGAATTTATCCATATTCTTGGTATATATTAGAATATTGAGGGAACATATTTTTAGTCCACATACTTTTTTGGTGTGTATATTTTTGATTGGTTACCTTTTTTGGAGAAAAATATTATATTGATTTTAGAAGAATACAAATTAAAATCTATTTGATTTTTGGCATTCAAATATTTTGTAGAATACATTGATGATTTATGCTTTATAATTAATTTTGGTTTTACGGAGGTTATGCATATTAATATATTATTTTCTCATATAAATTATTATTCATTGTCGTTACTTATGTAAACTATTTTGGTTTTCATAAATGTTTAGATATATTATGAATAACTTTTCATACCTTTTATAGTTATAATGATCTATTAAAGTTTAATTTTAGTGTAAGTAGAATGAAAAATTATTTATTGTTATTAACCTTTTAGAAGATGAGATGAATAAGTGATGGAAATTTTATATAATAAAATCCATAAGAAAAAATTTTCTTATGTTATGTAATGAAATCATGACATTATGTTTTATCATATTCCCTATCTTGGTTATAAATGAATTCCTCATTTCATGTAAATTGAAGAAAAATATATTGATCTCTTTTTTGAAAATATCATTCTACTATCAATATATCCTTTTATAAACTCAATAAAAAGTATATTTCTTATAATTATATATAATTGGATTAACAAATGCTTAATTAAAAATTTTATGGTTTTATTTAGTAACATAGAAATTAATTATCTTGAGAATTTATATATTATATATTATTATGATTTCCTGATAAGCTATTTCTATTAATAGATAAACATTATTTCAAGGGTGTAATTTATTTAATCGAGATAATGTAACATGTTTATATTTTATCATATTTCTCTTTAATAATATTTTTGTGTTTGGTACCTTATCATGCATGAAACACTAAACACTGGGAGGCAACCCAATCATTTCCAAAAAAATTATACATATTATTAGATGAATAATGATTATATAAAATTTTATTCAACACCAAAATTGTAAATGTTTTGTTTCATTGGAATATTTGATGCATAAATTTTTTTTTATAAAAAATCTATACATCATCACCAACATAGTTCTTCAAAACTACCTCCATTTTTATTCATATTATATACATTAAACCAATCTTTAAAACCCATGGAAATGTATCATAGTAAATTTTTTATCTCATATGGTCATTAATTGTAATAAAATTTGATATTAATGATTATTTAATCATGAATTTATTATAGGAGAACGAAAACATGAGAATAATATTTCAAACCCACAAACATAAACTCTTAGATCACAATCATGGGTTATGATATAATGATTTCTAGTCCAAAAATATGATTGATAAAGGATTCAAAGAATAAAACTAATTTTTAATATAATTAGTTTAAGTTTATATCCTAAAATAGTGGCATAATTTGGTTCATAATTGAATTCACTGATATTTAATTTCAATGACATGCACATAGACATTAATCACATTTTAGGCTTAGGCTAACATACTATGAACCTATTTGATGTTATTGATAACTTCATGTCTGCCCAATTTTTGTCTTCATACAATATCCAATATTCCCTAATTCTAGATTGGGATAACCTCCCATTTACCTTTTGAGTTCATTAACCATTAAAATTTTCCCAATAAATTTTAGGGATTAAATGAACTGACATATCATATAATAATAATATATTCATTTGTATCCCGAAATATCATGAAAACATTATTTATTTCATCATAACCTAACATAGGGAAAATAAAAAAGGATTTCATCAATATATTATGTTCATAACTATTAAATATAAATATAAATAATAAGTGTGGTATAATATAAACATATCCCTTGTGTAACATAAGTAACATAAAATTATTTTAACATTGATGAAATATTACTTTTAAATGTATATAGAACATTTCATAACGAAAAACCATTCACATTTTTAAATAACTTATTGTACATATAATATTACTAAAATATTAAGGAATTTTTTTTCATAAAAATAATCCTGGAAACATAGAGTGTTATATTAAAATAATATAATATTCATGATGATGGTAAAATATATTAATACAGTTTATGTAAAAATGATGATAATGTTCACATTATGGGATGAAATTTCCTTGTTAAAGAAATGAAAATTATAATATTTTTAATTCATATATAAAATTTCAAAAATGTTTTATAATGAAATTAAAAATCATTGGATATTAGTAAAAAAATTCATTATATAATTTTAGAAATCATTTATATGGGTTTAAAAATAAGATTGAAGAGAGAAATGAATTAGGTATTCTATTAAATTGTTCTTCCTATGTATTTAGTATATAAAGAGAGGAAATTTTAAATAAAACATGTAATCTCTTGAAATAAACCAATGTTAAAAAAATAAAAAAAATTATGGAGATATAAATCATATAATTTCATCAAAAAAATTATTCATAAATAATCATTGTTAAAATAAGATTGTGATATAAAGCCCTTAACTCAAATATGACATTCTTTGTAAGATATTTAACATTATCATTATTTAGAAGCCTTTTTTGGGTTTCCCCAAAATACATTAAATGAAGATATTTTAATAAAAAATGCATGAATAGGATGTGGATCGTTAGGTTATGAACAAATTTTCGTAGGTCATGGCCGAGATAAGTGACTATTAATGTGTGGGTAATAGAGGATAAATGGATTCCTTTTATATGGGAGTGAAATTATATACTTGTAATATTTCAAATGATTACAATATATTAATATATTACATGATTCAATTTATTCTAAATTAAAATACTTTAGAATATACAGTTATATAAGGTCAAAATACCTCCATCTAATAAGTATTATACATGTTTAGATTGAAATATTAATTTTATGTGTAATCTTATCCAATCAATAAATCATTTTAAACCATAAGCATGGTAATGAATAAAATATATAACATGATTCTAAATATGGAATATTCTTTATTATATTAAAATTCAATAATTGGTAGAAATTATGTGAAAAAACCATAAGATGTGTCGAAAAATAGTATTAAAAAGATTGATATTTCTACAATAAAAATGAATTTACAACAAAATTTGTCATAAATTTGATAGAAATTATGTTTATGGGATTATTATTAATTAAATAGAAATAATATATTCTAAAAATAAATTAAATAATATTGGAAATTTTATGTACTTGAATTAAAAGGTTACATTGAAATAAAATTTCTCATTTTCCCCTATAAACTGATTAATTAATCATTATAATAATATAAATTTATTATTTAGAAAATTTTAGTATGATAATTTATAAAATTATTTCCATTATTTAAAATAAAATTTCTAAAACTATTAAAAATTAGTTATAATATCATCACACAAAATTTAAGAAAAACATGTTTATAAGAAAAAAATATATTTTTGATGAATAAAATGAGTTTATAGAAAATTAAGTACTTACATATTATGAATTTTTCAATAATTATGAATTATATAAATCATAAGATATGGTTTTCATAATATTTTTAATCTTATTATGATGCCTCGATACAATGGGTATGTTATAAAGGTATATTATATAACTATTAATTTAGACTCAGGGTTCCTTATATACCATGATATAAAAAACATACAATTTATTTCAGTGGGAATACTTACAAAATATTGTTTTATTACATTCTACTCCACCCCCTTATATTTAAATTCTTTTTCAAAATCCAATCAATCCAATAAATGTAACACCCCAGGTAAATGAAGAATATGACATCTTTATATTTACCCATATTTTTGAATCAAACATTAATATTACTTTAAAGGGGATGCTATGCTTGATGGCGTACCCAATACGCAACAACGAGTTTTTTGGGAATCTTACGTTGCACTCTAATAATAAAATAATATTATTTTAAATGGTAGTTAACATGTAGCCGTTGTAATGGCGATAATGGATAGAAATAACTAAAATATGATTATATATGTTTTTTAAATGTTTTTACATTTATCCAATAAAAGATAAAGGCTTAAAATACGGAAAGAATTCAATTTTAGGTGTATATGCCCTAGTTTTCACTAAAGGTTCACTTATCGCCTTTTGATGGCGAACCGTCATTAAATATAGTTTTGTTCAATCTTATACATTCTATTGGACCAAATAAAACTCTTCTTAAGAATCGGGACATCAGAATTTACTTTGTGTAAATTTTTGGTATCTTTCCGATAATGTTAATTTTTTTTAATGAATAGTGTAAAATGTTGTATTTTAATTCAAAACATATTTTTAATCTAATTTATTTATATGATTAGATTATCTTTTGAATTGGTTTTAAAGTAAAATTATAATATATTTTTACCATTAAATCCAATAGTGTTCATTGGAAATAATTTCACTTTTAAATCAGACTTAAACTACTGTCAATCTTTTGATACTTATTGTTTCATAAAAACACGCTATTTCTCTGACAACGAGAATTAATTATTAAATAAATTAATGTGACTTACATGTTTTTAATTTTGTAAAATAGACTTCATTTTTGAATTCAGAATATCAAATATATCTTAGGGTGAATTTTTGGGATTTTTCTGAAAAACATCAATTTTTGATGAATAGTGAAACCACTAAGTGGTACTTATAAAAAACTGATTTTTCCGTTTAAATGAAATTTTCACATCTTTGTGTTTTGACTTTCAAAAATCCGACATACATGGTTGTCATTAAGAAGTTAAATGCGGTTCAATGAGATAAAAATAATTTTTTGGTGAATAGTAACTTATTAAGTTTTTAATCACGATTAGAGGTAATTAGTGTAGTTTAAGGTAAAAATAATGTTTTAATAATATGAAATGAACTTGAAACATGTAATACACTCATTTGTTGTATCATAGAAGACCATGAAAAGCCATGGGTCAACTTGGGGACCCCATGGAGCCACTTTGGTTGGGAAATGACATAAATAACTTTTTATTTAATGTAAAAGTAAAAATGACACAAACATGATATGTTTTACTAAAAAAACTTTAAATGGGGTTATACAAGTCAGATATTTGATTATAAATATTCATTGGAAAGATAAAAAGACTTCCTACATCATAGTATTTTTTTTATAATTTTTAGACATTAAATAAATTAAATTATTTATGACATAATAATGATGCAGCGATGACATCATTATTTGACGATTTAAATAAAATGGAAAGATAATGTATAATATATGAACTAAACATGTCCAAAACATATTGGATGTGTGGATTTAGAACCCTTATGACCTTATACACGAATTATATCAATGTGGGACCTTTTAAAACCGAAACACATTTTCAAATAAAGTAATATTTCTTTACTTTCCAAAAGTGCCCCTCCTCTCCTCTTATAAAAGGCCCCCACCTATACCTCTTTTCCCACACTCCTCAAGCCTTTGGCTCGGCCAACCCCTGCCCATTTACTCTCTCCTCATCCCTATCCTCATCCTAGAGGATTACCTTTGGGCATAATCCTTTCAAAGGAAGCCTTTAGGCTCAAATCAAAACGAGTTAAACTTTTCAAGGTAATTCATTCTCTCATGATCATTTGTTTTATTTTGCTTCTCCAGCCCCCTAAACTCTTTTTATTTACGTATTTTGTAACAACACCAGTATCTTAAATATACTAGGATGTTTTTATAAGATTTATTTGAGCTACACTCTCACACAACTACAACAAATGGATAAAGAACATACGGTTTCCGTGGATGGCGAAATTCTGCCTCCCGAAACGATGATTGTTCAATACTCATTTAACACCTTCAAAGGTGGCCATTAAGATGTCACTATTTTTATATATGATATATAATATGTTTATTTTTACTTAATCTTCTGTTTTTTGTTTCATTTTGGGCATACCTTTATCGTTTCTATTCTGGGTAAACGTGATATCTTCATTTAAGGAAGTGCGGACTACCGCCCCCTCAAAGTGATTTGATTCATTAAATACCATATGTGGGACGTATAAAGGATGGAACTATGATATTATATATGATATTATACTGGAATTATAATATACCTTTATATCATTATTATTCCATTCTATAAAATACGAAATAGAAATGAAAGTAGCGTTCATGCGTACATATGGATTACCGTCTCCATGAACGGTGCATTTCATTTCATATCTATAAATGATTATGTAATGTTATAAAAAATTCATGTACTGGATATATATGCCATATATGATATCTACATCATGAATACAATTCTGGATATAATAATCATTTGGCCACACAAACAACATGTAATTGTAAGAAGTCCACTTTCGACTTAAGAACCAAATATCGGCAAACCAAATATTATTAACTTAAATGATTACATAATGTTTATGACATGTAATTAGTGATATAAAAGTAATAATGAACGTGTAAAAGGTTCTTAAGGAAGTATAAATTATCTCATGTTTATTATTCAGGAGATTAAAGAACGATCGAGTCAAGTCGGACCCGAGGTATGGGATCCTACTCCTCTCTTTCTTTTTAAGTACACACTTTTATGTCATTCCTTTTAAAGCTCATCTTTCTTGTTATTGGGATGATCTTTTATATTAAACTTAATTTAATTTTTATGTTCATGTGAGGAGAGACCCTATTCTCTCTCATCAATCCATTTTGGAAGTTTTGAGTGGCGTCGTTAGGCTGCTGAACTTTCGTAAGAGATCTAACCTCTCTCTTTCTTTTTAAGTACTCTTCTTTATGTATCTTCTTTTAAGCTCCTCTTTGTAATGTTGGGGGATGTTCTTTTATATAACTCTTGCTGTAAATTTTATTGTAATGTGATGATATATCCTATTTGATCTCATCAATCCATATTCGGAAGTTTTATGTGGCACCGTTAGGCTGCCGAGTTTTAGTAAGGGATTTTTCATCTCACTTTTATTCCTGTGAGATTTATGATACATTTGCCACAAATTCCATTGAGTGGTGTATGTACTTCCCATTATTCTACTCTTTTTGTAATATAATTTAGTTTATGAGTATTTACATCAATGATCTATTGTCCTTCTTTCATGGGGTGTATGTTTTGAAAGATACCCAAGTCGGTAAGGGAACCTTTCACCCTCCTCTTTTTTTAAAAGACTTCTTTTTTATGGGTCTTTTAATTTACATATTGTTATGTTGGGATATGTTCTCATATATCCTTATTGATGTAAATTTTATTTCCAAGTGATGAGATACACTTTTTATCTCTCATCAACTCATTTTGATGTGATGCCGTTAGGCTGTCAAGGGAACTTTTTAACCCAATTTCGATTTCTTTGGGTTCAACATGTAGTCATTGAATATGTCATCCATTGAATATGTGTGAATGAACTTTTATTGTTTTACACTTAATATCCACATATATTTGGTGTACATATATTTTTCACACATATTTTTGAGATTGATTTGTCCTTAATTTAAGGATACCTTCTCTATAAGGGATTTCATCACATTTGACATTTCTATTGAGACTTCACTGTTATTATGCATCAATTCACTCTTATATGGTGTATATACTGTCCTTTTGAATATTATATCATGAATCCATTTATTCTAATGATATTATAAAGTTCTTGACTAAATGATATTCCTCAATTATTGTATTCAAGTGTCTCTAATTTTGGTAAAAACCCTTTGACCAAAATATCGCTTTAAATGATTTAATGACTTGTTCGTTTTAATATCCATGTTTTCAAAATGGTTTTAAGGATTTATTTATATGGATATTAATGGTTTAAAATGTTTAAAGATTCAAGGTGGCATGGGACACTTTGATTCAAAATTCTCCTTATTAAATGTTTTAAATGGTTTTGGAAATGGTTTCTTTTTGTATGGATTCATTATTTCAAAATACTAAAATGTTATATTGTGATTGAAATGTGGAAATTTTTTGTTTCCTTTATGCATGTTTTATGTGATACGTTTATGTTATGGTTCTTGGGCATTGTTTTGAAAACGGGTGGTTCCGTGATAAACTAAGGGCGGGTGAGCCCGATATAGCTCTCCAATGCATTGGGTAACGCGAAGGAGTGAAACGTTAAGGCTTCTCCGAAGAGATTTAGGGAATATACTGTGATGGGTATTCCAAACATAACCAAGAGGGTTACTCCCTACGTAAGAATGTTACGAATGTCTCAAGTTTCCTTTATCTCTTATGTTTTTTATGATTTATTCATGTTTTGATGAGGTATGTTAAAGTACCTATGTTTTATGGGTAAAGTATGATTTCATTCTTATGTATATATGAACTCATGTTTCCTTTCCATATTTTTATTACCCTTACTGAGCTTTTTATGCTCATCCCAAGTTTTTGAAATGTTTTTCACAGGTCAAGGGAAAGGTACATGATCTGGTGATAGTGTCAAGGATATGTCAAGAAAGAATCCATGTATTATTTTCAATATGTTTCCGTTGATTGGAAGAATGAATATTGTCTTTTATGTAACCACTTTGTTTAAATGTGGAATGTAATGCAAGTTTCATGATCTAATTCTCTAAAAATATAAACCTGAAAATATCCTCAATGTGTAATCTTGTAATAACTCAATATTAAGTAATGTTTAAGGCTGGTGCCTTATAGTTGGTATCAAAGGTCGGTTTAGATAACTTTAGAGGTTAGGGTATTCTTTAACCATAAGTGACATTACCACAATGATTAGGATTTCAGAAAGAGTCCTATTTTTAGATAAAGTAAATGAGTAAGTGTATCTTAGTGTTTACCTTCCTCATTAGTACATGATGGTTTTGTTGATATACTCACACTGACATTTCTGTTTTTAGTCAATGGATGGATCTAGCAGGAACCAAAGAGACAACAGGTTGGAAGGAAACTGTGGTGGTTCTCTGATTAAGCGACTAGTTAAAATGGAGAATTAAATGAGGAAACTCATGGTTGTTCTAAACCAAATATCAAGGAGTCATGATCAACCACTTGAACCTTGGTATGTTATATAATGCATCATGTAGGAGATGACCAATCGATGTGGAAGATCAGTTAATAATTCAAAAGGTAACCATTAGGGTTTATATGATCCTTACTTTTTAGGTAATTATGGGTTACTCTATGATATGATGGAAAATGAAAGGAATGAGATAAACTTGAGGATAAAATATGTTATGATTAATTTTGAAGATTTTATCTCATTTTGGGGAATGTTTTAAGAATTATATAGTTTTGGAAAAAGGACAACTCGCAGACCGTGTGACAACCCGTCACGTCAGACAATGCTGCGAGAATCGAACCCAGAACCAAAGTGCGACTGGTATTTATCGCCTACCACTGGACTACGTGAAGTCCCTGGTTAGTTTGACTGATTCATTCTAGTTATATGATTTTATGAATTAAGAGTAAGTTTATTTTGGGTTATTTATGAAAATGATTAACCTATCATGGAGGATATGTGATTAGGATAATTACTTTTCAATACGAGACTTTAGGAGCAACTGATGTTGTTTGGAGATAAATGTTACGATTTAACTTGGAAGACTATGTGACTAAATCCTTCAAATATTTGGGTTTCAACCTTAGTTTTGTTTACTTTGAAGAATTTAATGGGCAATTTGTTTATCGAATGGTCCTCTTTGAAATTTGGGTTTTGTTGGACAAATTTTGGAGATTAGGAATAAATTTTCTTTTTGTAAAGGGTTATCCTTTTCTGGATTATCTGATCATGTACTAACCTTTTTTGTTTTGGTTTTGGTTAGAGTCTAAAGACATGGGAATTATATATTTCTCTTTTTTGGATTAGGTGATTCTCTAAAAGTTGATTATAGTACTATTAATGTGAACAAGTCTTCCTAAATACTCATCTTTTGGAGAAAATATGAGTTTGTGTATGGAATCTAATAAAAGTTGAAAGTCAACATGATAAGTGATTATGCTTCCTTATGAATAAATTCCTCAATATTAAGTAACTTAAAACAAAAATGTTGTCTATTAACTTTTCCTATTGGGGAACCCAACACCGTTTAACCCATCACCAGTTTGTGATTTTCTTATTGTTAACTTTCTCCTAAACATGTTTTCTATCACTCTCCATCAGAACATGAACCTATGTTTTCACCTCCATGTCCATGTTTTCCTACATGGGGTCCTAGTATGGGTTAACTCGGGTGACCTCTGTATTTATCTTTATTTATTTTAAAGTGATTGTTTTACCGACTCTTGTTCCGATGTGGGACTTTCAAAGATGTTTCCAAGCCCAATTTAAAAATTGCGAGGACGCAATTCCGAAAAGGGGTGAAGGATGTAACACCCAGGTAAATAAAGAACATGACATATTTATATTTACCCATATTTGTGAATCAAACATTCATATTACTTTAAAGGGGATGCTATGCTCGATGGCGTACCCAATACGCAACAACGAGTTTCTTGGGAATCTTACGTTGCACTCTAATAATAAAATTATATTATTTTAAATGGTAGTTAACATGTAGCCGTTCTAATGGAGGGAATGGATATAAATAACTAAAATATGATTATATATGTTTTTAAATGTTTTTACATTTATCCAATAAAAGATAAAGGCTTAAAATACGGAAAGAATTCAATTTTAGGCGCATATGCCCTAGTTTTCACTAAAGGTTCACTTATCTCCTTTTGATGGCGAACCGTCATTAAATATAGTTTTGTTCACTCTTATACATTATATCGGACCAAATAAAACTCTTCTTAAGAATCGGGACATCAAAATTTACTTTGTGTACATTTTTGGTTTCTTTCCGATAATGTTCATTTTTGTCTAATGAATAGTGTAAAATGTTGTATTTTAATTTAAACCCTCTTTTTAATCTAATTTATTTATATGATTAGATTATCTTTTGAATTGTTTTTAAAGTGAAATTATAATATATTTTTACCATTAAATCCAATAGCGGTCGTTGGAATTAATTTCACTTTGAAATCAGACTTAAACTAGTGTCAATCTTTTGATACTTATTGTTTCATAAAAACACACTATTTGCTCTGACAACGGGAATTAATTATTAAATTAATTAATGTGACTTAAATGTTTTTAATTTTGTAAAATATACATCATTTTTGAATTCAGAATATCAAATATAGCTTAGGGTGAATTTTTGGGATTTTTCTGAAAAACTTCAATTTTTGATGAATAGTGAAACCACTAAGTGGTACTTATAAAAAACTCATTTTTCCGTTTAAATGCAAATTTGACATCTTTGTGTTTTGAATTTAAAAAATCCAACATACATGGTTGTAATTAAGAAGTAAAATTTGGTTCAATGGGATAAAAATAATTTTTTGGTGAATAGTAACTTATTAAGTTTTTAACCGCGATTAGAGGTAATTAGTGTAGTTTAAGGTAAAAATAATGTTTTAATAATATTAAATGAACTTGACACATGTCCTAAACTCAATGGTTGTATCATGGTCGACCAAGAAAATCCATGGGTCAACTTGGGGACCCCATGGAGCCACTTTGGTTGTGAAATGACATAAATAACTTTTTATTTAATGTAAAAGTAAAAATGACACAAACATGATATGTTTTACTAAAACAATTTTTAAATGGGGTTATACAAGTCAGATTTTTTATTATAAATAGTCATTGGAAATATAAAAATATTTCCTACATCATAGTATTTTTTTTATAATTTTTAGACATTAAATAAATTAAATTATTTATGACATAATAATGATGCAGCGATGACATCATTATTTGACGATTTAAATAAAATGGAAAGATAATGTAAACTCTATGAACTACACATGTCCAAAACTTATTGGATGGGTGGATTTCGAACCCTTATCACCTTATCCACGAATTATATCATTGTGGGACCTTTTAAAACCGAAACACATTTTCAAATAAAGTAATACTTCTTTACTTTCCAAAAGTGTCCCTCCTCTCCTCTTATAAAAGGCCCCCACCTCTACCTCTTTTCCCACACTCCTCAAGCCTTTGGCTCGGCCAACCCCTACCCATTTACTCTCTCCACATCCCTCTCATCATCCTAGAGGATTCCCTTTGGGCATAATCCTTTCAAAGGAAGCCTTTAGGCTCAAATCAAAAGGAGTTAAACTTTTAAAGGTAATTCATTCTCTCATGTTCATTTGTTTTATTTTGCTTCTCCAACCCCCTAAACTCTTTTTATTTACTTATTTTGTAACAACACCAGTATCTTAAATATACTAGGATTTTGTTATAATATTTATTCGAGCTACACTCTCGCACATCTACATCAAATGGTTATAGAACATACGGTTTCTGTGGATGGCGAAATTCTGCCTCCCGAAACGATGATTGTTCAATACTCATATAACACCTTCAAAGGTGGCCATTATGATGTCACTATTTTTATATATGATATATAATATGTTTATTTTTAACTTAATATTCTGTTTTTTTTCATTTTGGGCATAACTTTATGGTTTCCATTATGGGTAAACGCGATATCTTCATTTAAGGAAGTGCGGACTACCGCCCCCTCAAAGTGATTTGATTCGTTAAATACCATATGTGGGACGTATAAAGGATGGAACTATGATATTATATATGATATTATACTGGAATTATAATATACCTTTATATCATTATTATTCCATTCTATAAAATACGAAATAGAAATGAAAGTAGCGTTCATGCGTACGTACGGCTTACCGTCTCCATGAACGGTGCATTTCATTTCTTATCTCTAAATGATTATGTAATGTTATAAATTCATGCATGTACTGGGTATATATTAAATATATGATATCTACATCATGAATACAATTCTGGATATAATAAAAATTTGGCCACACAAAAAACATGTAATTGTAAGAAGTCCACTTTCGACTTAAGAACCAAATATCGGCAAAACAAATATTATTAACTTAAATGATTACATAATGTTTATGACATGGTAATAAGTGATATAAAAGGAAGAATGAAATTGAAAAAGGTTCTTAAGGAAGTAGAAATAAACTCAAGTTTATTATTCAGGAGATTAAAGAACGATCGAGTCAAGTCGGACCCGAGGTAAGGGATCCTACTCCTCTCTTTCTTTTTAAGTACACACATTTATGTCATTCCTTTTAAAGCTCATCTTTCTTGTTATTGGGATGATCTTTTATATTAAACTTACTGTAATTTTTATTTTCATGTGATGAGAGACCCTATTCACTCTCATCAATCCATTTTGGAAGTATTGAGTGGCGCCGTTAGGCTGCCGAACTTTCGTAAGAGATCTAACCTCTCTCTTTCTTTTTAAGTACTCTCCTTTATGTCTCTTCTTTTAAGCTCCTCTTTGTAATGTTGGGGGATGTTATTTTATATTCCTCTTGTTGTAAATTTTATTGTAATGTGATGAGATACCCTATTTTATCTCATCAATCCATATTTGGAAGTTTTATGTGGCGTCGTTAGGCTGCCGAGTTTTCGTAAGGGATTTTTCATCTCACTTTTATTCCCGTGAGATTTATGCTACATTTGCCACAAATTCCATTGAGTGGTGTATTTACTGCCCATTATTCTACTATTTGTGTAATATAATTTAGTTTATGAGTATTTACATCAATTATCTATTGTCCTTCTTTCATGGGGTGTATGTTTTGAAAGATACCCAAGTCGGTAAGGGAACCTTTCACCCTCCTCTTTTTTAAAAGACTTCTTTTGTTGGGTCTTTTAATTTACATATTGTTATGTTGGGATATGTTCTCATATATCTTTATTGATGTAAATTTTATGTCCAAGTGATGAGATACACTTTTTATCTCTCATCAACTCATTTTGATGTGATTTCGTTAGGCTGTCAAGGGAACTTTTTAACCCAATTTCGATTTCTTTGGGTTCAACAAGTAGTCATTGAATATGTCATCCATTGAATATGTGTGAATGAACTTTTATTTTTTTACACTTAATATCCACTTATATTGGGTGTACTTATATTTTTCAAACATATTTTTGAGATTGATTTGTCCTTAATTTAAGGATACCTTCTCTATAAGGGATTTCATCACATTTGACATTTATATTGAGACTTCATTGTTGTTATGCACCAATTCACTATTATATGGTGTATATACTGTCCTTTTGAATATTATATCATGAATACATTTATTCTCATGATATTATAAAGTTCTGACTAAATGTTATTCCTCAATTATTGTATTCAAGTGTCTCTAATTTTGGTAAAAACCCTTTGACCAAAATATCGCTTTAAATGATTTAATGACTTGTTCGTATTAATATCCATGTTTTCAAAATGGTTTTAAGGATTTATTTATATGGATATTAATGGTTTAAAATGTTAAAAGCTTCAAGGTGGTATGGGACACTTTGATTCAAAATTCTCCTTATTAAATGTTTTAAATGGTTTTGGAAATGGTTTCTTTTTGTATGGATTCATTATTTCAAAATACTAAAATGTTATATTGTGATTGAAATGTTGAAATGTTTTCTTTCCTTTATGCATGTATTATGTGATACGTTTATGTTATGGTTCTTGTGCATTGTTATGAAAACAGGTGGTTCCGTGAAAAACTAAGGGTGGGTGAGCCCGATATAGCTCTCCAATGCATTGGGTAACGCGAAGGAGTGAAACGTTAAGGTTTCTCCAAAGAGATTTAGGGAATATACTGTGATGGGTATTTCAAACGTAACTAAGAGGGTTACTCCCTACGTAAGAATGTTATGAATGCCTCAAGTTACCTTTGTGTCTTATGTTTTCTATGATTTATTCATGGTTTGATGAGGTATGTTAAAGTACCTATGTTTTATGGGTAAAGTATGATTTCATTCTTATGAATATATGAACTCATGTTTCCTTTCCATATTTTTATAACCCTTACTGAGCTTTTTATGCTCATCCCATGTTTTTGAAATGTTTTTCACAGGTCAAGGGAAAGGTACATAATGTGGTGATAGTGTTAAGGATGTTTCAAGAAAGAATCCATGTTTTATTTTCAATATGTTTTCGTTGATGGGAAGAATGAATATTGTCTTTTATGTAACCACTTTGTTTAAATGTGGAATGTAATGCAAGTTTCATGATCTAATTCTCTAAAACTCTAAACCAGAAAAGATCCTGAATGTGTAATCTTGTAATAACTCAAGATTAAGTAAGGTTTGAGGCTGGGGCCTTATAATAAAAAATAGGTATATATATTCTTCATCAAATCCTCAAGTTAACATGTTGCATCTTCACATTTCTTATTCCTCATGGGAACATTAACCAAGTTAGTTTTCTATTTTCATATCACATTATATCTATAATAAAATATCTCATATAGTTTTTTTATCATTGAAAAAATCATTATCCAGATGTATGACCTCTATATTCAGTATGTTTGATGGGTCATGTATGTACTTCCGCAATATAGATATAAAAAAAACATTTTTAATTTGTGAGGATTGGTGGAAGGTAAATGTGAAAAGCTACAATCCCTACATGATTCATAATCTCAATGTGACCAATATACATAGGGAACTGATTTTACTTATTTATGAATATCATATCATTAATCTATCTATAAATTTATATTAATATATTCTAACTAAAATTGAATTCTAGATCTCACTAATTATTTTTAACATTCCATTTATATGGACTCTGAGATTCCATTATGTATGCAGTTTATTCTATACAAGGATTAATAGGGATACACATAACATTATAATAGAAAGGTATTTTCATAATAGAATTTAAATATAGAATTATGTGGATCCAAACAATATTTTTAATATATTGAACATGTTTTAATATCTTCTCTTGAATTTTAATGGTCCTCTGATATTGACTATATATCTGAGGATGATAGGATGTAATAGAACACAACTATTTTTTAAAAGCATAGAAAAAAACATTATTGGACATAATGGTAATCCTCTAATCATAATAATTTATAATTTAATATCTATTCTAGGAATCCATAACTCTTATATAATTTAAATCTTATAATGTTGAATAATTGTTAAATATTCTCTATTTTTAATGAAGTGTGATGGATACTTCATGTAATTAAGTATAACCGAAATATAATTAAATATTTTAGACATTTTGTCGATTAAATTGATGAAATCCGTGGAGATGGTTTCACATTATCAATCTAGTTGGGGTAATAGTTATACCCTTTCATTATATTTAAATATCTCATCCTTAACTTGTTTTCATTCCTAGAAGAAGGATACATAGTCCACAATATTATTTCTCATGGTTTCCCACCATAAATACTCTTTTTGATCCCCTGAAATTTTAAAAATTCAATAATGAATAAATATTTATGAGAAATAATATTATTTCCATATATCCCAACTAAAATTTTTTATTTATTCAACCAATACTCATTTTATAGACATTTTTATTCCATTGTAATAAATGTTCATCTCAAGAACATTACTCACCTTCTTTTGTACCTCTATATCATTGTTTGGTTCTTAATTTATTTTTACATGGAAAGATGGGGGAACACTAATTTGAAAAAATTAATATTTTCCCCTTCCATTATGATTCCCATGTCCATACTTTTAAAATTAATAAGCATTATATCGTTTTTGATACTCGTCATAGATTTTTTACATGACACTTTTAATGCCAAGCATATGCTACCTTATTATATTTTCATTTATGATAATTTATTCCACAATAGTTATATTTAATCAACTCCAACTCTATTATCTAAATCATATTCAACTCTTTTTTATTGTAATATATAAATTATACTTTTTTTATTTCTATATATGTCACTCATTTCATTACAAAGAGAACCCCTCATTATTATTAAAGAGAAAATTACCACAAAAAAATCCAAAACAATTGTCAGGTAATTATCTCATTATCATTTAATTGGATTGTGGTATAGGATTTGACCAAATTATTTTAAATGGGGATGTATCACAGTCTCTTATGTGTTGAATCTCTATTGATCAAAAACCCTTTTACACTTTGAGTTTGTTCCTGTTCAGGTGAATTGAGTATCATTATCTTAGTTACATTAAATTCTCCCTACACTCACCTATCTAATTAAACATGACTCCAATAAAGATTATTTGGGAAGTTGATTTTTTTATCATGTGAAATTTTTCATAATGAATCCATAATATCAATCCAAATAATGAAATCTATAGATCTATGTCACATGTTATTTCACTTTATCATATACCACATGAACAATACTGATCACATATGATTTCTCTTTGTCTTTATTCTTAAGAGAATATAAACATTGTACATGATCATTAAACATCACATTTGAGTATTGGTAAAAATAATTCCCTTTACCCATAAATTTTAAAACAATTGTTTGGGTGGTTAATTAAATTGATCTTCCAATCCAGTTTAGTTACCAGCTAGCTTCTCTCCATCCAATCAACATTAAAAATCCTACTCACCTTCCTTTACACACTCCAACAATTTACTATTCCCCTTGATAATGTTAACATGTTTTTTAGACCCTTTGGAATTCTCTTATACTCATCTGTTCATCTCTATGGTTTTTAATGTTTAAATTTCTTTTTAATTCCATATTTATTGTATTATCAAAACTATGAGATTACTGGTTGACTCTAGTCACCTTTTATACCTTGATATAACATAGAACGATTTTTTCAGAACGTATATAGTATCTTATAGATAAAACACATTATATAAATTATTTAAATCCAGTAAGAAGTGATAAATATTACATTTTAGAAGGATTATAATTCCAGAATTGTATAATATAGTTCATGTAAAATTTTTGTCATGTTTACTAACAGATTCATCATCTTCATACTCTAGCTCAAGGAATTACTTTTCTATTATTATTTGAATAATATAAAAATATTACAAGTTTAAAAATAAATATATAAACACATCCCACTCCATAGAGTTAATTTTTTATTATTTCCATGTCATAGATATATTATTACACAATTACCCAAATTTAATTTCGAAATAATAGGCAAATTTAACAACCCTTAAACAATCTAAACAATGAAAAATGAAAAATATATTGTAAGTGTAACTAATACAATTTCTAAAAAAGTAGTCTATCAAAGGACCCACTAAATGAAGGTGGATATTTCCACATGAAGAATTTAATAAAACATCATTCCCTTAATTTATCTTTTTGAAGTTTACCTAGAGTCATGTCATGAGAAATATTATTTAGTATACCAATGATATTTTTCATTACATATCCAATAACATTTGGTTTCTTAGAAACGCAATCATTAATTTTTTCATCACATTCAATGTTAGTATAATTCTACATAGTTTTATCCATTAACCATAACATAAAACCATTGTAAGAGTTAAAATTATCATAGCCAGAAAACATATCAGCATCATAAATAATTGATTGGTTTTTGAAATCATGATGAATACTTTTTGTCTATGATACCATGGTCTTATACTTGGACATCCAAGTTCATCATCTATTCAAATCATTCCTAATGGTTCATGTAGAAAATTTAAATTCACAGATGAATATCATATGATTTATTCAAACTATATGGTATATCATTGGCACACCCATAGTACATTTATAAAAATCAATTTAATACCCTATATTACCAATTAATAGTTGTTAACCATAGGTGCATATGTTCTCCAGTTGAATCCTCATTCTAGTTTCCATAAGTTGATGCATGTTCTATAAAAACCATAATTATTTAATTACAATAACTTATAATTATCTCATATTTATTGGCATATAAAAAGGGTTCTCACTAATTTTTTATCATCATTCTTTCAAAAAATTTCTACGATGTTATTCGTACAAGCTCTAGTGACATAAACATTTCATATTAATTTTATCATATTATTTGATGAATATTCATTTCATAGAATTGAAATCGATCCTAGAACCAAAAATGTTTATTGTCTTTTAAATATTGGTTAAATAAGAAATAAATATTTAAAATATATAAAACATATCCTACAATGTTCTTCATAACAAGAATCTCTATTATATATATAATAATTAAAACCACTCATTTAAACATTGTTAAAGGGAAAAATAATAAAAGGGTCTTATTATATGATCAAAAATGAAAAGGAGGGAGATATGATTGATCATTTAAGACTAACGTGGTCATAATTGTTTTATAAAATGGACATAACATTTGAAAACCATACACAACAAATAATAGATCCTAATAATGTTACCTAGAATAAATATGTTTAGTTCATAAAACATAAATCATGAATGAGTAAAAAACATAGTTCATAGGAGAATATCATTAGGATATGTTCATTTTATAATATAGTGGAATAATTCAGGGAATAATAATTATTATAGAAATCATTTTCCTAGATAACCACAAAAAAATTCATCATATGTCATGAATGGTCTGACCACATGTTTACCCGTCTTGACCTTGGGATAACCCCTTATATAACCTTTTTTGGGATTGGAATAACCTTATGAACAAACTATTTTTGGATTTATATAATATATTATATAACCCTTGGTCTCATAAAAGATTAATATTTTACAATTTAATTGGATGGATATAATGGTTCCTCCATTACATATTAATAATACATTCATTTATATGCCACAAGATCATGGGAAAAAATTATTTTTTCATGAAACATTTACCCATGGAAATGAAAAAAAAATTATCATTATTTCACCATAATGACAAGGAACCTTCCTGATATAGAGTAAATATGGAATTATTGAATCATATCCCTTGTGACTAATAAGTAGCATCAAACTATGACAATACAGATGAAAATTCCTATTAAAATATTTTTGAAACATTTCATAAATTAAATTCCCTTTTCATTATGAAATCCCTTTTCTCAAATATAAAAAATTCTAATATTATTGAGGAAATATTTTCTTTTATTTGAACTATGTAAACATACAATCAAATAATCAATTAATATAGTGTTCATGTTTGTGGGAATAATCGTTCATATGATTTACATTAAATAAATGATTCTATCCACACATTCGTCAAAAATTACCGCAATTATAAACCAATAATTCTATTATTTGTAAGTATTTTTTAATAACATAAATCATGTTTAAAAATTAACTTAAAAAATAAAAGGATATTTTTAAGGAAATCAAGAAAAAATTTCAATAAACATGAATATGGAAGAGAAATTTTAATGCACCACCCCTAAAATCTAGAAGACATATCATTAATTTATTAAATTTGTATAGTTACATGCATAAATTCCCAATGGGCCAAATAGTTTATAAGTTTTTGAAAACCATATTACATAAAATATAACCATATTAAATTTTTAAATAGAAATTAAAACATGGAATATAATCAAATTAATATATGAGCATACATGATATCTTAATCTAATATTTAGACCTCATAACATTGCGAATGGAAACAAAATAAGGGTAATATATAATTCTCATTAATGGAACAAAAATAAAAAGAAATAATAAATTGATGAGAGTAATTCAATATGGAATAGTAGAAAAATAATATCATATTATATTCACATAATCTAGATAAGGCATAATCAAAATAGAATGGTGATAAACTAAAATGCATTCCATTTGGTTTATAAAATAAGAATGAAAATGTATCAAAAAATATGATGATGTAATAGTCTCATGGATAATAATAATAATAATAATAAATGATTTTTTAATAATGTTAATTATTACTTATTTGTTTTCATGTTTCCTTGATACAAGATACATCTACTATCAATATAATTCATTTTAAACTATTCTGATTTGGCTGGCGATTCATCTCATGAGACTACCGAAGAATCATGGTGATTTCATTTACAAGTCCCCAACATATAGGGAATTTATTAAATAGTACTAAATTAATGTATTTATTATAAAAACCATTCTATGTATATTTATTAATCGATTTAATTCAAAAAAAATGTGCCCTATAAAAATGTATACACAATGAAAAATAAAATATGGATTTATCAATAATTCCACAGTTATTCAAATAAATATCAATTTGAACACATTATGTAAGTATGATATGTGGTTTATGAAATAATAATATAAATCAACCAATAATATGTATATTTTGCGAAATATCTGATAAATAATTGATTGCAATAAATTGATTGTCCCAGGATAATGCTATAAATCAGAAAAGAATGTCATATTTAAATGGTAAATTTTACCCCTGGGAATTTTCGAGTTAAAACCCTTAGGTGACATAGTTCAATGTAAAAAATAAAACACAATTAAATTTTATTTAATTATTATATTAACTGACATCAGTGGAGTATGGACACCAAAATCAATTAAATTGGTGTATAATAAGAAATAAAACTCCATAGAATTTAAATTGAGACTATAACCCTTACATTGATTATGAGTTGTCACCTGGTATTTATCTTGATGAATAGAATGATTATGTTATTTATTTTCTAACATAAAATTGTCTTTTCTATTTTATTTTTATTTTTAGTTCACTAATTACAATTTAGTATACAACAACTTTAAAACTATTTTTAAAACATATGTTTTGACCAAATTAGTATTCTGTGTTAAAAAACATTGTAGGTCAATTATGGATAAAGGGGTCATTAAATAGAAATATCTCATAAAATAATAATTATATAAACATAATATTTTTACGAAAAAATACTGATTAAACAAATTATTAAATAAGGTATTGAAAAATGAACCAATGTTACAGTCATGGTGATAGTAGATCGTACGTATGCATGACCAACATTCACATTTTTTCAAGAAAATTATTGTAAGAAGGTATGTAACATTTTATCATATAGATTGATCATTATTCCAAAAAAATAATTTAATTTAATAATATATAATAATATATATAATTATTTATATGTAAAATTATTCACATCTCATTGTGGAGGTATTATTCAACACGTCTGTGGACGACGTTCCCACTTTTTATTATATAAAAATATTAATACTGAAAATGATATATTATATTTCAAAAATGTAATTACTTAAGAAATATAATATATATTTTATTTATTGAACATATGTTAAATTAAACACGTCCTTTATACGTTTCACATAATTGGTGATCGTATCACATCACTTTGAAGAGGCGGTTGTCTACACATCCACATATTATGTTATAAAATAACTCTTCCATCAATATTTCTAACAAGATATATGGTAATGAAAAACATGAACAATCATTATTTCACGATGTGCTAGTTCTTCTTACAAGAATTGTATGATCATTACTCCTTAGATGGATGTTTTCGTAACTATTATACATACCATTAGATTGAAAAACAATTTGTATATTTAGGATACTTATTATATATAAATGGGAAATAAAATTTGAGGTGTTTGGAATGAAAATAGAAAAATGTGCTTTATGAAGAATGTTACCTCTTTTCCAGGTAACCCTTTTTTGTTTTCACCAAAGGGATTACTTTGATTTATTTCTTGTGAAAAATTTTAGTTTACAGGTTGTATATAAGGATTCTATATGGCTATATAGGATGTGTTTTAATTGGAATATGTTTCTAGTATGAGTAAGAATGTTAAAGAGTGAATTCACTTTTATTGTGGCAAGAGGTGTGGCATTCTTGTAAATTTCAGAAAATGGAATTCCACCTATTTTTTTTCTAATATAATGTGGATCCAATAGTGGTAAAAATTATATAAAAGGTATTATATGGTATAAAAATGATAATCTAATGGATTCTGGAAGGTCTATTGGTTTTTTCCCTTTAGTTTATTGTTTAGTGCTTTGTTATGAAAATTTCTCTCAGGATTGTTGTACATAATTTTAATCACCCTAAATGATATTTTATTAGTAAATAATTAAGTATAAATCATCAAAATTATAAAATATATATTCCAAAATATGGATTCCATTTTTCCAAATTCAAATTTCCTAATTTTTTGATATTTTTTAAAATTAAAACCTATAGGACGGACGATATTGTATGTTTTAAAGTAAAAATGTTCAAAATGATGCGATGTGTTTATATTAAATTTAAAAGTAATTTTTTTTTAAAATAACAAAAATTGTATTAATTTATGAATTATGTATATAATTTTCAATTAAAACTATTAGAAAATATAATTTAACAATATAATTAAATTAGAAAAATAATCAATTTTGAATTAAAATTCAGTAATTTAACAATTTTTTAAAATAGATATATTTTAAAATAAAATTTTCAATTTATTAATAACCCAATATTTAGTTTTATCATATAAATATTATATTTATTATGATTGATAAAATCACAGTATGTTCTAAATAATAGATTTAAAATATGTTCCCCATTAAAAGGAAAAAGTGCACTTATAATAATATTGGTATTTATGCGTGATATTGGATTTGTTCTTATATTATAATTATCAAATCTATTGGATGAATGTATATAAAATTTTAGTTAGTATATAATAATTTATTTTAATTAATATCATTCAATAATAATAGTTTGTTTAATTTAGAAGGATAAAACACCATTGTGGGTATAAAAATTGTTTTCTATAAATTCATTCTCGTTATATTCAATTGGTAATTATTTTAATTTATAATTTATTTGTAACCTTTGAATTCATATTATATAAAAATCTACCATATATTTTCATAGAATATTTAATTGTATTCATATACTCCAATTTAATGACTAGGTTGTTTCTTAAAGAATTAATTAATAATTTTTTAATAACATATTGTTTTTTGGTAAAAATCGATCTTGCATGAAATGTAAGATATTAATGAAAGATAATAACAAATTTAATTCAAGATAAATAATTTTTTTGGAAACTTCAAAACATATAATAAATTTATTCTAATTAAAATAGTTTATATATGTTTCTATCTTCTTTTAATATATTTCCTTTCGTGTTTGGTGATGCATTTCATACACATTATTGAATAAAAGGTTATACATTATAATTTAATGGAATTAAAATATCTCCAACCGAATTAAATTATGACTGCAATATTTAAATATTCTCATCATAATAATTGGATTGAAATTATATAATTCCATTTATTAAATCTTATGTCACGAGAATAGTTCATACAAAATAATATTAATAAGAGTGGTTGATAAGTACAAAGGTCAAATGGAATAACATATTAATAGGTTTCTAAGAATGATTTAATTATTAAAAATTATATATATGTACATCTAGGAAGTGATGAAATATTTATATGGAGTGGTTGAAGTGATCAATCAGATACAAGTTACTGATAAATGGATATTTGATGTCCTCTAATCCATAAATCTATGATGATTTAAAATACCATTAGTTCAACATAAATAGAAGTATTATGATAACAATAATGACAAACATTATATAAAATTTAAATATAACAATCATATTCTGATGTGTAATGATAAAAATCACATTAACTAGAATGTTTTTTACCACAAAACCATGAACGTTGGTTTCTGAACAAAGGATATTGATATCATAAAAAATGATGATAATTGAAAAACCATTTTGTATCAAGTACCCTTTCCTTGAGTTGAGAAACTCATTCACTCACAAACGATGTAGTTTTATAAATGTTTCTATATTCATAATCTTTTCCTTTGATTTGTCTATGAACTACTTAAACGCCAACACATAACACATTATACTTAACATATTGAAGTGATAAATCCGACTCTAAAACCTCATATAAATATCAACATGCACAATTTCCCAAATTTTAAACACTTCTAAATGGATACTATCCAACAATTTTAGAAATAAGGTCACTAAATTTAGAAAATGAACTTATTATTAATCATAACAACATGAACTAGCACTTTAATCATTATATATTAATCTTTTGAACACCCACATCATCTATTCTCATAGAAAATGTAAATAACATTAATTATAATAAAACCACAGGGAAAGAATGTATTATTCTATGTTATGTAAGTAAGATAAATGTTTTTGGTTAAATTTCATAAATCCAAATGGGTTTTAAACTCCATAAATGATAGCATATACCACCTTTTCAACAAACCATTATTCTGATCCAAGGTAGTCTGTATGATCAAATATATTTAACCAAAAAAATAATCTATTTATTCCAACATCAATATATCACTATCAGGAATAATGTAATGGTTATATCTCCCTTAAACACTGTTTTTCCAAAAAAATTAACTTCATACAAAATAAGGTTTCTTAATAACATTTATCATATGTTCTAAAATAATAATAGAAATAGTTATGTATTAAAATCGTTATAGATTCCATAATAATAATAATAAGGATATCCTAAAAATATAATTAAATAACATTATCCCTTGTTCCAATCACAGAAGAAAATTAATCATTACACTTCAGAATTATCAATAACATAAATTTGACCATTATCCATTAGATTATTCGGAGGTCAATTTTTTTGATTCTTAAAGAATTATTTTCATAGTACCCCATATCATGTTATTTGTAACATAAAATTGCATCCATTTTATCCTTAATTTTTCATTATATAATATTATTACACCTTTATCAGCATTTATAACAAACACATTATCCATTCATGGATATACTGTGATGATTCTTTACACAATTGTCATAAGTGAGAGAATCATTATTTCCCTTATTTTATTTATATAAGTTTATTTCCATTGTCCCAATATTCACTTTCGTGCATATGAAACAATTAGAATGTAAATTAATGTTTTATTTTTGTAGAACAAAGGTATATCTCTTTGTATGATGAAAAATATGTGAATGTAGTTCCATTCATATTTTTTTTTATGAGCATCAAAAAATGGAACCATCATGCGGTCTAGGATGCATATGTAATCTGTCTCATAATGGGTTAACCTTGTATTTTTATCTTTATAACCTACAAAAATTGTTTCATTATTTTTATTTAATCTAATTAACATTCCCTTCATATCAATTATTCGATCATAAGGGATGTATTTATTGATGAATGTATCAGTGAATGTTCTCAATTCCATGTGTTCTGTTTCTTTTTCCTCCATATTATTTAGGATTAGGCACCACCACTGATTAGAATAACCATACAGATAGTAGAAAAAATGTTTTACCTTTTCTATTTCACTATTTCCCAATGGAGTAAATGTATTCTCTAAAGACTTTTCCAATTTCTCATCTAAAAATTTATTAGTATTCCCACTAAATTATTGGTCCTTATTCCGCATTTATCATTCCCAAAATGAAATTTTCTCTAGTTAATTGATTTATCCATTAGGGAATATTTATTTTTTGTAAAATTATTAAGCATACCTAATATATCAATAACTAATTTAGATAGAAAACCATCTATATCATATTTCTCAGTAGGACGCCCCCTAAATTTTTCTCAAGTATTGATTCAATTATTTCTTCCATGCACAATTTCCATACAATGGCATATAGTTTGTTGGATCATAACATTATATAACATAATTTATACTCCGAAAACGTGTAAGAAACTTATTTAAAATATTTTTCATTACAAATCTCATAACACGAAACATGGATTATGTGTGTATATCTATACTTTTAAATCCTTCATATTATTTTGAAATGAAATTGTGATCTTTCCTAATAATATCCCCCATGAGAGTCAAAAAAAGTTGTATAGTAATGCCTATTTTATTGTACCATGTTACACAAAGATAGTTCTGACACGTCAATTCAGAGTTGATACCCCATGGTACATCTATTGTAGATAAATATCTACATATACTATCCAAAAATGGAATTATTTCTTGGAATACCCAAATAATCTCCACATTAGAAAAAATTTGGTATTCGTTAAATACATAACCTAAAAGGGTATGTTAGGTTTATTTTCCGAAATCAATATATTATAAAACTATTTTCCAATGTTAATGATAAGCATTATCTAATACCAGTTTTAATGCCTAGACCCTAGATGCCTAGTGCCTACACATTAGTGTATTATATTAGAATGGACATATACTTTGACTTCCAATAGACCGAACAGTTTAGAAAGTTTTGAAAACTTCATGATATAAGTAATACCCATATTATTTTGGGAAATATAAAATAAAGCACATTACATAAAAATTTAAAATCAGAAGCACAATTGAAAGCTTAATCAAATATTTTTTCATCATTACCTGGAGAATGAAATAAAAATATAGGTCTTATAAGGTGCTCAGTAAGGAAAATTACGGATGAAGAGATAATAATTTAATGATAGTAAATTAACATGGTAAAATAAATAAAAGATAACACATTAAATTAAAATATTCAATACAAGGTATAATAAATATGTAAAGGAGATAAATTGAAACAAATGAAAAATAATCAATAAAATAAGAGTGAAAATTCATCAAAACATTTGATGATTGAATAATATCATGGATAATAATTAAAAATTAACAATCAATAAATTCAATTCATAAATATTGTAAATCATGTTTCTTATGAGCATGATACATTTTCCATCAATATAATATAATTTACACTATTCTTCTTTATCCATTTCATTCATCTCATGATAATACTCATGCATATGGGGGATTGCACTAACGGGTTCTTAACCCGTAGGGATTTGATTAAATAGTCCCCAACCTGAGTATTGTATTTAAAATTAATTACTTATATTTCGGGTTGTTTATTTAATTAAAAAACATTGTGCACTATATAAATGTATCTGTATTGTAAAGAATATATGGATTTTCAATAATTCTCCAGTTTATCAAATAAATAAACAAGTGAATAGAATATTTGAAAATATGGTATATAGTTTAAAAAATAAATAATATCAACGAAACAGGAATGTGTATATTTAGTAAAATATCCAATAAATAAAATATTAAAGAAATTAAATTTCTCCAATGAATGTTAACAATCACAAAAGAATATAATATTACAGTGGTAACTTCTTCCACCTGGAAATATTCAAACCAAAACTATAAGGTGATATAGATCAATCTGAAAACAAATAAATGAACTATAATATTATTATGATATAAAAATACAAATGGTATATATATACCCCTAAATAATGATATGTGGTGTAAGTTAAAAAATTAGTCTAAATGAAATACATGTTGAGTCAAAAACCCTTCCCTTGAGTCTGAATTTTCTCGTGTATCTTTATCTATATAAATAATAAACATATGATAATTACTTATTTAAATTAGAAACATTGTTAGTTTATTATTCTATTTACTTCACATATTTCAATTTTATTCAAATAATTAAACAATAATGTTTGCAACGATTGTTTTTTCTAAATTTGTTACGTGTGTTCAAAAATAACATTGTTATGTAGACTATGGTCAAATAGATCATTACATAGAGATATCTAGAACAATAATAATGATATAATTATCAAATAAATACAAAAATATTACATTAAATCCAATTATTAATTATGAATGTTAAAAATAGACCAATGTTACAATCATAGAGATGGTAGGTCAGATGTATGCATGAGTAATCGTATAATTTTTTAGGGAATGTTATTGAAAGAATGCATGTAACATTATATATTTGTATAAAGATCATTATATTATACGTATCAACATTTTAAATCATATATATGAATATATTTATTTCTTGTGATATTAATTGAATAACATCGCATTGAGGAGGCAGTTTTCTTCATATCCACGAATGGTATAATAACTTTTATGTCTGTCAAAAGGGTAATTAATAAAAAGATGTATTTTATTTCCAGGAAGTAATTTTTTCATTAATATCATAAATATATATATACATATATATTTGGTATAAATTATTTATTTAAAATCACCCTTAATAGATTCCTTGTAATGCTTGAACATATCTCATTACATTGAGAAGGAGGTAGTTCACATGACTTGAAATGATGTTATAATTTTATCACAAAACGAAAATAATAAAGGTATGTATTATATAGAAATTACATAAGAATAGAGATATAGTAAATATCATATATACATATATATTATAAAATAATATTTCCATGATAATTCCCACCATGATATGTGTAAAAGGGAAAAACGAACAATCATTGTTTCATGAGGCGGTAGTTCATCGTCTGTGAGTGGCAAGTCCATGAACCTTTAAAAAGAGATACATGTAATTGTTCATAGAACAGATAGAATAAAAAAAATATAAGAATATTTAGGAAACTTAAGTTATTATATAATGATAATAAAACAATTGTTGAGAAGGCAGGGAATGAAAATAAAACAATGGATATTGAGGAAGAATATTACCTCTTATTCAAGTAACTCAACTCAGTTGGCACCAACGTGCTTCCTTTGTTGGATTTCTATCCAAAATGGAAGAATATGAGTGGTTGATAATACTTTTAAAACACAATATGGGTATATTTTTTATTATCCATTGTATTTTGGTAATTTCGAAAATGGGGAGGAATGGTATCCTTTCTTATAATGGAGGAGGAGGGGCATTATTTTAAATTTTTTTAAATGGATTTCCACTCACACTTTTACCATGTCATGTGGAACCAATAAATGTCCATATTTGAAACAATAAATGATAATAATAATAAATATTCGTAGAAAATTCCTTTTGAAAATTTTATATGTTGTTTTGGGCCTTATTTATAAGGTTTAGTCTTTTGTTAATCAATTTTTCTCTTCTTTGTGGCATTTAATTGTAGTCCCCTTCATTTATTTTTATGTTCATAATCTAAGATGAAAAATCTATAAATTTTAAATTATGATTATTCAAAATATGTAATCCAATTTTTATAAACACCAATAAATTTACATGTAGAGATTAATATTAATTTAATCCAACACAAAGGAGGGAAATTTTGTTTTTTAAAGTAATGATATTCAATATCATAAGTTTTTTTATATCAAATTTCAATGTGAAATTGATTAAAATTAAATAAATTAAATCAATTTATATATATTTGACATAAATTTATTTTAAAACCAAATTAAAATATAATTTAGCAGTATAAATAAATTATATGAAAAAGTGGTTTTGAATTAAAACTGAGTATTACATTATTCATTAAAATATGATTTATTTCAAAAAGATAAAAAGTGCCAAAAACGAATTTTTATGTTTCAATTTCAAAGAGTAATTTTATTTTTTCATATAATATATAGAAATTTTTCTAAAATTGGATCCCAAATATGATCACAATTAAATCTCAGTAAAACATGTGTTATAAAAATATACATTTTTATGTGTAATAATGTGTTTTTTCTTAACTTATTCATATCTTATTTGTTGGATGAATATCAAAAATATATTATTGATTATATAATATTTTAATTTCATTAATATATTTAAATAATAGTAATTATTTTATTTGTGAGTATAACACACCTTTGTGATCATAAAAATATTTTTCTATAAAAACATTCCCTTTATATTAAACTTCTTCTATTTTAGATTTCTAATTAATTTTTAACCTTTGAAATAATCTTATATTATTATAAACCATATTTTTTTATAAGTTAGATAATGGTATTAATATATTCTAATTTTATATCTATGTTAAATCCTACTATATTGAATAATAATGTTTTATTAATATATTGTTGTTTGGTGAAACTCAGTCTTGTGTGTAACAAAAGCTATCGAAGAAAGTGAATCCTTCATGAAACACAAGCTAAAATGGTGTTAAATTCATTTAAATATATATAATATGTAGCATCTATTTAAAATATTTAACATATTATAGAGTATTAAAATATTATATTCCCTTATGCACTAGGTGATGTGTCTTATACACTTTACTTCTTATAATTTTTTTCATTATAATTTACAGACATTAAACCAATATTAAATGATAAAATTCATAATTATATTCAATTTTTATTAAAACATTTTTTCAATGTCATAAATTTTTAATGTGAAGAAAATGAGAGGGAAACATACAATCCCCAAAAATAAACATAGTATAAAATATATAATATTTTAGATAGATATGTCTTATAATTTCATCATTATAAATTTATGAATAAATAATATCAATTTGAATGAGATTTTAACATAAAACCCTTAGTATAAATATAATGTGTTTCATGTGCGCTCTAACCTCTTCATTATTGAGAAATGTTCTTTGGTTTACAATTAATTCCATGAAATTATGGTATTATGATATGTACAAAGCCTTGCATTACAAAATATAGACATTACATAACTGTTGTGGAATACATAAACATTATCATGAAATATTTCCAAAGATGTAGTTCGTATACTGCCTCTGGGAACATTGAATCATAAACATTGTTACATAAGTAAGCTAAATAATCTCCCACTATGTTCTTTAATACTAGCTCCCTTCTTAGACACATCAAACATAATACATATCTTGATAACCTTGGGAAGAAAACATAGAAAGGGGTGATATCAAATTCTTGGTAAGGGTAAACAAGGGAGACATGTATGAATAAACATTTCCTTAAGGTAATGAGAATATGATCATAAAAATAGAAGATCATTCCCTACATATCATAGATCATACACATGAATCCTAGAATAATTTTTGGTATTTCATAAGACATGAATAAAAAAGAAGTAATAGACCTAATCTAAGAAATAATAACATATGATTAAGACAATGAATTTTGCAAACACATAATAATATATTTATTCCCATAATATTCAAGGCATCATTGCCAATACCATGTTAATGGAAAAAGAACATTACTGTAATCATTGAATCCTCGTTCTAGCCTTACATTACATAATTGAGTAAACACTCATTCCAGCTCTGTATTACGGAACAATGTAAACCCTCATTCCATCCTGATATTATTGAACCGAGTAGACCCTTATTCCAATCCCGTATTAATAATCCAAGTAAAATATTGTTCTATACCTGAAATACTGAATTGAGTAAACCCTCATTCTAGCCCTATTTATCTCATGACATATAAATCTTTACCCAATGCATTAGATGGAGATATAGGTCCCAGCAATCACATAATAAAATGACACATACATGATCAACAATATCTTAAATAACATATCATAACCCATGAAATGAAATGGGTATCATAAATTTGTAACCATATATTAACATTCATAATGTGATAGGTTTCATATTAATTTTTTCATAAGCATAACACATGAAAAGAAATGGGTTTCAATAGCATATAACATGTGAATGAGAAATAGGTTTTATAAATATATTGACCGTCAAGGATAAATGGGGTTCATAAAGACCATGTAATTATGTGTAACACATTCTTAGAAAACTTATGAATGGATCCATTAGATTACTTCATATAACAACATGAGTAACATCAATAGATGTCATTATAGATAGAAAATAATTTTGAAATATACTTTAAAAACATTTCTTTAAGGAAAATATACTGTCTTTTTAAAAAAAGGATTTTCTTTACAATAAACCATTTGAATATAATTTTATAAGAAAATAACATGTAAAATTGTATGGAATGAATGAAATAATTTAGGGAAGATTTAAAAAAATTAATATAGGCTTCAAAACATTTTAAATACCTTTTTCATTGAAATCACATTAAATCATTTATTAAACACTTGAATATTTTTTGTAAAATATTTTATTGATAATAATTTCTAAACATATAATGAATGAATGTAAACATTTTGAAAATCACTTTAATTTAAACCTAGTAAAATAATATTTAATACATTTTTAAAAGAATTTACCTTCAAAACCTATATACATTTTTTTAAAAATAATTGAAAACACTAAGAAAACATTTTAATAATGCTTGAAAACATTTTGAAAAATAATTCCTTGAAAACATGTAAATGAAGATTTAGAAATTTTGAAAAAAAATCCTGAAAATTACATTTAAAAAAAATAAATATTAACCATTATAAATATAAAAAGGATCATCAATGAAATGATGGTGACTTAATACATACATGTCGTAAGAGGTGAAAATATCATTCCTTTCACATGATAAAATAGAAAAGAAAGTGATTGTTCAAAAAGTGTCATGAATATTAACTATATCTCATTGGTAAAATACAAAATGTGTAAAAATTTATTTTAGTTGTTATAGTGGAATGGTATAATATTCTAGGAAACTCTTTTAAAAAAAATATATTTCTTACCATACTGAGGGTAATGTTGGGACTTCATAAAAATGATTTACTAACAATATTATATACCAAAGAGTAGATAATGTTACCAATTCTTGAGTATTTAAGAAAATAAAAAGGATAGAGAACCTCATAAATATTCATCAGAGATGGAGAAGAAGATTTATTAATTGAATAATAACCATAAAAATATCAAAAATCAATGATATTATCTCAATAAAAACTTATAACATGGTATCATGGGATCAAGGTCTCCATGTAAGGAAATGATTTTAAATTAATAATATAATTTCATGAAAATATTCAGATTTAGGATATTGAATTTTAAATGGAATTATATGAAATGTGAGAAAAATGTTTATGTGCCTATCAAAACATTATTCTCAATGAAGGAAAATTGAGACAAAAACATATTTTTAAAAAATTTGTTAACTTTTGAAAATTATTCCCAATGAAATAAGGACAATAAAATTGAAATTATAATAACCATAAATTTATTAGCATAATACATAGAATAAAATTAGCAGAAGATCAAACAGTATGAAAATGTTAAAACTGGTGAACATAGCTTGTATCTCACAGAAATTAAAAGTGAGATGAAATCCCATTTCCTTGTGTCGTGATTCTATTTGTACTCATACAAGCTTTCTCTATAATAAATATAACATTATTATACATATTTACAGATTAATATTATTATTTCAATTATGAAATATGGTTTTATTATAATCATATATTACCCACATGTTAATGATCCTACATTAAAGTTTCACTTCATATAATATTCTCTTTTATCTTTCGATGTATCTTAATTTCTTATATCGTTGATCCTTATACATATATAATGAGTCCAAATTGTTGAAATGATATAATTATTATCTATATCTAGTATAATTATTTTATATTTATTTATATCATAATTATTACGTAATGGAATACCACATTCATGGATACGGTAAGTCGTACGTACGCATTTATGATTTTTACCATTTTTATTATCCTATTGAATTAAAGTATGTAAATGATATATATATATATATAATTGTTATATTATAATTAATATATCATATATATATATAATATTATTTCATTAAACACATCTTAAGACATTTTCTGTGGTGTTTGAATGAATCACATTGCTTTGAGGGGGCGTTAATTCCAAATACACAAACTAGATTATCGTATTAACACCCAATGGAATGTAAAAATAACTGTGTATAAAAATGAAAACAAATATTAAGGAAATAATAAATGTTATATATTACATATTTAAATATATTTATTATCTTAATTTCCACCATGATAAGTGGTAAAGGAGAAACACACAATCATCATTTCATGAGGCAGTAGTTTTCATTACACAAAAACAGTATGTTTAACAACCATTCGATAGAGGCGTGTGTATGTGTAGATCCAAAAAATTGCATAAAAAACTTATATATGTATTATATTGTTGTGGTAAAACTAATAGGTAATAATGTGATTTTATGGGGTACATAAAGAAAATAAATTTATGGAGCTACAGAAAAGATGTTACCTCTTAATCTGGTAACTCATTTTGGTTTGTGTCAAAAGGCTTATGTGAGAGGGTTTCTACCCAAAAAAAGATTCATGGTCAAAGGGATTATTTTTGGGAGGATACATGGGATGGTATTTTGTGAATATAAAATGTTTTAGAGGTCTATGGAATGGGTAGAGTTGGTGTAATTTTATAGGGATAGAAAAGGACTAACCTGGAATTTTTTGAAACAAATTAGGTGCACACATTTTCTTACCATTCAAAAGTCATACCAAACAAACCAAAATAAATACTGGAAAGTTAATGGTTGAAATATGAACATTACATGGGTTTTATTCACGTTTCTAGGTTATTTGGGCCCTTAATTTTAATATTTATTTTCTAATTAAGCTTCCTTTGGCCTTAACCGTTGTAATTAATTTTAATCATATTTTCTAATCATTTTGGAATAAAATTAACATGGTATGATTAGAATATAAAAATTAAAATAAATAAAATTGTGTATTATTTAGTTTTTAAATTTCAATCATGGAAGAGGAAAAATTAACATTAGTGTTAATCTGGCAGACATGAAGAAATAAAAGGATTTTAATGTAGAAAAATTTTCAAAAACATCTTAATATTTTTTAATTAAGTATAAAATTGAAGTTGAGCTTAATTAATTTAGTTTTATTAGTATATGTAACATTCATATAATTTTACCTTAAAAATATATATATAATATCATTTATCATTAATTTTTAATTAGATCAAAATGCAGGTTTTAACTGAAATACAGTATTTTCACTATTCAGCATAAAATGAAGTATCACTTAAAAATACCCAAAATTCAACCTAGGTTAATATAGGTGGTATGAATTCAAAAATTATGTTTATTTTATCCAATTAAATATATTAATGAATCTAAAATTAATTTTATTATTATAATTTATCCATTCAATAAAAAAATATTTAACATCAAAGGACTTTTCCAAAAATAATATCATTCATTATCAATATGTTTTATTTTTATAAAAAACAATACTTGAAATGTTATTATAACTAAAAATATCATGTAGGTTATAATTAACTTATTTAATGAAATGTTTGAATTATTATTATATATATATATAACTATTTCTTGTTTCATGTGAAATTTAAAATATTGGAAAGGTAAATTAATTTGAAAAAAATATTTCTCCGAATCTCAGTGGGTTACATGATCGATATAGGACCTCAATATTGTTGGTAGGAATGTTAATATATTATTGGGGAATTTATTAGATTATATAAAATGATAATTATGTATCTAACATATAAGAGATGTGATTTCCTTTTTTAAGGGTAGGACATGACTCACTTGCAATATTTTGAAGGTCTAAAATATAATATTGTCTTACTCAAACCAAATGCTTTCAAATGGAAAAAGAATAGAATATAGGATAAGATTATATTTAAATTTCCACTAGTATTACGAAATATACAAGTTTATGTGTTAAAAATATCCTTAAATGTTGGAATACCCACCCCTCTGTAAGATTAGTTTAACTATAACCGTGGTAATAATTAATTTTATTTTACTATACATTATGAAAAAATTTAATGATTCCTCGTAAAACATTTTACAAAGAATTCCAAATATCGAATCAATTTTATAAAAATAAATTTATATCATTTTCTATAATTTTATTTAAAATAAACCCACATACCATGATGAGAACTTTATATAATGAAAAATGAATTTTTAACTATAATATTATTTTTTACAAATATTAAGCATAAGATAGACTCATGTGATATTTTTGGAATTATTTTTAATCAAAACAATGTAATGAAATTTAATAATAATTTTAAAACATAATGGGACTTTGAAAATACATTCACTGAAATGATAATTTTCTATAAAAGTAGTATTTTGCACTACTCATTGAAAAATTAATCTTTTTAGAAGGAAAAAAAATTTCACCTTAAGATAATATTGATATTCTGATTTCAATAATGAATAATTTTTTATATTTTACATCTAAAAATTCAATAAATTATTTTTAATATAAAATCCCAAAATTGATCAAAACCAATTTTTGAAGAGAATATATTTTCGAATCATAAAATAACATTACTAAGAATTGAGAAATTATTTATTATACAATAATCAATACATATTATTTGTCTTTATATTTTTACATATTTTTCATAGAGTATCAAATACTAATCAAACCTAATAATCCAATGAAAAGTTTATAATGTTATGTAATATCATTGTTCTTTTAGAACTGGGATAACATATAAGGAAAGCTATCAAATACATCATGTTTATTTTTTTGGAAATAATTATATTGTATTTGGGAGAAACATTAAGTAATTATTTTTTGACTACTATAAAACACTGAATGAAAATAATATATACTAAAATGCAATGATTGTTTAAAAATCTATCAACATCACTAAAGAAAATATAATTTACACTAAAGAAACATGTTTGAAATATTTTGATATATTATGATTTTTTTAAAATTTAATACATTTTAGAAAAATAAATTGGTATAATATGATGAAAATTTATAAAAACATTATAGTCAAATAATTTAATATAATCATTAAATTAATTAATAGATTATATGTAATGTCAATTTATTTATTCATGGCTATAAGAAAATCCAGGGATCGAATACTAGAAATCCCATTAAGGGATTTATTATGTAGGAGGGCCGAAAACAATTATGAAGACAGTGTATGCAGCCTTGCGGAGGCCAAGGCGATGTCTTATGGCCTCAACCTTTGTCATGTCAAAGGGATCATTTTATCCGAGGTGGAAATCAACTCCCAAATTCTTCACAATGATATGCATGGAAAGGGCCCCATCCTATGGTCGATCCATTACATCATTAGGAAATGTAGGGGCATGATTTGCGAAAACTCTAAGGTGATCCATACGTGGAGAGAGGGGAACAAGGTCGATGACCACCTTGCTTCAATTGATGTCTCCAGGCCGGATCCCATATGCTTGCATAATTTTCTCACCATGAAACCGGAGGGGGTTAACCTTGTGGGAGGGGATGCCCTCAGCCTCAATTATTTTCGACCTCTGTAGTCCATTTTTACTCTACGAATTTCTTACTCTCTTTTGAGGTTTTCTTTTTTCAGTAATAAAAATTTACATGTTAGTTGTGTGTGAAGTCCTAAGGACATGATAATTCAAGAAGTTCCTTTTATCCATCAAAATCATAGGGCCTTTGGGCCATATAATGTTGTTCCTATGTGTCTTGTGTGTGTGTCTGTGTGTGTGTTCGAATGTAACAATATTCCAGAGCACCATATGTATATATAATTAAAATATAAAATAATAAATTATTATAATTTTATTTTGAAAAAAATGAATATTTTTTGAATCCATAATATAAAAAATATCTTAAGGTGATTATTTGACATTTTACTAAAATATCATATATATTTTTAGAATTGTAAAAACTTATTTATTTTTAAAGAACATTCAATTTATAAAATTTACACTATATAAAAATGAATTCATATTTTATGAATCATTTTTTATATTAAAAATATATATTTAATAAGAAATATAATTCATTTAAATATATAATCATGAACTTTTAAATCTATGGATGATATTTTGTAAACCGATGATATATTTTTACTAAAATAAATAATATATTTCATCATTTAGTTTTATCATTTATTTACAAGGTTTAAAAGATTTTTTTTCATAAATAAAAATAAGCATCATTTTATATGTAGTAATTCAATTAATTCTTTTCTAATCAGAATACCACTTTATCTTGGTTTAAAATAATTATTCTTCATCAAAAATATTTTTATAAAAGTATTTTTTTTCATTACATTTTGTAAAAATATATTTTATGTAATTTTTACGACATCATGAGAATAAATATTAAAAATTTATTTCAAATATATAATCAGTATATTCTGATTTTATAATGAGTTCAGAATCATTTTTTAGTCATCAAAAATAGTAACAATAGTAAAACATTTATTACCCTTGTCTGGTTAAAATGTATTATCATGGGCTGGTTAAATTATGAGATAAGGATTTAAATATAACATAAACATTTCTATATTTTTTTATATGAGTTTATTTTAACCATAAAATATCATATTATTTAATTTAGTCAAAATTAAATCCACATTCCATGAGAATGAAAATTTTAATAAATGAAAAAACAATAACAAATAACAAGTCTGATATAAAATAAATATGAATTAAATGAACAATGGTTCCCTATGAGCCAAAAAATGAGGGAACACAAATACTTAATATACCTTAGTTAGTATAGTTTATCATTCCGGGGAAATTCCTAAATATATCAAGAGGGGACCTTACACATTCATCATTTGATAATCTTTTTAGGCTTATAAATGATGTTCTAAAGTATATAACTAACTTGAAAACCCTCAACATTCCTCGTAAATGGAACAAAAAATATGTATTTTCAATTCCATGGGGTATTGAGTCCCCATAATCATATCTAGGTAAAGGCATCACTCAACACTCACTAAAAATAAATAGGATACCCAAGAATATTAAAAAAATATGAAGTGAGGAATCAAAAGAAATAAAATTATAAAAGGAACTAAATATATCCAAACTCATCCACCCTTTTATGTGATGTCCCAATTATACATTTAATCATATTGTAATGGCCCAGACCTCTCTGGTCTAATCCATTGCGAAAATCAGGTGAAAGAGGAGATTCAGGAGGTCAAGGTGACTTATCCCCGTCACTTTTCCAATTTTCCAGTTCAGTGAACAGATCCAATGGTAAATAGTTTCAAACAGTACAATGGTAACCTTATTTGAATAGTTCATCAGTGACGGTAGGTGAAAAGTGTCATTAGTAACCTTCTTGGAATAGTGTCATCGGTCACCCTTGGTGAACAGTGTCATGAGTAACTTTCTTTGAATAGTTCCATCAGTGAATAGTCTTATCGCTGAGGTCTAACGGTAACCTCTTTTTCTGTTTCCAAATTTCAAATTCTATGATCAATTCCGTCATTGAACAACTATATTGGTAACATCTAATGGTAACCTCCCTTTCTATTTCCTAATTTCTAATTCTAGGAAGAGTTCCATCGGTGAATAGTTCTTTCGGTAACCTCTAACAGTATCATCTCTTTCCATTTCCATATTTCCAATTCTATGACCAGTTCCATCTGTGAGGTCTATCTGTAACCTCTATTTCCTTTTCCAAATTTTTAGTTTGTGAACATTTTTTCCAACATCATAAATATTTTCCCATTTATTGTTTCCTATGTCATAAAATGCATTTAAAACATTAATTTAAGGACTCTAAGGCTGATTCAAAGGCCATAACTCCTATATTAATTTATCATACGGCTCGGGAAATTTTTTCTTTTTCAAACAATGTGATTTAATGTGATCACCTTTTAATGAAAAAACCTAGCGTATCTTAAACCATAGCTTCATTAAATCTTCTAAAGGGATGAGATATCTTTATCCCTAGTTTATCCGCCTTGTTCTCAAATATGAGATTCTAGAACCTTTCATTCTATTCTATAGGGGTTTTTAATTCATGCATTCCCAACTAGGATTGGTTCTTCTCTATTTTGATGCAACTAACTAGTATAAATCAATCTTCAATATATGTTATGATCTATCACCATTATTTTGGGTTTGTCTCCTTATGAATTTTATTTCCCTATTATGGTATGTGATGTCTATAATTCTAATGGATTTTTCTTGGGTTTTTGTTGGTGTGGTTGTACCATTGCATCCTCGAGTGGATATAGTTTTCACGGGAGGAGGCGACCACGATTTTTTGTTTGGATAGTTCATGTAAAAATCACGACAAGAACCATTTGATTTATGGGATTCATTTCTTCCCTTTTATTTTATGTGCAACTGTATAGTTATCATGTATTATCCCACTGGTTCAGAATGGAATTGACATAATAAATATATGAACCAGATAAATTAATTGATATCAATTGTATGTTATTGCCACTTGTTTTTCTATATAGTGTGACATCTATACATTCTTCATATAGTTGTTCATTTGTGATGGAAATTGGTAAAGAACATAAACTAAAATTAATTGATAATTGTCTGGATAATGATTAATAGGTATGTAAAAAAATTTGGTTCTTTTTCTAATTTGATGTTAATCAAATTGGTGTAGTAATCATGTTTAATTATTTTTGATAACATATTGATTTTGTTTCCCAAGTTTGTAACATGCGAATAATAATCAGTAAATCCAATATGAATTAAGGAACCATTTTTTTAAAAAAAGTATAATTCCTTGTAGGGTCCCGAGTTGCCCCATTGATTGTTAAAGGGACAAGAGACAAATTGTTAAGATGGGTGTTTTCATACTACTTGTGTTGTGATGTGATCATGGATAGATCTTGTTGTTTTTGGGGGCATGGAGGCCTTTTTATTGTGGAAGTAGTTTATCCCTCGAGTGGCAAGATGCATCAGTTTACGCATATTGGTGGAAGGGAGGACACAAGGGATGATGGAAATGGTTGGATGTGAATGATTGTACATTTTCTGATTCTTATTGGTTTTTTATGTGCTTTACATCTCCCCACTACTCAAGGAATCTGGTCTTACATACCAATATTCAAAAAGGGGATAAGACGCACAGGGTATTCCAATGTCTTTCTGTGTTTAGATTCTCAAGGGAGAATGAGTCTACACACTTTCTATAGGTGGAAAAGACTTGACAGATAGTTTATCTATTCACCATTTTGAGCCCCCTTGTAATTATTAGCAGATATTTATTTTCTAAAATGCTTTAGAATATGGTAAATTATTATTGTAAACAAATAATTTAATAAATAATCTTAACCCTTGGGGTTTGGAGCTTGATGGGGTGTAATGTTGAGGTTGTTATTTGACGGAACAATGTATGTTGGATGTGATTCTAATGAAATTTAATTTGAATTTGTTAATTGTTAATTAATATTTAATGATTTAAATAACATAATGTGAAACTAATAAAAATTGAATGAAATAATGTATTAAAACTCCTTATATTGTTTTGTGCATATAGAAAACCTATTCTTAGAAGTGGAAGCCCAGAGTCAGGGAGGCATTAGATTCAGTTGATTCTATGACTAGGTTATGCCCATAGTGTGGTTGTGAGATATAGTATATTCCATACTTTTTGTGTTTCTATATTCTACTCCACCCTATCATTAAAGGCAACTGAAACCCCTGGGATTCTAATCACTGGGGAGGGGTGTGTTTTCCCCAACATTCCTGTGGGAGGATGAATAGCTGACTACCCCCTTAGGCCCCACTCTCTACTCATGGTAGTTACTTGTGATGGTAGGCACAACGGTTCGTTTTCCACATATATGTGTGTAGAGGGATGTAATGGCATGTGGTTATTCACACACAGATATTCTGGATATAGTTTCCTATGGACTACTATAGGTGTAATGTGTATTGGCTGTGATGGCTTGAGGATCCTTACTATGTGTATGGGAAATATTGGCTTGAGGTATAACACTGGGCATATGATACATGTTATGTGGGATGTGGTGGCTCCCAGAAATTAATTGGTAACTTTTCAAACATGGAATTGGTGGTTTTGTTGCATGAGGTGCATGTTGTGGTGCTTCTCCTAAGTGTCTGTAGGCTAGCCTTTTTTGAGAGAGATGCTCAGGACGTGTGACATTGGGGAAAATCGGAAAACCAATGCTAAAGTAGTAGTGTGGTACCCTTGATATTCTTTATTTTTTGATATATTATGGTATGCGTTACATGGTTAGAGTACCATAGGTGAGGCTTGGAACATAGTATACCTTTTTAGGTGATGAGTTAGTATAAATTTTTGTTCACTGTGATTTAGAATGATTTTGTTACTTTTTCATGAGAGTCTTAGAGGAGGATAATACTGAGTATACTGTTATACTAACTCTATGTATATACAAACTGCTTTTCAGGTCACTTGGGGAAGGTCGGAGATCAGGTTGGTTACTACTAGCTTGTGGTTTCAGGAGCTATTCGGGCTTGTGGTTGCTGCTGTTTTACTTTCTTTTTGGGTACTTGCAGTTTTTTCCCTTTTAGCTGTCATAGTTTTGCATGAAATTTCATATATGTAGTAGGGATTTGATTTACCATACTGGTTGAGTTGGATTTGGTTGGTTTCTCTCTTATATCTCTTCCGCATGTGTTCTCTTATAGGTTAATGCCTCCCATTTGTGTAATAACTATACCCTCGGTGCTAGTCGCCAACTCGGGGCCTTCTAGAGGTGGGACTCGGGGGGTCATTATCTCCCTTTACACATAGTCGGCCCAAGAGGGGTACATTTTCTGAGGACGGTGTCATGACAGTGTGGCATCAGAGGTAGGTTGAGAGATAGTATAGAGTTAGGCACAGATGAGGTAGCATGGGTTAGTAGGGAAACTATGTCATTCATGTTTAGTAAGTGAAGAAAACATTGGAGACTGGGTAAGACATATGAATTTAAGTACCCCTATGATCTGATGTATGGATTTTTATGTTTACAATGGATACTAAACAAGATGGTACTAGATGCAGGGTAGAGACCTAGGAAAGGATCATGAATAATTCATCTTTCTGCCTATGTTAGAACGGGTAGACCTTGGTATAGGTTAACCTAAAATCAATGAATGAAAAAAAATTAATTAATTAATGTTGATTCTATCATATTCTAGGTTTAGGAGCTCTAACTATTTCATATTTTCCAGGTATGGCTCTTGGTCGACGTCCTCGTAAGGATCGAATAGATGTTGTCCAGCTGATTGGCATAGGGTAGAGGTTGAAGATGATGACACTTGTAGGAAGACACTCTAAGATTTTCAGCGCCAGAGTCTGTAGAAGTACAGGGGATCCATTTAAGAAGCAGTCACGAATGACTGGTTAGAGGATGTTGAGATCGGCTTCGGTTCGATCTATTTTGGAAAGACCACTAGGTTTCCATGTTTGTGATGACATTGCATGGAGTAGCAAGGCATTGGTGGTTCTTTTTCCTTGGGGATTGTGAGAAGTCAGCGATCTCATGGGAGGAGTTCCGCGATATGTTTATAGTTGAGTTTCTTTCTATTTTCGTGAAGGATTCTAGTTAACAAGAGCTTAATACCATTTGACAGGGGAGCTCAAGTGTGTGGGAGTTTGGAATCCATTTCAGGGACCCTTTACGATATTCTTCAGACCAGTTTCCAGATGAAGAGCATAGGGAGAGGAATTTCAAGGAGGAATTGGATCCAAAGATCCAGTGCGAGGTCATCAAATTTATGCTGAAGACATATCTTGAGGTGTTGGTGAGGGAAGAGGTTGTTGAGAGGAATTTGGCCAGAACCAAATCATCATGAGAGAGGAGTCATCAAGATTCCTCACGAAGGAGAGTTGTGGTCCGGGTTTCCCGGTTATCCGGGAAGAAGAGTTTCCATTCGGCCAGGGGTAGGTCCCAATCCTTCACATCTCAATTCTCTAGAGGTAGAAACACTGAGGCTTATTCCAAGGGACCAGGAACATGTTTTTAATATTTTTTTAAGTTCATCAGCAACAGGAGTGCCCTATCTTTCAGAGGGGTCATCGTGCACCTGGAGCTCCAATCCATGTTTCTCCATTTAGGCAGTTCCAACTGAGGCAGCAGTAGCAGGATCGCCCAACATTAAATCAGAAGTGGGTAGCTAGGGAAGTCAGAGGATAGCCCTTTGATTCTCTTGGTCATTAGAGTGAAGAGCGTGGCCATGGTGGTGTTCGTCATCAGGGACAGAGAGGCTGTGTAGGAGGTTGTGGTCAGCTTCATTCTCTAGAATTTCCATCTCTAAGCTAGCTAAACATCGTTCGAGGTTCCCTTTGATTTTTTTTCTACCTTAGTGTATGCCTTGTATGATTCAAGAGCGACACACTCATTCATATCTCCTACCATTTTCCATGATTTTTGATTATGTACAGTGGATTTCAGTGCCCTTGGTGTTGACTATTCCAGTTGGAGGTTGAGCTTAATTGATTGAAGTTTGTAAAAATTGTGAGCTTGTGTTGGGGCTGCACCGCTCTTGGGGAGATTTCATATGTTTACGAATAAAACCATATGGTGTCATCATCAGCATATATTGGTTTTATATAGTGTAGGCGATCGTGTATTTCTTTAGGAATAAGGTTGTTTTTTTTTGTGTGGATGGAGAGACGTTGGTGTTTGTTGGTGAGTGAGAACCTCAGATGGGTTATAGGCGCATTCTATCCTTATCATCTATGATGAATGATATAATATTGAGTTGTTCAGAGGTTCAGTAGTTGGTGTTTCCTAGGTCCATAGAAGATTACCCGAATTTCTTTCCAGAAGAGGTTGTAGCATTACCCCCTTGACGAGAGATCGAGTTTGGGATCGAGCTACAACCATGAGCATATCATATCTCTATGTATGGCCCCTTCTGTGTTATGAGAGATACATATACATCTTGATGGTCTATTAAATTGAGGTTTTTTTGGCCATGTGTTTCAACATGGGGTGAACTAGTTATGTTCATAAAGAAGGTTGACAATAGTTTGTGTTTGTGTGTTGATTATCGCTGCATAAAGAAATTGACCGTAAAGAATATATATCATCTTTCGTGTCTTTATGATTTATTTGATCAACTAAAGGGTGAAAATGGTTCTCAAAGTTCAACATGCAGTTACCATATCATCAAAATTCTACAAAGAATTAGGATAACCTGTAGACTTTTTTACATTGTCTTCATGGGCATTTTCATTTCGTTGTAATGTTGTTCGGCGTGACAAATGCTATAGTTTTTTTCATGGGTTTGGTGAACGCATTGTTCTGTGAGTACTTGGACAAGTTTGTTGTGGTTTTCTTAGACAAAATACATTTGTACTCAACATCTAAGGAAGAGCATGCAGAACATCTACACGTTGTTTTGGGACTTCATCATCAACATCAGCTGTTTGGGAAGTCGTTGAAGTGTGAGTTTTGTGCTCGAGAAGTCTTTTTCATGGGACATGTTGTGTCCTAGTAGGAAGTAGTTATAGACGCATAACAGATAGAAGCATTTGTGTCTTGTGAAGCCACCAAGACAGTGTCAGAGGAGCGAATATTCCTTGGTCTTGCAGGCTACTACAAGAGGTTTATAGCTGATTTATCTCGATTTGTGACTCCTTTCATAGCATTGACTAGGAAGGATCAGGAAATCATATAGACTGATCAGTGTCAAGAAGCATTCTATAATCTATAGAAGAAGTTATAAAGTTGTCTGGTTCATTGTATTGTAGCTGAGGGAGTTCAGTTTGATGTTTTATGGGATGTTTCTCATCTGGGGTTGGTCTGTGTTCTGATGCAGAAAAAATCCATTGTTTCTTATGGGTTTTGGTTGTTACGTCCCCCTAAACACAACTATTCCACCCATGATCATCAGTTGGAATCCATGGTGTTTTCTCTGATGTTGTGGAGACATTACCTCATTGGAAAGTTATTTGTGGTCTTCACCGATCATAGGAGTTTGAGGTATGATTTCTCCCACCTTGACTTAAACTTACGATTGTGTTGCTGGATGGACTTTTTATAGGAATATGACATTGAGATATCAGATACACCTTGAATGGGAAATGTTTTAGCTAATTCACTGATTCAAAAGACATTTAGAGATTCTATGTGTGAATTTGGTGATTGTGGGAGTGTAATGGAAGAACATTTAGCATTACATATTGATATGTGAGAAGTTGTGGGAAGGACTAATCTTTTTCAGATGATAGTACATCCATCTCTAGTGCAGAAGGTGGAAGAGTCCCAGTTGGGAGATCTAGAGGTGGAGGTCTGGAATGACCGAGTTGTTTGTGGCAAGGCCCCTGATGGGTTCTCTAAAGAAGAACAACATTGACTGTTATCTCATGGAAGGATATTTGTTCCATTGTAAATGCATATGGTTCTCAGAGTGTTCCATAGTTCACTATTATTGGTGCATCCTGGTTTGACAAAGATGTACCAAGCCTTGAAGCCCCTGTTTTGGGGGCCTGGGATGATGTGTGCACTTGCAGTGTTTGTTTCTCGATGTTTGGTCTTCCAGAAGCTGAAGGCCGAACACCGTGTTCCTAGTGGTCTGCTCCAGCCATTAGATATTCCTCAGAGGATGTGGGAGGACATCTCAATGGACTTTGTTACTAGTTTTCCACAAGCTCGGGGAGGAAATGATGCTATTAGGGTTGTAGTGAATCTTTTATCAAAGTCATCCAACTTTATATAAATCAAGGAGTCGAGCTCAGTGGAAGTATTGTCGAGGTAGTATCTTGAGGAGATGGAGAGACTTCATAGTGTCACAAGGATGATCATTTCTGACTGAGATCCATGCATTACCTCTAGGGTATGGAGAGGTTTCTAATATGCTTTTGGTTCTCAGTTATTCCTTAGCACGACTTTTTATCCTCAGATGGATGGTAAGATAGAGAGGACCATCCAGACTCTTGAAGAAATGTTACGATCATGTCTCAGAGATCATTGAGGTTCGTGGATGAGGAACTTACCCTAGGTGGATTTAGATTTCAATAATAGTTTTCACTTCACAATCATAATGGTGCCATTTGATGCCTTATATGGATGACTTTTACATTCTCCGTTGTGCTGGACTGGGGTCGGGGAGTCAGCAATTCTCGGACCGGAGCTAGTGCAGAATACAAAAGAGATGGTTCAGGTGATTCTTGAGAAGATGAAGATAGTTTAAGATCATTATAAATCATATGTATATCCATGGAGGAGGCCCGTAGAGTTTTGTGTTTGGGACTACATGTTTCTGAACGTGATTCCCCATTTTGGATAGTGAAGGATTGGTCCTGAAAATAAACTTATCCCCTATTTATTGGGCCTTTCGAGGTGTTAGCTCTTGTTGGAGCTGTGGAATTTCGAGTAGCACATCCTCCATAGTTGAGTTAGATTCATGATGTTTTCTATGTATCAAATCTCTTTCGTTATCTTCATGATGACTCTCATTTCATCGACTGGGGAGAGATGGATGTTGATGAAGATGCGACATTCGAGAATAAACCTATGGAGATCCATGTACGAAAATAGAAGGTGTTGTGCGGGCATTCTATCCCATTGGATTGTGTCTTGTGGAAACACAATGACATGAAAGAGTGTACTTGGGAACATGAGTCACATATATGTGCTCAATACCAAGAGTTGTTTTTTGATTAACTCTTTTCATGTAACTGTATCCCCTTTGTGGTAATAGAACTTTCATGATAATAATATGGATTTTTTTGTTTCTTCTTAGGGATTCCTCTCATTTGAGAGGTATTTTGATGAGTGGTTGTTCGGAACCCATTTCATATTCCCTTTTGGTCGGTTTGGAATTTTCCAAGACAAGAATGTTTTGAGAGGTATCTGATGTAATGTACAAGATCTCTCTGGTCCATTCCATTGCAAAAATCATGTGTACGAGGTGATTCAGTAGTTAACGGTGACATATCCCAAACACCTTTCCAATTTTCTAGTTTGGTGAATAGTTCCAACGGTAGATAGTTGGGAACATTGCAATAGAATCCTTCTGTGAACAATGCATCGATGACCGTAGGTGAACAGTGTCATTGGTAACCTTCTGTGAATAGTTTTATCGGTGACCCTTGGTGAACAGTGTCATCAGTAACCTTCTATGAACAATTCCATGGGAGAACATTTTTATATGTGAGGTCTAACAATAAACAATTTTTCCTTTTCCAGTTTTCCAATTCAATGAGCACTTCTATAGGTGAACAGTTATATCGGTAACCTCTAATGGTATCCTCTCATTCATTTTCCAAATTTCTAATTCTAAGAATAGTTCCATCACTGAATAGTTGAATCGGTAACCTCTAATATTAACCTCTCTTTCCTTTTCCAAATTTCCAATTCTATGAACAATTCCATCGGTGAGGTGTATCGGTAACCTCAATTTCCTTTTCCAAATTTTGAGTTTGTTATTAGTGTTTCCACCTTCCTACCATTTCACCCCTTTAATGTTTCCTTGGATGAAAAATGCATTTAAATCCTTATTTTAAGGACACTAAGGCATATTAAAAGTCTATAAATCCTATATTAATTTACCCTAAGGCTCGGGATGTTTTTATTTGGTCAAACCGCATGGTTTAATTCAATCCACTTTTAATGGAAATCATAGCGTATCTTAAACCACCGCTCTGATAAATCTTTTAAAGCAATGAGATGTCTTCCTCCAATGTTCTTCATCCTTGTTCTCACCTATGAGATGATAGAACCTTTCATTCTATTCCATAGTGGTGGGGCAATCAAACATTCCTCCTAGTATTGGTTCTGCTCGTTTTTGAAGCGACCTAGTAGTATCAATCAATCATTGGTATAAGGGATCATCTATTTCCATTCATTTGGATTTGTCTCCTTTTGTTTCTCCTTTGACCTATTAAGGTATGTGATCTCTATAATTATAATGGAGTTTTCTTGGGTTTCAGTTGGTGCGGTCGTACAACAGCATCACTACTGGAAATATGACTTTTACCAACGGTTTTGGCCAAACCGTTGGTATAGTTCATTAATTTGGACCAATACCAACGGTTTGGCCAAAACCGTTGGTATAGGTCACTTATATGGACCTATACCAACGGTTTTTGACAAACCGTTGGTATAGGGGGGGACCTATAGGACCTATACCAACAGTTTTGGCCAAACCGTTGGTATAAGTCCATTACAGAGACCCTATACCAATGGTTTGGCCAATCTGTTGGTATAGGTCCCCCTTATACCAACGGTTTTTCAAAAACCATTGGTATAGGTCCTTTGATTTTTAATCGAATCTTCTGACCGAGAACATTATATAAATCAAAATTTAAAATTATTATAACAATACATATATATATTTATGAAATTCTGTTCACAAAAGTCATGTTAGGTTAGTGGTTATGTCATTCAATTATAAACTAGAGGTCCTGGGATCAAATCCCACAGAATGTTTTTTTGAAATACATATACCAACGGTTTTGAGAAACGTTGGTATATGTTTTCATATTACTTATAACAACGGTTTTCAAAACCGTTGGTATAGGTCTATACCAATGGTTTTCCCAAAAATTATGGTATAGACCTATTGTCACGGCTTACTTGCCAACGGTCCTCCAAACCATTGGTATAGCCTATACCAACGGTTCCAAAACTGTTGGTATAAGGTATTTTTCAAGTAGTGCATCCTCGGCAGAATATAGTTGTCACGGGAGGAGGAAATCATGATTCATTGTGTGGATTATTCTTGTAAAAATAACAACAAGAACTGTTTGAGGTAGGGGATTCATTGCTTCACATTTATTTTATGTTCAACTGTATAGTAAGAATGTTTCATCCCACTGGATCACAATTTAATTGACATTATAAATATTTTAACTGTATAAAAAAATTAATATCCATCATATGTTATTGCCTCGTTATTTGTAGATAGTGTGATATCTATGCTTTCTTCGTATAGCTATTCGTTCTTGATGGAAATTGGTAAAGAGCGTAAACCATAATTAATTGATAATTTTTTGTCTAATGATAAATCGGAAAGTAAATGAATCTGGTTCTTTTTGTAACTTGAGGATAATCAAATTTGCGTAGTAAGAATTTTTTATTATTTGTGATAACTTACTGATTAGGATTCTTAAATTTGGAACATGTGAATAATAATTGGTTAATCCAATGTGGATTAAAGAACTGGTTGTTTGATAAAAGATAATTTTTTGTAGGGATATGAGTTAACCTCTTGATTGATAAATGGCCAAGAGACAAATTGTGAGGATGTTTTTTTCCTACTGCTAGTGTTGTGATGTGAGCCTGGATGGCTGTTGTGATATTTGGGGGCTTTGAGGCCTTTTGATTGTGCCATCAGTTGACCCCTAGGGTGGAGAAATGCATCGGTTAATGCATGTGGGTTTCAAAGAGGACACAAGGGAAGATGGAACAAGATGGATGTGATGGTTTGGATGCTTGCTGAATCTTATTGGTTGTTTTCATGCTTTACTTCTCCCCACTACTCAAGGTAGCTGATCTTACATACCCTTCTTCAAAAACGGGTGAAGACATGTGGGGTATTCCATGTGCTTTCTGTGATTAGATTCTCAAGGGAGAATGGGTCTACATCATTTTTATATGTGGAAAGGACTCAATGGGTAGTTAATCTACTCACCGTGTTGACCCCCTTGTGTTTAGTATCATAGAATGTTTTTCTAGAATGCCTAGAAATATGGAAAAGTAATGCGGAAAATAAATTATTAGATAATTGATGTTAACCCATGGGGTTTGGATCATGCTGGGGCACAATGCAGAGGTTGTGATTTGACGGAAAAATGTACATTGGGTTCGATGAAAAAGAAATTTAATGTGAAATTGTTATTGGTTAATTAATGATTATTGAGTTAATTAATGTAATGTGCAACTGATAAAAATGTAATGAAATAATGTATTCAAGCTCTTTAAATTTATTTTTTCTTAAAAGATACCTAGTATTAGATGTGGCAGCCCAGAGTCTGAGAGACGATAGCTATAGTTGAGTCTATGACTAGGTTATGCTCATAGTGTTGTTATGAGCTATAATATATTTTGTGATTTTTGTGTTTCTATACACTACTCAACCCTGTAAGTAAGGGAAACTGACACCCCAGGGATTCTGATCCCTGGGGGAGTGTTTTCCCCAAAATTAAAGTGGGAGGATAAATTTCTAACTACCCCCTTTGTCCCCGATATCTTGTCTTGGTAGTTACATGTGCTTGTAGGTGCAGTGGTTAGTATTCCCCATATATGTGTGTAAAGGGATGTAATTTCTTGTGGATACTCACACACATATATTCCAGATATAGTTTCCTATGAAATACTATAGGTGTGACATGTATATTCTCTAATGGAATAATGATCCTTACTCGGTGTACTGGCTGTAATGGCTTGAGGTATAATACCCAACATATGATACACGTTATGCAATTTTCGATGGCTCCTAGAAACTACCTGGTTACTTTTCTTATGTTGACATGGTGGTTTTGTTACACGATGTGCATGTTGTGGTGCTTTTCCTAGGTGTCTGCAGGAAAGCCATTTTGGAGAGTGATACTCAGGGCATGGGATGTTGGGGTAAAGCAGAAAACTAGTGGGGAAGTAGTTTCAGGGTACCCTTGGTATTCATTACTATATGATATATTATTGTACGCTTTACTTAGTGAGAGTTTCCATGGTGAGGTTGGGATCATAGTATACCTGTTTAGGTGATGAGTCAGTTTCACTTGTTGTTCACTCTACTTTAGCATGCTTTAATTACTTTTCCAGGAGAGGCTTTTGTTAGGATGGTATGACTTTGTGTATGATATACTCTATGATACCAAACGTAGTATAGAAATAAGAATGAGATTCTAAGATACAAGAGGGGGGTTAATTGTACCTTTTAAAATTCCGTAAGAGAATTTTCATAATGGTTATATTTAACAATGTTAAACAAGATAATTCACAAGACCTCTATGATTACTAAAGACTTGCTAGATTCTGGAATAGTGATTCCAAAAATGAAACACAAAAAAATGTTACAAAGATTAAGATTATACCTCTAAGCGTATAGAATGTAACTAAATCAGAGTACAAGTAAGGAAGTATAAGAAAGTTATACTTTCCTTAACAATACAAAATGTAGTGGAAAAACAAGTAGTAAAACTACATGTACCAAATAATAACTCTTTTAACCCAAAGAGAAGGGTATCCAACAACCTTGGATAAAGGTCCCTTGATTTATACATTCAAGCAAGTCTGTCTTACCCACACCATGGTAATCCCTTGATACAATGATCGGAGCCTATCTTTCTACCCCCACAAGCCCTCAACTATAAGGTAGTCGACACCTATGTATTCCTCAGCAATGAAGCCCTCATCATCTAGGTGTTGGAAACTCTATCTTCATATCCCCGGAAGCCCTTGATTATAATCAGCAACAATCGGAGTCGCATGAAGCAAGTCTGCACAAGAAAAAATTTGAACAAGCAGTTCAAACATTCTTCACAAGGATTTGAAAGTTGTTAAGAGCCACTCTCTCCAGAAATCACTTTAACATCATGTAAGAACAGATCGTAATGATGTCAAAGTTGCATTGAGCTCGTTCAAATGAGCTCAAATTTATAGGCGAAGATACAATGTTCGGCTACCTCCTCCAACGGTCATATTTCTCCTTGAATTTTGGAGGGACATGTACACGTGTCACTCAACCAATAGTTAGTAAATAATTGAAAGCATGTCATCGTTTTGTAATGAAACAAGTGTATGTGTAAGTAAAACTAATGTTTAGAATGTAAGAAAATAATAGTTTATAGTATAACCAAAACGGAAATTGGAGTCAATAACAAAGAGATATTCGGATTCGGTTTTATAGGAATTTGGAACCTGAATTCTATAGAAATGAAAAGTCTGAATTTCTAAGGAAATTTGGAGTCCGGTTTCACTAGAATTTGGAATCTTAACTAAAAGAGTTCGGAGTCGAACAATTAGAAGTTTGGAGTCAAACTAGTAAATGTTCGGAGTCGAACTAGTAAATCTTCAGAGTCCAGAATTCAGAGTTGACCTCTGTGAGATTTCGTATCCAGAATTCAGAGTTGAACTTCATTAGAGTTTGTATCTAGAATTCTGAGTGGAACTTTCTTAGAGTTCGTATCAAGAATTCCGAGTGTAACTGTATTATAGTTCATATCCATAATTCATAGTGGAACTTTAATAGAGTTTGTATCCATAATTTGGAATGTAACTTCAGTAGAGTTTGTGTCCAGAATTCGGAAAGAAACTTCACTAGAGTTCATATCCAAAATTAGGATCCTAAATCAAAATGCTTCATATCTAAGAATTATATGATTCTGAGGATTTAGGCATGAATACAATTTTTATATTTCAGAAAAATATTGATATGTATATGAAAATATTGGTTATGGTAAATTTCCTTAATGAAGGAAATTTTACGTAGAGAAGTAAAATATAGTTTTGCTTATGTATAAGGTTTTTGTGATTTTCAAAACAATAAGGAATGGACAAGTCATAAGAAAAACCTTGTTGACTCAACAATCTCCCCCTTTTTGGAAATCACACACAACCTTACAAAAAAGAAATATATGGTCTTAGAAAAAATTCTTTAGACATTGAAATTAAAACATATCTCCCTTTTTTCATAGATGATAGTGAATCCGACTAACCCCCCCAGGCATTAGAACTCTATGGATTGTATTCTGGATTTCTGGAATGGAGTATTCATTATCATAGGAATGAAAAACTTCATAATGGATAACTCCCCCTTACTTAAGGATATTTCTTGACTTAAAAATTTTCCTTCTCCCTCTTCTGAGTAGTTTTTTTTCCTTATCCCCCTTTGTGATTTTCAAAATGAATTTAAGGGAATGGAAAAGAAATATGGGTCAAGAAATATTAGTAAAGACTATAAACAACAAAAGAAATCAGATATTTCATTAGAGTTGAAATAATTTTTACAACAAAAATTATTACAACAAAAAATCGGATTTGTCTATTTGTCCTCCTTTTCCTTGGGGATTAACTTCTTCAACATAGTTTTCAGCTTCATCAAGTCTTTTTGGTCCTCCTCAACATGCTTCTCCAAAGCTTTCATCCTTTCATTTTGATCTTTCTAGACTTCTGTTTGAGCCTTCGTGGCCTCTTCCTGTATCTTTAATAACTCATCTTGCTTTACAATCTTTTCTTTGATCTCAATCTGGAGATCTCTATCCCCTTTAATGTTCTGAGCAAGAGAGTTAACCTTTCCATTCATGTCCTTAACTTTTTGATTCCGAGATTTTTTTTAAAGGTTCATCTTATCCTATAAATTCTTAATCTTGGCATCCTTGGTGTCAAAAGCTTCATTAACATCATTCTGAAAATGATCAAACTTTTCCATGTCTTCAGCAACCACTTCTTTCAATTTCCTCTTCTTACCAACCTTCTTCACTGGTTCAGCCTTCTCCACATTTTCTGGAATGGTTTCAGCCTCTTGCTCTGGAAAATTATAAAACTCTCTTGTTTCCTTGGAATAAGCTGTATTTATTCTTTTTCATGGTATCATCACTTACAAGCATAACCTTGCAATTCCGAACCTTAGAATTGCATGCAATTTTCGAAGAATCCAGACACCGAACTATGATCTTTGATAGTAAGGCATGGTATAGGATTATTTGAGATATCAAATTTCATTCCTTGATATTCTTTATTGTCACAAGAACATGACTCATCAGATTGATCTTTCTTAGATTCACCAAGAAGTCTATGAAATATATATCACTTTTCTTCAGGGTATCTTTGTCACCCTTTCTCAGAACCATGAAACCTTGTACCCAAAGTTAAAGAATCTGATTATTAGGAGATATGTAAGAAATATTGGTTGTCTTTACATCATGAATCCAAAGACACTTCATGGCCTTCACCCTAACAAAACTTCCTTGCACATCTGGAAGTTTATGTGAGAAGAATTCAGGTTCTCCATCATAAGCTAGCCCCACCAAGCATGCTTCCATGGTGTAAGTATGTTTCTAAGTCTTTCCATAAGAATTTAAAGAAAACTTTTCTCTTCCCTCTTCCTCATAGATGATTGTTGATTCATAGAATTCTACAAGTAACTCTGGATAGACCGCATTTTGAACACTTGTCTTGGATACACATACATCTTCCCACCCATTCAACTTGATGTTATTAGTTATGATAGAATCATACTTATAGAAACTCGGATGGACCAGTCTTTCTCTGTACACTTGAAATTTTGAAATTGGCTTCAATTTAGACATATCATGGGAATTATCTTCTACAGACATTCGGAATGGACGAGCACTGAAAGATTCAGAACATTCTTTAAGAGTAGAGGTAGAGTTTCAGCATGCGAGAGCTTGAAAAATGATGTGGGACACAAAATGGGGGTGACCTTTATATAGGAAATGGAGATGACCTTTGAGCAACCAAAAGAAATCTAGTGGTTGAGAATTTCTCTGATCTAATCTGACAGTTGAAATCATACCGCATGGTAATCTTGAATCCGATCTTTTGAGGTTTAAACAAAAACATTCGGATTTAAGAAGAAAATCGAATCTGAGAACTTTTATATGAAAAATAAACTACTGGAAACTAAAAAATAACTACGAAAACTTGAGTAAGGAAGTCATACATTTCAGATTGGCTAGGATGTTTATTCCTAATAGGTGATATTATTCTTCAAGAAAATTTGACTACGAAAAAGTCATTATGAAAAACTCGCTACGAAAAATATGAGTATGAAAATTCCATTTTGAAAATTCTCATTACGAAAATTATCATTATGAAAATCCTTAGTATGAAAATTCTTAGTACGAAAACATCCAGTACGAAAACATCATTACGAAAATTTCAAAAAGACTCATTATGAAAAATTTTGAAAAACAAATTACACATTTTTTTGAAAAACTCATTGTGATTTTTAAAAAAAACATATAATCAAATATACTCCCCCTAAGAAAAAAAGCTTATTAATGTATGGAGAATGATTCACCAATAATTTAATGAATATAGATTACCTCATAGTTATCATTCCTAAATAATGATTCTTCTTGCATGACCAAGAAACTAATGAATATCCTATGAAATGACATGTTCCAGATGTACTCATTCTATCCATTCTACAACCACCAAAGTCAGCATCTAGAAATCCATTTAAAACAAAATCATTTCCAGAAGTATAAAATAGTCCTATATCCATGGTTCCCATTAAGTAATGAAAAATTATTTTCACTAACTTTAAATGAGGATCCTTAGGATTGGATTGATATCTTTCACATAAGAAAACTGAAGACATCCAGTCTGGTCGACTAGCTGTCATGTAAAGTAGGCTTCCTATCATACCTCTAAAAGCTGTTTGATCTACTGGTTTCCCAGATTCATCATGATAAAGTATGTTTGAGTTACAAATAGAAGTACTTATACTCTTAGTGTTATCATACCCATAATTTTTAAGAATATATTTAATATAATTATGTTGTTATATGTAGATTCCTTTTAGTTTTTGAGAAATTTTAAAACCAAGAAATCTTTTTAACTCACCCATCATACTCATTTCAAACTCTTATTTCATTATATTCGCAAAATAATTAGTTAAAGATTGCTGAGTTGAGCCAAATATAATGTCATCAACATATATTTGAACAATCAAAACATTTTTATTATCATTCTTTATAAAAAGGTTTGGATATTTATTTCCCATAACAAAGTTATTTTGAAGCAAAAATCCAATAAGTATATCTTACCAAGCTCGTGGGGATTGTTTAAGGCCATACAATGCTTTGGTAACTCTCAAAACATGATCATTATGTTTTGTATCTTCAAAGCCAGGAGGTTGTTCAAAGAAAACTTCTTCTTGAACATAACCATTAATGATATCACATTTCACATCCATTTGAAAAAGCATAAAATTGAAGAATGTTGTAATGTGAAGTAAGATATGAATAGATTCAATTCTAGCTACTAGAGTATAGGTTTCATCATAGTCTATTTTTTCATACTGATTATAGCCTTTAGCAACCAATCTAGCTTTATTTCTTATGATGATTCCATTTTCATCACACTTATTTCTGAAGACCCATTTTACTCCAATAATAGAAGATTCTTTAGGTCTGTCAATCAAGGTCCAGAATTTATTCCTTTCGAATTCATTTAGTTCATATTGCATATCTTTAATCCAATCATCACCACATAATGCTTCTTCAGTGCTTTTTGGTTCCAATTGGGAAAGGAATGCTAGATTCTCTACTTCATTTCTTAAGGAACTTCTATTCCTTACAGGTTGATTCACATCACCAATGATACTATCACTGGGATGATTCTTTAGAAATAACTGGTTTGGGTTTTTTAAAACTTGTTCATCAACATAGGGTATGAAATCCTCTGGGGTAAATGTTCCAAAAGTATATTCTGGTACATTTTCCTTATCAGAATGATTTTATATCAATTGTTGATAATCCGTTTTTGAAAACAAATCAGAAGATGTAGGTTGAGGTTGTTTGAAAACAAAGGGATCAATTTCATAAAATTTGAATTGTACTATCTCTTCAATAGTGCAAGTGTTTTTGTTGAAAACTATATAATCCTTAGAAGTTGTGGAGTAGCCTATGAAAATTCCTTCATCAGATTTTGGTGTGAATTTATGTAAGTTATATTTAGTATTCGTGATGAATACTTTGAAAACAAAAACAGTAAAGTAGGAAAGTCTAGGTTTTCTACCATTCCATAACTCATAATGAGTTTTATTAAGAAATGGTCTAATAAAATCCCGATTTATAGTATAACAAGTAGTGCTTACAGCTTCAACCCAAAAATGTTTGGCAACAGAATACTCACTCAACATGGATCTAGTTATATCTTGAAGATTCTATTTCTTCTTTCAACAAAACAATTTTTTTGAGGTGTTCTGGGTGCTGAAATGTTTGGAGTAATACTTTTTTTACTACAAAAAGTTTCAAAATCGGAATATTGATATTCTACTCCATGATCACTATGAATTGTTTTCAATGGAAGGCTTTTCTTATTTTTAACTTGGGCTCTAGAACGTTTGAAATAAGAAAAATCTTCAGACTAATTTGCTACAAAATAGACCCATGTAAATCTAGTGTAAACATCAACCAAAACAAATACATAGTACTTTCCCCCAATGCTTCCAGTTTGTGTAGGACCAAAAAGATCTATGTGCACCAACTGTAGCGCATCAAGTGATGAGACATCAGTGATTGATTGAAAACATTATTTATCATTCTTGCCATATTGACAAGGTTCACAGACTTTTGAAGAATCAAATCTAAGCTCCAGTATAACCTTAACTAAACCTTTCATTGAATGTTTTCATAGGTTCCTAAGGTCACAGTGTCCTAACCATCTATTCCATAACAAAGAGTGATCTTCCATTTCACTAAGGAAAGGTAAGTCTTGGTTTCTATGGTCTTCTAAGTTTAGAGTGTATACATTCTCTTACCTATTGGAAGAAAGAATAAATTCTTCCTCATAATTGTGTACTAAGCACTTATCATTCCTAAAATTCATAGGGTATCCTTCATCACATAGATGACTTATGCTAATGAGGTTGTTCTTAGGACCTTTAACAAAAAAAATTTAAAATCATGGTTTTTCCAAGAAGAACGATGTTACCTATACCAATACTTTCTCACTGAGAATTATCTCCGAAAGTTACTTTTCCTCATTTAGTCTAGATAATCTTTTCAAAATAGATTTTGTTACCAGTCATATATCGGGAACATCCACTATCCATGGACCATGTATTGTTGCCAGTACATTCCCTATTTTCTTGAAAATAACAAAAAAGTTAGGTTTTCGGAATCCAGACTTGCTTGGATTTGGAATTGTTAGACAAAAAAAATTTGGGTATCCAAATTTGTTTATAAAAATCTATTTTATGAAACCTAAGATATTTAACTCTATTCAAAGAATAGGTTTTTTCCAATGCCCACCATTTTCACACTTAGTGCAAAAAGGGTCTCTAGAATGAATAAAATAGTTGTTTTTGAAAACCGGTTTTTGTTGAGTATAACATACTCCAGTAGTGTGTCCTTGCTGATTAATTTTAGAATACATCTTGTCTAAATTTTCATTCCCAGAGGTAAATTTTTCATGAATCTTCTTAAGAGAAAATATTTCAGATTTTAGTCTGATGACCAAATTCCTATCCTCAGGAATCATTTCCTTAGATATATATTTTTCCTCAAAAACATTCATCTTTAAAATAGCATTCTTAAGATCTTTAGAATGTTCTTCTATATCATGAATTTTCTTTTCAAGGTTTGTAGAAAGTTTTTCTAAAATCATTTATTTATCTCTATTATTTGCAGTAAGATCTGAAATCTCTTTTATAAACATTTCTTCCCTATCTTTTCCTATCTCTAATTTCTTAGACATTTTACACTTTTTTCCTTCAAGTAAATTGGAAAATCTAGACAGTTCTTCATATGAAGGTTCTTCATTTTCTGAAGATGAAGTATCTTCATTAGAAGTACTATTTTCGGAATTGTAATTCTTATCAAGAGATAAATTTGTTAAAGCCCCGGTAGAGCTTACCTTAGCCATAAGACATGTATGTGGAAAAGAAGTATTAGAAATGAATCCCATATTCTTTTGAGCTAATGAATCAAATATTGAAGATTCACTTTTTGAAGAGTCTCCACAGCTAGCACTCCAATTAGTATTATCTTTTAGGACTTTATTGGATTTAGCTTTGTAAATCATCTTCTTGTTCCTTTCAGAATGCCTCTCTTTTATTTATTTATTTTTTAGTAAGGTAAAATCAGGTATTATTTTTCCACTTCTCTTTCATTCATAACATGTGACCTATGAATCTTTCTTATATTTCTTTTCTATCTTCTTATACTTGGATTGTAAATTTCTTTAACCTGCTATCTTGTTCATTATTCGAGCAAGATTAGCTAACTCGTTTTCTGAGACTTCACTCTCACAAGATTCGGATTTGATAGTAACCTTCTTATACTTGGATCTAGATACTCTCTCAGGAGTCTTGGCTTTCATGTGATTTGAAGTTGTATTAAAAGAAACACTACCATTCTCATCCTTCTTCTTTATGTTTTCAGCATCTCTCTTCATACTCGTCTCAAGTTGAAGAAGAGTCCCAAATAGTTTATCATTAGAAAGTTGAGTAACCTTTCTTTTTTCATAGATTGATGTCCTCTTTGATTCCCACTCATTTGGCATAATATCTATAATTGTATCCACAAGAGCCTCGTCATCCAAACCTTTTTCTCCCATTGAATGTATGTTGTTTACGATAGTCATGAATCTCTATTGCACATTACAAATTGGTTCTCCATAATGAAAATTAAAACCATGATACTCAGATCTCAACATAGATCTTCTAGTCTCTATGACTTTGGATTTACCAAAATGAGTATCTTTATGTTTTTTCCATATTCAATTACATGTTTCACAAGAATAAATTTGGCTATATATGTTCCTAGTCAATGAATAAAGTAGATTATTGCATAACTTATAATTGAGTTGGTATTCATGCTTTTCATGATTAGTAAAAGCACAAACTTCCTTATCAGGAATCTTGTATCAACCGGTAAGCATGTAAAAGTTAACTACACCAGTATTGATAACAAAAGTTTTCATACGATCTATCCAATATTCATAATCATTTCCAAAGATAGGTGGTCTCGTATGATTTAAGTTGTCGATAGAACCAACATTTAAACCTGCCATTCTAAAGAATAATTTTTCCACACAAAGTTGTTAGAAGTAAAACTTTTAAAACAATAGAAAATATTATAAGAAAGTAAAAAATTATATCTCTAAGAAAAAAGTGAATCCGAACTATGAGACGAAAAAATATGCACCCAAAAAGTATGAATCTGAAAAATCTCATCTGAATCTAATCATGAGATTAATTCAGATGGAAGTAATACTCTGATGCCAATTGTTAGATTGGTATAGGGTATGAGTTCACCTCCTCTGATACCAACTGTTAGGATGTTATGACTCTGAGTATGATATACTCTTTGATACCAAATGTAGGATCGAAATAAAAATGAGATTCTCAGATTCAAGAGGGGGGTGAATTGTACCTTTTAAAATTCCATAAGAGAATCTTCAAAATGGTTATGTTTAACAAAGTTAAACAAGATAATTCACATGACCTCTATGAATACTAATGAAATGCTAGATTTTGGAATAGTGATTCCGAAAATGAAACTTAACATAAGTTACAAAGATTAATATTCTACCATAAAACGTATAGAATCTAACTAAATCAGAGTAGAAGTAAGGAAGTATAAGAAAGTTATAATTTCCTTAGCAAAACAAAATGCAATCGAAAAACAAGTAGTAAAACTGGAAGTAACAAACAATAAATCTTATAACACAAATAAAAGGGTATCCAACAACCTTGGATAAAGGTCTCTTGATTTATACTTTCAAGAAAGTCTGTCTTACCCACACCAGGGTAAGCCCTCGATACGAAGATCATAGTCTGTCTTTCTATCCCTGCAAGCCCTCAACTATAAGGTAGTAGACACCTCTGTCTTCATCATCAAGGAAGACCTCCACATCAAGGTGTTGGAACCTCTTCCTTCCTATCCTCAGAAACCGTCGATTCTAATCAGCAACAATCAGAGTCGCACGAAGAAAGTCTGCACAAGTAAAAGTTTGAACAAGAAGTTCAAACTTTATGCACGATGCTTTGACAGTTGATAAGAGCCTATCTCTCTAGAAATAACTTTAATAGAATGTTAGCACATATCACAATGATGCCAAAGTTGTATTGAGATCGTTCAAATGAGCTCATATTTAAAGGCTAATCTGCAATGGTCGGTTCCCTCCTCCAACAGTCATATTTCTCATTGAATTTCGGTGGGACCAGTACACTTGTCACTCAACCAATGGTTAGTAAATAACTGAAATCATGACATTGTTTTGTAATGAATCAAGTGTATGTATAAGTAAAATTGAAGTTCAGCATTTAAGAAAATAATAGTTCGGAGTCTAACCGAAATGGAATTCAGTGTCTATAACAAAGAGATATTCAGATTCTGTTTTATAGAAGTTCAGAACCTGAATTCTGTAGAAATCCAGAGTCTAAATTTCGAAGGAAATTCAGTGTCTGGTTTCACTTGAATTCAGAATCCGAACTTACAGATTTTGGAGACGAACTAGTAGATGTTCAGAGTCAAACTGATAAAATTTCGGAGTCGAACTAATAATTGTTCAGAGTCCAGAATTTGGAGTTGACCATTGTAAGAGTTTGTATCCCGAATTCGGAGTGTAACTTCATTAGAGTTTGTATACATAATTCAGAGTGGAACTTTCTTAGAGTTCGTATCTAGAATTTGTAGTGGTACTTTGTTAGAGTTTGTATCCTGAATTCGGAGTGGAGCTTTATTAGAGGTTATATCCATAATTTGAATGGAACTTCATTAGTGTTCGTTTCCAAAATTCGGAATTGAACTTCATTAGAGATCGTATCCAGAATTCGGATCCTAAAACAAAATGCTTTATATCTAAGTATTGTACGATTCCAAGGATTTAGGTATGAATCTGATTTTTATATTTATAAAAAATATTTATATGTATAAGGAAATCTAGGTTAGTATAAATTTCCTTATGGAAGGAAATTTTCCTTAGAGAAGTAAAATATAGATTTGCTTAAGTATAAGGGGTTTGTGATTTTCAAAATAAGAAGGAATAGAAAAGTCATAAGGAAAACCTTATTGACTCAATAGCTTCAGGGAAGATTTTTCTGAGTATATTGTTATACTCAACCTATGTATATTTAAACTGCTTTTCTGGTCACTTGGGAGAGGTTAGTGATTAGGCTGGTTACTACTAGATTGCGATTGTAGGAGTTGTTCGGGCTTGTGAGCATTGTTGTTTTACTTATTTTTTGGGTACTTCCAGTTTTTTACCATTTAGTTGTAGTAGTTTTTCATGACATTTCATATTTGTACATGAGATTTATTTCATCTTACTAGTTGAGTAAGGGTTTGTTGGTGTCTATCGTCTCTCTCTTCTGCATGTGTTCTCTTAAAGGGTAATGCCTCCCATTTTTATGTTTATTACACCCTGGGTGCGATTTGCCAACACGGGGCCTACTAGAGGTGATACTGGGGGTTCATTATCTCTGTTCTCGCATTTCTGGTCCAGGCAGGGTACACTTATTGGGGATGGGGTTGTTACACATTGTTGGAAATATTCTAATAGAGTGAAGATCCAAACCAAATTAATAATCAACATTCCCCTTGATGATTAAAATTCAAAATAGACATCAACATTATCTTATATTCACAAAAAAATATATAAAATAATTTCATATGATCCATTATTAAAATTGGAATACGATACAAATATAAATAATAATTTTTTGAAATCTCATTCAAACCCATTATTATAAACTCAACACTTTGAGATCTATCTGTAATGATTTTTTTTTATTTTTACTCAAATCCATTAGATAGCCCTTAATATAAATAAATTTTATTGTTATTATATTTTACAAATGTACAAAATGTTTTTTTAATATATCTCTCGTCCCAAATGGGGTTAACACATTTTTAAAACCTGAAATTTTAATTAAATATGGAATTAAATGATATAATTATAAATGGAATTTATTGTACCATATGATATTACAATTAAAACGTTTAACGGTTCATTTTAAAATCCAAAAATCTTTTCATAATTCTAATTTAATTCATAAAATGACAATTGGAAAATTTCTTCAAGCACATGGTCTGATAAATTTATTAAAATATAAATTTTTAAAAATCAACAAAATAAGATAACTCAACACATTGCATGGAAGTCCAAATAAAATCATGTTTTATATTTTAAAATTTAACAAACAAATATAACCAAACAATTAATTAATTAAATGAAATATAAACATGAATAAATAAAATGATGATGACTTAATATACATCGCATGTGAAAATCTACCAAAAATTTATTTTGATTTCTTCAAAATATGTTTTTTGATGGAGAAGGATACAATATGAATGATAATAAATCCCCAATACCAAAATTCATTGAAACTATAAAAAATTGAGCAATCCTAGAACCCTTATGGGTTTCCAAAATCAAAATGGTGTTGGGGGTGGGGGACCACAAAGAGAAAAGAAATGGTGGGAACTAGATACCATAAATAGAAAATATGACCCTATCCCATGTGTATCATCTCAAAAATTACCATGAATGAGGGAGATTGTGGATATGAAGGTGAAACTAAGAAGATATTTTTCTTAGGGGTATCATGTACAAGAATGTATAGGGGACGAGGGAGGCATTTGTGGGGGAGTGGGAGCCCCAAAGGGTTCACAGATAATGTAGAAGTTCGAGGCGAGACCAGAGGACATATATCACACACATGAGGGTTTGGTCATGGGAAGGTGAAATTAAAGGGTCGATGATAAAGGGAGATAAGACGGAAAAATTAATGAAAAATTAAATAAAATATAATATACAAATAAAAATTTTAAATACAAAATGAAAGCTAAATGTCCATCCAAAAGAAATCATTACCATGCATCCCACACCTTCTAGAATAAATATTTATTTCATGGTTAATCCTACAACCCCACATAATATAACTAACCAATAACTAAAGTTGAAAACCATAACTATATGAAGATCAACCTAACTACATAGTCACCGCACAGTTTATTAACATGGATAGCTAACCATGATCCCCTCTAAAACGCATAAAATTTTATAATTTCTAGTATAATATTCAAAAAATACTCAATATAACACAATCATCTATAAAATAAATTAAATGATAAAAAAATAATATATTTAGTTGTGAAAAAACTCTTCAGAATAACAATTTTGGCCTCAAATATATTGTTAATTGATCAAAGAAAAAATTTACTAAAACAAAAATTCCTCAATTATTTTATGGAGGGAAAGAAAAAACTGTGGCTGATCCTAATTGGAAAATAAACAACCAAATGAATTTCTAAAATATTTTAGAAAATATTCTCAAATGACATTAATTGTCTCTGAGAAGAATATATCCAACTAAAAATGTAAAAAAGACTTAAAATTCATTGATTCATATTATGGTACCTATGCCATTTAGATATCATGTAAAATGGTCGTTCAATGGTACCCACAGTATCCATTAAACATAAAAGTAAAAAATTTAACTTCCACTAAACATCCCACGAAACCACAAATTCTATATCCACAAAATTGTCCATAAAAATTGAAATTTATCAATTTATAATGGAGAAAAAAGGAACAGCTATGAAATAAAAATCACTATTCACTTTTTTTCAAAGATCCCAACTAATCCCAAAGAATGCATGAGATTTATCCTCAGGTCTGCATACATAGTGGGTAAACTAGGATCTCAAACAGGGAACCCATTACAAGGAAACTCCATTAAAATAAAATTAAGACCCTCATTAGTAAAACGACCAAGTGAAAATTGAATATTAGATACCCAATCACTGATACTAATATTTCACATGCTCACTATCCCCCCACAAACCAAATCCTAAAAAGAACTAACCCCAACACAACAATAATAATGAAAATTAATGCTAATGAAGTATATATTACACTCACAGGGTCACTGATACATCTAGTTCTTGATTTTCTTTTATATTTCAGAATTTTTAATGTTCCCTAGTGTCAAGGTTTGGAATCATATATTTTCAGGGAAACATAACTAGAAATGTGGTTGGAGCACAATTTTTATAACCATGTTAGGGTTGAAGGGTTTGGAATAGATCACTTATGCATGGTTTGATCTTGGATCATAAAACCATCAAAATAACATGAGAATCATTTAATCCAGTTTTTTGTATGTTAGTAGCTACCACATTATTGGTAGGATTTTTTACAAAACATGTGGCCAATCTATGCATTTTTTTCTAGAAAAATATATTTTTTGAATTATATCAAAATGAACCTCTCTTTTTTAAACCCCATGTCCTCATTTTTTCTCCATTTATTGTGAAACCCATCCTCCTGGGAATATAGGATTCACACCTCTGATTTTAATGGAATATAATTTTAATTATATTCTTTTTAAGGTAATACACTTATGGAGTCCACTTTATCATTTCCCCTTCATAATTCATTGTCTATCATTTTAGTCTATGTGTGCAACCAAATATTGTGGGATAGCCCAACATAGTGTTTTTAAAAATTTTATTGATTTTTTTTCATATGGAATATGATTATAAGGACTTATAATACATATTTCTAATGGTATTCATTGGAAATGGTGAATAATGAACAAATTCCAGTAGAGGTGTAACTATTTTAGGGTGGTTTTCATGACGTAACATTAAATTATAAATCACATTTGGTTTATGTTTGTTAAATTTCCATTAAAATGATTTATTTTTCATATTCATCCTATGTATAGAATGTTCAGTTATTTTAATTTTAAATTATATATTTCTAGTGAGTTTTAAAAATGTGGCGGGATTTAGTGCCTCAATTTATTTGATAAAATTGATGAAAGGTATTTAATGATTTCAAATGGATTTTTAAATATATTTTTGAAATTAATTTCCCTTTTGGAATCTTTTATTAAAAATTATCATGTTGTTTTATTAATGTTTCTTGTGTAAAATATTTTTATTTATGTTATTTGTGATGTCATCATGATTTTCATTGAGTAGAACCTGGAAAATACTAGGGTGACATTGGGGGTTATCCAAGGGACTCTGAGATCTTCTATATGAAGTTTAAGAAACCTCCCATAGTTTTCCAGGGTATTGTGAGAGATTTTTTATTTAGGAACAAGAGAGATTCCATAGATTTCTAAGGAACATTGAGATCATGTAGTAACATGACGGATAGAGCCTATATTGTTTTTCAATAGATTTGGAGAGATATTTTTTACAATTCCATGATATATTCAATTTATTTTCTACACTTTTGAATGATCAGTTGGGGTTTAGACAAGTGAAGACCATGAAAACTTCCATATTGACTAGCGGGATAATAAATATTAGTTTTTTCACTCCAACTTGAAACTTTTATAATTATAACATGATAATACGTAATTATATTGAATATATTTGTATGATTTCATACATTATATTACTTACTTTTTCATTTGATGTCATATTTTATTTTCATTTCCATTTATATCATTATATGGTGATTCTGTTTATAGTTACCCAAATTATAAATTTTATTGTTTATTATGAATATTTTTTACTGCATTTCCTTCATTTCTAATTTTTTCTATTCTTGTAATAATATTTGAAAAAATCATTTGTTTTAATGAATACAAAATAGATTTAAAATTATTATCTAAACCATATTTTAATCAGGTGGTTTTACAATAAAAATGTGTTTTTAATAGTTTATTGGTTTCCTATGGTTTAAAATACATTAATATAATCATGGAGGCTTACTTAAATGATTTGGGCCCCACACCCTATATATTATTTTGAGTGTATATATACATTATTTAGTAGGTCATAGGTTATGTCATTAGAACTATGAACATTGATGGATATTCATTATCACTACCACATATTGTTTTATTGTATGAGATTTGGTCACGTGGGGACTGGATTGTCTATAGTCATTTTTGATTTTATATCCTACGATTTAATTATCTTCATTTTCTAGTATTCTTCTAATTTTTTTAACGTTGAGATTTTTACATTAGATAACAAGTATACGATTAATTTTGTAACTATTATGCATATAATCCTTTTGTTATATATTATAGCTATTTTTTCAATATTATATTAATATAGATGTCATATTTTATTATATTTACAATGATGATATTGGTATAGTTGTTTCATTTAATATATAGTTACTGTTGGTTTACCATAGCTCAAAAAATTCCAATCAACTCTTTCGTTATACTTAGAGATCTTCTCAAACTCGTGGTGATCAAGAAAATTATATACGCCTTATATTGTATTGGATAAGATGATAGGTCTTGTAAACCCTCCTTAGTTCACTACCAGAGGGTATTATAGAATGTCATTATTTAAGAGTATGTGGTAGACTTCAGTTATGATCATTAAACATTTTGAGGCATGAGTTTAGGTGTTCCTAGCAAGCTCTTCTTCAGGTTGATCCTCATGTTTTCAGGGGTTGTTTATATTTTTTTATGCTTCTAGTCCATTTTTTGGTTTTTTAGATGCAGTTTTGAGGTGGGTTGTAGTTTGTGTTTAGTCTTGGGTTGATCGAAGAGGCTATTTTGAGTTTTTAGATGAAATAATAAGTTCTAGAAAATGAGAAAAATTAAGGAACATGTTTGGTAATAATCATACATAACCCATGATGACCTTTCTTCCAAATTTTTATGACACCAATGTGGGTTGTGAATACATTTACTAATTGTTAGGAATACCCATACACAACGGTCATTATGGAATTTTTTTAATGAATTCAAACATTTTAATTTTATGTTCCTTTTGATGTTGATGATACATTTTCAGACTCATGATAGGGGATCATTTTTTCTCATATTTTAAGGTTTGAGATTGAATGGAATATTGATTGATATTATGTTTTGTTTCTTATAAAAAAATTAACATATATGGACCTTATTATGATATGGAGAAGGATCTGTGGACAATACCCAATGGGAGAACCATTCTCTAGATTTCTATTTCCCTGAGTCTATGAATTTAATGATACAATATAGTGGTTGGTGGGTGGTAGAGATGAGACATTGGTGTTGGACTAAGATCATCGTTTTATGAAACAAGACATGCCTGTATTGTGTGGTGAAAGGGGGAACAATGATCCAATGGAGCGGTTGGATCAAATTTTGTAAATATCTTATTGTCTGACGAACCATGAGACTTCTTATGTAAGATTCACCATGTTTGTGATTTAAGGGATAACTAGTAAGTGGTGTGAATTGATGGTTCTTTCATGGAGGCATGATGATCTAACATGAACAACTTTCATGGTTTTTTTCAATCAAATTTTCCACCTAGACATCACGAGTGCTTAAAAATTCAATGGGTTTTTACTAATAGATAAAGTGGATCATTTTTTGATGGAATATACTATTTTATTTATATAGTTGATCTATGTCTTTAGGAACGATGATTAGGGATGGGATTAAAGTCCTTGATTTGGTTAATAAGTATTCTTCTCTATTTACCAACTGGTTATGAAGTGGTTGAAAATGTGGCTTTGCAAGAGGGTGATATGACATGAAGGACTTGTCTTATTTGTTTAGCTTTTATGTGATATAAAAATATTACATTGTGAGGGAATGAATTAATGTGGTTTATGTCTTATCAGGATATTAGAAATTTAGTTCAATAGTTAGCACGTACTGCTTATGTTTCTTCTATGATATCGATTATAGCTGTATATATTCTACGTGATAAGGGGTTTCACACCAAATTTTTCTTCTTAGAGTCTATGATAGAGTCCCAATAGTGTGGAAATATTGGATATATTAAGTGATTTTTGTAACTTTTTCATGTGTAATTGGTGGAGGATTATTGTTTTTTAAGGGTTCACTATATTAGTGAGATACTACCAAGGATGGAGGATATCAGATATAGGGGATGGGGATTCAAAAAACATATATGAGGGTGGCCCAGAGTTCCAATTAACTTATGTAGTGGTGGTCATTTTTAGGGGCTATAATTTTTTTATTCCACATTTATAATATTGGTGTTTATTCATTCTTCCGTGAAAGTTGATATTTTTTTAGGAAAATCACATTCCATTATCTTTTAAAATTTCATAATTCCTTGATCATGCAAGAAGAGTTGATTAAATTTGAAATATATTTTCTTATCCAATTTCTATAATAAAGGATGAAGGTTTCATCTTCCTAAAGTGTAATGTTTTAGTTAATATAAATGCTTTTATTTGTGATTTACTTTTTTCTGAGCATAAACATTTTCAAAGTAATTATTATAATGTATTTTTTGAGGATCTTCAATGTGTATATTTAATATTATTACTATAAGGTCTTGTTCCATAGTCTTAATAGGAAAATTCATGTCTTTTTTGTTCAAGGGGATCTATGATCAGAGATTGAATAGACAATAGCTTCTGAAAAGGGACAGATCTCATACCCGTTATCCTCATTGTTTCCTGAATCCTCGAAGATGGGTTCTATTAGAGGAATTCCATAATCCATGGATAGATTCTTATATTGATTTCTCAAGGACTTATAGAAATTATATCTATAATGAGAGGTAAATTTAAAATTAATATACTCACCATCACCAACCCACTGTCCTTACAATCATACTGAATGGATCTATTCAATAAGAAAGTGTTGAACTTTCAGTTGGATGATCTTTAGAGAAAAATATTTATATTTCTCAATGTGTCACTGTTGGCTTCAAAAAATCTATTTTCGAATAAGGTTAATAGATTCTTTCGAATGTTCATAACATATAATAAAATCATTCATGTGATTGTAATGAATAAATAGACATTTACTAGAATCAATGTTCTTTTTGATCAGCCTCAAGGAGCATATTGGGTTTCAATTATAAAATTGGGATATGAGTTCCACTATTTTAGGTTCCATGAAAAAAATGATATTAACACCAAAATTCAATTCCAATATTTTAATATTTAGTATTTTTTTATTCCTGCTGGGATTACTACTTCTCTTATAGTCATTATGAACATGATGAATCAAACATTTCACTATATTTTAATATCCATCGTGGTTATCATTAATGAAGACATTTTTGTGTACTAGAATGATGAATATGATCAAACTAACAATCTAGATCATTTATTGATATTTTTAAGAACCATGATCTATTTTTTAATACATGAAAATGTTATATTAGGATCATGAAAGTTATGTTCTTGGGTGAGTTAATTTCTAATATAGATGGATTAGTGGATCCAAATAATGTTCACGCATTCATGTCTTGGGGGAAACCGTAGAATTATTTTATAGATCTATAATTATTCGTTCATTCCTTGGTTTTATTTTAATATTGTTTAGGACTTACCCATGATAACATATCCATTGATTTCCTTAATTAATAAAGTGTTGAATTTTGAGTTAGATGAGTGTTTCAAGAACACTGTTGAGATGTTATTTCTTCATTTAACATGTGTTCCATTATTCAATGTACTTGATAATGATAACGAATATTCTATGTATTATGATACTTCTGATGTGGTTTTAGTGTGTTTAAATATTTCGTATAACCATATGGTGGACTCTGTATTTTTGATGCGGCACACACAAGGAATAAATATGCAACCTATGACCTAGAATCGGAGGGCATGATGCCTATTTAAAAACAAGGAAACACTGCCTTTTGTGGGAGCCTTTTACAGTCTATTCAAATTGTAACATCCCAGGTAAATAAAGAATATTACTTTTTCATATTTATTAATATTTTTGAATAAAATATTAATATTACTTTAAAGGGAACTCTATGCTCAATGGCGTACCCAATACGCAACAAAGAGTTTCTTTGAAATCTTACGTTGCACTCTAATAGTAGAATAATATTATTCTAAATGGTAGTTAATGACTAGAAGTTGTAATGGTGGAAATGAATAGAACTAACTACAAAATGATTATATATGTTTGTCAAATATTTTTACATTTATTCAATAAATTTTAGATTATTAAAATGTGAATGAATCCAATTTTAAGCATAAATACTCTAATATTCACTAAAAGATCGATTTATCGCCTTTTGATGGCGAACCCACATTAAAAATAGTTTTGGTCACTCTTATACATTCTATTAGACCAAATAAAGTCCTTATTTAGAATCGGGACATCACAATTTACTTTCGGTGTGTTTTTTGTATTTTTTTTCGATAAAGTTCATTTTTAATGAATAATGAATGTTGTGGTACTTTAATTCAAAACCTCCTTTTGATCTAATTTATTTATACAGTTATATTATCTTTTTAATTGGGTTTAAATAGATATTAGAATATATTTTTACCATTTAATCCAATCATGGTCATTGGAATTAATTTCACTTTAAAATTGGACATAAACAAGTGTCCATCATTTGATAGATATTGTTTCTTAAAAACACACTATTTGTTTTGACAATGGGAATTAATTATTAAATATATTATTGCAACTTATATGTTTTGAATTTAGTAAAATAGACATCATTTTTGAATTCGGAATATCAAATATAGCTTAGGGTGAATTTTTGGTATTTTTCTGAAAAACTTCAATTTTGATTAATAGTGAAACAACTAAGTGGTAGATAAAAAATTGATTTTTCATTTAAATGAAACTTTACCACTTCTATGATTTGAATTTCCAAAATCTGACAAACATGGTTGTCATCAGGATGTAAAATTTGGTTCAATGGGATTAAAATAAATTATTTGGTGAATAGTAACTTTTATGTTTTATTAATCGTGATTAAAGGTAATTAGTGTAATTTAAGGTAAAGATAATGTTATAATAATATGAAATGACCTTGAAACATGTCCTACCCTTATTGGATGAGTCATGGCCGACCAAGAAAATCCACGGGTCAACTTGGGGACCCCATGGAGCCACTTTGGTAGGAAAATGACATTAATAACTTTTTATTTAAAGTTACAATTAAAATGTCACAAACATGTATTGTTTTACTAACACTATTTTTACATGGGGTTATACAAGTCGTATGTTTGACTATAAATATTAATTATAAATATAAAAATATTTCCTACATCATGATATTTGTTTTATAATTTTTAGACATTAAATAAATTATGTTATTTATGAAACCGTGATGATGCAGTGATTACCTCATAAATGAACGATTTAAATAAAATGAGAATATGGGGTAAAATATAACTCTAACACTTGTCAAAAACCTATTATATGGATGGGTTTCGAATTATTATCGCCTTATCCTCGTAACATATCCTTTTTGGACCTTTAATGTCCGAAAAAAAATTTATAATAAAGTATCTTTTCATGAAATTCCAAGAGTGCCCATCCTCCCCCTTATAAAAGGCCCCCACCTCTACCCCCTTACCCACACCAGTCAAGCATTTTTCTCGACCAAAAACTGATCATTGTATCTCTACACATCTCTATATTCATCTTAGAAGCCTTACCTTAGGCAAAAAGCTCTTCACAAAACCCTTTTGGTTGAAACCAAAGGGAGTTACCCGATTTAAAGGTAATGTCTTCTCTTATGTTCTTTTGTTTTATTTTTCATCTCCAACCCCCTAAACTCTTTTTATTACTTTCATTTTTAACAAAAAAAGTATCTTAAATATACTAGGATTTTTTTATGATATGGATTCTAGATACACATGCACACACCTCTGGATAATGGTTAATGAACATACTGTTTCAGTGGATGGTGAATTACTACCTCACGAAACGATGATTGTTATATATTCTCCTACCACCTCTCATGGTGGCCATTATGATGGAAGTATATTTATTTATGATATATATTATATTTAATTTCTCTCTATGCTTCTTTATTTTACATTTAAAACATACCTTTATGCTTTTCATGTTTTGAAAATGCGATAATTTCATTTGAGGAAGTGTGCACTACCGCCCCCTCAAGTGATGTGACTCGTTCATGAAAAACATAGAATGAATAATGAATGAAATTAATGAACATATGTGACTTATATAAAATATATATAATAATGGAATTATAATATATATATATAACATTTATTTTTAATTCTATTAAATACGGAATAGAAATGAAAGTAGCGTTCACACGTACGTACGACATACTGTCTCCATGAAAGGTCCATTTAATTTCTTACCTTTAAATGTTATGTAATATTATAAATTAAATTGTTTAATTTATATATATGATATATATTATATCTACATGATTAATATAATTCTGGATATAATGGATATTTTACCACATGAACAAATTGTAATTATAAGAATTTTATTTTGGACTCAAGTACCAATGGTCGACAAAACGACCATTATTAACTTAAATAATTACATAATGTTCATAACATGGTAATATGTGATATAAAAGGAATTATTAACTTGAAATAGTTTCTTAAGGAAGTAGAAATTATCCCTCTTTTATTGTTCAGGAATATAAATAAATGAACAAGACAAGTCAGACTTTAGGTAAGGGATCATACCTCTCTCTTTCTTTCTAATTACTCTCTTTTATGTCATTTATTTTAAGCTCATATTTATTTTGTTTGGTGATGTTATTTTATATTCCCCATTCTGTACTTTTTATGCTCATATTATTATAGACCCTATTTGATCTCATAAATCCATTTTTGGAAGTTTTAAGTGGCGCTGTTAGGCTGCGGAGCTTCGTAAGGGGTTTTTCATCTCACTTTTATTCTCGTGAGATTTATGCTACATTTTCCACCATTTCCTTTGAGTGGTGTATGTACTACCCATTATTCTAATATTTGTGTAATATAATTTCGTTTATGAGTATTTACATCAATGTTGTATAGTCCTTATTTCATGGGTTGTACGTTTCGAAAGTTACCCAAGTCGGTAAGGGAACCTTTCACCATACTCTATTTAAAATACTTCTTTTTATTAGGTATTTTAATTTACATCTTCTTATGTTGGGATATGTTATTATATACCCTTATTTATGTAAATGATATGTCCATGTGATGAGATACACTTTTTATCTCTCATCATCACATTTTCTGAATTTTAAAGTGACGACGTTAGGCTGTTGAATTTCTGTAAGTGAACTTCATAACCCAATTTCAATTCTTTGGGTTAAACCTATACTTCTCGATTATTTCATACAATGAATATGTGTGGATGGCCTATGATTTTTTTACACTTAATATCCTCTTATATTGGGTGTATTTATTTTTTTCACACATTATTATGTAATTTATTTATCCTTAATCTAAGGATAATGACTTTGTAAGGGACTTCATCTTAGTCTCCTTTATTTAGGCATATTTTGTTTTATAAACAAATTTCTTGTATAAGGTCTATAAACCCCTTTGAATTTTACTTTTATTCAAAAGGAATCTTTTTTTATACGAATTATTTTACTAAATTACAAAAACTATGTTTATTTTTAACGTACAGGGTGACAACGACCTTTCCGCCGCCGCGAGTATAATTTGATCTTTGGCTTCCTCAACAAGCCGTAATGTTTTTAAATGTAAATAAATATCATATACACTTTTATGTATTTTGGAATTGAAAATGGTTTTGATAATTTATTTTTTATGTCAATATATTTAAGTGATATATTGTGCTTGAAATGCAGAAATGTTTTCTTTCCTTTATAATTGTTTATGTGTTATGATTTTATAATGGTACGTGGAAATTTGACAGGTGGTTACGTGATAAAACACATGACGGGTGGTTCCGTGAATACCAGGATGGGTGATTACATTATAACCTCCAATGCATTGGGTATGGAAGTCAGCCGTATGGCTATTCCATGTAGTGATATGCATGGAAGTCGACCATATGGTTATTTCATTTGACTATGTTAATGTCCCAAGTTACCTTTATATTTTATGTGTTCTTTATATAGGTTTTATGGTAATATTTTTGGTAAAAAAGTGTATGTAATTATCTCTTATTTAGTGAAGAGTTTCTACTACTTCATAAAGTTGATAAGTATTACTTTGATAAAGTATTCATGTTTTACTTGTTGTTCTGAAATACTAAAGTTTTCTTTCTTTGTGTATCCTTTACTGGGCTTTTTATGCTCATCCCAAGTTTTTGAAATGTTTTCAACAGGACTTAAAGATGAATAGGGTCATGGATGGGATAAAGGAAAAACATGCTATCTAAAACATGGAACTAGACATGTTTCTTTTTAAGAGTTTTTATTTTATAGAAACTTAGTAGAAGTCTCTACTTTTTAATCTTTTTAGATGTAATAGTTATATCCTAATTCTCTAAAAATCTAATCCTGAAACATCCTCTATGTGAATTGTTCATTTAATTCATGATATTGTAATTTTATAAGGCAGGGTCCTTATAGTTGGTATCAGAGGTCGAATTAGTTAGATTTTGAGGTTACAGTATTCTTTAAGCAGAAGTTTCATTACCATAATGGCTATGATTTCAGAAAGAGTCATAGTAATAGATAAAGTGAATGAGTAAGTATAGCTTAGTGTTTATCTTACTCATTAGTACGTGATAATTTTTTTGATATACTCACACTGACATTTTTGGTTTTGGTAAATGGATGGATCTAGTAGGAACTAAAGTGACAATGGGTTTGAAGGAAACTGTGGTGGTTATCTAATTAAGAGACTGGATGAAATGGGGGATTCAATGAGAAATCTCATGGTTTTTCTAAACCAACAATCAATGAGTTATGATTAACCACTTGAACCTTGGTGATTTCTCTGATGAATCATGTACAAGAGAACCAACTCGATGTGGATGTTTAGGTAATAATTATAATGGTAACCATCAGGGTTTATATGATCCTTACTTTTGTGGTAATTATGAATTACTATATGTTATGATGAAATTCATGAGATAAACATGAGGTTAAATTACATTATGGTTATTTTTGAAGATTTTATCTCTTTTTGGGGAATTTTTTATGAATTATATAGTTTTGTAAAAAGGACAACATGTAGCTCGTGTGACAACTCGTCGCGTCGGACGAAGCTGCGGGAATCAAACCCACAACCAAAGTTCGACTGGTATTTATATCCTACCACTGGACTATGTGAAGTCCCTGGTTAGATTGACTAGTTATTTTTAGTTAGATGATTTTATGAATCAAGATTAAGTTTATTTCGGGTTATCTATGGAAAATATTGACCTATCATGGAGGATATATTATTAGGTTAATTACTTTTCAATATGATACTTTAAGAGAAAATGATTTTATTTGGAGATAAATGTTAATTTATACCCAGGAAGACAATGTGATTAAATACATCAAATATTTTTGATTCAATCTTAGTTTTGTTTACATTGAATAATTTTATTGACAAATTGTTAATCGAATGGTATTCATTGAACTTTGTGTTTTTTTGGACAAATTTTGGTGATTAAGAATAGATTTTCTTTTTATAAAGGATTATCCTTTTGTTGATTATCTGATATTGTTCAAACAATTTTGGTTTTGGTTTAGGTCTAAAGACATGAGAAATATATAGTTCTCTTTTTTGGATTAGTTGATTCTCTAGAAGTTGATTATAGCACTCTTAATGTGAACAAGCCATCCTAAATAGACGTCTTTTGGAGGAAAAAATGATTTCGTGTAAGAAATCTAGTAAGAGATGAATTTATAATAAAAAAGAAAGAATATTTACTTATGATTTAGTTATGCTCATAAATATATTCCTCAATGAAAATTATCTTAAAACAAAAATTTTTTCTGTAAATTTTTCTTACTGGGGAATCAAATACCCTTTAACCCATCACAAGTTTGTGATTTTCTGGTAGTTAACTTTCTCCTAAACACGTTTCTATCACTCTCCATCAGAACCTAACCCTTTGTTTTTTTCTTCCATATCCATGTTTTAATGGAATACTAGTATGGGTTAACTCAGGTGGCCTTTGTACTTCTCTTTCATTTTTTAAGGTGATATTTTAATTTACTCCTTTTCCCATGTGGGGCTTTCAATGATGTTTCCAAGCCCAATTTTAAAATTGCAAGGATGCAATTCCCAAAAGGGGGGAAGGATGTAACATCCATGGTAAATAAAGAATATTACTTTTCATATTTATTAAAATTTTTAAAAAAAATATTAATATTACTTTAAAGGGAACTCTATGCTCAATGGTGTTCCCAATACGCAACAATGAGTTTCTTTGAAATCTTATGTTGCACTCTAATAATAGAATAATATTATTTTAAATGGTAGCTAATGCCTAGCTGATGTAATGGAGGGAATGAACAGAACTAACTACAAAATTATTATATTTGTTTGTCAAGTATTTTTACATTTATTCAATAAATTTTAGATGCTTAAAATGAGAATGAATCTAATTTTAAGCATAAATACTCTAAAATTCACTAAAAGATCGATTTATCAACTTTTGATGGAGAACCCACATTAAAAGTAGTTTTGGCCACTCTTATACATTCTATTGGAGGAAATAAAATCCTTATTTAGAATCGGGACATCAAAATTTACTTTCAGTGTGTTTTTGGTATTTTTTTGATAAAGTTCATTTTTTAATGAATAATGAATGTTGTGGTATTTTAATTCAAAAAACCCTTTTGATATAATTTATTTATATGGTTATATTATCATTTTAATTTGTTTTAAATCTAAATTTGAATATATTTTTACAATTTAATCCAATGGTGGTCATTGGAATTAATTTCACTTTGAAATAGGACATAAACAAGGGTCAATCATTTGATAGATATTGTTTCTTAAAAACAAGCTATTTGTTTTGAAAATGGGAATTAATTATTAAATTGATTAATGAAACTTATATGTTTTGAATTTTTTAAAATAGAAATCATTTTTGAATTCAGAATAACAAATATAGCCTAGGTTGAATTTTTGGTATTTTTCTGAAAAACATCAATTTTTTATGAATAGTGAATCCAATATGTGGTAGTTAAAAAATAGTTTTTTAGTTTAAATAACACTTTACCACTTCTGTGATTTGAATTTAAAAAATCTGACATACATGGTTGTCATTAGGATTTAAATTTTGGTTCAATGGGATTAAAGTAATTTTTTTGGCGAATAGTAACTTTTAAGTTTTATTAATCATGATTAAAGGTAATTAGTGTAATTTATGGTAAAGATAATGTTATAATAATATGAAATTTCTTTGAAACATTTCCTACACTTATTGGATGAGTCATGGACGACCAATACAATCCCTGGGTCAACTTGGGGTCCCCATGGAGCCACATTGGAAGGAAAATGACATTAATAACTTTTTATTTGAAGTTAAAATTAAAATGTCACAAACATGTATTGTTTTACTAAATCAATTTTTTCATGGTGTTATAAATATTATATGTTTTACTCTAAATATTAATTAGAAAGCTAAAACGATTTCCTAAATCAGGATATTTGTTTATAATTTTTTGAAATTAAATAAATTAATTTATTTATGACACCGTGATGATGCAGTGATTACCTCATAAATGAACGATTTAAATAAAATGAGAAGATAGGGTAAAATATAAGCCTTCCACTTGTCACAAACCTATTGTATGTCTGGATTTCAAAACCTTATCACCTTATCCTCGAAATGTATCCTTTTGGGACCTTTAAAATCTGAAAATCATTTTATAATAAAGTATCTTTTCATGAAATTCCAAGAGTGCCCATCCTCCCTCTTATAAAAGGACCCCACCTCTAACCGCTTACCCTCAACTATCAAGCCTTTGTATCGACCAAAATCTGACCATTTTATCTCTCAATATATCTCTCTTCATCCTATAAGCCTTACCTTAGGCAGAAATCCCTTCAATAAATCCTTTTGGTTCAAACCAAAGGGAGTTAGCCGATTTAAAGGTAATATCCTCTCTTATGTTATTTTGTTTTATTTTGCTTCTCCAACCCCCTAAACTCTTTTTATTACTTTATTTTGTAACAAAAACAGAATATTAAATATACTAGGATGTTGTTATGAGAATTATTCGACCTACACTTACACACACCTCCGTCTAATGGTTAAAGAACATATTGTTTCCATGGATGGTGAATTACTACCTCACGAAACGATGATTGTTCTATCTTCCCCTACCACCTCTCATGGTGTCCATTATGATGGAACTATATTTATTTATGATATATATTATATTTATTTACTCTATATTCTTCTGTATTTTATATTTAAAACATACCTTTATGCTTTGCATGTTGTGCAAATGCGATAATTTCATTTGAGGAAGTGTGGACTACCGCCCCCTCAAGTAATGTGAATCGTTCATGCAATACATGGAATTAATAAAGAAAGAAATTAATGAACATATGTGACACATATAACATATATATTATACTTGAATTAAAATATATATATATCATATTTAGTTTTAATTCCTTTAAATACAGAATAGAAATGAAAGTAGCATTCATGCGTACGTACGGCATACCGTCTCCATGAACGGTGCATTTTCTTTTCTTAAATTTAAATGTTATGTAATATTATAAATGCATTTATTTAATGTATATATATTATATATATGATTTATTCATCATGATTATAATTCTGTATGTAATGGATATTTTACCACATTAACAACTTGTAATTATAAGAAGTTTATTTTGGACTCAAGTACCAATGATCGACAAAACAACCGTTATTAACTTAAATAATTACATAATGTTCATAACATGGTAATAAGTTTTATAAAAGGAATAATTAACTTGAAAAAGGTTCTTAAGCCAGTATAAATTAACTCTATTTTATTATTCATGAATATAAATAAATGAACAAGACAAGTCGGACTTGATGTAAGGGATCCTACCTCTCTCTTTCCTTTTAGGTACTCTCTTTTATGTCATTTATTTTAAGCTCATATTAATTATGTTTGGAGATGTTATTTTATATTTCACATTCAGAACTTTTTATGTTCATATTATGAGAGACCCTATTTGATCTCATAAATCGATATTTGGAAGTTTTATGTGGCGCCGTTAGGCTACTGAGTTTTCTTAAGGTGTTTTTCATCCCACATTTATTGCCATGAGATTTATGCTAAATTTTCCACCATTTCCTTTGAGTGGTGTATGTACTTCCCATTATTCTACTCTTTGTGTAATATAATTTCGTTTATGAGTATTTACATCAATATTGTACAGTCCTTACTTCATGGGGTGTATGTTTCGAAAGATACCCATGTCGGTAAGGGAACCTTTCACCCTCTTTTTAAAAACTTATTTTTGTTATGTATTTTAATTTACATCTTCTTAGGATGGGATATGTTCTCATATATCATTATTACTGTAAATGATATGTCCAAGTGATGAGATACCCTTTTTATCTCTCATCATATTGTTTTCTAAATTTTAAAGTGATGTCGTTAGGCTGTTGAATTTTTGTAAGGGAACTTCTTAACCCAATTTCAATTATTTGGGTTAAACCAATACTTGTTGATTATTTCATACTATGAATATGTTTGGATGAGCTCTTCATTTTTTACACATAATATCATCTTATATTGGGTGTATTTATATTTTTCACACATAATTATGTAATTGATTTATCCTTAATCTAAGGATAATGACTTTGTAAGGGACTTCGTCTCAGTCTCCTTTCATTAAGGAATATTTTGTTCTAGACACAAATTTCTTTTATACAGTGTATAATCCCATTTGAGTTTGAATTTTATTTAAAAGGAATATTTTTTTATATGAAGAATTTTACTAAATGGCAAAATGTATGTTTCTTTTTAACGTACGTGGTGACAACGACCTTTTCGCCGCAACGAGTATAATTTGATCACTGGCTTCCTCAACAATCCATAATGTTTTTAAAAGTAAATAAATACTATATAATCTTTTATGTATTTTGTTATTGAAAATGGTTTTGATAAAGGATTTTTTATTTTAATATATTTAAGTGATATATTGTGCTTGAAATGTGGAAATGTTTTCATTCCTTTATAATTGTTTTATGTATTATGATTTTATAATGGTACCTGGACATTTGATGGGTGGTTACGTGATAAAAATATGACGGGTGGTGCTATGAATACCAGGACGAGTGGTTACGTTATAACCTCCTATGCATTGGGTATGGAAGTCGGCTGTATGGCTATTCCATGTAGTGATATGTGTGGAAGTCGAACGTATGGTAATTCAATTTAAGTATGTTTATGTCCCAAGTTACCTTTATATGTTATGCGTTCTTTATATGCGTTTTATGGTATTCTTTTGGTTCCAAAAGGGTAAGTAATGATCTCTTATTCATTCAAATGTTTTTACTACTTCATAAAGGTGAAAAGTATTACATTGATAATGTATTCATAGTTTACATGTTGTTTTGAAAAACTAACATTTTTCCTTCTTTGTGTATCATTTACTAGGCTTTTTATACTCATCCCATGTTTTTGAAATGTTTTCCACAGTACTTAATGATGAATAGGGTCATGTATGGGATCAAAGAAAGACATGTTATCTATAAGATGGAAGTAGAAATGTTTTTTTTAGAGTTTTTCTTTTATGGAAACATAGTATAAGTGTCTACATTGTAATTTTTTGAGATGTAATAGTTATGTCCTAATTCTCTAAAACTCTAAACATGAAAATATCCTTGATGTGAATTATTCATTTAATTCATGATTATGTAATGTCATAAGGTCGGGTCCTTATACAAATCAAAAAATCCTAAATCAAATCTTAAACTCAAGAGAACTAATCCTTATAGGGAGAAAAAAGGTATAATACCTTTATAATTTATATTTTGATATATATTATAGAGTGAGGAAGAAATGTTTGGTCAGAAATGAAGAATGAATGAATCATCCACTACAAGCTATTTGAGAATCAGTGGATGAGTTGGGTCTGATGATTCTATTCACTGATTCGAGTTCTGAGGTGACTTAGGATTGACTGAATGTGTTATTGGACATTGTATAAGAAATTACTTAGATCATTAATTGTGTTATGAGTGAAAAGGTTTCTAACCCCATGTTAGGGTAGATTATTAGTTCATTAATTGTGGGGTGACATCATGTTATTAGTCTTGGTCTCCAAATTGAACAATAATTTTGGGAAGCATGTAGTGGTTCTTTTGAGCCTGAAATATGATTTGATGCAATATACGATTCCCTCTTGTTGTAATGTTAACCCTAGGATTAGTAGGATGTTTTATAACTTGATTGGTCGGTATTGGAGGACCAGTATGAGTCATAAATTGGAAATTTTTTCGATGTTCAACAAAAGATAGAATCAATTCTGATTCTAAAAGACCACCAAGGTTGTTGAAGCCTCTTCCAAACATTTTGTGGAAAATGGATAATATCACGATCGATTTAGTGGTTGTTGTACCTCGTTCATGTAGTGGTAATGGTTATTATGAGTTATTATTGGCCATCTAAAAAATATTTCTATTTAATACCTTTTAGGGTATTGGTGAATAGAGTGAATCTTGTAAACATGTATGTTTGAGAGTTTTTTAATATACAAGTAGTTACTTCCAAAATATTTTTTAATTGGGATTCAAAAATTTCCTATTGATTGTGAAATAGTCCCCATGAGGAATTGGGAACTGATATGAGGTTGAGAACCAAATATTTCCAACAAATGGATGGTCAGTCTGAGTGGACCATCAAGACAATCGAGGATATGTTATGAGCGTGTTTACTAGAATTTAAATGTTATTTAAAAATTATCCTTTTGATAGATGAGTTTTGTTAGAAATAAATTTATCAAGACAAAATTTGGATTTCCCCATTTTAGGAATTATGTTTGATTCGATGATGGTTCATATTGAAATTGGAATAAGTGAGTGAGAAATCCTTCTTGGAAATTAGTCTAATCTAAGAGTAAATATAGACAGTGAGGAATAAACAACAAATTTTTAGAGGAAACATAGAGTTTCTAGAAGTAATATATGGACTGATGTCATTACTTATTATTGTTTTCCGATAGCGATCAGTTGTTTAATTAGGTATTTGATTGACTAAGATATTATAATTAGTGAATGTATATAATTATGGAATCGCCTTATGTGGGGCCATTTTGTGTTGTTGAGTATATTGGGAGGGTAACATATTGGTTATAAATTCCATAATATATGACATCTATTTTTGAATTCGTTCAATTTTCTCATATAAAGAAATAATATCCATTCACAAATCATGTGCTTGAATGGGTAGATAGGGAGTTCAATCCTGAAGAAACTGTTGTAGAGTGTCATGTTCACATCTTTGATTATCTAATTAAGGTGATTTATAGTAATACAGTCCCATTGCTATGTTGGATCTAGAAGTGTGTTTGATATATCAATGATTCATAAAGGAGCGAATTTGTGTTGAGGTATTATTAGTCTCACATGTTTCACTCTAATGAAGAATAATGATATTCTTGGAGTATAATGTGGCATTATGAAGATATTGTGACACCCTTAGGTCACCAGTGTATTTAATTTTTATCATTCATATATATTTTTGTACTTATTGGAGTTACTAGGTTCCTGATGTTGAAAACATGTATTTTTTGTGAAAAAAACAAAGCCATAAGGTTTTGACATTAGTTTTTTAACAACATATGTAGATATGGGTTTTAAACATTGTGATTATTCATGGTTTGAGAATGGATTTTCAAAATATGTGACATCAATGAGAAATTTTGCAACCTATTTATGGGGAGGAAATAGTACATTCATGGTTAACAAATGGTTTTACAAAACATGTATCTGAATGGTTTTATTATTCTAGAAAATTTAAATATTCAATTTTTTCTAAAATAAAACTATCTATTTTTATAACCCTTAGAATCATTATTATTCCTAGGAAGATGAATTGGCTCCACCATTTACTAAAATATTCTCTCATTGTCTTTTGGTGGAATACCCTTCTATTAAGAGTGTTTTGACTTACGATAATCTTCTTTCTCTAAGGCTTCTTTGACATCCCCCATCCCTCATGATATGACATCCAACTCCATTGGTGTGTGGAACATCATATGGTGGGTTGGATGAACCTAGTGGTTTTAATATTATTTCCACTAGTTCTATAGTGTGTTAGGTGTGTGAGTCCCTCTACTACCTATTTCAGGTTGTTTTTGTCATCATTGATGAATATGGATCCAATATTGTTGTAGTTGTCTATATATAAAAGTTTTTTCCATGGATTACCTTTAAATTGAAAATCACTTATGGTTTAACTATCTTTATTTTCAATTAAAATGATTTATGATTGGTTTTTATCTCATGTTATTAAATTTTATTGGTTTGAAATATTAGCTTTAGTTATACTGTGATTTTCCAAATTGTGGTTACATTAGTTCACTACAACTATTTGATAAAATAGATCAAATTAATTCTATAAATTCAATTGAATTTATAGGGAAATTTTATAAATTACGTACCATATGGGATAGTGTTTTTTAAAATGGGTATTTTGTTATTATTAATGTGTCTTTTTCAATATAATCTATTATGTAGAACTCATAATGTTACACAGTTTGTAATTTTGTAACACATGGGAATTCATGGGGTGTAAGTGTGGTGATCTATAGGGATGTGAATGCCTTTGGTAGTGAGACCGATATATATTCCATTTTTTACAATGTACCATGAGTGGATTTGGTATGAAGATATAGATATGTTCCATTATTATCGAAGGTACTCGGAGAGACTATAGAGTGAAGAACAATAAAAATTCTACTATTATCCAAGGTATCATGTAATCCAGTGGAAGGAAGACTATGAGAGATTATGTTGTGATCCGAGATAACAAGGTATTTCTTAGAGTTCATCTCATGGAAGATAATAAAATCTTACCTTTTTTTCCAGTTATAAAAAATTATTTATTCTCAAACAAACTATAACCTTATTGTTAGATCCATTAGATAACATTACTCAATCCAAATTCATTTATATACTTTTATTAATTTTTATTTCCATATTATTTTGATATTATTTTCTATAAAATTTTAAATCTAAATGGTTTTATAATTATAATGTTCATTCTTACCCTTGTTTTTAATTGTTCATTTTATTTATAATATTGTGCCTTTTTTCCTTGTTTTCATATTTGTTCCACGTTAGCAACCAATGATGGAAAAATAATTTCATTAAAAAAATCTAATGGGATATCCATGTGTTTTTCTAATTATTAAATTATTCATATGGTTTTTTTGAAAAGGGGGTTTCAAACTATTTTATTATTCTTGATGGATTAATATCCTTAAAAATATTAATTGTTGTATCATACTGGTCTTTGTTCCTCCCACCCTACTTATGCCCTAGTGAATATATTGATTTTTTTATAGGAAACATCTTTTGGTAAAGTCACTATGTATATCAATATCTATTCATTATTCCATTTGCCCAATGTTTTGGTGGAGAAGACAAGGTTCTAAAATATTGGATTCTGTGGATTCATATTGGATTTTTGTCCCATGATTTCAATATAGTTCTTTTTTGGTATTGTTTCTATTATTTTTAAATTATTATTACATGATATACAATTTATATGTCTTCTTATAACCTATAATGAATAAAATTAATGATTTCTCTTTTGGTATCTATTTGGACTTTTTGTGTTACTCTCAATGTGGTATTTTTTTTTTTTTTTTTTATTGTTGTATTTATTGTCATCCCCATTATTGGGTAGCTCTTGTCGGTTTATCTTGGGAGAACGTGATACCAATAGGTTGTTTGTTGTGTCTCGTGCTTCTCACCAACCCATGGTGATCCAGAATATGCTTCACGATAAGGGGTAAGCCGGATCGGTTGATGGGTTGGTTTCTACCATGTTAGGTAAATATAGTATAAACACCACAAGAACAACTACCATCACATATGAACTATCATATATCCATCCATATTTAATGGAATAAAACATAACTCAAAATAACTCTCCAAATATCAATAAACAAAAAGGAAACAACCATATTTGAGGATGATACATAGAAAAAAAACTACCAATGGTTGTGTAATATCTTCAATACCATGAAAAACAATGGATGTTGACACAATATGTGAAATGAGTCTAATATAAGTTGATTATATGTACTTATAACATAATTACTATTCATTATATGGCTACCAAGTAAAGGTTATACACCCAAGAGGCAATGAAAACATGTAATGGGTTATCTTTATAATCAAACCATCGATCATTTATTTGTCATTCCCAGAGGTATGATTCTAAATAACACAATACATGAAATCAAATAGTTCATGTGTCACCCAAAAAACTAAAGAGTACCATTTTGTAGGAAATATAATCCACCACCCTTTATGATATAAAAATGATTTTACTAAATTCCTACTTTCATAATATACTTTATGAGAAAAATATCATTTCAAGATTAATATGATGTAAACTCACTTGAAACATTATTTCAAATTTAACATCATATTATTTAATAAAAATATTAAAAAATGACACTATTTTATATCATATTTGATTATAATATAGATATTGAAAATATTTTAAAATATAATATAAAATTCAAAACACATTCCAAAATATAAATTCAAATTAACTGGTTTCCAAAAAATTCTATAAAATTCCATAAAAACAAATTCAATCTTCCAAAACACTAAATAATATCCCCCTTTCAATCCTATGACATGTTTCAAAAACCGAACATGGGACAAGGCGTATGAAAATCCAAACCACATCATCAATATAAGAAAACAACCTTGGGGATTTTTCTCAAGTGAGTGATGGAGATCATCACAACCCATTTAATATTTAAAATGGCTGATGAATAAGTCCAAATGTGTAGAGATCCATATACAGTATTGCAACATGGTTTGAGAAACCATGTGAACACCATGAATTAGACTATATATAATTCTTATAACCATCTGTCTATGTTATCCCCATGGATTTCTCGACCACTTTATCTAATCATGAATTATTATCTGTCCTTTAATTTCCACCACAATTCTTATAAAAACTCAAAAAAATCCAACAATGGGGGAAAATAAATTAAATAATACATAAATCAAAACCCCAAATACCTAATTAAACACTTTTTTATTCATTATAGGTGGTGATAAAGAACCTACTCATGAACAACATATTCTATTCTTCCATGACTTTAATATATTTTCTATAATTATGCCCAAATGAAATAATGTCATTTAAAGAACATAGCATCCCATTGAATATCCTAACCTCTAATACTATTTTTTCATGAACAGACCCAATTCTTCATTATATATTGGTGATTATCCATCACACTATATACTGGAGGGGTTTCCATGATTCCCTTAGGCTGAGGACAAACATCGAGGTTATAAAATATAACTATCCTGGATGATTAACAAAAAGGGTTAAAGAATAATGGATTTTCTCCCAAAAACTCAGAATGACCAATAAATAATTTGGAAATCCTTCCTAAAATTTAATAAGTAGAAATAAAAACAAAATTTACAAAAAATATAATGTAAATGAAATTTTTGTTTCTCCCCCAACTTCATTCATTATAGTAATAGAAACCCCTAGATGTCTATCTGTAACAATTGATGATATAATAAACCGGTGTTAAAATAATAGAATGTAATATAGGACTTTTTCAATGTATGTCATTTAAAGGAATATATAGAAAACATTCAATAAAAATAAAAAGGAAGTTCCTATAAACCATATAATATGAACCATAAACTGAATGAGATAAAATATACAACAGACCTCAATCCTCAATGTTAATCAATTCTAAAAGAGTAACTATGAGCTATACAAGATACCATAAACTGAAATAATAGATATCCATGAGTATAAAATCATTGTAATCTACCACCATCCTTGATACATGTTATGCTATTAATTATATAACCATTTCCAGCTAGTGTGAAATAAAACTACAAAATAATATTTTATTATATAAGTGTTAAAAATACAAAATCATATAATATTATACTTAAATATTTCTTTTAATTTATTTTTAATTGAAGACGATAATATAAAACCTATTATACAATTACTGAGATCCTTTTTAACAAATACAACCATTTTCAACACATTTTAATATAACATTGTAAATATGTTTTCTAAAACATTATCATGAAGTAGGTGAACTACACAAACAATAATAAAAAGGGAGTCTATGCATCTCATAAAAATGAAACCAATGTAGTTAGATATGCTAAGTGATAATAAAATTAGGCAACACAGAGGAAGAGAATCCCCTAGAGAGGATCACTAGGAAAAAAAATATTAAAAACATATCATGATGTGAGACTATATGTACTTGGATTTGAAATAATCTACAAGCCTATCAATGCTGTTACTATGTCTTCAACAAATTCTATAGTTCCCAACTGGCCTTACGGATGGAGGAACCATCTATAACATTTCAATTCCATGAAAGATATAGGGTATTTAATTACTACTATATTGAAAAGTCTCTAAAACTTAACTAATATTAATAGGACCCCCATACATGCCAATAAATAAGAGATGAGAAATTACAAGTAGAAAAGTAATAGAAATAAATAAATCTATCTCACCTCATACACCCTCAAAAAAGAGAACCCCATTCCACATATCAATAAAAGGATAAAATATTCCCCGTAGGAAACAATCCAAATAATGTTATAAGAAAAATTTACCCTCTTATATGTTATTAAATATATATAAAAAGAGGGTATCACACACATATACCACATTTAGAAAACAATCAAAGTGCACTAAGGGATATTACATGAAAGCGAGTAGTGTGCCAAGAAATATAATGATGGTTCTAAATACTAATCACTATGATTCATTGAAACATTCCACTATAAAATAATTTTCAAATAATATTTTTAAAAATACATAGAGAAATTAATTTGAAAAACATTCAACAGAATATTTTAACTTTTTTGAAAATTCTCTACAACTTCAAAACCAATCTCATTAATATAACTATCAATTCAAATGATGTTAACAGGTTTTAAGCTATAATTTTTTTAAAATGTATCTATAAATAATTTAAATAGGAATAATAGTTGATTCAAAACTTTTAATTCAACATAATATTATTCAAAGGATTATTATAGATTATCAAATAAATTTCAAAATTCTCATTTAATTGGTAAATTGAGAATTTTGATATTCGTCAAAAATATGATGGATTTTTTTTAAATATAAATTTTTAAAAATTAATAAAATTACTAGATTCCTCAATTTCAATGGAAACTTATGTAATTTAAGATATGTGTTTTCTATTTTATAAAATATAGTTTTTTAAATCATTAAATAATTGATACATAAATTCAAATAACCAATCACTCAACTACTCCTGAATTAAAAATACAGGTCATATGAAAACCTACCAAGAGTATATAATGAGAGGTACAAAATGGATTGAATTTGATTAATAAGGCCCCAAAAAATAATGATAATCACAATACGATCCATATATGTAGAAAGCCCCTAAATAATAGTATAAAATGATGAAGCCTTGGATCTAACCCAATAGAAATAGTTATGATAGAAAAAAGAGACTGTGGAAATAAAAAATTGATTGAAGTAGGGACCATTTCATGGATAGAAGACACTAATCACCAAAGATCATAAAAAAATCCCCATGAATGGGGGTAATATGAGAGATAGATGCATGACCCCTAGTGGGTTTGACATGGGGGTGTTTTCTGGAAATAATATAGGTGGGGAGGCACAAATGAGGTAAGAGAGTCACATAATTACTCTGCATAAGGGATAAAAGTTCTCAATTGAAGGAGGGAACATCTGTAGGGGGTTCAGTCATGGGGAGTTGTAATGTGATGGATTGTGATAATGGGGCTATAAGAGGTAAGAATGGAAAATGTTTCATGACTCGTCCCCCGGGGCCTGTGTCGTGAATACCCCAAACCCACCTTCCTTAGGCAATGGGCTAGCGAATGCCACCAAATGCATAAATCACAAGAACTGGGAAGGCATTTCATTTATAACCTGTAAACACACAACCAATCACACATCAAGATATATTCTCAAGTAAACTGTATAGTAAACAGAGTGAGTACCGTAAGAAAAAGGGGATAGAATACAATCCTGTCAAGAAAGTACAAGGAAATCATGAAAGTACAAGACAACTGATAGGTGAAAAGCAGCTCCTGGATCGTCTATCTTGATCCCTACGTAAAGGGTTGGTATAAATATCCTCCATAGCACTCAACGTCGACCCATCTCCTCTGAAAACTGACACACCATATGGTCCACCTCCGAGAACCATCCAGTCATGGTACCCTCATCCTCAGTCCACGCTATACATCATCTGCATCCAAAAAAAAAACAAGGTACGGGCATAGCCCGTGCAAGGGTGAGTATAAAGAAACTCAGTGGAGACCCTGATGCCCTCAAGGTCTCACAAAATCCACCAAGGAAAAACCAGAAAGTAGGAAATCAACAGATAACCCACCATAGGTATATTCACATACATATATCTGAGTTTTCAAATAATCCATCTCAATCATGATGTAAATATACATGTATTGACTCATCTCACATCATGTATATCTTAGGGTAAAATAGTAGAGATTATTAGATATAACTACAAAATAATCATACTCAGTTTAGAGGCATTTCTACTAACCTGCACAGAATCACTAAGAGCTGACCAACACAGGATCGCTAGGAGATGAGCCACACATGATCGCTAGATATGACCCACACAGGTTCGCTAGGTGCTGATCCACACATGATATATGGAGATTATCTCCATATGATCACTAGGAGTTGACCAACACAGGATCTCTAGGAGCTGACCCACACAAGATTTCTAGGAGATGACCCACACAGTAACACTAGGAGCTGACCCACAGAGGATCGCTAGGAGCTGACCCACACATGATAGCTAGATGATTACCCACACAAGATTTCTAGGAGAAGACCCACACAGGATCATTAGGAGCTCAACCGCAGAGGAATGTTCAGAGCACTCTTCCCGTCACAGCCGGCTACTGGGTTTCAGCACTTGGGTTTCTCGTCTCCGGAAGGGTCTGCTCACCATGCCACTGGTTGATTCTCCAACATCCATGATGTCCCATGAAGATGTATCTCAATGTACCTCCATGCCATAGAGGTCTCAACCCAACAGACGGCACGTCAATCGGATGCCCGGTCTGTGAGTTATCAGCCTTTTAGTTTCGGGGGCCCGGTTGGATTTGTGCTTAATCCAACCAGACCGTACACCATCTTAACAAAAAACACCAATGGTGTATACTCAAAGGTACCATATCACTCCCTGATTTCCAGTTCCACTGACTATTCATCAAACGGACGTCCAGTGCCAATGTTATGGTGAAAAGAATGTAAATGGGTCATAGTGGTCCTCGGTTCGTGCTGACATGGTCGGTCAGACCCGGCCAGACCTGGCCTAGGCCGACCCAGTTCGGGTCTCCCAAGCCTAACCGATGGGTCCTGCCCAGCCCATAGGGTTCGGCGTGGTAGGTAGTGATGGGTCGCGGAGGGCGGCATCTGGCCACGATGCCACATAGGCTCATGGAGGGTGCCGCAAGGGCCTGAGGGCTCAAGGCTGAAGTGTGGGTTAGCCGGGGCGGTTCATCCAGAAGCCAAGCGGCAGCACGGAAAGCGGTTCTTCCCAGACATCGGTAGCTGCTCGGTTGGCGGCAGCGACTCAGGCGGTGGCTCGGCCTAGATGGCGGGAGCGGTTTGGATGGTGGCAGTGGCTCGGACGGCGGAAGTAGCTCGAACGGCGGCGGCGGCTCTGGAGGAGGCTCAGCCCGGACGGTGGCCGTGAGACGTGGGGGGCTCGACGATGGTGAAACCATTGAGGCACGAAATTTTTTTGGGTGGCAGAGTACCGTGGGGAGCAGAGGCCGCGGGCGGCAGTTCCGTTTCCATCGTCACCATCGTCGCCTTTGTCCATTGAGAAGAACACACCAAAGTAGTAGAACAATGGAGTTTTCGGGCCATGTTTGTTTGGTCTTCACCCTCCGCATTAGAGTAGTAGCAAGTAGCTCAAAAAAAAGAATCAGGAAGCATGAAATAAAAACTCTACAATTTAATATGAATCTTGGATCAACTCGTTCTAGTTGATCCTCATTCACCATGATTTCCACGAACAAGAACATTAATCAAGAGAATCCAAGAATTCAATAATAACCCCCGATCATGGATTGTTCGACAATGTTGGCGCAAGAAGATGTTGAAGTTTTCAACGTTTGTCTCGTCCATTGCACACATCCAATTCCAAGCTCATGCGTCTGTTCATCGTAGTTGAAGATGTTCCTCATTGGAGGGTATCCTAAGGAAGAAGTCGAAGTCCACGTTCTTCGTTGGAGGATCATTCTTCATGGATGAAGTGTAATCCTCCAAGGGATCTCCTCTCACAATTCCACCAGAATATGAAAGAGGTTCCAATATAATTAACATCAGAAGAAATTATGTTTTCACACTCATACATGTTGTAAAAATTAATGTGGTGCGTTGGAACAGTTAATGTAGAGGAAGCTAAAAATGATCCTCTACATTAAATGGGTATTTGAGAGGTTTATCCTCCATTAAGAGTGTTCAGGTGGTCCCTGCCTCTAGAAATTCAAAAAAAGGAGAGTTTATTCTCATGTGGTTCCCACCACCATAACCCAAAAATGGGATTCTTCAAGAATAAAAATAAAGGGTTAAAAAAATTTATTTTTATTTTCCCATGAAAATCCAAAAATATATCGTTCACCCTTAATGTACTGAGGTCGTGGTGATTGACTCCTTAAGCGAATACTAGCACCGAGAGTTCAACGGTGCCCTCAGATTTAAATTCTGAGAAATGGTTCAGAAGTTAGGAAAACCCACTCGCACATTTATTGAACGTACCCGAAAAAAATGCTCAGAATTTCATTTCGGGGACTACAGGCTTTGGAATCATGCACTTTCAATTTTTTTTGACACATAAAATTCCCATATATAAAAAAAATTTACATGAAAATTATGGGTCATTACATTCTCCCCTCCTCAGGGCTCTATGTCACCCTAAGCCACAACTCTAACTAGGTAAATAAGTGGGGGTGCAGAGCACGCATTTGAGACTCCTGATCCCCTTTGCTCTCTTGGAGTTTCTTATGATGCTAGCGATTGTGCACCAGAGGTATTGACCATCCATGAAAGACAAGCTCCTGTCAATCCAAAATCTCTACTAGAACCTACATTAATGTCTCTCCATCATTGATGTCCATCACATCATGGTCAATGATGTGGGAAGGGTAGTTCACGTATCTCCTAAGCTGGGATACGTGGAAGACGTCATGCACCCGGTGTAACTGAGGTAGAAGAGCTAATTAGTACGCCATATCATCAACTCCGCTGAGGTCATGAAAAGTCCCAATGAACCTTGGAGATAAATTTCCACCATGGCCAAATCTATGTAAACCACATCGAGGAGAGACTCGTAGAAAGACCTGGTCGCCATCCTCAAACTGTAGAGGTCCCTATCTCCTATCAGTATATCACTTCTGCCTACACTGTGCAGTCTCCATCTGCTCTTGGATGATCTGCATCTTTTCTATGGTAGATCACACCATCAATGGTCCCACTAGTGCTGACTCCCCTGGGTCTGTCTAGCACAATGGTGATCTGTAAGGTCTCCTGTAGAACCCCTCAAAAGGTGCCATCCCAATGGTGGATTGATAGCTATTGTTGTATTAAAACTCCACCAATGGAAAGTGACCCTTCCAACTGCGATAGAAGTCAAGGACACATGCATGCTACATGTCCTCGAGGTTCTAAATGGTCCGCTAGGTCTGGCCATCCGTCTGAGGATGGAAGGTGGTGCTTAAATGAAGCAGCATCTCGAAAGCCTCATGTAACCCCTTCCATAGCCGGGAAGTAAAACATGCATCACGATCGGAGACAATCATTGAGGGTACTCCATGTAGACACACAAACTCATGCACATTTAGGAGTCCCAAGATCTCTACTGATCCATGCTCTCGGATCGGTAGGAAGTGGGCTGACTTGGTGAGTCGGTCAATGATCACCCAAATCATGTCATGTCCCTAGGATGTACGTGGAAGTCTTGTCAAGAAGTCCATAGATATCCCATCCCACTTCCACTCTGGGTTCCGTAAAGTCTTAATCAAGCCTGCAGGTACCTGAGGCTCCACCTTCACATGCTGACAAGTGAGCCATATTGAGACAAACACAGCTACTGATTTCTTCATTCTCGACCACTAGTGTTGTTGTCCGAGATCCTAGTACATCTTTTCCGATTCTAGATGTACCGCTAGACCTCCTACTGATTGAATCTTCTACAATGTTCCCCTTCCCAAAAGTATAGACTATCTCGAAGTCATATTCCTTGAGGAACTCAAGAAAACATCGTTGTCTCATGTTCAGGTCCTTCTGAGAGACGATATACCATATACTCTTATTATCATAGTAGACTGTTAAATATTAACCCATTGAAATAGTGTCGCTACATCTTGAATGTTAATATCATTGATTCAAACTCCAAGACATTTGTATCATAGTTCTTCCCATGTTGTCTCAAATGTCACAAACCATAAGCAATAACGGCTTTCTCCTACATCCGGACACATCTGAGTCCATCCCCTGATGCATCAGTGTAGAGTATGTACACTACGTCCTCCTCTGGATTCCACAAGACTGGGGCACCCTTCAACCATTGCCTCGGCTCCTGAAAACTCTATTGGAATCTCTCCGACCACACGAAGGGTTGCCCCTTCTTCGTCAATGCTGATAGTGGTGCAGCAACTCTGTAGAAGTCTAGCACCAATATTCGGTAGTATCCAGCCAAACCCAAGAAACAATGTACCTTCTTCACACTCCTGGGTGGATCCAAAGCAATCACCGCCTCAATATTATCTGGATCCACAACAAATCCAGCCTCTGATATGACATGTCCTAGGAAGTGAACCTATCAGATCCAGAACTAGAAATTCGAGAGATTACCATAATGTTTGTGCACTCATAGTGTGTCCTGTACTACCTGCAAATGGTAGGAATCCTCCTCCTCAATAGCCCAGTGGATCAGAATGGCATCAATGAATGAAACTACAATGTGATCAAGGAATGGCTGAAAGATCATGATCATGAGTCCCATGAACACTACTGGAGAATTGGTTAGATTGAATGGAATAACCAAGAAATTGTAGTGGCCATACTGACATATAAAATCCATATTACGCACTTTCTCATCTCATACTCTGAGTTGGTGATATCCTGATCTGAGTTCTATCTTTGAAAACCATGGTGCTCCCTTTTGCAGATCAAAGATTTCATCAATCCTCTAATGTGGGTACTTGTTTTTCAGGGTCATCTTTTTAGGTGTCTATAGTCGACCCAAAGTCTCAAGCTCCCATCTGTATTATTGGCTAATAGAATCATTGATGCCCACGGGGAAACCCTAAGCCGGATGAATCCCTTCCCCTTCAAGTTCTCTAGCTGCACCTGCAGCTCACGAAGCTCCACGGGAGCCATCCGATATGCTGGTGTGGATATCGGTGTTGTACTAGGGTACAAGTCAATTTAAAAGACCACCTCATTATGAGGAGGTAGACATGAAACATCATCTGGGAAGACATCCACGTACTGGAACACCAGTACAGGATAAATCAAACTATCCACATCAAACTTTTTGAGGGCAAGGCGAGCCAACTGAATTGTGACTATCTGCACTATCCTCATTTTAAGTCCATCCTATGTTGTAAAGGCTCACTTCTCGCTGGTGAAGGTAAACCTGGTCCCATCCATGCGGACACACCACACATTGAGTTAAATAAATTGAATCTGAGCATGGACTGTATATAGCAGTCCATAACAAAGATAACTTCATAAGGCCTCAACACCACTACTATGAGATCCCAGCCGAAGCTCCCGCCTCCTGGAGTAAGCTCACACTTCTTGAACTAGTAAGTAATCATCAAATATGCTCCCTTAAGAGTCTATAGCTGTAAAAATGGAGCCAACGGCTCCATTCAAACCTCTGAGCTCCGAACGAGGGTAGTGGCAATAAAACAATGACTCACACCTGTTTCTATAGGTATTGAAATTAAGGTGGAGTAGACATAGATCACACCACATATCATCTTCAGAGCGCCGTGATAGTAGGCCTCACCTGCCTGGAGATGAGATCTCCCCTATCCACCTGATCCCTGTCGTCGAGGTGGACCTCTTGGTTGTGGTGGTGGAAACATCTCGAATCTTCGTCCATTTCCAGTTGCACGACCAGCTCCTCTGCCACATCTGCCTACTCCCTGCGAACCTACTCGGTAAAATCTCTATATCTTCCTGGGAGGTCCTTCATCCATATGCTGATCATCTATATGATGGGTCAGATAGTCACGAGCCATGTGACCCTACCTGCCACATGCATAACACTACTCGCTCCTAGCATGTCCGTCTCTACCTCGGGTGCCTCGTACAACTGACCCTGAATCATGCGGTCGTCCACATGTAGGTATGGTCCCCCTGAACCTATGTGTCATCTGCCTATTTCCAGCTACAAAAGACTCTCCTACATGACGTCCGGTGGTGGGTCATGTTCCTAGTGACTACTCATCCAGGAGACACGATACTGAGAGGGATCTCTCTAAAACCCCTGCCTATGTCGGGATGTAGAGTGAGATTATCGAATCCCTTATCTCCCACCTGAGTCCCTGCTCGAAGGTTTGGGCCCTAAAGAAAGGGTCCAGGACCATATCAATGGATTAGCGTGAGAGTTCAGTGAACCTCGCTGAGTACTGAGCTACTGTCATGATGACCTACTGTAGATGCATAAGCTCTTGTATGTGCACTGCGCGAAGAGTCGCTGGGAAAATCTCTGCATGAAATATGCTCTCAAAGTTTTCCCAAAGAAGCGTCACCTCGTTGAGAACCTAGAGCATGAAGCTCCACCATATACCTGCTGCTTCCTATTAAAGGTTGGCTACAAAGATCACCATGAGATCTTCTAGTTTCCCTACAAGTCAAAAGACTCTCACTACAGCCTTCATCCAATCCTCACCCGCATGTGGGTCCATCTCTCTTCTAAACCTGGGTGGCATTTGGCTCTAGAACTCGTGCAACACACTCATTTGGCATGCACCATATACTGTTGGGGCAGGTGGAATCTGAGTCCCAATGAGGAATGGTACCACTGGGGCCTCTACTGGTGCCTCTACTAGAATAGGTCCCTACACTGAGGACTCATTTCTCGATGGGCTATCAGTGCATAAAACTCTTGGAACCGTAGATGATTATCTTTGTGGAGGCATCCTAAAAAGAAACAGGTGCTCCATGGACAATAGTATATACCTAGTGAGATGACATAAGAGATCACAATGAAACAATCTTGAAAACACACCCGCAATTAGTGTTTTCATGCACTTGGCCGGAAATAAGAAGTCAGGGTCCTGGTGAATGGATACGTCAGCCGCTGCACCAACACCGGATTCCCAAAACTGATAACCACACTTCCTACAATTAGCACTATTTTCATTAAAAGAATGTTCAAAGACCTATGTTATATGGTATAACACACTCCTCTGAAACCAATTTTTCCCGACCCGCCCCTCGGGGCCCGTGTCGTGACTACCCCAAGCCCACCTTCCTTAGTCCAGGGGCTGGCAACTAGCACCAATGGTGTAATTACATATTACTGGGAAGGAATTTTTTTATAACATATAAACACACAACCAAGAACACATCAAGATATGTACTCATGTAAATTGAATAGTAAACATAGTGAGTACATTAAGAAAAAAAGGGCCATAATACAAGCCCAACTAGAATGTACAAGGAAAAGTGGAATGTACAAGGCAACTGATAGGTGAAAAGAATCTCCTAGATCGTCCACCTCGATTCCTACCTAAAGGGTAGGTACAGATAACTTCCTCAACACTACACGTCCACCTGTCTCCACTGCGAATCGACACGCCATATGGTCCACCCCGATGCACTATCCAGTCCTAGTAACCTCATCCTCAGTCAGCGATGTCTGTCGTTTTCATCTTACACAATAAAGTGCGGGCATAACCTGTGTTGGGGTGAGTATAAAGATACTCAGTAGGGACCAAAAGACCCTCAAGGTCTCACAAAATCTACCTTGGATAACCCAAAAAATATGAAATCAATAGATAACCCTATTTAGGTATAATCTCATACATATACCTTAGTTTTCAGGTAATCCATCTGATTCATGTTGAAAATATATAGGTACAGAATAAGATAACACCTGGTATATATTACAGTATAGTAATAGAGATGATTAGATGTAACTACTAAATCATATTAATCTGTTAATATGTTCTAATACTAACCTGCACAGAATCGCTAGATGCTGACTCGCACATGGTCATTAGGAGCTAACCCACATAGGATCGCTGGAGCGGACCCCCACAAGATCGCTATGAGCTGACCCACACAAGATCAATAGAGCTGAACCACACAGGATAGTTAGGAGCTGGCCCACACAAGATCTCTAGGATATCATCCACACAGGATCTCTAGGAGCTAACCCACACAAGATCCATAGGAGCTGTCCCACAGAGGATCACGAGGAGCTGACCCACACAGGATCACTAGAGTTGACCCACATAGGATCGCTAGGAGCTGACCCACATAGGCTCGCTAGGAGCTGACCCACTGAGGATCGCAAGGAGCTGACCCACAAAAGATCTCTAGGAGCTGAAACACACAGTATTGATAGGACCTGGCCCGCACATGATCGCTAGGAGCTGACCCGCATTGGATTGTTAAGATCACTCTTCTCGTCACAGCCAGTTAATGGGTTTTCGCACTAGCCTTGCTAGTCTCTGGAATTGTACTCTCCCAAAGCCATCGTTCGATTATACAATATCCACAATGTCCAAAATGATCTATTTGAAAGGCCTTCCATGTCATAAGGGTCTTAAATCAACAGACATCGCGTCAAACGGACGACCGGTCTGTGAGTTATTAGCCTTTTAGTCTTAGGGTCCCAGTTGGTTTCATGATTGATGGAACCCGACCTTACCCCACCTGAATCCAAATATCTAGTGGGTTATACTCAAAGGGACCATCTCTCTCAATGATTTCAATCACATCTGATTGTTTTTCAAATGGACGTTCGGTGCCAATGTTATGGCTAAAATAATGTAAATGGGTTGTAATGGGCCTGCGTCCGGTCCGACCCGGTCGGGGCCGACCAGGTTTGGGTCGACCCGGACCGGTCCACTGGGTAGCCTGGCCCATTGGTTTCTTCTCGGTAGGCCACGAGGGGTTGTGGAGGGATGTGGGTGGTCATGAGGCCACAAAGGGTCATGGAGGGTTCCGCAAGGGCGCGAGGCCGTAGAGCAGCTCAGTCGGGGCAGTTCAGCTAGAAGGGCGGGATCAGCTCAGTTGGCGGCTCGGCCCAAATGGAAGCGGCGACTCAGAAGGTGGTGGTGTATTGGATTGCGACTCGGCCCAAATAGCGGTAGTGGCATGGGCTGCGGCTCGATCTGTATAGTGGCAGCAGCTCGGCCCGGATGGCTGCTGCAGCTCGGATGGAGGGGCTGGCTCGGGTGGCGGTGACAGATCGGGTGGCGGATGGTCCCAGAAAATGGTGGATGCTTGGCCTGGATGGCGGTGGTGGCTCAGACGAGGGAAGCATCTCGGATAGCATCTCATCCCAGACGGCGGCGCCAGATCAGACGGTGGTGGCGGGGTCGCTGGGTCACGGCGGAGAGGTCGTGGGGCAGCTCCACTGCGGCGGTGCAACAATTCCGCGGATGGCGGAGCGCCACTGGGAGTGGAAGCTGCGGGCGGAGGTGTCGTTGACTTCTTCACCTTCTTCAACTTCGTCGATTGCGATGAACACAAAAAAGAAGCAGAATGACGAAGGGGTCGGGCCATGTTAGTTTGGCCTACACCCTCCACGTTAGAGGAGTATCAAGTGGCTCCACAGAATGAAATAGCAGTCATGAACGAAAAAATCTACAATTTAATACAAATCATGGGTCAAATAATTTTGGTTGATCCATGTTCAGTATGCTTTCCAAAAAACGAGGAAACTAATCGACATACTTCAATAATTCAATAATAAACCCTACCTTGGACTGTTCGTCGATGTTGGTGAGAGAAGAAGCTAATGTTTTTGACGTTTGTCCCATCCACCACACACCTCCAATACCAGTCTCGTTCATTGGTTTGTCATAGTCGAACACGTTCCTCATTGGATGGTGTCCCGAGGAAGATGTTGAAGTCATTTTTTTCGTTAGAGGAGCATTCTTCATGGAAGTAGTTTAATCCCCAAGGGTTACCCTCTCACAATTCAACCCAAAAATGAAAGAGGTGACAATATATTTAACTAAAGGAGAAATTATGTTGTCACACTCACACAAGTTGGAAAAACTAATGTGGTGCGATGACAAAATTAATGTGGAGGAATCTCCATAGGCTCCTCTTAATTAAAGAAGGAGTTGAAAGGTTTCTCCTCGAATAATAGGGGTCAGGTCATCCCATCCTCTAGAAATTGAAAACAAATTGGGGTTTTATGATCGGGTGGTCTGCACCACCATAACCCACACATGGGAGGTTTCAAGATTAAAAATAAAATGTTAAATAATTTTATTTATTTTTTCCCATGAAAATCCCAAAATCTATCTTTCACCCTATACATACTGGGGTCAAGGTGAAGGTCTTCTTAAGCGAATACCAGTTCTATGAGTTCACCATTTCCCTTAAATATTAATTCTAAGCATCGGTTCAAATGTTTGAATAATCTGCTTTCACGTATATTGAACGTACCCAAAAAACGATCATAAATTCATATTGGGAACTCTGGGCCTTGAAATCACGGGTCATTAACATTACGGACTTGTAAAATTCCCACATATATATATTTTTGAAATTACATGGTAATTTCGGGTCTTTACAAAAAGGGTATTAAAATATTAATAATCTCAAAAAATTTAAATATCTAGGTATTTTGTAATTTTTATCAATAAGAATTTTCAGGAAATAGGGTGACCATAATACCCCCCCAATCCAAGGAAAAAGGACTACGTCGTGTCTACTAAAATACTATATTAAAATTTAAAGGATTGTGAGAAAAACATGTTAAATTTATTGTCCAAAACTTAACTAATTTCACAATAATCTATATAGCTTTCAAAAATATAAAAGTACTACTTTTTATTTGATAGCATGTATAATTTGCATCACTAAGCACATAAAGGAATATAATATTGTGATAATATAATATATATTGATTATTTTAAATAAGTTCTACATAATATATATCATGTAACACACATAACACCTTGTTATATAGTGTTACATGCAAGAGAGACCTTCCTTGATAGCGTGTGTTCCACATAAAACCGAGTTTCACCAAATAACAAAGTCTTATTAGAATATAATTATTTAATATAACATGATATAAACAAGAAATTATGCATGATATTATGAATACTATTAACTAACATATGATTTTTTTGGTTTATACAAATATAAAATTAATTCATTGTTTATCGATTAATGAGAAACAAAAATAAGAACCAATTAGATATAATACATTATTCTTATTATTATTCTTCTAATAGACGTTTGTCTTGATAAAAATTATTAATTTCAATTATATAATTATTTAAATGAATTATATATCTTACATATTTAATAAAATATTTTTTATATTCATCAATTAGGTTTTGTATGAATAAGATGACAACAAGACCTATTTCACAGATAAAAAGCATAAATTTTTATCAAGGAAAATTAAACACCTTTTAAGGATAAACCCCTTATAAATATAAATATGAAAAATTTTAATTGATTTAATATGTATATTTAAAAATTATATTTCTATTATAAACATAATAAATTTTTTATGATTAATTTTTTGTAACTTTTTAGGAAGTATCCTTTTTAATGAATTATTAATAATACTTAATTTTAATTCAAAACTTCTTTTTTGTATAATTTATTTGTTGTGTAAAATTATAATTATAATTTTCATAATATTAATTTATATAAATAATATAAAAATTTATCATGTTTAGGTAATATTTATCCATTTCTCTTTGAAATTAATTGTAAAAACACATAAAATGTCACGACTGATTTATATTAAAACCCTGCATTGTCATCCCACCAATGGGATTAAATTTAAATATTGTTCTGCCATATCTATGATTTGGATTGGAAAAATAGATTCAATATTCATAATTATATTAATTTCTAATTTATAATATGTTTAACATAGTTTTTGACTAATATTATTTGTTAAATTGATTAAAATAAATTTCAATCATTAAGGATAAATTAAGCTTAATAAGGGACTAAAACATAACCTTAATGCCCAGAAAGATATATGAACATTTTCAAAAGATGTTGGCTTACCATATTTATTCACAATACTCAATTAATCTTATTTATTTCACCATTTTATCCAAATTTAAACTTGAAAAATGTGAGAGGGATTCCTTTGTCAAAATATTACTAATATGCCACTCCTCCTCTACTATAAAAGGAACCTAATTCTCCCACATACTCACACCTTTCAATCCACATAGTACCTGAAAATATCTAGCCAAATAACATTCCAAAATAACTCAGCTATACCATTAATCCTAACTTTGGGCCTAAATCATTCCAAGGAATCCCTTTGGTATAAACAAAAAGGTGATACCTGTTTTTTAAGATTACATTTTACAATGATCACATTAATTTCATTTAATCCGAAAACTATTTAGTTATTTTTAAACCATGTTTATATGATATTAAATTTATAAAAAATATACTATTATTTTATCTAATGGTTTTTATCTTGGCTTCGACACAATTCCATCTAATCAGTAGTGAACCTACCATTCATACAGGACATACTACCTCCTCGCAAAATAATGAGTCTATATTTTTCCATTTACACCTTTCAAGTGGAAATTATGAATGAAATAAATAAATATATATATATAATGATATTTATTATGTCATTATAATTCTTTAATAATTTTATAAAACACACCTTTAATACAATCCTTTTATCTTTAATACGACAACATCATTTGCGGAAGTACTGACTACTGCCCCTTCAAAGAGATGTTATTAGATCATGCTATACGTGGAATGAATTAAGGAAAATTTGATTGAACATATATCAAATACATTAAATCAACATTATACTGTTATTTTAGTATACATTTATATAAATATCATTTATATTTCACTTGATACTGAAATTAATATAGTTTCCTACTTACGTATGCACTACATTATCCATGAATGGTGCATTTAATTTACTATCTACAAACAATATATATTATTATAAATAAAAATAATATATATATATATATATGATATTAAAATAATTATTTAAATTTTATATATGATGAAACCAAGTTATATTTAATAATAACAATAAATAACAAGTTGAAACTTAACTAAGAAAAACAGAAAATTAACATAAGAAATAGTTATAATAATCAAGAGTGTCAACAAATGGTTAATAAAATATCATAAGAAGTTCATATATGATATTATATATATGTTTATGGTAATTTAATAATTTATTAAGATGTATATACCCCTTATACACGAGGTTAATGTACGTTCACCTAAAGGGAAACACAATGTAATTTATTATTGTCTCATTTTCATTCCATGACATATACATAATTATTGTACACATAATGTCTTATATATGGTTTATATACAATCTATTTTGAAATATAATGTAATTATTGTTTCTATATTCACATTATTTTGAGATAAAAATTGAATTATTTCTATTAAGGGGATTTTGATTAAATGATACCCAGTGGAAGACAATTTCGTAACTTAATTTATTTTCATTTGGTTATATTACTTACTAATTGTCATTAATATTTTAAGATTATGTGTGTAATCACATTTTAAAATATATTATTTTATTTAAACATCACTTATGTGGATTTATATTTGATTCAAATATTTTACTCATTTATTGATTCACACATATCTATTATATTGTTTTCTAGGGTTTATTTCACAATATCATTTTATTCAAGATTATTAGTACATATATTTCCATTGATGGAAATTATTGTATAATTGTAAAAAAACCATTTTATTTTAATCACATCTAGTTAACAATGACCTTATCATGTATTATTACCATTTTCCCACTTTTTGGTACACAATTCTTTATCAAAATGTTATTATGAAAACCCGACATCATTTTACTTTTTAGTTGGAGAAACTATTTTCACCTAAAACTCATTTATTCTATAATGGTTATAAAAAAAGATTTTAACCTTTACAAAACCAAAGTTAGATATATTTTTACCAATTTTTTCATATATGAATGTTTTCATAGGAATATTCTTGTCTTCTTCCAAACAAGTCATTTTTTAACACTTTTTACCTTTCAAAAGGAATGATTCTTTTTTCATAGTATTGTCACGAACCATCCCCTAGGGCCCGTATCATAACTATCACAAGGCTGCCTTCCATAGGCCAGGGGCGAGCGACTAGAACCAAAGGTGTAATTCCCTAAAATTGGGAAGGCATTGCCTTTATAAAATGTAAACACACAAAACCAGAGAACAAATGGTAGAAAACACTAAGTTAAAGCTATATAAAAAGTGTAATGAATGTATAGGGGCCATAAATAAAATCCCAACAGTAAAGTAGAAAGAAAGGAAAAACATGTCCAACTAAAAAGACAAAAAACAGGAAGGTGTATAACAGCTTTGGAATCATCCTATGGGTTTCCTACGTGAAGTGTTGGTACAAATGGCCTCCATAGCACTACATGTCCTTCAGACTTCACCACATTCTGATATTTCTTAAGGTTCTCCTCTGGGTATCATCCAGTATTGGCGCTCTCAGCCTCCATCAGCGTTGTCCGTCGTCTGCATCCAACACAGCGTGGTGCGGACATAGCCCGTGCATGATTGATTATAACGATACTTAGTAGAGACCCTTAGACCCTCAAGGTCTAAAAAAATCCAACAAGGACAAACCACAATGTATGATTTCAATGGATAACTATTACATAGTTATACGCCCATACATATACCTATGTTATCTAGTAACCCATCTCAATCATGTGGAAAACACAAAGGTCATTGACTCAGCTCAAACCAGGATTTTCAATATCAAAACCATGACTGCTGGAGAACTCATCCTCTATCGAGTAAAATGGGAACGTCGCGATAATGAGGCACTTCTCACTAACCGTGGTCTTCTGAGGTACTCCTCCTGTCGAGTACCGTGGGTCTACTGCCAAATACCGGGAGCTCCGTCCACTATGGGTATGTGGATAAATATCGGGTGCTCCCACAAATAGCCTATAGAGGTACTCCTCCTATCGAGTACTGCAGGTCTGCTGTAAACTACCTGGTGCTCCATCCGCCATGGGTCTGCCCCCAAATACTGGGCACTCCCCACGAGGCTAGTCGAATCACTCCAAGTCGAATCAGTCAAGAGGTCATCAGGTCTGCCAGCTACATGGTCTCTACAGTATGTATGCTCGTCTCCGTGAGGACCCTCTCCACAAGCTACTGTTCGATACTACAAGTGTCAGAAAGTCTCATGTGTAAGTATCTCAAAGGTCTACCGCGTCATAGGGGTATAAACAGAACATACGGTGCGTGAATCAGACACCTGTTCTCTGATTTATTATCCTTTTAGTCCATGGGCCTTGCTGGTTTTGTGTACGAACCAACTTGACTGTATATTAACTATACCCCGAACTCCCGGGGGGTATTCTCAATGGGATGAAATCGTCCAAATAATATTTGTGTCATTGAAATTTCTTCAAACGGATGTCCGGTGCTAGAGATATGGCCAAAGCAAGCAAAGGGTCAGTAATGGGCCCATCTCTGGTTCGACCCGATCGGACCGACTATGCCCAACCCAAACTGGTCCGACCTAGTCTGGGTCGACCCATTCAGACTATTGGGTTTTGACCCAGCCCAAAGGGCGGGTTAGCTCGCTATGTTTTAACCTGGTCCTCTGGGCCCGGCCCAGTAGACCGTAAGGGCGGTTTGGCTTGGTAGTACCATGTAGGTGGCTCGGTGACATGGCCCGAATGACCGGGCCGGTTTGAACAGCAACACTGCGGGAGACACCGCGGGTCAGCTCAGGAGGCCGGTGGCCGGGTGGCCAGTGGGAAGACCACGTGGGGTGCGGGCAAGCTAGCAAGATACCGTGGGGGACGCAGGTGCACCGGGCCGGGCGCGACAGTCTGTACGGCAGGCCGTGAGGGTGTCAAGAAGGACGTCGGGGCCCTGGGCAGCGCGCAGGGGCACCAGGCAGCGCATGGGGCACCAGATAGCACGAAGCGGCACGCCGGGTAGCGCGGCAGGGCAACGAGTAGGGACGAAGGGTGTCGAGGGGTGCGCCGGGCACCATGGTAGGGAACATGGGGGTTGGACAGTGCAGTAGGGTGCCGCGGGGTGCGGGCAAGCCGCCAGAAGGGCCGGGCAGCACGTCGGGGGCACGAGCAGCGCGACGGTGGGGTGCAGGCATTGCCCCGGTGTGGTGCAATGAGCTATCTGTAGGGTCGCAGAGTAGCGCGTGGGGCGTGGTTCGAGAGCCTCTTAAATAATGGTTCGGTTCGCGGAGGTCGTAGGTAGCACGGCCTTTGTTCGCCGTCATCTCATAGAATGTCGTCATCATCAATCTAGAACATCAAAGGGGAAGGGTCGGTCGTGTTTGTGCGGTCTGAACCCCTCCCCCCCCCCACATTAAGTTGATATAAAATGGTATAACTTACTCCTTATATATAACATTAGAGAACGAGAATTAAACCAACAGAAATTCTCCTACCTTATTTGACGTTCGTAGACTGTGTCTTGGAAAAAAGGAAGCATCGATTCGTTGACGTCGGGAGGCGTCTGGGGTAGAAGACTGAGGAATATGCGTCGTTTTCATTCTTTGTGGTCGGCTCCTTCTCTTTTGGCTCGTTCAAAGATCGAAAAAGGTGTTTTTCATTCTTCATTGGAAGGGGGTGTTCTTTGTTGAGAAATAATTCTGTAAGTGTTCTGCAAAGCTCTTCCCAATGCTTCAAAAAAGGTAATTCAAACAAAATAATAGAGTGATAATCCTATTAATTTTGTTGGCACAAAATTTGAATTGTATTAATTTAATAACTCGGCTCCACCAAATTTAATATATGAACGTTGGAATATTAATCGAGGATTTTGAAAAATTAAAAAGATTTCAAAAGGTTCCCAATAAAAAAAGGAATATAGAGTTCAACTATTCAAATGCATGGGTTGGCACAATTAACTGATGGGGGAAGGTTGAGAGTTTCACCACATAATTGGGGGTTCCAAGTGGTTTAAAGCCCGGGTGGTCCCCACTAATAAATATTATCTCAATGGAGGTTATGTGCGGGTGGGCCTCACCACCATAACGTCTCATGAGAGGTTATGGTGTGGTGGTCCCCACCTCAAACCTACCCTTGGAGATTTTAACCACCATGAAATATTAATAAGCTATCAACTTATTTTTATATAATATATTAATTAACCCCAAAATCTATCTTCCAATAATGCTGAAATGCAACTATGGTGAAGGTATTACTAAGAAATCATTGATGTTGCGAGTTCAATGGTGCCCTCAGATTTCAATTACGAGCACCTGTTCAAGAGATATAAAATCTTTCTCACACGTTTACTGAACATACCCAAGAAAAACTAAGGAAATTGATTCCGGGCACACCGGGCCTTGAAATCAAGCACCGTCAAGAAACTGTCGACTCATAAAATTCCCCTGCATTTTTAAAACAATCAATGGGAAATCCGGATCATGACATTCTACCCACCTCAGGGATTTAATTCCCCATAAGCTACAACTCAAACTAAGAGAACAAATGGGGGTACTAAGCCTGAATCTGAGCCTCCCGCTCCCATGTGCTCTCCTGGAGGTTCCCATGGTGCAAGAAAACACACACCATAGGTATCGACCATCTACATAGTACCCTCTCCTATTGATCCTTAATCTCCACTAGAACCTCCGTGAATGTCGCCTCGTCATCGATGTCCCTCTTCTAGTAGTCTATGAAGAGGGATGGCTCGTGCACGTATCTCATCAGATGAGATACATGGAATACGTCATGCACCTGATGCAACTGAGGAGGAACAGACAAGAGTTAAGCCACATCGCCTACTCTGCAGAGGTCCTGGAATGGTGCATTGAATCGTGAATATAACTTACCACCTCGGACAAATCTCCGAAGACTTCTTCGAGGTGAGACCCCGTAGGAAAACGTGGTCACCATCCTCAAACTCCAGGGTTATCCGTCTCCTGTCGGCATAAGACTTATGCCTACTCTGTGTAGTCTTCATCCACTCATGGATGATTTACACCTTCTCCATGGTAGCCCGTACCATCTCTGGTCCCACTTGTGCTGACTCCCTGTGGTCTGTCTAGCACAGTGGCGATCTGCAAGGTCATCCGTACAATGCCTCAAAAGGTGTCATACCGATGGTGGAGTGATATCTTTTTTTGTAAGTAAACTCCACTAAAGTCAAGTGATCCAACCAGCTCTGACCAAAGTCGAGGACACATGAATGTAGCATTTCCATGAAGGACGGGATGTTCCTCTCGGTCTTACCATCCATCTGAGGATGGAAGGCGGTGCTCAAGCAATGTTGTTTCCCGAAATCTTCCTACAACCCCTTCCATAGCTGGGAAGTAAATTTTGCATCATCGTTAGAGAAAATGGTAGTAGGTAATCCATACAAACCCATAATCTTATGCACATAGAGGCATGCCATGCTCTCTAATAAGCCCTGCTCTCTGATTGGTAGGAAGTGGGCCAACATGGTGAGTCGGTCAACGATCACCCATATCAAGTTGTGAATCTTTGATATACATGGAAGAACCATCACTAAGTCCATGGATATACCATCCCACTTCCACTATGAAACCTCTAAAGGTTGTACCAATCTTGTTGGAACCTCGTGGTCTGCATTCACTTGCTGACAAGTGAGCCATCATGAGACAAACTCTGCTACCACCTTCTTCATACGTGGCCACTAGGGCTTTCGTCGGAGGTCCTGGTATATCATCGCCACTCTTGGATGTACTTCTAGTGTGGAAGTGTGTAAATCCCTCCTCACATCCTCTTGAAGTGAAACTGGTACCATTGTACGTCCCCTGAAGAAGATGACGTGATTTTCACCTTCATAAAATCCATCAGGTTTTTGCCCTGTGGATATCTTAGCACGTCACATATCGCAGTCAGTGTCCCCATGTTGTGGCTCCCTAAACCGCTGAAGAACTGGGTGAGTGACTGTAAGAGGTTGAAGATAGGTTTCTCCATCCCTATCCTCAAAGGATATCTACAAGACAACTAGCTTCTTTGTTGCCTCTCCTGGAAGCTAAATTCCTGATCTCCGACTGAGAGCATTCTCAACAACGTTCCCTTTCCCAGGAGTATAGACTATCTCAAAGTCATAGTATAGGAGGAACTCAATCCAATGCCAATGTCTCAGGTTCAGGTCCTTCTGAGAGAATATATACATGAGACTCTTGTGATCAGAGTACAGAGTATAGAGTTTTCCCATCAGATTGTGTAACATACCATGTAAGTAATGAATAATAGATATTTTTATCTATGTCTATTAATAAATTATCTAGTGTTCTAGAGGCTTAAAATGAGAATAAATCCAATCTTAAGCATGGAATACACTAATATTTTTCAAAATATTGTTTTACTACCTTTTGATAGAAAGTCATTTTTAAATCAAACTTTTGAAAATTTTATAAGCAATATTTGTCAATAATAAACATATTAATTATGATTTGGACATTGAAATTTACCTTGGATAAATTTCTGGTATTTTTCTGATAATGTTCATTTTTTAATGAATAGTGAAAAATGTTGTATTTTAATTCAAAACCTCTTTTTAAAATAATTTATTTATATAATTATATTATCTTTTTAATTGGTTTTAAAGTGAAAATAGAATATATTTTTACCATTTAATCCAATGGTGGTCATTGGAATTAATTTCACATTGAAATTTGACTTAAACTAGTGTCAATCTTTTTGATACTTATTGTTTCATAAAAACACTCTATTTGCTCTAACAGCGGGAATTAATTGTTAAATTTATTAATTTAACTTATATGTTTTGAATTTGTTATGATAGACATCATTTTTGAATTCATAATATCAATTATAGCTTAGGGTGACGTTTTGGTATTTTTCGGAAAAACATCAATTTTTGATGAATAGTGAAACCACTAAGTGGTACTTAAAAAACTGATTTTTCGTTTAAATTAAATTTTACCACCTCTGTGTTTTGAATTTCAAAAATTCAACATACATGGTTTTCATTAAGAAGTAAAATGTGGTTCAATGAGATTAAAATAATTTTTTGGTGAATAGTAACTTTTATATTTTTAATCGTGATTAGAGGTAATTAGTGTAGATGAAGGTAAAAATAATGTTTTAATAATATGAAATTAACTTGACACATGTACTACCCTTAATGTATGTGTCATGGCCAACCAATAAAATCCATAGGTAAACTTGGGGACCCTATGGAGACACTTTGGTAGGAAAGTGACATTAATATCTTTTTATTTAATGTTAAAATGAAAATGACACAAACATGAGTTGTTTTACTAAAACAATTTTTAAATGGGGTTATACAAAACAGCGTTTTGAATATAAATATTAATTGTAAATATAAAAGGATTTACTACATAATAGTATTTTTTTATAATTTTTAGACATTAAATAAATTAAATTATTTATGACACCATGATAATGCAGCGATGACCTCATTATTTAATGATTTAAATAAAATGAAAATATAATGTAAAATCTAAGACCTAGACTTGTCAAAAACCTGTTGGATGGGTTTATTTAGAATCCTTATCACCTTATTCTCGAATTTTATAATTGTGGGACCTTTTTTATCTGAAAATCATTTCATAACAAAGTATCTTTTCTTAACTTTCCAAGAGTGCCCCTCCTCTCCTCTTATAAAAGGCCCCCACCTCTACCACCTTACCCACATGTCCAAAGCCTTTGGCTCAGCCAACCCCTTTCCATATTGTCTCTACACATCCATCTATTACTACTTGAAGCCTCACATTGGTCAAAAGTCTTCCCAAGGAAGCCTTTGAGCTCAAATCAAAAAGAGTTACCCGTTTTAAAGGTAGTGTCTTCTCTTGTGTTCTTATGTTTTATTTGGCTTCTCCAACCCCATAAAATCTTTTTATTAATCTCCTTTGTAACAAAAACAGTGTCTTACATATACTAGGATGTTTTTATAAGAAGGATTTGAGCTACACTTACACACACCTACATCTAATGGTTAAAGAACATACTGTTTCCATGGATGGAAAATTTCTGCCTCACGAAATGATGATTGTTCAATATTATTTTAACACCTTAAAAGGTGGCCATTAAGATGACACTATATTTATATATGATATATAATATGTTTATGTTTTACTTAAGCTTCTGTATTTTTCATTTATGGCATTCCTTTATGGTTTCCATTATGGGTAAACACGATATCTTCATTTTAGGAAGTGCGGACTGCAGCCCCCTCAAAGTGATTTGATTCGTTAATTCCATATGTGGGACATATAAAGGATGTAATTAATGATATTATATATGATATTATAATTTAATTATAATACACCTTTATATCATTATGATACCATTCCATAAAATACCAAATATAAATGGAAGTAGCTTTCATTCGTACGTACGGCTTACCGTCTCCATGAACGGTGCATTTCATTTCTTACCTTTAAACGTTTTGTAATATTATAAATTCATGTATATACTGGATATATATTATATATATGATATCTACATCATGATTATAGCTCTGGATATAATGGATACATGAACAACTTGTAATTATAAAGAGTTTATTTTTGACTCAAGTACCAATGATCGATAAAAAGACCATTATTAACGTAAATAATTAAATAGTGTTAATGACATTGTAATAAGTGATATAAAAGGAATAATGAACTTGAAAAAGTTTCTTAAGCAAGTATAAATTAACTCAAGTTTAATATTCAGGAGGTTAAAGAACAATCGAGTCAAGTCGGACATGAGGTATCAGACTTCATCTCAATCTCCATTCATTGAGGCATATTTTGTTTTATACACAACCATCTTTTATACGGTGTATAAACCACTTTTACTTTTACATTTTTCCAAAAGGAATCATTTTTATAAGAATTATTTACTAAATGACAAAAGGGAATGATTTTGTCATACGTATGCGGCGACAATGACTTCTCCACCACCGTGACCATTATTTGAGTTTCGGCTTCCTCTACAAGCCATACCTTTTTTAAAATGGAATATAAATACCATTTTTTACTTTTCATTTATTTTGGTATTGAAAATGGTTTTCATAATGTTTTTATTATATCAATGTGTTGTATTGATATCTTGTGATTGAAATGTGGAAACGTTATGTTTCATTTATGCATGTTTTATGTGATACGATTATGTTATGGTTCTTGGGTATTTTTATGAAGACGAGTGGTTCCATGATAAACTAAGGTCGGGTGATCCCGATATAGCTCTCCAATGCATTGGGTAACACAAAGGATTTAATCGTTAAGGTTTCTCTGAAGATATTTAGGGAATATACTATGATGGGTATTCCAAACGTAAACAAGAGGGTTACTCCCTACGTAAGAATGTTATGAATGCCTCAAGTTACCTTTATGTATTATGATTTCTATGATTTATTCATGATTTTATGAGGTATGTTAAATTGCTTATGTTTTATGAGTAGAGTATTATTTCATTGATTCTTATGTATACATGTACTCATGTTTCCTTTCAATATTTTTATATCCTTTACTGAGCTTTTTATGCTCATCCCATGTTTTTGAAATGTTTTTCACAGGTCAAGGGAAGGGTACATGATATGATGATAGTGTCAAGGAAGTGTCAAGAAAGAATCCATGTTTTATTTTAAATATGTTTCTGGTGATAGGAAAAATGAATACTATCTTTTATGTAACCACTTTGTTTAAATGTGGAATGTAATGCACGTTCTATGATCTAATTATCTAAAACCCTAAACCTGAAAAGATCCTCAATGTGTAATCCTGTAATAACTCATGATTAAGTAATGTTTATGGCTGGGGTCTTATAGTTGGTATCATAGGTCAGTGTATATAACCTTAGGAGTTAAAATTTTATTAAATGATTATCCAAAAATATTTTTTTATGGTCAAATTGAAAATGATATAGCATTTTAAGATTACCATGTTGTTTCATCTAAGAAATGTTTGCTCTGAATGGTATTCCATAGAGGAAACAGGGAAGAAGTGCTAGGAAGGTATACAGAAGGAAATAACCTTCTGAATCAGCATCCTGAGATGGTCGGAATTAAAATTGAACAGTTTGTTGCAGAAATGGCGTAGTTGACTCAAGTGATAAATGGTGGCAGTATCCATGCACGAGATCATCCAGATCAACCACAGAGGAACATGTTAGTGGTGGAACATTTCATAAGGCAACATCCCCCCATCAATCATGGGTTCATCTGACTATGTGCTAGCTGAAAGGTGGATTAAAGCACTGGAGAAGATTTTAGATTTCTTGGGGTGTCCAGACAATCAAAATGTTTGTCTTGCTATTTACCATTTGGAGGGTGAAGTAGATCAGTGGTGGTCGATGGGTAAAAATATCATGGATACTGATGAGATTGATGCTCTCGACTGGGATGAATTCAAATGTATGTTTCTTGAGAAGTATTTTCCTAAGGCTGTTCCACATTGTATGGAAAAACAATTCCTAGAATTGAAGCAAGAGGAAGACTCAGTGGCTGCCTATGAAGAAAGGTTCACTCGATTGGCAAGGTATGCTCCAAATTTTATCCGAGACCTTGATATTAAAATCAATCATTTTTACTCAGGATTAAAGTCAAAATATCGAAGGGCTTTAGATTCTCGTGAGTTCAAAACTTAGGAAAATCTTTTTCGATGTACTAATAAGGTGGAAATGGAGTTTTTCGATGATCAAGTGTTCTATAACAACCAACGGAAGAAGATACCGAGTTGGCATGAAAAAGGAATGAATTCTTCAAAATGGTCTACCGGTAGGAAAACTAAGTTTCCAGTTTGTGATAAATGTGGTAATAGGCATGCTGGGGAATATCTTTTGAATTCTGGAAAGTGCTACCGATGCAGTAAGATAGGACATAAGGCTCGTGATTGCACTGAAAAAGATCAAGGAGATGGTAAGACCAAATTTGATTTATAGTTAGTGAAATGTTTTAAGTGCAATTAGATGGGTCACTATGAAAACGAGTGTCCGAAAAAGAGCTTGGGTGATTAGAATCAGTTAGACTACAAGCAGAAAGGGGTGGTGAAATCCTTTTCAACTACTTCAGCAGATGTCGGGCCATCAAATGAAGTTGTATCAGGTATTTTTTTTGTTTTTTCAGATTATGGCAGTGTGTTGTTTGATTCGGGGTATACACATTCTTTCATCTCTGAAACCTTTTCTAGTAAAATGGGAATACCATCTCAAGAAATGACTCCTGAACTTGTGGTAAAAACACCTAGGGGAAATGCTGAGGCAAAAAGAATTTATAATATTCTTCCTATCCTTATCCGTGGAAAGATCCTACTTGCAAACCTTATTGTTTAACCTCTAGTAGAGTTTGATGTAATCATGGGTAAGGATTGGATCTCTATTTACCATGCTACGATTGAATATAGAGTTAAAGAAGTTTCTTTTCAAAAATAATTTTAGTTTGTGTACAAGAATGAACCCTCACTGTTGATAACTTATCAAGAGGCCGAGAAACTTTTAAAAGATGGAAATGAATGTTACCTTGCACACATTGTTGAAAATAAAGGAACTGTTCAGATTAATGATGTGACAGTGGTAAATGAGTATCCTGATGTTTTTCCTGATGAGTTTCCTGGAATAATACCAGATCAGGAAGTTGAATTAACTATTGACATAGTTCTTGATGCTAAGCCAATTTCAAAACCCCCTTATCGAATGGCTCAAACTGAACTTTTAGAGGTGAAGGACCAATTTCAAGATTTATTAAAGAATGGTTTCATTTGACCTAGCACATCACCATGGGGTGCTCTTGTTTTATTTGTTAAAAAGAAAGATGGTTCAATGAGACTTTTCATTGATTATAGAGCCTTGAATAACATCACTGTTAAGAACAAATATCATTTGCCTCATATCGATGATTTGTTTGATCAGCTCCAGGGAGCTTAGTAATTTTCAAAGATTGACCTGAGATCGGGGTACCATCAGCTGAAGGTAAAGGAATCAGATGTTCTGAAGACTGTGTTTCGTACAAGATATGGCCATTATGAATTTGTAGTAATTCCTTTTGGGATAACCAATGCACCTGCTGTATTCATGGACTTAATGAATAGAATTTTCCATGAGATCTTGGATAAGTTTGTAGTGGTTTTCATTGATGATATTTTGGTGTTTTCTAAAAGTAAAGAGGAGCATAAAAGACATTTAAGGGTTATTTTTCAAACCGTAAAAGAAAAGAAATTGTATGGGAAATTCATAATGTGTGAGTTTTGGTTGCAAAAAATTTGTTTCCTTGGTTACATTGTTTCTAAAGATGGGATAACCATTGATCCTGCAAAAACAACGGTTGTGGAAGAATGGCCAAGACCCACAAATGTAACCGAGATTCGTATCATCCTTGGTTTGGCAGGCTATTACTGAAGGTTTGTTAGAAATTTGTCCCGGTTATCTAGTCCAATGACTAAGCTTACTCGGATGGGTGTTATGTTTATCTAGACAAAAGAATGTGATGATTTTTTTAAGGAATTGAAAAGAAGATTTGTCAATGCTCCAGTTTTGGCACTACCTTCTAGTAATGGGGAGTTTGTTATCTACATTGATGCTTCATTGAATGGACTTGGTTGTGTCCTAATAAAGAATGATCAGGTAATTGCTTATGCTTCATGACAGTTGAAAACTCATGAGGTAAATTACCCTACACATGATTTGGAATTAGCTGCTATAGTTTTTGCTTTAAAAATTTAGAGGCATCATTTGTATGGTGTAAATTGGGAAATATATACCAATCACAAAAGTTTAAAGTATATATTCACTCAAAAAAAATTGACCATGGGACAGAGGAGATGGCTAAAATTAATCAAGGATTATGATTGTACAATTCATTACCATCTGGGAAAAGAAAATAAAGTGGTTGATTCTTTGAGTCGAAAAAGTTATGCTTCATTAACAATGTCGCATTTGGAACGTGATCCTGTGATAAGGATTTGATGAACTTTGGCATAGAAGTTTTTGGTGCAGGATGTTCTTTTGTTTTGTTTCAGGTATCAGTGAAATCTTGTCTATGAGACAGAATTAAGCAAGCATAGAAGAAAGACATCGAGTTGTAGAAAAAGGTAGAGCTGGTTCAAAAGGGTAAGTTTCCTAAATTGAACATTGATAATGATTGTGTTTTGAGATTTGGGAAGAGATTTTGTGTGCCTGGTGATTCACAGTTTAAGATAGAGTTGTTATGTGAAACTCATAGTTCTCAGTTTTCAGTTCATCCTGGTAGTACTAAGATGTACAGAGATCTGTGGGAGTATTACTGGTGGGTCGGAATTAAATGGGATATTAATGATTTTACTGTGAAGTGTTTTACTTTTCAACAGGTTAAAGCAGATTGGTAGTTACCAAAAGGGATGCTTCAGCCTTCACTAGTGCCAGAGTGGAAATGAGAGAATATATCCATGGACATCGTTGTGGGATTGCCGAAGACACCTCGAGGTAATAATGAAATCTGGGTTATTGTTTATCGCTTGACTAAATCTGCTCATTTCCTTGCTATACGAGATAATTTTTCCCTAGATCAACTTTCCCGTTTGTATCTTAAAGAGATATTCAGGTTAAATGGAGTTCCTCCCTCCATTGTATCTGACCGTGATCTCAGGTTCACTTATAACTTTTGGAAAGGCCTTCAGAAGTCGTTGGGTACTGAATTAAATTTTTGTACAACTTTTCATCCTCAATCAGATGGGTAGTCAGAACGAACAATCCAGAATTTGGAGGATATGCTACGTGCTTGTTCGATGGATTATCAGGGAAGTTGGGACTAACATCTTTCTTTGGTTGAGTTTTCTTATAATAACAATTTTCATTCTAGTATACAGATGGAACCATTTGAGGCAATATATGGGAAGTGGTGTCGAAATCCAGCTTTCTGGGATGAAGTGGGTGAAAGGAAGCTGATGGGACCAGAATTGGTAGAAGAGTTGGTAGAAAAAGTTCAGCTGATACATTAACACATGAGAACAGCTCCGAGTAGGCAGAAGACTTATGCGGACAATAGGAGGAAGGATCTCTCTTTTGAGGTAGGTGATCATGTTTTTCTCAAAGTCTCACCATGGAAAAGTGTGATGCGATTTGGTAAGAAAGGAAAGCTGAGTCCAAGGTTCATTGGACCATATGAAATTCTGGAGAGAGTTAGATCATTTGCTTACTGAGTGGCTTTACCTCTGAGTTTATCTCAGGTACACAAAGTTTTTCATGTTTCAATGTTAAGGAAGTACATGCTTGATCCATCTCATGTTTTGAGTCCAGAGGTAGTTCAGCTGGAAGAGAACCTATCTTATGAGGAACAACCGGTCCAGATTCTTGACCACATGGAGAAAGTGTTACGGAATAAATTGATTCATTAGGTAAAGCTTTTTTGGAAAAACCACATGATTGAAGAAGCAACATTGGAATCTGAAAATGAAATGAGGGCAAAATACCCCCACTTATTCGATAAGTAAATAAATTGCGGGGAGGAAATTTTCTAAAGGGGGGAAGGATGTAACATCGAAAGTAAGTAATGAATAATATATATTTCTATCTATGTCTATTAATGACTTAGATAGTGTTTTATAGGCTTAAAATGAGAATAAATCCAATCTTAAGAATGGAATACACTAATATTTTTAAAAGATTGTTTTACAGGCTTTTGATGGAAAATCATTTTTAAATCAAAAATTTGACAATTTTATAAGCTGTATTTATCAAAATAAACTTATTCTTTAAGATTGGGACATTGAAATTTACTTTGGATAAATTTCTATTATTTTTCTGATAATGTTCATTTCTTTAATGAATAGTGAAAAATGTTGTATTTTAATTAAAAACCTATTTTTAATATAATTTATTTATATGATTAGATTATATTTTTAATTGTATTAAAGTGAAATTAGAATATATTTTTACCATTTAATCCAATGGTGTTCCTTGGAATTAATTTCGCTTTTAAATTGGAATTAAACTAGTGTCAATCTTTTGATACTTATTGTTTTAATAAAAACACGCTATTTGCTCTGACAGCTGGAATTAATTATTAAATTAATTAATATAACTTATAGGTTTTAAATTTTGTAAGATAGAAATCATTTTTGAATTCAAAATATCAAATATATCTTACGGTGATGTTTTGGTATTTTTCTAAAAAACATCAATTTTCGATGAATAGTGAAACCACTATGTGGTACTAAAAAAACTAATTTTTTTTAAATGAAAATTTTCCACCTCCGTGTTTTGAATTTCAAAATTCTGACATACATGGTATTCATTAAGAAGTAAAATGTGGTTCAATGGGATTAAAATAAGTTTTTGCTGAATAGTAACTTTTATGTTTTTAATCGCAATTAGAGATAATTAGTGCAGTTTAATGTAAAAATAATGTTTTCATAATATGAAATGAACTTGACACATGTCCTACCCTTATTGGATGTACCATGACCGACAAATACAATCCATGGGTCAACTTGGGGACCCCATGGAGCCACTTTGGTAGGAAAATGACATTAATATCTTTTTATTTAATGTTAAAATGAAAATGACACAAACATGAGTTGTTTTACTAAAACAATTCTTAAATGGGGTTATACAAGACAGATTTTTGACTATAAATAGTAATTGGAAATCTAAAAAGATTTTCTAAATCATAGTATTTTTTTTATAATTTGTAGACTTTAAATAAATTAAATTATTTATGACACCATGATGATGCATAGATGACCTCATTATTTGACGATTTAAATAAAATGAAAATATATTGTAAAATATAAGACCTAAAATTATCAAAAACCTATTGGATGGGTTGATTTCGAACCCTTATCACCTTATACTCTAATTTTATAATTGTAGGACCTTTTTTATCCGAAAATCATTTTATAACGAAGTATCGTTTCTTAACTTTCCAAAAGTGCCCTCCTCTCATCTTATAAAAGGCCCCCACCTCTACCACCTTACCCACACTTCCAAAGCCTTTGGCTCAGCCAACCCCTGTCTATTTTGTCTCTCCACTTCCCTATATTACTCCTTGAAGCCTCACTTTGGGCAGAAGTCTTCCCAAGGAATCCATTGAGCTCATATAAAAAAGAGTTACCGGTTTTAAAGGTAGTGTCTTCTCTTGTGTTCTTATGTTTTATTTTGCTTCTCCAACCCACTAAAAACTTTTTATTAATTTCTTTTGTAAAAAAACCAGTATCTTCCGTATACTAGGATGTTGTTATAAGAAGGATTCGAGATACAATTACACACACCTACATCTAATGGTTAAAGAACATACTGTTTCCGTGGATGGAAAATTACTACCTCACGAACCGATGATTGTTCAATATTCTTTTAACACATTCAAAGGTGGACATTAAGATGAAACTATATTTATATATGATATATTATATGTTTATGTTTTACTTAATCTTCTTTATTTTTCATTTATGGCATACCTTTATGGTTTCCATTATGGGTAAACGCGATATCTTCATTTTAGGAAGTGCGGACTACCGCCCCCTCAAAGTGATTTGATTCGTTAATTCCATATGTGGGATGTATAAAGGATGTAATTAATGATATTATATATGATATTATAATGGAATTATAATATTTCTTTATATCACTATGATACCATTCCATAAAATACGAAATAGAAATGAAAGTAGCGTTCATGCGTACGGACGGCTTACCGTCTCCATGAACGGTGCATTTCATTTCTTACCTATAAACATTATGTAATATTATAAATTCATGTATATACTGGATATAGATGATAAATATGATATCTACATCATGAATATAACTCTGGATATGTTGGATACATGAAAAAATTGTAATTATAAAGAGTTTATTTTTGACTCAAGTACCAATGATCGATAAAATGACCTTTATTAACTTAAATAATTACATAGTTTTCATGACATGGTAATAAGTTATATAAAAGGAATAATGAACATGAAAAAGGATCTCAATAATTTTGAAATTAACTCATGTTTATTATTCAGGAGGTTAAAGAACGATCGAGTCAAGTCGGACACGAGGTATGGGACTTCGTCTCAATCTCCTTTCATTGAGGCATATTTTGTTTTATACACAACCTTCTTTTATATGGTGTATATACCCTTTTGACTTTTACGTTTATCCAAAAGGAATCCTTTTTTTATATGAATCATTTAGTAAATGTCAAAAGGGAATGTTTTTTGTCGTAGGTATGCGGCGACAACGACTTCTCCTCTGCTGTGACCATTATTTGAGTTTCGGCTTCCTCTACAAGCCATACCTTTTTTTAAATGAAAAATAAATACCATGTTTTACTTTTCTTTTATTTTAGTATTGAAAATGGTTTTCATAATGTTTTTATGATATCAATGTGTTGTATTTATATTTTGTGATTGAAATGTGGAAATGTTTTGTTTCCTTTATACATGTTTTATGTGATACAATTATGTTATGGTTCTTGGGAATTGTTATGAAGACGGGTGGTCCCGTGATAAAGTAAGGGAAGGTGAGGCCGATATAGCTCTCCAATGCATTGGGTAACGCGAAGGAGTTAAACGTTAAGGATTCTCCGAAGAGATTTAGGGAATATACTGTGATGGGTATTCCAAACATAACCAAGAGGGTTACTCCCTATGTAAAATGTTATGAATGCCTCAAGTTACCTTTATGTCTTATGATTTATATGATTTATTCATGATTTTATGAGGTATGTTAAGGTTCATATGTTTTATGAGAAGAGTATGATTTCATTGATTCTTATGTATACATGTACTCATGTTTCCTTTCCATATTTTTATATCCCTTAGATTTTTATGCACATCCCATGTTTTTGAAATGTATTTCACTGGTCAAGTGAAGGGTACATGATATGATTATAGTGTCAAGGAAGTCTCAAGAAAGAATCCATGTTTTATTTTAAATATGTTTCCGTTGATGGGAAAAAATGAATACTATCTTTTATGTAACCACTTTGTTTAAATGTGGAATGTAATGAATGTTTTATGATCTAATTATCTAAAACTCTAAACCTGAAAAGATCCTCAATGTGTAATCTTGTAATGACTGAATATTAAGTAATGTTTAATGCTAGGGCCTTATAGATATTGCCACCACAACTTCAAGGAAATGACCATTTTTTCTAACTCCAGGTCATGGGTAGAATAGTTCTACTCGCTCTGTCTCAGCTACCGATAATCATATGCGATCACTACTTGCTCCTACTTCCAGACAAACCTATTTCTGGTACCAGATGTGTCGTAGTAGACTAGGTACCCTATTCCTTCTTCTGGATGCCTCAAAATGGGGGCACTAGTCATCCTCTACCTCAGCTCTTGAATGCTCTACTGGCATCTCTCTGACCACACGATGGGTTGCCCCTTCTTCGTCAAGGCAGATAGTGGTACTACAACTCTGGAGAAGATTGGATCGAATCTCTGATAGTATCCAGCCAAGCCCAGGAAACTCGGAACCTACTTCACACCCTATATGGCTCCCAAGAATGTATTGCTTCGATCTTCGCTGTATCAACTGCAACTCCAGCCTCCGAGATGACATGTCCAATGAATTTAATCTCTCGAATCTTGACCTGGAACTTAGAGATCTTACAATAAAGCTGGTTCTCTCAGAGTGTATCCAGTACTACCTACAAATGGTAGGAATGCTCCTCCTCAGTAGTTGATTAGATCAAAATTATGTTGATGAATAAAACGACAAAGCTATCGAGGTAAGGATGGAAGATCCTGTTCATAAGACTCATGAACACTGTTGGAGTGTTGGTTACAATGAAGGGAATAAACAAGAACTCGTAGTGGCTGTAGCGACACCAGATGGTTGTCTTCTGCAAATCCTCGTCTAGAAATCTGAGATGGTGATAACCTAATCTGAGATCTACCTTCGAGAGCCATCGTTCTCCCTTGAGAAGATCAAAGAGGTGGTCAATCCTCAGGAGTGGGTACTGGTTCTTTACGGTCACCTGGTTTAGGTAACAGTAGTCGACACAGAGCCTCATGCCCCCATCCGGCTTCTTAGTAAAAAAATCGGGGCTACCTAGGGAAAAACACTGGGCCAGATGAATCCCTTCACCTGTAAGTCCTCCAGCTGTACCCATAGCTGATGAAGCTCATTAAGAGAAATCCGATATTCTAGTGTAGATATCGGTGCTATCATATGGTACAAGTCAATGTAAAAGTCCACCTCTCTTTGTGGAGGCAGTCCTAGAACATCCTCAGCGAAATCATCCGCGTACAGGTCCACCACTACAGGATAAGTCAGACTCTCCACATAAACTGCTCTGAGGGTAAGGCAATCCAACTGGTGAGTGATCGACTGCACCCTCCTCCGAGTAAGTATGTACTATGCTAAAAAAGTTCCCTTCTCACTGATGAAGGGGAACCTGGTCCCATCAGTGCTAACACACCACACATTGTGCCTAATACAGTCAATGTGAACATGAACTGTAGATAACCAGTCCAGACCCAAGATGACGTCGTAAGGACTTGATGCCACTACGATGAGATACCAACTGAAGCTATCACCTCCTAGAGTAAGCTCACACTACTGGCACCAGTGCTTAATCATCGAGTCTACTCCCGTATGAGTCTTTAGCAGTAAGGATCGAGCCAATGTCTCTGTTGGAATCTCTGAGCTCCGAATGAGGGTGGTGGTATTGAAATAGTGATTGTCACCTGTGTCTATAAGAACTGCAGCTATGGTAGAGTAGACACAAATCATACATAATATAAAGATAATGAATGATGATTTTCTAACACAAATGAATGTTATGTTGATTTATCTCACATGACTGATATTTTTGACTCGATATGATAAGAAAAATTTTATCCTTAAAAGAAGATAAATAAGTAATCAATCACTAACTATTATGGATCTGAAACCATAAATGGTAAGTTTTAGATGGAGAATAAATATAGAAGAGCATATAGTAAATTGAAATAGGTAAGGCACATCCTTTATAAGAAATATAACTGATTAAAGAATCAATTGGAAGTCGTATATGATAAAACATCCTTAATGATTACATTATGGGAATATTTATCAATCAATATTGTGTTTTAAAGGGTATTAGTGATACTAATGAATATTTGTGCCCAAACCATACAATAATAAAATATCATTCCTATTAGATCCATATCCCACAAACTCTTTTGAAATTCATATTCAACAAAATCAACACTTACAATTTATAAGTAATTTTTTTCTTCCTCAACCACGCTAACTCTTTATTTATGTAACATAAGAGAAATAACTAATATTATATTATGATTTATGGGGGTTCTATAGTTCAGAACCTTAATATATAAATCTACTTCAATTGGATCAAATTCCTCATCAAGATGTTATTTTTCACACATATATTCCTTGAAATCCCTAACTATACGAGTAACTGATTCATTGTAAAAATTCTTCAAATTATATATTATTTCACAATTGATAACATATTGATCATAATTTGAAATGTATTATTCATAATTACAATCATATTATTTCACTAAAAATTTACCACCAGTCATCCTTTAGGTTATAGTTGAAATACTTACATCACTTAGTTCTTATTTAGCTTCTTCACCACTATTTTAATCCTAATTTTCTAATTCTTGTTTGAGACGTTGATATTTTTTACACAAGGATAATAACATGGGGTTTCTATATAAATATCATTTGAATTATCATATAAATGAATTAGTAACATCATATAATTCTTTTATAAAATATGAACTAGTAATTTAGATCCCTCGATAGGTCTATCATTGTCTCCAATACCAATTGATGTGCCAAAATAATCAATTAGTCACATTTAGAGGGGGTGAATTAGGAGTGACTTCTTTTACTGAATTGTTTTATTTTTCATTTTCATCCTTTTAACTCAATTTTTTTCTTTTTTAGGATTATTGTTGTAAAGACCCATAAATTTCAAGGAAATTTTTTTTTCTTAATTTTCTTTGGAATTTTACAAGAACGCTGATTCTGACGGCGCCTGATTCCGAGGCCCGGTATGCTCGGAATCATTTTCCGAAGTTTGGCTCGGGTACGTTCAGTGAACGAACGAGCGGGTTTTTCTAACTTTTGAACCGGTGCCCGGAATCGAATTCTGAGGGCACCGATGAAATCGCAGCGCCGGTATTCGCTTAGAAACTCCTCTTCCGGAGTTGCGTTTGCTCGGGTGTGGTTTTTAATTTTCGGGCTTAAGGTTAAGAAATAAAATAATTTTGCGACAACTTTATTTTATTTCACTTAAGCCACTTGGAAGCCACTTGAAGCCACTTAAAGGCGGCTTGAACTGAGTTGAACTGGATAGGATGCTATCCAGAAATATCCTACCCCCTTGGTAGGATATTTGTGAGGTGGGGCCCGCACGAGCCCCGCCGTTTCTTTCCGCTAAGAAATGCACCCGTGAAAACCCGTCTTAATGAAAGTAAACTGACGCGTTTTCTAAATTCTTAACAGACCATTTAATTGGGCGGTTTATTTCGTGAATTAAATGGGTTGTTTCTTTCGTTAATTAAATGGGCTGTTTCTTTCGTGAATTAAATGGCATGTTTCTTTCGTTGAATTAATTCAACGAATTAATTCAATCGTTTCTTAACCTGTTTTCGTGTGTTGGCATATTAATAAGATAAGACCATCCCAAAATCTTTTGAGAAGATTTGAGAGGATCCTTGTTTCTTTCTCTCCCTCGCGAAGAACGTGAAAACGCGAAGAACGCGAAGAACGCCGAACCCAGAAATCGACGACGCGACGCCTTGATCCGCATCGCCGACAACATTCTTCTGCGACGTCTCTTCCTCCGCGACGGATCTTCGATCGGCTTCTTGAGTTCACCGACTCAACACCGGATTCCGCGACGACGCGACGCCTCCTCGCGACGATGCGACGATCCCTCTCTTCCGCGACGAGCTTTTCCGCGAAGAACGCCCGCGCGCGACGATCGACGAGGTAGTGATTTATTTTGGTATTTACCCTTTTTTTTATTATTCCCGTATGTGGTTCTTTAAAAAGTTAAAGAACCGGTTTCAAACGAACGATTTTATTTAATTAAAATTGTCGGTTCATGTGTTGAACAAAATTCTCCCGTTGTTTATCTCTAACACGGAGGGTGCGGGCCAAACGAACATGGCCCGACGACCCTCCGCCGTTCTTCGTTTTGTGGGGATTTGACGGGCGACGATGGAACGTGCCGCAACAGATGTTTGACGATCCCGCAGTGAAGAACGAGTCCCGGGAGGAGCAATGGCGCAGACGGGAAGAGAATCGGACCACCGGAACGATCCCGGTGGCCCGCGGAACTCGCCGGCAGCGCCGGCAGCCAGAGGCGGTGGCGTCCCGGCACGCCGCCGGACGAGCCCGCCGCTGCGGCGGCGGCCAACGGACCCGCGGCCGCGCGGGTCCGGTTCGCCCGCGCGGGACGCGGCTCTACCGCGTCCGCGGTTCACCAGTGCGGCCCACGCGGGCCGCGGTTTCCTCAGGCCGCGGGTCAACGCCCGCGGCGCCTGGCACTCGGCCGCCCGGCCGAGCCGAGCCAGGCCGGTCCGACCGGCCGGGCTGGACCGGGCCAACCGGGTCGGGTCGGACCCGGGTCGGGCCGACCCGGGGGGGTCGGGTCGGGCCCGTACCCCCCTTCTTCGGACGTTTTCGTTCAAATGGTCGTATCTTGAGCTACGGGCCTCCGAACGACGCGCCGTCAGTGGCAACGCGATCCTTGGATCGAGACGGTCGTTTCGGTATACTATACTCAAGGTGCACCTTCTTTTCGGGAGCCTACGTAGTTAAAACTCTGTAGTTAAGCGTGCTTGGCCTAGAGCAGTGATCAGGATGGGTGACCTCCTGGGAAGTTTCCCAGGGTGGGTGTGAGACGGAAAGGCCAATAACTAACAGACTGGGCGTCCGATTGACGCGCCGTCTATTTCGTTGAATTCTTCTAAGTGAGACGGATCTTTTGGCATACTCCGCCTGAGGTTTGGACGCAGGTGGAGTACGGTCGGGTTGGTTTTGCCTTAAAAACCAACCGGGCCCCTAGGACGAAAAAGCCAATAACTCTCAGACCGGGCGTCCGATTGACGCGCCGTCCGTTGCGTTGAGTTCCTTTTGATGAGACGGAACTTTTGGCGTCCTCCGCCCGAGTTTTTGGATGCAGATGGATAGTGGCCGGGTTGGATCGCACTGAAATCCAACCGGGCCCCTGGAACGGAAAAGCTGATATCTTTCAGACCAGACGTCCGTTTGACGAACCGTCAGTGGCATTGGTGATCACGTTGAATAACGGTCCCTATGAGTATACCCTGTGAGTGTTCGGGGTATAGTTGAGTTACGGCCGGATTGGTTCGCTCACGAAACCAACCGGGCCCCTGGGACGAAAAGGCTAATAACTCACAGACCGGGCGTCCGATTGACGCGCCGTATGTTGCATTGAGACCCCTATGACGAGGTGGTCCTTCGAGATACTTCCTCGCGGGACTTTTTGATACTTGGAGTATCGACCAGTAGATCGTGGAGCGGACCCTCCCGGAGACGAGCAGGCGGAGCACGGAGACCGTGTAGCTGACTGAGATCCGAAGACTGCTGATCGAACGACTCGGTGTGTGTCAGAGGTGCGCTTGGTTGTAGAGGCACATGGGAGCGCTTGGTTGTAGCGGCAGACCCACGACAGTTGTGCGCTTGGTTGTAGCGGCACATGGGAGCGCTTGGTTGTAGCGGCAGACCCACGACAGAGGTGCGCTTGGTTGTAGCGGCACATGGGAGCGCTTGGTTGTAGCCGCAGACCCACGACAGAGGTGCGCTTGGTTGTAGCGGCACATGGGAGCGCTTGGTTGTAGCGGCAGACCCACGACAGAGGTGCGCTTGGTTGTAGCGGCACATGGGAGCGCTTGGTTGTAGCGGCAGACCCATGACAGTTGTGCGCTTGGTTGTAGCGGCACATGGGAGCGCTTGGTTGTAGCGGCAGACCCACGAGAGAGGTGCGCTTGGTTGTAGCGGCACATGGGAGCGCTTGGTTGTAGCGGCAGACCCACGACAGAGGTGCGCTTGGTTGTAGCGGCACATGGGAGCGCTTGGTTGTAGCGGCAGACCCACGACAGAGGTGCGCTTGGTTGTAGAGGCACATGAGAGCGCTTGGTTGTAGCGGCAGACCCATGACAGAGGTGCTCTTGGTTGTAGCGGCACATGGGAGCGCTTGGTTGTAACGGCTGGCCCGCATTACTCAATAGGTGGAGTATTACAGCAGTCTTAAGTTAGTGGGCAGTACCTCGGAGTTGTGACAGGACCACTGTACACTCCAGAGACGGAGCTCTTCAGCAGTTATGGTTTCGATGATGAAAATCCTGGTTGGAGATGAGACTTTTGACCTTGTGTTTGCCTCATGATTGAGATGGGTTACTTGATAACTTAGGTATATGTATGGGCATATATCTAAGTAGAGGTTATCTGTTGAGATCTTCTTTGTGGTTATCCTTGTTGGTTTTAGAGAGACCTTGAGGGTCTCGGGGTCCCTACTGAGTATCGTTATACTCACCCCTGCACGGGCTATGCCCGCACCTCGTTGTGTTGGTTGCAGACGACAGGCAGTGCTGATGGAGGCCGAGTGTTCAAGGACTGGACGGTACCCGGAGGTGGACTACACGACGAGTCAGTACCCGGAGGTGGACTACATGACGAGTCAGTACCTGGAGGTGGACCACTGGGCGAGACGTGCTCGGAGCGGACAGCGGGACCCGAGGAGCATTGGAGCTATCTGTACCCACCCTTCAGGTGGGACTTCCAGAGGATGGCTCGACGCTGCAATTTTTCCTTTCAGTTGCTGTTTTTACTTTCAGTTGTACTTTACAGTTGGGCTTGTATTTCCGGCCCCTTTTACTTTCAGCACAGCTTGTACAATTTTTACTTAGTGTTTACTCTTCCGCTTGCTTACTCTGTGGTGCTTGTTTACTTTTCAAAGACAATGCCTTCCCTTTTTGATGGGATTTACGCCTTGGTGCTAGTCGCCAGCCCCTGGCCTATGGAAGGCGGGCTTGGGGTAGTCACGGCACGGGCCCCGAGGACGGGTCGTGACAAATTGGTATCAGAGGTGGTCGGTTCTACCGCAGACTCTGATCTTTCTTCTATGTGAAGCAATAGTGTTTAGCATATTGGGTGTGGTTATCAGTCCAGGGAGTCCAGTGTTGGTGCGGCGGCCGACGTATCCGTACACCAGGACCCTGACTTCTGATTTCCGACTTAATGCATGAAAACATTGATTGCATGTGTGTTTCAAGTTTTCCTTGTGATTACTTCTGTCAGCTCACCAGGTATACTGTACTGACCGTGGCGCACTTGTTCCCTTTTTAGGATGGCCCCACGATGACAGCCAGCTAGGATTCCGAGAGTGGAGCATGATGACAGCCCACCGAGCGTCGAGGACTCTGTACAGGGCCCTTTGACAGCTGAGGCACCGGCGGTACCTATACCCGCCGAGGCACCGATGCTACCAGCCCCAGCCGCTGGCGATGCACGTCGCCTTAGTGCAATGCATGAGTTCCAGCGCCAGCGACCGCCCAGGTTCCGCGGGGAGACGGACCCTCAGGCCGCCGAGGACTGGCTGGAGGCAGTTGTTCGGGTTTTCAGATTAGTGAGGACACCAGCAGACCTCATGGTGATCCTCGTAGCGAGTCTCCTGCACGCGGCAGTAGGCAGATGGTGGAGCTTGATGCTCCAGGTGCACGACGAGGCGTCTCTCCTCTGGACGGACAATGAGAGCATCTTCCACTCTGAGTTCATCCCAGCCACCCTCCGAGCGGTGCGCATCCAGGAGCTACTACAGCTGCGGCATGGCAGCATGTCAGTGGCCCAGTACTCGGCGAGGTTTACTGATCTCTCGCGCTACTCCACAGATATGGTACGGGACCCATTCTTCTGGGCCCGGACCTTCGAGCAGGGACTGAGGCATGAGATCAGGGCTTCGATGATCTCCCTCAACATTCCGACTCAGGCAGGGGCGTTAGAGCGAGCCCTCTTAGTGGAGAGTTTCCTTACTGAGCAGTCTCCAGCAGCAGGACCCACCACTTACCGGCATGCGGTAGAGTCTTCTGCAGCGGGCAGTAGACGAATGACGCAGGGGTCCAAGAGGACTGGACCTACCGGTGGTCGCCAGCATGACTCTGGATCGTTTTCGCGAGGCACTCGGGGTGGGCAACGACTTTCCATGAGAGGGAAGTGTTACTCCTGCGGCGGGGTTGGTCACATGGCTCGTGACTGTCCGACCCGCCATACGGATGACCAGAAGACGAACGGAGGACCCCCCAGGCAGAGGCAGAGGTTCGATCAGGGCGGGCCGCAAGGAGCAGGCGGCCATGACAGGGGAGTTGGTCATGCAGCAGGAGGTGGACGGCACTTCGGGGTGTTGCCACCACCACCACCAGGCGGTCCACCCCGACCGCAGGGGACATGAGGACATGGGAGAGCTCAGCTTCAGGCAGCTGAGGCCTACGATCATGGAGCTCCGGGAGCAGATGGACACGAGCGGGACTAGCTCCAGACCTGGAGACTTTTGTTCACGTTGCTTCTAGTTTTGTTGATGTGTGTTTATAGATGCTTTGTGTCTTTGTACTTGAGGTGCAGTAATAAAAGACACCTTTTCTTGTGGAATTTTACTTTCCTGTCCTCTCTTGTGTTGTTACTAAGAGGTTCCGGTTTAGACTGTTGACTTGACCCTCACCCATGAGACATCTACTGGAGGAGACCCAGTTATCACACACTGAAGCCGACAGTGTGACTCAACCCTTGGAGGCGATAGTAACGGTTGGATCTCTTGTTATTAGCGTCGAGGCCTTACGACATCATCCTTGGTATGGATTAGTATCATCCATGTCGGGATTGACCGTATTAGGTTAAGAACGTGGTTCATCCAGGGGATGAGACCAGATTTCTCTTATCGGCAAGGAAGAAATCGTGGCAGCTCTAGTGGGACCAGAGGTGGTCCGGGCCACGACAGAGAAGGTCCAGGTGAGCACATGGGAGCGGAAGACTCAGATACGTGATTAGTACCGCCTTGGTATCCCTAGTTTGTGTTGAAGATTTACGGGGACGTAAAGCCCTGTGGTGGGAGTAATGTAAAGACCCGTAAATTTCAAGGAATTTTTTTTTTCTTAATTTTCTTTGGAATTTTACAAGAACGCAGTTTCTGACGGCGCCTGATTCCGAGGCCCGGTGTGCTCGGAATCATTTTCCGAAGTTTGGCTCGGGTACGTTCAGTGAACGTACGAGCGGGTTTTTCTATCTTTTGAACCGGTGCCCGGAATCGAATTCTGATGGCACCGATGAAATCGCAGCGCCAGTATTCGCTTAGAAACACCTCTTCCGGAGTTGCGTTTGCTCGGGTGTGGTTTTTAATTTTCGGGCTTAAGGTTAAGAAATAAAATAATTTTGCGACAACTTTATTTTATTTTACTTAAGCCACTTGGAAGCCACATGAAGCCACTTAAAGGCGGCTTGAACTGAGTTGAACTGGATAGGATGCTATCCAGAAATATCCTACCCCCTTGGTAGGTTATTTGTGAGGTGGGGCCCGCACGAACCCCGCCGTTTCTTTCCGCTAAGAAACACACCCGTGAAAACCCGTCTTAATGAAAGTCAACTGACGCGTTTTCTAAATTCTTAACAGACCATTTAATTGGGCGGTTTATTTCGTGAATTTAATGGGCTGTTTCTTTCGTGAATTAAATGGGCTGTTTCTTTCGTGAATTAAATGGCCTGTTTCTTTCGTTGAATTAATTCAACGAATTAATTCAATAGTTTCTTAACCTGTTTTCGTGTGTTGGCATATTAATAAGATAAGACCAACCCAAAATCTTTTGAGAAGATTTGAGAGGATCCTTGTTTCTTTCTCTCCCTCGCGAAGAAAGTGAAGAACGCGAAGAACGCGAAGAACGCCGAACCCGGAAATCGACGACGCGACGCCTTGATCCGCATCTCCGACAACGTTCTTCTGCGACGTCTCTTCCTCCGCGACGGATCTTCAATCGGCTTCTTGAGTTCGCCGACTCAACACCGGATTCCGCGACGACACGACGCCTCCTCGCGACGACGCGACGATCCCTCTCTTCCGCGACGAGCTTTTCCGCGAAGAACGCCCGCGCGCGACGATCGACGAGGTAGGGATTTATTTTGGGATTTACCCTTTTTTTATTATTCTCGTATGTGGTTCTTTAAAATGTTAAAGAACCGGTTTCAAACGAACAATTTTATTTAAGGTTCATGTGTTGAACAAAATTCTCCCGTTGTTTATCTCTAACGCGGAGGGTGCGGGCCAAACGAACATGGCCCGACGACCCTCCGCCGTTCTTCGTTTTGTGTGGATTTGACGGGCGACGACGGAACGTGCCGCAACGGATGTTTGACGATCCCGCAGTGAAGAACTAGTCCCGGGAGGAGCAATGGCGCAGACGGGAAGAGAATCGGACCACCGGAACGATCCCGGTGGCCCGCGGAACTCGCCGGCGGCGGCGGCGGCCAACGGACCCGCGGCCGCGCGGGTCCGGTTCGCCCGCGCGGGACGCGGCTCTGCCGCGTCCGCGGTTCACCAGCGCGGCCCACGCAGGCCGCGGTTTCCTCAGGCCGCGGGTCAACGCCCGCGACGCCTGGCACTCGGCCGCCCGGCCGAGCCGAGCCAGGCCGGTCCGACCGGCCGGGCCGGACCGGGCCAACCGGGTCGGGTCGGACCCGGGTCGGGTCGACCCGGTTCAGGCCGACCCAGGGGGGTCGGGCCGGGTCGGGCCGGGCCCGTACCCCCCCTTCTTCGGACGTTTTCGTTCAAATGGCCGTATCTTGAGCTACGGGCCTCCGAACGACGCGCCGTCAGTGGCAACACGATCCTTGGATCGAGACGGTCGTTTCGGTATACTATACTCAAGGTGCACCTTCCTTTTCGGGAGCCTACGTAGTTAAAACTCCGTAGTTAAGCGTGCTTGGCCTAGAGCAGTGATCAGGATGGGTGACCTCCTGGGATGTTTCCCAGGGTGGGTGTGAGATGGAAAGGCCAATAACTAACAGACTGGGCATCCGATTGACGCGCCGTCTGTTTCGTTGAATTCCTCTAAGTGAGACGGATATTTTGGCATACTCCGCCCGAGGTTTGGACGCAGGTGGAGTACGGTCGGGTTGGTTTTGCCTTAAAAACCAACGGGGCCCCTAGGACGAAAAAGCCAATAACTCTCAGACCAGGCGTCCGATTGACGCGCCGTCTATTGCGTTGAGTTCCTTTTGATGAGACGGAACTTTTGGCATCCTCCGCCCGAGTTTTTGGATGCAGATGGATAGTGGCCGGGTTGGATCGCACTGAAATCCAACCGGGCCCCTGGAACGGAAAAGCTGATATCTTTCAGACAAGACGTCCGTTTGACGAAACGTCAGCGGCATTGGTGATCACGTTGAAAAACGGTCCCTATGAGTATACCCTGTGAGTGTTCGTGGTATAGTTGAGTTACGGCCGGATTGGTTCGCTCACGAAACCAACCGGGCCCCTAGGACGAAAAGGCTAATAACTCACAGACCGGGCGTCCGATTGACGCGCCGTCTGTTGCGTTGAGACCCCTATGAAGAGGTGGTCCTTCGAGATACTTCCTCGCGGGAATTTGTGATACTTGGAGTATCGACCAGTAGCTCGTGGAGCGGACACTCCCGGAGACGAGCGTTCGGAGCACGGAGACCGTGTAGCTGACTGAGATCCGACGACTACTGATCGAACGACTCGGTGTGTGTCAGAGGTGCGCTTGGTTGTAGCGGCACATGGGAGCGCTTGGTTGTAGTGGCAGACCCACGACAGTTGTGCGCTTGGTTGTAGCGGCACATGGGAGTGCTTGGTTGTAGCGGCAGACCCACGACAGAGGTGCGCTTGGTTGTAACGGCACATGGGAGCGCTTGGTTGTAGCGGCAGACCCACGACAGAGGTGCGCTTGGTTGTAGCGGCACATGGGAGCGCTTGGTTGTAGCGGCAGACCCACGACAGAGGTGCGCTTGGTTGTAGCGGCACATGGGAGCGCTTGGTTGTAGCGGCAGACCCACGACAGTTGTGCGCTTGGTTGTAGCGGCACATGGGAGCGCTTGGTTGTAGCGGCAGACCCACGACAGAGGTGCGCTTGGTTGTAGCGGCACATGGGAGCACTTGGTTGTAGAGGAAGACCCACGAAAGAGGTGCGATTGGTTGTAGCGGCACATGGGAGCGCTTGGTTGTAGTGGCAGACCCACGACATAGGTGCGCTTGGTTGTAGCGGCACATGAGAGCGCTTGGTTGTAGCGGCAGACCCATGACAGAGGTGCGCTTGGTTGTAGCGGCACATGGGAGCGCTTAGTTGTAGCGGCTGGCCCGAATTACTCGATAGGTGGAGTACTACATCAGTCTTAAGTTAGTGGGCAGTACCTCGGAGTTGTGACAGGGCCACTGTACACTCCAGAGACGGAGCTCTTCAGCAGTTATGGTTTCGATGATGAAAATCCTAGTTTGAGCTGAGACTTTTGACCTTGTGTTTGCCTCATGATTGAGATGGGTTACTTGATAACTTAGGTATATGTATGGGCATATATCTAAGTAGAGTTTATCTATTTAGATCTTCTTTGTGGTTATCCTTGTTGGTTTTAGAGAGACCTTGAGGGTCTCGGGGTCCCTACTGAGTATCGTTATACTCACCCCTGCACGGGCTATGCCCGCACCTCGTTGTGTTGGTTGCAGACGACATGCAGTGCTGATGGAGGCCGAGTGTTCGAGGACTGGACGGTACCCGGAGGTGGACTACACGACGAGTCAGTACCCGTAGGTGGACTACACAACGAGTCAGTACCTGGAGGTGGACCACTGGGCGAGACGTGCTCGGAGCGGACGGCGGGACCCGAGGAGCATTGGAGCTATCTGTACCCACCCTTCAGGTGGGACTTCCAGAGGACGGCTTGAAGCTTCAGTTTTTCCTTTCAGTTGCTGTTTTTCCTTTCAGTTGTACTTTACAGTTGGGCTTGTATTTCCGGCCCCTTTTACTTTCAGCACAGCTTGTACAGTTTTTACTTAGTGTTTACTCTTCCACATGCTTACTCTGTGGTGCTTGTTTACTTTTCAAAGGCAATGCCTTCCCTTTTTGCTGGGATTTACGCCTTGGTGCTAGTCGCCAGCCCCTGGCCTATGGAAGGCGGGCTTGGGGTAGTCACGGCATGGGCCCCGAGGACGGGTCGTGACAATTGTATCGTTCACATTCAAAATAACATACATACCACATGAAATAAAAAATTTTAATGATTCTTAACACATTAAATTTACATGGTTTGGTCAAAAGACATTCTTATTTTAATGTTTGTCATATTAACCAATGTCAATTATTCTCTATATTTAAATGTGATTACAAAAAAAATTATCTAGGAACACTAACTATAATTCCCCATTAGTTATTTTGAATAACCAATTGTTATCTCTTCTTTAGCGACTAGTTAGACACCCCAATCACAAAATCCTTTAATATCTTTTAAACAAATTATAATATAATTGTGTTTTTTCTGTTGGTTCTTTCTATAATACATAATATATATCATCCATCATGATCTTGTTGGATGAACTGGACTACATTCTTAAACATGGTCAATAACATAAATCACTACTAATTAGTTATTTTTGTTTTTTCACCACAACTTATGATCATCAGTATGTGAGCATATCTTCCTTAGTCATTCATATTTTTTATAAATAATTGTATCCTTATGATAATTATTTTTATGAACTCATTTAAATTATTTTGATATAATATTAATGAAATATCATCCATTCACAATGCAATAATATATTCTTATAGAATATAAAACCTGGTTTATTCAAGATCATATAATATATTAAGCATGATGTATATGTTATGAATAATCTTAAAGAACCCGTGGAGTAGTGGAGGTGATAAAAATAAATAATAAGAAATGTTTTTTTTGAAATTCATTTTAAAAACATTAAATATAGATATACCCTTTCATATATTCCTCAAAATAAGACGTTAAAATAAATTTTAGAAAAAAAATTAACAAAAGCGTAAATGTTACCTGATAACTTAAAATGAACTATTAGATTCATTCACCATAATCATGTCAAGGATAAAATAAAAATAATATAAGAATCATATATATATTACATAGATGTTACAAATCTATTATATCATTGATTTAAAATTCCATGGTTCTAGAACAAGAAATCGAATAACATCACAATTTCCCTTCCATCATTTGAGGAATTCTTACTCAATCGAGATGGCCAGATCAATCCATCATTTATTCTTTCATCAAAATCATTTTATATTAGCATGAGAGTATTAGTGAGGAGATATTATCTAATTATAAATTCATCTAAATTATTTATCTCTCTATTCATTTGGATAAAATGTGCTTTTATACCAGGGTTATAAATTAAAAAAATTTACTTTCATCCCTCTGAAGCAATAAACATCATTTTAGACAAATTTGAATAGTTATAACTTAATAAAAAGTGTAATAAAAGAAAAAATTATTTTATATAATTATTTAAATAAATTTTCATGTCATTTAAAAAAAATAAATTTAATCATCCCATTAGTTCCTTAAATAATATAATTAACGTTGAATGTGTCATGTTCATTCGAGAAAAATATTTTTATGTATTCATTTTATGACCAAGTAACATGTGAATAACATGATATATAAATTCAAAGATCATTTTTCACAAATTCAATAACATGATTGAATTTTTTTATTAACATTGATCACCCTAAAATGCCCACCAAACCCAAAATGTGGGGCCCAAATCATCTTAAACGCATATTCATCTGAATATGTAAATTTGGTGGAAAGACAATGTGTGTGATCCTATAACTCTTTATCTCATTTGTTGTTACACAAAACCATAGTACTAGGGTTGATTATAGTATCCCGTCATGGTCCAAATGGACATAATGAATATCATAGCTACTAATACCTCTGTGAAACGTATTCATTGTAACATAACCTCATTATCTCGCAATATATTATAATGTATAATGCACAATTATTCCATCATCATTTTGATTCTTTCTATATTTTGTGACCTAGTATGATGAAAATACCTTATTAAACAATGGATATTGATATAATATTGGTATTACTATCTTGGTTAACCATGGACCATGATAGATCCCTCTGAAAACTCGAATGAGACAAATTCTATCTTAATCATTCATCAAATGCCATACCACCATCGATGAACCCCACATAAGATAACTCACCATAGCATCAATGTCATGGTTTTTTCCACGCATTAATGTATGTCATCCTAGAGTGCACATTGATAATGATCTCAATTAAGGTTACCTTTAAACACGTTTTATGATTGTAATAACCAATGACACCATAAACATGTTGTGTTCTTGTGTGGAATTTAGTCCCCATGATCTCATTTATATAAGATCACTATGTGAAAACATCCTGAGGGTCATCCTCAATTCATATGAGATCCCAAAACATGATAGTAAAAAATAATCTATGTCCAATGAATATAATGTATCTAGAAAATAGAATATATATTTATTATTACATTCATAGTATCTTGAGGTTCTCATTATATTGGGGAAATTCTCAAACATTTTTATATGTCATGTAACCTAAGGACATTACCAGGTAAATAGTAGATGTAGATCTATAAACACTATTACAATATGATTATACACACAAGAACAAAATAAAAAAACAAACACACACGCACACACACACACATATATATATATATACCAAAATCTAAACATGAAATTCTAATTAAGGTATATTAAGGTGATTGGTCTAGGACACCTACTCACAAAACTACCACTATAAATAGATCAGACTACTAAAAACACTCATCCTAATTTCACTTACCTTATTATAATTCTCTTATTGATATATTAATTTTTTAGGGCACCTACAAGATTATTCATTGTAGTATCTCTGTTAACATAAACATCACCTCCATACATAAAATATCTCAATAGATGAAACATACAATGTATATTAGTTTACATATACTATGATATAGGATCCTTACAATGAACCACTATCACTGTATTGTCATACAATACAATAACAGGGTCATTACTAATTGGTATAACATGCAGATCATAAGAAAATAAGTATTTCCAAACTGATTCCATATCAGAATCCAATGTAGATTTATACTCATATTCTAATGTAGAATTAGCAACCACAGACTAATTCGAGCTCCTTAAAACCACTACCCCACCATTCCATAAAAACATAGGCTGATTGTGTCTTCATATAATCATGATCAATCTACAAGCACAAATTAGTGTATCCCCTCTTGAATAGATCCTTATATATTCCATATATAGGAAACTGATCATTTGTATGTCCCATATAATTTTGGAATGTTTTTATTGCTCCCCGATGAATCTCTCATAGATTTGAATGATATCTTCATTCCATGATTAATGAAAATGAATCACCAACCCTTTTAAAAATGGTGGAATACATGATAGATCATTGTATTTAATCATAATACATTATACCGAATCATTCAATATCCTTCATTGTTTATGGAAACTACATCTAATATTGATTAATTCCATGTCACAATGAAAATTGTCTTCAATTATATTTTATTTCATAGTATACCATGTGAGTAACATTAAAATATATATAATTTTACTTTCCCTAACTAGCCTCTATGTTATATCTCGAGATACCTTGATCCTTATACGTTAGTCTAATTCTACTATTCCTTCATGTATAAACATTCATCTAACTATTTCCTAGATGATTATAAAAATTTCACTTCATTTACCATTAAACAATTTCTTCAATATATAATACATTGAAAACAATGGAACATCTACTATTATTTTTGTAGAAACTATACTGTATTTATATTTAATAAAACAGAATTCACTTATGGCCCCATCAAAATAAACATTCCATGATCCAAACTCTATTGTGGACCCATAAAAACATAAATTACACCGTGATGATCAATACATCAATCCAAAAATTGATCTTCAAAGCTTCCCTACATTATTGGAACTATTTGAAAAAATTAACAATTTAGGTTCTATAATAATTAAATGTTTATCTCACATACTATTTAAAAAATAAGTTTTGACATCCATTTTTTAAACATACTAATCATGAATGTTTTCTATTTCCAGTAATATTATGTTGGGTTTTAGATTAGTTATTGGAGAGAAGGTTTCATTATAATTGATGCATTTTCAATTTTTTAAACACTTCACTACTAGATTTTCTATATATGTTCACACTTAACCATCCATCTCGTATAGTTATCTGAGTTTTTATAAATATTTTCATTATCCCTACATGTGATTCTTCAGGTGACGGATAATAGTTCTTGTGGTGATTTCAAATAAATTACATGAAAAACCCATTTGACTATGTAGCCGTAGCGGAATCACATAACCAAATGGACATGTACGAAACCCTTCACATGGAAAATTTGAACTATCAATAGTCTCTTGCACGAAAAAATGTACATGGTTTTAGGGCTCCACGGTGTCTTCCGAACCAAAGGAGAACATCACATTAATATTATAGACCAAAATTTTCTTCAAAATATTGTTTATTTTATTCATTTTTGTGGGAGTTTTCGATGATTTCAAGGAACCCATTACTTGTCATGTCAGGTGACTCAAAAAAAATTGACTGGTAGCCTCTGTATGATCAGCGAGTTCCATGGGTTCCCTTTCAAGAACATGGAGTATTTGTAATGGGGATCATTGGGATTTCTAACAGATCATGTGTTTTTCATGACTCATCTACTTCACCATCCCATGGTCATGCAATGAAGTTTAATTTATAGAGCTACATGATCCACATGTTATGTGAACCTTTCTTTCCATTATTTTTAGGAAACAAATACCCATTATTTATGTATTTATTTCATTTTATATTTTCCAATGCTCATTTGGACAGAATAAATTGTGAAATATTAGTCACAACACTTCAAGGTGTTGGTAGCCCAAAAATAATAATTTTATTAAAATTTCATTTATAAAATTTACATTCAACATAATAATCATCCATGGATGGTGGTGATAAACAAAAAAATACATTTTTTTGTAATGTTGTAGCCTTTCCGTGCAAAAAAATGATATGTTCATTTCACATTTGATATAAAATATGGATAAAAGAATTCATATTAAAAAAATATTTATGTATAATGGAGATACTAATGAGATTATATCACCATGATTAGTAAATAATTGAATGTTTTATAAGAAGAAATGGAATGAAAACACTCAGGTAAGATCTATAAATCTTTATTATAAAACCTCCATATGTTTATACCTAAAGCCTTATTAAAATATAATTAGTGAATGAAGGACCACATGGACATGGGGATGGATGTTAGTAATGTTTTTGGTCATCTTTTTTCCATGAAAAGTGGCTCTTGATGTATGTATATGAGAGAATATGTGGTGTTCTTTTATATGTAAGGGAGAGGAAAGACATGGAATTTTTTAAAAGATTAAAATATATTAATTTAATACTCTCGAAAAAATTATCTAAAATGACTAATATTTAAATATGATAAGGCTATTGTCGAAATGAAACTAATGAATGAGGTGGAATAAATGATTTTTTATCTTTAACCATTATCCCTTATTTTAATGTTTTTAACATACTATTCCTTAACTATTGTTATAAATATTTACCAGATGTTACAATTAATTATTGAAAATATTACCTTAACAGCATCCCCTAAAATTATATTTGAGATTACATATATATATGTTATCTAATTATTATCACATCTAGTAATGAAATTCCAAAAAATTATGATAAAAAAATATTTCCACTAGATAGAAAACCATAATCAAAAACTCTGGTGGCTGAGAAAAGAGATATCCTGGTCAAAATGAAAATATAAATGAATAAAATTCCCTAGAATTTTTATGTAATTCCTAATCATGAAATGATTAAATCTCTTAAAATTTTAATCAATAATAACAATCCCAATATTCATAGCATTTCCATTCCAAAAGTACCTTCTCTAAGAATTTTTCCTCTCTTAATAATTTGGCATACATAATTATCAATAAAATATAGTACACAAATGATATAGAAAGGATTTTGGTTTTCCTTATATGGGGATTTATATCACTTATTCTGTTATATCTCTTGAACATATGGAATCATTAAAATTAAGGCATAATGGTATTCAAAATTGTTTCTCATATATAAATATCAACAATTGATACCAAGAAATAATGGATATCTATTAAAGTATTCAATATATGTGAAACTCTATTAATTATCCATGAATTATTATCATCGATATTAATTGAATTTTAATTCTATTTGAATGGATATGTATGATTTTTTTATTTTACATCTATTAAAGAATTCAATTTTTTCATTGAAAATAGAAATCTCTATGATGTTAATATGGTTGGTTCTAAATATTCATGGTATGAAAACCATATTTCTAAGATGCTGGTAAGAAAAAATGATAAAATTTTTTTTAATACAATGAACATTTATTATTAGGCTTCAATTCCATTTTCCAATATTACAAAAGTTAATATTCACCATACTCGTATTTTGGTTATTCTATTTTACAACATTGAAAAAAAAATTCTCCCCATAAAATTTTTATATTTTTGTAATCATCACCAAGATTGTAGAAAATTAATCTAGGAGCCTTGGAGTTACTAAAATATTAATGTTAATTAAATGGAATTTTTTATTGAATCTCAAAATTTTAATTACAATTTTGAAGGCTTCATGAATGGACTCTTTTAGGAACCCTGATGGAAATATTGTCTACATTGATTCTATTATCCACTCTATTCAAGAAACAAATTTTTCTTATGTTATTAAAAATTGTCTTTATTAAATAAATAAGATAACTCATTAACTAAATATTTTTCTTCACCTCAATGAAGGAATGTAAAGGGATCCCAATAATGATAAGTTCGTTAAATAAGGTGACATGATCAATATGTTTTTGAAATCCTCTCTAAATCTTATGAAAATTAATTTCCCTCTTACTCTAATTACTGATAATTTTAATATCATTGATATTTTTAAGTATTGGGATGCATACAATATATCATTTTACATGATGCTCTTCAATTCTAATTTTTACTCAACTTATGAAATAGAAGACAATATTCACAGGCTTATGAATAATAAAGTTAATTCAAGCCTCTTTGTTATCCATATTGACTTTGAGATAAATGATTAATATTTTAGTTTATACAATGGGAGTTCTCTTAATTTTTATGGATTTAAAAACTCATTTTTCATTATTTATTGGCACATCATTCATTATGATATTAGAAGACATCTTAAGTACTTCTTTAAAAGTGGACATCATTCAGAAGGCATAAATGCTCGATTTTTATGCCTCGTTGTTAATGTTAATAATTAAAAGTATATTAGTATTTTTATAAGAATTTAACTTTTCAACACTATTTATTAATGAAATAGGAGAATTATTTTTAATTCACATTCCTCCATTTCCAATACAACTTTTTCATAAAAAAATTCATTATTAATGTAAAAAATATCAATGAAATTTTTATTACTAAATTTTAATTTATAAATATCACTATGAAATCCATGATATGAGGTAATATTTCTATCAACATTTTCGTTAAATATATTTTTACACTATGTACTAGGAATTCATTTGGAATGTTTTAACTAGATTTGTATTTGATGATGTTTCAATAAAATTGGTAAACTGACTTCTATGTTCTGGTCATATCTTAGTTCTTATTAATTTCTCTATATAATAATATTTAACCAACATCAAATGCGTCAAGAAATGTGGTACTCTATTATAAAATTTATTCTATATTGTGTGAGACTATTTAAGTAAACTTGTTCTCAATATGGTGACTATGAATAAATTTATAACTATCAAAGTGGGTAAATGGATTGGTGCTCCCGCTAACAATCTATATGATTATAGAATTATCATATTCACTAAAGGTGATAAAATATATATTAAATACAAAATGACTTATCATAATTTGTATGAAATTTTTTATGGTCGTGTTATTTGATTGAATAAATCATATATGTTTATTGGAAGATTACATTAATGCTGCTAGAAAAAGGAATATTGTAAATTATATGGGAAATAGGGATGTTGTTTTACATTATATGTATCTTTTATTCCTATGTTTTGGGGAATACCATGTGATATTAATTTATCTCATACAATGATCCTGATAAAAAAAACAACTGGATTTATGGAAAGGTAATGTATCTCAATTGTCCGTAGGATCAATGTTGTCAAATCTATTATTATATATAAATATAATTTCTATTTTATGGTTTAAAAATGCATAGTTTCCCTTACCGAAATCAATATTTCCTTCATATTTAATTGTTTATGGAGCCATGTCATTTTTCAAGTAAAACATTACATAATTACATGGAATCAATGCTACAATCTTATTTCATATAGTGGGATCATTTTCAAGAATCATATAAATTTCAACCAAGCTTTACATGGTAATTTAATGTAGATACTTATTAATAATAAATCATGGATTACTTATATCATGAAAGAAGTATTTATTTAAAAAATAAATGTTTTCATTTCAAGTTATAGAGATTACATTACATATTCTACTTTTAAAGCCTCATTTTCACAAATTTTTATTAGTTATCATTGGTTTTCCATCACAATGTATTCTCTTAAAATCTAGCCAATAAACAAGATAGGTACTCATTTCATTAATATTATTACCTCCAATGACATATTTTTTGATACAATAATTTTAATTAAGGATAAAATAGAGAAATATTTCAATATCCCACATATATATGTCAATGAATTTATTTTGAAATATGATTTTATTAAAGGTGGTGACATTATAGGATGGGAAACTACTACTAGTGTTAAATTTTCACCAATATCAGATTTTCAATAGATTTTTTGAAGGCCATTATTATACAAGGATGAAATAATTAAAAAATGATTTCATTCTTCCATTTATGATGATTATTTGTTGGATAGTTATGTATTATAATAATCGTACTGATTATGTATTTATAAAATGTGGGTATTAATTTTTCTTCTTGATTTTATAAATAAAATTAACATAAGAAATACATAGTTAACTTATTTCTCAATTGTTTTATGAATTCGTCCCTATATAAAGTAGTGGTATTTCTATTATAGGTAAATTTTTTTATAATAATAATATTAATGATCATATTACTTCTTAAATGTAGCTACCTTGTTTTTAGAAACATAGAAATCTATTTATGGTAGATTATTTTGACACTCTAAATTTGATTTGGTAACTCTAAAAGAGACTAATTCATGATAACATTCATTTCTGTCTTTAATCTATGATATCTCATATTATTAATTCTTTTAAAGATTACAATAATATTAAAACTAGGATTTGTGATAACATGATATGGGATTTTAGTATTCAAAAGAAAATTGATATTTCTTTTAATTATATTCTTCCCTCTAGATCATTTTTAGTAATTTCGATCTCTTTTTTTCTTTGATTAGTTTGAATTAAACACATAAGGTTCTTTAAGTGGAAATCCATTTCCCTCCACATATGTCCTTATATATAGAGATTATATTGGCAATACAATGGGTTGTATTTGTGGTCCATGTGGCTTCACCACTTTTCTTGATAATGAGATTCTTGGAATTATAAAAGAGGTGGAGGTAGAGGATTAGAATGGATGTGTAAACTAATAGATTGAATGTGACTCCACCACAATAGTTAATGTTATTATAAATGGTTCACTATATCTATCATAGTATCTAATATTTATGGGGATCAATTTAATGTAATCCCATACATTCATAGACTATATCGTTACTCATACATTCGATGAAGCTGACTACTCAATATATGGATTAGTAAAAAAGGGGGGTTATAGCCAATGAATTGAATTTTCTTGATAGTGTTCATGAATATATTTTCTCCCCATGGCATCATAATTTTTTCTAAAAAAATATCATTTAATACTTCAATAAATATGTATTCCTTTTTATATTGTAGAGATGTCATTTTGTGAATGTTCTCGTTTTCTTCAAAAAAAATTCTGAAAAACATCAATAAATAATCCTATGTTAATTTTTTGCATGATTAATTAAAAATGAAATAAATTTATTCACAATTAAATTTCTAAAATATTAGAATTTATTATTTAATCACACTCTTAGGTAATGCTATGTGGATTTTGATAGAGTTTCATTAGGAAGAATATTGTAAATACTCTAATTAGATCTCATGGATTGCATCATTTTGTTAACATAATATGATTTCTTGTTTCTTTGTCTATTGTTGAAATTATCAACTCTTTTGATATTCCATTGGATATAATCTATAGTGATGCAGGAACACTAAGTACGCATGTTGCAGTAGCTATTGATCAAAGTATTACTAGTGAACATAAGCTAAACAATGTTCATATTATGGAATTTGGATCCTTAATTTGTACATGTAGGAATATAATCAATGTTACAGATAATATTAGATATCCAATACATGTATTATATTATAGTAGTTGAATAGTCATGCCCTATATTTTACAATTTTCTCCAAGATTCCTAAGAATACATTTATTTCGTTATACTTATACAAGTTGATTTATTTTTTCACTACATAATTTTTCATTTCATTTTTTGTTTAGAATTATTTTGAATAGGGATTTCCAAATATTTTATTAATAAACTATGAAAAGGCCGAGCTATCCTTATCTAGTTAATTGTATTTATATATTAAAAATATTAAATAATGTTTATAAAACCATTTTTTTGGTGATTTTGGGTTTTTAATATAATTAACTATTAAAAATAAAATATTTTATTAACATATTTAAAACAATCATGAAAATGGATCGATTATGAATCTTAAATAATGTGTCTATGTCAGTGGTGGGATATTGAGAATTATAATGAACAAAGTTATTATATAAATCTATTTTTAGGTGTAATTTATGTTAAAAAATGGAGCTATTGATGTTATATTTTTGGACGAAGAGTGGCCTAGTATAACAGGGGAAAATTGATCAATTATTTAAATTAAATTTTTTATTCCTTAGTAATAGTGTCATATGAATATGTCATCTGATTTTATTTATTTCCATTATTAGTTGAATAATATATTTTTTTATCTTTGTACTGGTATCTAGTTGCTGAATTTTCAAAAGGAGGATTTCAAGGGGTGAGTTGATAGAATCTTTTTTAAATTACATATCTATTATAACATATATTTTAATTTTCTAATTAACTAATTTAGTGTTAAAATCCAACATAAGGATGGTTCATGCAAAAAATTAGTCTAAATTAATTATTTTTATGTATTTTTATTTATTTTAATGGAGATGTTATTCCCATGTGGTTCTTCATAGATTCCTAGACACATGACTTAGGATTTACGGATTAGGAAAACCCTAAGAGACCTATCAAGGTATGGCTTGGGCATCCTATATATGTATGAATATGTTTTTTTATTAAATACATGGAATAAAATGGAATCAATTAATGTGGATACGACTTATTCTTGAAATGATAAAATTTTATGAAGAATGAAACCCATCAATGCAGATAAATTTGGATGTGAGAATCTAATTACCATTACAAATTTTTTAAAGATATTATAATATCATCATAGGGTAGAATAATTTATTCTTTTAAAACTATAGTCAAATATGAATAATTATAACTCTATAAATTGAAATGAGTTAAGAAAACCCTTTACAAAATTAGAAACATTTTAATTGAAAGTACAATAAAAATGTAAATTGAAATGGATTAGACTCCAATGAATGTAATTAAGGACATAAAATTGGAATCAATAAGGTATTATATACCCCCACAAAATAAATCAATTTTTGAATAAATAATAGTTATCAAATAATAAAAATTGAGATGAGAAATACCATACCATAGTTCTTAACTACCAAAAATCTAATTTAAATCATTTATAATGAACATAAAAATGTTAATATCATGATTAATTAATTAATACATATATAATATCCTATGAAATTTCCAATTAAAATTGTTTATTATACATTTTTTAGTTATTTTTTATTTTAATAATTGAATTGTATGAAATCTTGATTGTTTCCAGAGTGTTTTAAAATGATGACATCAATCCAATTCAAGGATATATTGTTCATAATTATCAGGTTATAAAAAACTAAAATTTTGTATTATTTTTTTATTTAATGTCCAAATTTCATTTCATGATATCTATAATCCCAATTCATTAAAAAATGATGTCGAGATTGTTTTAGTGATTTTTTATGAAAAAAATTACAACATTAACAAAGAGTTAAATAATATTAAAAAATTTATAAAATTAATCATGTTATAATAATTCATTATATATATTATTCAAATCATCTATGTAGTGTGGTGATGAAAAATACAACAAATCATTCTATGCATTCAGAAGTCCATACGTACAGATGAACAATATTTTCATTTCCCATAGAATGGAAAGAATGGTTAAATGGATAATTATTTACATAATATTAATGTTTTTATAACAACAATATTTATTGAATTAATAACCCATTTTGAACATTCCTTATTTTCTAGTAATGAATAATAAACTATGAAATTCGTGGAGGAGGTTTTCTGCATGTACACATGTATAACATATTCATTTTTCAATGGAAAAGTGAGATGGATAGTTAATGATTTTTCTATAAATATACATATTAACTATTATAGTTATTCCTATTTTGTTATTTTATGATGGTATATTTTAATTTTTCGTAGAAGAATTATAGTTAAAAAAATTTAAATAAAATCAAGTAATTTGGAGTTTTTATCTTACTCCATGTATAAACTTATTTGAAAATTATATTAAGCATTTTAGAAGTATTCATTCAGGAGATAAAGGTAACTAAAAATGGATATTAATGTTGGGGATGTATTTTGGAATTTATTTCTAAAAAATTAAAGGGACTGTGTGGTGGGAATAAGTGAGTTGGTTAAGAGACTCGCTTATAGGTGAGAGGAGTGACATATTTTTGATAATATGGGTACTAGTCAAAGAAAGTAGTTCAAAACAGGAAAATAACCATGATGTATTAGCTAAGGTTGACTAAGTCCTCAACCGGTAATTTGAAGATATATTTATGTCTTTTACCACATTTATTTAATCATTTAACCATTTTTACTTTTACGGTGGAAACTAATTTTTAGTAATTAATTAATTATGAGCCTCAAAATTAATTACATCATCTTATATATGTTTCAAATATAATTAAAAATTAATATATATTTTACTAAATAAAATCTAAAAAATTGTTAAAAATTAATTTTCTCATAATATACGTCTAATTCCAAGAAAAAATTAAATTTTCTTTTAAGTGTCCCACATAGGTTTTTAAATTAAACTTATAATTTTTAAATATATAATGTTTTTATTTTAATACAAATTTCTTCATGAAAATGTTTTATAAATGTATTGTTATTTTATATCCTAAATGATACATTGTTTGTAAATATAGTATTAACACTATTCACAAAAAAATCATTCATTTCAAAAAATATAAAAAAATTATTCAAATATAATTGTGAAAAGATATATCAAAATATTTTGTCTCTTTCATCAAAAAGAAATAATAAAATTTAATAATTTCATGTTTAAATGGAAATTGAAAATATAAGGAGTAATTGTTCAAATAGTAAAATAAAGTTTTTAAAACTTAAGTGTTCTTAATCTTATTTAATATAAATTAGACATTAAATTACTTTTAAAAAAAATTCGTCACATGGAAACATTTTATTTAAATAATTATTATAAAATAATAAAATTTATTTTTTATGGGAAATATACACAATATATAGAACAATAAATTGGTTAAAAAAATTTGATTTTATTCACTAAATATTTTTAATATCATCCCATTAAACACAATTATTTATATTTTAATGTATAAAATAATTCAATTCAAAGTTATAAAAACATATAATATTATTCTTCAAAATAATAATAATAGTATGTAATGCATTATAATGATTCATATTAACTATAATTCTTTTTTACATTGGGTTTTACTATTTTAGAAACTTTTTTAAAGATAGATTAAATTTTATTGTCATGAATTTTTATTATTTATTTTACATTAAAAAATATAACACTGTTAAATTCAGTTCTTCGGTTAATAGGATATATGTTATTCAACATGGTACATATATAAATAATAATATTTACTAAAATCTCCTTGTATTACAATGTTTACATTTATTCACATATGTGATATGACAATCACTATATGACTATAACATCATGATGGAACTATAACTTCTCCAAAATAATCTTGTAATTTTAAACTGAGATCTCAATTCCCTTAAAAGAATAAAACTTAAATTCCAAACAATATTGATCATTGACCATAAATCAAATTCCAAATTCTATGATAGTATCTTAATGTCTTTATAAGACTTTTTATACCAAACTCCCAATAATACACTATTGGATCCATGAATTTAGTGCATCTAATCCAAACTATTCATATAATGCTCTCTATTATATCATGAAGAATATAATAAAAAACTAATTTTTTCACAAATAACAATATCTGGATATATTCCCTACTCAATAAATCTGTTGGAATTAAATGAATGAGGCTAAGGGAATTCAACTTGAAGGACAATGGGATGTTGGTTATAATTCTAGGTATTCATTTCAATCATCAACAAATTATTAGAGTGGGTTTGGTGTTATTTTATATTTCATTTGAAGTGAGAAGTTAGAGTTATCCATTCCCACCCTTTCTTATTCTTTAGGAAATTATTTATTTATATTTATATTTAAATTAATTTTCAATTTAAATTAAAAATTTATGTTTCTTATTTGTCATGTGTATTATTGTATTGCCCATATTGGATTTCTTTTTTATACCATTGTGATGTTTACAAGATATAAATCATTATCAAGATGATGTATTAACCCATTACTTGTTGTAAAAATGAGGACCATAGTGGTGTTCTGGAATTTTTATATTTAATTCAAAATATATTTTCCAAATACATGTGACACAATGGAGGTGGGAAGTTGTGGAAGAGATCACAACATCAGTATCTATATAAAATAATTAATTATTTAACTAATTTTAAATGATTTTACACCCAGAATAAATTCAATAACCAAACTGGTGGATGAGAGATTATTGAAATTTTCAAGGGTAAGAAATTTATGTCATGTGGTTTATTGGGGTTTCTCCCAAATTTGGGAGTTCTTTTTTCTCACTAGAAAAGGTAGGTTATTAAGTTAATTTTATGCTTGAGTATCCATGTGCATTATTGTATTATAATACATTATATAGTGTAATTGGTATCATGATTAATGATATTTATTCTTATTAATTTTTTAGGTTAATTAAAATAAGATATAATCCTGATACAACACATTAAGATTCACAGAATGATGATCTTCACTTCTTGATAATAGTTTTTATTTGTTTGTGTTTTTTTCATTATCTGGTTTCATTTTCATAAATATTTAAAACTAAAAAATATCACATTAATTCTACATTTATTATATTTTAAACCAGAAACATATGAAAATAAATATGTGTAATATAATTGTGAGTGAATGTATAAGGATCCTTGAGAGATAACCTTGAAGTCAGTAGCCTTTCTTCATTTATATGAATATGAAATGTTAATATATTTTTACTCCCAAAAACCACTTTCTTGAATAGATACCAAGTGATGATGACATTTTGTTCAAGGAATAACCATTTTTAGCTATCCCACAATAAAAATATGTTATCTCATGACCTGTAAATATAGAACCCATATGCAAAATAGTTCATTGAAATTATCGTCTTGTTTAATTAAGAAACACCTCAATAGATATTTTCTAGTGCCCCTCCCCTAACACAAGGTGATATTAAAATATGTTCCCATAGAGATCCTCCTAAAAATGGATTGTTATACCACCATATGGGTCTTACATATGGTTATGTGCCTCATCCAACATGGATCAAGGATTGTTTTATTCTTTACTCCCCCTTTAGCTATGACTTTCACTCAATCACTTTCAAGGATATTACATGAACATATATAATGTTAGTATACATTTCAAGGTACCCCTAAAATACCCATATTTTTTGATATTATATCCTATTGAAGATATATTCTCACTATATTCAACTATAATCTATGTTATTTTATCCAAAATATTAATTAACATTGGGAAACCTCCGTGTTTGTTAATTGATCTTGTTACTAATGAAGTGTAATGTAATTATTAATAAATATATATATGTATGTATAATTATTTGATACATTTAACTAAATACCATGTAATAACATACTATAAGGATGGTGATATGAATTATACTAAATTAATATGTTATAATCAACACAGGTTGGAGTATTTTTTAAAATATATGGTTGATGTAAATTGGTGGAGTACACTATATATCCAAATATGATATTGAACTAATTGGAAGATGAAAAATATAAAAATATATTTTTAGAATGTGGTGTATATTGAAACAATGATTTCATGTACAGTGGAGAAATACATTGTGATATGGGTATTGTGTGTGAATAATATAAAGGGATGGGTGGTTGAGGGATGCTCTCATGAGGTTTCATATGTGGATATGTTTCCATAAATAGATTGGTAATCATTGGGTAATGAGAAAATAAAATAATATCATGTATGTATGGTGTTTTGGGAACTAAATTTGTAATGTTGGGGGAAAGGTATTGAATCATGTGTAATATTACATAGAAAAAATATAATATCTTATCCTAATACTCTAGAGAAACCTTTTGATCATCTGTATAATTGTGTTTTCAACTTAATAAAATATTTTAAAATAATATAGAAGATAAAATATATTTTATATTTTTAATACTAATTATAAATATATTATGAACATATCTATTTTCACATTGTACTTTTATATTTTTTTCTATTAACCATCCCACACACAAGAATTGATAACCTAAAAATCGAAGTTCTAATGTAAGAAATCTATAATATTAAAAATAATTAAAAATATTGATTATATTAGATAAGAAACTTTAGAAAATTGAAAAAAATAGTGAATTGAATTATCATGTTATAAACAATTTTTTTATAATTTAATAGTTGTTTAATAATTGTGCTATATGATCTCAAAACATTTTTAATTTGAATAACAAATATGTATCTGATAAAGAAATCTCCATAACAAAAATATCGATATTAAATGTGTACAATCTAAAATTATATTAATTAAACACTTGATATTATGTTAACATAACACATTCATTATTAAAAAAATTAGTTCTCAATTTGTTCTAAAAATGAAAATTTTGTGTCATTATATACAAAATTTGACTAAATACCAATAAGCTTTTCCAAAATACCTCTATTATACATACCATCATCAAAAATATTTGTGGGAATAATTTCAATGATAATTCAAGATCATTATTTGAAATTTCTGGTGATATAAAAATATTTTTTGGATTATGATACACGAAAATAATAAACATCAATATACAACTATTTTTTCATATAAACCACCAAGTTCGATAATAATTTATATTAACTCCTGACCTTTTCAATTAAATAAACCACTATCATTTCATCATTATAACTCAACCATGTGTATATTAATCTACTAAAAATTTTATATTGAATATCATATAATATTATATATTTTTCATGCATGTTTCTTATCAGATACACTAGTATTGAAATCCATAGTTTTACTGAAAGTCACTATCTCGTGTTTTTTTTAATTTTACTTCATAAATATTTATAGTAAATTTCAATCCATTGATTTCTAGTGTTCTACACTCATCTTCCACATTATCTGAAAAAGACAATAATTCCCTAATATCATGTGATATATCATGAATTGGTAAATTGTGAAACTAATATATATAATATTCGAATACTAAATAGATATATGTAATGGAATAATATTAGAAAATTATTAATATTTCAATTGATTTTAACTGTTCGTGAAAAACTTTTTTTTGAAACTATTCCATCCACCTAATAGTTAAGGAATGGTGGGTTTTTATTATAATTTCCATAAGTTCTATATGAAGAAGGTTATAATATGATGTAAGATTATAAAAAAAGTGTACATAATATTCATATATATAACATAATTACATGATTTAATCATTAACTACATCTTATTTTATAAATACGTCACATTTATATAGTTCTCACTCTTCCCTATGCAGTGTTCAAAATGAATATTATTTAGATATCCCCTAAATTTTTGGGAATGATGAAAATATGTGATTAGTGGAGTATTATCCCTCATATTTATTTCATAATTGATAATTGGATATTATAATGATTTTACCTGAGTATATTTGATAAATATATATGAATTATTTTACTAAATATCTTTTATAATGGATCATTCTCGGCGATTCTTATTCCATACATAAGATTTTATCATGTAAATAATTAAATTAGTAGTATAAATGAAATGAAATTAAAAAACTTTATTTAATAAATTTAGTAAAAAGATTGAAAATAAACAATAAAATACTTATAAAAAAAGTTCGATGTACTTTTTCTAATTTATAGTGAATGTCTAATAAATCATTTTATAATTTATTAACTAGACTCCTAATCATACCCTTTCACACAATTTTATTACTGAAAGTAACATAACAGATTATAAATTATAGTGATATTATATGAAAATAAATATCAATTTTAAATGGGAATTTAACCACAAAATAGTATGATAAGGTAATGGGTTTTAGATATTTTAGTCGAATATCTCATGTATTCACCTGTTTTGATATTTCACCTGGGTAATCACCTAGAAACATTAAAACTTATAACATATGAAGGAATTATTTTCTCTATATTATTTATTTTAATAACCACATCTAATATTCATCTACTTATAGATAATTAAAAAAGGACAGATACATGTATTAATACCCCATTCTGTTAAGTTGTGACATACGGAACAAATCTACCTTTTACATTAAAATTTAAAAGGGCTGAAATTAAAATTTTAATCATGTTATTAATTTTATTAGTTCAATAATAGAAGTGATGTAACCAATTAAATTTCCAATATGTAATATTAAAGAATATTATTCAATTAATTATGTTGAAATAATAATATGTAGGGTTGATTTATTCATTCATGAATTTTTCTCACCATTTCTATAAAAAGAATTTAAGACCTTTAGAACCTTAAATATATGATCCCCTATCATATAATTAGATTTTTTTATTTCTATAAACATTATAAAAGTATAACTAATCATACTTATAAGGATAATAGACCAGTAGTAAACTTTATTTTCCTAAAAAGATTAAATTTCACGAAAATGATAATCTCCTAGGTTATTTATTTTTCATAAAAATAGTGAAAGACGATTTTCCTTTTATACTCTAATAAAAGGACATTATGTAATAATATAAATAATTTATCATCCATAATAGTGTCAAACATATCCTAAAAATCATTTCTAGACACATCATATGATTTCTTTTCAAAATTCTATAGTTCCATCAAATAAATTATATATTTTTTCAATATATAATAATACCATATATTGGATAAAATGTAATAGATATCATTATACTCAATATAATAAATAGATTATTTATAAAAATAATTGGGGGAATGTCATAAATATTACTAAAAATATTCTATGTTCTATGTTGACTATACGTATAGAAAAATGGGTTGAATCTATAACATGATAGTCTTAATAAAACATTTCATATGTAAGATTCAAATTAAATATTTTTTCTATCATATTTATATAATGTTATTCCATTTTCTATATTAACTAATCCATTGTTCTCATTTTTTCTTTCATCTCTTTTCCAATCCATATCTAATTATTTTTATTCTAATATAAAAAATGAATTTTTATAATCAAATTAAAGTACAAAATCACAATTTTTAGTGCATATTTTTTTTTTCATATTATTGATTCATCATGATATAATATATTGTTCATAGTCATTAATCTCATCATTATTATTCCAAGAAATAGTCATATTCATTGTATATATAGATCGTAGTGGGTGAAAATTTAAATTTATCAATAATCATTCATTTCATATAAACATTTTCAAGAATATATGAATCACCATGTATCATGTACCTAAATAGATAAAGAGATAATCAATACTAATATTATTAGATCCATAAAATCAATTTCATGAAATAATTTTAGTAAAAACTAATTCCTTATCATTTCATCACTTTCCTAGAATACGAGGGTACACACATCTTCTATTAACATCACAATATAGTTAACATGATCATTTTTATCAAGGGTTAAAAAATACCATCCTTTATTAAATTTCACTTTCTATTATCTACACCTTGTATCTACTTTTTAAAAATAGAGAAATAAATAATAAATCAAATTCAATAAGTCAATCCACTATTATTATTCAACCTAATTCAGTACTTGAAATTTTTCTATATTATAATACTAATAGGATAGTTATCCTGGGATCCATTTTAAGTGACATCTTCACTAAATTATTTATAATATATCAATGTAATAGCCACATATTCAATAATTTAATAGTACAAGTCCAAAACATGTACTATTATTAAAAATTGATAAAATCTTTAAATCCCATTCTAAATCACTATTTTTTATGAATTATAATTTTGTACCATACATATATCCACACTAATATAAAAATTATTATAATTCTCGGTGTAACTAAACTAAATAAATAAATTATGAAATATAAAACATTATTATAATGTAAATTCAAAATCACATTCAACATTATTTATGCCTAGAAATAATTTATATAATTAATTGAATAAAAATATGTTATGAATGATGTGTTAGTATCAATATTAAAGAATGTATTCTTATATAATATAAAATATTAGATTATATTTTTAATATTATCTAAATAATTTTATGAAATATTCACTTAATTTAATATGAAACATTTAAATAATTTAAAATATGTATTATGGATGTTATTTAATTATAAAATATTTAGATAATTAAACATAATTGTTGAGAGATTCCTATTGCATGAAACTTGTGGTTTGGATGAATTTTTTTCACTTAACTGGCATTATATATCTCAAGTTATTAAAGTCAATCTAATGAAATGAAATAATTAACGCCATGTGATATGAATTTTGATAGCAATTCTTCTAGATCGACATAACATACGGTGTTCAGAGATTGATGACTATAACTAGTTAATATATGGAATATTTTCTTAATCATATAAATGTGCTCTCAATATGAAATATTCAATTTATTAATTAGAAATCATAATAGAATGGATTAAAACCCAAATATGAATTTTAGATTTCACAACTGATGATAATTTCGATGCATAACCATTAGATAAACATTTAATAGCTAAACCAAATGAATATTTTTCAATTTTAACAATAAATCGCATAAAATAATATGTTTCAATCAAATTAAAACCTTTATTGGATGATAAAATACCAATAATATCTCCAATATTCAATGGAATAGGTTGCATACTAACAAGACTACTTTCACACAATCTCAAGTCATCGAAAGAAACAAAAAAACCACTATAAAACATATCAAATATTATTCAAAACCATCAAAAACCAACATCTAAAAATCCATATTAAAACAACCAAACAAGCACGAAACCACTTAAAATAATAAAATTTATGTTTATAACATATATAAAATATATAATTTTTCATAATTCAAAAATATTACATGGAATTATTAATTCGAACTAATTGTCAAAAAATATTCATGGGTTTAAAAATAGTTAAATAATGTCATAGACATTTCTAAAAAATAAATTTAATTAATTTTTAATGATAATTTTTTTCCATAGATAGATTTCAAAAAATTCAGTTAAAAACAAATTCTATATAAAATACATTAAATCATATTATTCTTAAGAGATAAATTGAAATTAAGTTTCAAACATGTTTCCTTAATGAAAACCTCATATTCTGAAATAAGGAATGATAACCCCATTTCAAATCGATAATTTAATACAATATATTTCATTGACTAAAAAAATTATTAAACACATAATAAGATGATACATATTTGAAACATGAATAGTTTAATGTAATAAATAATTAATCAAAACAAACAACCGTGGTAATTCATGAAATGAAATAACATACCCAAAACATTTTAATATCTAAAAAATGATCTAAATAACAAAAAATAAAAAATCATATAAACTCTATTTCTTTACATAATATGCTATAATGTATACATAAAAATACAATACCATTTTCAAAATACTGAAAATACATTTTATATCACTAAATACCAAATTGTTTATAGTTTATAATAAAACCATTCTAAATCAGCTACATCTACGTAATTTCAATTATAAACTAATTTATATTAATAGTTAAGTAAAAACATATACATAATAAAAATTTATATCTTTATAATTAAAAATATATGGTGGGTGGAAGATATGAGGTTTCTCAAAATTTGTTTTTTATCATCACTCTTTTGGGGAAAGGGTTTGGATATTATAGATAGATGTTTCCTCATGTTCAAAGGCATAGAATGGGAAACCAGCTGGCGGTTTGACTATGGAGAGTTTGAACACTCGCTATATCATTTTCATTGGGTTTTCCATTTGTTTATTCATCCATATAAACTCCCATAAACTCCCAATTCCATAACTGGGTACATAACTACATTCAAAAGCCAGGTGGTCCATCGGGGGTTTGTGTTCAATGATTCTTATGGACACACATTGGTCAAGATAATGGGATGTCGGGATCATCATTCCCTTTTGGATGGAATTTTTTCCATTTATGGTACTGTCATTTATATTTACTAAATTTTCATGAAAACCTTCCAATAACCTGATACCGAACTAGTTACCCCTATTTTAATGACTTGATTATGAACATTTATGAATAGGAATGATTGTGTCCATATCAATGATTCTATATTACTGTCTTTTTTCTGTATGATTATTTAGTGTTATGGCCATGATTGGGAACTCCATATCTTATTCCCATTCAATTTGGTGGTTGGTGTCTTGGATATGGGAATAAACCTCAATGGGGAATCATATATATCCTATCAAAAATAGGAATCAAAACCATTGTAGTGCATTTACTATTTCTTAAGGTGGTTTGTCTTGACTGGTCTATGTAGTTTATCTTTAAATAGTAAGGATGTCAATATTAGGCTCTGATCATGATTAGATATCAAATGTATCTTATTTGATAGTGGAATTAGATCCTACAACGTTTTTATAACAGGTATCTAAGTCATTAAATTTTTTAAAAAAGAGGCTATAGGTGGGACTTATTCAAATAAGGCTTCCCCAAATTATTTCATCGAGTGTATGGACCATTAAGAATATATCATATTTAACCATACATACATCCAAATGGAAAATATCCAATACTAGGTGAATTCAATGAATTCATATTATATAATCATCAGTAGCCTCTAAGACCACATGATCCATTTCGAATTTGTTAAAGAAGAGACAGTGTCAGATCAGACACATGGCTTACTTTCCCACCCGTACAGGGCTAAAACATTAATGTTTTCCTTAGAGTGTCAAGATTAAAAATCTCATCGAGTATGTCCTATAGAGCATAATACTTAAAAAGGAATCCTAGGTATCACATTTATTGCAGTAATCATAGTCATCATGGTTTTACTCATCGAAACCCCACCAATGGGTTTGAGGTGCTCAAAAGAATGATCAGGACTGATACTTAGTGTGATGTTGATTATGAGGCCCTTCTTATCTACTGATGGAAAAGGAAGAGTGATGGACCTATGGGATAACACAATCAATTCTATTGGGAATACATTGTACATGATGGGACATACATCTAGGTGGATTCCCATTAGATATAAAACATTTAGACGGTGTCATACATATGATGTGTATTTCGGGAAACAGAGTTATCATTGTTCTGTAGAACCAAAGCACATTGATCGGAAAATAAAAAGTATCACAATCAAGGAAAATATTATTATATTAGTTGTTAAGAATTTTTAGGTTCTTATACCATGAGGGATTACATTTGGTTGGGGCTCACACATTAGGCCCTCCATTATTATTCAGGACATATTATATTATGTTAGTGCTCAAGGATTACTAACTGAGGCTTCCCATTGATACACTTATTCTCTATATTGTTAGAAACAAATAGAGGTGGGGATTACTATGATTGTTTTTTATGTGAATGTCATTGGAAGTGTCACATGAGTGTGTAACCATAGCTCATCAATGAAACTTCCCTTCAAAATAGTATGCAGACAAAGGTTCCTGGCTGGAGTCCACAAGGAATGAGACCAAAGAAGGCTTCCAGACAAGTTTGGAATATACTAAGAGATCTACGCAGCATTTCATGAAATATTTTTGGACATTTTAGAAATTTATACAGAACATTTTTATACCAATATGACTTGTAAGAAATATCTAAGGGTTTCTGGATGAATAAATAATATTCTTTGGATTCCATATCATGATTCAAGAAGACATGTCCAAGATGTTGTGCATAACAAGAGAGGTGATGTTTGGGGTCATGTGCATGATCAGATGGATTTTTTCAAATGTCTTCTCCTGAGAATTGGGTACATGTCCAAGGGGTTGTTTTAATCAATTTTTATATATTTGGGGTCCTATGCATGGTCAAAGTAGACAAGACTATATCTTGTATCATGATCAACCTGAATAATCTTCAGATTACTTCATGACAATGATGACATGTTAGTATTCTCTCATGAGATCATCCTAACATGTCCAATGTATTTCTTGTAATAATAAAGAAATGTTAAGGGGATATCAAATTATCAACTAAGACATTATGTTGATTATCTCATGGAAATTCCACCATGTCAATGGTAAACTGAATGACCATATTGATGCGTAAATTTCTCATTTTGATGATAAAAATTCATTTTCAAGGACATATTTTCATGACTAGGGTGGACAAATCCAATGTGCATCACAAGATCGTATAGTCTTGAAAGAGGCTTATTGCAAGAAATTGAAAAAATTATAAATGGTAGTTTTCTAATAAACATGGACTGTTTGTGGTCATTCTCTTCATCAATGTTACATGTCAAACACATCCCAATTAAATCATGATTCCCATTAAAAAATCTTGTGAATGTTTGACCTTAAATTATTGACGTGGTTGGTTCTCATGAATATTATTTACATGTTTCTCTTGTTCATGTTTCATAGTTTCATTTCCAAAGGTATGATGACATATTTTTATTGGGGAAAATTATATTCCTGAGTGTACATGCTGAAGGAATACAATATATCACATTAATTCAAAAGGGAATACTATCAATAAGCTCATCCATACTCTAATATAACATTCATGTGATTCTACTTTGTTCATATTTTGGTCATGAGGAAACATCATATTGGGAGGGAGTCTGTGAACATTTACAGAGGCTTCCTAACAATAATTCAAACATCAGTATGGATCCATGGTGCTTACTACTAAGGGATTTGAACCTTTATTGTTTTACATGTACGTGGGTGTCTTCATGACACCATGTGAGGCATGCATGTCTATGTTCTCTGTGGCCTCGTGGAGGTCTTGTGATTATCTACATGTTTATACTTAGGATCTCAATATAAGATCAAAATCAAACATGGGAAATTAGATAAATTTCATGAATTAGGTTTTCACTACATTGAAATGAATGGTTTATGGATTTTGGGGGAGAACAAGTCTTTGATTCAACACTATGTATCCATGTGGAGGATCACTACAATATTGAGAAAGGGGGAACCTTGAGACCATGGATGCATTTTCCCTTAGTCAATCCTTTAATCGCATGATCTCTAAAGAATCACATGAGAGGATCTGCATACATGCACTAAAACCCCTTTTTGTTGTCGTATGTACAAACAATGATATTCACTAAATACTGTCGACCCACCATCACCTATGGGTTATCGTTTTCTTTTTATCCTTCAAACAACAGGGGCCCATAGGACGTCACATATTGAAGTTATTTCCTTAAATGATTTTTTAAGAATCATGAATATGTGCGTTCACGAGGTCTAGAGCTGGATGTCACTGGTGTGTGCATATGTAGACCACCTTGTTTGTGTTTTATTCTCCATGATCACATCCTACCACATCACATGAGGTTCTATGACTCATGTGATCTACTGAACTGTAGATTAGTTTTTTGAGTGAAAATTACATCTTTTCATGGTATGGTGATCATATCAAGATCATGTTATTGGATATATTGATGATGTTCCCACAACGTGTTGTCAAAGTAGGCCCATTGATTTACTTGGAGAAGATATCTGGTGGGCTGTTGATGGAATACCATTTTTTACATATTTATACTCATGAACTCCATACCCTCCCTTGTGTGTGTATTTCAGGATGAAATCAAGAATATTATAGGTGAGTTCAGGCTATGGTTTTGTCTTCTATCCATGGATGAGTGACCTAGCTATGGTGGTTCATTATTTTTAATTATTTTTATTTTCAATGTCACATGACTAGATAAATCAGAATTAGTTTAGTTGGATATTTGTTGAGGAGGGTAAGGTTTTTAGTCATTGAACATCTCTCGAAGACTACAATGATTTTATCTTCTTCAGTTTCATGATAAAAGGTTGATCGTGTGATGACTTGGATTACTAAAGTGAGATATCGCTAAAGGCCACTAGCATTGGTGATTATATCTCCTATGCGATCATGTGAGTTTTCTCATATTAGGGTGGTAATCAACCAAGTAATGTACATATGGATGTGATGTAGAGTAGGATATCAGTGTTCTTTGGGAAATAGATGCAGGGATTTGTGAGGTTGAATAAAAATTATTGTGTAGTGTTGGTCTAGCTTATTTCAAAATTATAGAGGACCCTGATCATCGTAAATTTCATCTCTTGATCTGGGGGAATGAATTGAGTGGTTGGGATCAGTGGGATCCATGATTGGACTATTTCAATCATTGAATGGAATGATCTGAGGGTTAGGAACTGATTCACAAGAACAATACATGAAAACTCACAGCCACACATCAAAACTATTTTCGGGCAATCATTCTGTTTTTAAATCATCATGATGTTTCTACATAATCGAGCCAGTAATGTTATTTGAAACTATAACACATGAATTATTTCCACCTGTGCTTCACCACTTCATGCTTTTAAATCGGGAAATGCATGCCTGCAAGCTCATACTACTCATTCCCTATATATAGTCCCACTCAATTAAAATGGGAGTTATGCTCCTCCTACTGGTCCCCAGGTTGACCCAAACTGAATCCCACTACACATGGTCATCCTATAGTCCCACATGGGCTAGTGGTAAATTTGTTCGAGCTGTTTAGTGGATTGTAATATTTCTTTAGAAATGGTATCTGTAACTATAGGGCAGAATATTCAAGAATGGCTGAACCAAGGCCACATATTTTATATCCTAAACGGAAACGAAAGAATTCATGTATTGAATTTCTAATTGATTTATACTAATTTTTCTATTGTTTTATAAGGCCTCCTTACATCTAAAATCATCAAAATCAATCTGAAAAATACATGCTTGTGGGTGAACCCCCCCCCCCCATAGAATGAGATTCATTTGGAACAAAAGATTCTGATTCTATGTTTAATATAGATCAAATATTTATGTATCTGAACATCTAAAATTATTTGACTTTGATCAACTATCCATTGAGGCCGTGGAGCATGGATTCTTGGTTAAATATGATACACGAATTAACATTGACATGGAGAGTGAATATCCAAAAAATGTAATGTATATGAATTCAAAAATGGAACAAGGATTGGGTGAAAAGGAACTTCTAGCTAGACCCGAATCAAGGTACATGTAAGTATCTATGTATACCTTGAGGATATGAATCAATCAACCCATATTTCTAAAATATAAAACTATGAAGATGAATCCCATGCATAGAAAACATTTTTTCACAGATAAATAACTATATGATGAATGTCCTTATGTAGATCTCGATCTTAGGTATGAGGAAGAATATAATTGTATTTGTGATGAACCCTCTGGTAAAGATCTATGTTCAAGTGGAGAAATTTCCTAGATCATCCATGATTCTCATCCTTTTTTTTCAATATCAATCATATATAATCTTTTATATTTGATTTCGTAACATATCAGAGGTTACTCATTGAGAATTGATCATGAATTCCCTATAATATGAACTTCATCATTGTTATACCTACTATATTTTTCATGAGATCATCTAATTTAAAAAGAAAAATTATTCATGGAATCCTTCATAGAGTTAGAATACTCTAACCTCTACCTAGGTCATGGGACATAGAAATCATAGTATAATTTTTTTCTACATCCATATGATGAGCCATGAAACATTGTATTTTTTATTTACATTTCGATAACATTATCCAAATAATCATATGGGGGAAGACATAGTGCGAATGGATGTGGATTTTCATAAAGTCTACATCTTACATGTTTTTATCTAAAACAATGTTATGCCTCTCTCATTTTATAGATACTCAATATTTCACCAGTGACATGAATTTCATGTCCTTTGATCCAAAAATCTAATTATTTCTAGGATTCATTTATCAGGGTTCCATCACAATGAGCATTTTTTCTTCTTCATGTGACAATTTCAGGATCTTGTAATCTAGAACATCATTGTTCAGTATTTTAGTCTCTTATTTCCTAGACCTTCTAATGATTCATTTTAGGGTATTTTAGCTCAAAACATCTTGTCACTGTTGTTTAGTGACTTCTAGCTTGAACCATCTTATCACTGTAAGTTAGGGTCTTATTACTCATTTATCCTTATTTCTTCAGTTAAGGGTCTTCTATCTGAAACCATAGGAAATATGGGGCTTGCGACCCATTATTAATTAAAATACTATGTTGTAATGATGTATACCATGGAGTTTTCAGGGCTCACAAGGAATGTAGATTCTTTCTGGAATGTTGTGCATTCATTTAGTTGGTGCATGAAATCCATTACACGTCAATAGAAAGGAGAATAAAATATTATATTCACTATTTTATAAGGGATATGGAAAATTTATTATTCAAATCTGATTGAGGGAGAAATAATATAGGTACATGGTCCCCCTAGAAAGTTGGAATGTGGGTGATGACTTTCATAAGCCAAAATCACGAGTTTGTTAATATTGGGTAGGGAACATATACCTGGTTTTTCCAATGAAACTATGATATTACATGTTCCACCAAGATGTCACTTGAATTCACAAGGATTTGAAATCTCTTTATACTGGTCTATGATGATGCCAATTAGTGGGTCTCAATCCACGGGGCATCAATAGTATGGCTGAACCAGGAGATCTCTTTTCTCTTCCCAGGGACATAAATTAATGGTGGGGACTAAAGATCCTGGCCAATAAAATTATGTATAAAAATAATTATATCTATTGTTATTTTTTGGATCCATATGGAAATTTGACTCGTATATGGGAAGCTCGATCCCTACACATTGGGGGTTTGAATCACGATATGTTGGCCATCGGTGGTTCAGTAGTGAAGTGTGGAATTCATTCCTTGAGAAGGGGTACAGAACTTGGTGACATAACTCAAGGATGTAAAAATGTGTTAGATAGTTTGGTACATAGATATTAAATCATTTTCCTATGTGATTATGTATTGATGGTAGTATGGGATACTCATGTTGGGAAAAACCTAAAACAGACTCAGGTGATAAGTTCCTCTTTGGTTACTTGAGGATATTGAAAATTAGAAGGCACATAATACTTGGACATATTGTCTCTAGATTTTCAATATAAATGTAGTGACCCTCTATTTATAAACATAGACTATAAATAACTTTTTTCTAATACTTAATCATTATATAAAAATATTACCAAAGACTATAGAATGTATAGTGCCTTTGAAAACATGGAATCATAAACACTAGAACATATATTTTGTACATTATCTCCCACTAGGTTCTTCATGGCTATCACCCTTCATAGACACGTGAAAAATAATGAATATCTTCATTACTTGGGGAAGGAAAGATAAAACGGGGTAAGATACAATTCTCATTAATGGTAAACAAGGGAAAAATGTAATCACAATCATGAGCAAAAGGTTATGAGAACATGATCATGAAAATAGAAGATCGTACCCTATATATCAAACATCATATACATGAAACAGGGAATAAGTAGGGTAGATAATATGACATTAATCAAAAGGAATTAAATGACATAAGCCATGAAAAAATAACGTAGGAGTAAGACATAGAATTTTTGCAACACATATGCATATATTAATTTACATAGTAGCCTGGGCATCAATTCCATGACCATCTTAGTGGAAAAAGTAATTTACTGAAATAGGTGAACCACTGTTCCAGCCTTGTATTACTCAACCGATTAAACCCTTGTTCCAACCCTGTATTACTAAAAAGAGTAAACCCTCATTCCATACATATATTAATGAACTTATTAAACCCTCATTCCATCCATATAATATTTAACCGAGTAAACCATCATTCCATTCTATTATTATAGAACCAAGTAAATCCACATTCCAGCCTTGTATTACTGAACAAAGTAATCCTTCATTATACCCCTGTCTATCTCATGAATTATAAATCCTTACCCAATGCATTGTAAGGAGATATATATCCCTCGCATCACAAAATTGATTCATACATACAAGTTCCACATGATCATAAATAACATATGATAACCCATAAAATTAAATGGGAATCATAAACATGTAAACATATCATAACTTCTGGAAAGAGACATGTTTCATAATAATTTCATCATAAACATAACTCGTGAAGATAAATGGGTTTCATAGGTATATAAACCATCAAATAGAAATAGGCATCATAAATATATTACCCATGAAGGATAAATGGGTTTTAAAAAGACATTGAAATTAAGCATAACTCATTCAATGAAATGTTATGATTTGAACAATTAGATCCTTTCATAAAAAGACAATAGTAACATTAATATATGAAATATTATATGGAAAATAATATCGAAATATACTAAAAAATCATTCCATGAGTTTCTCAATCATTCAAATATATGAAGTCTTCAGATATGTGTCGCTCCAACCAATATTCGAAGATAATGAAACATTCTTCATTGCCCCTATGAAGTTGATGGTATGGAAAATAGTTGTGATGGACTATCAAGACTATATCATTTTGATTTGTCATCAAAGAGACCACTACAAAACCATTATCTATAGAATCATTTAAATACCATGGAATATGATTGACTTCGAAGGAATAAAATTTTCATTTTCTGTCTTCTAGAGTTGGGTGAGTATGCTACATATCTCACATGTTATATATATGGATACCATGTCATGGGATCCTAGATATGTTTAGAACCTTTGTACAAATGCAAAAATATTATTGGTATGGAGATAGGTAATGAAAAATTATGTCTTTTTAATAATGTAGATGCTTCCCAATAACTAAAATATTTCCCACACTCTTAATGGTATTGTGAAACCATTTGAGGGTAAATTGGTTTCTAAATATCCTCGATTAGTGGGTGGAAAATATGGAAATGACCATAGATCAATGGGATAAGGGTCTTCGAAATATAAAAATTCCCCCTGATCAGTGATCTATGTTGAGGTGGATCAATGTGTGGATTTCTATTGATAAGGGATTGAAAAATATGTAAATACCCTACTGTTTGTGCGATGGGAAAATCACTACAAGGTGGGATTACATAAGAATACATGGGTACATCATCTCAATGTATATATATCAGGATAATTTCCAAAATTATCTCATGTATATATCTATTCTCCTATTGGAGTTGTGTGTAATGTTCTTCTATAGAAATTGGATTATCATCCTCAAGGGATGGCTAGTAGGATCCATGAAAACATTATATCCTCTATCAGTGGGATGGTGAGTAGACTATAATGAGTGTTCTAATCTAGGCCATTGTTATTCAATCCCAGACTTTAACTTTTCATCTTCTCCATAGTTAATATCCAATGAAATATCAAACTAGATGGTTACACCTTCTGTAGATTCCTGAAAGAAATATATTGGGAATTTCTTTTCATGTCAAATTAGATTATAGTATGAAAAATAACAATGGTTTAGATGAATTATGGAGTGTATGATTAAACACTTTATGAGTGTTCCAATCTAGTTCTGATGAGGAGTCTTTAGATATGATTTATATCATATTGATTGGGAATTAGGTGGTATCTTCCTCCTCCTTGATGGATTATCTAGTTTGTTGGGTTGATGATCTATGTACTTATTTGAGGGTAGATTGACATGATATTGTATGAGGGATTGGGGCTCATGGTATTATTTTTGTGGTCTATTTCAATGATACCATTTTTAGTTTTTCTCCCCATGGTGAATAAAATAATGTGATAAAATATGGTATTAATTCTCTTAGCCTAGTGGGATGGCTCCTACCTAGGATTCCACATTCATCAATGATAGTTTTGATGAAGTGGTATGCTCATGGCTATGGATTATCTAGGATAAATTCAGATCCACTCTCACGAAATAATTCTAGGCCTCGGATAGATTGGTGATATCATGTATATAAGCCTCATTTGGATATTTATTGTTTGGATACCCCATGCATGTTATCCAATTGGTTGCATGAACATAGATAATTGGAGTAGGCACAACTTCTGCACTAACCGCATGTTATGTCACTATCGTATATTGATTTTGATTATCAAAACATATTATATCCCTCCTAGGAAACTCTAGGGTGATTGTTTTTCCTTGTAGACTATCCTGATTCACCTTCCTGTGGTAGGTATCGGTTTAATTGTGGTTCTCTAAGGATAGGATTCAAGAGAGATTTATTGATGGGACAAGGGACACTTCCTCTCTTGGGGCCTTTTGTGGAAAAGATGTCTAGTTGGAATTTATAATCAATGGAATATTAGGGATGATTAAATATTTGGGATGTAACATTATATATTATACACTCATATAAAGATGATCACCAACTAGTACTGGTAGTTATGTGCTGGTGACAGTGTGTGTCGTGGCCTTCGGTCTAGAAATTCCAACATTGTAATCATGGAATCTATTGGCACATTTGATTCTGCCATTTTGATATCATTGAATCTCGAAAGTCTTGAGCAAGAAAAAAACACCTTATTAGTGGAAAATAAAATATAAGAGTACATGTTCAATCAATTGCATTCACAGTTAAATGATAAACAAGTGATCCCCACTTATTTACATGGGTTTTTGTAGAGTAAAAATAATTGTTTGTGGGTTACTATTTTGTTATGAAACGAGGGAAGAACAAATAGGGATTACAAAAACTTGAAAATATATCCTTCTTAACATATGAATGGGATGAAATTGTTAAAGGATTTCAAATCAGGTTCCTAATTTTTTCTCTCCGATGTCGAGATCGTGGAATGGGGTTTTGTGTGGTGGTTTGAATTTCGGGGATTTAAGGCCTCACTCAATCAATCACATCATGTATCCCATTTTGTATTATTCCCTAAAAACTCACAATAGTTCCCATATCCAGGAGTTTTTGTGGACTCTCTTTTCAAATGTAGGTCGTCTATTGATGTTTCATGACTAATGATGCCTAAGAACACAAATTCCTTAAAGTATGGGACATCAGCCTCATTTCATCCTTTTGGGGGAGGATTTTTCTTCTCCAAAAATCTCCTATAGAATTACCATATGTTCATGAAATATTTCCTAGACCAATATATTAGATTATCTACCCCATTTCCAATGACTTATTGATGAACATATATGGATATAAACTCCTTCATGCATTTAATTGGTTCTCTATCGCACTCTTATTTGTTTATGATGCTTTGGGTTATGTACATGTTCAAAAAATTGAGATTTTATAACCATTTGAGAAGGTGGATGGTGTCCGTGATATGGGATCGAACCTCTAAAATGTTACCCTTGTATCCTATGGAAAAATGAATCAATACCCACATTATTTTTATCAATAGTGTATAGCCATATTTTTGGTTCGATCCATGCGGTTTAACTCCATGCAGCAAAGAAGTGAATACCGGGCTCAGAAATTTATGAGGCATCCTATGAAACCAGTTTGTGATTGGAGGAAATGTCTATTTAGTTCATATAATGGTCATCATTTTTGTGAGAAATACAATAAAATTGTCCATAAGAAGGACTTATCTATATTATAATTCCCTAAATTTTATTATCGGGAGTACGGTCCTTTAAATGAAGATGAGATTCTATCATATGTAAATTGAAATGGTTGAGGTCCAAAATTGGGTAAATTATCCATATTCTTATGATACAATTATCACTAGTCTCCAATACCATGTCAGCCATGTTTATTATGAGAAGAAATTTATAGGGGTTAGATCAGACACATTTCTTATTTGCACATCCGTACGTCTCTCACACATTATTTTTTTCCTTGGAGAGGCACGATTACCCATCAAATAAAGTATTTGGAATGAAAATCGAGTGTTAATAATGTGTTCTAGATATCCAATTTAAATATGGAATTAGATTCATTGTCGTTAGATTCATCCCAAATAATTTGATGGTGTTTTTATTCTCAAAGGGTCGGCTCAGACTGATATATAGAATGATGATCATTTATGAGACATCTTCTTATCATATGGTTGACATGTATTAGTGATGGAACTATTAGAGAACATATTCAATTAAATCAGGAATAATTGGCACATAATGGGACATACATCATTGTGGATCCCATTGGATCTCGGGCCTTCTGAAGGCATCCTACATAACCCAGTTATAAAGGGAATCTGAGTTGTTGTAGTTCTCAAATCCATTCTCACATTGATGGGATAAGGTGCGTGATCACACACAGTGAAATTATTGTTATCTCATAAGTTAATAATTATTAGCATCTTATATCATGAAAGATTCCATTTAGTTGGGGATTACACACTGAGGCTATCCTTTTTTCTGTGAGATATTAAACTACATCAGTGATTGAGGAAAACACACCATGGCTTCCCATTGATACACATATTCTATATTTTTTTTATTGATAAATACATTTAGTGATTACCATTAATGTTTTTCCATGAGAATTTCATTATTAGGGTCACATGACTATGTAACGATAGATCATCAAGGAAACATCCCTTAAAAACGGGTATGTGGCCGAAGGTTCCTGGCTAGGGTCCACATGGCATCAGTCCAAATGTGTATGTCGGACAAGGATGGAATGTCCTGGAAAATCCATCTTTTGTTGTTCTAATAAACATGTCACGATTACCTTCAGGATATTTTAGAGAACCAAACATACGTGTGAGATATATCCAATGATGTTTTCTTTATTAAATATCATACGTCGCATTCGTTAAGATGGGAGAAGAAAGAATATAAAAGATTCTTTCCGTATACAAAGAAGACATATCTGGGGTCTTGTATGTGATTAACTATCTTGTCTCAGATTTCATCACTTGAGTGAATCCGACATGTCAAATGGGGATTCACATTAAAAATGAAGATGCCAGGGTACTTGTGCATGATCACAATTTACATAGATATATGTTGTCACATGATCTATCTGTCTCATCATCAGACTATCATGTCACAGTACTATCATGTCAATAAGTAATCACAAAATCACCTTCACATGATAACAGAATATCTTGTTATAATGTTGATTTTTTACGTGTATTTCACTTGATAATTGTCTTCACACTATCATATGACTATCCCACTACGTAAATGGGAAATCACATGATCATCCTGATGTGTCATGGACTCCTTATATGAATAAAATGATGTGTCTATGAAATATGAATGTGATCAAGGAAAACATCTACATGGTTCTTGTAACACCCCAGGTAAATAAAGAATATGAAATTTTCATATTTATCCATATTTGTGAATAAAGTATTAATATTACTTTAAAAGGAACGCTATGCTCGATGGAGTACCCAATACGCAACAATTAGTTTCTTTGAAATCTTACGTTGCACTCTAGTAATAAAATAATATTATTTTAAATGGTAGTTAATGCCTAGCCATTTTAATGGCGGGAATGAACGGAACTAACTATGAAATGATTATATATGTTTTTCAAATATTTTTACTTTCATCCAATAAATGTAAGACGCTTAAAATGCAAATGAATCCAATTTTAAGCATGAATCTTTTAATATTCATTAAATGGTCAATTAACCGCCTATTGATGGAGAAACCTTTTTAAATATACTTTTGAAAATTTTATATGTTTTATATGACAAAATAAAATCCTTCTTTACAATCTGGACATCAAAATACACTTTGTGTAATGTTTTTTTATTTTTCTGATAAAGATCATTTTTAGTGAAAATGTTTCATTTTAATTCAAAACCTCCATTTAATATGATTCATTTATATGGAGATATTATCTTTTTAATTGATATTAAAGTGTATTTAGAATATATTTTTACCATTTAATCCAATCGTGGTCATTGGAATTAATTTCACTTTGAAATTGGACTTAAAATAGTGTCAATCTTTTAATAGATATTGTTTCTTAAAAAGAGGCTATTTGTTTTGACTGCAGGAATGAATTATTAAATTAATTAATGCAACTTATATATTTTTAATTTTTTAAAATAGACATCATTTTTCTATTAAGAATATCAAATATATCTTATGGTGAATATTTGGTATTTTTCTGAAAAACATCAATTTTTGATGAATAGTGAAACCACTAAGTGATAGTTAAATAAACTGATTTTTAGTTTAAATGAAACATTACCACTTATATGATTTTATTTTCAAAAATCCAACATACATTGTTTTCATTAGGAAGTAAAATTTGGTTCAATGAGATAAAAATAATTTTTTGGTGAATAGTAACTTTTATGTTTTATTAACCACAATTTAAGGTAATTAGTGTAATTTAAGGTAAAGATAATGTTATAATAATATGAAATGACATTGACACGTGTCTTAACCTTATTTGATGAGTCATGGCCGACAATGAAAATCCACGGGTCAACTTGGGGACCCCATGGAGCCACTTTGGTTGTAAAATGACATTAATATATTTTTATTTAAAGTTAAAATTAAAATGTCACAAACATGTATTGTTTTACTAAAAAAAATTTACATGGGGTTATAAAAGTAATATTTTTGACTATAAATATTAATTAGAAATAAAAAACTATTTCCTACATCGTGAAATTTTTTTATAATTTTTAGACATTAAATAAATTATTTTATTTATGACACTGTGATGATGCACTAATTACCTCATAAATGAACGATCTAACTAAAATGAGAAGATAGGGTGAGATATAAGTCATACACTTGTCACAAACCTATTTTATGGGTGTATTTCGAAACCTTATCACCATATCCTCGAAATATATCCTTTTGGGACCTTTAAAATCCGAAAATCATTTTATAATAAAGTAATATTTTATAACCTTCCAAGAGGGCCCCTCCTCTTCTCTTATAAAAGGCCCCCACCTCTACCACCATACCCACACCTCTGAAGCCATTGGCTCAGCCAAACCCTACCCATTTCAACTCTCCACATCCCTATATTCATCATTGAAGCCTCAAATTTGGTAGAATTCTCTTCAAGAAACTCTTTTGGTTCAAACCAAGAGGAGTTCCCCAAATTAAAGGTAATGTCTTCACTTGTGTTCTTTTGTTTTATTTTTCTTCTTCAAAACCCTAAAATCATTTTATTCCTTTGTTTTGTAACAAAAACAGTACCTGAAATATACTAGTATGTTGTTATATGAATTATTAGAGCTACACTTACACACACTTCCGTCTAATGGTTAAAGAACATACTGTTTTTGTGGCTGGCGAATTACTGCCTCACGAAATAATGATCGTTCAATCTTCTTTTAACACCTTTCATTGTGGCCATTATGATGTCACCGTACTTTATATATGATATATATAGTATTTAGGTTTTCTATATGCTTCTATATTTTATATTTAAAATATACCTTTATGCTTTTCATGTTGTGAAAATGAGATAATTTCGTCCGAGGAAGTGTGGACTATCGCCCCCTCAAGTGATGTGACTCGTTCATGGAATACATGGAATGTATAAAGAATGAAATTAATGAAATTATGTGACCTATAAAACTTATATATTATACTGGAATTATAATATATATATCTCTCAATTATTTTTGATTCCATTATTATGTCAAAGAAATGAAAGTAGTGTTCATGCGTACGTACGGCCTACCGTCTCCATGAACGGTGCATTTCATTTCATTTTATCTCCAAATGTTTTGGAATAGTATAAAATTAATATTTACTGGATATATATGATATTTAAATAATTAATACTTTTCTGGAGATGATTTTTATATAACTACATGGACAATCATTTTCAAACAAGTTCATTTTTGACTCCTGTACCAAACATCGACAAAAACATCACTTATGAACTCACATTATTAACCAATAATTATAACATTATAATAAGTGATACGAACTGAATAATAATATTTAAAGGAGAAACATAAGAAATTATAAATTGACCAAATTTTAGTATTCAGAAATATAAAGAAACGAACAAGACAAGTAAGACTTGAGGTATGGAATCCTACCTCTCTCTTTCTTTTTAAGTACTCTTTTATGTAACTTAATTTAAGCTCCTCTTTCTTATGTTGGGGGATATTATTTCATATTAATATTGATGTAAATTTTATTTTAATGTGATGAGAGACCCTATTTTATCTCAACAATCCATATTTGGATGTTTTATGTGGCGCCGTTAGGCTGCAGAATTTTCATAAGGTGATTTTCATCTCACTTTTTATTCCCGTGAGATTCATGCTACATTTGAAACTATTTTTCTACTTTGTGGTGTATATACTACCCATTAGTCTACTATTTGTGTAATATAATATCTTTTATGGGTATTTAGACCAACTTTGTATGGTCCTTCCTTCATGGGGTGAACGTTTCGAAAGTTACCCAAATCGGTAAGGGAACCTTTCACACTCCACTTTTAAAAAGACTTATTTTGTTATGTCTTTTAATTTACATATTTTTATGTTGGGATATGTTCTTATATATCCTTATCGATGTAAATTTTATGTCCAAGTGATGAGATACCATTTTATCTCTCATCAACTAATTTTATGAATTTTAAAGTGACGCCGTTAGGCTGTCAAATTTTACCAAGGGAACTTTTTAACCCAATTTCAATTTCTTTGGGTTCAACATGTTGTTATTGAATATTTCATCCTTTTAATATGTGTGAATAACCTTTGATTTATTTACACTTAATATACAGTTATATTTTGATTATTTATTTTTATCACACATAATTATGAGATTGATTTATCCTTAATTTAAGGATACCTTTTTTATAAGGTATTTCATCTCATTTTACAATTCTATTGAGACTGCATTGTTGTTAATCACCAATTCACTCTTATATGATGTATATACTGTCCTTTGGAATATTATATCATGAATTCCTTTATTCTCATGATATTATAAAGTTCTGATTAAATGTTATTCCCCAATTATTGTATTCAAGTGTCTCTCATTTTGTAAAAAACCGTTTAACTAAAATATCGTTTAAATGTTTTAATGATTTATTCTTATAAATATTTTTCATTAATATACATGTTTTCAAAATGGTTTTAAGGATTTATTTATATGGATGTTAATGGTTTAAAATGTTAAAAGCTTCAATGTGGTATGGGAAACATTGATTCAAAAATCTCTTTATTAGATGTTTCAAATGGTTTTGAACTTGGTTTTTTGGAATGGATTCATTATTTCAATATCATAATATGTTATATTGTTATTGCAATGTTGGAATGGTATCTTTCCTTTATGCTTAAGTTATATGATATGATTATGTTATGGTGTTTCAGCATTATTTATGAAGGCGGGTGGTTCCGTGATAAACTAAGGGCGGGTAAGCCCGATATAGCTCTCCAATGCATTGGGTAACACGAAGGAGTTAAACGTTAAGTTTTCTCCGAAGAGATTTAAGGAATATACTGTGATGGGTATTTTAAACATAACCATGAGGGTTACTCCCTACGTAAGAATATTATGAATGCCTCAAGATACCTTTATGTCTTATGATTTCTATGAGTTATTCCTAAATCTTATGATTTAATGAGGTATGTAAAAGTGATTATGTTTTATGAGTAAATCATGATTTCATTGATTCGTATGTGTACATGGACTAATGTTTTCCTTCCATATTGTTATAACCCTTACTGAGCTTTTTATGCTCATCCCAATTTTTTTTGAAATGTTTTCCACATGACTTAAAGTGGAATAAGGTCATGGATGGGATCAAGGAAATGTCATGATGTCTAAAAGAAGGAACTAGACATGACTCTATTGTTCAAGAGTTTTTATTTTGTGAAAAAAATGGAAGCTGAGTAGATGTGTCTACTTTGTAATCTTTGAGATGTAATAGTTATGTCCTAATTCTCTAAAACTCTAAACTAGAAAAGATCCTCAATGTGAACAATTCATTTAATTCAATAATAAGTAATGTTTAAGGCTGGGTCCTTATAGTTGGTATCAAAGGTCGGTTTAGATAACTTTAGAGGTTAGGGTATTCTTTAAGCATAATTGACATTACCATAATGGCTAGGATTTCAGAAAGAGTCACAGCTTTTAGATAAATTGAATGAGTAAGTTTATCTTAGTGTTTATCTTCTTCATTAGTACATAATGATTTTGTTTATATACTCACAATGACATTTCTAGTTTTAGTAAATGGATGGATCTAGTAGGCACCAAAGTAACAATGGGTTTGAAGGAAACTGTGGTGGTTCTCTAATTAAGAGACTAGATGAAATGGGGGATTCATTTATAAATCTCGTGGTAATTATAAACCAACTATCGGGAGTCATGACCAACCACTTGAACCTTGGTGAGTTCTCTAATGCATCATGTACGAGAGAACCAACTCGATGTGGAAGTTCGGGTAATAATTATAAAGGTAACCATTAGGGTTTATTTGATCTTTACTTTTTAGGTAATTATGTGTTACTATATGTTATGATAGAATATGAATGACATGAAATATTCTTGAGGTTAAATTATGTTATGGTTATTTTTTAATAGTTTATCTGTTTTTGGGGAATGTTATAAGAATTATGTAGTTTTGGAACAGGACAACACGTAGACCATGTGACAACCTGTCACGTCTGACGAAGCTACGAGAATCGAACCCACAAACAAAGTGTGACTGGTATTTATCGCCTACCACTAGACTATGTGAAGTCCCTGGTTAGTTTGACTAATTATTTTTAGTTAAATTATCTTGTGAATCTAGAATAAGTTGATTTTGGGTTATCTATAGAAATTATTCACCTATCATGGAGGATATTTTATTAGGTTAATTACATTTTAGTATGAGACTTTAAGAGTAACTGATGTTATTTGGAGATAAATGTTAAGGTTTATCTTGGAAGACTATGGGATTAAATCCTTCAGAGATTTGGGTTTCAGTATTATTTTTGATTACTTTGAAGAATTTTCTGGATAGATGTTTATTGAATGGTCTTTGTTGAACATTGTGTATTGTTTGACAAATTTTGGAGATTAAGAATAGATTTTTTTTATATAAAGGATTATCCTTTTTGGGTATTATATGATCTCATACTATCCTTTTTGTTTTTAGTTTTGGTTAAGGTCTAAGGACATGGGATGTATGAATTTCTCTTTTCTGGATTCATTGATTCTCTAGAAGTTGACTATAGCTCTCTTAATGTGAACAAGTCATCCTAAATACTCGTCTTTTGGAGAAAATATGAATTCGTGTAAGAAATATAGTAAAATTTGAAAGTCAACATGACAAGTAAGTATGTTCCCTTATGTTTTAGTTAAGCTCATAAATAAATTCCTCAATGAAAAGTTACTTAAAACAAAAATGTTGTCTGTTAATTTTTCCAATTGGGGAATCAAATACCATTTAACCCATCACAAGTTTGTGATTTTCTTGTGGTTAAATTTCTCCTAAACATATTTTCTATCACTGTTCATCAGAACATGACCCTTTTTTCTCCTCCATTTCCATGTTTTTCTACATGGAATCTTAGTATGGGTTAACTCGGGTGACCTTTGAACATCTCATTCTTTATTTTAAAGTGATAGTTTTACTATCACTTTTTCTGATGTGGTATTTTCAATGAAGTTTCCAAGCCCAATTTTAAAATTATGTGGACGCAATTCCCAAAATGGGGGAAGGATGTAACAACCAAAGTAAATAAATAATATGACATTTTCATATTTATCCATATTTGTGAATGAAGTATTAATATTACTTTAAATGGAACGCTATGCTCGATGGCGTACCCAATATGCAACAACGAGATTCTTTGATATCTTACGTTGCACTATAATAATAAAATAATATTTTTTAAAATTGTAGTTAACACCTAGACATTGTAATGGAAGGAATGAACAGAACTAACTACAAAATTATTATATATGTTTGTCAAATAATTTTACTTTTATCCAATAAATGTTAGAGGATTAAAATGAAAATGAATCCAATTTTAGGCATGAATCTTCTAATATTTTTTAAAAGGCTGATTAACCGCTTTTTAATGCAGAACCCTTTTTAAATATACTTTTGACAATTTTATATGTTTTCTTTGAAAAAATAAAATCCTTCTTTATAATCTGGACATCAAAATTTACTTTGTGTAAATTTTTGTTATTTTTCCGATAAAGATCATTTTTAGTGAAAATGGTGCATTTTAATTCAAAACCTCATTTGAAATATGATTTATTTATATGGATATATTATATTTTAATTGATATTAAAGTGTATTTATAATATATTTTTACCATTTAATCCAATTTTTTTCGTTGGAATAAATTTCACTTTGAAATTGGACCTATACTAGTGTCAATCTTTTAATAGATATTGTTTCTTAAAAACAAACTATTTGTTTTGACAGCAGGAATGAATTAAAAAATTAATTAATGGAACTTATATATTTTGAATTTTTTAAAATAGAAATAATTTTTGAATTCTGAATATCAAATATAGATTAGGGTGATTATTTGGTATTTTTTTGAAAAAAATTAATTTTGATGAATAGTGAAACCACTATGTGGTAGTTAAAGAAACTGATTTTTTGTTTAAATGAAACTTTACCACTTATGTGATTTAATTTTAAAAAATCTGACATATATGGTTGTCATTAAGAAGTAAAATGTGGTTCAATAGGTGTAAAATAATTTTTTTCTGTGAATAGTAACTTTTAAGTTTTATTAATCGTGATTATAGGTAATTAGTGTAATTTAAGGTAAAGATAATGTTATAATAATGTTAAATGACCTTGAAACACGTCCTACCCTTATTGGATGAGTCATGTACGACCAAAAAAATCCATGGGTCAACTTGGAGTCCCCATGGAGCCACATTGGTTGGAAAATGACATTAATAACTTTTTATTTAAAGTTAAAATTAAAATGTCACAAACATGTATTGTTTTACTAAAACAATTTTTACATGGGGTTATGCAAGTCATATTTTTGACAATAAATATTTATTAGAAAGCTAATAAGATTTCAAAAATCATGATATTTTCTTTATAATTTTTAGACATTATATAAATAATTTTATTTATGACACCGTGATGATGTAGTGATTACCTCATAAATGAACGATTAAAATAAAATGAGAAGATAGGGTGAAATATAAGTCTTACAATTGTCACAAACGTATTTTATGGGTGTATTTCTAAGAATTATCACAATATAATCTAAATATATCGTTTTGGGGCTTTTAAAATCCGAAATGCATTTTATAATAAAGTAATATTTTATAACATTCCAAGAGTTCCCCTCCACATCTCTTATAAAAGGCCCCACCTCTACCACCTTACCCACACCTCTCAAGCCTTTGGCTCGTCCAACAAATGCCAATTTCATCTCTAAACATCCCTCTTTTCATCATTGAAGCATAAACCTTGGCATAATGCTCTTCAAGAAACCATTTTGGTTCAAACCAAGAAGAGTTACCCGATTCAAAGGTAATGTCTTCACTTGTGTTCTTTTGTTTTATTTTTCTTCTCCAAACCCCTAAACACTTTTTATTCCTTTCATTTGTAACAAAAAAAGTATCTTAAATATACTAGGATGATTTTACATGAATAATTCTAGTTACACTTACACACACCTCTGTCTAATGGTTAAAGAACATACTGTTTCTGTGGATGGCAAATTACTGCCTCACGAAAAGATGATTGTTCAATCTTCTCTTAAAACCTTTCATTGTGGCCATTATGATGTAACTGTATTTTATATATGATATATATGGTATTTTTGTTTTCCCTAGGATTCTTTATTTTATATTTAAAACATACCTTTATGATTTTCATGTTGTGCAAATGTGATAGTTTCATACGAGGAAGTGTGGACTACAGCCCCCTCAAGATATGTGACTCGTTCATGAAATACATGGAATGTATAAAGAATGAAATTAATGAACGTATGTGACCAATAAATCATATATATTATACTAGAATTATAATATATATATCTCAATTATTTTTAATTCCATTAAAATGCCAAAGAAATGAAAGTAGCGTTCATCCGTACGTACGACCTACAGTCTCCATGAATGGTTCATTTCATTTATTTTTATCTTCAAATGTTTTGGAATAGTATATAATTAATATTTAATGGATATATATATGATATCTAATCATTAATACTATTCTGGAGATTATTTACTTATAACTACATGGACAATCATTTTCAAACAAGTTCATTTTTGACTCATGTACCAAACATCGACAAAAACATCTGATATGAACACACATTATTAACCAATTATTATAAAATTATAATATGTGATACGAAATGAATAATAATATTTAAAGGAGAAACATAAGTAATTATAAATTTACCAAATTTTATTATTCAGGAATATATAGAAATGAACAAGACAAGTCGGACTTTAGGTAAGGAATCTTACCTCTCTCTTTCTTTTTAAGTACTCATATTATGTAACTTACTTTATGCTCCTCTTTATTATGTTGGGGGATGTTCTTTCATATTCCTATTTCTGTAAATTTTATTTTAATATGACGAGAGACCCTATTTGATCACAACAATCAATTTTTGGAAGTTTTATGTGACGCCGTTAGGCTGCCGAATTTTCATAATGGATTTTCATCTCACTTTTTATTCCCGTGAGATTCATGCTTCATTTTCCACTATTTCCTTTTGTGTGGTGTATGTACATCCCATTTTTCTACTATTTGTGTAATAAAATTTCTTTTATGGGTATTTAACCCAATGTTTTACGGTCCTTCCTTCATAGGGTGAACATTTCAAAAGTTACCCAAATCGGTAAGGGAACCTTTCACACTCCTCTTTTAAAAAGACTTATTTTATTATGTCTTTTAATTTACATATTTTTATGTTGGGATATGTTTTTATATATCATTATCGACTTAAATTGTATGTCCAAGTGATGAGATACCATTTTTTCCCTCATCAACTAATTTTATGAATTTTAATGTGACGCCGTTAGGCTGTCGAATTTTACCAATGGAACCTTTTAACCCAATTTCAATTTCTTTGGGTTCAACATGTAGTTATTAAATACGTCATCCTTTTAATATGTGTGAATGACCTTTGATTGTTTTAAACTTAATATCCACTTATATTGGGGGTATTTATTTTTTTCACACATAATTATGAGATTGATTTATCTTTAATTTAAGGATACCTTCTTTATAAGGGATTTCATCTCATTTTATATTTCTATTGAGACTTCATTGTTGTTATGAAGCAATTAACTCTTATATGGTTTATATACTGTCCTTTGTAATATTATATCATGAATCCATTTAGTCTTATGATATTATAATGTCCTGATTAAACGTTATTCCTCAATTATTGTATTGAAGTGTCTCTCATTTTGTTAAAAACCCTTTAACTAAAATATCATTTAAATGTTTTAATGATTTTTTTACATATTTCTCATTAATATCCATGTTTTCAAAACGGTTATATGGATTTATTTATATGGATATTAATGGTTTAAAATGTTAAAATCTTCAAAGTAGTATGAGACACATTGATTCAAAAATCACTTTATTAGATGTTTCAAATGGTTTTGAAAATGGTTTTTTAGAATGGATTCATTATTTCAATATCATAAAATGTTATATTGATATTACAATGTGGGAATGTTATCTTTACTTTATGCTTAAGTTATGTGCTATGATTATGTCATGGTCCTTGGGCATTGTTTATGAAGACGGGTGGTTCCGTGATAAACTAAGGGCGGATGAGCCCAATATAGCTCCCCAATGCATTGGGTAATGTGATGGAGTTAAACGTTACGGTTTCTCTGAAGAGATATATGGAATATACTGTGATGGGTATTCCAAACGTAACCATCAGGGTTACTCCCTACGTAAGAATATTATGAATGCCTCAAGTTAACTTTATATCTTATGATTTCTATGAGTTATTCCAAAATCTTATGATTTAATGAGGTATGTTAAGGTGCTTATGTTTTATGAGTAAATCATGATTTCATTGATTCGTATGTGTACATGGACTAATGTTTTATTTCCGTATTTTTATAACCCTTACTAAGCTTTTTATGCTCATCCCATGTTTTTTGAAATGTTTTACACATGACTTAAAGTGGAATAGGGTCAAGGATGGGATCAAGGAAATGTCATGATGTCTAAAACAAGGAACTAGACATGACTATTTTGTTCAAGAGTTTTTATTTTGTGAAAAAAAATGGAAGCTAAGTAGATGTTTCTACTTTGTAATCTTTGAGATGTTAAAGGTATGCCCAAATTCTCTAACACTCTAAACCTGAAAGATCCTCAATGTGAATTATTCATTTAATTCAATAATAAGTAATGTTTAAGGCCGGGTCCTTATAGTTCTTCCCCTTATGAAATATATTTTCCTCTAATTGATAGAAAATAATGAAAATGTTATAATTATATATCTCCTAATTAGATTGTCATTCCGATGACAATTTTAATGATCAAAGGGACCGTTCTAAATCCTCTAATTAGCATCGAGAGTCTAGTGAGGAATCATGAAATCAGGTGACCCTAAATTACACATTTAGTGGGTTCTCTCACACATTATTATGATCATGCACTTTTTAATGTGTCACTGGTGTGTGTCCAATGGGATCGTGCCTTTTATCTTATGGGGAAAAAATTTCCAGATATTACATGTTGAATGTGTAAACCATAGAGATTTCATGGTAAAACTATGTTCACTCATTAAGTAAATTTTTAAAATAAGAGGATGTACACATGATTCTCCTTTGTTCATGTGTTTCGCAAGAATTAAAACACGGATTGCCAGAGAGTCATTGAATTTTTACTGAGGATTCTTTACCACACAAATGATATGGGTAACGACCCAAGGTTTATAGTGTTGAGAGTTTTCTCCATGAATATTATTTTTTTAGATGAGTGCCTCTATGAAACCACATGAGGTCATCACATCTTTGATCTTCCTGGAATTAATGATGTGCTTCGATGATCTATTTCCTCATGTGTTGGGGGTTCATATCATATAAAATAATGAATGGGTGATGGGATGTGTTTCATTGAAGAGGATTTCACTGAAGGAAAAAAGAAGGTAGATGGAATATGAGAGGAGTGTAAGAATTCGAGTATAAATGGGGATGTCGAGAGGAGGAGCATAGTTAGATTGGGTAGTGGATTTATATGAGGATAAGGGAGAATTGTTTCATACTTCATCCCCACATCACATGATCTCTAAGGGATCATGTGGGAGTCTCCATTGACATGTATTGAATCCACATGTTTATGTTGCATATATAGAAGAAGGTATCCATTGAAGACTGTTCAAACACCCTCATGTATGGTGTTCTCAATTTTTTTTATCTTCTTTTCATATAAATGGACATGTGGGACGTCAGATACTATAGTTATTTATTATCAGGATATGTTTGGGCATCATCAATATGAGAGTTTGTAACATTTTGAGCCACATGTCTACTTGTGCATTCATGTGGATACCATCATCAGTGTTCTGTATTATCCAAGAGCATACCCATCCATGTCGCATGAAAATCTATGACTAATGTGATCACATGATACAAATAAATGTTTGTCTATGATCATTTCAAAACTTAAGGATTATATGATCTTATCAAGACTATGTGAACTGCTCTAGTTATACTATTCCTAAAGTAGGTTCTCACAGGTCGGGCTCTTGATTTCCCTGGAGAAAATATCTTGTAGGCGATAGTAGGCACACCATTTTTTCATGTAGCTCTACTTCAGGGCTAGTTCCACTCCTGTTTTTGTGTTTTCCTAGATGGGGTGGGGTTTTTATAGGATAGGTTCTCCAGAGGGTAGTGCAACATTCAATGGACATTAGGCTACATGCACTAGATAGGGAAGTAGAGGATTTCAAATGATATTATTCTGAGACAACACATGATGAGATAAATTAAAATTAATATAAAATAATATATTCCAATGTATTAATGGTTAGAAATCATTACACTTTCTATAATAAATCATTTATTTTTTTCTTCGATCGTATTATCAAAGGTTGATCAGGTGACGCCTTCACGTTAAAACATGATATCTTCTTTATGTCTTCATTAATTCTCAATTAGATATCACAGATGTTAGTACTTGTTGTCTTGTATTTGAAAAAAATTTAAAAAATGACCGAATAATATGGTTGTTTGGTCGAGCAAGTGTCAGGTGTTCCTTGTGACATCGAATGGGGTTTTTAAGAGGATAAATACAGAGTCTTAAACAGAATGTGTCTAGATGATTTAAAATTTTTTTAATCATGGGATCAACATTAATTTTAACACATGATTTGTGTGACTGAAGCGTATAAATAGGATCAATGACATGAAGGATAAAACCATTTTAATATATGGATGTCAGTATTAGATGATTATTAATCGATTCATGTGAATAGTACACATGAATTATTCCTCCCACAATGAAATATTTATCGGGAATTCCTTTCTTATATAAGAGAAGATGTTGTTGCAACTTCTTCAATATAATAATGGGGTCGTCACCCATATAACATGCTGGAAATCCACCTGGGCTTCACCTCATTTAGCTTCTATCTCAAGATATGTAAACATACTAGATATCAAAACAAATTCCCTATACATATTCCTAAATTCATTTTATGGGAGCTATTTTCCCCCTATGGGTCCATTGGCTATCACATGCTGACCCTCACTTGGTGTGGTTAACCTATGGTCCCATATGATGTTATGGTCAATTTTTTTAGCTGGTTTGTGTATAGAAATATTTTTTTTGGAAAAGGAATGTGTATCTACTTGAAACAATGTTCTAGGATGGGTGTGGAATTGGGACATGGTATATCTCCTTAAACAGTACCCATGAATCAATGTTTTACATTTCCATGATCTTCATGTAGATTACTCTATTATTTTTCAATGTATTCACACTTCTCAAATCATCAGTTTAAAACAGAATGATGATCAATTATGGGTGTTGATAATAGGATTTAGTAGGGCCCTTAAAAATTTTAAAATCATGTTAATCGACTATTTCAGGTCTAAGAGTCCCTTAGTTGAATAAATAAAAAATACGGAAAATAAAAAAATCATGGTTTTTCATTCAGTGAGGGGAAATAGAAACACACTATTTAAATTGGGGTTTCATATTAATATAGGTTATAAAAATTGTGGAAATATAAATGTGATATACATGGGACATTATTGCTGTGACTATAAGTTCTCCTAAAAGATAATTTATTCAAAAACATAATGTATTTCTTTTATAGGATATCCATGAGGGGCCATAAACACAATCAAATATGATTTCTTTTCATAAACCCTTTTACTTCCATGATATACCAACACAGTGGAATTTTTTTTTCTATAGCCAATATTTTTATCATTGAATGAAATTTATTGATTACATGTTATGATAAATCATATTATAATGATATATAATAATCTATCATCCATTACCCATGTTAATTTAATCCCACTAATGAATCAAAAGCTAAACACTTATTTTTAACTAGAAAAAACATATAATGGGAAACCACAAAATATATTTTAGGTTGCAGATTGTATTAGAAAAACTGATCTTCCCTATTTAATATATATTATCCAATTCCTATAATTGTATTAATTACCCTTTTATAATAAATAAATTCACTATCAAAACACATTATTATCTTTAAAATATAAATAAAATATAGAGGGCTTCCACTTATGTATCTTAATTCTTCCCGCATTATTATTCATTCTCCATATTTTATTTATCCATCATCAATAATCCATGAGTGAATCATATATGATTTAAATATTTCAAAAATATATCCTCTTTATTTATTTTAAATTTCCCCCTTTTATTATTATAAAAAATCTAAGAGTATCATTGTTTATATATCTTCAAACATAAATTTAATCAAAAAAATATTGAAATATCAATGAGAATGAATAACAATTACTAATGTTCATCTTTATTATAAAATTTATTTCAACTGTACCTTTGATGAAATTATCACTCTTATGAAAATATTTTATTGAGTAGAGAATTTTCCATTTTCCCATTTAATATTTGAAATCAATTAAATTTGATGACTTTATTCAATAATGATTTCATTTTTTCCGTTTAGTATTAACTTAAATAGTGTAACTCATGATTTTCTTTCACGTAAAATAATGTTGGTTTTGGAAAACATTACATATCAATATCACATAAATTAGTAATGTTGTTTAACCCTCTCAAATTCATTTCAATTTAATAACTCGTTGCGATATATCCACACTCACTTTAGTTAACCTCACCAAATGCTGTTTTTATTTATATATATATTATAACATGATTCATATTTGAAATCTTGTAATCATTTCAAGAGACCATACTTTACATATTCCATGTATATCATGATATATTAATTTTAATTTCTGTTACATATCAATCACTGAATAAAATCTCAAATTGTCAAATTCCTCACAACTTGTGTTGAATGAATGTCGTTTTTTCTGACATAAATCCAATTCTATCACACAAATATTCAATTATATAACATGAAAATTCAATTTTTATGTAAAAATGATTATTAATCTTCCATAAAGTGTTATGTTGATTTTTTTATTTTAACATCGTAAATAAATTATCTTCCTAAAAAGTAACATCCTTATAAATTAATTATAATAACCAAAAAACATATCCCATGATCATAAAAGAGTCTCAAAATCAATTCAATGAAAATTATAATTATATTATGTTATTTATAAACATCTAAATATTCAATTAGGACATCTTTTTTACAAAATAATTTCATCAATATAACGAACTATTATTTATAACTAATGAAACATCACAAATTCTTGGGTTGTTCAATTTTTCCTTCTTCATTGACTATTATTGAATATAACATTAAAATTATATAGGTACATTAATATACCTAAATATACATCAAAATCCCGGTTTTTATTGAACATAAATATTTTAAATCATTATTCAAATATCTATCCAAACCCCATTTTCTCATCGCAGATTTAATTAGTAAATTTCTGATTTTACCAGTTAGATTAAAAATATTGCTACCTAGACTCCAATATCCGATATCTAATTTCTTAAAAACATAAATTAGTATAATATACAAGGAATATCATATATGAAGACAAAAAATTGTCATAATCTTTATAAACTATATTCATACCTGAACATCACAATACATTTAAATATACAAATTACAACATAATTTTTTTTGTATTTATCCTAGTATATTTATTGTGATCCTAATGAATGGAATAAAAATTTGGTTGATCATAAGTGCCCAGAAATGATTATGTACATCAAAATAAATCATGAATTAATTAGATTAATCAAAATATAATTGTAAATAAAAAATCACACAAGCCTATTATGTAACTAGATATGGACTAATCAGTATAAAAAGTAAATAACCTAATCACACCAGTCATCTAAATAACATGATAAAGAATAATCAATATTAAATGGTAAATAACTATGAATTCATTCAATTTATATAATTGGATAATGAATATTAAATAAGGAATGTAAAATTACATAATATCATGTCGTTTAACCGTTAAAATAAAAATTAAATTATTTTAGAAATAATATCATTGTAAAAATACAAGGGAAAATAATAACTAAATTGTTAATGATGGAAATCTATAATAATTTGATGTAGTCATCCCTAGAACATGATACCTATACCATAATGACCTATTCCCATGACAATTTAATATTCATGTGTAGAAACTTATTAAACTATTCCTAGGAAAATGATCCATCTCATGAGACTACCAAAGAACCACGGGAACGTCATTAACAAGACCCCACTGAGGTATTCATATCTAAAAAATTCATCATATATAAAATAATCTATTTCATTCATAATAAATGTTCCTTTTGAAATATAAAAAATGATTAAAATAAATATATATATTAATATTTGTCTAGTTATTCAAATAAAATTTAAAGTAAACACATAATTTAAAGACAAATACGAATTATGAAAAAAAAAATATTTTTTATAATTAGTATTGGAAATTTAGTTTTCAATTGATATTTTAAAATTTATGGGAATGTTAATGAAATCAAGAATGAATCATTGAAGTGGATTTGAGTACGTTTCTTGGTCAAAATGTTCTTAAACCATCCAGAGGAATAATATATATCTAATAAATACACCATATACCCATGGGAGTAAAAATAAATATTATTTTATAATTAATTAAGACAAATATAATTATAATAACTTTTCAAATCATTCTTTAGGAATATATCCTTTTCATACTGAAAAATATTTAAAAAAAACAATTTTAATGAATGAAAGTTTTACAAAAAATTTCGTTAAAAAAATTCTCATTATCTTAAAAGGGTATCATTAAATAAATTATAGTCATTATGTTGGGTAATGGCTTGCATTATATAAAATTTAAAAAATTATATTCCATTTTCACAACAAAATGGTTAGGAAAGTTCCTTGTTTATAAAAGACCAGATAATTCCTTTCACATTTTTGATAAAATAAAAATGACAGTTATTTTGAAAACTACATTAGATTATGATTAAACATTTCATAAAAATGTATAAAATTGGAGAAATTACAGTAGGTAAATCATATTTTAAATACTAAAATTGTTTTTAAAATAAATTTGGAAAACATATATTTTAAAGAAAAACATATTTCTGATCGAAGAGAGAGATGAAGTTAAATTTTAATAAATTCATTTTCTAAAAAATTTTATGTACCAAAGGGTTGATAAATAATACTATTACATTAAAAATTATGAGTTACTAGAGGAGAAGAAAATTAATTTGTTTATTAAAAAATTGTCAATTAATTATCTTTATTTCATATTTGATAAATAAAAATGTTGATTAAACTGGGATAGTGAACCAAACCATTTACACTATAATAACATCGATGTGAGAAATATTAGATGAATCTACTTTTTGTAAAAACATTAAATCAACATAAAAAAGATTAAATACAGTAATATTATTTCAAAATTCCTTATACCCATTATCAAATTATATTAATGATAAACAAATATATACCATTGAAAACAAATTGGGTTATGAAATTATTTTCCAATTGATAAATGTTAATTCAAATACCCATAAATGAATTAAATAAAACTGAAACATAAAATACCTTGGATAACTTATCATTCCTGGTAATACTTTTCAATGGGGAATTATATAAACCATATAAAAGAAACTATATGAATAACATTTCCATATGACTCAATGAATGAAATCAAGATAAAAATTCATAACACATTCTTCCTTTTGATTGATCATTATTTGACAACATATATAGTTTTATTTAAACTAGTTATTAAATTATAAAATACTCAGGTTAATTTTTATAATATCAATTAATGTCTTTTCTTAGTATATTTTCACTCATTTGTGATTTTTTTTCATTATTTACTGTGTTAATTTCCTAATTTTCTCAAATGTGATTCATCATGAATGATTTGATTCTTGCATATATTATATCATTATAAATAATTTTAGTAATCAGGAAAAGAAATATTTTTAGATAATTTTTTCTGTTACATATAAACATAAATGATGATTATTAGTAATTGTGTACGTTATCATCATAGAAATGGTAGGTTATTAGTACGCAAGTGTAACATTTATGTTTTTCAATTATCGTTATGGAAATGGGTTAAGTAATATTTTAGGATTAAAAATTTACCATAATATGAAGTAAAACATATTATATATATATATATATCAAATCAATGGGGTTTGGTGTGGAAAGGAAAGTCGCATTGTTTCATGAAGTTTGTTGTCCACATGCACAAGAATGATGTTGTCATCATTACATGATTCAAAATGAAATAAATAAAATGATATTTATTATCCATATATAATGATAAATTAATTTTTAGTATAATAAATATAACATTTTTATGACATATAAGTATTATGTTGGTCATCATCACCCTCCAAGTGATGATTTAGTGAAATATGAATTACAACGCTATGCGAGGCGGTAGTCTATTGTACACAAGAGTGATGTTATCATATCTCTTATTAAATGTAATGGGAGAAAATTATTTATTATAATTTGAATAAATAGGTAAAAATATTTTATAAATATCATATATAAATATACCTTATATCCATCATCAAACACTGCCTTGAGTTGAAGAAATGAAAAAATGAATGACATTAGATCAAAATGATGTAGTACATGGTTCACATGAATGATGATTTCAAAACCATGTGATTGATGTATATGTGGTTCTTGGTTGTAACCATACAATAAAATTACCACAGTATATTGAATATACTTAGGTTATCATATCAGCCTTTTTTATTAAAAATTTAGGTGGGTGAGGAATATATAAAATGAAGAATCTCGTTGAATAACATTACCTCTTCATTCAGTATCCTTCTTATGATTTCAAAAAATCATTAAAATGATGGAAGTTATCAGAGAATTAAACTTATTGAATTATGGAATGCATGTTTTGTTGTTTTTTGGGTTGGTAATTTTTTAATAAATATTCTTTTACATAGTGAAAAAGAAAGGGGAGGTGGTGGCTTTTTATAAGTGGAAGATATGACACACTTAGTATTTTTGAAAATAATTCTATCTTACCACATTTTTTATATGTACAAAGGGTACCAAATGGACCATTATATATAAAATGATCGTAAGTTATTGAGATCTTAATAACAAATAGTTCTTAAACAATTTTATAGGATATTTTTGACCATATACCATTAGCATAACCCCCAGTAAAGCAATTTTTACCATAACCTCAGTAAGGAATTTTTTCTACATTAACTTATAATGTTTGGAAAATATTAATTAGAATCCATTATAAAATATAATTGTTATTTACAATGAATATGGAATCTATTTTCCAAAATTAAAGTCACATATGTTGTAAAATATAATTTTAAATTAATCATGCATACATTATGAGAATACATGTTTTTAAATTGAAATGTTCAAAAATTTAGAATGTTTTTTAATCAATACAAATTTTTCAAATGATTAAAACTTTCAAAACTGTATTATTATATTTATTATTGATATATTTTAAATTTAAAATATAATATGTATGTACTTTTACATTATAATTCTTTTTGTTGAAAACGATTTTTTTAACTAAAATCTGATATTTTCCATTATTTATCGAAAAAATTAATCATCATTTAAAATTCCAAAAAATCCCCATAAGATAATTTTGGTATTCACAATTAAAAATTGAAGATTATTTTTTTAAATAAATATTCTAAATTTCATAAATTTTATTTTAAAAATATATGCACCATGCCTGATTGAAACATCCTTTAGGAAAATATTATTTTCTAGAAAACATTTCTTTTCCTTTTAAATTATTATTATTTCTATTTATAATCATTATATAACCAATAATTGTGTGTAAAATATATATTTTCATAATTTTGATAATCAATTTTTTACAGAAAAATCCATTTTTATGCTATAACTATCATACTAAGTAATATTAATAGTATATTGTTGTTTGGTAATAATCGTTATTCCATATAACACAAGTTATTGAAGAAACTGACAATTTTCTTTTATGTGATGTAAAATTTATTTTAAGAACATTTAATGAAAATTAATTTATTAATTTAATTGAAAATATTAAATTTATTTTATATTCTATGTATGTCATATTCCTTTATAAACATGGTATTTTGTGTCTGAGACGCTATCAAATATAATGTTCATATTTTAAAATTTTCGGATGTTACATTATCCACACCTTAAATAAATTGTTTTGTTAAAATATAATAATGATATAGGTAATCAAGGGATTGAAATTAGGAAATACCATTGTTGAAAAACCCACAACATAAAAGGGTTGATACAATTTCTTCTTAATTATAGTGAAAGAAAAGTACACAGGACTTGTGGAATTAGAAATAACTGGGTTTTTATGTAGGATGAAATTAGTGGAAGGTGAAGTTATTAATATTTAGGAAAAGTGTAAAAATTATATATAATGATAAGGTCACTAATAAAATTATATTTAATTATCAATTTTGATTTAAGGGACTTAAAAACGTAACTCTCCAATATTTTAAAAGACCACATGATTTATTAGATATTGAATGTGATAAGATAATGTTTTTCATGGATCCTTTTCATGATGTAGAGGAATTATTTTCTATTCCATGATTATAGAATGATATATATATTTTATATGTTTATTTTTCATAAAAAAAATTCTTTCTTTGTTTGTGATTCTATGAACTTCTTTTTCATTATTTACTAAAGAAATTAAATATCTAGAAACTTTTTTATTACCAATGCACTAAATTTCACTTTTATTGGATCAAAAGATCAAAAAAGTCTTACAAGAATTTTTTTATATCTCTGAATATTTTCCAAAACTAATATTTTAAATATATTTTTGTCTATTCATAAGAAGTAACTCTATTGGTTCATCATTATTATTTATTCTTTAAATCGTTTTACTTAAAAAGATGACAGATTAATTTTGAAATTGGGTAGGGTAGTGGTAGTTGAAAACCCCTTGTCACCACTCTGTTATGGGTTGATGCCTCGTGTCCCTCATTAAAATGATGGGTTGGAACCTAGTATATTTTTTATATTATTTCAAAACCTATATTAATATAATTTTAATAATTTTATTAAAAAAATTGACAGGAATCCTTAAAATAAACATAATAATTTAATAAAATTTGTACTGTGGTTATCAACACAAGATTTTTTTTTCATAATTTCAAAATGATCTTATTTAAATATTAATATAATTTAATTAATCATCTTAACATCCCTGAAGGTTATCATTTCATAAAATTTATTTTGATAAAATTTAACGGTAGTGTTCCTCAAGTAAATTTTTAACTAAAACATATACTTAAAATTACTTTCCCAAAAATATCATTAATATTGGTTTAATCACATCCCATTAAACCTAAAAATGGGTTTTTAAGAATTTTAAATGATACTCAATATTAAACACATTAAACTATGATTTTATCTAATAATATTTTGTTGATAATGATTTATATGATTCTATGAAATTCCAATGATGTATGAGGATAATTATAACCAAGATACCATTGCCAAAAAGTCTTCTAAAAATTATCCTTTTGGAATCCCAAAACATAACTACATATTTTACCTTATATATATGTAGTTCTTTCCACGGTCTAGGGTACACCCTAAGTCATTTTTTTATTATCTACTCAAATAGTTAATAATGGTTTGAATATAAAATTTCAATTATCATGTGAATATCCCCCTAGAGTGTCCATCCAGGTGAGTATTTAGTAATATTTTCATGCACTATGTGATGATCGAGTCTATCCTTATTCACTATTTTTGTGTTATTAATCCTTTTTACCTATTTTATATAACCAAATCCAATGGTACTATATATATATTGATTTATTTGAATGAAAAACTATAAAAATATACCTTACAAAAACATTAGGAGGTCACTCTAAACTTATCAAAATAGTCTATAATAATGTTATGTTACCAAATCAATGTTTTCCTAAATTGTGTTCCCATGTGTTCTACTAAATATACAATGATACCAAATATGGATAACCCTACTATAGTATAATATAGAACATTTCAACTTGTTTACATTGACATAAGATACAAGTAAAAATATCCTAAAGGGACAAGTCCTTTATTATACATGGTAATCTAGATAAATACCTGAATCTGAAATTATATTTGATTAAAATTAATAAATAATTACTTTTTTCAATAATATCATCATTACATCTCTTATTATTTCATATATTTCATAATAAACCTCACAGAATCTGAGGGAAAGGTAACGAAATTTGGGTCAGCTCAAATTCCTAGTAATTCATATGTATAATGCATAAACCATGAATCATTAAGAATAATCAATTTGAAAAGATAAATAAATAAGGACACATTAAATTTAAATAATTGGATAAGGAATAATAAAAATGGAATGGAAAAGAACTTATCCCAAATTACACATAAAGAACCGGGGTAATTGTAGTCAATAAGGTAAGTTAAATAAATGAAAATAATACCATTTAATTAATAAAATAATAATTAAATTCACCCACATATATAATCCCTGTGAGATATTTCTGGATAATAATAAATAAATTATTAAAGAAAAAATTTCTCAATATTGGAAGAAATGTTTCCCAAGAACATGACAAATTTATTTTCTAGATCTATTCTCATGAATTCATAAAACTAAAGGGAAGAACATAGTTAAACTAATGGTAGCAGACATATCACCCCATGATATTATAAATGAATCAAACAGATATACATTAATGGTATTGAACCATATATTTTGGATCAATTAATTCCACACATATTCAATAAATGTTTTAATTATTAAACATTGTTCCATATGAAATATTAGTATTGATTAAAGGATATATATTTAAAAAAACTCTCTAGATTATCAAATAGCATTCAATGCAAACACCAAATACAAAAATGGTATATTTGATTAGAAAATATTAATATCAATGATCAAAATTATATATATTTAGGGTAAATTTAATATCTAATTGAAATTTAGTAATTCTGGATAAAGTTAATGACTAATTGAATTAATCAATCAACTGAATTTTACTATGTTCCGAAGTCAAAATTATCAAAACCCATAAACAGAAATAATTTGGTTTATATTAATACATTCTAAAAATATATAGTTATAATAATGTTTTATGACATTTATTTAAGTAAATACCTTATAAATATTGTTGAAAAATTGATTCGGAAAAATATCATTTTCATTTTTGGGGGAAAATTTGAAAACAAAACATTGTTTTGATAGTCACATTTAAAAACATATTTTTTAATAATATCCAAAAACAATGTGAAATGGAAACTTCAATTAAATTTCATTAATTATGGATTTAAATTTAAAACATTATATTACATTCAAAAAAACATTCCTTTTATACTATTATATGGTTAATAATGTTAACTTTTAAAAAAAAACTTGAAAAATCCATTCACATTTTCACAAAAAACAAAATGGTTAATTTTTTGAAATGAAATAAAATTGAGTTTATTTTTTTGAAGAGGGTATATAATGTTTAAAAATTATTTTGATAAACCATTTTTAAATGTTAAAAAAAGTAATCTTTTTATAAAACATGGTTTTAGAAAAAGAAACTCTTTTCGACCTAGAGATAAAGGAAGTCTTGTTTGATTTAAAGAAATTCAAAAAAAAATTAAATAAATATTATTGGAAAATGGTGATAATATTTGGAAATATCATCAGTAACTAGGGTAGGAAATAATTAATGGGTTTATTAAACCATGTTCAAATATTTCCATTTATGTTTTATTCAACAATAAAAATTACTTATTGAAATTATATTATGAAATAAACCACTAATATGGCCATAAATTCTATGTGGGAATTAATAAATTAATAAATTATATGTATCAACATTAATTGAAAATAAAATATTTCAAAATAAAAAAAATTACCATAAAATTTCAACATACACATATTCATAGAATATCAAAAAATAAGTAATTTAACCTAATGAATGGAAATTTAATTATAAAATTATTTACTACTGGGTAACTTTTAATTCAAACACCCATTGATTAAATAATTTAAATTGATGCATCAAATACAAAGAATAATTTAGTATTACTTATAATACATTTCTATGGGGATGTATTTACACCATATAAAAGGAACTTGGGGCTTAACATTTCGTTTTTCCACTATGAAAGAAATTGAGAAGAAATCCCTTACCTCAAAATTATTTCATTTTGAAAGACATATAACCATTAATATAGTGTATTTAAAAATATTATTAACTTATACCTAAGGAATTATTGTATTTAATATTTCATATATAATAATTTTATAAAATCTAATCACATATTTGTGAATAATAAATCATTATTTTTTTTATTTCGGGTGTCAATTGCTTTGTTTTAACATAAAAGTTTCTACCTGAATGATGTAGTTGTTATAATTATTTATATTTATATCAATTTCATAATAAAAATCATGAAATACTTATTATATTTTTTCATCAATTTTGACTTTAAATGATATAATGAATTGTAGTCACAAAAAATTGTTGTTTGTAATGGTCTTGTAAACGTTAGGTCATACACACATAAGAGTAAAATTTAAAATTTTCAATGATCAACAAGGAGAAGTGGAAAAAAAATCTAATTTTCAAAAATTATCATAATATATTATATACTGTATCATATTTTTATATGTATCATACTTGTGGTGTGGTGATTAAAATTTTATGACGTAACTAAATGAATGCGAAAGTCTACATGTACACGAACTACGTTACCATTATTACATGAGTGAAAAAAATGGAAGAAAATGATATATATAAACATTAAATAATGATAAAATGTTCATTAATATCAGATATAAAGATAAATATTATATTTATCTCCTTTTATTTGAATCGTTAGAGAAAGAAGAATCACATCCCTTCGTGAGGTGGTAGTCCATCGTACAAATGGGAAAAGTTATGATATCTCTAACATAATTGAAGGTATATATATATATATGATATATTAACTATATAAGTATAACTTCCATTTTAATATCATATATATATATATCATATATCAATCATCATAACATTCATTGATTGGTGGAAATGGAAAAATAATAATGACATCGCATCGTAAGGTGGTAGTTTGTTGTACATGTGAGTGATGATTTGGTAACCAATATGACAGAAATGTGTGGATGTAGTTCATAAACGCAGCCTAAATATATGTCAATACATAGAATAATATTTTTTATTTTTTCATCATGATTTAATGTAAATTTAAGGAGGGGGATAAAGATGTATAATAAAGATTCTCGTTGAATAACATTTACTCTTCATCAGGTATCATCCTTAGGATTGTTCCAAATCTTTAAAATAATATCATTGTTCCCACATATGGATTATAGGATGAGGGGGAGGGGGGATTTTTAAAGTAATTTTAGAAATTAATTTATTAACAAAATTGGTTTTATGATATGAATAAGAGAGGAGAGGGGTGACCTTTTACAACTAGGTGGGAGGACACACTTGCCAATTCTTTAATGAATTTAGTGATCTGATGTCTTCATGTAACATGGGCCCAAAAAACAACATTCAGTATAATTATATTTTTCATGGTCTATGTATATCCATCCCAGGGTATTTAATATGTTATAGAGGATATTTTTTACCTTACATTTTTAGATTAACCCTCTCATAAACCCAATTTTACATTATCCTTTGTAGTTTATATTTACCATATTAACTATTTATATTGGTAAAATGTTGTGTTTCCCCTATTAGAAATAATAAGATATTATGATACCAAATATGGATTTCAATTTTCAAAATTAATCTCAAATATTATAAAAAAATAAAAAATACAATTAATCCCACGAAAATGATGAGAAAATGGGGTTTTAAAGTAAAATATTCAAAAGTATACAACAATTTTATATCTATATCCAGTGTCCTTAATTTTAAAATAAATTGAATTGAATTAATATATTCCTAAATTAGCTATTTTTACTTTAAAAATAAATAACAAGTAAATTTAATATTAAATATTTTTATGATGAAAAAGCAGTTTTCCATAAAAATAATGTATTTTGAACTTTTCATTATGAAATGAAATTTCATCGAAAAATCCCAAATATTCAGCATAAGATAAATGTGGTATTATATTTTTAGAAAAAACATCAACTACATTAATTAATTTTTTTAAACAATATATTTATATTTTTGCATCAAACATTACTTAATAGTGATTTATAAAAGCACATATTTTCTGAAAGTAGTTCTTTTTCTTTTTAATGATAATTAATATTATTTATAATAAATAAGTAACCATTAATTTTTTGTAACATATATATATATATAAATAATTATATCAGTAAGTTGGTTAATCATATTCATTCCATTTACTCTAATTTCTGGGTGACAACTATCTTATTATATAACATTAATAGTATAGTGTTGTTTGTTAATACTCGATCTAGCATATAACACAAGATAATAATGAAACTCATTGTTTCATTCAATCAATGCTAAAATTATAGTATTAAGAATTTAAATATATTTAATTTAATAAATTAGTTGATAATATAAAATATATCATAAAGTTCTAGGATGTTATATTCTTTTCTGGGCTTTGTGTTGCGTGTCACACATACTATCTAACATGATGTTTATATTTTAAAATTTTTGTCTGTTATAAATAAAATATCATATTTGTATATAATGTAATAAATAAATAATTATTGACAATTATGATGTTCTCATGGAAACAAAAATTATTTATCTTTATTTATACACTTTAATAAATTTATCCAATTTGATACCAAACCACTACACTTAGTGTTATTTTTTAAAAAATATACATCTCATTGTAAGAAATAATGTATAACAACTGAAATATTATTATTTTCCCAATATCTAAATGTATTCATCCAATTTCCCATTGTCTCCTACCAATTAATGGAATTATGTAAACTAAATAACAAACTTCCCTCAACATATTTATCCTACAAATAACAATATATTATAATAACAAAAAATGCTCTTAATCTTGAAGTGCTTATAAAATAAATTTTCAATAATACATAAAATTCCCATATAAAAAATCCATGTTATGCCATGCCTTCAATGTCATATAATTTTTATACATTTTCTCCCACTTTAACAATAGAATTTAATGTAATATAAATGGAAGGATTGCATCCAATATACCACATGTATGATGGGAATTTTTATCATTAAACTTTATCCACAATTCCAAAAATATTACTATAGATATATATTTTTAAAATATTATATCTACTTTTTATTTTTTCAATATACTAATCAATATTGTTGGTAAATATTATTTAAATAAATGATATACAGATATCTATTTTTATACCTCTTCTAACATGGAATGATTAATTTATATCACAATTATTATTCTTATAATATATATATTTCATTATTATTAATTACCAAATATTAGATTAATCTATATCTGTGTAATTGGGAAAATAATTACAAGAACAATCAAAATAATATAAAAATTTTTCATCATTAAAATAACCCATAGATTCTTTTTTTAATCTATTATTTTCCGCTTATAAATTATTATTTTTATAATTTTAATATCATATATCCTACGAATTAATAATTTCAAATTAATTTCACATAGATATATCTCAATTAGTGATAATAATTACGTCATTTAATATCATTATATTCTATGTGTTTTTCATGAAAAAACAAGATTTTCGTCATCAAACCGTTGGATAACTATTAACAAGCTTTGTTAATAATACTGATTTGGTAATTAATTCCTGATATTCGATATTAGGAATATCAACATAATTCATTTTTAAAGAAATATCATTTTCCAAATTCATAAAAAATCAATTATGATTTTTATTTTTAAATATATTTAAAAAAAATCAAGTGAAAAGAATAACAATTTTCTGTGATTAATTTCTTCTTTTTTAATATACTTAATATTAAAATTAAAAACCCTCTAATGTATCCTTAATTTTTTAAAATTCTTAAAACCATATTTTTTTAATTATATAATTATACCTATAAGATATTCTTTGTAATGAATGCCAATTATGCTGAATATCCAACATGTCTCCTTTAATCATTCAAATTTGTTTGGTCTGTTCATATTAGAGTTTTAAAATTGTCCAGAAATTTTTATAACTCACTATTTTTATTCTTATTTTTTGAATATATCAAAATTTATTTAAATCCATTATATATTTTATAAAAATAAATATCACACTACCAAATATTATTATTTTTATATACACACCATAATACTAAATATTACTATTTTCTTTTAATTACTCATTTTAGAATTCGGTACATCTATATATGATAGCTTTTTCATCTTGATTCGAACGAGGTGTGTGTTTCTCTTATTATGAAGAGATAATTATATTAGTTTATCCATGGAATTTCAATATATTGTATTATTTTTTATTATTAGTAGTTAATGATGAATCAATTTGTACTTTAATAACTTTGATAAAAACATTATTGGTCACTTTTAATGTTTATTTGTTATTCAAGTACTTAAATATCACTATAAATAACTCATCATATCTAACTACACATTCAATTTTCATTCCTAGTTTAATATTATCATAATCATCCATATTATATTTTATTATTCTAATTTATTCTATATATCACATAAAATTCTCATAGAATTCAGTGAAATTCTACTTTTGTCTAAATATAAACTTTTTAGTTTTTTATATGACCATGACTATCACACAATTTATCATTAACAATATCTATAATGTAAACATATTCATATTCATCGCTCGATTTTTCAATATTTGTATTTAAATGATCTATAGTATTTTTATTCTTTCTACTGGATTCCTTTTCAATTTTTGGATCAGTTTCATTAGTTGTGATTGTTTTCCACTATTTAAAATAAAATAAATTTATTCATATTTTAAGTGTAAAAACCATTAATCCTGTAACTCAATGTTGTTGGTAATTTAATATAATAGAAATGGAATAAAAAAGATCATAATATAAAATATTTATATTTCCTATTATATAATAATACTAAATATATATATATATATATATGAATTTAATACTATATGAAAAACATATTATATATCATAAGTATAAATAATATATCATTATGTCTCTATTATTAAACATAATGGACATGCAATATTCTTCCTGGATTCCATGGTAAATAATATAACAATAGAGAGGTTCAACTAAAATTCTTAGTGAGGGACAACATACAACCAATTCTAATATGAAATATTCATGGAATAAATATTAATGGAGGAATAAATAGTCAAATGTTGGCATATAACTGATATAATAGGATTAAAATGTCCATAAATGGAATAAAAATTGAAATAAATAATATCATGAATATCAATAATGACTCTATTGTTGATGGAATTTCTAATTGAAGACATTATACCTGCGTTATCAAAGTAATCTTACACGAATTCAAAAATAAATGGTTGATACACACACATTCCCCAATTTTAATTTTCCACTTAATTTCTACCTATATATTAAGATTCTATATGATTATAGGACCCACATAGAAAAAAAAATATCTAATACATCCATTATCTGTAAATAATAACTAAATAATAAAATACATAATTGTTAAAAAAAAGAATTTTTACATTAACATAGATATATAATCGATAATTATCACTTTTTTAATAATGGATATATAAACTGTCTATTTTACCAGTAAATTAAATAATATAGCTATCTAGGTGAATATAAATTAAACTAATTTGAATAAAATTCTATATTAATAGTGTTATGGAAATTAACCTTAAAAACAATAAATAAGTAATATGGTAGGTTAGTTTCCTTTTTATGATATTAATAAGAATTAATCATTTTAATATAATAATTAAAATGTATCGAAACCATTGAAATGATATAAAATCTACTCTAAAATATGTAGTTATTGAATAACATAATGAATATATTTTTTGGGATAAAAAATTTCCTTATGAAGAAATTCACATGTCAATATCTGTTAATACCATAGTTTCACATATGCAAAAAACATGGGTTGTTATAAATTAGACCCAACATATGATAGACTATATTTATCAGGGAAATAATTCCGTATAAATATTACCCCAATTAGAAATAATATATCCATCAGAATATAAATTCATGTAATACATAGGTATTTTGATAAAGCAAATTAGGGAGAAAAAATATTTTGGAAGTATAATGAATTTTTAATATGGTTTATTTAGAGGGAATGGTAATATTTTTTCATTTACAATAATGGAATTATAATCACTAATCACGAAATATTTGATATGAAAATATAATGTAATTAAAAAATATTTTAAAATATAAATGAAGATAACATATTAACAACTCCTCCCCTGTTAAACTGTTTCCATATATATGATAAATAACTCCTTAAAATCTCATGGATTTTTTGAAAGAATATTAAGATAAAAATAATGAAAAAATCTATACTGAGTGTTTTTTAGACATATTAATGGTAGGATAATTGAGTATTTATATAAAATGGGGTGAAAATGTTTATTATTTTTAAGGCTTATGTTTTTGTAATATTGAATACTAATGTCTTACCAATGATTTTATATTAGTGTATTTGAAATATATGATAGTGTTTATGAAATTTATTAATTAAATATCAAAAAATTATTTATCTATTATATTTTATTATAGATAATATTCCCCCTAAAAATAATATTTTAAAATTTTAAAATAAATTTTGAACTTTTAAAATTTTTTATATGTATTTGAAATCTATTTCTAGTAATTATTAAATATATTATTTTAATAAATTAATTTTAATTTTGTGATTTTTGTTTTGTTACATCCATTTTTTATCAAAATTAAGTAATAATACTTACCACATTAATATGTTATATTTTTGTATTGTTTATGAAATTAGGATTTCTTAGAATGTTTTAAAAAATATGTAATTTGATAATTTCAAAATCAAAGATATAGACCTTAAGTAAATGTTAGGAAAATAACTTTACAAATAAATGAAATAATCTTATTAGGTAAAAACACCTACAATATTTTTTTAATCATGCATCTCGTGAAAAAATTTAAAATATCATTTTTTAATTATTTATTACTCTAAGGCATGTATATGTAATTGCATTATCATTAGTTTATTAATATAAATTAATTAAATTTATAAATTATACTCTCACTATATGGTATTATGAATATTATTGGGAACATTTATGTTACAATTAATGGTCACATCATGAAGCTCTCATGTATCAATGAATGTGTTGTATTAATTATCAAAGATTTCTGGAATTTATGTTAGATCCTTTAGTTTAAATAATGTTTTTGATAAAATTGTATTGTTATAGGATAATAGGATATAGTTGATTGTTGTGAGGTAACTAAAAACAATGAGTTGAGGAATCTAATTATTTCAGTAGAATATAATCATGTATTGATTACTCATTCTTATTAACAACATATTAATGATTGATTAATGGATGTTTCTTAATAAGTGTGTTGACCATACGACTTATGTTGTCTATAAATCAAAAAAATGGTGTTTTATTTTATTTTTATTCATAGAAATCACATTTGTCGTAGACCAATAGTTATTAAAGATAATCCAAATGAGTATTAAGTCCATAAAAAAATGTATAAATGATGAGGATTAAGGCTATGGGGGAAGGTTTAAAAAGTATATGTTCTATATGGTTCCACTGGATGACAAGTCATTGGAAAAAGTTATTACAAACCAAGTACTATTAAAATAATAAAAAAATTAGTATTCCCGAGTTAAATATTAATATTCATTTTAAATATATTATATAATTAATAAAAAAATTAATTAGTTTTATTTAATACATTCTAAAAATTAATATTTTTAAAATAATGATTATAAAAATATATAATTTTACTTTTTAAAAATTAATGTCATTTTTTAGAAATCATATATAGCTAATTTTATAATTATTTTTTGAAGTTGTTTTGAAATTATTGTCTTTTCAAAGAATATTTTATAATAATACATTTTATTCCACATTTAATTTACAAGGTCAAATTATTTTTTTCATTAGTTTTTAAATTATCATCTATTTGTTTTTATTTAAATTATTCTAATTATGGGGTTTTAAATGGATTTAATACATTAATTTAGTATAAACACATTTCAAATTTAAAAGGATATTTTCATAAAATAAAATTTTCGTTACAATTTTCGTATTTAAATTTTATTTAAATTCCATATATTATGTTTTTTGAATTTTTAAATATTAAATCCATATCTAGAATTAGTGTTTCTAAATTTGTAAAATATGTCCTCTTTATTTTTTTCCCAATATTAATAGTATCATTTTTAGTTTTGGTTGCCATGGTAAAGGTCCCATCTGCTATTTTATGTAATAAAAAAATTCCAGAACAATAAAACATCCAAAACACAAACCTAAATCTTATTTGATAATTATACATCAACTATAGAAATCCAATGGTAGAATTTATGACCTCTTCCGTCAACTTGGATAACATTATAATCATCATAGTATTTTATTTAATAAAATGTCATACATATCAGAGTCTCATTTTAAATAATTGTATCATTTAAAATATGATGGTATTAAAAGGGTATGTTTTAGTTTAAGTAGTATTTTGAAATATAAATTATTTATCTTCCTCATGGTAATTTTGTTATAACATTTAGTAAAGAAATAATTTCCTTCAATTATTTCAAAAAAATACAGTAATTATTCAATTATTATAAAAATGAATGAAATTATATTAAAATATTAAAATTAATATATGTTCAAGTAAATAATATGATCAATGAATTTTTTGTGTGATATTTGAATTTTATTGGTTTCATAAATGGTTTTTTATAATTATGAGTTTTATATTTATATTATAAAAACCAATGTAATGGGTAGTTCTAAAAATTGACATTAGTTGAATTTTATAACAAATATTGTGTCATTTAATGATAAAAAATTCCAAAAAATATTATATTGATCCACGGGAAGAGGATATAGTTTGAAATATTGACCACGATCCATTTATTATAATTTTTTTATCTTGAAGTATTTATATTAAACATTAAAAAGTAACAATCCATGTTGTCTCGGTAAAAGTTGTTATAGTTATAAAAGGGTAAATTCAGAACAAAAAGAATATACCATTATTCATGAAAATATATTATTTTTAATTAATGGGTGAATTTAGACCAATCATAATCATATATTGTATATATCTTAACTGTAGTGATTTTTTGAAAATTAGTTTATATTAATTAGTTATTTTGAGATAATCCAAGTGTTCTCATTCCTTATCTTGTTAAATAGACCATATTCATCTCATTTCATTACACATTAAAATCATTTTATATAGTGGTATAAAACTTACCGGTCTAATCCTTTTTGAAAATCCAATTTTTGATGTGTTATAGATCTTACAGTTGCTCTTTTTTATGATTTTTTAGTTTTTCCAATTTTCAAATGGTGAGTGGTATCGGTAAGAAGCAGCGGTAGGTGGTTTTAGTGAGTGAGATCAGTTACTTGCATCATTGGGTGGTGTTGGTAGGTTAAATAAGTGAGTGGCGTCCATAGGTGGCATCAGTGAGTGGCATTTTTTAGTGGCGTCAATAGGTGTCATTGGTGAGTGCGTCAGTGAGTGGTGTCGGAAGGTTATGTCATTGTGTGGTGTTGGTGGGAGGCATCAGAAGGTGCACATTAGTAAGTGGCATATATATGTGGCATTGGTGAGGGGTGTCATTAGGTGGCGTCGGTATCTATCATCGGTAGGTGGCTAAGTAGGTAGATTTAGTGAGTGGTGTTGGTGAGTCATGTCGGTGACTCAACCAACAGTGACTCTCCCAATGGTGAGTCAGTTTCCAGTAGTTTTACAATATTCCACTTTTTATCATTTTCTCACATTTGATGTTTTAATTGACGTAAATTGGGTTTAATAACATATTATAGTGGTTTTGAAGCATTTATAAAGGATTTAAATTTTATCTTTATTTTCATAATGCCCGGGAGGGTTATGTTAGTCAAAAAATGTGGTCATGATCATGATATGAGTTTACTAGATTTCAAAATCGTTCATCCATTGATATAGGATCATACATTTCTAAATCCTAGATTATTTCTCACTTATATTATTTGCCTTTACTATTTCTACCGTGCATCTAAGAACCTTTCTTCCCTGAGGAGATGTGTATTGCACCATTGGATCGCGTCCACCTAGTGGTTCATCCTGCTACTTGTGTACCCCTTGTTTTGGTGCTAGAAGAAGTTGTCAATTATACGTTTATCCATGTAGGTATCCATTTATCACTTTTAATTTTAGTATCATGTGGGGACGGTGTATAAATGTTCTCATGTAATGATAGATGAATTTCCAATAAAAAATAATTTTAATTTAACTTGTTTAATATCAATATACATGGGATGTGTAAATGAGATGCATGCCTATGTTTTATTTGTTACACATATTATGATCTGTATCGGCTATATTGGTACAAAAAATCATAGTCATTGGTGGAAATTGTATTCCCACCTAGGATGGCTTGTGAGCGTTTGTTGATAACCATCTAGGAACTAACATATGAATATAAAATTTGTTAAGAATTTATATTCTCTTAAATAAATGGATTACCTAGGATCAAATTTTTTCTATGTTAACCCATTAATTATCAATGTGGATTTAAAGAACGAGTGTTATAAAAATTTGAATACACCATTCCTTGTTTGGTTTGACTATGTGTTGTATGTGGTTTTGTTTTGTTTTGTGCCTTATGTGGCTGAATGGTGTTATGATATAGATAACGACTATAATATGGGATGGTATTGGTGGTGTAATAGAATCACCGGTTGAGATATTGATTGATTTTAGAAAGGTTGAGATGTTTTTGAGCAGTGGCATTAAATGCTCGGGTTGTCCTATTTAATGTTATATAGTGTGATTTTTTTGGTGTTTATATATAGAGTGGTTGTTAGGTAGGATGATATGAGGTTCTTTGTGGGTTTCAGCTATAATTTGGTGGTTTTCTATTTGATAAGAAGGAAAGGGTTGGAATGATTTGAAGAATTATGATGGTAGGGGTTGGTATGGGCATTGAACAGATAGGACTTATGAAGTGAGTTGTTTTTATGGGTGGCATGTTTCATGAAGTGAAAGGTAGGTACCATAGTAAGGACATAATAAATAAATGGTCTCTGTAATAATTAGTGATAATTAATTAAATAAGATGGTTCAGGGATATGTTTGAGTTGTTGATTGTTTGGATTGGATTTTATTTATCATCTTCTAATTTGATTGTTTCATGTGTTAATAAATCCATTTAGAAGTAGTAGAAAAGTTGTTTAATGGATTGTTTGAGAACCCATAGGTTAGGCTAAAATGTTTGATACTATATATATATACCTAAATATTCTATGTGATTTCTGCTGGGACACCACCCTATTTGATAATTATATAATGAACACTCCAATTTTTAGGGTGGAGGATGTCTATACCAATCATCTTGATGGGAGGATGGATGGAAGTCCTACCACTCTTCCCTCATCAAATGACTAGGTGGTGATAGGAAAGGATTATTTCGAATGGTTTTGGTTTGTGTTTCCTAGGTGTGTGCGAGCGAGTTGTGTTTTCCCATGTGTCTTCGGGATGAGATACTTTATTCATTCATAGGTGTTTTTGGGATGTGATGTCATATATGGCTTGTATCTGTCACTAGTACATGGTTGAGGCCCATGTGTGAGCAAGAGGGATTGGATGTGATTCATTTTTATAGGTTACCGGGTGAGTTTTGAGGCCCAGGTGTGTTTGGGTATGTTGTGGCGTGGTTCTTACGGATGAGGTTGGAGCGCCGTGATGTTTTTCTTTAGGGTCTCAGAGAATCTAATCCATGGGAAAGGGGTCTAGTGTACCATATCATCAATCTGGTCTATATTAAATTGGATGAAATGTGTTATTTTGTGAGTGATCCTTTGAATGGTTTGGGGTGGCTAACATACCATTTTATGTGCTATTAATTTCTATTGTTTTCTCATAAGGGAATTAGTAGGATCCTCCACTTATGTATGAGAGTCTTGGGTTTATCTTATCGAGTGTACATGTATTCTCACCCTACGTTATAAAATAGCTTTAATGTTTCTAGGAGTACTACATGTACCATTTTTGGCACTGATAGCTCAAACATGGGGACAATTGTCATGTCACTTCTTAGGATTGTTGTTTCAGTATTTACATTGGATCCTTTAATTGTATATGTTGTAGTTTCACTTTTAATCATGCATGCAGGATGGATTTTGGTTTTTCTTTAATATTGTTCTTGAAGTTGTTTTTAGATGTATCATCTCATCTCCTTTCCCTATTTTCCAAAAAAACGGTATAGCCTCCCATTTCGTGGGGTTATATACCCTTGGTTCTAGTCTCCAACCCAATGCCTACTAGAGGAAAGAATCAGTCAAGAATGAATTGTATCATAACGAGGTTGAGAGATAATATAGTGTTTGGAGTTAGAAATATTGAGGATTTCATGGTTTGGTAGAAAAATATTGTTAGGTAATCATGGTGTGTGACATATTCTAGGGAAGACCAGTTAGGAAATAGGATATTTGGGCCCCTAATGATTTGACACAATAACTCTAAGACTATTGAATGACTAAGTGAGGCTACAACATTTGTAGGGTAGAGACCCTAGGAAAGGTACATGCATCATAATTACATGTGTTCTTCTTTGAAATGAGTTTTTTGGGGAATTTAAAATGGGTAACAATGATCAGATAAATGAATCCCAAATAAAATTTCATGCAACTCAATCATAGTAATTCTTTGCTTTCATTTTAGATATTGAACTCGATCATCATTTGTGTGCAGTACAAGAAGTGGATTCTCAGAAAGCTGACATGGTTGATCGATGTAGGATTGAACTAGTAGAATAGGATGACTATTGGAAAAACACATTATGTGCATTCCAATGATTGACTATGGGGAAGTATGATAGGAGTGTATCATACATAGAGATAGAGAGTTGGACCGTGGATCTTGTGATCACATTCAGCTTAATCTGGGATCCGATGGGGTACTGAGTTCTCTTGGCATTGAGCCTGATGCGAGGAGATGTGTATTAGTGGTGGACTCTTTACAAATGGCAGATGTAGGTGGTTGACATTCTGTGGGTCAATTTTGAGAAGGTGTTCTGTGAGGAATTCCATTCATCCACCTTGATAGCTTAAAGGAGTAAGGAGTTACTCTCCCACCAGTAATGTAGTATATCGGTAGGGTATCTGGGGATCAAAATCAAGGATCTCCTTAATTTTTTTTCCAGATCTATTTCCAAATGGGGAGTCTCGTGTGAGATTCCCAGAGGTGGCACTTCATCCTTATCTCCAATATGCAGTTACTCTTATTACCTTGCTGACATACATCGAGGTATAGAAGAAGGAAGGGGTTGTTGAGATGATGCCTTCGTGAGGAGGTAATTCATGAGAGGAAAGTCATCTAAATAATACAATGGTAATGGATATCAGTAGCACTTCGTTGGCATCATGTCCTTCGACATCCCTAACGGTGGGAAGGCGGCCTCAACAATTTCGGTTTCGACCTTCAAGTACATCTTCTTATAATGTGGCCATAGGGATGTTGTGTCTTTTCTTTGGTCTCTATGGCCATCATCATAGTCATTTACCAACACCCTTTATAGCTTATTATAGTAGAGGTGTCCAGGTCATGTGCCCACCTCAGTAGTAGTTTTTTTCAAGGTAGTTACAGTAGTAGGGACAACATCCTCATGATACACTGAGGAGAGACAGAGAAGGTATAGGATGAGAACAAGGTGTTCCTCAGGGACCTCATCCCTTGCATGAATGAGGGATAAGACATCCGTAGAGGGAAAGAGAATGTGGTTGTGGTCTGTTACATGCCTCATAGGTAACAGTTCCAGCATGGCTGGACACCATTCACGGTATGATCTATCTATTCACTATTCTTTCTTATGATTTGTTTGATTAAGAAGAATCACACTCTTTCTGATTCATCCATTCATGCCCATGATCTGGTACTTGACATAGGCTTCTCATTCCCCTTGTTTTGATTATGCTAGTCGGATGTCAGACATGTCTATTTGATGTGTGCATTGTATAATGACTTATAATGGTGTCACATCTGGCCTATGAGTTTTTACCTATTATAGATGAGGTTGAACACTATCATCATTGGCATCGACTGGTGTTACTCTATTCATTTGGTTATCAACTTCTTATGAAGAAGATTTCTGTTCATAGATTTGGATGTCAAGTGTGTCGATTTATTTGGCAAGGTGAGTTGTCAGATTGGCAGTTGTTGTGTGGGGACCCTTCAATTCTTATTTGGAATGATGTCATTGGAATTGGTGGATGCTGAGATGGATGAGGTTACTATAATTTTTGGGCAGTTTTTTTATTTCTCCACTGGGGATTTTGTGACTCTTCCCCCTTGACGTGATGCTGAGTTCGGGATAGAATTTCATCCCAACGCTTCTCCCATTTTTATGTCTCCTTATTTGATGATACCTTCAGAGATGTGCGAGTTTCATATTCATATATGTGATCTGATAAATAAGGGCTTTATCTGGACCATTGTGTCACTGTGGGGTACCCCCAGTCATGTTATCGAAGATGGAAGATGGTGTACTGAGCTTGTGGATAAACATTTGGAGGTTGAATCCGGTAATGGTGAAGAACCATTAACATCTAATGAGGATTGAATATCTTATTTACCATCAAAAGGGAGAAATTTGGTTCTCTTAGATCGATTGGCGATCTTGGTATCACCAAATGAGGTAGAAGTAATGTGATATCTTGACGACTACTATAAGGTGCATGTATGGGCACATTGAGTTCATGGTTATGTCCTACGGTGTTACGAAAACCCCAGATGTGTTCATGGGGATATTGAACTCCATATTTTCTGAGTTCCTAGACTGGTTCGTCATTTTATTCATTGATGATATCCTAATACACTCAATGTATGTTGAGGAATATTTAGATCATATTAGGACCATCTTGTAGGTTCTTCAACACCACCAACTCTAAATAATGTTGTCCATGTGTATATTTTGGACATGAGATGTGAAATTACATCAACATGTGGTGTCTTATCTGGGTATAATAGTGGAACTATCATATTTTAGGTACATTATTTTGGGAAAAACCTAATAATGTTGTCGAGGTTTGTAGTTTTATTAGTCTGGCTGACTATTACTAGTGATTGATACCTGATTTCTCTCAAGTAGCACCTCGGTTGATATCCATGACCAGGTAAAAATACACATTTTTGTGGAGTTGTAAGTTTCATGAAGTATTCATCTATCTGATAGTGAAGTTATTCAGTTCTCTAGTTCTCTAGTTTATAGAGTAATGAGGATGATTTATGTGTTTGGAGATTCTTCCCATTTGGGATTGGGATGTGCAATAATTCATTAATGGGAAGTAATACCATCTGGGTCAAGGATGTCACATCCGAAAAAACATAACTATGCCACCCATGATATAGAGTTATAAGTGTTCATGTTTTTTATGATGTTTTGGTGGAATTACCTTCTTGTAGAGTGCTTTGTGGTCATCACAGATCACAAGTTCTTTCGGTATATCCTTTACCAGTTATATTTGAACGTCTTATAGTGGGGGTGTATTGATTTTCTTCATGGTTACAATTTCAAGATCCATTAAACATATGGAATGGGAAATGTATTGGTGGATAATTTATGTAGGAAGTTGCATAAGGTGGTTGTTCAGGAATCTTTGGATACTTGAAACATGATGTGGGGTTTGGACTCCTTTCACTTCGCAGAAGGAATGGATGGTGGAAGAGGATTCATGTTTTAGTTGTTGGTGTATTCTACTGTGATGAAAAAGGTGGAGGAGTCTTAGTGGGTAGAATTAGTGCTAAAATTGATGCAATATCACATTGACCATGGTGACACTCGAGGTTGATGGTCGGAGGATGGCTGGAATCAGTTGTTATTATGTTAGAGGATATTTTTTATAGTGGTGATGCTTGATGGTGTTCTCCATGAGATTGTTATCTCACCTTTAGTTGTAAACCTAGGAATTTATAAGATGTACCATGGATTCAGAAAACAGTTTTTGAGGCCCGGGATAAAGAAGAATGTAGTGGATTTTGTGGAAATGTGCTTAATCTACCAGCAAGTGAAGGCTGAAAACTGTGTTCCCTATGGTTTTTGGTTTTCACTAGATGACCCTGAGTGGATGTGGGATTATAAATTGATGGATTTAATCATAGGGTTACTAATTATAGAGGGATGATGAGATGAAACCTTGTTATTGGTGGATCGTTAGTGGTAATCGCATCCCATCTTAGTGATTAAGTTGTTGGGAGTAGTAGATTACTTAGCCAAGAGGTGTATGGAAGAGGTAGTTCATCTCATGGGGTTATGATATCCTTCATATTATATCAGGAGGTGTGGTCAACCTCTATAGTTTATAGTGATTTACAACATTCTTTTTCTACCTAGTTACACCTCAGTAATGATTCCAACCATTACATGGATGGAAAGATAGAGCAGACCTTCTAGATGTTGGAGGATATGATACCAGCATGTATCATATTCTTTAGTGGATCTTGAGGGTGATAGTTTCTCCTCGTAGATTTTTCTTACCAAAATTTATATCACTCTTATATTGGCATGGCTATGTTCATATCATTATATTGAATATCATTTTGTTTACCCTTGTGTTTGATAGATGTTGGGGAGGAAGATATTCTCGGTCCATACATGGTGCAAGGTTTAAACAAGAAGGTGCAGCTTTTTCGTGAGAGGATGAAGGAAGAAAAAAACCGGAAGAAGTCTTATGCCGATATTATGAGGAAACCCATGGTTTTTTATTTTGGGAATAAAATGTTCTTAATGGTTTACCCTAGACATGGGATGTTGAGGTTTAGAATAGGATGAAATCATTCGTTGAGGCTCATCGAACCAGTCAATGTGATGGGGTGATTTTGAAAGGTGGTAAACCAGTTGGTGATGACACCAGAATTAGAGATGATCCATAACATATTTCACGTCCCTCAACTTCATTAGTATCACCTAAATGACTACCATGCCATTGACTAGGTTGATTTATATGTCAAAGAATACGCGGCGTTATTAAATAATCCTATACCTATCCAGGATCATCGGGATCAGCTGTTTTGTTGATGTATTATTCCCTTAGATAGTGTCTTGAGGAGGTGTGGTGGATTGGAAAAGAGTACTTGGGAATGAGAGACACATATTCATTCCCATTACCAATAGTTTTTTTGGGTTTTTCTTTTTTTCCATATTTATTGTATTTCATGAACATTGTTTTATGTGAGATGAGTTCATTCCCTATATAGTATTGTGTAATGAAGGCCTAACATGAGTAAAGAGGAGGACCTGATTTCTAATAGATACACATTAATTGAGATGTGATTAAAATCATGCGGGTGAGTCGATGCCACCTTGGGTGGATAATATGTTGCCATTGGGGAAGGGATTTATAGATTCATGTGTTTATGATAGTGTGGTTTTGTACACGTGTAGTGTGTCTATTGGTTGGATGGAATGGGAAATTTCAATGGTGTTTTTCATGGATATTGAGGTTTCACTCTAGATTTTAAACAACATAGGCAGTTTATCTTTAGGCCTTGGGATGTCCAAATCGTAGTAGTGTTTCATGTATAGTAAGATCATTAAAATAAATTTCATTGGGTGGTGCTTCAAACCTCTCCTTCTTCTAGGATTGTTTTAAATTTTTGATGGTGAGAATAGTAAAGAGGTATCTTATGTAATGACTTGAACCTTCTGGGTAAATTCCATTGTTAAAATTCACTATTTTGGGTGTTTTGAATGTCAAGGTGGGTCTTTTTTGAGTTTCCCAATTTTCATCTTTTCCATTGTTGATTGGATTCAGTAGGTGGCATCCATTGGTGGTGTTTGTGAGCATAATCTATGAGTGGGTTAGGTATGTGTAATTAGTTAGTGGAATCAGTTAGTGGCATTGGTTGATAGCGTGGGTGAGTGGTGTAAGTAGGATGCATTATTAAGTGGTGACAGTAGGTGGCCTGGGTATGTGGCATCATTGAGTGGTGGTGGTAGGTTGAATCAGTTGGTGGTTCAGTATGTGGTGTCAGTGATTGGCATTGGGGTGTCACATATTTGAATCATCCTTTAGTGATTCTCATCCGTGACTCACCCAATGGTTAGTCATTTTTCAATAGTTATTCTAAATTTTAGTTTATCTTCATTTCACCAGCTTAATGATTAATTTATTTAAATAGGAATTAATACCATATTCATGAAATTCTGAAACATTTTTAAAGGATATAAAATATATCTTTATATTCATAATTCATGGGATGTTTATTTAGTCAAAATGCCTGGTCTGGATCATGATCTGTCTTTAATGGATTTTAAAATCGATCATCTATTCATAGAGGAACTATCCTTTAAAAAGCTTGGATTCTTTTTACCATGTGAATTTTCTCTTTTCTCTTTCTACTAAGCATCAAAGAAAATTTCTTCTCTATGGATCCATGGGTTTCACCATTAAATCACATCCCCCTGGAGGTTCCTCAAACTACTTGTGCACCCCCTTTTTGGGTTTTAGTAGTTGTTTCTACCATGTAGATATCGGTTTATCTCTTAAAATTGGTGTATCATGTGGGGTGGATATATGAATGTACAATTATGATTGTAGCATTTTTTAAGAATAAATAAAGATAATGGAATATGTTAAATATCGATATATAGGGGATTTGGAAAAGTTATTATTGATTAAGATTTTTTTACTGATATTTTGATTTGTATAGGTTATATGCCTAAGGAAAATCATTCACACATGTGATGTCTTGTGGATATTTATTTTTGATCCACTATGATCAAACATATTAATATGAAATTGGTTAACCATGTATATTTATTAAAATAAATGGATACCCCAAGATTGAACTTGTTCTATTCTAACTGATAAATTATCAAAGATGATTTAAAAATGAGTGTTTCCTAAATCTAAATACACAATGCATTATTTTTTGTGGTTGTGTGTTGTGTGTGGTTTTTTCATGATGGTTTCCTTTTTTGGTCATGTGATGATAGAATTTATAGAATTAAAGTATGGTGGGATGTTACGGGTGTTGTAATAGAATCTCATCTGGGGTAATTTATTGGTTATGAAATGGATGGACAATGTCTGAGCAGTGGGGATGTAGGCTTAGGTTGTGTGATGTTATGTTGCTGGGTGTGATGGATGTGGTGTTTTTAAAAAATGGGGTTGTCTAATTGGTTGTGATGAGGTTTTTTGTGGTGTTTTGATGTAAGTTGTTTATTTTCTTTTTTATAGGAAGGACAATCCGAGATAACGTTGATGCATGATGGTGATGGTGGTTGGTATGGGTTTTGAATGGAGTGGAAATATGATATGAGTTTTTTTATGTAGCGTTTTTCATGGTATGATTTGTAGATTCTTATGTAGCGATTGAATAAATAAATGTTCTCAATAATAAAAATGATAATTGGTTAAATGAGATGATTCGGGGAAATGTTTGAGTAGCGGCTTGTTATGAATATCTTTAATTTATCAACTCACTATGTGAATATTTTTTGTGTTAATAAATTAATTTAGAAGAAGGAGCATAGTTGACAGTACCATAGGGTGGTTGGTAGTCTGTTTTATAATCCCTATATTGGGCTTGATTGTTTGATATTTTATATTCATATATAAATATTCCTTGTGTTTTCTATATTCACTATACCCATGTCGATCAATATGTGTGGAACACCCCCATTGTCATAGGGGAGGGTGTCTTTCCCAAGCATCCTGAGGGGGGGGGGGGGTGGATGGATGGTTGCCCAATCATACATAATACCTCTTCCTAGAATTTAAAGAATAATATTTTTTATGCAGGTAGTGATTTGTGAGCCCTAGGCCTGTGCGGAAGAGTTGTGTTTTCCCTATGTCCTTGGGATGAGATGTGTTGTTCGTTCCAAGGTGTTTTTAAGATGGAATGTTTTATTTAGACTGGGTATTTGTTGGAGGGACGTGGTTGAGGCCCAAGTGTGTGTAGGTTGGATGTGTTGAGATTTTTATTCCCAGGTTGAGGGACTAGTTGTGAGTCCCCTTTGTGTGTGGAATGGATGTGACGTTGTACATACAGTAGAGGTGCGATCACTGGGATGTTTTTCATCAGGTTGCGATAGTGACTAATTAGTGGTAAAGTGGTGTAGGTTACCCTATCATAAATGTTTCTTATATTAAATTACATGACCTGCATTATTTTGTGATAATACCTTTGGTGAGGTTGTGGTAGAAATTTTACCTTATTACGTGAATTTTTTTCTGTTGTTTTCTCACAGGGGAATTTGTATTCTTCTCCACATGTGTATGAGTGACATGGGATTTTTCTACTGAGTATACTCATATTATCACACCATGATATAATATGGAATTCAGGATTCCTAGGTGACTACCTGGATAGTGCGTGGAATTACTAGCACAGAATTGTGTAAATTCATTGTGTCGTTACTTATCTTTGTTCATTTGAAATTTACATTGGATTTTTCCATTGTATTTTTTGCAGTTTTACTTATAATAATGCTCGTGGGATGGATTTTGGTTTATATTTTTTTATAGTGATAGGTTTTTTTTTTATAAGAATCATCTTATCTCCCCATATCATTTTCATAAAATAGGTTACACCTCTCGTTTGATGAGATTCTATACCCTTGTTGTTGTTCGCCAACCTGTGGCCTACTAGAGGCAGGAATCTAGGGTCATTATATCACTTTCTTCATTTCCACCTTATAAGGGACATTATTAGAGGGAGGGGACGTGAAAATTTATTTCATTGAATACCTGACAAAATACCTTCCTAGAATCCCTCACAACATTATATACGTCATGTTTCAGTAATAATTCCCAATTTATAGGGTTTAAGGTTGTAATAAAAATGTTTGTCAAAATATGATGTTTACTATTTAAAAACATAGTTTAGTTTTGATTCTTCATCCACCTATTTAAAATATTCATCATCCATGATAAAATAATAAGTCTACTATCTGAAATATTCATAGATTTTAGTATTTTTTTTATGACTCATATCCAACTCTTCTTTTATAACATGGTAAATATTTCACCATCAATGTCTACAGTGGACTATAGACTCAAGAACCTATGTAATTCTATTTCCACCATCGTCTCACAATAATTGTTATAATGATGAATTAGTGTTTATAAAAGATATAAATTTTTTTTTCTCATTTTTAAAAGATAATATATCACTTATTTTATTAATGATCTATGCACAAAAAAATGAAAGATTCAGTCATGGATATTTGTGGACAACCACCTCCATAAAGATATGTGATTTATTTTTGATCCCCACTTAACATTGATGATACATATAATTATATTTAAATAATTAATATGATATATATAATATTACAATCATTAGGATAATATATAGAAATACATACCTAATATCCATACTCACCATTTAAATGTGGAAACATTACTCAAGTGTGCATATGGCCTACTATTTGTTGGACTATAAGAGAGTCCATTTTTCATAACCATATATAGGATATTAATTTAATATTATAATTGATTTATAGAAATGACTATTATTTATTTATTATTATAATTGATATTATTTAATAATAAATACATTGATCAAAGTTTATCAATCAAATTAATTTTGGACATAAGTATTAAATTTCCATAAAAAACTGAAATGAACGTAATTGATTAAGTAAACACATTAAATATAGTAATAAGTTATATAAATGAATAATAAAATTTAAAAAAATTTCTGAGATATTAAAAAATTATCATTTTTTGTAGATAAATAATATATGTAACATTTGAAACTCAATGTATGAGGCTTTCTATTATATTTAATTAACATTCATTTTTATTATTCTTTTGAAATTCAATAATGGCTATTTTTTCATCGTATAAGTCATAAAAATATTTAAATACTTCATGATGAACAAATTATCTAAATTTTCCTTTACAATTCATTATGGTTGATTTAAAAGAAAATGTTTTCCTTTATATGTGGATGGTTCTATTAATAAATAAGTGATATTCATCATGAAATGTTTTTATGGTACAAAATTAATGTATAATGATTATATTATATTACATAGGTATTTTTTTGATAATGGGTGGTTATATTATAATTCAAATACAATTTTGTTGTGATATCCCTCTAATGAATTAGGAATGTTAGATGTTGACTGTGATCGGTATTTCATTTGTAATGATATTAGTTAAATCCAAGTATAACATTGTGTGTAATGTCATGTACAAACATAAATGTTATTTCATGATATCCATGAGGTTAATGATATTAGTAATTAGGATGAGAAAATTATTCCATAGTTTTAATAGTTGAATAGTTTATGTTTCTTTTTATTTTAAAGGAATGTAATGTTATAAAGAAGTATGTTATTATGTTTGTAATAAAAGGAAAGTGCATGTTACATTTAAATGTGAATGGTATTATTCTGTTTAATTTTTTTCATGAGATTATCATGTTTTCAATGGTTCCTCTTTGAGTTTTAATTATTCGTAAGGAATTTTTATGAAATGATTTGTGGAATTATTTGGGAAGAAAATGTAATTTTTTGTGTAATAAATTGTGTTTTGAGCACAAATATTATTTTCAAAATGAATCATTTTATATTTTTCCTTGACTAACATTTTTCAAAATTTAGGTTCATGTAAATTGATGATATTTTTGTGAAAATAACTCGTCATGATAATGTTCATATGATATTTAATGACGGGTAAATGAATGCAATATGTAAAGTTGAATGTCATGAATTTTTTTCATGAAAATGAATCAGGGTTTTTAAATTTCTTATATGGCGGAAAAAATATATTCTGATTGGAGGTGTCTACCCTATAATATATATATTAATTATATATGATTTATGACATTATTAAAAAACCCCTATTCCTGAAATGATCCTCAAATATAATAGAATAAATTTTTGACTTAAAAATCATGATTATATAATTTTTAGGGTTGGGTCTGTATAGTTGTATTTAGAGGATGGTTTAGATAACATTAGAGGTTTAGATAATGTTAATCGAATATCGAATAATGTATTTACATTATAATTAAGTAAAAATGATATATCTTTTTTAGGATTACCATGTTTATTTATCTATGTTATGTCTATTTAGAATGGTTTTCCATAATGTAAATATGGATAATGATGTTGGATGGAATTGAGATGATTATATCCATCCAAATCAGCAACATAAAATTATTGTAATTGGAATTGATTATTTTATAGAATTACTAGATTAGTTCACACAAGATATAAATCATGATGGAAACAATGTAAGAGATCATCATAATCAAGAATATTGGAACATGATGATAGTGGAAAATTCTATGACAAAACACTATCCTATATTTTCTGGATCATATAAACCAGTTGTGGATAAGGTGTAAATTAAATTCCTAAAAAATATATTTTATTGCATGGGATGTTATGATCATTAAATGGTTAGTCTTGGAATTTATCATTTTGAATTTAAAATGATCCAATGGTGGTAAATGGACAAACATATCAGGGAAATATTACAGTTTGGTTCATTGGAATGAGATGAATTTAATTATATTTTACTTGTTAAATATTTTCCCAAGGTAACTTGACATGAGATGGAAAAACAATTCCTTGAATTAAACCAAAATGAGGATTATTTAGTAGAAACATGTGATTAAAACATCATTTTATTAGAAGGATAAAATCTAAAATTTATCCAAGTTCATGATAGTATAATCATTCTTTTTTTACTAAAAATTGAATCCAAAATATTAATGGGAAAAAACATCCCATGACACAAATGGTTTCTTGAAACTTTTATGGTGAACTAATGTAATGTCCTTTCCCTGGTTCCATACACTGGTTCCCTGAGCTAATTCTCCACGTGACCTATGGCATGCCTCCCTGTATGCTAGAAGCTGTAGAAAGTATCAAAGTTCTGGTATGTAATTTAGGAGGAGAATATACCCTACCTTATTAGTTTAAAACACCAACTAAAGTAGATAAAGAAATAGTGGAGTCTTATATAATCATAATGATACTAATGTCACAGGTAAAAAAAAATCTAAATATACATTACTGAACAAAAATGAAAACATGTCATCCCAAAGTGAGTGTTAAAATTAAGAACATGAAAATAAATACTCGATAGACTCTCATGCGGGCCCCAAACAACGTCTGTTTCCCTCCTCCATGCTCCATCCACAATCAGCTATCAAATCTAGGGAATTCTCCCATATCCAATCTTGTAGTAACAATGTCTATTCATGTACCAATCAAGAGGACAAAATACCATGTGAGTACAACTCAAAAGGCCACCACCAATAGTGTCTTAAACAAATCTAGTCAATACCAATTGCTTTCAGTTTTATAAATAATGTAATTAAAATTCATAATTAAACATTTCATCACATCAATTAGTATTATTTATTGAAACCCAAAATTGAATAATCATGTTATCATTCCTATTTTTTTCCAATTTGTATGACTATGTTTCCATTATATAACTCAGGAACACTTGAATATCAATGTCAATATTTTGTACTCATGCACCCATGAATGTCTATGTAGCCATTCTAAATTGTTGGCTGAATGAGCATGTTACAATTCACTATTTAGTAATACATATTTCACCATCTACACATATCACATGCATCTCATTTACATAGGCTAATCAATTATTAACCCCATTATAAAAATTAACCCATCATCACAACAAGCATGATTAATCAACATGAAACCTCTTACCCCAATATTGCATTAATTTATCAGATAATTAATCTTTTCACCCTCACTTCTAATTAAAAAATTTGACCACACATAAAACCCCTTAATTAATTACACAATTAATTTATCACATCAATCTATTTAATTAACCTAGTCGATAATTAATTGCTTACATTTAATTAATTCGTCAATTAATTATCTCAATTACCATACTTAATATCTCATAATTAATTCGTCAATTTATTATCACAATCTTAAATTTAATAATTCATAATTAATTCAAATGTTAATAATATCAATTCTAAAATCTCAATGTCTCATAATTAGTTCACCGACTAATTAGAAAATTTTATCAATACAATATCTCAACAATTCATATTAATTAATTTACCAATTAATTAATCCAAATCATTTCTAGTAATTAATTTCACAATTTATTCATCTAAATTAATTCCTTAAATTATTTCACCAATTATTTTTTAAAGCCAACTCTCATTAATTAATTAAATATTAATTAATCTCATTCAATCACTCAAATTAATTCACTATTTAATTATTGACATCAAATATATTAACTAGTTCTAATATTTATTAATCTTACTTGATCCCTTTAATTAATTCATCGATTACATGTTCACATAAACTCCATTCATTAATTATTTAATTAATTAATCTAACTTAATCATCCCTACTAATTAAACAATTAATTATTAAATTGTAATCAATTAAATACCACCAATTATTTCCTAAAATAATTATTCTAACTCACATAGTAAAATAACCCCAAAATAATTCACTAATTAATTATTCTAACTAACTAAATTCAATAACGACATAATTAACTAACAGTTTAATTATTCAAACTAACTTAAATCAATAACTACATAGTTAATTAATAAATTTAAACAATCTCTTTCATTATATAATTAATTATAAAGTAAATAATACCACATAACTATATCATAATTATAACCATTCACATCAATTAATTCTATAATTAATTATGCAGGTTCAATGGCCTCAACAGTTTTGTAATTAATTTAACAATTAATTATTCCCAATTTACAAATTCAATACATAGATAATTAGTTTTACCAATTAATTATACATATTATTTATTATCCATTATTAACAAAAGTATCCAATTCCTTTATTAATTAACTAACCAAATTAATTAATTCAATTTGGAATTCCAATTTCTAATCAACCCTAAGAAAATATACAATCACGTACATGTAATTAATAATAAAGGCTGTGGAATTGAAATTTTTGACCACCTACCTCAAATATGATGAAAAAAAGATATGAATTCAACAACGCTGATGGTGCATTATTCTGAAGACTATTGAATGTGAAATTAAATAAATAATCATATCCATTTAAAATAAAATATTCTCAAAATACGACAATTTCTACGAAACAAAATTTGATACACAACATCCTCTTTTCAAGGAAAATACAATTACTCCAATGGAATGTAAATATGATCAATATCAAATATGATATTGATTATCATAGTCTGAAAAGAGAGATAGGGATATGGGAGATGGGCATGTCATAAATAATGGACATACAACCCATGTCATGTGCACCACCCCAAATCCAATTTATAGTAATTATTCATCAATTAATTTAGTTACATTAATTAATTGAATCGATTTTTTATATCTCTTATTAATTTTGCATGTCAACCCATCATCTTATTGATCATTTCATGGACTTTTACCCTGAGCCTAATTTAACTATCAAACATTGGTCTTGAAATGAACTTCTCTAATTAAGGGTCACACTACCGCTGACATCGTGTCAATATGACACCATACGAAAGAGTTATGAATAAAATAGTGTGTTGATATAATTAATTTCTCATATTAATAATAATATTAATAATAAAAATTATTGTTGTTGATATTATAAACAATCTTTCAATGTCAATTTTTTTCTGGTAATATTCATTAAATTTCAATAATATTAAATAAATTAATATTATCAAAACATTTTCATTTTTTTAGGATTGACTAAAGATTTCACCATTATTAAATTGATCTACCACAAAATATTCATTCATGGAGATACATAATTCATCAAATAAATGAAAACTGTATTTAATTACAAATGTAATTTTCCATTCATTTTGTTTGAAAAATTAATAATTAATATAATAATACACATATTATTAATCATATTATTTTCATATGACTAAAAAATATTAAAATATCTAATTTCGTAAATAAAAAATAATAATAATAGTAACAATCAAAATTATTTTTTTTAAATTTTGGATTATTTATTAAATTAATAAAATTAATTATTTTACTTAAAATATTTAATAACATAAAACGCCCTTTTGGCATAAAAGTTATACCTAGACTAGGGTAAAACCCCCATTCCAAACCCAAAAATGGTGTCTAATTTCCCATAAGATGCACCGTCTTAGATATATTAATTATCTAATATTCAAAAAAATGGATTCAAACATTAATTAAACATAAAAATTATTTTCATGTGTGATACATCCAAAAGTACAAGGATAAAAAATATTATACCTATACAAGGGTAAAAACCATATTCTGTCCACTACTGTTGTCTCATATTTTCCATACAACGTGCCATTTTGGATTTATTAAATAATTTTGAATAAAAAGTGTAAAGATAACATATTATATTTAATATTTCTATCCAGACTTCCTTGGGACATTGCAGGACTCAGAATCTCACACAAACTCAGGGATAAACACCAAATCTATTCAATTGAATGTTAAAATTTATTAACTATATTTTACATACTTCAACACATTAATCATAATTTAGTTTGTAAAAAAATTAATAATTAAATCAAAGAAAAAGTATCTTCAAATATATAAAATAGTCATTCCTATTAAAAGGACGAGATCCTAAAATCTCACCACCTTATAACAGCTCATCCTCCAGATGTACTCCAAGACATTTTATGAAATGCTAGATTCATACAATCTACCCACTGTTGGAGCTTCGTTAACCCATCTTGATACATAGCTAAATTACCATAGTTTTTACCAACCTCTTCTCAATCCAGTGAACAATATCAATAAATTTTTGACGGTGTACCTCACAACATCTAGCTCAACATATATACCACATCATAAGTACAACCACTATAGGAACCCAAATTTTACTAAAACACATTCATTTATCTATGCGTAAATCTTGATCTTTCTCAATTGACCTAGAATGATGTCATGGTATGGGACGTGATCGTCACTAATTAAAATAATTTTAAGAAGTTATCAATGAATACCAACACCAATCATTCATTACCAGGGTTTCCACCGTTTTTCCTTCCACACGGTTAAAATACGAAGTAATATCACTACCATTAACCATAATACAGCTTGGTCCTAGTTAACAAGTTTAAGCACATTCTCATTATTCAATTTTTTCATTTTCACACTCATCTATTCTTTTCGTTATTTATTTCCAAATCATGCTAAACTAATTAATCGATTTATTTAATCAAACAATTAAATAACATATCTTCTCAAATTAATTAATTAATCAATCAATTAAAAAATTTATTTTAATGAAAATATAAAAATATATTTACTTGCTTTAATAAATTTTTCACTTAAGTAATCCATCTATTCCATTAGTTAGGTCTATAATTAATTAATATCTTTTTTATATAAATAACATACGCTAATTAAATCAACCAATAAATATCTCAAATAAACATATTATTATCCCCTTATTAATTTTGAAATAAATTATCCCCAATTTCTGATATAAATATCATACAATTAATTTTAAAAATAGTTGTTTTTGGTGACAAAAATTTCAATATCTGGTCACTTATTAATTCACAATTTTCATTTCAATTTCATTATTATGGGAAAACAGGTTATATTCAACAACACACACAAATACTATTTTCATGTGCATTCCTACAATGATGTATGTCAAAAAAAATCCTCAATGCCTAAAATTTTTTCTGTTTGGTCAACCCTTGTGCCATTCTAGCTCAAGTGTAAATCTAAAAAATCTCAAAAACAATAACAAAATCTCACAAAAACTGCATCACACAAGGTAATATATTTCTAAACTATAACAGAAAATAGCAAAGACATAATCCTGTTCTAGGTAAATTGGTTATCCATCATACATGAGGTATCAACACCCTTGAATGATCTCATAACCATAACTAGACTCTTCCTAGTATTCTTTATACCTTTTCAAAATAGTTATCCAATAGAAGAAGGAAGGAAATCCTACTTTGATACCACATTGAAACATCATGTCCTAGGTGTCGTGCACCGGTACCCTGAGCCAGTCATCCACATGACATTAGGTATTCATCCTTGTGCATTAGAGGCTTCTAACTAGCAAAGAGGATCTGATAAGTCATTAATGGGGAGACTATACCATCTCTCATCAGAATGAAACACCAATGGAAGTATATAAGGCTATAGAGGAAGAATTTATAATAATAAAAATACTAATGTCACAAGGTATAAAAATCTATAAATATAGTACTCAACTCAAAGGGAAACATGTCATGCCAATGTGAGGGCCAAAATGAATAACTGGAAAATAAAAACACTAAATACTCACAAGGGTGCCCTGAACCACGTTCATTTCCCTCATCCATGTTCTATCCTCAATCAGTTATCTAATCTAGGGACTTTTCCCTTTAACCAGTAATGCATTAAAAAGCCTATTTATGTAGTAATCTGGTATCATTAAATGTGTGTGAGTACAACATTGTTGGCCAGCACCAATGATTTATAAAAATAACAGACTATAGAAAGTGTTCCAGATGTATAATATAAGTAATTATTATTCATAGTTAAACACTAGATAACTTAAATTAAAATTCTACATTCAGCAACACACTTGAAAGAGCATGATACCATTATTATTTTCCACCCATTTAAATAACTATGTTGTTAATCCATAACTCACACACAATTGAATGTCCATGTTACCATTCTGTACTCACACATCCATGAATTTCCATGTTACTATTTCATAATCATGCATCCATGATTGTTCATGTTACCATTTCATACTCACTCACCCATTTATGTCTATGATACCAGTTCAAACTCACACACCCATGAATGTCCATGTTACTATTCCATACTCACCCAACCATGAATGTTCATGTTACTATTCCAATGAGTTGGATGAATGTGTAGGGACCCATCCTTAAATAGTACATAAACATTAATTATGTTAACAATTCAAATTGAGGAACTTTTAAGGTTTAGTGATTTAGAGAATTTGGTCATAACTATTACATTACATCCCAAATATTAAAGAGTAGACGGTTCTACACAGTATACATGTTTTCATTAAATAAAAACTCATTAAAGAAAAAAATAATTCAATTCATGATATAAATCTTCTTGAATTATTATTTTCTCTTACACTTCTTTATACCTTGTTAAAAAGTTTTTAAAAAACAGGGGATAAGCATAAAAATCTCAGTAAGGGTTATAATATAAAGAAACAAAACATTTTCCCATCAATATATACAAAACATAAGTGATTTATCATTCTTCATAAAATCATAATATTTAGGAATATCACATTAAAATCCAAAATTTTAAAGGTAACTTGTGGCTTATATATCATACATACATTGTAGTTTTCACAGCTACATAGGGAGTTACGTTGGAATACCCATCACAGTATATTCCGTAAATATCTTAGGATAATCATTATCTTACACCTCCATCATGTTACCCAATGCATTAGAGAGCTATTGTAGGCTATCACTCCATAGGATTATCACAGAACCACCCATAGACATACACAATTCTCTAGATCCATAATGTAATCATTACACAAAAATCAACCATAAAGAATGATAGCAGTTCCACATAGGAATAACAAGAAAAATTTCATCATATTGAAAAAATAAATCCATTCCAAAAATTATTTTCAAAACTAAAATATGTTAAAATAATATATATATTGTATTTATTTTCCTTTTAAAACAATTTAGACTTGTTAAGGAATCCAATGATCAAATAATGCTAGTGGCGGTGGAAAAGTCTATGTCACCACATATGTTAAAAAGAAACTTTATTTTTGTCATTTAGTAAAACGATTCATAGATAAAAGATTACGTTTGAATGAAATTAAATGTAAACTGGGTTTAAACACTGTATGAAGGAATGTTTTGTATAAATCAAGGTATTCCTCAATGAATGTATATTTAGACGAAGTCCCTTATAGAATTTTTTTAGCCCAATGACGTCACATTAATATTCAAAAAATGAATTGATAGGAGAGAAAATGTTCCCTCATCACTATAACATAAAATTTAAAATAAAAAGGATTTATAAGTAAATAGAAAATATTATAAAATGTAAATTAAAATACATAACATAAGGAACAATTTAACTAAAATAGGATGGGGAAGGATTACCATATAAAGACCGTGTCATTACTTTAATCATAAACCAATGAAGTAAATATGTGTGAAAAATATAAATACACCAAATAAGTAGATATTAAATGTTAAAAAACAAAATACATTCCCATATATTCTTAGCACGACATAATCATGATGTACAAGATTAACCCAATGAATGGAAATTGGGTTTAGAAGTTCCCTTACCTTATGTCTGACTTAACTCATTCGTTCTTTAATCTCTTAATTAATTAACCAAAGTTTATTTTTAATTTATTAATAATTATTTTCATGTTTATTATTCCATTTATATCACTTATTACCATGTTATAAACAATACAAAATTATTTACGTCAATAACGGTCATTTTGTCGATATTTGGTACTTGAGTCAAAAATGAACTTCTTATAATTACAAGTTTTTCTTGTAGTCAAATTTTCTTTATCTCTAGAATTTTATTAATGATTTATATATAATATATATCAAATATATCCTATTTATAATTTTATATATCGATTTACAATAGTACATAAAATTTGGAGATATGAAATGAAATGCATCGTTCATGGAGACGGTAATCCATACGTACGCATTAATGGTACTGCGATTTCACTTTCATATTTAATGGTATGAAAACATAATTATAAATAGTTATATTATAACTATACTATAACATAATATATAATTTAACTAAATCCATTATTTATATGTTCCATGTATTGCATGAATGAGTCATATCACATTGAGGGTGTGGTTGTCCACACATCCTCAAATGAAATTGTCGTATTTATCCATTATTTAAACCATAATGGTATGATATAAATGAAGAGTATATAATAATAGATAGATTATAAAAATAATATATATTACTTATAAATATTTTTCCATAATAGTCATCACCATGAGAGTTAGATTGAGAAATTTGAACAATCTTCCTTTCGTGAGGGAGTAGTTTTCCATCCACAGAAACAATATGTTTGTTTCCATTAGATGGATGGGTGTGGAAGTGAAGTTTGAATAATTCTCATAAAAAAATCCTAGTATATTGAGTATTATGGTATTTTTATATAATAATGGAATAAAAAGTGTTTAGGGGGTTGGATATTGAAAATAAAAGAAAAGAACTTGAGATAAGATGTTACCTTTAAATTGGGTATCTCCCTTTGGTTTGAACCGAAATGATTTTATGAATTTCCTTATGACTAGGGGAAGGATTCTAGGTGAAATAGAGGGATTTTGGGAGCTTATTGGAGTAGTTTAGGTAAGAGACAAGGGGCCTAAGATGTGTGAGTAATGGGTTAGAGGTGGGGTCCTTTAATAAGAGGGAGGAAGGTCCCTTTAAGAATGTTTAAAAGTATTATATTATTTTAGAAATGAATTTTAGATTAAAAAGGACCAAAACTCATTAAAATAAAATATAAGATGATTATAATTCGAAATAAAATCATATAATAATAATTGGAGTGGTTTTGGATATTTTTAATCCTTATATTTTTTTATTTAACCCTTTGTTATCTTTTTTAACTTTTACTCTATCTTCTTGCAAATTTATACTATATGGTTAATATATTTACTATAAATTTCCAAGAGACCCAAAATGGATCATTAATGACATTTTTAACATTTTATATGTCATTTGGAAGAGTCATTTATTTTTACAAATATTTTATAATTTAATAAAATATTAATTGATAAAAAAACTCAATTTTGTCAATTTTTATACTATTTATATCATGACTTTTTAAAACTCCATAACAACTTGATCAGTTCAAAAAAACGTAATTAATTAAAACATAATAAGTCATAATTATCCATAAAAATTGTGGATGACATGAATAGTTTCCAAATTAATTTATTTTAATATTTATAATCTCTTTTTTAAAACAATAATTAATGAAGTAATCATAACATAATCATTGTGTCCTAAATAAATTAATTTTTTTGAGGTATAAAAATTATAAATAAAATACCATTATGTTGGAAACATTTTTTTATCTTTCTAATGAATATTTAGAGTCTAATAGATTTTTTATATAACCCTATATAATTTTCTAAAAAATGTTTATGTTTATGTTTCATTTTTATTAAAATTAAATAAATTTTTATAAAGTGTCAGTTTCACTTACAAGTGGACCCATGGGATCCCAAAATCGAAAAAAGTATTCCAATTGTTAGACATGTATCATCCATTAGGGTTAGGACACGTGTTATAGTTATTTAATATTATTATAATATTATATTTTACACTTATTTACTAGATTTACGTTTTAACCATAGAAAATAAAATATTTACTGAAATTAATATTCATAATATCTACAAATAAAAGATACCTATTTAAAAAATTTAGACCACATAATTATAAATATTGAATCCATTTATCCAAATTCAATGAACATAAGTTGAAAAAAATAATTTAAAACTAAATCCCATTGTCAAAACCAAAAAAAAAAGTTTTCAGAAATAATAACAATCAAATGATTGACATTTTTTATGTCCATTTTCAAAGTGAAAATACAAATATTGATTAAAACTGGATTAAATGGAAAAAATATAATCCAATTACACTTTAAACACAATAAAAATAATAATCTATCTTTGTAAATTAATTATATTAAAATTCATTTTTTTAATTAAAAATGATGTATTTTTCACCATTCAAAAAAATAGAACTTTATGAAAAAAAATATCAAAAGGTTAACTAATGTAAATTTATAGGTCCGACTTATAAATAAAAAGTTTATTTTTCTCAGATAAAACATATAAAAGTGACAACAATTTGATTTAAAATAGATTCTCAATCAAAAGGTGGTAAAATGACCTTTTAAAAATATTAGTGTTTTCCATGATTAAAAACTAGATTCAATATCATTTGAAGCCTCATAAATTTTTTTTTGGAAAACTATAAAGACATTAAACAAACTTGTATAATCATATTGTATTAGTTCCTTTAATTCCCACCAATATAATGTGTAGGTGTTAACTACCATTTAATATAATATAATATTGTTGTTTTTTAGTATGACTCGACCTTCTGTGTAGCATGAGATTTCGGTGAAACCCATTATTTTGTGTTGTGTATGCTATCAGACATAGAATCCACTTGAAATTAAAATAAATATTTCTCTCAAAAATATTAATAAATATCGTAATTTTATATTATTTATTTACCTGGGATCTTACATCCTTCCCCCTTCGGGGAATTGTGTCTTTGCAATTTTAAAATTGTCCTCTGAAACATCATTAAAAGTCCCACATTAAAAAATAGTTAATAAAACTATGACATTGAAATAATGATAATCTCAAAGGACACCCGAGATAACCCATACTAGAATTCCATATAGGTAAACATGGATATGGAATATAAACTAAGTGTCATGTTCTGATTGAGAGTGATAGATAACACGATGAAAATACTGATAACTACAAGAAAAAAAATTGTGATAGGTGAAATAGTATTTGATTCCCCTATATGAAATGTAAACTGACGATGTTTTTTTGTTTTATGTTCCATTTAGTAAATTTGGATAATTTAGTTACGATGTTGAATAATGACATAAGGTAATATACATAATTCCACAGTGTAGTTTTTATCGTATATTAAGTTTCTACCAAAGTATCATATTTTCTATAAATATTGAGTATTCATGATGACTTGGTCACACCTAATGTTCTAGAATCAACTTCTAGCGAACCACATAATCCAAAAAATATAAAAAATATATTTCCCATGTATTTAGAAACTAGGAAAAACAAAAAATGTTAGTACAAGGTCATATAATCCACAAAAGGATAATCTTTTATGAAAATATATACTACTCTTAATCACTACAATAGAAAAAATAATACCCAAAGATCAACAAGGACCATTAAATATGCAAAAATCCTTAAAATAATTCAAAATACTCCAATGTAATATAGAAACCCAAAACACAAAAGTATTTAATCACATAGTCTTCCATGGTAAATATTAACATTTATCTCTAAATTATATCAACTACTCTTTAATTATAATACTAAAAAGTAATTAAAAGGATCACATATTCTCAATGTTCGGACAATCATTTACATAACTAACCAAAATTTCTATAAGTTCACAATAAAAACACAGATTCTTCGAAAATAAAATTTCAACCATTATTCCACAAATTAAATCACATAGAATTTTTTTCTCCTTAAGAATATTTTATTCCAAAAACATAAAAAAATTCCAGTATAACCTTTACCAGGTAATCACCAAATCATTTTCTTATACTAAGCATATCTATTTGATAAAACATAAGTTCCCAAAATAATCTTATTCTTGATCCATAAAATAATTTATCTAAAAATAATAATTCATACTAACTAGTGGATTCACATAGGCCAGTGGTAGGTGATGATCCTTTGTCTCCCTTCGGTTGTGGGTTCGATTCCTGCAGCCTTGCTGGACGCGATGGGTTGTCTCCCATCTTGCATGTTGTCTCTTTTTATAAAACTCAATAATTACCATAACATGAATCAACCACAATGGTTTTCTTATAAAACATCATTCATCACAACTCATAATGACCTCAATATATTAATTCACGAAGTATTTTATATATTTACATTTTCTACCAACATAAATTAACACTACTCCCAAAGAAAGAACAGTGTACCTTGATCATAATGTCCATATGGTTTCATCTCTCTCTTGATCATGCATATTGATGTTCCATGCATTAATAGAATGATTTATATATCCTTAAAAATCATTTGCTTACTTTATCGAAAAACACCTCATACAATATGGGTCATATAGGAGTTCACTGAAAAATAGTGTCAGAAAATAATCTTTTATGAAATATAATTTCAAAACGTCTAATAAAACATTATTTTTATAAAATAGTCGAACTGAGTTTGAGATGAAGCATTCAATCAATGTTCCTTTTAAAATACTATAAGTATGTGATGAATGAATATAAATTAAAAGAAAATCTAAATTGATTGTGTAAGTCTCTCCTTCATCAACACCATTTTCAAAATCATAATATGCTTCAAAATCATGTGATAAGGAATAATATTTGAAAATTCTTCGATAATATTTAACTTTCTAAAAAATATGATAATATTTAGAAACATGGATTTTATTAAATACAACGCCTGATCCAAAATGGTATCATGGTATAGCGGAGGTATTTTATATCTCAAACAATTTCTTGGAAGTGGGTTGTATGTTAGAAAATTCTTTTGAAACGTCTGGACATGAATTTTCAATAATTATTGCAAGATCATTTGTAGGAAGAGATAGGAATTCCATTGGAGATCCTCTTATTTCCATTTGTAACAGATAATCCTTTATCTGAAAAAGATATAAAATAAATATTTAACACCAAGAGTAGTCATAAAGACTAACCATGATCCTAAATAAACTCATAATCCCTAAATTTTTCTAAACTAACCACTGATACAAACTATAAGAGCCTAGCCTTAAAAATTTCATAATCATGAATTACATTAATAATTCACATTGATGGTCTTTTCAGGTTTAGAGTTGTAGAGAATTAGGTCATAACAATTACATTATATCCCAAATTTTATAATGTAGAAACTTCTACTCAGTGACCTTTTATTCATAAAATAGAAGTTCTTAAAAGAAAACAATAATTCTTTTCTTGATATAAATCTTCTAGAATTCGACCTTTCTTTTTCCATTCATATACCCTATTAAAAATCATTTCATAAAACATGGGATGAGCATAAAAAGATTAGTAAATCGTATAAAATATATAATTAAATTAGTATCCAATCAATAAATACAATAAATAATATCATTAACATTCCTCATTAAATCATAGGATTTATGAATAAAAATACAAATCATAAATCATAAAGTAACATGTTGAATCCATATCATATTTACATTGTAGCTTTCACAGGTTTGTTGGGATTTATGCTGGAATACCAATCACATTATATTCACAAAATCTATTAAGAGAAACATTAATGTTTACCTCTATCAAGATACCCAATTCATTGAAGAGATATATCATGCTCACTCTCCCTAGGTTTATCATGAAGCAAACTGTAAATATAAACAATTACCAAGATCCATAACTTAGTCATAACCCATAAAATAAGCATAAGGGAAATAAAACATTTCCACATTTAAAAAAAGGTTAAAATTTCAATATTTTGACATAATCAATCCATTAACAAAACCATTTTCAATACATAATGATGTAAAAAATATGTATGGTATTTATTTTCATTTTAAAATCATGATTTCTTATTGAAGATGTGAAAGATCAAATAATGATCATGGTGGTAGAAAGGCCATTTTCAATACGTTTGTTAATAATGAACATTATTTTTTTTATTTACTAAAACACTATGTAGATAAAATATTGTATTTGAATGAAATTAAAATTAAATGGGGTTTAAACACCATATACTGAAATAGAATGTATGAATCAAAGTCTGCCTCATTGAAAAAAGATTGACACGATGTCCCTAATGAAAATTCGGCAGCCTAATGGCATCACATTAATATAAATAAAATGCGTTGATGGGGTTGAAAAGGGTCTCTCATTACTTGGAAATAATATTTACTATAATAAATATATAATATAACATATATAGACAAATGAAAATTGTTATTTAAAGACATTACTTAAAGAAGACATTGACTAAAATTGGAGGGTGAAAAGTTCCCATTCATAGATCATATCATTACATTAAGGATTATACAATGAAATAATTATGTGGGAAAATATAAATACACCTAATATAAGTAGTTATTATGAGCAAATCAATACGATTTCATTCACACATATTCATAGCATGGCATAATCAAGAATTAGTAGATTTACCCAAAGAATAGAAATTAGGTAAACAAGTTCCCTTACCTCATGTCTGACTGGACTCGTTCATTCATTAGTCTCATGAATAATAAAGTAATGTTAATTTATACTTTATTAAGAATAATTTTCATGTTTATTATTCTTTTTATATCACTTATTACAATGTTTTAAAAATTACTTATTTTATTTGAATTAGTAATGCTAATATTCATGATATTTGGTACTCGAGTCCAAAATGAACTTATAATTACAAGTTGTTCATGTGGTAAAAATTAAATTATGTCCAGAATGATATTCAGGATTTAGATATCTTATATATCATATATATCCGGTATATATATATATGTGTATTTATAATAGTATATAACATTTGGAGAAAAGAAATGAAATGCACCGTTTATGGAGACAGTAAGTAGTACGTACGCATGAACGCTACATTCCGATCTATTATGTATTTAATGGAATGAAAACATAATGATACATATGTATATTATAATTCCTGTATAATATCATTAACTCCATCCTTTAAAAATTCCACATATGGCATGGATGAGTCATATCATTTTGAGGGGGTGGTAGTCCACACTTTGTCAAATGAAAATATTATATTTACGCAAAATGGAAACAATAAAAGTGTGGTATAAATGATAAATTCTGAACAATATAGATAATATCAATATAATATATATAACATATAAATATAGTTCTATCATGATTTCGACCATGATAGGTGGTAGGAGACATTTGTACAATCACCATTTTGTGAGACAATAGTTCTTTGTCCACATAATCAATATGTTCGTATTTATTAAAAGAAGGTGTGTGGAAGTGTAGTTAAAATAATTATCATAATAACATGCTATTATATTTTGGATATTTTTTTTAAAAATAATGGAATAAAGGGAGTTTTTGTGAATGTAGAATGAAAAAAACAACTTGAGAGGCGAGGTTACCATCAAATCAGGTAACTCTTTTTGGTTTAAACCCAAAATATTTCATGAATTTCATTCTGCCTAATGTAAGGAATCTAAAAGTGGAGGGTTGATGGGAGATTCTTGTTAAAATTTTTGGATGATCCATGGGTCTTGAGTTGTTTGAGTAATGAGTTAGAGGTGGTGTCCTTTTATAAGAAGGAGGAGGGGCTCTTTAAGAATGTTTGAAAGTATTATTTTATTATAAAAATTATTTTCATTTTCGAAAGATCCAAAACATATTAAATTATAATATAATATGAATATAATTCTAAACTAAATAATTAAATAATAATTTTATAGGTTTTTTATATGTTATAATGCTTATATTTTTTATTTAGCGCTTTGTTAACTTATATAACTTTTACCATGTCTTCTTGAATATTCATACTATATGGTTATCATATTTACTATAAAATTCCATGTGGCTAAAAATAGATCAATAATGAAATTTGAAACACCATATATCTCATTTGGAAGAATTTTAGATTTTTATGACTATTTTATTTTTTAATAAAATATTAATTCATTTAAAAACTCCATTCTATCAATTTTATACTATTCATATCATGACTTTCTAAAATTCCATAACAACTTGATCAATTCGATGATACATCATTAAGACAATTATATCAAGTCATAAGCATCCATAAAATTCATAGATGAGATAAAAAATTTCAAAAAAAAGTATTTTAATATTTATAATCTAATTTATTTAAAAAAATTATTAATGAGGTAATCAACACATCATTATTGTGTTATAAATAAATTTATTTATATTATGTCTAAAAATAATAAATAAAATTAATGGATGTATTAAATATTTATATATTTCTAGTGAATATATATAGTTGAAATAAAAAATTATATTACCCAATATAGAAATTGTTTTACTAAACGATATATACTTATGTAACATTTTCTTTTGCATTAAATTAATTTCTATATTGTGTCTTTTTCATTTTCAGTGGCTCCATGGGGTCCCAAAAATGACCCAAGTATGTCCGTGGTCAGAAATGTATCATCTAATACTGTTAAGACATGTGTTAGGATAATTTAATATTTTTATAATACTTTATTTTATCATTATTTACCATATTTACCTTTTAAACATGGTAAATAAAATATTTATTGATGTTTATATTCATAATGTATAAAAATAAAAGTTACATTTTTACACAATTAAGAACCCATGATTTGAAATAAATAATCCATTTTTCCAAATTCGAAATAAATAAGTTGTAAAAATTCAATTAAAAGTAATTCTTATTGTCAAAAACAAAAAACATGTTTTTAAGAAATAATAACTATCATAAGATTGAAATTTTTTTATGTCCAATTTCAAAGTGAATTACTTCTAATGACCAAAATTAAATTAAATGGTGAAAATATAATTCAATTTCACTTTAAAACTAATAAAAATAATAATATAACTCTATAAATAAATTATATTAAACATCAGTTTTGAATTAAAATTGTATTATTTTTAACTATTCATAAAAATGAACTTTATCAGAAAAATAAAAAAAAATTAGCCAAATTAAATTTTGATGTCCCATTTTTAAAGAAGAAGAATATTTTTTCAAATAAAAAAAATAACCGGGGAAAAAACTAAATTTAAAAGTGGTTCTCCATCATATAGAGGAAAAATTACCTTTTTAAAATATTAGAGTTTTTCAGGCTGAAAAATGAAATTCATTATCCTTTTAAGACTCAAAATTTTACTGGATAACAATAAATACCTTTAAAAACATTTATAATCATATTGTAGTTAGTTTTTTTCATTCATGAAAATATAATGGCAATGCATTATCTACCATTTAAAATAATATTATATTATTATTTTTCAGTATGACTCAGCCTTATTGCAACACGAGATTTCAGAGTAAACCATTGTTGCATGTTGAGTACACTATCGGAAATAACATCCCCTTAAAAGTAAAATTAATATTTAATTCACAAATATTAAAAAAATATGATAATTACATATTCTTTATTTACCTTGGATGTTACAGAATTAGCATTATGTAACAATTCTTAATAGTTTGTCAAATGAGAATGTTACCATTCACCATTTAATATTAGATAATTCACTATTTACACATATCACATGTACCTCATTTATTTAGGTTTGTCAATTATTAACCCCATTGGAACATAAAGAACATCATTTCATCAAGCACAATAAATTAACATGATACCTCTTACCCAAATATCACATTGATTTATCAATTAATTAATCTACTCAAAAAAATTAATAATTAAATTATTAGCCTTCAGATAAAACACCTTAATTAATTCCCCAATTAATTAAGCACATCAAACATTTAAATTAAACCAACCATAAATATAATACCCCAGCCTTAAACCTTACTTAATATTGAATTAAATGAATAATTCACATTGAGGATCTTTTCAGGTTTAGAGTTTTAGAGAATTAGAACATAACTATTACATCTTAAAAGATTACAAAGTAGACACTTCTACTAAGTCTCCATAAAATAAAAACTCTTAAAAAGAAAGATGTCTAGATTCCATGTTTTAGATAGCATGAAATTCCCTTGATCCCATCCTTGACCTTATTCCACTTTAAGTCCTGTGAAAAACATTTCGAAAAACTTGGGGTGAGTATAAAAAGCTCAGTAAGGGATACAAAAAGAATGAAAACTGTTAGTTTTTTAAACATCAAGTAAACCATGTATACTATATCAAAGTAATACCTTCACCTTCATGAAGTAGTAAAAAAAATCTTCACTAAATAAAGTATCATTACTTACCTTTTTGTAACCAAATGATTACCATAAAACCCATATAAAGAACACATAGAATATATAAAGTTAACTTGGGACATAAACATACTTAAGTGGAATAACCATACGGTTGACTTCCACACATATCACTTAATGGAATAGACATACGGCCAATTTCCATACATACTTAATGGAATAGCCATACGGCCGACTTCCATACCCAATGCATTGGAGGTTATAACGTAACCACCCGTCCTGGTATTCACGACACCACCCGTCATATGGTTTATAACGTAACCACCCGTTAAAATGTCCAAGTACCAATATAAAATCATAAAACATAAAACCAATATAAAGGAATGACAACATTTCCACATTTCAATCGTAATATAACATAAATATATTGACATAATATAATCCTTTATCAAAACCATTTTCAATACCAAAATACATAAAAGAGTATATGGTATTTATTTTATTCTGAAAACAATACGGCTTGTTGAGAAATCCAAAGATCAAATAATACTCGCGGCGGCGGAAAAAGGTCGTTGTCACCGCGTACGTTAAAAAAACATTCCTTTTTGTCATTTTGTAAAATGCTTCGTAGAAAAAGATTCCTTTTGTATAAAAGTAAAATTCAAAGGGGTTTATATACCGTATAAAATAAAGTTTTTTATAAAACGAAATATGCCTCAATGAAAGGAGATTGAGACGAAGTCCATTACATTGGGTCCGACTTGACTCGATCGTTCTTTAACGTCCTGAATAATAAACTTGAGTTAATTTATACTTGATTAAGAACCTTTTTAAAGTTCATTATTCTTTTTATATCACATATTGCCATGTTATAAACATTATGTAACCATTTAAGTTAATAATGTTTGTTTTGTCAATATTTGGTTCTTAAGTCGAAAGTTGACTTCTTACAATTACATGTTGTTCATTTGGTCAAAAGTTCTTTATATCCAGAATGAAATTCCTGATTTGGATATAATATGTATCATATATATCCAGCATATACATGTATTTATAATATTACATAATTATTTAGAGGTACAAAATGAAATTCACCGTTCATGGAGACGGTAAGCCGTACGTACGCATGAACGCTACTTTCATTTCTTTGTCATATTAGTGGAATTAAAACTAAATGAGAGGTATGTATATTTTAATTCCAGAATTATATTCATCATTTAGATATATCATTAATTATATATATACATTATATACATGTAATTTTAATAGTACATTACATTTGGGGATAAGAAATGAAATGCACCGTTCATGGAGACGGTAAGCCGTACGTACGCATGAACGCTACTTTCATTTCTATCTCATACTTTAATGGAAAGAAGTAATAATGATATAGAGGTATATTATAATTCCAGTATAACATCATATATAATAACATTAAATCCATCCTTTACACGTCCCACATATGGAATTAACGAATCACATCACTTTTAGGGGGCGGTAGTCCGCACTTCCTTAAATGAAGATATCGTGTTTACCCATAATGGAAACCATAAAGGTATTACAAAAAGAAAAATACAGAAGATTCAAGAAAACATAAACATATTATACATCATATTTAAAAATAGTGACATCATAATGGCTACCCTTGAAGGTGTTAAATGAGTATTGAACAATCATCGTTTTGGGAGGCAGAATTTCGCCATCCACGGAAACCGTATGTTCTTTATCCATTTGATGTAGTTGTGTGAGAGTGTATCTCAAATAAATATTATAACAACATCCTAGTATATTGAATATACTGGTGTTGTTACAAAAGAAGTAAATAAAAATAGTTTAGAGGGTTGGAGAAGTAAAAATAAAACAAATGAACAAGAGAGAATGAATTACCTTTAAAAGTGTAACTCCATTTTGATTTGAGCCTAAAGGCTTCCTTTGAAAGGATTATGCCCAAATGGAATCCTCTAGGATGAGGATAGGGATGTGGAGAGAGTAATTGGGCAGGGGTTGGCCGAGCCAAAGGCTTGAGAAGTGTGTGAAATGGGGTAGAGGTGGGGGCCTTTTATAAGAGGAGAGGAGGGGCACTTTTGGAAAGTAAAGAAATATTACTTTATTTGAAAATGTGTTTCGGTTTTAAAAGATCCCACATTGATATAATTCGTGGATAAGGTGATAAGGGTTCGAAATCCACTCATCCAATTGGTTTTGGACATGTTTAGTTCATAGATTTTACATAATGTTTCCATTTTATTTAAATCTTCAAATAATGATGTCATCGCTGCATCATTATTATGTCATAAATAATTTAATTTATTTAATGTCTAAAAATCATAAAAAAAATACTATGATGTAGGAAATATTTGTATCTTTCCAATGACTATTTATAATCAAAATTTGGACTTGTATAACCCCACTCAAAAATTATTTTAGTACAACAATTTATGATAGTGTCATTTTCACTTTAACATTAAATAAAAATATATTAATGTCATTTTCCAACTAAAGTGGCTCCATGGGGTCCCCAAGTTGTCCCATGTCTTGTCGTGGTCGGCCATGACTCATCCAATAGGTGTAGGACAAGTGTCATGGTGTTTTCACATTCTTATAATACCATTTTTACCTTAAACTACACTAATTACCTCTAATCGCGATTAATGAAAAAAAGTTACTATTCACCAAAAAATTATTTTAATCTCATTCAACCACATTTTACTTCTTAATGACAACCATGTTTGTCGGATTTTCAAAATTCAATACACATTAGTGGTAAACTTTCATTTAACTGAAAAATCAGTTTGCTTGATTACCACTTAGTGGTTTCACTATTCATCAAAAATTGAAGTTTTTCAGAAAATTACCAAAAATTCACCCTAAGCTATATTTGATATTCCAAATTCAAAAATGAAGTCCATTTTACAAAATTTAAAACATATAAGTCAAATTAATTAATTTAATAATTAATTCCCGCTGTCATGACAAATAGCGTGTTTTTGTGAAACAATAAGTATCAAAAGATTTACACCAGTTTAAGTCCAATTTCAAAGTGAAATTGATTCCAATGACCACCATTGGATAAACTGGTAAAAATATTTTCTAATTTCACTTTAAAACCAATTAAAATAATAATCTAATCATATAAATAATTTAGATTAAAAAGTGGTTTTGAATTAAAATACAACATTTTACACTATTCATAAAAAAATGAACTTTATCAGAAAGGTACCAAAAATTTACACAAAGTAAATTTTGATGTCCCGATTCTAAAGAAGAGTTATATTTGGTCCAAAATAAAGTATAAGATTGATAAAAACTATATTTAATGACGGTTCACCATTAAAAGGTGATAAGTGAACCTTTAGTGAAAATTAGAGTATATATGCCCTAAAATTGAACTCTTTCCGTATTTTAAGCCTTTATCTTTTATTGGGTAAATGTATAAACATTTAAAAACATATCTAATAATATTTTAGTAATTTCTATCCATTCCCGCCAGTACAACTGCTACTTGTTAACTAACATTTAAAATAATATTATTTTATTACTTGTGTGCAACGTAAGTTTTCAAAGAAACTCATCGTTGCGTACCAAGTACGCTATTGAACGTAGAAACCCCTTTTAATTAAAATTAATATTTAATTCGTAAATATTAATAAATATGAAAATTCTTTATTCTTTATTTACCTGGGATGTTACATCCTTCCCCCCTTTTGGGAATTGCGTCCTCGCAATTTTATTCACTTATCAAAATAAGTGGGGGTATTTATCCCTCATAGCATTTTCAGATTCCCACGTTGCCTCTTCAATCACATGGTTTTTTCACAAAACCTTTACCTGATGAATCACCTTATTCCGTAACACTTTCTCCCTGTGGTCAAGAATATGGACTAGTTGTTCTTCATAAGATAGGTTCTCTTCCAGCTCAACTACCTCTGGACTCAAAACATGAGATGGATCTGGCATATATTTTCTCAACATTGAAACATGAAAAAGATTGTGTACCTGAGATATACTCGGAGGTAAAGCCACCCGGTATGCAACTGATCCAACTCTCTCCAGAATTTCATATGGTCCAATAATCCTTGGACTCAACATTCCTATCTTACCAAATTTCATCACACTTTTCCAAGGAGAAACCTTGAGAAAAACATGATCACCTACCTCGAAATATAGATCCTTCCTCTGGTTATCCACATAACTCTTCTGCCTGCTCTGAGCTGTTCTCATGTGCTTCTGAATCAACTGAACTTTTTCTGCCATCTCTTCTACCAATTCTGGTCCCATCAACTTCCTTTCACCAACTTCATCCCTGAAAGCTGGAGTTCGACACCGCTTCCCATATAATTCCTAAAATGGTTCCATCTGTATACTGGAATGAAAACTGTTATTATACGAAAACTCATCCAAAGAAAGATGTTGGTCCCAACTTCCCTGATAATCCATATAACAAGCTCGTAGCATATCCTCCAATGTCTGAATTATTCGTTCTGACTGCCCATCTGATTGAGGATGAAAAGCTGTACTAAAATTTAATTCAGTACCCAACGACTTCTAAAGGCCTTTCCAAAAGTTAGAATTAAACCTAGGATCACGATCCGATACCATGGAGAGAGGAACTCCATGTAACCTGACTATCTCTTTAAGATACAAACGTGAAAGTTGATCAAGAGAGAAAGTATCTCGTATAGAAAGGAAATGAGCAGATTTGGTCAAGCGATCAACAATAACCCAGATTTCATTATTACCTCGAGATGTCCTCGGTAATCCCACAACAAAGTCCATGGATATGTTTTCCCATTTCCACTCTGGCACAGGTAAAGGCTGAAGCATCCCTTTCGGTAACTGCCGCTCTGCTTTAACCTGTTGACATGTCAAACACTTCTCAGTAAAATCAGCAATATCTCTTTTCATTCCATCCCACCAGTAATACTCCCGCAGATCTCTGTACATCTTAGTACTGCCCGGATGAACTGAAAACGGGGAACTATGAGCCTCACATAACAACTCATTCTTCAACTGTGAATCACAAGGCACACATAACCTCTTCCCAAACCTCAAAACACAAACACAAACTTATGCAAGAACTCATGGAAAATTTTATTCATAAGGTCCATGAATATAGTAGGTGTATTGGTTAACCCAAAAGGCATAACTACAAATTCATAATGGTTATATCTAGTACGGAACGTAGTCTTTGGAACGTCTGCTTCTTTTACTTTCAACTGATGGTACCCCGACCACAAGTCAATCTTTGAAAAATACTGAGCTCCCTGGTGCTGATACCACTTCATTCGATGGCCCAACATCTGCTGAAGTTGTTGCAAATGATTTTACCACCACTTTCTTCTTGTAGTCTAGCTGCATTCCCCTAGTTGAGTTCTTCGTTGGAAACTCGTTTGCATAATGACCCATTTCATTACACTTAAAACATCTTACCGTTGGCTTTTCATTTCCTGCTTGATCATCTTCCTTACAGTTACGATCAATATGACCAGACTTACCACACCGAAAGCACTTACCAGACTTGGATAAACATTCTCCAGGATGCATTTTACCACACTTCTCACAGGATGGATATTTTGTTTTCTTACCTCCTTGCTTCTTTGATGAATTCTTCCCCTTTGCCTGCCAACTAGACCTCGTATTCTGTTGTTTGTCATAGAACACCTGATCATCGGCAAACTCCATTTCCACCTTCTCCGTACATCGAACAAGTTTTTCATAACTTTTGAACTCACGAGAAGTTAAAGCCCTACGATACTTTGGCTTTAACCCTGAGTAAAAACGGTTTATTTTACTATCAAGATCTCGTATGAAGTTTGGAGCATACCTTGCCAATCGAGTGAACTCTTCTTCATAAGCAGCCACTGAATCATCCTCCTGCCTCAATTCTAGGAACTGCTTTTCCATCCTAAGACGAACCACCTTAGGAAAATATTTCTCAAGAAACATACCTTTGAATTCATCCCAGTGAATATCCTCAATCTCATCACTATCCCTTATATTTTTCACCATCGACCACCACTGATCAGTTTCACCTTCAAAACTGTAAACAGAAAGACTAACCTTTTGATGTTCTGAACACCCCATGACATCAAAAATCTTCTCCAGTGCTTTAATCCACCCTTCAGCTTACACATGGTCAGATGATCCTCTGAATGATGGGGGATGTTGCCTCATGAAATGTTCCACCACTGACATGTTCCTCTGTGGTTGATCTGGCTGATCTCGTGCATGTATACCACCACCATTTATAGCATGATTCAACTGTGCCATCACTGCAACAAACTGTTCAGTTCCGATTCCGACCATCTCAGGTTGATGATTTGGAAGGTTATCTTCCTCCTGATGTCGTCCCAACATAGCTGCTTTGTTTCCTCTGCGGAAAACCATTCTGAACACAAAAATATCTTAGGCGAAGCAACATGGTAATCCGTAAATGCTATATCATTTCAATCATATTATAATTTAACACTTTTCTAACTCCTAAAGTTGTCTAAACCGACCTTTGATACCAACTATAAGGCCCCAGCCTTAAACCTTACTTAATATTGAATTAAATGAATAATTCACATTGAGGATCTTTTCAGGTTTAGAGTTATAGAGAATTAGAACATAACTATTACATCTTAAAAGATTACAAAGTAGACACTTCTACTAAGTCTCCATAAAATAAAAACTCTTAAAAAGAAAGATGTCTAGATTCCATGTTTTAGATAGCATGAAATTTCCTTGATGCCATCCTTGACCTTATTCCACTTTAAGTCCTGTGAAAAACATTTCAAAAAACATGGGGTGAGCATAAAAGGTTCAGTAAGGGATATAAAAAGAATGGAAACTATTAGTTTTTCAAACATCAAGTAAACCATGTATACTATATCAATGTAATACCTTCACCTTCATGAAGTAGTAAAAAAAATCTTCACTGAATAAAGTATCATTACTTACCTTTTTGTAACCAAAGGATTACCATAAAACCCATATAAAGAACACATAGAATATATAAAGTTAACTTGGGACATAAACATACTTAAGTGGAATAACCATACAGTTGACTTCCACACATATCACTTAATGGAATAGCCATACGGCCAATTTCCATACATACTTAATGGAATAGCCATACGGCCGACTTCCATACCCAATGCATTGGAGGTTATAACGTAACCACCCGTCCTGGTATTCACGGCACCACCCGTCATATGGTTTATAACGTAACCACCCGTTAAAATGTCCAAGTACCAATATAAAATCATAAAACATAAAACCAATATAAAGGAATGATAACATTTCCACATTTCAATCGTAATATAACATAAATATATTGACATAATAGAATCCTTTATCCAAACCATTTTCAATACCAAAATACATAAAAGAGTATATGGTATTTATTTTATTCTAAAAACAATACGGCTTGTTGAGAAAGCCAAAGATCAAATAATACTCGCCGCGGTGGAAAAAGGTCGTTGTCTCCGAGTACGTTAAAAAAACATTCCTTTTTGTCATTTTGTAAAATGATTAGTAGAAAAAGATTCCTTTTGTATAAAAGTAAAAGTCAAAGGGGTTTATACACCGTATAAAATAATGTTTTGTATAAAACGAAATATGCCTCAATGAAAGGAGATTGAGACGAAGTCGCTTACCTTGGGTCCGACTTGACTCGATCGTTCTTTAACGTCCTGAATAATAAACTTCAGTTAATTTATACTTGATTAAGAACCTTTTTAAAGTTAATTATTCTTTTTATATCACTTATTTCCATGTTATAAACATTATGTAACCATTTAAGTTAATAATGTTTGTTTTGTCAATATTTGGTTCTTAAGTCGAAAGTTGACTTCTTACAATTACATGTTGTTCATGTGGTCAAAAGTTCTTTATATCCAGAATGAAATTCCTCATTTGGATATAATATGTATCATATATATCCAGCATATACATGTATTTATAATATTACATAATTATTTAGAGATAATAAATGAAATGCACCGTTCATGGAGACGGTAAGCCGTACGTACGCATGAACGCTACTTTCATTTCTTTGTCATATTAGTGGAATTAAAACTAAATGAGAGGTATGTATATTTTAATTCCAGAATTATATTTATCATTTAGATATATCATTAATTATATATATACATTATATACATGTAATTTTAATAGTACATTACACTTGGGGATAAAAAATGAAATGCACCGTTCATGGAGACGGTAAGCCGTACGTACGCATGAACGCTACTTTCATTTCTATCTCATACATTAATGGAACGAAATAATAATGATATAGAGGTATATTATAATTCAAGTATAACATCATATATAATAACTTTAAATCCATCCTTTACACATCCCACATATGGCATTAACGAATCACATCACTTTTAGGGGGCGGTAGTCCGCACTTCCTTAAATGAAGATATCGTGTTTACCCATAATGGAAACCATAAAGGTATGCCAAAAAGAAAAATACATAAGCTTAAAGAAAACATAAACATATTATATATCATATATAAAAATATTGACATCATAATGGCCACCCTTGAAGGTGTTAAATTAGTATTGAACAATCATCGTTTCGGGAGGCAGAATTTCTCCATCCACGGAAACCGTATGTTCTTTATCCATTTGATGTAGTTGTGTGAGAGTTTAGCTCAAATAAATATTATAACAACATCCTAGTATATTTAATATGCTGGTGTTGTTACAAAAGAAGTAAATAAAAAGGGTTTAGAGGGTTGGAGAAGCAAAATAAAACAAATGAACAAGAGAGAATGAATTACCTTTAAAAGTGTAACTCCCTTTTGATTTGAGCCTAAAGGCTTCCTTTTAAAGGATTATGCCCAAAGGTAATACTCTAGGATGAGGAGAGAGATGTGGAGAGAGTATTTGGGAAGGGGTTGGCCGAGCCAAAGGCTTGAGAAGTGTGTGAAATGGGGTAGAGGTGGGGGCCTTTTATAAGAGGAGAGGAGAGGCACTTTTGGAAAGTAAAGAAATATTACTTTATTTGAAAATGTGTATCGGTTTTAAAAGGTCCCACATTGATATAATTCGTGGATAAGGTGATAAGGGTTCGAAATCCACTCATCCAATTGGTTTTGGACATGTGTAGTTCATAGATTTTACATTATCTTTCCATTTTATTTAAATCGTCAAATAATGATGTCATCGCTGCATCATTATTATGTCATAAATAATTTAATTTATTTAATGTCTAAAAATCATAAAAAAATACTATGATGTAGGAAAGCTTTGTATCTTTCCAATGACTATTTATAATCAAAATTTGGACTTGTATAACCCCACTAAACAATTATTTTAGTAAAACAATTTATGTTAGTGTCATTTTCACTTTAACATTAAATAAAAATATATTAATGTCATTTTCCAACTAAAGTGGCTCCATGGGGTCCCCAAGTTGGCCCATGGCTTGTCTTGGTCGGCCATGACTCACCCAATAGGTGTAGGACAAGTGTCATGGTGTTTTCACATTCTTATAATACCATTTTTACCTTAAACTACACTAATTACCTCTAATCGCGATTAATGAAAAAAAGTTACTATTCACCCAAAAATTATTTTAATCTCATTGAACCACATTTTACTTCTTAATGACAACCATGTATGTCGGATTTTCAAAATTCAATACACATTAGTGGTAAACTTTCATTTAACTGAAAAATCAGTTTGCTTGATTACCACTTAGTGGTTTCACTATTCATCAAAAATTGAAGTTTTTCAGAAACTTACCAAAAATTCACCCTAAGCTATATTTGATATTCCGAATTCAAAAATGAAGTCCATATTACAAAATTCAAAACATATAAGTCAAATTAATTAATTTAATAATTAATTCCCGCTGTCATGACAAATAGCGTGTTTTTGTGAAACAATAAGTATCAAAAGATTTACACTAGTTTAAGTCCAATTTCAAAGTGAAATTGATTCCAATGACCACCATTGGATTAACTGGTAAAAATATTTTCTAATTTCACTTTAAAACCAATTAAAATAATAATCTAATCATATAAATAATTTAGATTAAAAAGTGGTTTTGAATTAAAATACAACATTTTACACTATTCATAAAAAAATGAACTTTATCAGAAAGGTACCAAAAATTTACACAAAGTAAATTTTGATGTCCCGATTCTAAAGAAGAGTTATATTTGGTCCAAAATAAAGTATAAGAGTGATCAAAACTATATTTAATGACGGTTCACCATTAAAAGGTGATAAGTGAACCTTTAGTGAAAATTAGAGTATATATGCCCTAAAATTGAACTCTTTCCGTATTTTAAGCCTTTATCTTTTATTGGGTAAATGTATAAACATTTAAAAACATATCTAATCATATTTTAGTTATTTCTATCCATTCCCTCCAGTACAACGGCTACTTGTTAACTAAAATTTAAAATAATATTATTTTATTACTTGTGTGCAACGTAAGTTTTCAAAGAAACTCATCGTTGCGTACCAAGTACGCTATTGAACGTAGAAACCCCTTTAAATTAAAATTAATATTTAATTCGTAAATATTAATAAATATGAAAATTCTTTATTCTTTATTTACCTGGGATGTTACAATAAATTAATCACTTACTCATAACTAATTCCTCAAATTAGTTATCTCAATTACCATACTCGACATCTCATAATTAATTCATCAATTAATTATCTCAATCTGAAATTTAATATTTCATAATTAATTCCACAGTTAATTATTTCAATTCTCAAATCTTAATACCTCATGATTAAGTCATAAATTAAATATCCAATTTTATCAATTCAATATCTCACCAATCAACTTTAAATAATTTACCATGTAATTAATACAAACCTTTTCTATTAATTAATTTTAAATTTATTAAATCTAAATTAATTCCTTCAATTAATTTACCAATTAATTTTTCATGCCAAATATCATTAATTAACCCCAAATTAATTAAAAATATTTAATTAATTAACCAGTTAATTTTTGACATTAATCCTATTTATTAATTCTACAATTATTTAATCTATTTCAAACCCTTCAATTAATTCACTAGTAAATTTTTTACATAACCTCCATTAATTAATTATGTAATTAATTAATCTATATTAACCTCATAAATTAATCAAACAATTATTTTTTCAATCATAATCAATTTAATAGACTCAAATAATTCATAAATTAATTGTTCCAACTCACGTTATTAAATAACCCAAAAATTAAATTACCAATAAATTATTCCGACTCACTTAATTCAATAATGGTATACTTAATTATAAAATTAATTATTTCAACTCACATAATTAAATAACTACTTAGATAATTATTTAATTTCATCAATCACTATCTCACCATAATTAATTCAAAATGTTATTATACAAAATCACAATTTCATAATTCCGACAATTCACATTAATAAATTATATAATTACGAAATAATGTTCAATGGTCATAAAAATTACATAATTAATTTAATAACTATTTATTACCAATTTTAAAACTCTATAATTTGATAATTTATATTACTAATTAATTATCCAAATTCTATAATTTATATTATTAAGACAAATCTCCAAATCCTAAATTAATTAATTGAACACATAAATTAATTAAATCTGGAATTCCAATTTCTAAACTAACCCTTGAAAATATAAAATCAAATGAACAAAATTGATAATAAAAAAGGTGGGATTTGAATTTTTGACCACATTACTCAAATACGATGAACACATGATATGAATCCAACATCATGGATAGCGCGTTATTTCAAGGACTTTTGAAGGAGAAATTAAATCAATAACCATATCCATTTTAATAAAAATATTCTCAAAATACTTCATTTTCTAGGAATTTTTTTTGAAATACCTCATTATATTATCCATATGAATCCAATTCCATTGACGACACGTCAATCTGATCAATATCGAAATAGATATATATTATTGAAGTCTGAAAGGAGAGATATAAAGAGGAGAGAGGTGCATGTCATAAATAATGGGCTTCCTACCCATGCCAGTAGCACCACCCCAAATCCCATTAATAATAAAATTTGATCAGTTAAATTTGTTACATATAATAATTTAATAATTTATTTTTTAATATCTATTATTAATTTCATGTGTCAAGGAATCTTCATTTTGGGAGTCTCATGGACATGAACAATGATCATAAATCAAATATTCAACATTGGTCTTGAAATTACAACAACAATTTTACGGTCACACCGTTATTGATGGCGTTCCAATCCAGCACTATACAAAATATTTCTGACTGCAATACTGTTTTGACATAATTATATTATTTACTTAATAATAATAACAATAATTATTGTTGTTGTTATAAACAATCATTCTCCATCAATGTTCACCAAAAAATTATTAAATGTCTATAGTAGTTAATAAATCAATATTAACACCGCATTTTTATTAATATAGCACTAACTAATAATTTCACCATTATTATATTGGTCATCCACTAATATTCATACGTGGTGAAACATAATTCATCATTTAGGTGAAAATTTTATTAAAACCACATGTATTTTCCATTTATTTTGTTTGAAATAATAATAATAATAATAATATTACACATATAATTATTAATATTATTCTCATCTACCGAGAAAATATAAAAATACATGTTTCCTTATTTTTTTAAAAATTATAATAGTAACATTGACATTTATTATTTTTAATTTTTGTATAACTATTAAATTATTATAATTAATTATTTGGCATCATAATTTAAATAACATAAAACGTCCATTGCACATAAAATTTAATCCCTAACAAGTGTAACCACCCCAATTTTTAACTAAATGGGGGTTTCATATTTCTTATATAATGCACTGTTTGAAAGATATTAATTATTTCATATTCTACAAAATGGATTAAAAATTTAATTAAAAATTTAATGATATTTTTTGTAAAAGATACAATCCAATGTCCTATTATTAAAAATATTATACCCCATGTTGGGTAAACACGTAGTTCCAGACACAACGGTGGTCTCAGAATACTATTATAAGACACTGTTATTAAGTTACTAAGTTATTTTTAATAAAAACATTGTTCTTAATATATTATATTTAATATTTTTATAAAGTCATCACTAAGACTTTTTGGGCGACAGAATATCACACAAACTAATTGTTGATGACCGAAAATATTCAATTTAATATTCTAAGTTGATTGATATCATTTAATTATTTTAACACATTTATCCAAATTTTTCTGTTAAATCATTTTTGTAAATTAAAACAAATACGACCCATCTTCAGAAAAAATAAATGATCTAATCCTAGAAATAGGATGTGTAACACCCCAAGGTTTTGAAAATAAATATAGAATGAAATTTGATAATCTATCCATTAAACACAACTTTTCCTCTTCTATGTTTTGAATTTTGAAAAAATGGTCATCTAGAGTTGTGTTCAGTAAGTCATTTGGAGTTTGATAGAAAAATCATGATTTTTTGTTGAATAGTAACATACCCTTATGAATAGTAATATGACCATTATGAATAGTAAATAATAATATTATTTTATTTTCTTAAGTTAATATAATAATGGGATCTTATTTAATTTTTCAATGTCACATAAAACTTATTGCACTTCCAAATTGTTATTTTTGGAATTAACTATGAATTTATTTAAAAAATAAACTAATAATATTTTGAAAATTATTTTTAAAAAATGTAGTTTAATTTTGAATACTACACATTGAAAAATGTAGGGGTGAATTTTTGGGATTTTTCTGAAATTCTATAATTTTTTATGAATAGTGAAATACAATAAAATACCATATATACAAATTATCAGTTAAATACACTATTAATGAAATAAAAGTGATACAAGGACACTTGGTTAGAACTCACATGCACTTCTTGCTATTAGGGGTCATAAGAAACAACACTATTGGTTTTCTTGAGGGAAATAATAAACTAATGAATTAAATATTCAAAATTTACCCCTCTCATCCACTATAAAAACCCCTCACCACTCCCTCTTCTCTTCACTCCTATATGCTTTTATGATCCTAAATGTTCAGACCAATTACCCTTCCCTAGTCTATCCTCACATCCATGAAACATCTGGTCTTGCCAAAATACCAAAAACCCTCCCCTTTAGGATATTCTCGAGGAGGTTATTTCAAGAGGTAAAGCACTCTTCTTTTTCATTTGGTTTCATTTCAATTTATATTCTTTTTCTATCCTCACCTCACCTCTTCTGCCCAACTGATCATGATAACTCCAGTATCATCTATATACTGGACTTATATCATGTTAATGGAAGAACCATCATAAATATTCTTACCCCCTCCCTTTTATTTTTATAAACTAAATCACCGTCCATGAGGTTCCAAATTATAGCCTTCATGGATGATGAAGTTTCTTTCTTCAATTTATTCTTCATTACTATTCATGAAACCATATTTATGGTTTACCTAGACTATAATATATGTATTATAACCTAATTAATTTTCATAAACCATAATCTGTACGTATAATTAAGTTAAATGAAAAAACTAGTTCATAATAATTCAAATACCGCTGAATAATCGATGTGGTTTCCATCTAATGATTCATCCTCATTCCATGTAACAAAACGATTGAAATTACCACTAACAATTATTTATGTTCATAAATAATATATACTTCTAATCCTGGAGATTTATAACCATTCCACATGAACTCCATTACTTAAAAACAAGTTAACCAAAGATGAAAATAAAGAAAATGAACTCTCTGAAGCGAAGGAATTCAATACAATAACCTACCAATAAGAACATTAAAAACTATCCAGAACTATAATTGAATAAATACATATCTAATAGGTATTTAATTAAGTTTTTAATAAGTATAATTTCATATTCCAGGAGCTTAATTTCGAGAGAAGAACACGTTTGGAGTTTAGGTAAGGGTTTTCCACCCGAACATCCATTTTCTTTTAGGTTACATTTATTATCTAATTTTCGTGATGAAATTCTTATGTATTGCTATTTACTCCTCATAAATTTGGTGTTAGTATTCTATATGTGTACACCAACCATAATCATTCCCTATTTTCTGGATAGTTAAATTTTTTAAAAGAAGCTCTCACATCTATTTCAAAAATTACAAGCCCGATACAATGGAATTTCTCAAATTCATATCTATTTTCAAGGGAAAGATATAATATATTTTTGGAAACCATTATAATTCTAAAAACTATAATTTTATCATGAAATACTACCTTACTTCAATTCAGGTTTTATACAAATATTTTTCAAAAATAACTCTTCTTTTCAAAATAAAAGAGTATTTATCACAACAAATGCTTAATGATATTAGAAGATTACTCTCATTTGGATTAAAAAATCTTGTTGATTATTATGTATTGTTGGGGTTAATCATTTATGATGTCATATAAGATATTTTATTGAATTGTTTATGAATAACTTTATTGTGGATGATCTATCCTAAAACCATTCACCATATTATTATGAATGGTTATTGTTTATGTACAATAATTTAGGAATGTTAGTTACATTTCATATGATAGTTTCAATATGAATGTACATGTTGTTTATGTTTATACCCACATATATGTGGAATTAATTGGACTTATTATGTGATGGGTGGGGTCCGCTATAGCCCTTTGATGCATCGCTAGATCTCATGAGACAAATAGAAGGGGAATTGGCTAAGGCCTTTCGTAATGTGTTATATGGATTTTGGCCGAGGCTTAATCATTATAAATCTTGGATGAGGCCTTGAAAACATATTTTAAAATGTCGGGCATATGCACTTCCCTCATTATGAAGCTAGTAGTTGAAATTTCATGTGGTTATTCGACTAGTAGAATACCCATGATTATGTTTTATTGTGGCATTTTTTATTCAACTCATATTTCTGCCATACTGTGTTCAGGATCATTATTAAAGGAATGTGTTTTCAATTATTCACCATGTTTGATGTTTATGTTATCTTCTGCTATATTTATTACTCTTACTGAGAATTTGAGCTCACCCTTTCATATGTTTAATTTTTCTCAGGACATGAAGAAGTAAATTATGAAAGAAATGAAAGCATAATCTAGGAGATATGATATTGCTACTGAAATAATTTAGTGTCGTTTTTTTACTTTCCATATGTAAATTTGAAGTAATGTATATATCTTGTTTCCAATAATACTAAACTACTTGGTCTTTTGGGATTCATTCTCCATGTTTGGATTCCAATGTAATCAAATAAGGCACTGTCTCTAGGCAACTGGGGTCGAGTCCTTACAGTTGGTATCCGAGGACATTTAGTAGAATACTTGTAAACTAGATTTAGAAAACATAGAATGAGGGAAGAGTACCTAAGTTAGTCTTTGAGGAAATACATACAATAACATCATGGTATTTTGGTAAAAAATAGATTATGTGGATTATTCAAGAAATACAACCATGTCTGGATACGAGCAGGTAGAGGCAGCTCTAGCACAGATGTATCTAGTGGTAAAACCCGAAAGCACCACTTTGAGATAGACTCGAATAGGAAATGGTTCATGAAAACTGCCCTTTCTACACTCTTTGTTATGACACTCCAAGTGGATTTTCATAGGATAATTCACATTTTCATTACAAGCCATTATGAAGGATTAAAATGTATAATATTCCTTAAAGAAGACACATTTTTGAATATAGGATTATCCATCTGCAGGATCTCAATTTGGTATTCTAAGTATTCTGTTATGTTAAGATTATATATTATGATTAACAACCTAATCTAGTGTATGCCATTATCTATAGATGGAACCAAGTGGAAAGAACGGAAACCACACGAACACAAATGTCCCCTGTAAGGATTTTCCTCCGATGCAAGATAATGATGTTGGCTCTCGTGCTGTGACTGGTGTTGAGCAGCTCATAACTATACTGGGAAAAATTACTCAGACCTTACCCGTATGGAACATCCGGATTCACCACGTGTAGGATCCATGCTAGATCGATTACTGCGACTACAACCTCTATCATTCAATGGTACTACAAACCCTTTTGTAGAAAAGAAGTGGATATGTTCCCTTGAGAAGATATTTCTTGCTTTCGGATGTACTGAAAGAGAGAATGTTGTCATGGTAGTATATCGTCTATTAGGATATGCATATTAGTGTTGGTCATTATTTCAAAAAACCATGGAGGAGGAAGAGATAAAATAGATGGAATGGAGGAATTTTAACGAAATATTTTTAGAAAAATATTTCCCTCGTGAGTGATGTGTAGATATGGATAGAAAATTCTTGAATCAGAGGCATAAGGATGATGAAAATGTTTACAAGTACGAAGTAAACTTCACAAGATTACCAATACATGATGTAGACTAGATACGAAATCCAAGGAATAAAATTGTTCGATTCTTTGATGGCCTAAGTCTATTCCACCAGCAGGCACTGGTCTCCCAACATTTATTATCATATGAGGATATAGTATCATGTGCTACCAAGACAGAAAAATAATTCTCTAAGTCTTATAACTTTACGAGAAAGCAAGAAAAGTAGAGGGCTGCTGAAAATACTGGGAAAGTAAATAAGGAAACATGGAATAAGGGAAGAGTTGAATTTCCACCATGTGATAATTATGGAAAGAAAAACCCATGTGCATGCATAAAAGGAAAAGGAGTATTCTACAAATGTGGTCAGAAAGGCCATCTTTCTATTGATTGGAAAGGGAAGAAGGAAGCCAACTATGTTCAATGCTATAATTTTCAAGAGATGGGACACTGTGATAATGATTGATCAAAGCATCACAAAAATAGACAACTGAAAAAGACAAGTGATTAGGGATAATCGTATATAATCACAACTATTGAGGTTGAAGTTCCTAATGATGCGGTGGCAGGTACTTTAATCATTTCCTCAAATTTAGCCAATACATTATTTGATTCTCTATCATCGCATTCATTTATTTCTTCCCATTTTTCAAAGAAAAGTTGGTATATGAAATTTAATTTAATAATGGAGTTATCAGTCAAAACTCATAGTGGATATATCCTTGCAAAAAATGCATGTCTATTAGTCCCCCTCCAGAGACAAAAATGTGCTCTAGTTGCAAACCTTATCATCATACCAATGGGTAAATTTGATATAATTCTCAGAATGGATTGGCTGTCAAGTTATGATGCGAAGATTTATTGTAAGAATAAGGGAGTTAAAATCTTTGATAATGGTGTATAATTCCTTGTATTTAGGGTGAAAACTTCACCACCTGACTCTAATCTAGAAAAACCCCCAGTATATCTACTGAATACAATACTTGGAAAGAAAAAAAACCAATGGGAGATGAACGGAATATTTAAATTGAGTATGTGCACATAGTAAAAGAGTACATTGATGTATTTCTATAGGATTTACCTGGACATCCTCCAGAGCGGTAAGTTGTGTTCTGTATTGATTTAATTCTTGATGAAAGACCTATATCAAAGACTCCTTATAGAATGGCCATTGTGGAATTATTATAGCTAAATAAACAACTAGAGGATTTGAGTGAAACAAGTTTTATTCAACCTAGTGTTTCTCCATGGGAGCCCCTATCCTCTTTGTTATGAAGAAAGATGTATCCATGAGGAATTTCATTGATTACAAGAAAATCAATGCTATTACAATAAAAAATAAATATCATTTGCCCCTAATTGATGATTTATTTGACCAACTTCATTGAGATCAATGCTTTTTGAAGATTGACCTTTGATCCAGATATCATCAGTAGCATGTGAGGAAGGAAGATATTCATAAGACACCATTTCAGACCGGGTATGGGCATTACAAGTTTACAATGATGACTTTTGGAATGAAAAATGCACCCTCTGTTTTCATGAATTAAATTAATAAATTTTTCAAGGAATATCATGATAAATTTTTTGTGGTATTCATCGATGATATCCTCGTATACTCAAAAATCTATGAAGACCATGAGAATCACTTGCAGGTTATTCTGAGAACTCTTAGAAGAAATAAATTATATGGTAAGTTAACAAGTGTAAATTCTGGCTTCAATCAGTTTCTTTTCTTGTCCATATTGTCTCTAAGGATGGAATTATAGTTGGTATTGTGAAGAAAAATGAAATCCATGATTGGACCATACTAACAAATATAAGTGAGGTACACAATTTTATTGTCTTAGAAGGTTATTATCGGCATTTCGTTCTGAATTTTCCCAAACTGGATAACCCACTAACCAAGCTCAAATGTAAAGCTGTTACGTTTTTGTGGAAAAATGAATGTACAAAATACTTCGTTGAATTAAAAAGAAGATTGGTCAATGATCCAATTTTGACTCTCCCATCTGGAAATGATGGATTTTTAATATAAAACGATGCATCAAAGAATGGATTGGGTTGCGTGCTTATAAAAAATGATAAAGTTATTGATTATGAATAATGATAATTGAAGACTCATGAGAAAAATTATCCAACTCATGATCTTGAGTTAGCAGCTGAAATCTTTGTGCTGAAAATATAGAGGAATTATCTCTACGGAGAGAGATTTAATATTTATACGGACCACAAGAGTTTGAAATATATTTTCACACAAAAAGAACTCAACATGCGGCAAAGAAGATGGATCGAGTTTCTCAAATATTAGAATTGGTCAATACACTACCACCATGGAAAGGTGAATAAGGTGCCAGAAGCATTAAGAAAGAAAGATCATGGAATTCTGACTCAAATGAGGACTGAAAGAGATATTATGTTCATGAATATACTGAAGATGGATATCGAAATTTTTAAATAAATGGAGACATAAATCATCTAATAAATTATTTCTAAATCATATTTACTAGAGTTGATAAAAATTTATCAATCTGATGATGAGAATCTGCCCAAGAAAATTACTGCAGTTAAGGATGAGAGAATGGCTGAGATCGTGTATGAAGAATGAGTTCTGAAGTTTGGGAAGAGTTTATGCGTTCTGTTAGTACCTAAGCTAAAAAGGGAACTATTAGACGACTCACATTGCTCAAATTTCTCTATACAATCGGGATGAACCAATATGTATAGAGATCTGAAGGATCATTTTTTGTAGGAATCAATGAAGAGGGAGATTGCTGATTACGTTTCGAGATGTTTAGTTTGTCAACTGGTGAAGGCCGGAAGACAACAACCTAGTGGATTAATGCAAACCCCTGCTATACCTATGTGGAAATGGGATGATATTACGATAGACAATGCCATGGGTCTACCAAAGACTCCATGAAAGAATGACATGATATGGGTAATTGTTGACTGTCTTAAAAAATCTGCACATTTTCATGCTATAAGGGAAGATTTATCACTTGAACATTTTGAAAGAATATATATTAATGAAGTTATAAGAATTCATGGTGTACCCTCGTCAATTGTTTCTGATCATGATCCTCATTTCACATCACGATTCTGGAAGAGTCTTTAGAAGACCCAAGATACTGATCTTAATTTGAGCACTACCTACCACCCAAAAACATATGGACAATCAAAACAGACTATTCAAACATTGGAAGACATGTTGAAGTCTTGTTCACATGATTTTCAAGGCATGTGGGATCAATATTTACCCCTCGTAGAATTTTACTACAACATTAGCTTCCATTCAAGTATTCATATGGAACCCTGAGTAGCATTATATAGGAGAAGATGTCGTACACCAACATGTTGGGATGATGTTTGTGAAAGAAAGCTGGTCATCCCAGAACTTGTTGAAGAAACAACAGAAAAGGTGAAGATTATGCAAAACCATATCGAAACACCTCAAAGAAGGAAAAAGATCTATGCTGATAACCGAAGAGTGGATTTAAAATTTTAAAAAGGTGATCACGTTTTCATAAAGGTATTTCCATGGAAGGGTATTATGCAATTCGGTAAGAAGGGAAAATTAATTCCCAGGTATATCAAAACTTTTCAAATTCTGGACCGAATTGGAGTTGTAGCTTACCGGTTGGCAATGCCTCCAAGTCTCTCCATGTTTCACAATGTGTTCCATGTGTCAATGTTATGAAAGTACATGCCAGACCCAACACATGTACTCACTTGTGAAAAAGTAGAATTTGAGCCAGATCTATCTTATTATGAAGAACCTATCAAGATTCTTGATACGAGAGATCAAGTATTGAAAAATCGGACGACTCGTCTGGTAAAGGTTCTATAGAGGAACAATAAGATGGAGGAAGCTACATGGGAGCCTGAGGAGATTATGTTAATGAAATATACAAATCTATTTAGGTAATATTTTGTGAATTTTGAGGATGAAATTTTTTTAAGGAGGGGAGAATGTAACACCCCATGGTTTTGAAAATAAATATAGAAGGCAATTTTATAATCTAGCCATTAAACACAATTTTCATCTTCTATGTTTTGAATTTCGAAAAATGGTCATATATAGTTGTATTCAGTAAGACATTTGGAGTCTGATAGAACAAACTTGATTTTTTTGTGAATAGTAACATACCCTTATGAATAGAAATATAAATAGTAATATGACCCCTATGAATAGTAAATAATATTATTATTCTATTTACTTATGGTAATATGATAATGGGATCTTAATTAATTTTTCAATATCACATAAAATTAATTGCACTTCAAGATTGTAATTTTTTGAATTAACTATGAAATTATTTAAAAATTAAATTAATAAAATTTAGAAAATTATTTTTGAGAAATGGTGTTCAATTTTCAATTCTACACATAGAAAAATTGTAGGGGTGAATTTTTGGGATTTTTCTGAAATTCTAGAATTTTTTATAAATAGTGAAATACGATAAAATACCGTATATAAAATTATTAGTTAAATACACTATTCATGACATCACAAGTGATGCAAGGCCATATGGATCGAACTCACATGCACTTATTACTTTTAGGGGTCACACGAAATAGCACTATTGGTTTTCATGGGGGAAATAATAAAATATTGAATTAAATATTCAAAATTTACCCCTCTCATCCACTATAAAAACCCCTCACCACTCCTTCTTCTCTTCACTCTTCTAAGCCTTGAATCTCATCAAATTTCGGACTAATTACCCTTCCGGAGTCTCTCCCTATGTCGAATATGCTTCTGGTCTTTCCAAAAATCCAAAACCCCTCCCCTTAAGGATATTCTCAAGGATGTTATTTCAAGAGGTAAAACACCCTTCTTTTTCATTTGGTTTAATTTCAATTTATCTACTTTTTCTATCCTAACCTCACCTCCTATGTCCAAATTATCATGATAACTCTAGTATCATATATATACTATAATTATATCATATAATTGGAAGAACCATCATAAATATTCTTACTCCCTCCCTTTTATTTTTATAAACGAAATCAATGTCCATGAGGTTCCAATTAGTAGCCTTCATGGACGAAGAAGTTTCATTCTTCAATTTCATCTAAATTACTGGTCATGAAACCATATTTATGGTTATACAGATGATAATATATGTATTATAACCTAATTAATATTCAGGAAATAGAATATGTACAAATAATTAAGTTACCTGACAAAACTAGTTCTTAATAATCCAAATCTGGCCGAATAATCGAAGTGGTTGTCGTCTAATGATTCATCCACATTCCCTGTATCCAAATGTTAGAAATTAAAACTAACAATTATTTATGTTCATAAATAATATATAAATTCCAATACTGATGATTTATAACCATTCACATGAACTTCATTACTTAAAAACAAGTGAACCGAGGATGAAAATAAGGAAAATGAAGACTCTGAAGCGACAAAATTCAATACAATAAAATACAAATAAGAACACAATTCAACTAACCATAACTATGATAAACTAAATAAATCTCTAATATGTTTATAATTAAGTTATTAATAAGTATAATTTCATATTATAGGAGCTTATGTTCGAGAGAAGAACACATTTAGAGTTAAGGTAAGGGTTTTCCACCCGAACTTCCATTTTCATTCGTGTTACTTTTATTATCTAATTACCTCGATAAAATAATTATGTATTGTTATGTAATCATAATAAATTCTGTGTGAGTATTATATATATGTACACTAACCAGAATCCTTCCTTGTTTTCTGGATTGTTACATGTTTTAAAATAAGCTCCCAAAACTATTTCCAAAAATACGAGCCTGATACAATGGAATTTCTCAAATTCATATATATTTTCAGGGGAAAGATATAATCAATTTTTGGAAACCATTATTCTTATAAAAACACTCATTTTATCATGAAATACTATCTTACTTCACTTCTGGTTGTATACAATGAATTTTCCAAAATAACTTATCTTTTCAAAATAAAAGGCTATTTATCACAAGAATTGATTAATGATTTTAGAAGATTATTCTCTTTTGATTCAACACTCTTGTTGATTGTTATGTATTGTTGGGTTTAATGATATATGATGTCATATAAAATATTTTATTTAATGGTTTATGATTAACTTTATTGTGGATGATCTATCCTAAAACCATTCACCATATTATTCCGAATGGTTAGTGTTTATGTACAATAATTTAGGAAAGTTAGTTACATTTCATATGATAGTTTCAATATGAATGTATATGTTGTTTATGCTTATCCCCGCTCATATGAGGAAACCATTGGACTTATTATGTGATAGTTGGGGCCCGATATATCCCCTCGATGCACCAGTAGGTCTCATTAGACAAATAGAAGTTGAATTGGCTGAGGCCTTTCCCAATGTGTTATATAGATTTTGGTTGAGGCCTTAATCATTATATGTCTTGGCTGAGGCATTGAAAATATGATTCAGAATGTCCGACATATGAACTTCCCTCATTATGAAGCTAGTAGTTGAATGTTCATGAGGTTCTTCAACTAGTAGAATACCCATGATTATGTTTTAATGTGGGATTATTTATTCAACTCATATTTCTGCCATAATGTGTTCAAGTTCATTATTAAAGGCATATTTTTTCAATTATTCACCATTTCTGATGTTTATGATAACTTCCATTGTATTTATTAATCATACTATAAAGACCCTGAAATCCCGTGGAATTTTTTTTAATACACTAGAATTTTAGGAGTCCGTAGTATCTTGATGGCTCCTGATTCCGAGGCCCGGTGTGCCCAGAATAATTTTCTGATGTTTTGTTCGGGTACCTTCAGTAGACATACGAGCACGATTTTATATCTTTTGAACTGGTGCTTGGAATTGAAATCTGAGGACACTGATGAACTCACAGCACCGGTATTCTCATAATGATACCTTTACTGCTGTTTCATTTTATACTGGTTGGATGTTATTTTTTGGGGTTTTATAATTTTTTTTAAATAAATCAAAATATGATTCACATATTTTTATGTGGCTGGTGGTAAAATCCACCAAAGGGAAGTCGGGATTGGGACCCACACCCCACTTAACCTCCCATGGGAGGATATTGTGTGGTGGGTCCCACATGAACACAAACCCCTCAACTTCCCCTTGAAACTCTTGAAACCCCCATTGATATGGATTAAACTCTCCACTTTCCATCTCCCTTTTTATTTTTGAAAACTCTCCACCTCCACCTTTCTCTCATTAATTTTCCAACACCATTAATTAATTAGTTGAGCTCCATAATTAATTAATTAATTTTACTGTTTGAATTTTGAAAACATAATGCCAACATTAAATAAGTGAATATATTATTTTATTTGGGGTTGGAATAATCGTTGGAGAGCTTGGGAGTATTGGTGGAGCCTTAGAGAAATAGAGAGAGCTTTCTTCCAACGAAGAATGTCATCTCTACCGAAGAACGATGACGTGTCTCCTTCCATTCCAATCGGGGAAAGAAATGGAAGACGCCACCAGTGAAGAATGTCACCAACGAGAATGATTCTCCCTCTGACGTTGACAGAATGACGTCCTTCTTCCGTGACACCATCTTTCACGACTTCGTCCACGTTCTTGAATCGAGGTAGGGGAATTGTTTAATTTTAAATGAATAAAATTATATCCTCGATTATTCGATGTTTACTTTGGTTTGATAGTGGAAAATAGATATCACCTAACACGGAGGGAGTGGTCCAAACAAGCACAGCCTGACGACCCTCCGTTGAATCTCGTTTGGTTGACATCGGTGGAGGAGCCTAAAGGCGTGGTGTCGTCGCACCATGCCCAAAAAGAAACATGACTTCAGAGGCGGCGCGACTCTGTCATTCCACGTAGAGAGCAGCAGGACCGCGGCGCCATCACGCCGCGGTGGAGGTGTGGAGGCGGCTAGCTAAATTGGCCGCCGTGGAGCCGGTCTGCGAGACGACTGGCCGACCAATCCGGGCGGCCCACTGGAAGCATGCGGCACCCATAGGCACCGCGTGGAGGGAGACCATGGCCCAAAACTGTGGGCCACTCGGTTGGAGGAACTGGTTGGCCGCATGCCAAACGGGCGGATGGACAGCGGCGCCCGTAGGCGCCGCTCGAAGAAGACTGCGACCCACTGTGCGGGGCGCTCTACTGGGTGAACAAGCCGACCACCAGCCAGCCGGGCTGGAATACCGTAGCACCGCTTGGGGCCACATGGGGAGAACTATGGTCCACTGTGCAGGCCGCTCGCATCGGACAACACCGGCTGGCTACGGCTGGCTGGGAAAAGAATGGGTGGGGGCCATTGGCGCTGCCGGGTGAACCAAACCAGCCCGCAGTGCGGGCTGGGTCCGTGGGTGGGTCGCGCCCCTCCGGGCCGTGTCCGTGGGTGGGCCATGCTCCGTCGGTCAGGGCCGACCCCTTTCTGGGTCGGACCCACCAAACAAGGTCGGGCTGACCCGCCAGCCCACTGGGTTTGACAGGCCAGATCTGTCTTTGCTTAAATGTAAATATCTCCTACACCACGCATCTAATCGACGTGTTGTCTACGACACTGTGGACCTCGCGATGAAGAGGTCATTTTTCGGTACTCTAATTGATTTTTTTTACTACTTTGGAATACATCTGGGTTCTGAATGAACATAAATCCAACCGGGCCCCTGGAACGGAAATGTCAATAACTCTCAGACCGGGCATCTGATTGACGCGTTGTCTGTTGCATTGGGTTCCATACGTTGAGACGGAACTACCAGATACATCAACTCAAAACATAGTTGATGTATTGTTACTTTTCATGATGAGAGGACCCTCCTTGAATCGAGCGTGTTGTGTGCGGGAACCCTTGAGCTAGCTATGACAAAGATGACAGAATCCTCTATGGGTTCGACAGTGTCGACTACTCTACCGGGATCCTCCGTGCGTTCGACTGTGACGTCTAATGTACAAAATCCTCTGTGGGTTCAACTATGAGGACTACTATACCGAATCCTCCATGGGTATTATTGTGAAGACTACTGTACTGGAATCATGCATCGGTCCGACAGAATAGTTGGTCCCGTATCCCATGTGGGTCTGACAGCAAAGCTGGTCCTATATCCTATGTGGGTCCGACAGCTTAGAGGGAGAATAGCTGGTCCTGTATCCTGTGAGGGTCCGGCAACTTTGATGAATAAGTGACTGCATCTGATCATCTCTATCACTCTAAAAATGATGTATACCTATGTGAGCTGAGTCATGTATTTCAACAATTATCATCATGGTGTTTGACTTTACTTCCTGTGTGAACTGGGTTGTGCTTGGGATCGAGAGTTGGAGAAGGATTGTGACTGGTAAATTAGGTATATGTATGGGCATATAACTATGTAGAGTTGATTGATAATTCATGACGGTATCTTTATTATGTAGTTTGTCCTTTATGGATTCTGGGAGACCATCAGGGGTCTCGGGGTTCCCTACTAAGTATTGTTATACTGACCCCTGCATGGGCTTCGCCTGCACCCTGTAGTGTTTTGTGCAGACGGCGGACAGTAGTGACTGAGGATGAAGGTGAAAGACAGGAGACTACTCAAAGCTGGACTATATGGGTCATACCGCATAGATGAGTTGTTCGAGTTCTGTACCTACCATTCAGGTACGATTTATGAGCGGATGATCTAGGATCTATTTTTCATTTTTCTTGTACATGTACTTGTTGTTCAGTTTGGTTTTTATATTGGCCCATTTACATTCAGCACATCTTACTTTTATATTTTTAGTACTTGTTTCCTCTACTGCTTTTGTTCAAATTGTGTGTGTGTTGCATGTTAAAAATGAAATTCCTTCCAATTTATCAGGATTATGCCTTTTGTGCTAGTCGCCTACCCCTGGCCCATGGAAGGAGGGCATGGGGTAGTCACGACACGGGCCCTAAGGATGGGTCGTGAAAAATTGGTATCATAAGAGTCAGTTCTACAACAGAAATTAGACTCCAATTATTTTTAACAACAATAATGTTATGTGTATTGGGTTTGGTTATCAGTTTAGGGAAACTAGTGTTGATGTGGCGGTTGACGTATCCATACACTTGGCTCTTGACTTCTGATCTCTGACTCAGTGCACGAAAACACTGATTGCGTGTGTGTTTCCTTTGAAAAAGTTTTCTTCTTGATTACATTGTTTTAGCTCAGTAGGTGTACTATTTTAGCAGTGGCACAACTGTTTCTTTCAGGATGGCTCTATGAAGGTATCCAGCTAGGGTTCTACGTTTTATACGAGATGGTAGCCCACCGAGCAATGAGGCCTCGGTGGAGGGGCCCCATCACAGCGAATGTACCAGCAGAACCACTTCCCGTTGGGCCACCGATACCGCTCTCTCCAGCAGCAGAGAGTCCACATCGCCTGAGTGCATTGCATGATTTCTAACGCTAGAGGCTGCCCAGGTTCCTGGCTGAGAAGGACCCACAGGAAGCAGAGGATTGGATGGAGGCTATCAGGAGTGTTTTCATGTTGGTAGGGACACCAGTCGACCTCATGGTGATCCTGACCGCAAGTCTCCTACATGTAGCATCATGCAGATGGTGGAGCCTAATGCTCTAGGTGCATGATGAGACATCATTACTCTAGGAAGACTGTGAGAGTCTCTTTCGCTCAGAGTTTATTCTACCCACCCTCTATGATGTGAGGATTCAAGAGTAACTTCATCTGCAGGAGGGCAGCATGACAGTAGCTGAGTACTCAGTGAGGTTCACAGACTTCTCGTGCTACTCTAGGGATATGGTATGTGACACATTCATCAGGGACTGAACCTTCTATTAGGGACTTAGGAATGATATCAGGGCTTCGACGATTCCCCTAAGCATTCCAACACAGGCGGGGATGCTGGAGCAAGCCCTTCTAGTGGGGAGTATTCTCGTTAAGAAATCACCATCGGCTTTACCCCCCACAGGGCGACACGTAGTAGATTTTTCTTCAGCTAGTAGTAGAAAGATGATGCAGAGGTCCAAGTGGACAAGTCCATCATGTGGGAGACCCCAGGATATAGGTTCGGTTGTGCGGGGCACACGAGACAGGGAAACCTATACGAGGAGCAGGTGGTGTATGCATGCGGCGGGCAGGGGCACATGGCTTGTGACTTCCAGACCCACCATACAGATGATCAGCAGATAGTTGAGGGACCTCCCAGGTAGAGGAGGAGGTTTGACCATGGTGGTCCGCTGGGAGTAGGAAAATGTGGCAGAGGAGATGACCGAGTAGCGGGTGGTGGATGACGTTTTCAGGCTCTACCACCACCACCACAAGGAGGTCCACCTGACCACAAGGATCTGGCAGACAGAGGCAGGCTCGAATCTAGGCAGTCGAGACCTACTACCAAGATGTACCTGGAATGATTTAAGGTAATATCTATTTCTAATCCACACTAGCTGCTGTAATTATAGACATAGGTTCAATTCATTCCTTTATTTCCACTAACCTCGTTCGGATCTCGGAGATTCCGACGGAGCCCTTGGATCGATGCTTATGGATAGAGACACATATGGGAGTAGACTCGATGATTATGCACTAGTTCTGGCAGTGTGAACATACTCTAGTTGGAAAGAGCTTCGTCTAGGATCTTCTTGTAGCCGCGTCGAGGCCTTACAATGTCATCTTGGATATGGACAGGTTATCCATAGTTTATGCTCAGATTGGCTGAATTAGGCACAATGTGTGGTGTATCCGCACTGATGAGACTAGGTTCACCTTCACTGGCATGAAGGGATCCTTTTCCAAGTAGGATGGACTTATGCAGAGGTGGGGGAAACTGATCACACATTAGTTGGCCAGTCTTATCCTTGGATCGGTTGATGTGCGGAGTCCGAGTTTTCATGTTGTGGTGGATCAGTATAGGAATATTTTTCCTGATGACATTCCAGGACTACCTCCTCGCAGAGAGGTAGAATTATACATTGACCTACACCCTGTAACAACACCGATATCTACTCCAGCATATCGGATGGATCCCGCCGAGTTTCGTGAGCTACAGGTACAGCTGGAGGGCTTGCATGGGAAGGGTTTATCCGACCCAGTGTTTCACCCTGGGAATCACCGATTTAGTTCGCCAATAATGCGGATGGGATCTTGTGACGGTGTGTCGACTATCTTCACCTAAATCAAGTGAAAATAACGATCATGTACCCACTCCTGAGGATTAACTACCTCATTGATAAGCTCAAGTTAGAATTATGGTTCTCGAAGATAGACCTCAGGTCAGGCTATCACCAACTCAAAGTTCAGGACGAGGATGTGAATAAGATGGCCTTCAGGTGTCATTATGTCCACTATGTGTTCTTGTTCCTACCCTTCTGCATAACCAACACACCAGCATTGTTCATGAGTCTCATGAACAAGATATTCCAGCATTACCTCGATCTCTTTGTCGTAGTCTTCATCGACTACATATAGATTTACTCGACTACTGAAGAGGAGCATGCCTACCATTTGTGGGTAGCACTAGGCACACTCTTAGATCACCATCTTTTTGGTAAGCACTTGAAGTGCCCATTCTGGATTCGAGAGGTTCAATTTCTGGGACAATTCATCTCAGAGGCTTGAGTTGATGTGTATCCAGCGAAGATAGAGGAAGTACATGCTTGGGATCCGCCCAAGAATGTGACGGAGGATCGATGTTTTGTAGGACTAGATGGGTACTATCAGAGATTTGTGCTAGACTTCTCCAGAGTTGCAACACCATTTTCAGCATTGACGAAGAAGGGGAATCCTTTTGTGTAGTTAGATAGATTCCAGTAGAGATTTCAGGATCTAAAGCAGAGGTTGACTAGTGTGCCCATCTTGAGGATACCTGAGGACGGTGTAGGGTACATAGTTTACTATGACACATCAGGGACAAGAATCGGGTGTGTCCTGATGCAGGAGCGAGCTGTGATTGCATATGGTTCTCAATAGTTGATACAACATGAGATGAATTACGATACCCATGACCTGGAGTTAGAAGATGTGGTCTTAGAATTGATGATATGGCGACACTATCTGATGGGCTAGCATTTTACAGCCTATTATGACCACCAGTGTCTCAGATACATCTTCTCACATAAGTACCGGAACCCAAGATAGCGGAGAGGGATCGAGTTCCTCCCAGACTATGACTTCGAGATAATATATACTCCTGGTAAGGGGAACGTTGTATAAGATTCTCTCAGTAAGAGATCGGGCATTCAGCTGCTAGGAGAGGCAACATAGCAACTGTCCGTGTTGCAGATATCCTTCGTGGATAGAGATAGATCTACCTTTATGCAGTCTATCACATTCAGTCCTCCACTCCTTCAGTGAGTCAAGGAGGCACAAAGTGGGGACATTCACTGTGAGATGCGACGAGATCAAATATCCTTAGGGCAGGCACCTGATTGATTTTATGAAGGTGGGGAGCACGTCATCATCTTCAGAGGACGTACCATGGTATCAGTTGTACTATAGGAGGACGTGTTGAGGAAGTTCCACACTCCCCTCTAGTGGCACATCGAGGTGTGTCAATGATGTATTAGGAACTTATACGATAGCACTGGTGGCCTGGTATGAAGAAGGTGGTAGCGTGGTTTGTCTCGCGATTCGTCACTTGTCAGGAAGTGAAGGCGGAGCACCATGTACCAGCAGGCTTGGTACAACCCTTAGAGGTCCCCTATTGGAAGTTGGATGGGATATCCATTGATTTCATGACGAGACTTTCATGTACATCCATAGGACATGACTCTATCTGGGTGATCATTGACTAAATAACCAAGTCAGCCCACTTCCTATAGATCAGAGAGAAGGGTTCAGTAAAGTGCTCGAGACGCCTCTTCATGAAGGAGATTGTGAATTTACATGGAGTACCTTATTATATTGTTTCAACCCATGACCCACACTTTATTTCCCAGCTTTGGAAGGGCATGCTGGGGGATTTTGGGATGCATCTTCGCTTGAGCGCCGCCTTCCATCCTCAGATGGATGGCCAGACCGAGCAGACCATCCAGACACTTGAGGACATGCTCCATGCTTGTGTCCTTGACTTTGGTCACCTATGGGAGGATCAATTACCCTTGGAGGAGATTGCGTACAAAAAAAACTACCACTCCACAGTTGGGATGGAACTTTACGAGGATCTTTATGGCCGACCTTGTAGATCACTTCTATGCTGGACTGACTTAGGGGAGTCAGCACTTGAAGAACCAGAGATGGTTCAGGCTATGATGGAGAAGGTGCAGATCATCCAGGAGCGGATAAATACTGAACATAGCAGACAGAAGTAATATGATGATTGGAGGCAGAGACCACTGGAGTTCGAGAATGGCGACCACGCCTTCTTACAGGTCTCACATCGATGAGGTCTAAGATATTTTGACAAGGAGGCAAGTTATCTCTGAGATTAATTGGACCATTCCAGGTCCTCAGCAGATTAGGCGAGGTGGATTACCGCTCGGACCTTCCACCTCATTTGCATCGAGTGTACGGCATCTTCCATGTATCTCAGCTGAAGAGGTACGTGCATGACCCATCCCACATCATCATACATGGGGAGTTATACATCAATGACATGGAGATATTCACGGAGGTCCCAGTGGAGATCGAGGATTGAGAGGAGAAGGTCCTATGAGGATGGTCAATTCCTTTAGTGCGCATTCGCTTGCAGCACGTGAACCTCCAGGAGAGAAAATGGGAGCGGGAGGCTCAAATACATGCTCAGTACCCTCATTTTTTCCTTAGTGTGTGTTGTAGCTTACGGGGGCATAAATCCATAAGGTGGGGAGAATATAATGTCCTAGAAATCCTGTGGAATGTTTTTTAATACACGGGAATTTTACGAGCCCGCAGTTTCTGACGACACCTGATTCCGAGGCCCAGTGTGCCCGGAATAATTTTTTGATATTTTGTTTGGGTACGTTCAGTAGACGTACGAGTGGGATTTTATATCTTTTTAACCGGTGCTCGGAATTGAAAATTGAGGACACCGATGAACTTGCAGCACCGATATTCTCTTAAGGAGACTTTTTCCGCAGTTACGTTTTATACAGGTTGGATGTTATTTTTGGTGGTTTTCTAATTTTTTTTAAAGAAATAAAAATCTTATTCACATATTTTTATGTGGGTGGTGGTTAAATCCACCAAAGAGAAGTTTGGATTGGGACCCACCCTCAAGATAACCTCCCATGGGAGGATATTATGTAGTGGGTCCCACACGAACACAAACCCCTCAAATTCCCATTGAAACTCTTGAAACCCCCAGTGATGTGGGTTAAACCCTCCACTTTCCATCTCCATTTTTATTTTTGAAAACTCTCTACCTCCCATTTTGTCTCATTATTTTTTCAACACCGTTAATTAATTAATTGATCTCCATAATTAATTAATTAATTTGATTGTTTGAATTTTGAAAGCATTATGCCATCTTTAAATAAGTGAAGCTATTATTTTATTTGGGTTTGGAATAATCGTTAGAGAGCTTGGGAGTATTGGAGGAGCCTTGGAGAAATAGGGAGAGCATTCTTCCAACAAAGAATTCTATATCCTCCAAAAAACGACGACACCTCTCCTTCCTTTCTAATCAGGGTAAGAAAGGGAAGACGACGCCTACGAAGTACGTTTCCAATGACAATGAAACTCCCGCCAATGGTGACAGAACGAAGTCCATATTCTGTGACACCGTCTTCTGTGACATCGACAACGTTCTTGAATCGAGTTATGGAGATTTGTTTAATTTTAAATGAATAAAATTATATCCTCGATTCTTTGATGTATACTTTGTTTTGAAGGTGGGAAATTCAAATAACCAAATATAGAGGGCGCGGGCCGAACAAACACGACCCGAAGACCCTCTATTGAATCTCGTTTGGTTGACATCGGAGGCGAAGTAGAAAAGGAACAGTGCCATCGCGCAGCGCTAGAGAAGAACCACAACGGCGGAGGGGGAAAGGCATCATCGCTCCGCGTATAGAGCATGAGGAACATGTCACCATCCCACCTTGGTGGAGGTGCAGAGTCGGGCGGCTAAACCGGCCTCCATGGAGCTGTTCTACAGGATGAACAGCCGGCCAATCCGACCAGCCATCTGGTGGACTGCGATGCCTGTAGGCACCGCATGGAGGGAGACTGCGGCCTGCAACTGCAGGCCCCTCGGATAGAGGAACCAGCTGGCCACCTGCCGGCCGGGCTGAAGGACCGCAGCACTGATAGGCACCGCTCAGAGAAGACAACATCCCGTTGTATGGGATGCTAAGCTGGGCGAACCGGCAGCCCGCCTATCGGCCGGTCTAGAAGACCGTAGTGCCGCGTTGGGAGAACCGTGTACCGCTCTCCTGTCCGCTCGTGCCAGACAGAAATGTCCATCTATGGCAGGCTAGGAAAAAGATGGGTGTCGCCGCTTTGCACCGCCGGGCGAATCGAACCGGCTCGCAGTGCGGGCCAGGTTCGTGGGTGGGCCGTGCCCCTCCGGTCCGGGCCGACCCCCAACAGGGTTGAACCCACCAGGTCGTGTCCATGGGTGGGCCATGCTCCTCTATTCTGGGCCGAACCCAAGCCGGGACGGACCCTCCGAACCAGGTCGGACTGACCCGCCAGCCCACTGGGCTTGACAGGTCGGGCCCGTCTTCGCTTAAACATGAATATCTCCTAGACCGCGCATCCGATCGACGCGCCATCTGTGGCAGTAGGACCTTGTGACGAAGAAATACATTTGTGATACTTTAAGTTAGTTTTGGAAAACACTGGAAAAAAGTTGGGTTTGGAACGAGCGTAAATCCAACCGGGCCCCTGGAACGAAAATGTCAATAACTCTCATACTGGGCGTCCGATTAACGCGTCATCTGTCTTGTTGGGTTACTTACGATGAGACTAAACTATGAGAAATATCAACCCAGGACTTCGTAGATGTATCGTTACATGACTCGAGGAGCTGACCCTCCTAGAAGCGAGCAATCTGTGTGCAGAAACCCTAGAGTTGGATGCAACAGAGATGACGAAATCCTCTGTGGTTTCGACAATGACGACTACTGTACCGGAATCCTCTGTGGGTTCGACTGTGATGACTACTGTACCTGAATCCTCTATGGGTACGACTATGATTACACTACTATAATTCATGGTATATGCGATGGGTTATTTGCGACGGGATCCTATCGCAAATAGGCTTTAGCGACGGGGCCCCATCGCAAATAGCCAATTTCAGAAAATGCCGTCGAAAAAATATTATTTGCGATGAGCCCGTCACAAATATGTATATGATTATATACTTATTTATATATAAGTTCTTTTGTGATTGGCTTGTAATACTGTCGCAAATAATTTTTGAAAATATTTATTCATATTATTTGTGGCGGACCTGTCGCAAATACTATTTTCAAAGGGCCCCTAATCCCATCGCAAATAATAATTATATTTTAAAAAATATAAATTTAATAAAATTATAAATATTGAAAAATTAATATTAATATTATTAAAATAATAAAAAAACTAAAAAAAATTTCAATTCTCAATATTCACAAAAAAATATACTAAAATGATAAAATATTATTATGATTATTAAAAAATTAATTTTAATGTTATTAAAATAATAAATAATAAAAAATATTAAAATTCTCAATATTCACAAGAAAATATAAAAAATCGTAAAATAATAATAATATTATTATTATTAGTAAAATAAACAAATATTAAAAAATATAATACTGTAAAAATATATTTAATAAAATTATGATTAATTAAACAATACTATTAATATTATTAAAATAATAAAAAAAATAAAAAATATTAAAATTCACAATATTCATAGAAACAAATCATAAAATATTAAAAATTAAATTATGTGACAATCGCACTGATATAAATGATAGAAACTATAAAAGTTTATATTAAAACAAATTTAAATTCAAATGTTTTTGACATAAAATAATCATTGGGGGTCGTCTTCTGGAGGAGGTGGAGGAGCTGAAGGAGCTGGTGGAGAAAACTCCATCCCCAATCTACGAGTTAGATGGCACATGTAATTTATCTACTCGTGATGACACGACTTCCATCGACGTATCTCCTCCTCCTGCTGATGTTGCGGCTGACACATCTCTTTTTGCTGCTTCTGCAAACTCTCTATAAGGTCATTTTGAGCTCGGAACTACTCCTGATACTGTGATCCAGAATATGATGCCTCTCCATGATCCCCTCTCGAGATGGACACTGACATCGCAACAGTACCATAATAAGTACCAAGAGTCACATGATAGATGATACCAACTACTCGGCCCTTCTCAAAGACATACCGAGTCGCCTACATCCATGTCGCCTCGTCATAATGGTGGACACTGGTCTGATAAGTCGTCTCGTCCTAACCCTCACCCTATGTCTGAGAAGTCACAGCCGCATATGACTCGTTCAATTCCTATTTGAAATTAAAATTGTGAAAATATTATATGTAGTTCATTATCAAAATGAAAAAAATAAGACTAACCATAATCTGACGCTGACAATCACCTCTAATCTCTTCGGTGTTTGGATCACTATACATCCTCCGATAAACATTGTACTCTGTAATATTTGGATGCTCAACTACCTATATGAATATAAAATAAATATTTTATATTTTATGTTATTAAAATATTTAAAAAAATACTACATAGATGCTCTCTATGCCTACTGAATGTACGACTACCAGCTCGATGTGTCACCTCATGTCTCCCCCAGTTCTGCAAACCCAATGAAGGCCTCCTCTGGAATCCACTACCAAACCAGTATGCACATATTCCATTCCAAAACTATGATGAAATATACTTTGGTCGGTGGGCTCTACATGACTCATCAAATATTGTCGCTCCTGCTTTCTTAATGGCTGTCTTTCTAAAATTGTGAAAAAACTGAAGAAAACTTTCACGCATAGCCACCTCCAATGCTACATGGATAGCGTCACGCATGCTATCCTAGATGGGATACAATAAACCCAATAAATGAATTATAATATCAAGTTATTAATAAAATTAATTTCAAAATAAATATTATTTATTTACATACCAGCAAATGATTGTACATGTTGAGCTGCACATCAACGAGAATCTGTTCCCATGTGGTCAATGGGTGAGACAAATAATTTTGCAAGATAGCACTCCCCTCTCCAACATCTACATGGGAAAAACTGTGAAAAAAGAATAAATAATAAAACAATTAGTATATATATAAATAAATTAATGAATCCTAAATAAAATATACAGGTTACCATACCTCTGTGTGCACGGATCGAAGCCAAGATGTGGACGTCGTCTGGGATAGGTTCAGGAATCATCTATCGCGTAGGACCGTTCCCCCTTTGCATACCTCTTGAACCACTAGTAGGCTGAGGGCCAGATGATCCCACATCCCCATAATCCAAAGGTAGCTCAACCTCTTCTAAGTCATTCAATAGATCAGAGTCCATCTGAAACACAAAATGATTGTTGTTAGCAGATAGTTGAATATAAAGATTATATATATATATATATATATTAGTTATGATCATAATGAGTATTTAACTATTCCAATGTTCACCTTCATCATCATCATTATATCTTACGACATTAATGTATTCATATTCCCCCTCAACATCATCAATATCCATATGAGATTCACTTTCATCATCCCTTGTCATTTCAATTTCATTTGTAACATCATTAACATCTTCATCACCGTGGACCCATAATTGTGGGGTGTCTTCATCGATATTCATGTTTCTTTGTGGAAAAGATAGATTTTGAGTGGTATTTTGAAAAATTTAAATTTCTTGCACTTCAGTGGAACCACATTCAGTTTGAGTAAATTGATTTTCCAAAGATTTCATTTTTATTATGCTACACCAATCACCCAGGTCTCTTGATGTAGCACAGTACTTTGCGTAGTAAACATGATATTTCGGTTGAGCGAGTAAAAATGGTTCATTTACTACAAGATGACTTTTATATTTAATATTGACGAATCCATGAGCTGGATGAATAGGTAAGCCTCTCTCGGTATCCTACCACCGACATTTAAACATTGTTATGTAATTTTTTCCAAGATAACATAGCTTAATAATTTTATCCAGAATATCGTAAAAGTCAACTTTAGTTTCTCTATAATGTGATCAAATCTAACAAACTCCACTATTAATTGTTTTTTGGATTCCCCATATGCACGTGTACGAAATCGAAAACCAATCACCACATATGTATTATAAGATTTAACAATTTTTTATAGTAGTTTACTCAATATACACAATCTCTTAATAATTTTATCAGCTTGTTGAGACGCCTAAAAATGTTTAAATGAATTATCAATATAATAAATAGAAAAATGAATTGATATTGAACCATAAATAATTTATGTTACCAGCTTTTGAAACCATTGAGAATTTTTTTTCTGCATTTTTCAAAAGAAACAACTGTAATTTATGGAACTTTTTTCTTGATATGATTATCATATAACCTACAAATAAAATTAGTTTACATACTATAACAGAAATTATAAAATAAGTGATAGAATCAGTCACAGTACAAATGTTGTCATTTCTTCACATTTGAGCAGAACATATGTATGAGCTCTATGATATTCATCATCTGGAGGCCATCATTCTTGAACTCCACCGAAGCCAAGATTTTTCTGAATAAAAATAGATAAATTATTGTCCATCTCATTATTAAAATTTCCGCGTTCTATCCCATGCGGTTTTGTTTTGAGGGATATTCAGATTCAAAATAGTGAGATTTGAAAAAAGCAATTTCCTCTTGTAAATAAGTTTAAGCAATAGATATTTCAATTGATGCTTTGTTACGTACTTTTTTCTTCAATTTATGCATGCATCCCTTGAATTGGTACTTCCATCGAAATTGGACATGACCTCCTCATTTAGCTTCACGTGGAAAATGTAACATCAGATGTTCCATTGAGTCATAGAAAGCAGGTGGAATATTTTTTTCCAGTTTACATATAATTACACCAACATCTTCTTACAGTTTTCATAGCGCATCGTAGTCAGTTTTCGCTGAAAAAATGTCTCGAAAAAAATATCATATGTCTATTATCAAATCACAAGTCATTGATTTCAACAAACCTCGATGTCCAATCGACATAAGTCTTTCCATTATAATAGGACAATCATGGATTTTTAAATCTGTAATATCACCATACATAACAGATCTTCCCAAATTAGAAGCATATCCATCTGGAAGTCTCAAATCTGCAATCCACTAAAAATATAATAAACATTTCTTTTTGGATAGTGTATAAGTTTCTTTTGGCTTCATTAACGTCTATGATCTGACATTTTCAAATAGATCTAATTCTGGTCACCTGCAAATTTGGGCAAAATCTAATTGTGCTTTTACAGTATCATTGGTCTTACTTGGTGTATCCAAAACCATAAGAAATAAATTATCAAAACATTTCTTCTCAATGTGCATGACATCCAACATGTGGCAGACCAACAAATCAGACCAATATGGGAGATCCCAAAAAATTCTTCATTTTATCCAATTGTGTTTTTTATCAAAGCCATGAATTATTGGTTGGAATACAATTGGACCAAATGTGGTGGGAGGTAATGAAAATACAAATTATTTTAACTCTATATCTAAGATCATTTTGGGAGGATCATCCATTTCAATTGTTCCTCTACTGAAATAATATGTTTCCTTCGAAAAGGGTGATCGGTTGGAAGAAATCTGCGATGATAGTAAAAATAGCAAGGTTTTTTTCCATTGACGAGCATAAAAGCTTTATTGTCTTTCATACAGTAAGGACCGGATTTCAGTCCATGTGTTCTCTAGCCAGATAACAGGCCATATGCCAGAAAGTCACTAATCATCCATATCAATGCAGATTTTAATGTGAATTTTTGTTTCGCAGCAACATCATATGTACTAACACCATTACTCCAAAATCCATGTAACTCATCAATAAATGGTTTCAAATAAACATCAATATACTTTTTCAGATGTCCTAGGATTAATAAGTTCAAAAAGTTATAGGGATCCTTCATCAACATCCATGGAGGTAGATTGTACGAATTTATAAAGAAAGTCCAACATGAATACTGACTACCATAAGAACCAAACGAACATAAACCATCAGTAGAAAGACCCAATCACACGTTTTGGGCTTCTAATGCAAAAGACGGATGCAGACGATCAATATGTTTTCACGAATCACCATAAGATGGATGATTCAATCTTTTACCAGTTGAAATATTGGTTTTGTGCCATGAAATCATTGACATTTTGTTATGAGATATAAATAAATGTTACAGCCTGGGTGTAAGGGGAAAATATCTCAACTATTTTACTGGAATCAATCCAAACATCCCTGGTTGAGCTTCTTTATACCTCGATTTTCAACATGTTGGAAAACTATCAAATGACTCAGTTTCATTCGGATATAAGATGCAATAATTTTCACATGCTTGAATATTCCTATAACAAATTCCTATATTACTATCCATCCTCTAGATGTCAAAGTAATTTGTAGGCAACACATTTTCTTAAGGTAATAGTGTTTTAACCAAAGAAAATATCTGATCAAAATAGTTGTTTGACATTGAATTATCTGATTTAATATCCATAAATCTTTCATCCTCTTATAAAATTATAATCTTTCAATTGTGATATAATGCATCCTCAGCAATCCTCAACACCTCAACAAAATTTGGATGGTGCCAACTCAGGAGTTTAATCAATATCATCACGAGTTTTAGTTTGTTGAACAGATTGACCTGTAATATCATGTACTAAATTTTGGAATTTTGATGGATCTGAAACAATGTTATTAGTATCTTCTTTGTAACTGCGTTCACCATGTTGATACTAGAAAACATAATCTGGTTGAAAACCAAACTGCAAGAGATGTCCCCTAACCTTGTCAAATGTGTCAAACGTTATGAGAGAACATTATTTACAAGGAAACTTAATTGTGCCTTCTGAAACATATTATGGTTTTGATGATGCAAATGCTAAGAAAGCTTCAACACCCTAAAAATATAAAGGATTTAAACCAGAACCATTTTGATTTCTGCGTTGATTTATCCAAGCACGTTAATCTAATAATGACTGATGTCAACTTTCTACTTCCATATTTTTCTACAAAAAATAAAATCATCACTATTTTTGAGTAATTTGACATTATAAAAATTCTATCTGAAAATGAAGATAAATAATTACTAGTAATTGTTAACAAATTTCATTAATTATAGGTGACCCAATTTCGAATGAATTGATGACTACTCTTTTGTCCGACAGCTCATTTACTAACATCATTCTCACACTGAAATCACAATGAAGAATATGGTCTGAGGTGCGCATAATTATTCTTGTATGTACAAGAATGAATATTTGTATCTCGAGCAAGATTCTTCATTGTGATTTCTGTGTGAGAAAGATGGGAGTAAATGAGCCGCCGGACAAAAGAGCCCCCTTTTTGTTGATGAATCGTCTTCTTCTAACTGTCACCACCATGAAACATTATAAAAAATATGATCCAACAAATGCATATCCAATCTCATGTATATGAGATTGAATATGCCTATTTAGCATCACATTTTTCATATTGTTTTGAATCAGTGAGAGTTGAAAGGAGAAAATTTATCGAGCAAAAAGAGTGTCGTCAATCCAGTGGAAATTTTTCCAGGTTTCTGGAAGTTATTAAAATTTATTAAAATTTCTTTCTAACTATTCCTAACTAATTATTAATTTTTATTAATATTTATTTCTAATTATTACTATTTTAGAAATACTTTACTATACTTAGAAAAATGAAAACTGCTTGAATAATGAGTTGAAATTTGGTAATAAATATTTTGGAGATAATCACAAATATTCCCTTATTTATTCAATAAGTTTCCGTTTACTAATAATAATTATATGTAATTATTACTAATAAGAAATTATATTATTAATATTTAAGAAAAAACATTATTAATATTATTAAAATAATAATAAATTTATAAAATATTAAAATTTTCTATATTCACAATAGGCTTTGTTCTATTCTTAACATGATCAAATCTCAATGGGTTGCCAATTGTTAGGTCATGCATAATAAATTTTTTTTGACAAACATTTCCAATGTAAACTCTATAATTGTCCTTGAATGGTTGATCACCTCGCATGTAGTGTTGCAATAGGATGACAAAAGTAATGTCGTTCTTGTCTCTAAGAATCATCTCTCTCCCTTTACATAGATCATTCTTCCTTAAAAATTTGATGAGACATCAGTATATTTCCATTAAATTTTCAAGGAAGAATGGTCTATGTAAAGGGTTATGTGAGATAATTCTTATAGATGATAAAGGCATGACTTGGGTTGTCCTATTGCAACACTACTTGCAAGGTGATCAACCATGCAATGACAATTATAATGTTTACATTGGACATGGCTGACACAAACTTTTTATTGGGCATTACCTGACAATTTGTGACCCTTTGATATTTGAACATGTAAAGAATAGAGAAAAGCCTCTTACGAATATTGATAATTTTAATATTTTATAAAATTTATATTATTTTAATAATATTAATATATTTTTTTTCATAAATATTGATAATATAATTTTTTTATTAGTAATAATTATATATAATTATAATTACAATTTATTACAATTTATTACTAATTATTACTAATTATTATAATTTATTACTAATTATTACAATTTATTCCTATTTATTTCTAAATATTTCCTAATTTTTGCTAAGTTTACCTAATTATTGCTAATTATTTCTATTTATTTCTATTTATTTCTAATTATTGCTAATTAGTTCAAATTATTCATAATTATTCCTAATTATTGCTAATTACTACAATTTATTCCTATTTATTGCTAATAATTACTAATTATTGATAATTATTCCTAATTATTAGTATTTATTAGTAATTATTACTCATTATTGGTATTTATTAGTAATTATTACTACTTATAGCTAGTTATTACTAATTATTTCTAGTTATTCGTAATTATTGCTAATAATTCCGAACTATATAAAATTATTAATAATTATTGCTAATTATTGGTAAATATTCATAGTTATTGCTAATTTTTTCTAATTTTTCTTAATTATAAGTATTTATTAGTAATTATTACTAATTATTAGTAATTATTAGTAATTATTACTAATTATAGCTAGTTATTACTAAATATTTGCTAATTATTCTTAATAATTGCTCATTATTCCTAATTATTTCTAATTATTACTAATTATTGCTAAATATTACTAATTATTCCTAAATATTACTAATTATTTGTATTTATTCATAATTATTAGTAAATATTACTAATTATAAGTATTTACTACTAATTATTAGTATTTTTTTCCTAATTATTACTAATTATTCGTATTTATTACTAATTATTCATAATTATTACTAATTATTCCTAATTATAACTAATTATTTCTAATTATTACTAATTATTTCTATTTATTAATATTTATTGCTATTTATTGCTATTTATTACTAATTATTGCTATTTATTACTAATTATTGCTATTTATTGCTACTAGTTACTAATTATTGCAAATTATTGCAAATTATTGCTAATTATTCCTAATTATTGCTATTTGTTTCTAATTATTGCTAATTATTTCTATTTATTTCTATTTATTGCTACTTATTGCTAATTATTTCTAATTATCGCAAATTATTTATAACTGTTGCTAACTATTTCATATTATGGCTAATTATTCTTAATTATTGTTATTTATGGGTAATTATTAGTATTTATTAATAATTATTAGTATTTTATGCTAATTATTAATATTTATTAGTTGTTATTACTAATTACTAGAAATTATTACTAATTATTACAATTTATCACTAATTATTACAATTTATTACTAATTATTACAATTTATTACTAATTATTACAATTTATTTCTAATTATTGCTAATTATAACTAATTATTACTAATTATTAGTAATTATTACTAATTATTGCTAATTATTCCTAATTATTGCTAAATATTCCTAATTATTCATAATTATTTCTAATTATTTCTAATTATTAGTTTGTATTACTAATTATTAGTATGTATTAATAATTATAAGTATTTATTCCAAATTATTAATAATTCTTCCTAATTATTACTAAATATTCCAATTTATAAATATTTATTTCAATTTATTTCTAATTTTTCCTAATTATTTCTATTTATTAATAATTATTAGTATTTATTAGTATTATTAGTAATTATTAGTATTTATTACAAATTATTACAATTTATTATTAATTTTTACAATTTATAACTAACTATTACAATTTATTCCAAAATATTATAAATTATTCCTAATTATTATTAATTATTCTTATATATTACTAATTATTCCTATTTATTACTAATTATTGCTATTTATGACTAATTATTGATATTTATTACTAATTATTGATAATTATTCCTAATTATTGCTAATTACTCATAATTATTGCTAATTATTCCAAATTATTGTTAATTATTGCTAATTACTGCTAATTATTACAAATTATTACAAATTATTTCTATTTATTTCTAATTATCGCTAATTATTCTTAATTATTAGTATTTATTGCTAATTATTAGTATTTATTAGTAATAATTAGTAATAATTAGTATTTATTACTAATTATTACAATTTATTACTCATTATTACAATTTATTAATAATTTTTAGAAATTATTCCTATTTATTTTTATTTATTACTAATTATTGATAATTATTACTAATTATTGCTCATTATTCCAAATTATTGATAATTATTCCTAATTATTACAAATTATTAGAAATTATTCATATTTATTCCTAATTATTCCTAATTATTACTCATTATTCTTATTTAGTACCATTTATTGATATTTATTACCGATTATTATTAAATACTACAAATTAATTATATACATTACTAATTATAGTTAATAATTAATAATTACTACTAATTATTAAAAATTAAAACTAAAAATTTCAATTTATCAATACAAATAAATAATAATGACAAAACAATTTAATTTTTTTTTAATTACAACTAATCAACAATAAAAAAATTAACATAAAAAATGAAATAAATAATAAATTAAAAAACATAAATACCTTTATGAATGAATTTTTATTTATACAGACGACTTCACAACATTTTCGTGAACAAAAAAATTAACATAGAAAAATTATCTCTCTAAAATCCGAGTTTAGAGAGAAACATGATTGGAAATTTGAGAGGAATGAGTGGAAATAAAGATGGGGGTATATATAGGTTAGATTATTTGCGAAGGGATTATTTGTGATGGGATACCCATCACAAATAGTAACATTTACAACGAGACCCGTTGCAAATACCTCTGCCCCCATTAATTACTCCCTACGGTTAAAATGTTATTTGCGACGAGACTCATCACATATAGTTTCTACCGACACACCTATTGTGACGGGACGACAACCCATCGCATATGGCTATAAACCGCAGCCGGTTATTTGTGACGGGGCCCGTCACAAAAGGTGACTCGTCGCAAAAAGATATAATCTGCTGCCGGTTATTTGTGATGGGTCCCGTCGCAAATACTTAACAATTTTCGACGTAGGGATCCCACCGTCGCAAATAACCTTCGTGTGGATTGGTGCGCTATCAGCGCCAAACTATTTGCGACGGGGGAAAAAATATCATCGCAAATAATTGGTTATTTGCGATGGGCATAATGACCCGTCACAAATAACCTCTTGGACGGACCTTTTGCGATGGGATTTTGTCCCGTCGCAAAAGTTTTGTCGCATAAAGCCCTTTTTCTCGTAGTGTGACTACTATACCGGAATCCTCCATGGGTTTGAATATGATGACTACTGTACCAGAATCCTGCGTCGGTCTGACAGAATAGCTGGTCCTGTATCCTGGGTGGGTCCGATAGCTCAGCTGGTCCGGTAACCTATGTGGGTTTGACAACTTAGAGGAAGAATAACTGGTCTTGTATCCTCTATGGGTCCGACAGCTTAGCTGGTCCTATATCTTGTGTGGGTCCGACAACATAGATTAATTAGTGACTACATCTGATCATCTCTATCACTCTAAGAAAGATGTATACCTGTGTGAGCCGAGTCATGTCTTTCAACCATTATCATCTTGGTGTTTGACTTTACTTCCTGTGCGTACTGGTTTGTGATTGGGCTCGAGAGTTGGAGTCGGACTGTGACTTGTAACTTAGGTATATGTATGGGCACATATATATATATATAGGGTTGTTTGATACTTCGTGATTGTATCATTTTTCTGAAGATTATCCTTTGTGGACTCTAGGAGACCTTCAGGGGTCTCGGGGTCCCCTACTAAGTATCGTTGTACTCACCCAGGGACGGGCTTCGCCCACAACCTGTTGTGTTCTATGCAGACGACGGACAATAGTGACCGTGGCTGATGGTGACAGACAGGAGACTACTCGGAGCTGGAATTGGCGAGACATACCACAGGGATGAGTTGTTCACAGTTTTGTACCTACCCTTCAGGTTGGATTTCCGGGCGGACGATCCAGTAGCTGTTTTCCTTTTTCTTGTACTAGTACTTGTTGTTCAGTTGGGTTTGTATGCTGGCCAATTTACTTTCAACACATCTTACTTTTATATTTTTAATAATAGTTCCCTCTACTGATTGTGTTCAATCTATGTGTGTTATCGGTTAAAAAGGAAATGCCTTCCAGTTTTTCAGGATTACGCCTTCGGTGCTAGTCACCAGCCTCTAGCCCATGGAATGCGGGTATGGGGTTGTCACGACATGGGCCCCGAGGACGGGTCGTGACACTTACTATGGGTTTGAGCTCACCCATTCTTATGTTTCATTTTCCTCAGTACATGAAGAAGTAAATTATGAATGACATGCAAGCATAATCTAGGAGACATGATGTTTCTAGTGGAATAGTGTAGTGTCGTTTTTCCATTCCATAGGTAAAGTTGAACAAATGTAGGTATCTTGTTTCCAATAATACTAAATAACACGGTCCATCGAGATTCTTATTCCTTGTATGTATGCCAATGAAATCAAATAACGCACTGACTCTAGGCAACCGGGGTTGGGTCCATACAGAATGGGAACATAAAAAGGTAAAAATGTAATTTTATAATGATCATGTATTTTTTTCAAAACATGTAGAAGAAATATCTAGATATTATGAAATTGGTAAGAAGCAATCAAATAAATATGAATGTTGGAAAATCAAATTTCCAGCTAATGGAATGTGTGGTAAAACGAACCCTATGGAATTCTTTATCAAATCATGGGAGTGTATCGGATGTGGTAAGACTATACATATTACCCATGATTTAAATGGAAAATATCTTATTAATGGTATGTTCACTTTCACTATGAAAACTATATTGTGTTATAAATGCGATGAGATAGGCCATTATGTACATAATTTCCCAAATATAGTCCCAAATGATATGAATAATCCAAAATATTTAATGAATGGTGTGGGTAAATATTTTGAAATTAAATTAACAGATGTTATTCCACCGAATGATGAGGTGTCATGTACATTTTTTTATTTAAATTGTGATAATATCTTATTTTATTTAGTGTATACACATTAATTCCTATCTGACAGATTTTCAGGTAACATGGAAATTCCTCTTCAAGAAATGAAACCACATTATATGGTAACAATATTTGGGGGAAATATTAATGTCACAACCCACCATCAACATGATGAGGAAAGGGATATAAAACTGCTAGACCCATCCTTTCTCAAGTTGAAGGAGAGATAATAACCCCTCGATTACCTCCTTAAATAGGCTCTGAATTGGAGACCAGCTCCAAGGGTATAGAATAACCTAAAATATGGAAGGAATTACCCTTTTTATTTAGTAGGATTGAAATATATGATGGTAAAACCCCAAAAACTCGAAAAATTAATGTAAAAGTAAGTCCAAAACCCATTATCATATACATGATAAAAGATAAACCCATACAAGTCCAAGAAAACACCCAAAGGAAAGTACCAAAAGAATGAAAATAACAACTCTAACTATCCCAAACTCTAAGATAGAATGGTCTCACATGATCCCTAGAGTCCTCCCTGAAACAAAAAAATAGTTTTATATATGTAGGGTGAGTGTGCATGTATACATAACAGTGAAATCCAAATGCTCTCGTGCACATGTGGGAAGGCATTCTAATGCCCTGTGAAAAAAAAAGAGATAACCAAAGAGCCTATCAAGAAAACTATATACCCAACCTCACCTAATAACACTCCCCAAATAATGAAAGTCAGTTAAAATAATAGTAATTACACATCGACGTTTGTCTACCCCACATTGCATTCCCATTAGTTAATAAAGACATCCTACGCGTCAGACCTCCCCCTCGATTTTCACTCTAGTCCCACTACAACTTCTAACAAAAACCTTACGGTCCACTGATCCATGCATCCCGCCCTCAAATACCAGTGCCACTACAGCCATACATCCCTCATGCAGACACCTCGTCCACCACAACCATACGCAACCATGCCTACACACACATGGGCTAGAAGAACCTCCTCCGAGCCCGAAGATGCCTGAGGTTCATCCTGAAGACGCTTAGGAAACAAAACCTACACGTACACAACCGGGACAACCCCAAAAACCACCCATCCAAAGAATCATGGGATATAATGGACCTCTGACTATTGCATCCTTCTAGAAGAATCTTGGGCGACCTAGTAAAGAGAGCACAATGTATCTAATTACCAACCACCCAATAGAATTTTGGGAAACCCCCCTCCCCCATGAAATGGGGGTGTTCAACATGAAATTCTCAACTTGGGTGGGGATGGAATAAGAAACAAAAAAACAAAATTTTTGAAAATAGGTATACAAGAAATCATCCCATCCGAAGGGTTTCAAAACCAGCCCATACACAAACACCATTTTGACTATTCAATCATAAAAAAGCACAACAACCACAACAAAAGCACAACAAATTAGAGGAAAAAAAATCCCCCATTGAAATCATTATTTTTATCGAATTCATGTGATTATATATAACTAATTCTTCACTTATGGGAAACTAATAAGAATAACCACAAGCCATGAATGAAAATATAGGCATGAAATAATTTATGCATTCACACCTGGTTCTCTTGTAATGTCACAACAACAAAAAGGATCTGTTAGATCCCTCAAAGTAAAGGAACCATACCAAGCCCCAACATACATCCCCACATGGCCTTATGTATACAAATAGAAACTCAATAATAGGGGATCCCATCCCTATCCATGTCACCTCACAAGGTGTCAAACAGAGTAACCATACACATCACTAGATCAAAGAAAAGTAGTTCTCAAATTTAATCACATCATTCATTAAGTTCCTTCTATTTTTATTAACCGGGGAGATCACACAAGGATTATTCTTCATTGGGAATCCATTTAATTAATTTATTTTACATGATTAACTTGTTTCCATGTTACTACCATTCAGTCACATGATTATTCTGAAAACAAAGGATCATTATTGCACAATAAAGGACCATCAATGGCCATGATTTTCATTGGACATAAACCCATATAATTCACAACATATAAGTAAAGATACCAGAGTATAACGGCACTGCAAAACACAACCTGTAATTCTTTAAAAAATCAGTTAATATATTCCTTAAGGGTTTGTTTCATATATCCTCATACGGAAATTATTGTACCCACCCAACATGATACATTCTAAAGAGAGACGAAAGGGAAGCCTACCAAAATTATCAATAACCAGAGTTTTCACCTCGCGCCATGAAATGTGGATGCACCACTTTCAGGGGAAAAACTCCAAGGACTACAAGAGTGGGTAGTATATGATCCATCATGGGTGCACAAATATCATTGGGATGAGGGACTCCAAATGCACCAAGGATAATAAATGAGACCAGCCATGAAGAAAAAATAATCTTCATGTTATAAAAGTTGAAATCCTGGAGTTTTGGGATGTGATATCATGAACATATTTAAAGGAATTTCATGGATTCTCCACAAAGTTGTGCAGTTAAAAAAGATTATATTAATTTCTATTTAATAATTTTCATCAGAGCAGTGGAAATAATGGAAGTGCGTTAATGGTTATCCTTTAATAGGGGAAAAGCCACGTTTCATGGGTGAAGCTGAAAAGTACAAAAATGAGGGGTGACAATGAGAAAAAAGCCACATTTTTTTCAAAGTCAATTGTCTCCCGTATATTGGGGGATTTTATATATCATTTATGGGCATTAAATGATTTTTAAAAGGGTTTTAAAACACTTTCATTTTCAAAAAATATGTTGTAGGAGCAGAACATGAAATAGTCAGAAACTGAAAAAAACAAAGGGTGGGATTCAATTTGGTGAGAAACTATAATAGTTATACCATCACAGTTCCAATATCCATGTAACACTGTTACATTGCAACCGTTTCAGTTGAACACCGTAAGCGACACCACCGCATCAGTGTGCAACCACTATAATGCCACCGGTTCAGGGGAACACCATATGCAGTGCCACTATTTCATTGTGCCACCATGATGGTGCAACCTCTACGGTGCCACCGTCATGGTTCCACCATTTCGGTGGAACCATTTTGTGGAACCTAGTTTTGGGAAAACTCTTTAATGAGTTGCTGATGGTCCCTGGGATAACCCAGGCACTAGAAATATGGAAAAGCAATGGACCAGGACGGTCTGACCCAATACAAATAAAGAATCAAATAAATTTAAAAAATCAATCTATTGTATTATGTGGATGGGTTTTTTCTAATATATATATTTTATTTCCCCTATTAGGGTTTGATGGAACTGAACATATGGATTGGATTTCTATTTACTACGCTATGATAGGTTATAGAGCTAAAAATTTTACTTTTCCACAATATTATCTATTTTTTACAAGAATGTACTTATACCATTGATAAAATATTAGGTAGATGAGAAACTATTAAAATATGGGAATGAATGTTATCTTTCACATATTATTTTAATAAGGGAACTATTTAAATTAATGATATTTTGGTTGTAATTATTTACCTAGATGTTTTTTCTATTTGGTGACTTGATGTCATATATGATCAGAAAATTAAATTTACTATATTCTCGATTCCTGATAGTAATCCAACTTAAAAAACTAGTATAAAAATTATTGTAGTAGAACATATATAATTGAAAACTAAGTTACACGAGTTTCTAGATAAAGGATATATTCATCCTAGTACTTCAGAATGGGGATCTCCCATTATATTTTTAAATGAAAATATGGTTTCATGAGTATTTTCATTAAATATAAATATTTTAATAATGTTATTATGAGAAATAAATATATATTTTCTCATATAAAATAATTTTTTTATCACCTAAAAAGATCTCACTATTTTATGAAGTATTTCATGATATCCATGTGTTATTAACTAAAGGTGATGTTTGAGGAAATTAAAAAATAAATTTATATACTTTATATGGGCTTTATGAGTTTTTAGTAATTCCATTTAGTCTGAAAAAGTCACCAACTATATTTATGGTCCTTTTGATTATGGTATTACGTGAATATTTAGATATGTTAGTGGTTTTTTTTTTCTGATGAAATTTTATTTATTTATAATAATATGAGTGTCATGAAACCATCAATGTATTATTCCTCAATCAAATAATAAAAATAAGTTAAATGTAAAATTTACTGTATGTATTTTTTGTTTATAGAATATTTCATTCGAATGGTACATTTTATGTAAATATGGAATTATAGTTAATCCCACTTCATCATTAGTTGTTGATGAATGGCCGTGAAAATCAAATGTTACACATATATTTATGTTTTAATTGATTAGAAAGATATTACTGGTGTTTTGTGGAAAATATTGACAATTATATATCCCACTAACTATGTTAACAAGAATATATGTTGAATTTATCTTGAAAAAATAATGTTATTATTGATTATAGGAATTTAATGGAATATGTTAAATGATCATGTTTTTCCCAACCCTTGAGAAATGATGAATTTTTATCTTCAATTGTGCTTTATTAATAGTACATGGTCACATTTTGATGAAAAATTCTCATGTATTTTCTTATGTTTCATGGAAACTAAAACCACAATAGTAAAATTATATGACACATGATTTGGAATTAGTTATTTTGGTTCATTTTTTAAAAACATTAGTGACATTATTTATTTGGATCGATGTGTGAAATATATAGTGGTCATAAATGTTTAATTTTTATATTCAGTCATAAATAGTTCACCATGAGGCATAGAGGATGGTTGGAATTAATTAAAAATTTTGATAACATAATTCATTTACATCTTCAAAAATAAAAAATTTGTTTTGTGTATTGAGATTGAAAAATACTGCAACATTAACCATGTTACATTTAAAACATTACACCATAGTTATTGATTCGATGGATTTATTCCTTGAAGTGTTTGGTTTTGGAAATTCATCCTTTTTTGTTTTATTTGTCAGTGAAATCATCACATATTAAAAAAAATCATAGAAGGAATATAGTGAGTTATAAAATAAAATATAGAACTTATAAGGACATGACTTTAAGCATTACAAAATCATGATATTTCAACTAGATTTCAATTATTTACAATCCCAAAGATAATTTTGGTTTAGAGTTTTAGAATTTTATGAAAAAACTCATACATAGAAACCCATATTAATAAAAAATTAGTACCATTAAAATAGTATCCATTTCTTCCAAAACATATATTGTTTAACACAAAACAATAAAACTATTTATTTGAATAAACATCAAAACATTTATCTTAACAATCTACATTCAATGATTCATCATTATAACATGTGAGAAACATTTAAACACATTGGATGAGCATTAAATTCTTAGTAAGGGATATAAAAATAAATAATGAAACAATTAGACCAGGAAAGCATTTAAATATATTAAATCATATTTATAATGATATCCTTCTTACCCATATATACTAACTTTGTGAAACATGAGCATTAAAAAAAATTAAAGAGACTTTAAAAACCCATAATTATAACATGGGGAATTACTTAATTATATGTAAACCCACACAACTACCTTATGATATTTAAAACTCTTGGATATCAAACAATGTAACCCTCATGACTAACTTATGGTTTAATCATCGCAGTTACACTTGGAGTAACCATACTTCCGACCTCCAACATATACATTCCAAATAAATTAGAATGAGATATAGTTATCACACTTCATATATATAATATTGGATCATTCATTCCTATTGAATAACTAGATGAGGTGTGAGTATAAGAAATTAAAATATTTGAAAAAGAAGCACAAGAAAATTAAAGATGAACTTAACCTTTTTATCTCTTCTCCTTGCAATCCTCTTTATGTGCCTGCATTTTAGCATTTTTTTGAGAGCAGATGCTCTTGGATGTGGGGAATAGACTTGTAAAAGGGAATTGGGAATAATTTAGTCAATGCTCAACACTTGAGTGGTGTGATACGAAGAGAGGGTGAATATGGTATTTGTAATGGAGGAGAGAAGGGGTTTACGATTATTTTATTCATTAGATTAAAATTTTCCCCCAACACTATGAATAGTCTTGATTCATGTGACCCAAAATAGTAATTAGATAATTTTATTACAATCTAAGGGTGCTTACATTAGCCATAGAGCTAGTAATAGTGTATTTAAATGATAATTTTTATATACGGTATATTACTGTATTTTACTATTCATAAAAAATCATGAATTTCAAGAAAATACAAAAAATATCCCTAACCAATTATGGAAATGTATAATCCAAAAATAAACATCATTTTTTGAAAATAAATTTCAAAATATTATTAATTTAATTATTAAATAAAATCATAATAAATTCAAAAAATTAAAAAATTAATACTATAACTTCTTTTATATCACCATGAATATTTGATCAAGATCTAATTATCTTATAACCATAAGAAAAAAATATCATTTACTATTAATAAAGATCAAATTACTATTCATATTAATATTTACAAGTGTATGTTACAATTCACAGAAAAACATGTTGGTTCTATCTGACCCTACATAACTTACTGATCATAACCGTGGATATATTTTTTTTGATATTCAAATCATATAAGGAAAAAAATTGAGTTTAATGTGTAGTTTGAAACTACCTCCTTAAAAAAAAATTTGTTATCTGGAGATTCAATGTTTAGTAATTTTAGTGTATTTTTAGAACCTTCGGCTGTTACAAAATTTATTATGATGGGTATGTTTCATGAATTTAATATTGGGAGATAACATGTTTATAGATTTGGAAAGAGAATATTTATACCATGTTATTCTCATTTTAGGAGGGAATTATTTTATAAATCCCATAGTTCAGCAATTTCTATTAATATTAGAAGAGTTGTGGTGTATAGGGACCTTATGTAGTATTAATGGTAAGATGGAATGAATTCATATATTTTTAAAATTATAATGAAATTTTGAATTTTGAATAGGTGAAAGAATAATGTAAATTAATAATGGGGATCATATAAAATTTTTTAATGCATAAGTTGAAATGGGAAAATAAATCCATGGGTTGTATGTTGGGACAACTAAATAGGTCTTGAGGTATTAATTCAATTTGGGTTATTTTTGATCAAATGATTAACCACGACATTTCCTTCCAATTCAATACAGTATATCATTATATCATCTTTCATGATTTATATTAAAGAGATATTCAGGTTAAATGGAGTTCCTGCCCCCATTTTATCTATCCATGATCCTAAGTTCACTACTAATTTTTGAAAAGGACTTTTGAATTTAATAGATTATAAATTAAATATCGTAAAATCCATTCATCCTTATTATATTGATAGCTTGAGTGAACAATTTAGGTCCTTGAAGACACACTTTTTTCTCATTTAGTAGATTACAAAGGAAGATGTGATTAGAATTTTTTTATATGAATTTTCATATGATAGAAGTTTTCACTGAAATATATACAGTTCAAATTTTGAAGAATTATATGGAACATTTTGTCATAATATAGAATTTTGGGATGAATTAAGTGAAATATAGTTTATGAGTCCACAATTGGTAGTGGAAATGGTTGAGAAGTTAAAAATGATTTAGATACCGATGGGGTGAGATCATTTTAGTTATTAAGGTTATGAAGATAATGGGTGGAAATTTCATTTATTCAAGATAGGTGATCTTGTTTTTTTAAAACTTCATGATAAGTTGTTATTCATTTTGTTAATCTGGGAAAGATATTATTATAGTCTATTTTTCCATATGAAATCTTCAATAATTTTTTGTAGCTTCTCACCAAGTGTTCAATCCTCTTAGTTTAACCCATGTGTATAATTTTTTTCAAGTTTCTATGTTGAGGAAATATGTTCCCATTTCATCTCTTGTTTTTGTCCCAGATATTTTTTAGTTGGAAGATACCCTTTATTATGGTGAAAACCCTATTTAGATTCTTTATTGTATATATAATTCTATTCATAAAAAAAATTAATAGGATAATGATTTTTGGAGAAACCATATTGTTGGAGAAGCAACATGGTCATATTAAAATGATATGAGGGGCTGGTATCCCTACTTATTTAATTAGTGAATAGAATTGAGTGTATACAACATTAAAAGGAGGGATAAGGTAATAATATGGGTACTAATAGAATAATTTTTTTCATTTTTATTTGTATTGTTTAATTCAATAGATCTATTAATTATAAATATATTGAGAAATTCTTAAAATAAAAAAAATATATTTATGAAACTCATGCATTATTAATATATTTAAAAAAGATTTATTTTAAAACTATTTACTTTTAATTTTTATAAATTAATTTCTATATTAAATTCATAATTTTAGAATAATTTTATAATATATTGATTACAATATCCTGAAAGTATTTATTTTTCAAGAAAAAGTGAAAACTAATATTTTTGTTTTTCATTATTTTATTTTGAAGGTTGAATTATCATTTGGATTATTTTAAAAAATTTCAGTAGTCAGTTTTTATTTATATTAATCAAAATATTTATTTTGAAAGGTTTTTATACTCAAATTTAGTTTAATAGATTTTATTTATAAAAGGTCATTTTTTTAACCACTATATTTCATTGCAATTGTCTAGATTAATTTTAAATTATAATATGTAACTTATATGTTGTGAATTACAGAAAATTGATTCAATATTTGGAATATTTTGTTCCAAATTATATTAATATGTCCATTTTTTCTATAAGAATACTAACTTATGTAATTTCTGACACCACGGTAAATGGTAAATCAAGTAATTTTGGTTAAAGATAAAATTATAATATCCATATGTTCAAAAAAACCCTTACCAAAATATTTTTTAGGAGTATATATCAATATTAATTTTCAAAGTGAAAAATTTATGCCCTTTTGGGAATCGTTGATAAGACATTGACCTATGTGGTATTTTTTTTAATGAAATTTTAAACATGTCACATTCTGATTTTTAATTTGTATAAATATTTAATATGGTGTTATAATGTTCTAATATAAGTATTATTTTTTAACATAATGTTTTTTTATACATTACGATAATTTAATTATAATTTTCAATGAATAATTAATTACCATAAATGTTTACCCAAACAAAATATAGTAATTATTCTATTATTGAACAATGAAATAAATTATATAAAATTATTTCTCTAAATATTATTTTAGAATAATAATATGTTAAACTAATTTGATAAACTACTTTTACATATTTGGGATATATTAAAAATATTTTCCTAAATATTATGTTTTATCTTTGCATAATCAAAGTCAACATAATGAATCATTATAAAATTAGATATTATTATTATTGTATAATAAATACTCTTATATATAATGATATAAAATTCTTAAAAATAATAAATTAATAAAACTGATTATGATAAGGTTTTAAAGATCAACCATGATCTATTTATTTGTCTTTTTTCATTTTATAATAACTACATTAACCCTCGAAGTGTAAAAATTCATATTGTCGCTGTAAGAGTTAACGAGATTATATATGATTTAAAACCAAAGCTATGGGAGGAAAAATAGTAAAAACATATATTATATTTCATTGAGAATGCTATTTCAACCCACAATCATCTTATTTTATACACAAATCAATTTCGAACCATTTTAATTATGAAAATTATTTTTATTTAATTTATTATTCTTATAATGTTTAGGACCATACTATCCTTCACTTATGAAAAGGAACATATTATTACCATTTAATCACACGTAAAAACAATTTATAATTTAAATATCCACACTTAATCCCATTATATAATCCCTCCCCCCTTTTTAGATGATTTTGATTATGAATAATGCCAAAATTATGGGGATTTTGGTGTTATGAAAATGAGGTTGTCCAAATAAGAGGTATTGTTTTGAACTACATAATTTAGTTTTGTTTCTTTTTTCACCACCTGAAATATTTTACAACCATTATAAAATTAAAAATTCATTAAAAAAAATTTATATAGATGTTATTTTAAATATTTTCATTACCCATATAAATCTCCTCTTCTAAAAAACGAAAAAAATTGAATTGTCTGTGTGTACGGTAGACTATCGCCTCCTGAAACGATGAGATTTATTTTCAACAATGTCTCCCAAGAATATATATAATCAAGGAATTAGTTTTTATATATGATATTAATGAAATATTTATCATTATATATAAAAATATCTCTTAAATTAATACATTTCAAGGAAATTAAAAATAATAATTTCATTCGTGTGTATGTGTGGACTACCACGTCCACAAAGTGTTGTGATTCGTTTGACATACCCACATATGATGGATGATATATAAATCTATATTTAAAGAATTAATATGATATAAATCATATAATTATCATTATTTTAATTGAAAAAATATTTACCTTTTTCCATAATTACTATTGAAAAATGGAAGCATTACTCGTGAGTAAGTACGGACTACCGTCTCTATGATTGTAACCTAGATTTTTTTTCAAAACCATGTGTAAAGATTGAATATAATGTGTTTTTTATGTATAAATATTATAATTATTACACTATATATGATTTAATAATATCCAGTTTAACCATATTCCACTGACAAATGTAATTTTGGACTTTAGTACTAAATATAGTTAAATTATCCAATCTAAATATAAATGATTATTTAATTTTAGTTAACATGGTAATAAGTGAGATAATGTGAATAATAAACATGAGGAATGTTGTATATAAATTATAAAATTAGCATTATTTTACTATTCATAAATATACCGAACGTACATAATGTGTTAGACATGATGTATTATAATTTATTTTTAATTTTGTTTAAAATACATCTTTTATTTTTTTATCAAAAAGTAAAACAATTGTGTCTTAAAATATACATAATGAAAGGATTTTTTCACCTTCATGAATAATTATTGATTTGAATAAAACATTACAATATTACATGGTTATTTTCAAATAAATTTCATTCCTTTGTATTTGAATTGTTTCTTTTTTAAATAAGATATTTTCCTCATGAAATGTTTTTTGTGATTCAAGAATGCATGTTATTTAATTATTCTATTGTTCATAGGAATCTTCTATGATGATAGGTGGTTATATTAGAATAAAAATAGTGTATTCTCTTTTAAAACCATCTAATTCATTTAGTATGTTAGAAGTTGACCATGATGGTTATTCTAAGTGTTATTTGATTGTTACATCTTAGTATATCCATGAAAGTTATGTCCAGTATTAATATGAGGGTTATGTCACTTTGTAATTGTGGGTTAAAACATGATTATGTATGATAAAAAAATTATTCACCAAGTCACCTTTATGATTTATTTATGCTTTCTATATATTAATATAAATCTCATGTTTTCACATAGAATGTTATTATTTTTATGACTGAAGAAAAGTATCAATTAAATTTATGGTTTAAATGTATAATGTTGTGAAAAATTATTCATGAATTTATGATGTGAACTATAAAACATTTATGTGTCTTATTTTGATGTCAATATTTCTTATGATATATTTTATGGAAAAATTTGTTTATAATATTTTATTTCATGAGTAATAATATGTTTATTTTGACCCCAATTATAATATTTGGAAAAGGAATCCTTTTATGGGTATCATGGAATAACATTTTATTTCATTATTTTTATGTCCATTACTAGTATTTTTGTTCTCTACGCATTTTTAAAAATATTTTTCATAGGAATTAATGACATGTAATGTAATGGAAGTGATGTAGTTGAAATTTGTGATGGTTTTTTTGAAAATAAATCATGTTATGTTTTAATTGTTTTATACAGTTTGAAAATGGGTACTGACTGGAGGTTTCCCCCTTGTATTATATGTCCTTTTAATGTACGAGTTATGACCTCATTCTCTAAAATTGTAAACACAAAAGAATTATTAATTGCAAGATAATGAATTAATGACATAAAACATATTATTATGTTATGTTTATGGGTTAGTCATTATAGAATATTTCAATGTTATAAAACTAAAACCAGTGGTACTGATTAATTAGATTTAAGCAGTGGTTGGTTAGGAGTTAGAAGACAACCCATTTTTCGAACAACAAGATAAAATGTTAGTATAACGTGCAAGATATCACTGATTGATGATATAGAAATAATGTTATATTCTTGGTGGATTAATATAGGTGTTTCGATGAAGTTGATTTTATTGATAAATAAAAAGTTATATTTGGGAATTTAATTTCTTTTTAGTCAAATGGATAAATCCCACTAGATGCACAATATTCATATTATAGATTATTTAATTACATTATGCCTAAAAAAGTATGATTTAAAAGAGAAGAAGAACCACAAGATGAAGAATAAATTCTATAGATGTAAGTGCACTATATTATGTTGAGGGACTTTTTATTCATGATAATTGATAGCATTGATATCATTTCGTTATAGATATTCTACGGTAAAAAATTCACAATTTAAAGATACTTATTTATGTAGATATTTGGGAAATTATTGTTCAAAACATTGGACTTCAATATCTCTGGTCTTATTTAATATAGTGAAACAAAATATTGGATGTAGTGGACGACATGGAGTTTGAAAACCATGGATCGTAGATTAATTGTAGGATTAGAACTCAAAAATATCTATTTTTAATACTCCTATGTACTAGTTAGTTGAGTGTATTGAGATTATTTTGACAGGTAAGTCCAAAAAAACATATTGGGTTATTACGGATCATATTTTTTGATGATTTCATAGAGGAGAATGAATTTATCATATTTAATTTTTTGTTGGTTAGGTAATAAAATCATGATTTTTTTAAATTGTAGATTAAAACAGCAATATTCTGGAGTCTGGTATCATAAATAAGAAAAAAAATTAAAAAATAGATTATTCGTAGCCATATTCATTCATTCATAAAGAAATTGAATGATATATAAATCATTCTCTCGTTTGAGAAAGTATCATTATTTTTTGTGGGAACCCGTATAACCATTTTATGTGGAAATTTTTAAAACTATAACTATTTATAATTGATGATAATTATCCAATTATACTTCAAATATATAATAATATGTTTATTGGTAGAACACATATCTTATGATAATAAATGAATGTATCAATGAGTATATTTCCATCATTATATTCAAACATTATTAAATACTATGTGCAATTTTCTTTATTGTATTCATATAATAGTGTAGGTGAGTTTATTTTCTAGGTGGATCAAAAATATTAATGGTTGCAAATGCTGATTTAAATATATTTGAAATTTTAAAATGTGATCATTGACATAAACATCCCTCTTAGTGCTTCACCTAATCAGGTATTCTCATGTATTCTCTATGTACACATTCAATCTTTAATAACTCCTTTTAGAAGATAGATAATTCAGTTTTTATTAATAATATAATTATTTCTATATTTTATGGAAATAAATTTCAGTGATTGAAAAATATGTTGATACCTTATTTGTTACCATATAGCCTTGATGTGGTGGATGTTGTTACCATTATATTTCCACTATAAAACACAATGATTTTACAAATAAATTAATTATATAAACATTCATCACTTAGTCTATGAAAAATAAAAAAATTTGATATTTATAGGTGGTAGTTGTAACCTAGCCGTTAGATATAATTTCACCACTTCTGTGATTTGAATTTTCAAATAAATGTCATACATTGTTACGATCAGAAACATTTTTAGAGTATTATAAGATCAAAATACATTTTTTATTAGTAACTAACCCTTTGTGAATAGTAAGTTACCCTTATGAATAGTAATATGACAGGTGGAATAGTAACCTAACCTAAGAAAGTATAAATAAAATTGGTGTTCAATCATTTCTGTTTTTAGTTAAGTTATTTTGTTAAAATTTAATGACATTGATAAATTGATTATTCTTGTAAAAATTATTTATTTTAGAGATATTTAAATTATTAAATAAAAATTATTTTTTATTGTTTAGTATAATTAAATTTTTTTGTCAAAAAATGCCTCTTTAATTACAAATGATAAAATAATTTAATTCTTTTAAAAGTGTCGATAATTTTACTATGTAGTTTACTGTTCAATTTATGTCTGCTATTATTTTTAATAAATAAGTATTCTCAATGATAAAACGTATAATTTTCATATTTACTAAATTATTAAGATAAACTAAATGTCATTTTTTTTTCAAAACATTGTTATTAGGTTATGCCGAATTTATGAAAATAGTATAAAATACTTCATTTTTTATGAGTAGTAAAAATAAACATTTGAATTTTTATTATTGATAATGTTGTCATAATGATGACATAATTAATGTAAAATTCTATTCGACATGTTTACATTAATATATGAAATTATGTTTTCCATGTGAACAATTTTAGGGTAATATACCATGGGAATACTCATTGTATAGAAAATACAACTACTAAGGTGTCCTCAGAAATTAATAAAAAAAACTCTCACTTTAGCTATAAATACCAACCCATTTATTCCATTAAATTCAATAAAAATTCATCATCATATGTGATCTAGTGGTTTTACCTTCTAATGAGACCTCCAATGTTTTCCTCAATCCCCCAAGGTCCAAATATGCATGTTTAGTTGTTGCACTCGTAGGTTTGGGAATCTAACATCGCTCTCTTTTTCAAGTTCACCTTTTATGTTATTCTTTTTTAATTTCCATTGTCTTATATAGTGATATGTCATCCCATATTTTACTTACATTCCATATAATTTAATAATGATTAGATATCCATTTTTCCTTCGTCAACATATTTTATGAATTTTTTAGCGACGTTGTTGGGTTGCAGAATTTTCACAACGGATTTCTCAACATCTCTTTTATTACAATCAAGTTTCATTATTTTCAATTTCTCTCATACAATTCCTTCATAAAATGGTATTATAACTCCATTGAATTAAATATACAGGAATTTAGTTATTATAATGCAATATTTCATCATCATCTCTCCATTCCACTCATTTTTTTACAATAAAATAAAAACACGATCTAACATCTGTTAATTTATCCCATTAAGAATGGCATTTTTTAATTTATATAACCATATTAAGGGATGGTATTTAAACAATTTATATTGTTGAACAATATAATGTTATATTCATTTTATATTATTCAACATTTTGTGACCATTATATAAACATAATACTTTTTTATATGACAAACTAAGTTGTAACAATTACAATATTGCCAAAATATTCTATATGGTTATCACAAATGTTTTATCTAATAAATCATCCTCTTACCATGTAAAAATGATATATATAACCATTTATACTTATGGATATTCATTAATTATTTATGAGGTTGATTATAGAGAATTATATATATTCCACATGAACTCCATTACATATAATCAGGAAAATCAATCATGAAATCACGGAAACGAACACTCTAGAACGATGAATTCTACATTAAAACATATCAATAAAAACATAAATTATCATAATAAAAATATATAGAATAAAATATTTGTAAATAAGGTTCGGAATTAATTAACTAATGGGTTTAATTTTATTATCAATGACATAAAATAAAATCATGGAATACATTTGGACTTATGGTGATGGTTTTCTACCCGAATCACAATTTACTTTCTTGAAACTCTTAGTATCATGTAATCCAAATTATAGTCATAATTATTCTTATTTACTCCTCATATTTTAGGTGTTAATGTAGAATATAATTATACGAATCATAATCCATCATTATTTTATGGTGAGTAAAATATTTTATGAAGATCATTCTCAACTATTTTTGATAAAAAAATACCAATTCAAAGGAACATCTCATCTTCATTCCTATTTTCAAGTGCACCCTGTAATCAGATTTAAGACACATTTATTTTTCTAAAACCACTAATTTCTTCATTGGAAAACTAAATTAGTTAATTTGTGTTTTTATGCATATATTTTCCCTCAATAACTCTTCTTTTCAAAGTAAAAGTGCATTTCTCCCAAATACTCATCAATGATGTTCTTTGGTTATTTTTTTAATTAAAAAACTATATTGAATATTATATATTATTGATGTTAATATATTATATATATCATCTACCATATTGTATTAAATTTATTATTATCATGTTGTCTTTTTATGTTCACTCTTGATACCATGCATCATACTACTCATAACGATTAATGTTTATGTTTATAGATTTTGGAAAGTTATTTCATATGATAATTTGTTTAGTTCTAGACCATTTCCTTGGAGTAAAACATTGGACTTATAATGTGATGGGTGGTGACCTTATATCCCCTTGATGCATCAGTAGGTCTAATGAGAAAAAACAAATTTGGGTTTTGGCTGATCCCTTACCCTAGTATTTTCAAACATTTTGATCGATGCCATGACAATAAGTTTCAAATGTCAGAAATTATGTATTCCCTCATTTTGTTATTATATATTGATAATCCATGTGATTATTTGACTAGTATAATATCAATGGTTATGTTTCATTCCCACATGATCATTCATATGGCCTTAATTAATAAGCTTTCTTTCCAAAAATATTAAGCTCTATTAAATTTTTTAAAGGCATATATTTTCAAATATTCCCCACACCAATTGTTTATGTTTATGATAAATTTTTCTATATTACATATCCTTACTAAGAATATTTTCTCATCCCCTCATTATGTTTAATTTTTTCCCATGTCTTTAATATAAATATTATCAATGAATTTCAAGGATAGTATAGATGTCTATGTGTGATTCAAAAGAAGATGATATGTCGAAAATTCTTTTTATGTTGTAATGTTGAACTTATGTATGTATCTTGTTATACAATGCCACTAAACTATTCATTAAAATAGGAAATGACTTCTTTGTATATATTACAATGTAAAAAAACAAGGAACAGGCTCTTTGAAACTGGGGTCAGGTCTTTACAGTTTGAATTAATTTATTTTTTGTAGAAAACATAGGAAATAGATGTAAAAAATATAGATACTGGAAAACCCCTATGTTAGACATTAAGGATACATATACAAGAATCCCCTTGAATATTTTTATGCTACTCTCACCAAGTATTTCATACAAGAATATATAATATAATAATGAATATAAATGTTACCCCGCTACTACTTCCCCATGGGTTTTCCTCTTTTCCCCAACTTCGCATGTCCTAAGCATATCAGTCCAAAAATTCTTGCCACAGACACCTAGGAGAAGCACCAAAACATGCACCTCATGTTATTAAACAACCACGTACATGTAAGCAATGTAACCCGTTAGTTTCTAGAAGCCACCATAACTTACATAACATGTATCATATGTTGGGTATTAAACCTCATGCCATTATTTCCCATACATCGAGTAAGGATCCTCAAGCCACCATATCCTATACATGTTACACCTATAGTAGTTCTTATGAAACAATATCCAGAATATATGTTTGTGAATAACCAAAATCCATTATAGCACTCTACACACATATATGGGGAAAGATAACCATTTTCCCTAGTAGGAAAAGTTACTACATAGAGAAGAGAGTGGGACCAAATGGGGTAGTCAGTTATCCATCATCCCACAATAATGTTTGGGAAAACACCTCTTAGGGCTCATTGTCCCCAGGGTGTCAGTTTCCCCAACTGACGGGGTGGAGTAACGTATAGAAACACAAAAATTTTACAATATAATATATCTCACAACCACAATATGGTCATATCAATTTCTTATACTCAACTATAACTATTTTTTCTCGGAATCCCTGCTAGCACTTCTAAGACTAGGTATCCTATGATAACATAACAATTTAAAGATCTTTATTGTAATACTTAATTCCCATTTTATTGGTTTCACTTTACGTTAAATAATTATTTAAACATTAATTAACAATTAAAAATTCCACATTATATTTCATTGACATCACAACTAAATTACACTGTTCCTTTAAATTGTAACCTCAGTATTGCATCCCAACAAGATTCATCCCCTTGGGCTAACATCATTTATTAAATCATTTATTAACAACATTATTACTTTCCCATATTCACAGGTATTATAGAAAATCATTCTATGATACTAAACCCTAGGAGGATTAACTCGTTGAGTAGATGAACATCCCATCAAGTCTATAAAACCTATAGAAAAAGCATAGACCCATCCTCCCTCGACAAGCTACACAAAAAAAGAACACGGCATATCCATCTTGTCCTCACCCCTTTAAGAAGAGGTTATGAAAACCATTTTTTGTGATCAGTTGGGAATGTAAAGAGGATAAATAACCAACATGAATAAGTGAGCATACCAACATTCACATACAAACTATTTCATCATCCCCAGTGTCCTCTCTGGCACCCACATGCATAAAATGATGCATCTTGCTACTCTAGGCATCAGCTGATGCAACAAATAATTGGCCTCCATGCCCCCACATATCACAATTTCCATCCAGACTCACATCACAACACATGTTTCTGGAAAACCAACATCATATCAATTGGGATCTTGGATCTTAAACAATAATGAGGGTTACATAGAACCCTACAAGGAATTATATTTAATCAAAAAAACCAGTTCATTAATCCAATATGAATTAACCGACTTATTATATGTAGGTTCCAATATGGAAAACCTAAACAGAAACCTATCATAAATTGATTAATCGTGCAAAATGCATCAATTTGATTATCATCAAATTACAACAACAAAAATCGAATACATTCACATGACACATTATCTTAAGCCAAAATATTATCATTAATTTTTGGAATAATTTTTTTAACAATTTCCATGAAGAATTAAAATATAATCAAAGAAATTATAGATAAAAAACTATGTATCAAAATAAAGGGCAATAACATACGATCAATATCATTTTATTTATCCAGTTCAAATATTTATTATGTCAATTCTATTATTCTCCAGTGGGAAAAAACATTCTAACTATATAGTTTCATGTAAAATAAAAGAGAAGAAACTAATCCCCTACCTCAAGTGGGTCATGACATTATTTATACGAGAAAGAGCCACACAATGGGTTACGATCTCCTCCCCCCATGACTACTGTATCCACCAGAGGATGCAGGGACACCACCACACAAGTCATCACCCATGAAAAGTCAATTATGAACAAAGAGATATAGTTGCATAAAAGGGAAATGGGAAACAAAAGGTGATGAACCCAAAAGAATGATGATAAATCATACTTTTTATCAAAGATCGATATATACTGCCTAGTTGCACAAAAAATAGAGGAGAACCAATCCATGGTTGAAAATTTGGCCACACAACTCCTGTGGGGCGGAATGGAAGGATTGATCGTCTCACACAGAGAACAATGTGGATAAACTTGAGATGAATATATCTCGTCCAATTAGAAGATTTACGGAGCATCGATTCAAGATATGTTGGTTTTTCCATTAAATGTAGATCACATTAAGAAACACAATTTGATTTCTTAAAAGCATCATGAGCTATATAAAAAATTAATATAGGAGTTATGGCCTTTTAATATACCTTAGAGTCTTTAAATAAATTTTACATTAAAAGAAATGTTAAAGGGGTGAAACTGTAGGAAGTTGGAAACATTGTTCATGAACAAGAAATTTGGAAAAAGAAATAGAGGCTACTGTTTTGCCTCACCATTCTTGCAACACTATTCATAAAGTCTGAATATGGAATAGAAAATATAGGTAACTGTTGGACCTCACCGTTCTAGAAACACTATTCATGAACTAAAAACTTGGCAAAAGAAATAGAAGCAACCGTTAGAAACATGCCATTCTAGAAACACTATTCACATAAGGCTACCATTGAACTATTCACATATGGTTACCATTGAAATTTTCACATACGTTTACCATTTCAATGTTCACATAAGGTTTCCCTTAGAAATGTTCACATAATGCTACTGTTGGAACAATTCTCATAAGGCTACGGTTGCAAAGTTTACCTAAGGTTACCGTTGCACAATTCACATAAGGTTACTGTAGCATTGTTCAAATAATGATTCTATTGAATTGTTCAACTAATGTTATCATTACACTGTTCACATAGGGGTACCATTTCACTATTCACATAAGACTACCATTGCATTGTTCACATCAAGTTACAGTTGCACTATTCACATAAAACTACCATTGGAACCGTTCACATAAGGCTACCACTGCACTGTTCACATAAGGTTACCATTGCACTGTTCACATAAGGTTACCATTATAACTATTCACATAAGGCTACTATTTCACATTTCACATAAGGGTACCATTGCACTCTTCACATAAGGTTACCATTACATTGTTCACATATGGATTCTATTGGAACTGTTCACATAACGATGTCGTTGCACTGTTCACATAAGGTAACCGTTGTACTGTTCATAGAGGGTTATAGTGGCACTGTTCACATATGGCTACCACTGGAAATATTCTCAAGGTTACCATTGGAACTATTCACAGTGGTCTACCATTGGAACTGTCCACAAGGCTACTGTTGGAACTACTCACCCATATGGTAATTTTGAATAGTGTTCGGCATAAGTCACCATGACCACCAGAACACCACAAACACTAGATTTATGCTAAGGAATGGACAAGAGAGGTTTGGCCGTTACATCAAATACCTCTCAAAGCATTCTTATCCTCGATAATTCAAAGCCCAACTAAAGGGAAACCGAAACCGAGTCTAAACAACCTCCTATCCAGGTACCTCTCAAAAGAGTGAAAGCCCTATGAAGTAACCCAATGAAAACCATTTTATAAACACAAATGGTCTATAACCACAAGGGGGACATCATTACATGATAAGAGTTAAACATCAAACAACTACTGGTACTCAACACATATAGGGGACTCATATTCATATATACACTCCTACCTGCCTCCATGTCATTACAAAACATAAATAAATAAGATAGAACACATGTGAAACACCTTCCCCTTACGGTCTTGGATATCCAAAGGTTGATCCTCAAATGTCACATCTTTATCAACATAAATCTCTACCCAATCGATGTCGTGAGAGTTAACATGAAGATAACCATGGACCATTGACACATGATAAACATCATTTATATATCTCATCTATGGGGGAATTTCTAATCGACATTCCATGACTCCAACAAGAGCAAACACATCAAAAGGCCTAACAAACCGTGGATAAATATTACACCCATGGCCAAACCTTCGCTTCCCAAGATGGGGAGTAACCATCAAAAACACGTCATTCCCAATATCAAACTCTATGGGTGTCTTCCTTTGACAGACATATGATTTTTGATGATCCAGCGCTGCTTTCATTACCTCATGAATCACCTCAACTGTCTTTGTTGTATTCTGTCCTATTTCTGGTTCGAGAATTGTTGACTCTCGGACCCCAGTCCAACATAACGGAGAATGTTTTGTTCATCCATACAAGTCTTCAAATGGCGACATAGCAATGGTGGAGTGAAAATTATTGTTGTAAGTGAACTCCACCAAGGGTATATGCCTTATCCACGAACCTCTAAGATCGATGGCACAAGAGTTTAACATGTCTACATGACTCTGCAAAGTTATCTCTTTCTGACCATCCATCTAAGGATGATTAGAAGTGAAAAGGCGTATTTGAGAGCTGAAAGCATTGTGGAGACTCTACACACCAAAGAGGTAAAACAAGGATCCTAATCATAGATGATCATCATTGGGAATCCATGATGTCTCACCACCTCCTCCCGATACTTCTTCAACAAAACATCTATTATGCTTGACACCATGATTGTATGAATTTTGCTGATATTGTTAAAAAATCCACTTCCATCCAAATAGCATCATGTACTCCAAAAGAAAGCGGTAAACTAGTAACAATGAAAATTGAGATGTCATCCCACTTCTAGTGAGGAACTTCTATCTGTTGGATCAGACCACTAGGAACACGATGTTCGGCCTTCACCTTCTGGCTGACCAATCATCGAGACACAAACTATGCAACTATACACTTTAGCATAGGCCACCAAAATAGACTCCTCAAGGCTCGGTGCATCTCTGTCATGCCAGGATGCACAACTGATGGGGAACTATAGAGCTCTATATGTAACATATCATGCAACTCCAAATGAACAAATATCCTTCTGTGATAAAACACTCAGTGTTGTTCATCCTTAGACAAACCATCAGGGGATAAGCCACAAACAACTCGATCTCTCCAGGCCTCCACCTCAAGATCCGCCAACTAGAACCATTCCACCTGCTGCACTAGATATTACTACACTGTTATATAAAAAGGACAAACTGTACCCCACAACTTCTCTCACATCATGATGTAATGCCTACAGTTCTTCCAATACTCTCCAATGATCACTAGATTCACGCCCTACATAACTACGTGAATTTCAACACAATGCATCTGCTATAAAATTCCTCTATCTAGGAGTATATGATATTTCAATGTTGTATTCATGTAAGAACACCATCCAACAATGTTTTTTCATGTCTGCGTCATGCTGGTAGAAAACATACACCAAATTCTTATGATCGGTGAATACCAAAAAATGCTGGAAAATTGGAAAATGTCTCCACAACATTATATAAAACACCATGGCTTCAAACTCAAGATCATGGGAGGAAAATTAACATTCATGGTGATTCATATCTTGAGTCTCATAAGAATCAACTGATCTCTATTGCAACAGAAAACAACCTAACCAAAATGGTGATGCTTAAGAGAAAACATCCAACTGAACTCCCTCTACGGGAAGACAATGAGCGGGGAAACATACTAACTTCTCCTTAAATACTAGAATGCTTCCTGACACTGATCAGTCCATATGAACACCAAACCCTTCCTATTTAATGATTTTAAAAGAGTAGTAACTTGATATAAATCTGCTACGAACCTCAAGTAGTAGCATACGTGACCAAGGAAACATTGCACCTCTATCCTAGTCTTGGGGGGCTACACATGAGACCACTGCTTCTATCATTGATGGATCCATAGATACACCCTTATGGGACACCACATTACCCATGAAATAAACCTCTCTATCCCAAAACTCACACTTTGACAACCTGACAAAAAACTAATGTTGACGAAGAACTCCCTAAACAGTATGTAGATTCTTTGTATGATACTCCTCATATGTAGATTACACAAGGATGTTGTCGATGAAAACCATAAAAAACTTTTCCAGGAACACATTGAACATAGATTTCATCAATCTCATGAATAGAGATGGATCATTCGTCACACCGATGGTATTATAACAAACTCAAAATGCCCATAATGACAATGTAAATAAGTTTTTAGGATATAATCATCCCTCACATACATATGATGACATCCTGACCTCAAGTATATCATTAATAACAAATATTAACCCTTTAGTTGATCGAATAAATCATCAATCAATAGAAGAGTATAAAGATTCTTCACTTTCACATTGTTTATGTGATGTTAATGGACACACAACCACAAAATGTCGTCACTCTTTTTCATGAAAAAAATGGGTGTACCCCATGGTGACACACTCGGCTGAACAAAACATCACTCTAACAGACCGTCAATATCTATACGTTTTACTTGTAACTCATAAGGATCCATCCAATGTGGATACATAAAGATTAGAGACACTCATGGTTGATGCTTGATCCAAAACATGATCTCTCATCGAGGGGGTAATGCTACATCCTCTTCTAGAAATTCATCATGGTACTCTTCTACAACCCTAGGAAACACCAAACAATGAACCTTTGAATAACTCTCCATTAGCTCATCCATCATGGATTATAAAGACGGAACATGCCTCTGACCCAATCGTGGGTCTCGCTCTCCAATGAATATAAGTAGCTCATCATCCGCAACGAAGAAAAAAACCAGCCTCCTCAAGAAATCTATGATAGCATGCACTAAATACAACAAATCCATGATGAGGATGACATCATATGTTTGTATTCTTAAATATATGAAATCTCCCAAAGAAGGGTGATTCCCTAAAACTAGCTAACAGTCTTTACATACTTCAAATAAACTAGCTAGACCTCCAACCAGCGTTATCAATGCCAAGGGAACTAGAAGCCTGTCTATCTCATGTCTAAAATCATGGACGAGGGTAGGTGATATAAAGGAGTGTGATGCTCTGGAATAAAACTATGAAAACATCGAATTAGAAAACAAACAAAGGTAACCAAAAATGGGGTTTTCCTTGAATAGAGATGGAAATGCTAAAGCATGAATCATACCATGACCTCCTCAACAACCTCTACAGCCTATATGATGACTAGCTCCATGACCGCATTCTTCACTCTATGTATGGGGTGTATCACAGGGTTATCCTCTGCCTACCCCATCTACCCTTTTATGATCCAAATCTGGGGCAACCTGCTACTGCTGCCTTGGCTGGAACAGCCTCAACGGAGGGGCATAAAGGGGAAAACCTAGTACACGATGACTGCTCTAAATGGTCAGTCACTATCACTGCTGATGAACTCGACCACCATAAGAAAAACAAGTGCCTGATCTCTTAGCATAATCCTGAGAGCCTCTTCCCCCATAGAAATGAGATGATGGGGGATGGGACCTACCCTCGGACAAATGGAAACACTTCTACCCTGAAAACCAAGAACCCTTGACCACAGCTATACATCATGGGGAATCACAAAGACTCCCCTATCATAATGATCCAATTCTACCCAATGTCCTCTCGATGACCTTTTCCCTTTCTTGCACCTCACAATATGTCTTCATCACAAATGGGGTGACCTAGCGCCAGATCTCTGGACCCAAATCCTGCTAGAAATGCCTTGCATGATCCTCCTAATCTGGCAGCAAGTATGAATCATATTGTAAAAGGTTCATGAAATGTATTCAAAACCCTTTGACACTGGATCTCCCCTATCGAAGGTTAAGAAGCTTATAGGAAAAAATCCCTCAAGGTAATGCTGCATCATTCTTTTTATTGTGATTGTTGAAAAAGTAGGTTTTTATGGTTAATTTTCATGTTTTTGTGATGTTGTTGACAATCCATGTTGACAAAGAACCCTGAAAATGGAATGGATGGTCTGGAGGCGGTATAAAAGAATAGATACAAGGTGGCCCCAATTTCCAGTGATTGCCAAATTTTTGGGGTCCAATTTTTGGAGTATGATAAGAATCATGAAATATGGATTTACTTGAAGATATTATCAAAATATGGAAAAATCATGAGTTTCTGGATGATAGAATTCATGGATTGGATTTTGTGAAGAACAGAAGAAGGTTGACGGTGATGCTTCGTGATTACGATGAGCTTCGTAAATGACTGTGTTGAAGGGAAATGTGAGGGAGCTTCATGGCGGTGTTGTAAAGTAAATGACATAACGCTTAGCGATTATGACGATCTTCGTGATCGGAAAATTTCCATAGTGCTTAAGGATATTGACAGAATTTCAGGAGAACTTTAGAGCTTTGAGATTTGAGAGGACATGGCATTGACATTGCGTAGAAGGTTCGATGGTTAGTGAAATTGCCTATAAATAGGCCTCAACCCCCCCCCCCCACCCCTCGAGTAAAAAATAGGAGACATAGAGAGTTTTAAAAGATATTCTTTCTGTCTAGGCTCATGAAGGTGGTTCGTGAAGGGAGTGTTCTTCGCGAAATAAGATCTTTGCAGTAGCTAATCTAGCTCCACGAATGTTGCGAGCTCTGTGTAAACTCAGTGAGCTTCATGAGGGAAGACACTATATGATGACTTCATCTTCGGGAGAGTCCTTCACGAAAATGTCGGAGCTTCGTGAAGTCTTATTTGAGTTTCATGAATTTGGGAGCCTCACGAAGTTGGGTGCTTTGCGATGGTGTTTCCAAAGTGAGTTGCTCGATGTTCAGGGGAAAAGGGATATTCATCTGTGGATGAAACTTGAACTTTAATATAGAATCTACATATAAAAGATGATGAATTCTTTAGTGGTAATGAAGAGACCTACAGGTATATAAACTATGAGTGGATCTTCAGAAGAAGTATTGAGCTCACTTTTGTTGAGTGAGTAGTGAGTTATCAAATAGTGAGTGGTTATAAACCAAGAGGGACAATGAGTCTTCTTCAAACTTGTAAACAACAGTTAACTTATATTGGAATTGTTATATTTGCACACTGCCAGTGTAAGCTCCTAGGACATAGCCCAGTGAGGGAAAACCATGTAAAAATTGTTGTGTCATGTGCATGCTTTAAGGTTCGTTCATACTCTGCATCAGGAAAGAGAGAGAAGTGGGTTTTTCTTACATCAAAACAAGATAAAAAGGGGTAGTCATTTTTATCATTCATACCCAAATTCAAAACCCTCAAGATATCTATCCTAGTGGACCTATCAATTGGTATCAGATGGAAATGTATATATCAGTGTTTCTCTCTCAAATAGTGGTCACTAATCATAAAGGGATTCTGATCTTCGACAGGAACAATTTCCATCAATAAATTAATCGGATGAAACAATACATCATATCATTAGGAATGAATGTGTTCATAGCATAAATTCTTGGCATAACATCTGGAATAAATAGTGGTTCATTATGTGAAGCTGAGTGTAGAGAGTTGGATGCTGATTCCATAGGAATTAATGACTTAGGGGGAGCCCTATGCAATCCTATCTATAGAAATTTTATGTCATGAAAAACGTCACATGCCATGTGGAAAAAGATATTGAATATATATGAAGGGGATATAATGGTCAGAGAGACAAATATGCAAGTGTTGGGGAACAAGTATGAAGATCTATGAGTGAATAAGAATGAGTTTGATGATGCATTCTTCGACATGGTAAATGTTGTAGTGGAACACATGTGATCTCATGGAGACGTTATTGAAGTTATAAATATTATGAAGTGTAATTGAGGAAACTTCCACCTCGGGTCAATATGAATGTTTCAGTTTTGGATGATAAAGACCCAAAAGAGCTGACATTGGATGACCTTCACAACACCCTTGTGACATATGAAATGAGAAATGATGATACCGATCCTATGGAAAAAGGGATATCCAAAGAGGTTGAACTCAAGGCCATGAAGAATATCATCATTGAAGACACTCAGGAAGAATAATAGACAGATGAGGTAATGTCATTCATCTCCTCAAACCTTCAAATATGAAAAGGAATGATTAAAGGGAGGCTTACACTTTATTGTTTTCGATGTATAATGGTTGGGAATCTTGAATAAAGGTGCCCCAAAAACTTCCATGAGGATGATGATGTCGATGAAATCAAAGAATAAGTCTCCATCCTATGGGAATGGAAAGAAACAGTTCAAGAGAAATTGTTTTTAAGAAGAAGAACCTTCTTACAAAAGAATATGAAAATTCAGATGAGTCTGAGGTTGAGGAGGTTGAAAAGATATAGAACTGCGTAGACCGTGGAGAAAATTCTATGGTGGAAGTTAGCGGTATTTCTCAGAACAAGAATGAAACCAAATCTGATGAACAAGTAGAAGAAGATGTTGAAGGAGTTAATATTAAAGATGAGTTAGAGGATGCCCTTAAAGAGATAGATATTTGGAGATCCAAAATAATGAAAACCAAAAATGTTGTTCATGAAGCCAAACTCTATATAAAGCAGCAGGAACAAGAGAAGTCTGATTTGATGGAAGAAATTGAAAAAATCAAGTCATCCACACCAGAGGACTCATAATCAGTTAGTGAGTATAAAATAAAAATTGAAGAATATAAAAGGGAGAATGGTAGTTTGAATAAAACATGGAAATATGAAATCAAATGTATTGATGAGATTTAAGGAGAATTTGTTGTTTTACAAAAAAAGGTTGAAGATCAAGAAAAACTCTTGACACCTACTGGGTCATCAGGAAATTATATCACTGATTAAACTGGGAAGCTAAAATTGGACAATAGTGGTTCAGCAGAAAAGAAGCATAAACTATGTTCAGATGCTAGGCCCGATATGGGCCATGACCGAAAACAGAATGATAAGAAAATTGAGGTCAGATCGCATGCACCCACTCCGAGATTGAAGATTGATTTGGGCACAAGGCAGAATCAGAATATTCATAGATCCCAAGGGGAAACATGTAGTACAGAAGTAACACAATGTAATTCAACTCATATTAGGTGTTATTGTTGTGGATAGATGGGACATTCACAATATGTGTGTTCCATATCCAAGAAATATTGAAGGGCACAAGAACAAAGGCGGAAGCCAAACAGAGAATGGTTCTTGAGATCATATTATGAAGGCTACTGTTTTGGGTGTGGAGGATTTGGGAACATGTCTAGGTATTATAAATTGACCATAAAGAGGAATATTCCAAATGAGAATTAAAAAGTTTTCAAGCAGCAGATCAATTATTAAACATGTCAGTTGAAAATACAAAACACATTTATATCTCTGCAAGATGAAGTTGGTCCATCATACACTGAGAAAGATCATATGTCTCAATCCATGTCATGTGTGAAGGCAAAAATATCGACCATGAAGAAAAAGTATGAGAAGGTAGTGGTGGTATATATTTCTCTTAAAGTTTCAGATCTCTCTGGTGAGCGGATCTTTGATAGCGGTTTCACATATCACATGAATGGTAATGAGGATCTTGTTACAAGCATAAAATATGACAAAGAAAGTGTCTTCATGTTTTGAAATGATGAAGGCCTGAAGATAATTGGCTTAGGAAAGGCCATGTTTGGAGGAAAAGAGATAGACGTGCACATGTCGTAGTAGTAGAACGCCTCAATCATGATTTTCTCAGCCTCAGTCAAATGTGTGACTCAGGACATTCTATAAGGTTTAATAAAATTCTGTGTATCTTCAAAGGAAGATATGGGGTAGTGGTTCTATAGGGATAACGAACAAAGGGAAATCTCAACCTCATAAGTGGAGAAGAAGATATGTGCCTTATATCCCAAGAGAAAGAGTTCAAGTTGTTGTATAAATGACTTGTTCATCTATTCCAACAATCCCTGTAAGATCTGGAAAAGTGTTATGTAGCAAGAGACCTCCCAAAGCTATCATGTGATAGTACTCAGACGTGTGATGCATGAAAATAAGGGAAGATCGTCAGAAATATGTATAAAGAAAAAGAAAAGAAGTCAACAACAGTGCTCGAATTGGTGATTACTGATGTATGTGGGCCTATCACATCAAGAGAAATTAATGGAAAGAGGTACTATGTTCATTTAATTGATTACTATAGAAGAATGGCATGGGTATTTGTTATTTATAATATGTCTGATTTGTTCAGCTACTTAAAACAATACCTGTGAGAGAACAAAAGGATTCTTGGATAGAAAATTCTGATGTTTCATACTGATAATGGTATGGAACACACAAACATTATGGTAGAAGACTATCTCGAGAAAAACGGGATAATTCTCCATGTTTCCATAGTGATAACTCCAAAAAACAATGGAGTTGTTGAAAGGAGAACTCAAATCATCAACAACATGGCCAGAACGATGCACATAGAAAAGGGCCTCCCATAGAAATTTTGGAAGGAAGCATTTTTGATATCGGTCGACATTTCTAATAGGGCTCTATTATGTCCAAAGGAATGAGAGACTCTGTATGAGATGTGGTAGGGAAATAAGAAAATAATTAAATAATTTTGAATATTTGCAAGTAGGTGCCTCATCAGAAACATGCAGAAAAATAGGATGTTTGAGTCGCATGGAGATGAAGGGATATTCCTCGGATATTTGAAAAAAATCAAATCATACAAATTATTTAATAAAAGGATTGGAAAAATCGTTCATATAAATGATGTCACTGTTGTAGATAATGAAGAGAGTATTCAATAGCACAATGAAAAATTTCCATATTAATGCAATGAGGAGGAATGTAACACAGGATGAGAAGAAGTGGCTGATTATAACTCAGAAGAAGACACTGATGATGATCATGAAGAAAAAAAAATCTGTATTTTCACAGAAGCCAAGGAGTCAAGCTGAAATTGACAGGAAAAATATCATGGGTGATCAATCAGCTCCAGTTCAGAAAAGAAGAATGATTTCATGGAAGCAAATATCTTTCTTATCTCAGGTAAAGCCTAAATTCTTTGTTGACGTAGTTAAAGATGAAATCTGGGTTCAATCCATGAATGAAGAGATAGATCAGATAGAGAAGAAACAGACGTGGGAGATTGTTTCGAGGACAACATATAGGAATGCCATCGTGAATAAATGGTTCTATCACAACAAGATGAATTATGATGGCATAGTGATTGAGAAAAAAGCATGACTAGTGTGCAAGGGATACTCCCAAATAGAGGGAATAAATGTTTTTGTGACATTTTCACTGGTTACATGACTAGAGTCAATTAGATTATTTCTAGCCATTGTAGTGCAATGAGAGATCTATGTTTTCTAGATGGACGTCAAATCTGCATTTTTGAATGGGGTTCTAGAGGAGTAGGTTTATATTGAGCATCAATATGGTTGTATCATTCATGAGGATGAGAACAAGGTTTTTAGACTAAAGAAGGCATTGTATGGGTTGAAACAAGCACCAAGAGCATCATACTCAAGGCTTGATCAGTACTTGAAGAAGCTTGGTTTCCAGCATGAGGGAGTTGATTACAATCTCTATTTCAACAAAAATAGTAATCAAATGATGATGTTGTTGGTTTATGTCGATGAAATAATATTTGGTGGATCAGACGAAGCTCAGTGCAGACAGTTTTCTGAATTCTTGAATAGTGAGTTCGAAATGTCAATGATTGGAGAGCTAACATTTTTCCTTTGACTACATGTGATGCAAGGAAGAAATGGAACATTCATTTATCAATACAAATATTCCAAAGAGTTTTTGAAAAGATTTGGAATGGAAAATTCCATGGAATTGAAGACTCTGGTTTCTACACAGATGAAATTATCAAAAGATGATAATGGAAAGGCAGTTAATATCACATAATATAGGCAGATTATTGGGAGTTTATTGTACCTGATAGTGAAGAGAATTGATAATGATTTTCCACCTCCCAAGCAGCATGATATCTACACAATCCCAAGGAACTCCACATTCTTTCAGTAAAAATAATACTTCAGTACGTCAAGGGAACGATGGACTTTGTCTTTATGTATAATGGAATATCTCAGACAAAGTTATTTGGATATACTAATGCAAATTGGCCTGGTTCAGTGGATAACAAGAAATCAATGTTAGGATGTGAATTCTATCTTGGCGGAATATGTATTTTTTGGATAATCAAGAAGAAATATTGCATCTCATTATGCACCACAGAAGCTGAGTATATTGTGGCCACTCAAGTATGCTCACATGTATTGTGGTTGAAGAAGAAGCTGGATGATATTAGAGTTAAAGTGATATCTCTGATCGTAATCCAGTGTGATAACTCAAGTGATATCAATCTCAGAAAAAATACAGTTCTTCACTCAAGGACAATGCACATTGATATATAGTATCATTTTATCAAGGAGAAGGTTGAGAAGGGAATTGTGAAGTTGGTGTATATGCCTACTGAACTACAGGTTGCAGAAATTATGACGAAAGCCTGACCCGGGGAAGCTTTTGAGAGGAATCCACTAGCTCTGGGAGTCCAGTCGACTCCCCGCACTTGAAAAAGTGTGGATGTGGGACACACACACACCCCATTTCCCATAGGTATTGCATGTTTTTTGTAATGCACAAATATGTGTTCTTTCCAATGTTACAGAAAAAAAAGGGGTGACCTTTGGGTTTGTTGACAAAGGGGTAGAAATTGTGACTTCTGAAAGGGGGATAAACTATGGCTAAGGAAGGGAGAAAATTTCGTAGTAAAAGACACAAGGAGAAGCTACCATGTAGAGCAATGAGATAGGGGGAGAGAAACGACATAGGGGGGAGCAATGAGATAGGGGGAGAGAAATGAGATAGGGGGAGCATTTTAAATCTGACAATGGTAGAAGTGATCGATCAATGAATTGATATCACGATAGCTGAGAATCTTGATAACAACCAAAAAGTGATTTTGGAATGGTGTGAGAAGGTTCCCAGCTACCACTAATTTGTATCAGTGTGGTATCAACAATTGGGATCAGTTTGGTAATCTGTATTGGTTGGGTGTCAACTGTTGGTGGTAGAAATGAAGTGATTCATTTATGATATTTTCATTTACTCTGGTTTGTCACGAAGAGAATTTCTCATGTGGGATTAGTGAATGTGGTGAGTGAATCTCTAGTCTCTATCTGAATCGTAAAAGGTGATGGATGGTTGAAGATAAAAGGAGAGTCAGTGAGGTATCAACGTGCAGAAAATATTTCTGAGAAGAGTTTTCAACAAACCCAAAGGGGGAGATTGTTGGGAAAAAATCCCTCAAGGTAACAGGGCATCATTTTTGTGTTTATTGTGTTTTTTTGACAATGTTGGTTTATATGGTGAATTTTCAAGATTTTGAGATGTTGTTGACAAAAATGTTGACTAAGAACCATGAAAATGGAATGAATGGTCTGGATGTGGTATAAAAGAACAGATACAAGGTAGCGCCATTTTCTAGTATTTGCCAAATCTTTTGAGTCCAAATTTGGGTGTCTGGTATGAATCGCGAAATACCGAATTCCTTGAAGATCTTATCAAAATGTGGCAAAAGCATGTGTTTGGAAAAGATAAGATTCATGGATTGGATTTCGCTAAGACCATAAGAATGTTGACGGTGATGCTTTGTGATTACGATGAGCTTTGTGAATGATAGTTTTGAAGGGAAATATGTGGGAGCTTCGTGGTGACAACGTGAAGTAAATGACTTAACGTTTCGTCATTATAATGAGCTCTGCATTCGAAAAATTCCCATGGTTCTTCGCAATATTGAGAGAATTTCGGTATAACTTCGGAGATTCATGATTTGAGAGGACGCGACGTTGACTTCGCATGGAAAGATCGAGTGTCAGTGAAATTGCCTATAAATTGAGCTCGACCCCCCCCCCCCCCGAGTGAAAAATAGGAGACATAGGGAGTTTTTGATGAAAATTATTTTCTCTTGGCTCGTGAAGGTGGTTCATGAAGGTAGTGTAATTATTGAATGAAGAGATCCGCGACGGTTAATCTAGCTCCACAAAAGTTGCGAGTTCCATATTGACACGGTGAGCATTGTGAGGGAAGTCTCTTTGTGATGTATTTAGTTTCACGAGATTGCATCGCCAAAAGGTAGGAGCTTTGTGAAGGCTTATTTGAGATTTGCGAATTTGGGAGCGTCACATTGTCAGGTGCTTTGCGAAGGTGTTTCCAAAGAGAGTTTCCTGTTGTTCAGAGGGAAAAGGGTATTCATCTATGGATGACATTTTAACCTCAATAGAGAATCTACATACAGTAGAGGATGAATTCATTAGTGGTAATGAAGATACCTATAAGTCTATAAACTATGAGTGAATCTTCTGAAGAATTAGCGAGATCAGTTTTGTTGAGAGAAGAGTGAGTTCTCAAATAGTGAGTGGTTGTAATCCAGGAGGGACAATGAGTCCACTTCGAACATGTAAATAGCAGTGCACTAATTGTGGAATTGGTATATCAGCACACTACCTGTGTAAGCTCCTAGGACAAAGCACATTGAGGGTGAACCAAGTAAAAATAGTTTTGTCATGTGCATTCTTTAAGGTTTGTTCATACTCTGCATCGGAAAAGGGAGAGAAGAGGTTTTTGTCTAACATCAAAACAAGATCAAAACGGACAGTCATTTTAATCTTTCATACCCTGATTCACCCCCCTCTCAGGGTATCTAGCCTAGTGGACCTAACAATTGTTATCATATGGAAATGTTTATATAAGTGTTTCTCTCCCAAATGGTGGTCACAAATCATAAAGTGATTCTGATATTCGATGGGAACAATTTCCAAAAATAGAAGAATCAGATGCAACACTACTACATATCATTACGAATGGATGTTTTCGCAGCAGAAATTCTTGGCATAACAGCTATCATTAATAGTGGTGCATTATCAAAAGCTGAGAGTAGAGATTTAGATATTGATTCCAAAGGAATTAATGACTTAGGGGGAGTCCTATCCAATCCTATCATTACAAAGGTGATTTATGAAAAAATTCACATGACATGTGGAAAAAGATATTGAATATATATGAACGTGATACAAAAGTCAAGGAAAAAAACCTTCAACTGTTGTAGAATAAGTATGAAGATCTATGAGTGAACTCGAATTAAGCAGTTGATTCATAATTCGACAGGGTAAATGTTGTAGTGGAACACATGTGAGGTCATGGAGAAATTATTAAAGATATAAATATTTTGAAGTCCATATTGAGGAAACATACACCTAGGTTCAATCTGAAAGTTTAGGTTTTGGATGATAAAGACCATAAAGAGCTTACATTGGATAACCTGCACAACACCCTTGTGGTATATGAAATGGGAAATGATGATAACGACGCTGTGGAAAATGGGAAATCCAAAGTGGTCACATTCATGTCCATGAAGAAGTTCACCATTGAAGACACTCAGGAAGAAGAAGAGACAGATTAGGTGATGTCATTCTTCTCTTAAAACCTTGAAATATGAAAATAATGTTTAAAGGGAGGCTTGCACTTGCTAGTTTTCAAAGTGTGATGGTTGGGAAACTTGCACCTAGGGGCCCCAAAAAGTTCCCTGAGGATGATGATGTCGATGAAATCGAAAATCCCAAGAAGAATTATCCTAAAAATGGGAAGGGCACGAAATAGTTCAAGAGAATTTTTTTTAAGAAAAATAACCCTCTTTCAAAAGAATATGACAGTTCAGACAAGTCTGACGTTGATGAGGTTGAAGAGATAGAGAACTGCATAGATTATGGAGAAAATTCTATGGTGGAAGTTGTCGGTAGTTCTCAGAATAAGAATGAAACTGAAGCTGATGAAGAAGAAGAAGAAGAAGAGGTATGAGTTGATATGAAAGCTGAGTTAGAGGATACCCTTGAAGAGATATATGTTGGGAGAGGTAAAACAATGAAATCCAAAAAATTTGTTCGGGACACCAATCTCTATATAAATCAGCAGGAAAAAGAAAAGTTTGAGTTGATGGAAGAAATTGAGAAACTCAAGTCATCCATACTAGAGGACTCAGAATCAGTTAGTGAGTATAAAATAAAAATTTAAGAACATAAAAGGGAGATTGATAGTTTGAATAACACATGGAAAGATCAAGTCAAACATATTTTTAGAACATGAAGTAGAATTTTTCGGTTTTCAGAAAAAAATTTAAAGATCAAGAAACTCTCTTGACTCCTAATGGGTCATCAGGAAAGCAGATCACTCAGAAAACTGAGAAGTTGAAAGTGGAGAATAGTGGTTTAGCAGAAAAAAGAATAATATATTTTCAGATGCTATGCCTGAAGGGGGGATTGAAAAAAAAAAGCTGTGAAAATTGAGGTCAGACCATAAGCCCCCACTCTGAGATTGATGGTTGATTTGGGAACAAGGTAGATTAGGATTATTCAGAGATCCCAAGGGGAAACTCATAGTGAAGAAGTCACACAAAGGAGGAAAACCTCATATCAAGTGTTATTGTTGTGGAATAATGTTATATTCATAGTATGTGTGTTCCATAACAAATACATATCAAAGGGCACAAGAAAAAAGGTTGCATCCAAACAGAGAATGGTTCTTGGTAACATATTTAGAAGGACACTATTTTTGGTGTAGAGGATTTGGGAAGATGTATTGGTATTTTACTTCAACCATATAGAGGAATATTCCAAATGAGAATCAAAATGTTTTTAAGTAGCAGATCAATGAACCAACATGTGAGTTGAAAATGAAAAACAGATTGGTAGCTCTGCAAGATGAAGTTGGTTCATCATACTCTGAGAAAGATCAGGTGTCCCAATCCATGTCATGTATGAATGAAATAATATGGACCATGAAGAAAATGTATCAGAACGCAGTGGTGGACGAAACTGCACTTAAAGCATCAGATCGATTTGGTGAGTGGTTCCTTGAAAATGATTACACATCTCACATGACAGGTAATAAGGATCTTGTTACAGGTGTAAGATATAACAATGACAGAATTTTCAAGTATGGAAATGATGAAGTCCTAAGGATAATTGGCTCAGGAAAGGCCATGTTAGGGGGTAAAGATATTAGACATGCAGATGTCTTAGTATTAGAAGAAATCCATCACAATTTTCCCAGTGTCAATCAACTATTTGACTCAAGACATTAAATAAGGTTAACTAAAAAGGTATGTATCATCAAAGGAAGAGACGGGGTAGTGGTTCTTCTGGGAAAAAGGACAAAGGGAAATCCCTATCTTGTAAGTGGAGAAGAAGATATGTGATTTCTTCCTAGAGAGGAAGAAATAATGTTGTGACACAAATGACTTGGTCATCAATTCCAACCATCCCTAGAAGATCTGGTAAAGTTTGATGTAGCAAGAGAGCTCCCTAATCTATCACGTGCTCGTACTCACACATGAGATGCATGAAAATAATGGAAGATAATCAGAAACATGTAAAAAGAAAAGGAAAATAAGTCAACAAGAGTTCTCGAATTGGTGCTTGCTGATGTATATTGACCTATCAAACCTATATAAATTGACGGAAAGAGGTACTATGTGTTTTTCATTGTTGACTATAGAAGAATGGAAATGGTATTTGTTATTTCCCATAATTCTGATGTGTTCAACTGCTTAAAAAAGTACTGTAGAGAGAACTAAGGGATGCATGGATAGGAAATCCAGATGTTTCGTACTGATAATGGTATGAAACTCACAAATAGTCTGTTGGAAGACTATCATGAGAAAAAAAGTGCATGATCCATTTGCATAGGTCTGAGAGCCTCTTACCCCATAAAAATGAGATAATGGGGGATGTGACATAATCTCTGACCAACAGAAACACTTCTTCCCTGAACAACGGGAACCCTAGACCACAACTATACATCATGGTGAATCATGAAGACTCTCCTCTCATGATGATCATGTTCTATACAATTTCCTCTCGATGACCTTTTCCCTTGCCTTCACCTCACGATATTTATTTAGCACAAATGGGGTGACCTGGCGCTGGATCTCTAGACCCAAATCCTCGTCGAAATTCATTTCTCGAGCCTCCTAATCTAGAAACTGGTACAAATAAAATCGCAAGAGGTTAATGAAATGGATTACAAACTCTCGGACACTGGAGATCACCTATCGAAGGGTAAGAAGCTTATTGGGAAAAAATCCATCAAGGTAACATTGCATCATTTTTGGGTTTGATTGTGTTAGTTGACAAAGTAGGTTTCCATGATGAATTGTCATGTTTTTTAGATGTTGTTGACAATACCTATTGAAAAAAAAACCATGAAAAAAGAATGGATGATCTGAAGGTGGTATAAAATAACAGATACATGGTGGTGGCATTTTCTAGTGTTTGCCAAATTTTTGGGGTCCAAATTTTGGAGTTTGGTAAGCATTGTGAAATTTGGATTTCCTTGAAGACCTCATCAAAATATGAAAAACACGTGAGTTTTTGAAAGATAGGCTTCATGGATTGGATTTTGCGAAGACCAGAAAAATGTTGATGGTGATTCTTTGTGATTACGATGATCTTCACGAATGACAGTGTTGAAGGGAAATGCGACGGAGCTTCATGGTGGTGACGTGAAGTAAATGACGTAATTCTTTACGATTACGATGAGCTCCACGATTGGAAAATTTCCATGGTGCTTTAAGATATTGAGAGAATTTCAGAAGTACTTCGGAGCTTCACGGTTTGAGAGGACGTGGTATTTCCTTCACTGGGGAAGTTTGATGGTCAGTGATATTTCCTGTAAATAGACGTCGACCCCCCCCCCCCAACCGAAAAAGAGGAGACAGAGAGAGTTTTCAACGAAATTTTTTTATCTCGGCTCTTGAAGGTGGTTCGTGAAGAGAGTGTGCTTCATGAATGAAGAGCTTTGCAACAGAAAATGTAGCTCCGTTAAAGTTCTGATCTATGTGTAGACTCGGAGAGCTTCACGAGGTATGTCACTCTACGATGACTTGAGCATCATGAGAGGGATTCACGAGAGTGCTTCGTGAGAGTGATTCATGAAATGGTAGGAGTATCATGAAGGATTATTTGATCGTCGCCAAATTTGGAGACTCGCGAAGTAGGGTGCTTTGAGAAGGTCTTTCCCATTTGAGTTGCCCTGTGTTCTGGGGAAAAGGGGTATTCATCTGTGGATGAAATTTTTATTTTCAATAGATCATCTACATATAGTTGAGGATGCATTCATTAGTGTCAACTAAGAGACCTACAGGTCTATAAACTATGTGTGGATATTCTAAAGAAGCAATGATCTCACTTTAGTTGAGAGAGAAGTGAGTTATCAAATTGTGAGTGGCTGTAAACAAGAAGGGACAATTATTCCACTTCAAACATGTAAACAATAGAGTGCTTATAGTGGAATTGGTACATCGGCACACTGCGGGTGTGTTCTCCTTGGACAAAGCCCAGTGACGGTGAACCTTGTAAAAATCATTATGTCTTGTGCATGCTTTAATGTTTGTTCATACACTACATCGGGAAAGAGAGAGAAGAGGGTATAGTCTAATAAAAAACATGATAAAAAAGGGAAGACATTTTAATCTGTCATACCCTCATTCACCCCACCTTCTCAGGGTATCTACAGTAGTGGACCTAATAAATCTCATGGCGATTGGATGCCTTCATGGTAAAAAAATTTAACTTGACTCTAAAATTGTCTCGGATCTCCTCCCATGAGATCGTCGGCCCTTCATGATCCCCGAGGAACAAGAACCACAACTACCTCACTACTCCATGAAGTATCGTCACAACTAAGGAAACCTAGTGCCCCTTCACAGCATGGATGAAACTGAAGCCTATGTCGACCTCCTCCAACCATTCTTCTATGACTACATCTGAAACAGAGCCCTCATACATCTGTAGACATTGGCGCTAAAACTCTCCGAGTTTCCTCCTCCATGTGTCATTGTCGTCAACCGCTAGCCTACGATGATCTGCTGGCACAACCTGCCGAACATCATCTTTGTGATCCTAATCAGGACATCGACCTTTATCCATAACTGTAAAATAACAAATAGGTATGGCTTATATAACTAGAATATAAAAGACTCATCATTAATTAATTATTTTGTTTCTTTTATTAATTTTCGGTTAACATATACCATGTTCTACCCATTCATAGACAGGCTCAAAGAAGAATGATGCAAGATCCTCTCCTTGGTCTCAACTTTGAAAATAGTATCACCTTGTTTTTTATCCATTGTAAACATAATGGTTTGGGCATAAGATCATAGGGGTCCATAAACGCCTATGTCTCAGTCTATCTTCAGTGTTTACATCACTTTCTTATCATGAATGACACTATTTCCCTAAAAACCCATGCCACCAATCCTATGCCTAACACCAGACTCCATCCTATATCTCAACCAGAACTCTGATACCAATCTTTCAGGACCCCCCTCACCACAAGGTGTACCCCTTCTGGGACAGAAATATGAGAAGGAAGATAATGACCTCCGAGTCCCGCCTCCAGTAGGCCCTTTGTTTGCGACTAGCACTAAGGGTATTAAAAAGACAAAAATGGGAGGCATTACCCTATACGAGAACACATGAAAAAGAGAGATATATGATAGACACCATCAAACTCCAAATCAGAATGAAATATAAAATAAATCCCAAGTTCTCAAATGTAATGTCATAGAAATATACTACAACTCCAAGGGAAAAAACTACAAATACCCAATATAAAGTAATAAACAAAAACAACCACAATCCCTAACAGCTCCTGCAACCCCACCCTAGTATAAACTAGCTGGATCTCCAACCTACTCCATGTGACCTGAAACAGTTTATATATACATTGGGTGAGTATAACATCATACTCAGTAAGATTATCCCTAGATCCTCTGATGAAAAAAGTAATGGAAACATGCTAAATCCCAAATAACAATAAGTTAGACTAACTCATAACCTAAACATGTATACCATGTTCACAGCCTAATCATGTATAATCTCACCAATTATCACATACAAGAGTATAAAATATTATAAATAATATAAAGGGTACCCCACTATTACTTCCCCACTGGTTTGTCACATTGCACCAATGTTGCATGTCATAAGCATCTCTCTCCAAAAAGGCTTCCCCGCAGACACCAGGGTGAAGCACCACAACATGCACCTTGTGAAACAAAACAACCATGTCCACGTAAGAAATGTAACCTGATAGTTTATGGGATCCACCACAACTCACATTACAAGTATCATATGTTGGGTATTAATCCTCAAGCCATTATATCCCATACACCGAGTAAGGATCCTCAAGACACCATATCCAATACACATTACACCTGGAGTAGTCCATAAAAACTATATCCATAATATATTTTTCTGAATAACTACAATCCATTACCTCCTTCTACACACATATATGGGGAAAACTAATTACAGTTCCTACCAACACAAGTAACTTCCAAGAGAAGACAGTAGGGCCAAAAGTGGTAGTCAGATATCCATCCTCCCACCGTAATGTTGGCAAAAACACCTTCCAAGGCTTAGAGTCCCTTGGTTGTCAGTTTCTTTAACTTACGAGGTCGAGTAGCGTATTGAAACACCAAAAATATAATATATACTATAGATAACCACAACACTATGGGCATAACCAAGTCTTAGACTCAACTACATCTATTTTCTCTTCGTCTCTTGGCTGCCAAATCTAAGACAAGGTATCCTATAAGCACACAACCATTTAAAGAGCATTATTACATTACATCATTCCCTTTTTATCATTTTCACTTTACAGTAATTCATTATATAATCATTAATTAACCATTAACAATTCCACATTATATTTCATTAGCATAAATATCGATTTACATTGTCCCTTTACACTGTAACCTCATCATTGCATCCTAGTAAGCTCCAACACCAGGGGTTAACATCATTTATTTAATTATTTATTAACAACATTATTACATCCCCATATTTCCCGGAATTCTAGAAAAACATTCTATGCTACTAAATCCAAGGGGGCTCAACACAGATAGTAGATGAACTACCCATCATGTATTTCCCACCTATAGCAAGAGCATGGTCCCATCCTCCCTCAAGAAGCTAATCACGGAATGCAGGTGGCATACCCCACGTGTCTTCACCTCTTTTGGAAATGGGTATCCAAACCAGCTGCCTTGAGAAGTGGGGAAAGTAAAATGGATAAACAAACAATAAGAATCAGCAAGCATCCACACATTCCTATCCATCCCATTTCATTATCCTTGGTGTCCTCCCCAACACCCACATGCACAAACCGATGCATCACACCACTCTAGGCATCAACTACTGCAACAACCAATAGGCCTCCATGCCCCCACATATCACAACAGCCTTCCAATATCACATCACAACACAAGAAGTACGAAATAAAACATCATGTGAATTTGGTCTTGGAATTTAATCAATCAAGAGGGTAACTCAAATTCCTATAAGTAATTTTATTTTATAAAAAAACCAATTCTTGAATCCATTTTGAATTAACAAATTTATTGTTCGTAGGTTCCACTATGGGAAACCTAAATAGTAAGCTATCACAAATTTATAAACATGCTAACTGTATCAATATAATTATCATAAAATTACAACAACAACAATCGTATTCATTCACATACCTCTATATCATTATCCAAATAATTATTAATTAATTCCGGGTTTACGTTCATTACAAATTTCCATAAAAATGAAAAGCTAAACAATGCAAGAGTTGATATCATATTATCTACCCAAACAAGAAGCAATAACATATGATCAATATCAATTAATTTATCTGGTTCAAATTTTAATTACATCAATTCCATTTTGATTTCCTACGATATAACTTTCTAACATTACAGTTTCACATAAAAGCAAAGATAAGGAATGAATCCCCTACCTCAAATGGTTCGTGAAGTTATTTATACGAGAATTGGACACACAATGGGTTAAGATCTCCTCAACCCATGATAAATTTATCCACCCAAGGATGCAGAGACCCCACCACACCAGTCAACACCAAAGAAAAGTCCATTATGAATATAGAGATAGAATTCCATAAAAGGTAAAGGAGAAACAGAATGGGATGGACCCAAAAGATTGATGATAGATCATAACATATATTGTAGATTGATAGATACTACATCGTTGCACCAAAAATAGTGGGGAACCTATACAATGAAAAAATTTTGATCGCACAACTCCTATGGGAATGAATGGAAGGTTCGAGCATCTAACACCCATGAACAAGGAGGATGAAGAAGAGAAGAAGATTTATTGTCCCTTTAGACAATTTAATGGGGTAGAAGTTTAAGATATGATGGATTTTCCATTAAAATAGAATCACATTAAATCATGTGGTTTGACCAAGTAAAATAATCACAAGAATTATTAAAAAATTACATAGGAATTATGGCCTTTGAATCAACCTTAGAGTCCTTAAAATGAGGATTTAAATGCATTTTAAGTCAAAGTAAATGTTAAAGGAGTGAAACTGAAGGAATCATGAAACATTGTTCATGGACAAGAAATTTGGAAAAGAGATATAGTCTATCACTGAACCTCACCATTATGAAAACACTATTCATGAAATAAAAATTTGGCAAAGAAAATAGAAGTTACCTTTGAACCACTCCGTTCTGGGATCAATGTTCATAAACAAATAGTTTGGAAAAGGAAATAGAGACTACTATTAAAACCTCACAGTTCTGGAAGCACTGTTCATATATGGCTACCATTTCATTGTTCACATAAGGTTACCGTTCAACTGTTCACATAAGGGTACTGTTGGAATTTTTCACATAAGGTTACCATTGGAACATTTCAAATAAGGCTACTATTGCACTATTCACATAAGGTTACCATTGCACTGTTCTCATAAGGTTACCCTTGGACTGTTCACCTAAAGATACCATTGCACCATTCACATAAAGATATAGTTGCACAACTCACATATGGTTAACTTGCACTGTTCACATAAAGTTACCGTTGCATTGTTGACATATGGTTACCGTTGGAACTATTCAAATAAGGCTACCCTTGTGTTGTTCAAATAAGGATATTGTTGCCCTGTTCACATATGGTTACCTTTTCACTGTTCACATAAGGCTATAGTTAAAACTATTCACATAAGAATACCATTCCACTGTTCAAATATGGTTACTGTTGCACTGTTCACCCATAGGTACTGTTTCACTATTAACATAAGGTTAAAGTTGGAACTGTTCATAAGGCTACCATTGGAACAGTTCATAGTGGTCTACTTTTGGAAATGATCATAAGGCTACTACTGGAACTATTCACCAATTGGAAATTTGGAAATGTGCTTAGGAAACACACCTTGAAAAAGAAAACAAAAAAAACTAGATTTCTACCGATGAATAGACTAGAGAGGTCCAGGCCATTAGATGTGATATAAGTATATTTTACCTACTAAAATTAATAAAATAATTGGTTTTGTCACATTACATTTTGATGTGATACGAGTTTTCTCAAAAGTACAGTATATGTTTCATTAATAATTGTTTATAAAGAACATGTTATACCCAATGTATTAGATCACTTATAATGAAATAAAATTAGAACATATTCTATCTTACTATGAAATTCCTATTAAGATAATAGACATAAAAGAAAAAAATTGATAAATTAATTGAGAAAACTATTAAAGGTATATTATAGAAATTATAAAATGTATGAAGAAACATGGGAACTAGAAATTTAAATGATGAAGAATAACCCAAAATTGTTTATAAAGTATATCCATTAATATTTCACATATGATACATTTTATGAGGGATGATCGTAACATATGAGCTTTAATTATAGTAAGTGGAAATTATATTTCAGTAAAACAATAATAAAATTCACATTTAATATTTTATGGAAGGAAAATTATATTTTTTAGTATATGTATTGATATTAAACATGATAGGCCCAAATAGATCAAGAATGAATTTTCAAATTTTTTCATTTGAAATAAGATTTTATGAATAATAAAAATTTAATGTTTAACTATGAATCCTTTTATTATAAATAATAGGTCATAAAAAGAAAAATTTGAAATTTATAGGAATAAAATATGATAAAAATAAAATATAATAACATTTGATGGTAAATAATGAATATTTTTTAGATAACTATTTATTTTCTTAGCTTGTTTCCATTTTAATTAATAAATTAATAATTAATGATGAATGGTTTATAAATATTTTAAGATTATATAATTATAAATATGAACTGAAATAAATATAATTTAAATTACTACTCATGTATTAAATAGAATACCATTTCATATTATGAATTTTTTAATTAAAAAATAATTTTTCGATACATTTTGTAGGTTTATTTTTAAATTAAATTCATCAAATTATGTAAAATGAATTTTGTAAAAGCAATTAATTGTTTAGAAAAATAATAAATCATACTGGGTAATAATTTCAACATCATATTTGTTGATTACTAATAGTAAAAATAGAACAAAATTTAATTATTATAATTATGGTCAAAGTGTGTTTATGAGGGGTTAATATATAAAGATAAATGCTAAAATGATGAAAAAAACATAATAAAACCACATTTTTTGGTATTATTTATACCTTTAAAATATCCGAATTTAATGTGAGATGTTTTTTATCCATTCATCCAAGATTCTGTCAGGGCATTACTATAAAATATCGAAAAAATTATAAATATAAAACTCAATTCATTTATAAAAGGGCACATCCTAACCCCAATTCTTTACAATTATCATGACATTTATATAAACAAAAACTTATATATATATCTTCAAAAAATATATATCCATGTTATGAAGATACTTTTCTTCTCAAATTTCCTTCTCTGGGATCATTGATAAGATATTTAAAGACAATTTTCTACGTGAAGGTAATTTTCTTCACCAAGCTGTTCTTTTTTTACATCTTCATTTACAATATTGATTTATGAAATAATAATTAAAATACAATAAAAAACATATATCCTATATATTGATATGTTATTATACTTATGGAATAATATTTATCCATACCCTTCTCCATCAAATGCGGAATAGAACAACCACTAGTGTTTATGGAAAACTACAGCCTCACAAACTGATGTTGTTTGTTTTCTACCACCAACTCAAATAGATTGTTAAAATGGTTGAAATAATAAATATATATGAAAATTATACAATGAGAATTATTCTAAAATTTCATTGTACTATATAAATCCTTACACTTTTACCCAATAATAAAATTATAACAACACTTGTGCATATGTACGACCAACTATCTCCACTAAGCAATTTGATCGATTTTCAATGTTAAAATGTAAAAAATGATTTAAAAAATGTATCTAATGAAACAATTGTTAAATTTAAATCATTAAACTAAATCTAAGTATTATTTAAGTATATTCTATTTAATTGTATTGGATCATACATGAAAAACATTCTTGAAAAAATAAAGCACTTAACACCATAAATAATGGTAATAATAAAATTTTATTAATTAATGGGTGATTCTATGTTATAACAGGATTATAGATGTTTTTATAAATATAAATATTTTTCGAATATAAGTTAATAACATTCATAGAACTAATTTATATGTTTTTAATAAAAATTCAAATAATGGGAAGTGTTATTTAAGGGAATTTCATCTCCATATCCACTCCATTGAGACATATTTGAAATTAGAAACTTATTTTCTTTTATGGGGTGTGTATACCACCCCATTGAAATATTTAACGTGAATAACTATTTATTTGTAATGATATATATTTTTTTAATGTTTTTTATTTCATGGGGTTTTAATTTAAATGTTCCCAATAATGTAATGATTTTATTTAGATTTTCATTTTATGCGATTGCCTTAATATTCAGTAAAGTGTATTTTAAAATATCCGTAAAAAAACCTATCAATTTACATATAATATGGCTATTTTTGGAGTTTTTTCTATATTTTTGATAATATTTACCTACCTTGGAACTTACATTATTAAATGAAAATTCTAAAATAAATACATACATAGTTTCTCTTTTAAAATGGTATATTTTTTATATATTTCCATAATTTTTTTTATAAATTACTAAATTACATTTATTTTAAAAAAAAAATTATTAATAAAAATTTTAATATAATATTAAAAAATTAAAATTTAGGGAAGGAATATTTTAATTATTCTCCTCAAGGTTCTTCTTCGAATTTCATTTTTAAAAATTTAAAATTTAATTTCATTTAGCATATAAAAAATTAACAAACATTCTCCCCAAATTAATTATTTTTTGATATTTATATTCTTTAAGAAGATTTAAATCATTTTACAATTAGAACTCATAAATCAATGTTTTTTTAAAAATTCACATCAATTTTTTGTATTTCTCAAGATGACATGAATTTATTTCAAAACCATTTTCCCTAATAAATCCATGGTCATATCTCATCTCTTCTAAATATTATATTCATTAATATTCCCATGAAACATTAACTTTCATGTGATAATTGAGCATCCTATTTCTCAAAAATATTTATATTGTTTGTGTCATGGATATAATTATTTCCCATGAAACATATCATATTTTTAACAATACTTGTATATATTAATCATTAATACATGATTTAATACATAATATTACACTTATTAAAACCTCGAAGATAGAGAAGTCTAATGGATTTGGTAATTAGCCACATTACATAAAAATATTAAACATGAAATAACATATCTTTTTTTAAAACATCATTACATTCTCACATTCAAAATAACATTGGACAACATAGGGACATGCATAAGATAGTGTTGAGCAATAAAACCCAACAAGGGAGTATACATGACATAACATGATGAAAAAAGTAAATTTAAGAAAATATTCTTATCAATGAGGCATAAATGGAACATGAATCATGAACATTAAAAACTATACATGATACATGATGATAATCATAAAGACAACATGGGAATTGTGACAACCACTTAAAACACTGCATCGCAAACATAGGTCACAAATCACTATCAAGACATCATCATGGACCAAGTCAAACGAGGGAATCAAGTTCATTTATTACCCCAACATGAATTATCAGGATAAAAATCATTACACAAGTCATTGGATAAATCTATAATTCTATGTGAATGATTCATAATCATTTCATTCACTCACTTATGTTTGTCATATAGATCATATCAAAAATATCCATTCATTATCCTAATTTATTCCACAATAATGGAGTGTGGAATGAAAACTTGTAATTACCAAATAAAAAGATATATTTAAAAAAATTTAAATACCATTGATAATAAATTTTCATGGTATTAATGACACAATAGTTTTGACCTTGGAAAAGTGAAGTGAAATTTAATCGACATCATGGTGTCACAGAAAAATTCAAAAAATGTGTTGACGAGACAGAATGTGGTATCTCGGAATTTGGAAATCAAAAGGACAGTAATAGGTACGTGGAAACAGATATCAAAATAATATTAATTTTAAATATAATTCATAATATAATAAATAATATTAAATAAATAAGAGAAAATAAAGATCCCTTAAAATATTTCAGTATGGTAATAGGTGTGTATATTGTCTCATAAGAGGGATAAATGTGTGTGAAGGGGTATATAATTACTTATACATACAATGAAGGGTAATGGGTATATGGAATAAAATATCTCAACATATGAATGTTGAAATTAAATGTCATAATATAAAAGGAGACTTTTATAAAAGAGGAGAGTGGAAAATCCATTACTTGAGTGTGTACCTCAATTGGTTTGAGAGGTTGTTCTTGAGAGATTTTGGCCACCTTTGGAGGACATAAGAGAGGGTAGTGTAGATTATTGAATTACTAAAAAGATTTTTAGATATTATAAATGGGATCATGGGAGAATTCGTATAGGAAATGTGGTGTATTTCATTATTATTTAGGTTTTGGACACTAAATAATAAATTAACTAAAACCGCAAACCATACCAATGTTTTTTCCGATGATTTCTTCCAAAATGGTGTAGATTTAACAATTTTATAATGATAAGGGTTGTAAATAATAAAATAACGTCCTTTTTTATGGAGAATAGAGTCACACTCTTAAACAATGATTTAAAAACCTGAACAATATATTAATGGTTTTGCATTATTCATTAAGGATTTGTAAAATAAAAAAACATAAAATCAAACTATATTAAAGGAAATATATATATTTGGTCATGGATACCATTTATATAATTTATAATATCACTTTTGGGAAATTATTATGTCATAATAAAAATCGTATATTTTTACGGAATTATATTATTACATGAAAATTTGATTCACTTGGAACATTAGAAAAAACAAAACATTGGATAATTTTGACGTTATTATTCTAATGCTTTTTTTCATATTATTAAAATATTTTATTGAATATTTTAAAATTAACATTTTATATACTATACAACATTTAATTAGAAATTTTGGTTTTTTACAATAACTGTTTTTGAACACTTTTATAAATTACTTTTGACATTATATAAATTCTATGATCATTTATATTCAATAAATTATTTATTTAATAATAATAATTTAAAAAATAAATTATTTCACAAAAAAATTAATTCGTCAAATTTAACGTCTAATTTGAAATTATAAACTATCAAAGAATGCAATTGTTGTATAAAAAATTAATAACATTTATAAATTAAAGATAAAAAGAAAACACAATATTCTATTGAAAATAGAATATTACTGAAGGATTCATTCAAATCACATTAATACAACAACATAGTCCCTAAGAGTATGGTGTGTGACTATGAAACTCCCATGTGTTAGTTCAATGAGCTTTCTTTGTGTCGTGATAATGTTAATATTGAACTTATACCGTATATGGATTAACCTATAGTTATGACGATGGATCTAGGAGTAGGCCTTGTCAATGGAAAATACCATTGATTCTAACTCCCTTATAATTTTTTGAAAAATGAGATTGATAATGCATACTCCCACTGGTTGAGTCTATCACTTCCTATTTCTATACCAATTGAATTTTTTTAAAAATAAAATAATAAATTATTGTAAGATCTATATTCAATGGATATATTATCAATTGTAGTTATACACCATGGACTTTTAGATCCAATAGGTTGAAATAAAACTAGTGAAGTTAATTTTTATTATAAACCCACATTACCTAATAATTATTTTAATTAAATCATATGGTAATTTTTATTTATAATATTATGGGGTCATTAAATTTTTTATATGTAGTGTCTTACTATGAATTTTATATTGTTAACTATAGATAATCTTGACAAATATATATTTTTTACTCAGAACAAATATTTATTGATAAGTAATTCAATTTATGATGTTATTTTATAATTATATATATGAGTAATTCATAAAAATGTAGTGTTGTGAGGGGCCCAATTATGGATTTTCCTTCAATGCATTGACATGTCTAATGTGACACATTTATTTTCCAACTTAAATATTTTTTTCATTTAGACTGACACATCGATTAAAAAATCCCAAAATATGGCCATTAATATATTTAAATAATTATTATTTATATAATGACATTTAATATTAAGAATTTAAATCCTTTAGAAATATTTTGTTATTATCATTTATATTTTTTCATTATTGATATTTTTAATGAATGAATGTTTTTCTCATTTTATGGACTCAATTGAATGTTTTGTAGTTATTTTTCATTCCATATGTAATAAGAATTATTCACTAAAGATAGATTCTAATATATGTAACCCATACTAGTCATTTTATCTCACCCTTATTTTGTTTCCATTAAATTGGATATGAAGAATAATACTTCGATAGAGTTCAATAATGATTAGTATTTTCCATTATGATGAATTATTTTTATTCCCAATGTAAAATGGTTATCATGTATCTATTTGCCTCTCAAATACTATTAAACTTATTTTTTACTTCAATATTATAATCTTTAAAAATATTACAATGAAATAAAGTTGACACCAACTCTAGTTTAACAGATTCAGGGTTATCCCCTGATATTTTATAAAGATGTTTTAGTATTTTATGCTTAATCTCATGATCATGTTATTCTCTCATGGGTCAGGCTTATTGATTCTCTATTGTGATTCATTCAATATTTATTTTCTATAGTTATGAAATTTTTTATAAACTATACTTTGTTGGCCATGTTATCTATTGTATATCTTTTATACCCTTATACTCATTTTATTATCACTTCTGATCTTGGGTTATTATCGCTTAAGTTCACCCTTATTGAGTATCTAATCTGAACCATTTCGTATATTTCCAATTCCCAAGGCTATGATGACAAAAACTTATAAAATTTATAGAATAATATCACATATATATATATATATATAATAAATGGAAAATAATTAATACATTTTGTTAATTATTAAATTTCATATACAGTGGAAAAAATTTCAATTAGAAAAAAAGAAATGAATGTTCCCTTTTATGGTTTTTCCTAATTCCCTAAAACTCTTAACTAAAAAGGTATTCATATTATATTATTATAAATTTTTATTATGACATTTATTTATATGTTCATGCATCCTTTCTAGTACAGTTTTTATTAGTATGGTGTTCAGATAACAATAGAGATTAAGATGGTATCATTTGATGATAAATTAGGGGTTAGAAATGTCATCAAATGATAATAAGTTATATATTTTTATAATTTTAAATTTATTTAAAACCAATTATGATTATTTAATAAATACTTTGTATTTTTATATTTACATATGTTAAATTTTTTTTAAAAAAATCGGTAGGACTATTGGATCAGTCTAAGTATATGATAACCTTCAGAAATTTTAGTAAACTAGTGAGTATGTGGTTTAAAAAGAAATCATATCCATATATAGATACTAAATGTAGTTGAAAAGAAATAATATATGTTCCTAGTGATAATAACTCTAAAAATATTGTATTATTTAATAACTCAATCATCACCTAGATCTGAACAAATATACCTAATAGGACTACGTCATAGGGGACAAACATTGGACAATCACATAATCTTTTAAAACTATTGTGATAAATTTATTTTCTAATAACATTATGGAATTATGTTAAGGATTATAACAGACTAAAATATATGTTAACCTTAGTTGGATCAAATGAATAATAATATTAATTACATATGATTAATTATAATTAATTCATTGGATAGAATTGTTAGTATTCATATTTGGTATATTATAAAAACCATAAAAGTTTTAGTGTTTCAATTAAATGGGATCCTGAGAATGAATATGAGAAAGATATGTATCTAGAAACCGAAATGACTTATAACTAAATTTAGAATCATAATTAAATATATGAATCATTGTATAAGAATAATATGATTGAAAAGAAAGTTTTGTAGACTTACTTACGGTTAGAGGTTCGTCTCCTAATAGAAATTAAATCATTATTCTCTTGGAAATTATAATTAGTTAAGTGATATTTATCAATGAAAATTTGGTAAATTCAAAATGTTATTGAGGATTATATGATTCATTTATGTATAATAATTCAATAGTTTTTCATTAATGGTTCTAAATAACATATTAATTGGAATAATTCACATTGATAAATGATATTGTGGAATGTTTGTATATTTGGAGAAAGCTATTGAAGAACACATGTTTGAGGGAAGGATATGTTTTACGCATAATATTGGTTTAATGTCTTGATAAAATAGTGTATATTTATTTTGAAATTTTGAGTTTTGTAATATCGATATCATTGGGATAAATGGTAAAAAATGATATTTTTGGTGAATTTTGTTTCACTATTTGGATTATGGAATATACTGTCTAGTTTTTTATTGGATGAACTAGTTTCAAATACATTTTGAGTTTTAAATATAGAATTAATTTTTGTATGAATATGTGATATCATGGTGGATTAATGACATGAAGTCTTATACTATTTTTTGAAATGATTTTTAATAAACAAACCTGGGTCTTCCGATCATACAGATGGCTGAATAGGTTCTCCACTACAATAAAGGTAATTATCAATACCCGTTGGCCGAAAATTTGTTCCTAGGAATTATTATAATCAATTTGGGAATTATTTAACAGAAATATTTTATAAAATATAGTGATATATAACACATCAAAATCCAAGAACAAATAAACGAGGAAAATATCTCATATACAACTAATCTAACCCCTCTCATTTTCATAAATATAAAAAACAAAAAAAATTGAATCATACAGCATGGAATAATAATTGAAAACTAAAAAATTGAAATTACTATGTACTAACTTGATTTAATCCCAACATTGTCTCTGAATGACCATCAGTTTCTCACCACCATGGAAGTCACCCCATATCACCCTGAAGAACCAAAATCTGAATCCATTCAAGAACATCGAACCTGAAATATGTATTAAAGTACTAAAAATACAACTATGTCACTACAAACACAAAAAATATGAAATATTTTTGAAAATAAAATTCATATATTTTATATTAAATGTAAACTAGAAAAATCATTTTCAAATATAATTTATGAAAAATCAAATTAATTCTATAATCTCAATTAAAAATGTTTTTATTTTTACATAAATAAAAACCATAGACTATTAAAAAAATTTCTTCTATCAAATACATTTTAAAATAATACACAAATTAACATTTATCAAAACAAAAATTTATTTTATTTAATGGAAAGGATCACATTGAAAATATTAAACCAGTAAAATCGTAAATTAAACTATAAAAATATAATTTTAAATAAAAATTTTACATCCCACAAAATATCTATTAAATAAAAAATAATTTTCAAAAATGTCTTTGAAAACTCATTTTCACAATGAGTTATCCCAACACACACAGGTCAAGAATAATAGAATATAAACTATATTTCATTATGGTTATAAATATATCAGAAGGAAATAGTTCCCCAACAATACACCAATGGGAATAGATACTAATGTGAAGTATATCTAAATCACATTTATCAATAATTTATCTTGAAATAAAATGTTCCTTGAGATCAATCATAGAACCCTGTCATTTTTCAAAATCTAACAATAAAACATAGTTATCACTTGTGAACTTGTTAATTAATTGTTGTAAAGTTAAAACAAAAATAAATGAAAAAGGGTCACACAATTCTTATTGTGATGACACAACCTAATAACCCTTTAATTTCAATTATTGAGGGAAACTAGATTTTTTTGAACAAATTAGAATAAAATAAATATATCTCCTACTTAGTAACTGACTTCGCATGATCATAATGGAAGGAATGGAAAAAACATGTGATCCCAGTCTAACAAACATGACACAAATGACGGGTAAGCCTCTTCCCTAACACTATCATAAATAATTTCATCAAAATATAATGTTCATCATTATATAAAGAAGTAAATTACCAACACTGGGAGTAAAAACCCCTTAAAATTAAAAAATATCCCATTCGGGGTGTAAGAATGCATAAGGGGTAAATCCACTGGGTTATATGACATCGACCATTTATATCCAAATATCTAATAATGTCTTTATCATAAAACATTTTTTTAATACCAAAACCCTTTTACATTTAATAAAACACCACCTTATGATATTTCATATAAATCATATAAATCAAACATAATATTAAAAAAATTAAAAATCATACTTTAAATCATCGGTCATACATTTTGAAAAAATATAATTGAATGACCTTCATTCCTATAAAATAAATATAAAAAAAATACACTAAGGAATTTTTATAGGAGTTTTAACCAAAAAAATCATATCACTATTTGAAATACCATAGATAAACTCCTTTAGAAATCATTTTAGTGTCAGTACCTCACATTAAAATGACTCCAAATTTAAAATAAATATTTTTCACTTGTTGAACTCAAAAACACAATTAAAATAAGAAATCCACAATTTAAAGCCATTTAAAATAATCATTTTAATTTTTAAAAATATTACTACAATTAATAAATCCAATTAATACATTAAAATAATGATATCATATGAAAAATCCATTTATTCAAAGATCAAAACTCAATGAAATATTTTTAAATCATCCCAATAATACAACATAAATTTACACATTCATATAAAATGGAATTTATAATGTATATTAACACTTTTATTTCTAAAACAAAACAATTTCATCGAAATATTTTCATGGAAGAATAATACACCTAGCTGAAAGGCATTGAAATGTGTTGTAAAAAAATTTTAACGTAAAAAACACGATGTAAGTGGAGTATAAGATCACTAGAAACCATAAAAAATAAATATTAAAACCACCTATAAACCTAACATTATACAAAAGGTGTTTAGAGTTCATGGGACATAATAAATATAGTATAAAAGAGATATTGATGTGAAGAAAGAATGAGAGGAACAAAACCCTCCAAACCACATCAATATTACCAACGTGATGCTAAGAATCAGGGGGAGAGGAGGTTAGAATACTTCCTTATTATCCTAAGAGTAATTTGAAAAATGTGTGGGATAAGAGGGGTGATTCCCCTCTAAATTATAAGGTGTATATGGAGTATTTTTATATAAAATATCACATTGTAAAGCTTCATGGTTTTCCCAGATGATTTATCATACCATGAAATAACTGTAAGTTTGAATATTATTTTCCCAATATAACTAACATGGTTACTTCTAGGAAAAAAAAAGTTTGAAAAAATATTATCCAATCATTCCAATCATCTATATAAAATTACAGAGCCAAACTGCATAATTATTGCATGGTTTTTCTAACAATGTGGAAGCCATGAGATTCACCACCGACACACCCAAATACCTAGAGGTTTTCTTCCAGGAATATCATTTTTTAGCTGAAAACCTTGAACATCCCATCCAAGAAAAATGATTCAATTTAAAAATTAACTATAGAATAAGATTTCATGGAAGTATGTAGGATTGTTTCTTGGTTTCATTCAAACCATGGTCTTTAACAATTCACATTAATAAATCCTTACAACTTTCCATCTTCCAAGTTGAGAATTTATCAATAATTATAATATAAAACAAACTCATAAAATACAATAAAACAAACATCATAATTACAAAAGGGGTTTTCATGAACTATATTTCAGAGAATATAATATTCAGGTAAAAGTAGTCAATGTAGTTAGAGAAAATATATCTATATTAATCTTTATTAGGATAGAAATTTTGATTTTAGATTTAATATTAGATCTTGAATGATTTTTATTTTAATAACACCCGCATCTACTTTAACCTATGGGTAATAATTAAAATTGTGAGCAATAAGCTTGTTTAATGGGGTAGAATGCAATGACATGAGATTTTAGATCATTTAAAATAAATTATATGTTCATTAATAAGTATTTTACATAACATCCAAGGTTAAAATCGCATAATATATTGTATTATTATTAAAAATGAAATTAATATTAAAAATTAATGATAGAAATTTAATATAAATTCATACCTTCAGTGGATAAAAGACTAAAATAATATTTTTATTGGAAAAGATTATTTTAAACAAATTTTTTTTGGGTTTTTTATTCCTCTATTATTTTAATTTTAAAAACTAATATTTGATACAATTTAAATATTTAGAAAAAAAATTATATCAGGAATACTCATATTAAAATTTAATTATTATGAAATGTGAGTTTTTTTTTGAAAAAATTAGTTTTTCAGTTGAAAATTAAGGGTTTTCATAATACTAGTGCTTTTTATGAATTTAAAATTATATGGGTATGGTATATTATATTGATAAACTCTTTTTTTGTGAAATATAAATTTAAGGAATAAAATTAATGATTTTAAAATATACATCAAACTTATACAATATATTTCAAGAAATTTTAGTACAGAATTAAAAAAATAATTTTAAAAAATATATATTTTTCCATTCATTGAATCATTTATTTTCATTGTGAGATTCGATTTTGGATTTCCATGAAAACAACATAACTTTGAATTGTTTTATAAAAACCTAATTTTTTAAATGGGGATGATAATTTTATTAAACAAGGATAACAAATATATTTTATTATTAGAAACATGCTTTTATAAAAACAATCGTAATGTGTTATCTGTGTTAGCATTGTAATAAAACTTTCAAACCATAATAAATTTAATATTGATTAAATTATTTAGTTTTCTTAAATAATAGAGTTATAAATAGGTAAAATTTATGATATTAATATTTTCATTAATGTAAATCATAATGATTAAATATAAATTACCATGGTAAAAGTAAATTATTGAATAATAATAGGAGTTAACATAAAAAATCATAAAAACCACTAGGTTTTCTACGAAATTAGTTTATGAATATAATATATAACCACACACACTTTACCTCAACTTTTTAATAATTTGTGAATCATTTAACATTCAATAGTAAAATTGCATTATTGAAAATGTAATGGTTAATTCCTAAATTCTCATTATTTTCAGTTTAAAAAGATAAAAATTCTTCCACTTCAAGAATAACATTATATTTTAATGACTCTATAAAATTATGAAAACTTTTTCCAGTTGAAACCATATACCACATAGAAAATACCTAGGATGCTTTTATTTAACTTAATCCCTTCATTTTAAAAGAGAATTCTTAGAAAATTTTAATTCCCTCATATGAGTACCCACTTATTAGTGTCCACTTATTTATTTTTTATATCCTGAAATTATATACAATTGTATATGAAAATAATTTAGAGTAATTAATATTCTAAATCATAATTATATAATTTTAAAAAAATCATTCAATTCTGAAAACCATGAATACATGTAACATAGTTCTTATGTATATGTGGACTACAACCTAGAAGAAGAGATGTTATTTTTTTGAGCACCTCATATCACAATGGGTATCCATGATGGATTGTATGAATATATTTTTTTATGAAATAATTAAAATTCATAAATTATTATTTTTCATATAGCATCATTTTGTCCATTTATTGATAAATGTGGTTGATAATCATGTATATTGTGGACTATCACCTCCAAAAATGAGGAACATCATTTTTCATCACCCACTTACTTGATAGTGCCTAAATGTATTTTGTGAGGTTAAATGTTACTATTTAACATTTAGTCATTTTTATATGTCACATTATCAATATTCAAATACATACCCCTACATATTAAACCCTTTTAACACATTACCTTTTGAGCTGATTTAACTACCAATGTAAACATTGTTATCAAGATTATGTCATGAATAATTCTTGAATATCATATAACAATATTATCATTTAAAAAAGATATATTTATTATTTATTATTTATTATTTAATGGTATTGTGAATATTTAAAATATTTATCAATAAATCACTTATAAATCATTAAAATGTCAAAATTTTGTTCAATAAGATTTCCACTTTCGTATGTTGTATGCATGTTTTTAAAAAACATATAATTGAAATTTATTAGTCATTTAAAAATAATATTTATTATATATCTAATGATATTTAAATTTTTAACTTGAAATAAAATTGTGATAATCTATCTCATTAATGTGAATCTTATATGAAATAGGAAACTAAAATATCTAACACTCGACAACGAAAATAAACTATAATTAGTTAATATATTTAAAATATATGGTTAATAAATTATAAAAATGTTATAATGTTTATATTGAGGTTATGAGATATGTGATTGGGATATTTATTTTCATTTTATGGGAGGATAGAGCATGGTTGAGTATTCAAAAAAAATCGATGGGATTTTCGTCTCAAATTCCATTTTCCGTGACATGATGTGACCCATAAGCCTAATTTTATTTTTAAGGTGTATATAATAGATATTTGATATATTATATAAATAATTATATTTTAATCATATTCATTTAATAATAATTATTATTTAATTATGTAAATGGATTTGATTAAAATGTTACCCCAGCCACATGGTTTTCTTGGCCTCAGTTCTGATTCCGTGAAAAAAGTTACATGCTATAAACCTTATTTCTATTAAATGGTTTTCTATTGATACTATATCACATTAGAATTACATAATTTATGTAATTTAAATTATTTTGATTTACTATCCAATTAAAATCCTTTTCTTCAAATTTATTTTTACTCATGTGTTATCATAGTTATAAGAGTTTTTGGAAACCCAATTTCAATTCAATGAGTTATGATATTTATAATGAAATTATTTTATTTAGGGTGGGTATATTCTACAATTTTATCATTATGTTGTATTATAAAAATATTTATATTTACCAAATTACCCATTTCCCAAATATTTTATACATAATGTATTATTTGGACCATAAGTGTTATAGGTAATTCAAATTTCTTTCATTAAGATAGAAAGTTTTATGTTGGAATTTTATCTTATATCCATGGGTAATATGACCTTAATATTATATTATATGATATTTCTTAATTCTCTTTTGTAAAATGATATTTCAATACCAATATGGAATTATTTCACTATTCATAATTTAGGTATTCTATAATTGTATATTTAATGTTTTGAAAAGGATTCATTCCTTTATGTATCTGATGATTTACCTTAGGCGTCATAATTATTATATAAAACATATATATAGATAAAGGTTCCATTTTTGGATATTAAAATTTTAGTAGAATAATATTTTCAATTTCTTTCACATCACTTTATCAAAAGTTACTTTTGAAAGTGACATATAATTTTTAATTTTACACCAGTTTTAAATTTTTATTTTAAAAGTTCGTTGATGATTTTATTTTTAAATTACATTTTATATTCAAAATTAGTTATTCTCATTGAATCTAGGTTACATGATTTTTTCTATTATAAATACATATATTTACGATTTTATTGGATTGAAGTCGTAGAATCAAACAATTTAATTCTTAATCCCTACTTATGTGATACAATTAGATAAATTATTTTCAAGGTAATTTACATATATTCCAAAATACATATAATTTTAGTTTTTTAAAATGGGTATATTTTCATTCAATGACCCAAATAATTTATGATTTCCTCTTTGATTTATATAAGAATGTCATATGAAACTGACATAATAAATGATAAAACATTAATTGATTATTTTAATAATAAATATTCTTATATCTATAGAATAAAAATATAAATGAGAGATGAAAATATTTTAATAGATAAATAAATAGAAAAAAATAAATTTCAAGAATATAATAACTAGGTTCATCTTGATAACCTGGAATCATTATAACCACGAAGAAACTATAAAAAAGTGAAAACATTTGTAATAAAATATAAATTTTATAAATATAGAAAAATGATGGGAATTAAGGTGAATTATGGACGACTAATTATATATATTATATGCTAGGTAATGTTAAAATAATAATAGTTATATAGCCATTAGAATAATAACATGAACATTATGAATAGTAATTTGATAGTTAGGAATAGTAACCTGATTGTTACAAAAATTAATATAATCAATTGAGTAGTAAATTAAGCTCAAATAAATAAAATTTAATGGAAATAATATTTAACTTTATAATATAATAATATACATAAATTTTAATGTCATCAAATAAATATCAAATTTAAAAACTCAATGAAATTATAAATAGATTTTTTGAAAATCATTATATTAATGTGTACTTTTAAAATTATAATTTATATGATAATAGATTAAATTACCATTGATATATAATTATTATTATAAAATTATTTTTATTTTTAAAATTAACACTTCACTATTATGCTAGAGTGATATTTTGAGAATTTTTAATACAACATTATTTTTAATAAGGTGAACAAATATTTGTTTGTATCTTCATAATGCGTTATGGCTTCAAAAATATGTAATAAGGATATAATAGTTAATAATACTAGATATAAGACCAAAAATATGTTATTTTATTAGTATATTTTCTTTTAATGAATTAAAATTATCTTTAGTTTCATTAAAAAAATTCTATTGTCAAAAATAAAAATTAATGTTTTCAAAGAAATGATTTAAAAAAAATATTATTCCACTGGAAAAAGTAATATAAAAAATATACTTTTTTTTCTATACAATATATTTGTCTAAAATATATATTTTATGTTATAATCCATAATCCAAAACCATGGGTAAACAAAAGGTTTTCAATTTTCCTCACCCATTATTTCTATGTCTTATATTTAGAAATTATTAAACACTTCTCCAGCATTTTCTATAAATAATCAACAATAAATATATTTTAACTCATTAATAAGTCATTAATAATTAATTTTCTCTCATTTTACCTCTCTAAAACCATTCCATTTATTTTTTAATGTTCTATGGAACACTCCAAAAGAATTATTAAAATGTCTCATAAGTTAAGGGTTTATTTTCCTCATCGTTTTTATCAATATACATCCTTTTTAGTTATTCTTATAATTTCAATGTTACAATATTCTCATGAACAAATGATCATTCCACTATTGATATAATTTCATTTTATTAATGAGTTACTTCAATAACCCATCATTAAGATCATTCTATAAACCACTCTGAATAAGTGTTCTGTTATGAATATATTCCACGGACTATTCATCAATCCCATTTTTATGTATACCGAACATATTTTATATTGAATGTTATTGAAATATATATAATTATGCATATTTTAATGTATGTTTCAATGTTTGGAGTTGTAATATAATTATTTTGGTTAATTGATAAATAAAAATTATTGTATTTGAGATCTTATCTATTTGTAGAATTTATATAAAACCCATTCGTTATTTTACAGAGATTATTGTTGAAGTGGGTTTTTATGTTATATAGTGAAAGACATGAATTTGGAATAATTTATGGTTATCCATGATTGTGATCCAATAAATTGTTTAAATATTAAATCTCTAATTGTGAAATTTTAATTATAACTTGGTAAATAACATTGGTAATATGTTTTATGACACCTTGGTGAGGAACCATGGTGTTGATCCTTAATGATGAACTATAGTGGTATTTTTATGAATGTATCATTTTTATATTGAATGAAATTACAATTTTATATATAATATAATTTTAAAAATTATCTAATTTCACGCATCATGTTATATCCAGGATGGTCACTTATGTTTAAATTCCTTTTCACATCAATTACTGGGATTTTATATGACCCTTTTCTATTAATATTTGTCCTCAAAAAATTACTTATAATGTGGAAAACTATTATAAAATAGTGATTTATTTTTTCAAGAGGATTAAATAAAGTTAATTTATATATTTTAATTTTTTAATTCATCTATTTTTAACCTAGTTTCAGAGATAATAAACCTGAAATTCATAATCAAAGTTATTATATTAATATTTTGTTAACGAATGATGTTAAAAATTATTTACTAAACAGAAGGTGATCATAGTTATAATTAATAGAATTGATAGTTGTTTTTGGAAATTAGGACTACCGATTATTCATGATAACACTTGGGATATGTCTAAATATATGAAAATATATATAATTGTTTTTTGAAATATAATGATATTAGTTTGCATGAATTGAAATCTCTAACTGGATAATACATGTGGATGTGGATCTAGAACAGTTTTACCAATGGATAATCAATCCTCAAGGAGTGTATTATATATTAACATGATCATAAAATAGTGAATTAAAAAGTTGTTGTAATGAACCGACCTGAGTCATCATCCAAATAGGAACCTAAATCGACAATGCCACGTAACTGAGGAGGTTCCCAGATCCCCTCTGGCAGTCGAAAATAATCAAGTGTATCAAACATAAACATTTGGGATGGTTTTATCCTTAATAATAAAAAAATAAAAATCCAAACAAGGACTAACAATAAAGAGACATAGATTAATTGAAAATGGCTACACAATAAATAAACAAATAATATAAAGGAACAAACAATAGTGGAAATTAAAATATTGAAACTATAAAACTAAACTGGATAAAACAACACATGAGACAACCAATTCCCTAAAAATAATTGTCTACTCACCATCTCTGTGTGACACTCAAGTCCCCACTATGGACCCCACAACCATCAACATACCAAGGAAGACGACACTGTATCCAACATGAAATATTTGACCTGAAAGAACCTACATGAGAAATGATGACAAATTAAAAATAAATTTGAGCATACAGGGTATTATAAGTACCTAGTAGGATCCCGTGGGGATTGCATTTAATTTCATTTATAAAAATACAATTATGTTATTTTTAGGAAATTTTGTGAGATAATGAGTTTTAATTTCCAATTTATATAATTTAAATTAGCCAAAAATTAATCATTCTCTTCCTTAAAGATATTACCTTAAAAAATATATAACATTGTTGGTCCTTTTAAAAATAATTTTAATTCTATGGAATCCAAAACCATTATACAAAAAACATCACACATTTGAATATAAAACCACACATGGTTTTAAATAATTCAAACGAACCCACTAAAATATTTTTGACCCTTTTCCCATAAAAAATTTTACACAGTGAAATCAATGTTAATAAAGGAGAAAATTTTTAACTTAATAAAACATAACCTTACCATGTTACAAATAATTCCAAATAAAGGGTGTTACAATACTAGTCAACATGGTGGAAAAAAGTATGAAATGATCAACAAATCCAGAACATAAATCCATTAAAATGAAACCACATTTGTATATACAAAAAATTGGTTTAACATATGATACATAGAATTATTCCACACTACATGGACTTATAAGACACCATGAGTTATATACAGGTGGACCAACTTCAAACATGTTAATGGTCAAACAACCATCAACTGAATCATAATAACTAATATCCTTGGAGAAAACCCCATGTTATGTGTTACATAAAACTAGGGGTATATCCAGTTTCTAAATATAATCAATCCAAACACTGTCTTAATACATCACACATAGTATCCTTAATTCCCCATGAATAAAATTATATGATGTTGTATATGAACAAACAATGGCATCACATGAAAGTAAAAAAAACATGTTATAACATCATAATCAGGTCCTTCCCAACTCGCATTATACCCTTAGAAATATCCCAAATTCAATAACACATTTAATCAAATTCCAAAGGATACAAACATGGGTAAGTTAAAATTTCAATAATAACACAAGTGTATGAACAAGGGAACAACCAATATGACATCACATGTTCCAATTTGACCTTTAATTTTCAAATATATATATATATATAAACATACATATTTTGAAATCTCTTTTTAAAGAATTGTAAATCAAAAAATAATTCCAATGAAAACATATTCAACAATAATTTCAACTATGATATCCTAGGGAACTATATTTCACAGTATAAAACCCCACCACCCCTTAAATATAATTAAAGTCCCTTTATATGTAATTGGTATCCATCTATGAAAAAAAATTAATTAAAACCCAGTGAATGATATTTTATCTTTGATAAAAACTATTCTAGTAATTTTTTTAACCGTCTAGAATTCATAAAACACCCATTTTCAAACAAAAAACATGACAAAAATGAAATCCCAAAAATTTTCGACACGAATAAAAAATGATGTCATGGAATGGATTATAAAAAAAATAGGTAAACCAAACCACACTTTTCTGGTGTAAAAATGAATTTAGAAAACCCAAGAATCATTTGAACTCAAAAATAAAATAAAATAAAATTGAAACACCTACTATAAGTGGTAATTCCTATTTCTTTCTATAAAATCCACTAGAAGGGAACTTATACTATGCCTCACAACCATTAGAACACAAAATAACTAAATCCCAATAACCATAATAATGAAAATAATCCCAATATTCCTACTAGGGTTACATGTGATGAATAAAATAATAGAAAACATATTATTATGGATAGAGGATCTATAACCTTACAATCATGGTGGAGAATCGCTGAAAAGTTAAAAAAATCCACCCTTGAAATTCTTGGAGATGTAAATGAGTGCTTCAAAAGAAATCCATGTCAAGAGGTGTCAACTGGGGAGGATTGGTGTTGATAACGAAATAAAAAATAATTAACGATTAAATAAATACCCCTAATCATGTTGGATTAATGGTTTAACTATATAGATAATCCAAACATGTTATAACTATGTATATCAACATTGATAAATGTTGGTTAGAGTGGATACTCGAGAGGGGTGATGAATTAAGTTCCAATTAAAATTTCTTTTAAAAAATTTATGATAAAAATCCCCCAATTCAATATAGCCCAGTCAATTATGGAAGTAAATATATAAAGGATTAATTTCTCAACAAGTTTCTTTAAGGTTGATTATTTCTCAGTTGAATCAATGTAATAATTAATTCAACTTTTGAAATATGTTAACTAAATTAAGCATATATACTCAAAAACCAAAACTAACTATCAGAGTTAAAGTAAAAACAGTTTTATATCTTTGAAAAATATAAGCAGCGGATAAAAAAAGAGTAACTACAGATATGCACAAAAATTTAAACAAGAGGTTCATTTTCAAGCTGATAATTAATCCTCTCTACTCAGTTATCAACTACCTCTAATCTTTTTATATTGATAACCATTTGATCCACACCCTAGATCAGGGTTTACAACAACACAGCCGGTTGTCCATCCCACGCTTGACCACTACAACAATAATTCGTGGGAAACAAATGTATGAAGTGAATGAGTATGAGGATAGTTTGATATCCTCCAGTTATTCTCAGTAGACAATATATGTGATACTATAAAATATACACACTGATCAAATAGTGAATAAAAAAGACAACAGAGTTAAGAAAGAGAATAGAGTTAAGAATTCTCTGTGTGTTGTGAAGTAATGCTCTAGACACAATGAATGTTGTGAAAATAGTATTTGAGTCTTATTCTGGAAGTTTTCTTAAGAACAGAGTATCACCGTTTCTGTAATCCCGCTTCGAGTAGTGAAGAGGTTCAACACATTAATGTCCCAATGTATTCTGAGCTATTTAGAGAAAATTTATTGTTACAATCATCTTGTAATCTCAAGCACTTGGTTCTTTTCTTCTTGTATTTTCATATTCTATATCCCATCGTGTCTCAACATGTAATACTTTATGTGTGTACTGAACTTCTTTAAGGTGTAAGATATGGTAAATTTATACTCTAGAATCCTCTTGGCATAAAGATCTTCAAATGTGCATGTACCCCATACTGTCTACGGATATTCTTTAAAAAAAATTAAAATTTTTTTATAAACATTAATTTTTCCAAATATGACCATTGGAAATAAATTTGAATTAATAAACATGAAATAGTTATTTGTAACAATCGGTGAGTCATCTTCAGTTTTTTTTCTTTAGTTTGATAACATCGGTCTGTCATCTTCGGTGTGTCAACTTTGGTCCTCCATCCTTTGGTGTATCGAACATCTATGTGTCATTCATCAGTCTGTCGACTTGGGTCTGTCATTCTTCAGTGTGTTGACTTCGATGTGTCATTCTTCGATGTGTCGACTTCGGCGTGTCATTCTTCTTGTGTGTCAAACTTCGGTGTGTTGACTTCAGTTTGTCGAAATTTGGAGTGTCAACTTTGGTATAGGTGTTTCGACTTTGTTTTCGGTGTGTCGAAATTGGTTTTGGTGTGTCAACTTCAGTTTCGATGTGTCCACTTCAGTTTCGGTGTGTCCACTTCAGTTTTGGTGTGTTGACATTAGTTTGTTGAACTTCTGTGTCATGGAATCCAAAAAAGATTATGAAGAGTCTGTCTTGCATATACCATTAAAAGACGAAGTGTTAATCAAAAGTACACATAAAAATACACTTGTAAACATATTTATTCACAACTACAAGCAATTGACTTCTTAATGTATATGTTGATGTATGACATAATTATTTTTCATATAGATAATAAAATTTCATGAAAAGGTAGAATCTGTATAATTACATTATTTATGGTCATAAAAACTACAATATCATGGATGGTCCAATAATCTCCGAATTTTTGATAATAATAAATTATAGAATACATAAAAATATATAGAATGAATGTAATTATCCAATATAACTAACATTTGTCTTTGAAAGAATTTATTTAAAACAAATATCCCCCTCACTAATCGGATTAAGGAGAGTATATGACATCCTTATATGCCATATTTATTTTCTCCCCCATTATGGATTAAAATAAAGAGAAAATTAGTAAGGAGAAATAATATAATGAGATACGTCATATGAATTTTCATTAAAAGGAATAACTGTACAAGACAAACAAAAATATCAAATCCCCATCAAAAGAAACAATAAATGACTTAGGGTTCAGATGCATAGGAGGTTTGCCTTGGTCTGAAGGATCCAATGGAGAAAGAGAAGGTTTGGGAGTGGCAGACGATGGAGGTTATTAGGTTACAACACCATGAAGAGTAAAACTTATAGAAACTCTATCTACAAGAGTATAAATTATCTATGGGGACACACAACTTGGAGACTGCTCAGTAATGATGTGTTGAATCTTAGTAAGAGCCTATGAGACTATGATTTGAGAAGGATGATGAGACCCAGTACCAATTGAAGCAGCTGGAGGGAAAACAATAGCCTTGACCTGAACATGCAGATAATGTTTGACCAGGTTGATGAAGTCATTAATGATTTATCTTCCATATTTCATGGAATTCTAAAAGTCATACTTATTCTCTGTAAAGACCCACAAATTTCAAGGAAATTTTTTTTTTCTTAATTTTCTTTGGAATTTTACAAGAGCGCAGCTTCAGACGGCACCTGATTCCGAGGCCCGGTGTGCCCGGAATCAATTTCCGAAGTTTGGCTCGGGTACGTTCAGTGAACGGACGAGCGGGTTTTTCTATCTTTTGAACCGGTGCCCGGAATCAAATTCTGAGGGCACCGATGAAATCGCAGCGCCGGTATTTGCTTAGAAACGCCTCTTCCGGAGTTGCATTTGCTCAGACGTGGTTTTTAAATTTTGCGGCTTTAAGTCAGAAATAAAATAAAGTTTGTGCGCCAACTTTATTTTATTTCACTTAAGCTGCTTGGAAGCCTCTTGAAGTCACTTAAAGACGGCTTGAACTGAGTTGAACTGGATAGGACGCTATCCAGAAATATCCTACCCCTTGGTAGGATATTTGTGCGGTGGGGCCCGCACGAGCCCCTCCGTTTCTTTCGCTAAGTAACGCACCCGCGAAAACCTGTCAAAGTAACTGGAAAGTAAACCGACGCGTTTTCTTTAATTCTTAACAGACCATTTAATTGGGCGGTTTATTTCGTGAATTAAATGGACTGTTTCTTCGTGAATTAAATGGGTCGTTTCTTTCGTTGAATTAATTCAACGAATTGATGGATCGTTTCTTAACCGGTTTCGTATGTTGGCATGTTTATAAAATAAGACCAACCAAAAAAATCCTTTGAAAGGATTTGAGAGGATCTTGTTTCTTCATCTCCCCGCGAAGAACGCGAAGAACGCGAAGAACGCGAAGAACGCGAAGAACGCCGGAACCGGAATTCGACGACGCACGATCCGCGACGTCAACAACTTTTCTGCGACCTTCTTCATCTTCTTCTTCTTCGGAGCCTCTTCTTCCGCGGCGGACCTGCGATCGGCGGTTAAAGGTGAGAATCGAAACTTCTAATTCTCCCCTTTTTATAATTCGATATCAACGGATTTAAATTAATTAAATCCGTTTGATCTTGATCCGGAGATTGGCGACGCGACGCCGGATACCGCGACGACGCGACGAACCCCTTCATCCGCGACGAGCAATCCCGCGACGATCCCCCGTTCGGCAACGACAGCTGCGAGGTAAGGGATGTTGGATTATTTCTTTTTCCCCGTGTTTATTCTTTTAAAGTAAAGAACGTAATCCCCGACAATTTTAATTTATTTAAAATTGTTGTTGATTTTCCCTCCCGATGATGTTTATGACTAACGCGGAGGGTGCGGGTCTAACGAACAAGAACCGACAACCCTCCGCCGATCTTCCTTTTTTTGTGCGGATTTGGCGGGCGACGGCAAAAGCACGACGCAAGGGCCATTCGTTGATTCCGCAGTAAAGATCGTCCCCCAGGAGGAGCAACGGCGCAGACGGGAAAGGAATCGGGCCACCGGAGCATCTCCGGCGGCCCGCAGAAGGCGGCGGCGGCGCGGGTCGCCGGCGCGGCGGCGCCGGCGACCGGAGGCGGCGGCGCCCGGCGCGCCGCCGTGGAGGAAGTCCGCCGCGGCTGAAGCCGCGGCGGCGGCGGCAGCCGGTTCCGCGGCCGCGCGGAACCGGGAACGGACGCGGCGGCCCGGCCGCGTCCGCGTGACAGGCGGCCCCCCGCGGGGCCGCGTTTCGTTTGAGCCGCGGGTCAAGCCCGCGGCGCCCTCCTTCGGCCGCTCGGCCGAAGCCGAGCCGGCCGGTCCGGTCGGCCGGGCCGCGCCCAGGCCGGACCGGACCCGGCCTAGCCGGGTCGGGCCGACCCGGTTCGGCCGACCCAGGGGGGGTTCGGGCCGGGTCGCCCCGGGCCCAGAACCCCCGTTTCGGGCCCTCTTCGGTTTTTCGCCCATATCTTGGGCCTGGGACCTCCCATTGACGAACCGTCAGCGGCTACGCGATCCTTGGATCGAGACGGTCGTTTCGGTATATTATACTCAAGGTTTCGGAAGACTTTGGGTTCGGCCGGGTTGGTTCGTACACGAAACCAACCGGGCCCTCGGAGCGGAAACACTCATAACTTGAGCTACGGACGTCCGATCGACGTACCGTCAGCTGTGGTAGTTTCCTCTAAGTGAGACGGAACTTTTGGCATACTCCGCCCGAGGATCGGATACAGGCGGAGTACGGTCGGGTTGGTTTTTCCCTAAAAACCAACCGGGCCCCTGGGACGAAAATGCCAATAACTCTCAGACCGGGCGTCCGATCGACGCGCCGTCTGTTGCGTTGAGATCCTGTTGTCGATACGGAACTTTTGGATACATCAACTTCGGACCACGTGTCAGTTGATGTATCAGCCTCTCGGCTCGTGGAGCGGACCCTCCTAAACGAGCTCGCTATGTGCGGGAACCCTAGCGCTGGCTGTGACTTCGACGACAGAGCAGAGATCCTCCGTGGACTGCGACGACGGCAGAGCAGAGATCCTCCGTGGACTGCGACGACGGCAGAGCAGAGATCCTCCGTGGACTGCGACGACGGCAGAGCAGAGATCCTACGTGGACTGCGGCGACGACTGTGCAGAGATCCTCAGTGGACTGCGTCGACTACTGCACTCAGCGATCCTACGTGGATCAGTGCCCGATCCTGTGTGGGTCCTACTACCGGTTCTGTGTGAGCCACTGCCTACCGGTTCTGTGTGAGCCATTGCCTACAGGTTCTGTGTGAGCCCGATCCTGTGTGGGTCTTTTGCGGGGGTTAGTACCTATCGATCCTTCGTGGGTCCGACGACTTAGACGGATCAGTGATCGTCTTTGACGTCATCTGAAAAAGTATACCTGGTTGAGCTGAATCTTATGTTACTCTCCTTTGTGGATTGTGTTGAACTATCCTATGTGGATTTACTATTTACTCTCCTTGTGGATTTGAGTCTTGCTTTCCTTTGTGGATTGAGTTGTTCTTGAGCTCGTGAGCAGAGCTGGAATTGGGGACTTAGGTATATGTATGGGCATATACCTAAGTCGAGTCAGATGTTACTTCGTGATTGCATCTTTCTTTTGTGCTATATCCTTTTTGGATTTCGGGAGACCTTCGGGGGTCTCGGGGTCCTTACTGAGTAGCTTGTACTCACCCCTGCACGGGCTATGCCCGCACCTTGTTGTGTTGGTTGCAGACGACGGACAACGCTGATCACGGTTGAGCGTGGAGCAGGACGGTACCTGGAGGTGGACCACTGGGCGGGACGTGCTCGGAGCGGACGTGGGACCCGAGGAGCCTGGAGGCTATCTGTACCCACCCTTCAGGTGGGATTGCCAGTGGACGACACGATGCCGCCGTCTTTTCTTCAGTTGCTGTTCTTTACTTTTTTAGTTGTACTTTACAGTTGGGCTTGTATTCCGGCCCCCTTTACTTTTCTGCACTTTACTTTCCGCTTGCTGACTCTGTGTGGTTGTTACTTATAAAGGCAATGCCTTCCCTGTTTACTGGGATTTTACGCCTTGGTGCTAGTCGCCAGCCCCTGGCCTATGGAAGGCGGGCTTGGGGTAGTCACGGCACGGGCCCCGAGGACGGGTCGTGACAAATTGGTATCAGAGGTGGTCGGTTCTACCGCAGACTCTGATCGTCTTTCCTTTCTATGTGAAGCAATAGTGTTTAGTGTATTGAGTGTGGTTATCAGTTCAGGGAGCCCAGTGTTGGTGCGGCGGCCGACGTATCCGTACACCAGGACCCTGACTCCTGAATTCCGACTTAATGCATGAAAACATTGATTGCGTATGTGTTTCAAGTTTTCTTTGTGATTACTTGTGTCAGCTCACCGGGTATACTGATCTGCTTTATGAAAGTCTCAAGTTTTCCTTGTGATTACTTGTGCCAGCTCACCAGGTATACTGTTCTGACTGTGGTGCTCTTGTTCTCCTTTTCAGGATGGCCCTGCGACGACAGCCAGCTAGGGTTCCGAGTGTAGGGCGCGACGGCAGCCCACCGAGCGACGAGGCTTCGGTACAGGGCCCTTTTCCAGCAGTGGCACCGGCGGTAGCCTTACCCGCCGAGCCACCGATGCTTCCAGTACCAGATGCTGACGATGCACGTCGCCTCAGGGCACTGCATGAGTTTCAGAGCCAGCGACCGCCCAGGTTTCGCGGTGAGGCGGACCCCCAGGCCGCCGAGGACTGGCTAGAGGCGGTGGTACGGATCTTTAGGCTAGTGAGGACACCAGCGGATCTCATGGTGATTCTCGCAGCGAGCCTCCTGCAGGCGGCGACAGGACGATGGTGGAGCCTGATGCTCCAGGTTCACGATGAGGCATCCCTGCTCTGGGCGGACTTCGAGAGCCTCTTCCGCTCTGAGTTCGTCCCGGCCACCCTCCGAGCGGTGCGCATCCAGGAGCTTCTCCAGCTGCGCCAGGGCAGCATGACGGTCGCTCAGTACGCGGCGAGGTTCACTGACCTATCTCGCTACTCGACCGACATGGTACGAGACCCCTTCTTCCGGGCCCGGACCTTCGAGCAGGGCTTGCGACAGGAGATTCGGGCGTCGCTGATCTCCCTCAGCATTCCGACCCAGGCGGGAGTGCTGGAGCGAGCCCTCCTGATCGAGAGCTTCCTGGCAGAGCCTTCTTCAGCGGCGAGACCTAGCGCAGGACGGCAGGTAGCTGAGTCTTCGGCAGCTGGTAGACGGCGGATGACTCACGGGTCCAGGAAGACCAGACCCCCTCGCAGACGGCCTCAGGACACCGGCTCAGCAGTGCGGGGCACACAGCGGAGTGCCAGCCTTCCGAGGGGCAGGCTGTGCTACTCCTGCGGCGGGCAGGGTCACATGGCTCGTGACTGCCCGACTCGCCGATCAGAGGAGCAGCAGACGGTGGAGGGGCCACCCAGGCAGAGGCAGAGGGTCGACCGTGGCGGTCCGCAGGGAGGAGGCGGACGAGGCAGAGGAGCTGGCCGAGCAGCGGGTGGTGGGCGACGCTTCCAGGCTCTACCCCCACCACCACCAGGAGGGCCACCTCGACCACAGGGAGCTGGCGGGCAGGGACAGGCCCAGCTCCAGGCAGTGGAGGCCTACGACCCCGACATGCCAGAGATGATTCGAGGTACGATCTGTGTCTATTCCACCCTTGCTGCAGTACTTATAGACACAGGAGCGAGTCACTCTTTCATAGCCTCTGCCCTTGTTCGGAGCTCGGAGATTCCGACTGAGCCGTTGGCTCGATCCTTACGGCTAGAGACTCCTACGGGAGCAGACTCGACGATTACCCACTGGTGCCGGCAGTGTGAGCTTACTCTAGGAGGCGAGAGCTTCGGCTGGGATCTCCTTGTAGCGGCGTCGAGGCCTTACGACGTCATCTTGGGCATGGATTGGCTATCCACGGTTCATGCCCAGATCGACTGTTTTAGGCGCAAGGTGCGATGTGTTCGCACCGACGGGAGCAGGTTTACCTTCACCGGCGAGAAGGGAACCTATGCAGCACAGGATGGACTTCCGCGGAGGAGAGTGCAGCCCATCTCTCATCAGTTGGCTAGCCTCATCCTAGGAGCAGTGGACGTGCGGAGTCCAGCTTTTCCTGCAGTGGTGGACCAGTACGTGGACGTCTTTCCCGACGACGTTCCAGGGCTACCTCCTCGTAGAGAGGTAGACTTTTACATCGACTTGTACCCCGGGACAGCCCCGATATCTACTCCAGCATATCGGATGGCCCCCGCCGAGCTTCGGGAGCTGCGGGTACAGTTGGAGGACTTGCAGAGCAAGGGGTTTATCCGACCCGGTGTTTCACCCTGGGCTTCCCCGATATTGTTCGCCAAGAAGGCGGACGGGAGCTTGCGACTATGTGTCGACTATCGTCGCCTGGACCAGGTGACAGTGAGGAACAAGTATCCGCTGCCACGGATTGATGACCTCTTCGATCAGCTCAAGGGAGCGCGGTGGTTCTCGAAGATAGACCTCCGGTCAGGCTATCATCAGCTCAGAGTTCGAGACGAGGACGTGCAGAAGACGGCCTTCAGGTGTCGGTATGGCCATTATGAGTTCTTGGTTATGCCATTCGGCGTAACCAATGCTCCAGCAGTGTTCATGAGCCTCATGAACAGGATCTTCCAGCCATACCTCGACCGATTTGTCGTTGTCTTCATTGACGACATTTTGGTATACTCGACGACTGAGGAGGAGCATGCCTACCACCTGCGAGCTGTGCTAGACACACTCCGAGAGCACCAGCTTTATGGCAAGCTCTCAAAATGCCAGTTCTGGTTACGTGAGGTCCATTTCTTGGGGCACGTCATTTCTGAGGCGGGAGTTGCAGTGGATCCCGCGAAGATCGAGGCAGTGCTAGCTTGGGAGCCACCCAGGAGCGTGACAAAGGTGCGGAGCTTCTTGGGCCTAGCCGGATACTATCGGAGATTTGTGCCGGACTTCTCCAGAGTTGTGGCACCACTCTCAGCGTTGACAAAGAAGGGGAAACCCTTCGTGTGGTCAGACAGATGTCAGCAGAGCTTCCAGGAGCTGAGACAGAGATTGACCAGCGCACCTATCTTGAGGTTGCCTGAGGAGGGAGTTGGATACGTAGTTTACTGCGACGCATCAGGGACTGGACTCGGGTGCGTCCTGGTGCAGGAGCGGGCCGTGATCGCCTACGGATCACGTCAGTTGAGGCCGCATGAGCAGAACTACGCCACTCATGACCTGGAGTTAGCAGCAGTGGTCTTCGCTCTGAAGACTTGGCGGCACTATCTGATGGGCGAGCGCTTCACAGTCTTTTCTGACCACCAGAGTCTCAGGTATATCTTCTCTCAGAAGGACCTGAACCTGAGACAGCGGAGATGGCTTGATTTCCTCCAGGACTATGACTTTGAGATAGTCTATACTCCTGGGAAGGGGAACGTGGTAGCCGATGCCCTCAGCAGGGGGACGGGCATTCAGCTACTTGAGGAGGCGACGGAGCAGCTAGCCTCCTTGCAGATATCCTTCGTGGATAGAGACGGAGCAGCCTTTCTTCAGTCTCTCACAGTCTCTCCTCCACTTCTACAGCGGGTCAGAGAGGCTCAGCGTGGGGACGCTGACTGTGAGACCCGGCGTGCACTGATATCCTCAGGTCAGGCGCCTGATGGCTTCTCCCTTGGAGCAGAGCACAACATCCTTTTCAGAGGACGTACCTTCGTACCAGTCGCTTTTCGAGAGGAGGTGCTGAGAGAGTTTCACACTTCTCCCTTGGCGGTGCATCCCGGAGTGGCGAAGATGTACCAGGATCTCAGACGACAGCACTGGTGGCCGGGCATGAAGAAAGCTGTGGCAGAGTTCGTTTCACGATGCCTCACCTGCCAGTAGGTGAAGGCAGAGCATCAGGTACCAGCAGGCTTGGTACAGCCCTTGGAGGTCCCAGAGTGGAAGTGGGACGGCATATCTATGGACTTCGTGACTGGACTTCCACGCACTTCCAGAGGTCACGACTCCATTTGGGTGATTGTCGACCGACTCACCAAGTCGGCACACTTCTTACCCATCAGAGAGAAGGGATCAGTGGAGAGCTTGGGACGTCTTTACGTCCAGGAGATCGTACGGCTTCACGGTGTGCCATCATCTATCGTCTCCGATCGAGATGCTCGTTTCACTTCCCGGCTTTGGAAGGGGTTGCAGGAGGCGTTCGGGACGCGGCTCCATCTGAGCACAGCCTTCCACCCTCAGACGGATGGTCAGACGGAGAGGACCATACAGACACTCGAGGACATGCTCCGTGCATGTGTTCTCGACTTTGGTCGCAGCTGGGAGGACCACCTACCCTTGGTGGAGTTTGCGTACAACAACATCTACCACTCCACCATCGGGATGGCACCATACGAGGCGTTGTACGGCAGACCCTGCAGATCACCGTTGTGCTGGACAGACCCTGGGGAGTCAGCACTCGTGGGACCAGAGATGGTCCGAGACACGACAGAGAAGGTCCAGATCATCCAGGAGAGGATGAGGACAGCTCAGAGCCGGCAGAAGTCATATGCTGACAGGAGGTGGAGGCCACTGGAGTTTGAGGATGGCGACCACGTCTTTTTGCGTGTCTCACCTCGACGTGGTTTACGGAGATTTGGCCGAGGCGGCAAGTTGTCTCCACGCTTCATCGGGCCTTTCCAGGTCCTCAGCAGGATAGGAGAGGTGGCTTATCGCCTGGCTCTACCACCTCAGTTGCACCGGGTGCACGACGTCTTCCACGTGTCTCAGCCGAGGAGATACGTGCACGACCTGACGCACATCATCGACTTTGGGGAGCTGGACGTGGACGATGGGGCGACTTTTGCGGAGGTCCCAGTGAAGATCGAGGATCGACAGAAGCGGGTCCTACGTGGGCGGTCGATTCCTCTTGTGCGCGTCAGATGGCAGCACGGGAACCTCCAGGAGAGCACTTGGGAGCGGGAGGCTCAGATGCGTGCTCAGTACCCCCATTTGTTCCCCTAGTTTTTGATGTATCTTTACGTGGACGTAAAGCCCTGAGGTGGGAGTAATGTAAAGACCCACAAATTTCAAGGAAATTTTTTTTTTCTTAATTTTCTTTGGAATTTTACAAGAGCGCAGCTTCAGACGGCACCTGATTCCGAGGCCCGGTGTGCCCGGAATCAATTTCCGAAGTTTGGCTCGGGTACGTTCAGTGAACGGACGAGCGGGTTTTTCTATCTTTTGAACCGGTGCCCGGAATCAAATTCTGAGGGCACCGATGAAATCGCAGCGCCGGTATTTGCTTAGAAATGCCTCTTCCGGAGTTGCATTTGCTCAGACGTGGTTTTTAAATTTTGCGGCTTTAAGTCAGAAATAAAATAAAGTTTGTGCGCCAACTTTATTTTATTTCACTTAAGCTGCTTGGAAGCCTCTTGAAGTCACTTAAAGACGGCTTGAACTGAGTTGAACTGGATAGGACGCTATCCAGAAATATCCTACCCCTTGGTAGGATATTTGTGCGGTGGGGCCCGCACGAGCCCCGCCGTTTCTTTCGCTAAGTAACGCACCCGCGAAAACCTGTCAAAGTAACTGAAAAGTAAACCGACGCGTTTTCTTTAATTCTTAACAGACCATTTAATTGGGCGGTTTATTTCGTGAATTAAATGGACTGTTTCTTCGTGAATTAAATGGGTCGTTTCTTTCGTTTAATTAATTCAACGAATTGATGGATCGTTTCTTAACCGGTTTCGTATGTTGGCATGTTTATAAAATAAGACCAACCAAAAAAATCCTTTGAAAGGATTTGAGAGGATCTTGTTTCTTCATCTCCCCGCGAAGAACGCGAAGAACGCGAAGAACGCGAAGAACGCGAAGAACGCCGGAACCGGAATTCGACGACGCACGATCCGCGACGTCAACAACTTTTCCGCGACCTTCTTCATCTTCTTCTTCTTCGGAGCCTCTTCTTCCGCGGCGGACCTGCGATCGGCAGTTAAAGGTGAGAATCGAAACTTCTAATTCTCCCCTTTTTATAATTCGATATCAACGGATTTAAATTAATTAAATCCGTTTGATCTTGATCCGGAGATTGGCGACGCGACGCCGGATACCGCGACGACGCGACGAACCCCTTCATCCGCGACGAGCAATCCCGCGACGATCCCCCGTTCGGCAACGACAGCTGCGAGGTAAGGGATGTTGGATTATTTCTTTTTCCCCGTGTTTATTCTTTTAAAGTAAAGAACGTAATCCCCGACAATTTTAATTTATTTAAAATTGTTGTTGATTTTCCCTCCCGATGATGTTTATGACTAACGCGGAGGGTGCGGGTCTAACGAACAAGACCCGACAACCCTCCGCCGATCTTCCTTTTTTTGTGCGGATTTGGCGGGCGACGGCAAAAGCACGACGCAAGGGCCATTCGTTGATTCCGCAGTAAAGATCGTCCCCCAGGAGGAGCAACGGCGCAGACGGGAAAGGAATCGGGCCACCGGAGCATCTCCGGCGGCCCGCAGAAGGCGACGGCGGCGCGGGTCGCCGGCGCGGCGGCGCCGGCGACCGGTGGCGGCGGCGCCCGGCGCGCCGCCGTGGAGGAAGTCCGCCGCGGCTGAAGCCGCGGCGGCGGCGGCAGCCGGTTCCGCGGCCGCGCGGAACCGGGAACGGACGCGGCGGCCCGGCCGCGTCCGCGTGACAAGCGGCCCCCCGCGGGGCCGCGTTTCGTTTGAGCCGCGGGTCAAGCCCGCGGCGCCCTCCTTCGGCCGCTCGGCCGAAGCCGAGCCGGCCGGTCCGGTCGGCCGGGCCGCGCCCAGGCCGGACCGGACCCGGCCTAGCCGGGTCGGGCCGACCCGGTTCGGCCGACCCAGGGGGGGTTCGGGCCGGGTCGCCCCGGGCCCAGAACCCCCGTTTCGGGCCCTCTTCGGTTTTTCGCCCATATCATGGGCCTGGGACCTCCGATTGACGAACCGTCAGCGGCTACGCGATCCTTGGATCGAGACGGTCGTTTCGGTATATTATACTCAAGGTTTCGGAAGACTTTGGGTTCGGCCGGGTTGGTTCGTACACGAAACCAACCGGGCCCTCGGAGCGGAAACACTCATAACTTGAGCTACGGACGTCCGATCGACGTACCGTCAGCTGTGGTAGTTTCCTCTAAGTGAGACGGAACTTTTGGCATACTCCGCCCGAGGATCGGATACAGGCGGAGTACGGTCGGGTTGGTTTTGCCCTAAAAACCAACCGGGCCCCTGGGACGAAAATGCCAATAACTCTCAGACCGGGCGTCCGATCGACGCGCCGTCTGTTGCGTTGAGATCCTGTTGTCGATACGGAACTTTTGGATACATCAACTTCGGACCACGTGTCAGTTGATGTATCAGCCTCTCGGCTCGTGGAGCGGACCCTCCTAAACGAGCTCGCTATGTGCGGGAACCCTAGCGCTGGCTGTGACTTCGACGACAGAGCAGAGATCCTCCGTGGACTGCGACGACGGCAGAGCAGAGATCCTCCGTGGACTGCGACGACGGCAGAGCAGAGATCCTCCGTGGACTGCGACGACGGCAGAGCAGAGATCCTTCGTGGACTGCGGCGATGACTGTGCAGAGATCCTCAGTGGACTGCGTCGACTACTGCACTCAACGATCCTACGTGGATCAGTGCCCGATCCTGTGTGGGTCCTACTACCGGTTCTGTGTGAGCCACTGCCTACCGGTTCTGTGTGAGCCATTGCCTACAGGTTCTGTGTGAGCCCGATCCTGTGTGGGTCTTTTGCGGGGGTTAGTACCTATCGATCCTTCATGGGTCCGACGACTTAGACGGATCAGTGATCGTCTTTGACGTCATCTGAAAAAGTATACCTGGTTGAGCTGAATCTTATGTTACTCTCCTTTGTGGATTGTGTTGAACTATCCTATGTGGATTTACTATTTACTCTCCTTGTGGATTTGAGTCTTGCTTTCCTTTGTGGATTGAGTTGTTCTTGAGCTCGTGAGCAGAGCTGGAATTGGGGACTTAGGTATATGTATGGGCATATACCTAAGTCGAGTCAGATGTTACTTCGTGATTGCATCTTTCTTTTGTGCTATATCCTTTGTGGATTTCGGGAGACCTTCGGGGGTCTCGGGGTCCTTACTGAGTAGCTTGTACTCACCCCTGCACGGGCTATGCCCGCACCTTGTTGTGTTGGTTGCAGACGATGGACAACGCTGATCACGGTTGAGCGTGGAGCAGGACGGTACCTGGAGGTGGACCACTGGGCGGGACGTGCTCGGAGCGGACGTGGGACCCGAGGAGCCTGGAGGCTATCTGTACCCACCCTTCAGGTGGGATTGCCAATGGACGACACGAGGCCGCCGTCTTTTCTTCAGTTGCTGTTCTTTACTTTTTTAGTTGTACTTTACAGTTGGGCTTGTATTCCGGCCCCCTTTACTTTTCTGCACTTTACTTTCCGCTTGCTGACTCTATGTGGTTGTTACTTATAAAGGCAATGCCTTCCCTGTTTACTGGGATTTTACGCCTTGGTGCTAGTCGCCAGCCCCTGGCCTATGGAAGGCGGGCTTGGGGTAGTCACGGCACGGGCCCCGAGGACGGGTCGTGACATTCTCCATAAATTTACCCAACAAAGGTGTAAATTTTTTCAATTGGAGAAAATTATTTTTGAATGCTTTTGTGACTAGACGAATTCAAGGATTTTTTGCCAGACAATTGAAACTATTGATGATGTCATGCTCGTTATATATCTTATTGAAATACATATCCACTTTTTCCCTTATATCTTTCTGAGCTACAGTGGATTCATTGGTGCAATGTCTGACCATATTGTAAACAATATCAGTATTCCGATATACTTTTTCAAGAGTTTAATTATATGAAAAAATCTAGAGTTTTTGAATTTACTCTCTCATCATAGCCTTAAGAGACTCCAAATCAGCAACAACACTTCTCCCACTCCAGGAACTAGATGGGCCAGTTAACATTTTTCCACGCACATCTTTTAACATTTTCAAATATACAATGAGTAGATAAGTTACCATGTTTCTAAGAACTTACAGAACGCCACTAAAGGAGGTCTTGAAGTCAGAGGTTATGGAATTAATATCATTTATCATCTTTCGTACTTTTTCTATCAGTAAGGTGTTGTGTCTAATAGTGGTTTTTACTATAGTAATAAGATTCAGTTGAATATCCTGAATGACAATTCTTGCAATCATTGTCGAATCAGCATCCAAGATAATTATTGAGGTGGAGGCTTTATTTCTGGATCCCACTGAATCTATTACAGAATCATAAAGATCATTTTAAACTTTTCAAAATAATCCTTAGTGACATAGTCACTGGGCACTGACTGAGCAACTGGGTCTAATGATGGAGATGCAACTAATAAAACCGGTGCAATAGGTTTTAGGTTAACATGGACTTGTGGAACAAGAATAGGAGGTACCATTTCCTCATCTGAGTCATAATATAAACCGAAAAGAATGTATCCTGGATTACAAGCCCACTCTCTAGAACATGTCAAATATCTTGGCTCAACAATATGAATTCTTACCATTTTCCCATGAGGCTCAGGAATAACATCAATATCATCATGTATATCATATGGGTCTCTGGCCATAACAACTTGTTTGGGGATAGGAACCAACTGAACATCAGGTTCTGCCTAAGCTCCATCTTCATCGGCTTCACTAGGTACTTTCTATATTTTAGGCACTAGAACTACATATTCTTCCTCTTGGCCAAAATCCATAACATAATTCAATTCATGAATGGTATCTTGGTATTCAACATTATGATTGAGTGGTATGTCCTCATGTTCAACATCTCTATGATCATCATCCTGTTGATCAACATGCTCAATTCTATAACCAAATCCATAAACAGATTCCTCACTGGATATATCAACCACTTATTGTCCCACTCTTAGAGAGTCACTCACATGGTCAAAAATTCCCCCACCATCACCATAATCACCATCACCAACATTATCATCATCATCATCAGATTCCTCATCTGATTTTCTATCAAAACTATAAACTCTAGTAACATCGGTTTATTCCTCTTCTTCATCTCCTAGAATTGTTTCACGTGAAGGAAATTCCGGAGGTGGACTAGAAGGTCCATAGTTTATATCCTTGGTACTTTCAGCAATATCATGATCACTCTTATCATCAAAAGGATAGCATTTTTTCCTTATCACCTCAGGTTCAAGAATCCTCATTAGAATAAACTGGAAATTATCCATGTATTAGACCTGGATCAACATGGTCCTTTAGTCAAGAAGGGTGACCAACTGGATTGAAATTTTCATACAGCATTTCCTCATCTCCTATCCAACAACATTTCCATGGGTTCCAAAAGATTTTCATCTTCATACAAATGTCTTTCTAAAGACAAAAGCCACATCCGGCACATATCACTTCATCTCCATTTTCGACAAAATCTAAATTTTTCAACACGGTAGAAATCATCCTCGGATAATATAAACATGTTTCCTTCTTAGATGGTTTAATAAAATTAGAGATATGAACCATAAGATATTTTCACAGATTCACATTTATCTCGTGTTTCTAAATAATGAGTACGAAAACATCCTAATATTTCACATCAGATAAATCTCCCTTCCTTGGAATTATTTTTTGTTGTATGCACTCAGAAATATGTATTACTTCTCCTTCAAATTCATTTTCAACAGTCCTCCTGGAATCTTCATTCCCAGTCCGCTCAATTAGAGCATCTTCATAAGAAAAAAATTCTATGAAGGTGGAATATTTCCAGGATAGTCAGAAAAGACACCTTCCTGAGGTATACATAAGAAATCATCCCATTCGGTAGATGAAAAAGATACTTCCTTTCCTTTTACCATAGATTTAATCTTTACTACCTCAGCTTCATCTAGTGATGTACTCAAATGCTGATAAAACTCATGCACTAGCTAATGGTAATAGGGGATTTCATTATTGGTAAACCGACTATTCCATCGTTGTGATTCTAGCACTTTTAGAAAAAAATATTTTCTTGACAGAAGCAAGTTAGAAGGAACCTCTTTTTCAGTTGTAACTACTCATCTTTATAAGATTGTTTTTTCAGTCCCACTAGACTCACCTTTGTGATGCTTAGTAGAAAGATATTTCCTGGGTTCTTCCATTGCGTCTTTAGTCCTTGCTAGGACGAAGGTTCAGTTTCCAATTCTGTTGGGTGTTCAAGAGTCGAGAGAGTGAGTGTGAATAAATGTATAAGGATTTATGACTATAAAGAAGGTGAAAGGTTGGTATGTATTTGACTACATATATCATTTAAGGATTTTAAATCATAAATCAGAAAATTTAAATGCGACATGTTTAAATGGGATAAAATAGTGTCATTTCATTTAAAGAAGATAGAATTTTAAAAACATCTCTTAAATATATCAGTGCTAATGAATCAGTTTCAAGAAGATTAGTTTTATAAAGATTAGTTTCATGAAGATCGGATTTAGAATGATTGGTTTTAGAAAAATCGGTTTCAGAAACATTGGTTTCAAAAAAATTGGTTTCAGAAAAATTGGTTTCGGAAAAATCGGTTTCAAAAAGATCTGTTTCAGAAAAATTAGTTTCACAAGATCTATTTTAAGAAAATATGTTTCACTAGATTAGTTTTAATAAATTCAGATTCACACGATCTATTTTATGAAAATCGTTTTGACAAGATCGGTTACTGATTTATCATTCATAATTCAGGACTGATGTAATTTATTCTCTCCAATTTTAAGGGTTAATTAATATATCAGCAAGATGAGGTTCACTCCCAAGAAACACAAGAGTTATATCACCTTTTTTTCAATGATCTCTAAAAAAGTGATGTCTTACATCAATATGAATTGTTCAAGAATAAGATATTGTATTTATTGAAATGTGAAAAAAACTTTTGTTTTCATAGTTAATGGAGACATGTTTTAATTGATATCCATGGACTAGTATTTTGTGTTTCATCCACAATATTTGTGCACAACAACTACCAGCTACAATGTATTCAACTTCGGTAGTAGATAATGAAAGATACTTATGTTGTTTACTACACCATTATACTAGTGACTTGCCTAACATGTGACATCTCCCAGAGGTGCTTTTTCTATATAACTTATAACTAGAAAAGTCATCATATGAATAACTTATTAAATAAAATGGTTGTCCTCTTAGATAAAATAGTCCTATGTTGGGAGTAAATTTGAGATATTTCAAAATATTTTTAATAAAATCTAAATGAGATTCTTTGGGAATATTTTGAAAGTGAGAACAGATGCATAAACTGAACATAATATTAGATCTGTGAGCACTAAGGTAGAGTAGACCCCCTATCATACCTCTATAGTTGGTCTGATCCACTTGTTATCTAGCTTAATAAGCATCCAACATACAAGTGGTACTCTTAGGTGTATCAGTACCTTTACTTCCATTGTAACCAAAACGTTTTAATGATTATTAGTATATTTATTTTGATTTAGAATAATACCATCTTTATTTTGAAAAATCTGGAATCCAAGGAAAAATTTATGTTCTCCCATTAAACTCATCTCAAATTCATTTTGCATTATTTTTTAAAAATCAGTACATAAATATGTTTTAGAAGATCCAAAAATTATATCATCGGTATAAATTTTTACTATCAACACTTCATTGTAAATCATTTTAATAAAAAAAATTTGGATCTACTATTCCTTTAGTAAAAAATTTTGAAATAAGAAATGAACTAAGTCTATAAAATTAAGCTTGTGGAGCTTGCATTAAACCATATAAAGCTTTAGAATGTATAAAACATGGTTTGAAAAATGGGGATTTGTAAAACTAGGGGGTTTTTCAATAAACACATCCTCAAATATATACCCATTTAGAAAAGTACATTTGAATTCAATTTTATAAAGATTAAAATTCAGATGATCTGCATAAGCAAGTAGTATCCTAATGTCCTCTAAACTAGCTATAGGTTAAATGTTCTCCTCATAGTCTATTCCTTATTCTTTACTGTAACCTTGTGCAATGAACCTTTCATTGTTTCTAACTATATTTCCAAAATCATCAACATTTTTCCTAAAAACACATTTAGTGCCCATTTCCAAAATATAATATGGTCTTTCAACTAGTTCCCTGACTTTGTTTTGTTCAAATTGAATTAATTCTTCTTGCATAACCATCACCCAATATTCATCACTGATATAATTATTAATATTTTTGGGTTCATGTTGTGAACGAAAAGCATGATGTTCAACCTAGATTCTCAGAAAATCTCTAGTTTGTGTTCCTATATTTAAATAACATACTACAACATCTAAAGGATGATTCGTGAGAGTATTAATGCCTTTAGAGAGATTTGAACTAGATTTATCACGTTTATCTATTGGTTCAGACTCAACAGGTGCAGATTCTGGATGATTACTAGAACTAGTTACTTTTATAGGGAATTCACTATCATTATCATTAAGGTCCAGAAATGATATATCATCCTCAAGATATTCAATAGAGGTTTTAGGTTCATGTGGATCAGTCTCATCAAACATGATGTGTACAGATTCCTCCACACATTTGGTCTTCTTGTTAAATACTCTATTTGCTTTACTTGATATTGAGTATCCTAGGAAAACTCCTTCATCACTTTTGGAAGAAAATTTGTCAAGACTGTCCTTAGTGTTATGGATAAAGACTTTGCAACCAAAAAATCTGAAGTAGTTAATCATAAGCTTCCAATTGTGCCAAATTTCATAAGGGGTATTCTTAATAATATGTCTAATTAAGAATAAATTGATAATGTAACAAGTTGTACTTACAGCCTCATACCAAAAATAAATCAGTATATTATACTCACTGAGCATAGTCCTAGAAATTTCATGAAGGGTACTTTTTCTTCTTTCTACCACACCATTCTGTTGAGGTGTTCTAGGTGAAGAGAAGTTATGATTATATCTATTTTGTGAGCAGAAGGTTTCAAAATCACGATTCTCAGTCTCGCAGCCATGATCACTTCTCAAGGTCATAATTCTAAGTCCACTAAGGTTTTCTACATACAAGGAGTATTTTATAAAATAAGAATAAGAGTCCCTTTTGTGAGATAGAAAGTATAACCAAGTGTACCTAAAAAATCATCTACAAGAACATAAACATAGTGCTTCCCATTTAAACTTGAAACTCTTGATGGTCCAAACACATCCATGTGAACAAACTCAAGAGGTTGAGAAATATAATCGTTTTTAATTTTTTTTAAAGTAACTTTGAGTTGCTTTCCCTTTTGATAGGTATTGCACACTTTGTTATGTGGGAATGCTAGTTTATGTATGTCTCTAACTAAACCATTCCAAGTCATTTTCCTAAGTCAGTGCACATAGAAATTTACTAGATTTCTATGCCACAAACAGGATTCCTTATAAAATGAATTTAAGTAAAAAGCATTTTTCTAAGCTAAATAAAATAGGCTAACAAAATAGACATTCTCATTTCTAAGAGGAGTAAATATTAAATCATTTTTGGAATTAAAAACATCACATGCATTATTTTCAAATTTGACATTGAAACCATTGTCACACAACTAAGTGATGCTATGTAAATTGTACATTAATCCATCAACAAAAATTACTTGGGAAAGTAATACTTCTTTAGGGTTACCAATATTTCTTAGGCTGGTGATTTTCCGTTTAGAATTATCACCAAAAGATACGTGTCCACTATCAACTTTGATTAGTCTCACGAAGCATGAGTAGTCTCTTATCATATGTCTTGAACATCCACTTTCAAAGTACCATAGATTCATACATGAACTCTTTAGGAAACATCCTTGCTAAATGATTAGACATGGGGTAACATTGGTACCCATATTTTATTGGGTCCTGAGAGGTTAGAAAGTAAAACATTGGGAACCCTTACTCGTCTCACATATTTCCAATAAACATCAGATATATATTCATACATAAACACATTGTTTGGTCCTATAGAGAATTTTTTTTCTACAAATGGTCCAGAACATGAACAAGGTGTGAATTGTCAATATTTTGGAATAAATTAAGTTTTAATGATCCTTCTCTATCATGGTTGATATCCTAGACCAGTTGAATATTTTGGGGTATTTTTCTTTCCTAGAAACTCATGCATGGTATCTCTACCTGCAGTAAACTTCTCAAGAACTCTTATAAATTGATCATTGAATAATTTATTTTAAGTGATTTCTATTAATAGGTGGGAGAAATTTTCTTTTTCAATATCCAGACATGTCTTATAAATTTAATTTCAAGCATGATGCCACATTAATGATTTATAATTGACCGTGAGCTCATTAATGGTATCATCAATATTTTCACTATATTCAAATAGTTCATCCTTAGTCATATATTCATAATTATGTGACTCGCTATTATTCCCAGAATAATAGGAATTATGTATAGGGGAGTTAAGTGTCACCTCAAATGTTTCTTTCATGAAACATAAGTTGGAATGATTGTTCTTTTCACTATCAGAAGCATAAGATCCACTGGAGCCGTCTTCTGAAGCACTCCAGGTAGATTTCGTAGCATTTTTATATCCATTTCCGTTGTCTTCTTATTTTTTTATTAAATTTCACCTTTTGGATGGTTTCCTTCACAAGTCCTTTTTGTTTGCACCCATAGCATATTATTTCATTTGATTTGTCATTCCATTTTATGTATTTTTTCCATTGTCCATTACTATCAAACTTTCCCTTATAGTTTGATTTACTGAATAATCTATTCTTTCTGTAGAACTGTTTACATCTCCTTGCATGATGATCCATCTCCTCATCTTTTTCGGAATCTGACTCTTCAGTAGTGGATCTATCTAAAGGAACATGAGATTTTTCGTTCTTTTTGGTCTTTGAAGTAGTAGTCTTGAATTATTATAATTTCGTCCTTAGTTCCTCATATACTTATTGATTCAGCTTATGTTCTTCCTCGTACATCCTTTGATTTCCTATTAGTTCCATTACTGGTAGCTTGATTATGTCACAATATTCTCGGAGGGAAACAAAAGTTCCCCTCCATCTGTCAGGTGGGAATTGAGGTAGTCTCATGATTTGGTCCTTTCAGTCCCCTGGTTTTCCATGTAGTCTCATAGTGTTCACTATTTCATTGAACATGTGATGAATTTCGGAGATACGTTCATCCAGATTCATTTTAAAATTTTCATATTTAATAGTGTATGTATTTAGTCTCATTTATTTAACATTAGTTTTTCCCCCATGAAAAATAGCTAATGTATCCCAAATTTCATATGCAGTATTACAAGATGATATTCTATTGAATTCAAAATCACCTATAGAATAGTACAAGGAATTCATTGCATTACATTTATTATTATATGTAGCTTTAGTCAACTGATCCCATGTGTCCCTGTTAGTAGCAAGAAATACATGTTGTTCTTCAATTGTATCCCTGATTTCAGGTCCCATACTCTCTAGATACTTTTTCATTATTAATTTCCTCTGAGCATAGTTATTACCATTAAATAAAGGTGGCATGTTAGTACCGGCACCATTAACTCTAGTTTTTATAGTTACTTATAATTTAATGAACTAAAAATTTAGATATGATACAAATTTTATGATCTTTAAGATTCAACTAAAATTATAGTCTAAAATAACTTAAAAAATGTGAAAATAAATAATCCTTCTTATACAAAATGTTTGTCGAAGTGGATACTCAAGAGGGGGGAGAATTGAGTTCCAATTTACATTTCTATTAAAAACATAATGATAAAAATTCAACAATTCAAAACAACCTAGTCAATTAGGAAATATAGATATAAATTTTTTATTTCTCAAAAAGTTTCTCTAAGGATGATTAGTACTCAGTTGAATTAATGTAATCACTAATTACACTTTTGAAACATGTTTACTGAAATAATTATATATACACACTAACCAAAACTAACTATCAGAGATAATGTAAATATAGTTATCTATCTTTGAAACATATAAGCAGCTGATAAAAATACTGAGTAATCGAAGATTGGAAAAACAACGTAAACAAGAGGCTCAGTCTAAAGCCGAGACATCATCCTCTCCACTTGGTGACCACCTACCACCAAGATATTTATATAAATAATCTTTTGATCCTCACCCTGGATTAGGGTTTACAACAGCACACCTGGCTATTCAGGTCACACATGACCTCTGCCACATTTATTAGTGGGAAAAAAATGTAAGAAGAGATTAAGTATAAGGATAGTTTGATATCCTCGAGTTACGCTTAGGAGACAGTGTGTGTGATACATAAAAATATACGCACTACTCAATTAATGAGTAAAAACACATCAGAGTTAAGAAAGAGAATAGAGTTATGAATTCATGGTCTGTTGTGACATAATGCTCTAGACTCAATGAATGATGAGAAAATAGTATTTGAGTCTTCTTCTAGAAGTTGTATTTAGAACAGAGTATTGCTGTTTCTGTAATCTAGCTTCAAGGAGTGAAGAGGTTTAACTCTTTAATGCCTTGATGTATACTGTCTTTATGGAGAATGTTGATTGTTACGATCATCTTGTATTCTCAAGAACTTGGTTCCTTTATTCTCATATTCACACAATATGTATCTCAGTGTGTCTCAAGGTGTAATACTTCACATCCATAATACACATCATTAAATTGAAAGATGAGATCCTTTTATACTCCAGGATATTATTGTAATGACGATCTATGCATGTGCATGTCCCTCGTACTGTCTATGTATTGTCATATAGACAACATTAATAAAATTTTATGGACATTAATTTTTCCAAATTTTTCCATTCGAAATAAATTTGAATCAATAAACTCAAAAGAGTTATTTGTAATAATCGCTGAGTCATCTTCGGTTTGTTTTCTTTGGTTTGATAACATCAGTTTTTCATCTTCGGTGTGTCAACTTTGGTGTGACATTCTTCAGTGTGTCAAAATTCGGTCTGTCATTCTTTTGTCTGTCGACTACGGTGTGTCATTCATCGGTGTGTGGACTTCAGTGTGTCATTCTTCAGTCTTTCAACTTCGGTGTGTCATTATTCGGGGGTGTCGAACTTCGGTGTGTCGACTACGGTCTATCGAACTTCGGTGTGTCATCATCAGTTTAGGTGTGTCGACTTTGGTTTCAGTGTGTCAACTTCGGTTTCAGTGTGTCAACTTCAGTTTCGGTGTGTCTTCTTTGGTTTGTCGAACATCAGTGTCAGGGAATCCAAAAATGATTATGATGAGTCTGTCTTGCATATACCATTACTAGATAAAGTGTTAATCAATAGTACACGTAAAAATACACTTTTAGACATATTTATTCATGACAATAATCAATTTACTTACTAAAGTATATGATGATGTATGACATAATTGATTTTCATAGAGATATTCAATTTTCATTAATGTGTAGAATCCGTATATTGACATTATTTGTGATAATGGAAACTAAAATATCATGGACGGTCCAACATTAAAATATTCACAAGATTCTCACATAGATGGAATGGTTTTTAATCATGTTGGTTAAACATTTGACTTGTAAAAAATCCTCATACCTATAAATTTTCACCCTAAGACACCTAGTACTTAAGGGAAAATTCCATCTATAATATACCACTGACATAAAAGTTAAATTATTAATGTCAAAATCTTCAACCCATGAAAATGTATACCCCTAGAGAGTCTTCAATAACATAACAATAGTGGGAATTCCATAATTATAATCCCCTTAATTTTTAATCAATTTATTATCATCTTACAAGACCTCAAAAAGGAAAAAAGGAATGAATAAAACAATCCTTCAAATAAAAACCATTTAAATACTTGAATTTCACCATTGAATAAGTGTGAAAATAGAAATTCGAAGATGTGGAGATAGCCGCACTAAGATCTTCATAGAAATTTTAAATATCAAGATTTACCCCACTGCTCCTATGATCCACTCCAATTTCAAACTAGAACATAGTAAAAACTATAAACATCGTGTCTTAATCATTATATGTCACAAATCCAAATTATCAAACAACCCAAAAAAAATCTCCCCAATGTTCAATCCATATGAATAGGAAAAACACACTTACACCGACATTATGGAACCACTACATATATAATTTCTCTACCATGGAGAAACATTAGATAATAACAACCAAAAGGGGATGTCATCATCAATGAGACATGATTCCCCAATATATAAAAACTAAATAAATGAAAACTCCAACAAAAGCATACCTGGAATCAGTCTCTATAAAATATATAAATAATATAAATGGATGTGGAAAAAAAATCATATTTCCATCACACTGGCAGATTATACATGAAACCAAATTGTTGAACTCTTTAAAGAAAAGGTAATACATCTACCATAGAGAAAATTAACTTGAAATATGAGTATTTAGAAAATATTAGGGATCAATGATCTAGTCCACAATGAGAATATGAGTGTCTTTGGATCTAAATAAATGGGATACTGGATCATTGTAATCGTGCTGGAAAACGCTATCGGTCTGCATCCACTTCCAAATAGAAAACAAAAATAAAACCCAATGTACCTATGCATGTACCCCAACTTCAATCCATGTCCAAACATATGAAAAATAACATAAAAAACTATAATTATCGAGGCATGAAAATTCCTAACGATAACGAAATAGGGTCAACATCATTTTTAGCCCTTACAAAAAGGAAATGGATACAATAGGGATTGGAAATTCCCAAATCCAAAAACGAAAGACTAAAAAATAGTATCATCCTAATATAACACTGATATTAAAAATATCACATTATAGAGATTGTGAAGATCACTGACTAGATCAATAAATGGTCTAAGACTTCATATTTTAATACCTAACTCAATAACAAAACATATTACTGTAACCAGGATAGCCACATAGATGATAAGTATTTGGAGCTGACTGAAAAGAATGTGGAATGTTCCTAGACATCCAAGACAAGAAACCCACCACTAGAATCCACTAAATCAAAATAATATTAGTAGTTTATGATGTTGGTTTCACATCCCCACTACCTCCCAGCTTCCTCTTCTCTATAGTTGGATCATCTTTACCACATCTGTTATGAAATGAATAAACACGCATTATAGGTTCACCTACTCTGATTTCATCAATAATCACGACATCATAAAATTCATATATAATGTTAATGAGGCTATAAAGATGCATTAGAAAACATTTTTTTAGATGAAGGCCTTAAAAAAACACACCTTCTTGGATTTGTTTATAGAAAAATATAGTGTAAAAGGAAGAAAACTAGTAAAATGTTTGACATACTCTTTAACTAACTAATTTTCATACATTATACCGAAAAACATAATTTCCCTCTCTACACTCAATTAATCAGTTTAAAACTTTTGGATAATGTAATCCTTGAAATATCCATAAGAAATAATTTGAAATGGATGGGACTGAATAGAGGGATTCCAAAAATCTAAGACCAACCAATAGAAAAAGGAATGAAACACCTCACCCTAGAGATGTTGGGAGTTTAAAACATGTCAAAAATTTATTGATGATTTACTATCCTCTCAGTTAATTCATCAGATCCACATTAATCATATAATACCACATGATTTTATTTCAATAACTCTCTTGAATGATCCATAAGAATTTAAGAACATGGAACTACTACTTCATCATGATCTTGTGTAAAGTAAAAGACCCAAAATACAAATCCTTAATCACCGAGGAAACTACCAAAGGAATACTCATCATGACGTGCATGTTTCTTTATGATGGAATCATTATAAAACAACATAATGTATATCCTCAAACAAAATTCATTGAAATACATAAAATAAAAAAACTAAATACTATCCAATCTAATAAAAAATAACAACACTTCCTTAAAATATCCACATGTGGAAAACACAATCTCAATGAAAACAAATGGATGTCATAATCCCCATTAAAAATTTCAACAAATATTATATGGAAACATTTCATACTAAAAACCCATATATTTTTGGATTGAACCCTACTGAAAAATATAATTAATTTTCAAAAATCAAATTCATTTAGGTTAAAAAAATAAAAATACCAAAATTCATCAAAAAAAATTCCAGGATTCTATCATGTAATAAAACGAAATTATTTCTTTGAAAACCCACATAACCCATAAAAACATTCTTGTGTTAAGAATATTTTTAACATTATGAAACTAAAAATTTAAAAATATGTCTTAAAATGAAATCATAATTACCACGGTATAAATAATTAATTTTGAACATCATTCACAGGCTCAAAAACTCAATAAAAAATCTACAAAGAAACCCAAAAAACACTATTAGAGATAAAATCAACAAATCACGGAACAAATTCCTAAAATTTTCCTTCCAGAATTGCTTTTCCACATAGTTATTCATACTGTGTTTCAGCTACATGAGTGTCATATGAATTTATCCTGAATGGTTTATATGGCCAACACCATGTTTTATAGATAGAGTGCCTTCAACATTAGTCCCATGAAACCCTTACTATTTCTATATAATACAAATAATTTTCCAAGATATCTATTGAAATATGCCAAAAATTAATGGGGATAGAAAAAAAATAAAAACATCATAGTAAAAATCTACCAAACCTCAAAAATCAAATGAAGTCACCTGACCACCCTAGGAAACTCTAGATCCGACACATGGAAGAAAGGGAAAATCATTTCTCCCGACCTACAACCTATGTCCTAACGGTCCTATTCACATTTGACCAGTGGATTAAAAATATTACAAGATGCTGAATCAAAATATCCTAGTCCATTTTCCCGAATTCAAGCCATCATAAACCATTTTATAACAACTAACAAAGGACTCTATGAAAATTAGAACATCAAACAGCCTTCCACATACCTGATGAACATCCTTGACCCACATGGGATGATGAAAAGGATCAAGGGTATTAAAAATAAATATTTGGGATGATTTCACCCACATTAATACAAAATAAACATCAAATAATGGAATAAAAATAAAGAAAACATGATATAATCCTATGTAAAACTCTGAAATTAACTTAAAAATATGAAGTTATAAAATAAAATTGATGAAGAATTTAACTAAATTGAAGATGAAATTGGATGAAATAAAACACAATCCAACTGGTTTCATGAAACTAAAGGTCCCATTGCAATCACTATGTGACAATCACATCACCACCATGATCCTCACAGCCAACTAATTTCCAAAGAAGATAACTGCAAATCCATCTGGAAATCCAATACTTGAAAGAGATTACACTAGACATTAAGAAACAATTACAACCAATGTGAGTATGTAGGGTGTGATATGAAGCTATAATAATACCATTGTGATTACTTTTCATTTATTTTATTTTGAAACCAATTATTCTATTTTGAATAAATTTATGGGAAAAAATAGATTTTCTTTCACTTTTTCAATGAATATAAATAATGATATCATAAAACATTCAGTTACTCAAGGATTTTACATTTAAAAAACATTACAGAAGGTTGGATCTCTTAAAAACAATTCTCATTCCAAGGAATCCCTTATCTTTTTCTATAAAACATAACACTATTGAAAATAAAATAACAGATGGCCTCAAATAATTAAAATGTTCTGACTATGAAAAAAAATGAAAAAAATTCTCCCTTTTCACCTTAAAATAAATTACACACCTAATGAAATGGTAGAAATAGATTCAAGGTTAAAAATAATAAAACACAACCATCATTATTTATAAATATTTCCAATAAAAGTATCTGAGAAGACTAGTCAACATCATGAATTAAATAAAAATGGGATAAACAAATCAACAAATTCCACCAAAATAAATAAACTATCATGCAAATATATTTAAAAAGTGGAATAATGTATAATAAATATCATAAGGTATCACAATAGGGACTAATGGGAATGAACATGAAACATACAATGGACTAACTATTGGAAGCATAATGGTCACAAATATTTCACCATAATCACCCTAACTTATCTCATTGATGTCATCCTGAAATCTAGGTATTATTTTTAACTATGTGGCAGGGGACTAGAAAATTCATAGAAAAATATCCAAAATCCACCCAAATAATTTCCACATAGTATCCATTGTTCACCCATGGAATATTTATATTTTGTTAGTTATGAACAAACAATGTTGTCACATGACATTAATGAATCAGGAAAGGTTAGCACTATTGGCATTCCATTCATACCACACATACTACCCTTGAAAAGAGCCCTAATTTAGGAACACTACAAGAATCACACATAAATTTATCCATCGCAATGATATTCATGTAGATCATCAATAACACAAGGGGGAATGACAATGGTACAATCAACATCACTTTGTATATTTTATCCAGGCCTTACATTTTTATATATATATATATATATAAACATATACATTTGAAAATCCATTTTGTAAGGATTATAAATCAATATAGAATCCTAGTAATAAGACATTCGACAAAAATCATAGGAAACCAAATAAACAAAATTAATTTTCTATATTTAATACCACACAATACTTTAAAAATAATTTATAATACTTTATAAATAAATGGATATACCTATTTGAAAAAATGGGTTAAAACCGAATGTTCATTTGTTTATCTATATGAAAATCACTCTATATGTTTTATAAAACAACTCATAGGAAAAGAAATAATTTTCAACAAACACCATTTCACATATGAAATTATAACCATTTTACACATTAAAACCCAACCATGTCATGGAGATTTTTCATAAACTAAAATTAAATAATATTCACCACACATATCCTGGGTAAACATGTATTTAGAAATCCCATGCATTAATAATAAAATTAAATTAAATAAACTTAAATTGAAATACCAACCTTGTGTTGTGAAACCAAGTTGCCTTTGATGAAATCCACATAAAAGAAACTCCTACAATGGTTCATAAACATTAAAAATCAAAAATAAAAAATTCCAAATAATACTAATAAATAAATTGAGACAAAATGTCAATTAGGTTTATAGTATAAGTGGAATATATGAAAAAAATTGAGAAATATAAGAGAGGTAAAACCATTTTATTAGGGAAGCGAATCACTAAAAAACCACAAAAATTACACATTATAAGATCTTGGATATAAAAAAGAAGGATCCAAAGGAATATAAGACATGGTTTTTTATGAGGAATCCTTTGGGTTGAAAAAATAACATAAATAAATACCATAGTCAAAAAATACCCCTCTTAGAGTGGGATTCACAATTTACAAGCTTGGTTAAACAAACCATGCGCTAACCATGAAGATCACCGTTATCAAAAGCAGAAGGGGTTTCACACTTAGGCTACATAGTTTATTAATTTTGCTTAATAACCACGTGAACATTGAAAAATACACATACATTCACAACTCATACCTAAACAACTAGAACTGCAGTGGAAATCTATCTAGACCCCCCCCACCCACTATAAATTTAAACTAGTTGTTTCACATAAACCTTTCTACCCTCATGGGTTGAACCGCCTAAGGGATATTTGTTAAATAGTCACATTTTTTTTAAAACCCAATAAAAGGTAATATAGATAATATAAATACTTTTTAGGATTGAAGAATACAATTGATAAATAATTATATTATATAATGGAATAACATTTCCTATAGAATTATTATTATAAAATTTAAAATATAAAATCATCAAACACATAGGTTTTATTCTTCAACAAAAATGGAAGGATATAAAAATAATAATGTAAATAACTTATAAAATAGACTAACAAATGATAGTCTTCACAATATTGGTGATCTAGAGTTTAAAAATTCATGATGATATTGAATATGTGAACTCATTTAATGAATAATGTAACGACCCACAATTTTATTAAGAAAAATATTCGTGATCAAATTAAATTTCATATTCTTTAATTGTTTTTATAAAACATAGGAAATTTATTGGATTTATGTTTTTGGAATTTCATATACTTTTTTTAATTGTTACCATATCTAAAAATTATTTTGAAAAGTTATTAAATGACTAATTTAAATATAGGGCTTTAACAAATCCAATTTACCCACACAAATGATGCGACGACCTTATTTAGTAGAAATTATTCATATGAAGAACATTTTTTGGAGGTCAAAAATTAGGTTTCAACATTGGGCTTCTCTCTTACCCATGCCCAAACCGAACTTCGACACGTTAAGCATTAATGGACCCGCCTATGGGAGAAGTGGACGTTAATAGAGATTACCACTAGACGATATTATCTGATCCAGCCCAAGACTCTGTCACCATCGCACAACATACCCTTTGGTCTTATGTGGGTTTTATTGTGGGTTATTCATCAAGAACCTTTCACTATGATTATGTGAATTATTTTTTATAGATTAATTAATACACCTTTATTTTATTGTTGTTACCGTGTAAGTAGTTTTTAAAGAACAAATAGTATTTTTTTATAAAATTCAAGTAAGAAATCTATTTTTTGGATTAATGGATTTTTTAATTAAAAAATATTCTTATAAAATATTGTTAATTAATTAATTATTATTAAATATAAATGATTTTCATATTTATAGAAATACAATTGTAATTTTTATTAAGGTTTGAAAGCTGTTTTTTGTCAAAACCAATGAATTTTCGATAAATGTTGGTGTTTATTTTAGAAGTAAAACTTCACATATTTTGAAAATTATTTATATTAAAGGAATATTATTTTTGGAATTAGGACATTTAAATTATCCAACGGTGACATTTTAATATTTTTCTGAGACAGTCAAATATTTTAGTAAAATTTAAATATCGTTTAATTATATATTGTGTTTTATGACATCATAATGAAAAAATAGTGATGTAATAAAATAATATATATGGGAATTCCTGTAAATATATGTTTTAACATCAAAATAGTGTGATTTTTGGATTGTTTGATTTATTTTACAAATCCATAGTAGACCCTCCATGAAATATAAAACATTTTAAAATTTTAAAATGATTTACATAAGAGTGTGACTAACCTCCACATAAACAAGACTAGTGTATTAATAAGTTAGTCTATTGGCCTTATAAAATAATGTTTTCCAATCCAATCTTGAATAATTAAATGGAATTAAACATGGGATTATTTTTGTTTTGAATAATATATTGTGTGGCGTCCAAAACCTAAATAATAAATAATTCCATCCCCATTTCTATATAAACCGACTAAATATCCCATTCAGATTCTCTCAAACGATTTGGAGATCCACAAACCCATTCCATAATCTCTATATTATCCCTCTATGGATCATCAAACTCCCAAGATTCCTCTCCCAAGACTTTCAAATCACATTTCCATGTATTCAAATTTCTTCCTTTGTCATTTTGTCTAAATTTTATTATGTTGTTTTACCCTTTTATTCTAAATTAAAAATGCTGATGTATGATTTCTCACCTCCGCCATAAATTTATTCTAATGTTGTAATGATGATTGACCCCACTCTCTATCATTAATTCCTCCCATGTACACTCGTTACCGTGTAGAAATTCTCTAAGAAATTTCTCTCTTCTCATTTACATTCAAGAAATTCAATTATATTTTCCATCAATATTACATTTCATATGTTGGTACATGTATCTATATTACTCTATTTAATTAAATTTCATGTAAATTTGTTGATATATACATTTCACTCTCATCAACCATTTTTATTAATTCTTATGTCATGTTGTTATATTGCCGATTTTGCACCGCGTCTTTTCAAGCCAAAGTCATTGTGTAATGAATACCATGTACATTTCTCTATCAAGTGTATTAAAATTTACACACATTTACTTATCGATTATTTATATTCACTTATTTATTCTAAATTCCCTTATCATTGAATAAATTTTTATGTTGAATTATTGCATGTTGTATGATTCATGTGGCACACATATGCATTAAATGAAATGATAATGAAGGGTGCGCCCAGATAGTTCTCCAATGCATTGGTTAACGATTCGTATCCTAATACATCAAGGTAAATTAGCGCTTCCTCAAAATAAATCATGTTAAATAAGTATTTAATCAACCTAATTCATGTTTAATGAGGGTTTTCTCATGCTTCATTTGCAATGAGTCTTGGATCATTCTAATATGATTTTAAATATTATTTCCCCATTTACATGTTATGATAATCATGATAAATCATTCCTTTATGTTCAGGATTATATTGTGAACCATTGATATGCCTATTTTCTAACATGTACTATATTATTCATGTTATTCCTTATTTACTCCCTTACTGGTATTTATAGCACACACATTTCTTATGCATTTCCTCAGGTTATCCCATGCATTGCTATGTTCGAAGGAATGTTATGCTTTTGTAAAAGTGTATTTCCATAAAGTTTTTGTGTTTTATGTTATAATTTGTTATGTAATGTTCCTAATTTCCCACGAAAATAAACCAGTCGATCCTCAGATTTTTCTTAAGTGCTAGTTTTTTTAGTAAATAATGTTTATTTTCCTAGAAAAGGGAAGGGTTGTTATCGATGGTTTCAGAGGACTGGTTTATTCTTTTTTAAGATTAAGAATATAAAACCCTAGTTAATGTTTTAGGTATAAGACAAATTATAACCAAAACATCCATAATATTTGGTGATTATTGTGTAAGTGGTTTGTGAAGCAAATATTTCGATGTCTGGACATGAATAGGTAGAGCTGGATCTGGAACAAATATATATAGTGGCAAAACCCAGAAACACCTTTTAATCTAGACTTGAATGTCAACCAGTGCATGGAAACAACCCTTGTTTCACTCTTGGTTACAAAACTCTTGGGGGATATTCTTTTGTAAATTCATTATCTTAGTTTTAACCATTGTGATGTAAAAAAAAATAATTCACATAAGTATATATTTTGTGATGTATATCATGTATAACATAGATTAAAGAATATAAATTAATAATTTAAGTAAATAAAATTAATTTTTAAGTTATCCTTTTTTTATTTGGATTACCCTTAACGTGTTGTCCCAAAAATTACTTTTTTTAGAATATGGGAGGTAAGAGGAAGACTCGGGATAATAATTGAGGTGATAATTAATGTTATGTATGTTCTAAATAGATGCCCAATCCAATGGTACTGGGAATCACATACATTTTCACAATAATCTATCAGTTGACTCATGTATTTAATAGAAACATTTATTAAGAGGATTGTTCAACCCCCCCCCCCCCCAATGAAAAAATCCACAATCAAGAGCTTAATAAGACAAAGGCTTCCAACTTTTAATAGATCATTATATCCTTCAGTCATCAAACAATTGATATACACTATTGAGAAGATCTTATACATCATTAAATTTTCATAACAAGAGAAGGATCTTCTGGATGTTATCATATGGTGGGTTAATCTAATCAATGGTGGACATTGATGAAAAATATGAAGCCTCTAGAGGATATCAAGGGGAAGGAATAGAAGTATTTTTTGAATTTTTTCAATAAATATCTTCCTTGCATCCTCTATCTTATGGTGTAAAGAGAGTTCTTTTTTCCCCATAAAAAAATAAAATGAATCCATTAGAGAATATAAAGAAAACATTACAAGGATTTCATGATAAGCCTCTGGATTTTTTGTTACCCTCGCATTCAAGGTTGACCGCTTTGTTAGTGGGCTAAAACCTAGCCTATGGAAAGACCTAGTGATCTGTGAATTCTAGAGATATGAGGAAATTGTATGAGGTACCCTCAAAGTTGAAATAAGGATCATCAAATCTCAAAATAATACTAGGGATTTCAAGCATAAGGAGGACTGAAATTGTAGATGTCTGATGGTTAAATACAATTGTGCAAAGAAATTCCATAAAAATACATTCCAATGGTGCAGACAGATGTACTATTGAAATTTCCTGATGGGGATGATGAAATGACTTAGGTGTGGAAGAGACTAGTACATGGACATTTACAATCAGAAAGAACAACCCGCTACTATAATAGAGGAAAGGAATGCTCTATTCGATCCTTGATGCACTATTAATTGCATAATGTGTAAATTAACCAAGGCACTTTGCAAACTAGTTCCCTAAGCCAATGTTATTCATAGACAACCAACAACCTCTTATGAAACAAGGGTGATCTTTTTCCATCACTACCACCAAAGAGAACCCCGAAAATTATGTGGTGACAGGTACACCAATTATTCATTAAATAAAAGTGAACATAGTTTTTTATTATAGTTAAATACATTCTTATAGAGGCCGAACGTTTTGTAGAAAAATCCCAACACCACCACAAATCAAATAAGAAAAGTTGTCGGTGAGAACAGAAAATTAGGAATTCATTTAAACCCCTTAATATAACTCCTCCCATGTCAAAATATATGGATTTAACTTCCCATCAAAAGTTGTCATACTCCATCTTGTGGAATTTGATGAAATTATTGGCATGAATTTAATTTCCCTATATAGAGCCATCATAAATTTCAATGAGAGGAAAATCAATCTACCTATGGAGAATCAACCCCTGATTCAGTACTAGTAAAAGGTGGAAGATGAATCTAACTTTTCACCATCATCTAATATATGTATATTACTGCATTTTTTAGCATGTATATCTTTCTCAGATGATTGAATTTAAGGAAGATCCCATTCTTGAAGACATACACATTGATAGGGATTTCTTTTAAGTGTTTCCTAAGGAATTTCTTGGTCTTCCTCTTAGAAGAGATGTTTATTTCATAATTTATCTTATACTTGGGGAATTTAGAAATATTAAAGACACCTTATAGAATATTCTTTTTGGATCTTGATGTGGTACGTAAACTATTATATGAAAAGGTGGGCCAATAGTTTATATTCCCATGTGCATCACCATAGGGTACATCCATCTTCTTCATCAAGAAGAAAGATGGGCCAATGCACCTTTTCAATGATTTTATTAATCTCAAAAAAAATATAACAGATAAAATGTATCGTCTTCCCCGAATTGATGACTAGTTCGATCAGCTACATGGAGAAGAATACTTATCTATAGTGGTTTTGCTGATGACATATTACAATATAAGGGAAAATAAAGAAGAAATCCCCAAGAATGTTTTTCGTTAAATGTACAGGCACAATGAATTCATAGAAATGCATTTTGAACTCACAAATTCTCTAGAAATAGTCATGGAAATGATGAGTAGAGTCTGTAGAGATTACCTCAACAAGTTTTTGGTAGTATTTAAGGAAAATATTCTAATATAATCCAAAACCATGGAGGAGTATGAGGATCATTTAATAACTATAGTAAAGACATTGTAAAAGGAGATTCTCTATGCAATGTATATCAAGTGGGATTTATAGTTGAAGTAAGTCTATGTTTATGGGTCATATCATCCCAAGAAATGGGGTATATGTGGATCCCTCCAAGAAAGATGAAATTAATAGATGAATGATGCCAACATCAGTGATGGATATTCATAGCATCTTGGGGTTAGTTAGTTATTATCACTTATTTATGAGATATTTCTCTTGATTTTCAAAACCTCTTACCAAGATTACTAAGAAGGTGGTTATGTTTTAACTGAGTGATAAATGAGAAGATAGTTTCATGGAGTTTCAATGGAGCCTTATCAGTATAGGTTTTCACACATTACCCACAAGTGGAGAACTTTTGTGGTATTTAATGATGCTTAATTAAAGGGAATGGTTTCTGTGTTTATGAAAAATGACAATTTCATTGCCTATGAATCAAGAAAATTGAATTTTTCGTGATAAAAACAATCCAAAACGAGATCATGACTTGGATTTAGTGATATTTTCTTTAAAAATTTGGCAACAGTAACTTTTTGGGAAGAAGTGTGAAATATATACAGACCAAAAATCCTCATGTATATATTCACACATAATCAATTAAAAATGCTCCATCAATGATGGTTAGAGATGATCAAATAATATGACCACCCAATCCATTACCACCCTAAGAAAAAGAACAAGGTGGAAGATTCTCTATGTAGAAATGTCCAAGATATTCTATCATTGATGATAATTGAAAAGGATATATTATTCTTATATTTGATGAATATGTATGTGGGAATCCTAAATAAGGGGAAATCATTAATCATTTCAAAATTTATTTCTCAACTGCCTCTTTTGTAAATGTTTAATGATGCTCAAAAAGATTATGTGGAAATTTAGAAGAAAGTGGAAACTATCAGAAAATGGAAATCATTCGAGTTCAATGATAATGAAAAACGAATTAGTAGATTTGGGACAAGGCAATTTTTCTATCAATTCCAGAGTAAATGAATGAACATTTGGATGATGCACATATTTCAAATTTCGCCATATACTCATGAAACCCAAAGACGTATAGAGACCTACAAGAGAATTATTGTGGGGATAACATGAATATGGAGGTCGCTAAGTATACATCAATGTGCTCGGTGTGTAAAGAGGTGACGGATGATAGGAAGATGTGTAAGGTAATGAAACAATCACTAACCATACATGCATGGAAATTGGAGAGCATCACCATAGAATTTGTCACGGGACATCAAAATACATGTAATGGAAACAATGTTATATAGGATATTGTTGATCTTCTCAAAATGATTGAAAATTTTATTTCAATTGCAGAGGATTTCTTATTGGATCAATTCAAATAGATATATATCATATAATTTGTAAGGCCTCATGGAGTACAATAATCTATTGTATCCTATTGAGATCCAAGATTCACCTCTATGTTCTGGAAGAGTCTCTTAATATGATCTGAGTAAATATCTAATCATTAGTACATTTTATCATCCCCCAAATGATTTTAATTTGAGTAGACTATCTATACACACTAGGACATGTTAAAATCATACACAATGGAATTCAAAGGAGGATTGGATCAATAACTTCCTATGGTTGTGTTCTTTTACAGTAACAGTTTCCACTCAGGCATACAAATGTCTCCTTATGTATCACATAAGGGGATGTGGTTCAGAACACCATCATGTTGGGATGATGTTGTGGAGTGGAAACTCCATGGTCCAAGAATGTTTGAAGACCTTGTGGATAAGTTTATGGTCATACAACAACACATTAAAGATGCTCAGAATAGACAAAAGAGATATGCTGATAATTTTTAACGAGACATAGATTTTGATGTTGGACAAATGTTATTCCTCCACATATTTTCGTGGAAGAGAGTTATGCGATTTTGGTATAAGTGAATGATTATTTCATGGTACCTATGCCCTTTTGATATCCTTAATCTCATTGGATTAGTGGCCGATCGACTGGCACACACAAAAAACATTTCTTAATAACATGATGTATTCCATGTGTCACTCTTAAAGAAGTACATAAATTATTGTTTTCATGTACTCAATCAAGAGGTGGCACCATTGGATAATGAACTCTAATTTGGAGATAATCTAGTGAAGATCGTAAATCGTAGATAAAATTTTCTACAAAATAAGACCATGCACTCATCAAGGTGTTATGAAAAAAAGTTGTTTCAATAAAAATTTTGGGAATCAGAGGATGTGATTAATCAAAGTTAGCCTGATCTGTTTTATTGTGTGGAAAGGAAATTTCAAGGAGAAAATTTCATAAAGGGGAAAGATTTTAATGACCAAAACATTTATTATTGAAATTCCTTTTGATCTAATTTATTTTTAATTATGTAAAATAGTTATATAAAACATATTCACTTTGTTTGTTTTCTATTATTGGGTTTTCAAGTATAGTTAAGAATGGTTACCATTGCTAATATATCCATTAAATAATGGTCACATGACTAGTATAAATATAGGTCTTTAACAAATCCAATTTACTCTAACAAAGGATGTGATGGCCTCATCTATTAGAATTGATCTGTATGAAGCCCAATTTTTAATGCTTGGATAGGAGGTGGAATCACTAGTCCTCATGCATGACAAAGCCCAATCCAAGCTTCAACATGTTAAGATTGAATGGAACCGCCTCTCGGAGAAGTGGATGTTGATATTGATTAGCACCCGAAAAATGTTATCCAAGCCACCCCAAGATTCTATCATCATTGCACACCTTACCATTAAGTCTTATGTTGGTATTATAAGGGTTTATGTAAAAAGATCATAGATCAATGATTAGGTGAATTATTTTGTTTATAGAATAATGATTACATATTCATTTTATTATTGTTACTTTATAAATATTTTTTAAAGATAATATAGTATTTTAGGATAATAATCAATTAAGAAATCAATTTTAATAAATTAATGGATTTTTAAATTAGATAATATTTTAATAAAATACTATTAAAAAGTTAATTTTTATTAAATATATATTATCATGTAATTTTAATGAATAACATTTTAATTTTATTAATGTTTGAAAGATATTTTTATCAAAACCCATGAATTATTGATAAATATATTTTTTTATTTTAAAAGTAAAAAATTTAAATATTTAGAAAGTTATTTAGATAAAATTAATATTATTTTATAAACTGGATGCCAAAGTTATTCAATGGTTATTTTTTCATCATTTTTCTGAGGTAAATAAGTTTTTGGGTTAAATTTAAATATTGTTCAATTATATAATTTGTTTTTTTGACATCATAATGGACAAATAGTGATGTAATAAAATACACTAAATTTAAATATCGTCCAAAATTTGTTTTAAATTAAAAATAATGTTATTTTTTGTTCGTGTGATTTATTTTAAAAATCATTAGTGGACCCTCAAAGGCATATTAAACAATTTGACATTTTAAATTGATTTCCTTGAGAGTGTGACTCACCACCCCATAAGAAAGAAAAATATTTTAATAAGTTCAGAAATTGGCCTTATAAAATAATGTATTTTACTCAACATTAGAAAAGACATAGGTTAAACCATGATATTGTTTGTGGTTTTGATTAGTTTAATGTGTGGCGTCCAAATCCTAAATAAATAAGTATTCCCTCTCATTTCCTATATAAACCCACACAATATACAATTCCTCTCCACTAAAAACATTTGGATCATGACCAACCACTACACTTATATTTCTAGAATCCTACTAAGGTTCCCAAATATCCCTAAAATCCTATCTCAAGACTCTTCAAATCCATTTGGATCAAATTTCCATGTATGGAATTTCTTCATTTCTAGTTTTTTCCAAATTTCATTATGTTTATATACCTTTTTTACACTAAAAATGTTGGGGCATGATTTATCACCACCCCTATACTGCCCCCTATATTTTTAATGATAAGATACCCCTTTATCTCTAGTTAATTGTTCCCATGTACCCCCATCACCATGCAAAAATTACATAAGTAATTTCTCTCTTCTCATTTACAGTTAAGAAATTATTTTTTATTATACATCTAAATTTAATTACATGTGATAGCCATCTCTCTATATGACCCTATGATTGTAAATTTCATTTAAATTTGATGACATACCCTTTTCTCTCTCATTATCCATTTTTATTAATTCTTATGTCATATCCTTATGACGCCGATATTGCACCGCAATTTTCTAATCCAAAGTCACTATGTAGTGAATACGATTCCCATTTCACTATCATGGGTATTCAAATTTACGAACATTTACCTATAGATTATTTATTTTCATTTATGTATTCTATATTCCATTATTGTGGAATAAATTATGATGGTGAATGATTCCACGTTTTATGATCCCTATGGCACGCTTAATCATGATATGAAATGATTAAGATGGTTACATATTTATAGCACTCCAATGCCTTGGGTAATGATTAGTAACATGATACATAATGTCCAATGAGGGTTTAATAATGATAAATAAATTGAAATTATGGTTTAATCAATCTAATTCAAGTTCAATGAGGGTTTACTCATGATCCATTTTCAATGAGACTTGGCTCACAATAATATCTTATTAAATGTTATTTCCATATTTCCATGTTATGATAATCATGATATGTCATGCCTTTATATCATTTTTAAATTTTCTTCCTTGATATTCATATTGCCTAACATGTACTATATTCTTCATTTTATACCTTGTTAACTCCCTTACTTGGCGTTATAGATTAACCTGTTCATATGCATGTCCAAGGGTTATCCCATGAAATGTTATGTACGATGTAATGTTGTGGTCATGAAAAATATGTTTTCAATAAAGATGTTGTGTTTTATGTTCTACATTGTTATGTAATTATCCTAATTTCTCATGAAACTAGACCTCTCGATCCTCAGAGTTTTCTTATGTGCATGTTTTTGTAGTGAACCATTTTTATGTGTTTAATAAATAAAATTGTTATTATAAATAATAATGTAAACCATGTGGAGATATCCACATCTCCAAGGGAGTAATTACTAGTAGTTGAGTCCATGGCAAATCAAGGACCATAGGTTTTTATAGTAATCTCTAATATACTAATCATTAAAAAATTTATCAGCACTATATGGACATTATTTTTAATTATCAATTATTCTATACAATGGAAACATTATATTTGAAGTATATAATCATGTGAGATAAGATTATCAGTGGTGGAAACTAATCAGTAATATAAATCAAATATAAAATAATGATGTCATGGTGTGGGGAGAGTTCCAAAATGTATTTTTTAATTATAATTGTCTTTTAACACTATAAACCTGCTTAAAGATAGAATTCTATGAGATATTGAAAAATAAAAATGAATTACAGGGAAATTATGAGTTCAACTTAACAATGGGTTTATGTTATGTTTCAATCAATTTCTATGACTCTACTTGGAATATAAATCTACAATTTGGAAGATGAGGACCCCACCTACCAAAAACATTGGCAATCATAGAATTTTGAAATTATGAGGAGATATTATGATGTGGTACAATGTTGAGATATGATTAGAATATTCCTAGTGGACTCATGGATATAATTATAAGTGAAAGAGAATGGATATAAAATTTAAAAATAATATCAATCATGTATGTGATGAAAATACATGAAAACTACCGTTTTCTAATAATTTTTAGAGAAACATTTGTGAAATTTTCTACTATAATGTAGAAAATATTACATGTGTGTATTGGATGGAAATAAAACTAAAAATATACATGAATATGTAAATAATTACCATAATTATTCCAATGATAAGTGAAATACTGAATAAGAACAACCTATCATGTAAAGATTCATCTGTGGGAATCCCAAAAATTTCTCTAATCAATATCCAAATCAGATGATAATAGAGATAAACCTCCACCAACTGTCGAAGAGGCCAAGATATAAATATTGTTATTTTTAAATTATAATATATTATGTAATGGAAACCATTTATTTTTTTCACGTAATCTAATCATACTCTCAAAGATACAAAGTACATTGTTTTTTTATTTATATAATTTTTTTCATTTATTTTAACCTAGAAAATCAAGTTAAATCCTAAAGTACTCCTGGATAGTTTATCTATTTAAAATGCAAGAGGAAATATTTAAAAATTATATATATATAGGTATTTGGATGTTGTATCTACTGATTGAAATCTCATCATAATCCAGATTATCATTTAAGTAGTTGAATTTGACATAATTCGTGGGATGGATTTTTTGTCAATGTATAATGTCTAGACGATCAATATATGAAAATATATTCCTATTATCTTAATGGAAAACATGTTATTATCTTTAGGATTGTTATTTCGCTTCCCAAATCATTCTAAGGAACGAAAATTTCACCATTATAGAAATAATTAGTGAAGAATAAAAATAATCAGAAAGTATAACGATTGGTTATTGACCTACTATTAAATAATACATTATGGATTTACTATATAGATATGTGTAACAAACCCAGAAATATTGGTAGAGTAATCAATTTAACACATACTAGTATCCAAACCAATATCAAGTACCCTATATAGAATAGAATATTGGGAAGTATAGAAATTAAATAACACCATTTCGATCTCTAGTATAAGGGTTTCTTATGACCAAGTTTGTATCCTTGGAGATTATATATTAGATTTCACAATATATATGTATCAATTTGATAGTGAATTTCTTATGGAAAACATTTATGGATAATGTTGAAGAAATAATTGCATCTTCAGATAATTGATTATTTGTTCAATTAGCTTTTATGGGCTTAGTTATTCTATAACATTGACCTCGGAACAAGGTACCTTACGCCGAGGGTGAAGAAAAGGATATATCTCAAAAAACTTATTCTAAAAAAGGAATAAAAATTAAATTTTAGTTGTTATACAGTTTTATTTTACTAATTATCCTTCAATATTTATGAATTTGATGTATACTGTCTTTAAGGACTACTATAATAAATTTGTGGTGGTATTTATTGATGATATTTGGATATTTTCTAAATTTTAGGGGGAGCATAATGACCATATAAGGATTAAAATAAAAACATTATGGAAACATAATCATTTTGATAAATTCCTAAAATTAGGGTTATAGTTAAAAAAGGATTTATTATTGGGACACATTCTGATCAGTGAAAGACTATTAGTGGATCCCAAAAAGACAATGTCTTATAAGAGTGGATATTTCCATTAATACAAACTGAGATTTGTAGTTTCCATAGTCTTTAATATACTAAATATTTTTTGAAAAAGAAACAGTTCACACCATTATAGTCTAGTAATCATGATAATATGAAAAGGAGTTATGTTTATCATTTTTAACGATTGAAAAAAAAATTCCATGAAATTAAGAAGCTATTTTTTAGAGATCCTATGATTACATTACCCCCAATGGGGACGTATTTTTATTTTTTACTAATGTATCATTTTATTTAAATGGATCCTTACTCATAAAAATTTACACATCAGTTACATATACATCAAAATAGTTAGATCCTCATGAAAATATTTTTCCTACCCATGATTTTGAGTGAGCTGTATTTATATTTCCATTAATGAAATGGATATACAATCTTAATGGTTAGAAGTTTAATATATATAGTGACCATAAGTGTTTAAATAATTTGTTCTCAAAACATATCTGAAAACAAGACAATAGTTGTGGATAAACTACCTCAGGAAATATGATTACTTTATCATTTTTCACTATAGAAGATCGAACAAATCCATTGATCCATTGAGTAAAAATGGCCCCAATGTTTTTGTGATAATTAATATTGAATTATATCCATTGATTAAAGTCTTGTTAATTATGGATATTGAAATCATAAGAAAAGAGGTATCATCATCCCTATCCTATTTTATTTATCATAAATTATAAATAGATAATATGAAGTAACCACATAGATATTATAATAAGTTAAAACATATGATATAAGTTGAGAAAATAGAACTTTTAATGATATAAATATTTATCACATGGGATTAATAAGGTTTGGTAGCTGGATATATATCCTGTATATTACAAATTTAATGAAATAACTAAAATATTATGCTTACAAATCATCATTTTTATATATCCTAATTGAACAAAAAGTAAATTCATCTCTGTTTTCACTATTGGTCGGATATAAAAAAATTGATATTTTATATTATATTGTATGATTTTTTAATGTTATCTTTGGAATTCCTTGTGAAATTTACACAAATGACTATTGAATCTTCTATCCATGAATATATAGAATTTCAACATCACCTTTATAGACCTTATCACTATATTTCTAAAGAAATCAAAGGGAAACAATTCAATTTTGGTAATAAATTCTACAATAGAAAAATATTCTAATTTTATATCTATATGGGAATATTTATCCAAATAGAGATATTAATTTCTATATATTCACTAACTTGTGACAATTTACGGGGTATCATTATCAATTTTTTCATATTGTGATCTATAAATTTCTTTTCATTTATAGTGGAACTGTTATTATTTTTAAATCAAAAGTATGAATTATCAAAACATATCATCCAACAATTGATGGAAAGTATAAGATGAATATCAAAACATTGGTATATATGTTATGGACTAACTCAAATTATTATTAAGGGATTTGGAATCAACATCTTCTATATATTAAATTATCATGTAATAATATATTTTACTCAAAAAAAGAGTTTAGTTGAATTAAAAAGAAAGCACATAGAGTTTTATGTTGATAATTGTGTATAAATAGAAATATTAATATATAATGGGTTTATGGGGTTTAGTACGAATGTGAAACTATGTGTAAAGTATATTTTACCATTTTATATTCTTGAGTATGTTGGAGTTGATTCTTATTAAGTATCACCACATAAAAATCTATCGAAATTCCAAAACATATTTTACATTTCAATATTAAGAAAATATATTCAAATGATGAAACATATAAATTATTAAAATGATATGGTATTTGAATATGACCAATAATATGAAGATGATCATATCATCATTCATGATTATGTGAACATGTATTGAGGAAATTTAATGCCAAACAAGTGAATGTCTTGTAGAGAAATAATAAATTCAAAGCATTGAATTGGGAGCATGCATAAACATTGATGGATAAATTCCACCATTTTTTGATGTTGAACAAAAATTTATGAATTAATATTCTTATGTTGTATAATGTAACAACACAAACATATTTATAATTTACATTTTATTATATATAAACATTTCATAGATATTAAATTAAAAAAGTTATGGTTTCATAAATTTTTTATTTAATTAATTTTGAAAATTACATGTATAGTATATAAATATCCATGAGAATTGATAATTTTATATGATTATAAAAATTAGAATAATCTTGATCTTTTAAAATAACAAAATTCTCAAAGAAAACTATAAAATTAATATAAAAATGTTGTAATCTAATAAAAATTAATGAATTGTAAAACCTTTATGGGAATTGAGGTGGATGACAAATTAATGAATTTATTGGTATTTATATGAGGTTAAAAAACATTGGAATTGTTATATACCTTTTGAAATAGTAACATTAAATGTAGGAATAGTAACATGACTATTAATAATATTAAATTGGATATTAAGAATAGAAATTTAACAGTTGTAATATTGAATTTCTCTTAATATAGAAATATTTAACACAAATAATATTTATAATTCAAAATTTAATACCATGTAAATATTTAAATTTCATATATTATATATCATGATCACATAATTATATAAATTATAATAATTTTATTAATACATAGTACTTTAATTTATATTTTTAAAACAATAATTTTTAGGTTAATAGTTAATATTACTTTTTTTGTAAAATTATTCAGATAAAACTAATATTATTATTGAAATCATATCATTGAAATTGGTATAAGGTAAAATTTTATGAATTTAATAAAATAAATTATTTTTCAATAAATAAATAAATAATTATATTTTTTATTTTTGTATCTTTACGACTTTATATATATGTTTAAACTATGTAATAATTAATTGAAATTTATATTCCAACAATTTATTTTTTATTAATAAATTATATTTTAATGAATTATATTGAATTTATAAAACAATAAATAACTTCCCAATGATTAAAATAAAAAATAATTTTTTTAAAAAAATATAATTTTGAAAACAAAATTCCATTAAAAAGTTATATAAAATATATATATTTTTTATTATGAAATAATATATATCAAAAAATTAAATTATATATTTCAGAAACATTGAGCCAAAACATTGTGTAATAGAGTATTTTTCTATCTTCCACAATATAGATACCAAAATAATATATATAGAAATTTAATCCATCCTCTATGATTTTCAATAAAGTTCAACATATCCACACCATTTTATTACAACGAGGGCATTAAAAATTAATTTATCTTAACTTTCCCTCTCTATATAATTTTCAATGAATTTATATGGTTCCTTCAAATTATCCTTAATTTTAAATAAGTTATCTAACATGGTATGAGATTCTCTTCCTTATCATATTTATCTAAGTACATCCTTTGTAATTTGTATTAAAATTCAATATTTATTATGTTCTCTTGATCATGGGATCATTACATTATTTTCATAATATTTGTACATCAATGAGAGACTTCCATTATCTCTTATTATTCTCATTCCGTAAAACACTTTGAAAAAATTTAATGCTGCTAAAATCAACCTTTTATTTTCTATGCCTCTATTTTTTATGAATATCAGAAAATATTATTAATCAATTTATCTCATATTTATGTAATTATAATTATTTAATTTTGAATTTAAATGTATGAAAAAACTCATTATTTTATCATGGGTTAAAAAGATGACATTATCAAGTCATTTAGAAATTATATAATCAATAATTGTCTAACAATACAATTCATTATTCTGTACGGATTATAAAAAAAGATTTATTAAATAATCTACATGTATAAAATAAATTAATATATATTAAGGGGTTTCCTATAAATATATATAATATATTGGCTATATAATTAAACTCTTGAAATAAGAAGTTTATGAAACCTTTTGGAATGACCATGGTAATATATATTGCAACACCTTAGTGTTATATCGTAGTGATATACATCAAAATGTATTATTTTTTACATTGTACCCATATTCCAATGTTTTGCATAATATACATATGATTATTTCATCATGATATGATTCATGTTTTATACATGATGATCACTCATGTTCCAATTCCTTTTTTATCCCTCAGTGGGATTTATGACAATCCATATTCTAATTATTCTTCTACCTATGAAATAACTTCCCTTGAAGTGAACTAGGATGAATTAATAATGGAGTCATTCAATAGGAATAATAATTGATAAATTTATGATTTCTTATATAATTAATTTAATATGTACCAATTTTCCATGATACTGAACAAAAAAAATTACCTATAAGGTATTAATGTAATATTTTGTTATAGAATTATTTTAAAAATCATATATTTAATAATAAATCACCATATTTATTTTACAACAATCCACCTTCTTTTTTTGGAAGGCTTATGAAATATTCATTTATATTATATTAATGATATATAACAACATTGGTAATGTATAATTATTTTAGTTTATAAGATTAAATTTTCATATAATTCATTTTGTTTAGTAGTTTCCAATTTTATATTCCATTAATTTAAGGGAGTTCACCAACATTGAATTAATCAATAGATTATGAACGGTATTATATTATATGTATTTAGTTTACCTATAGGGTGTAAATTCTATATGAATTAATATCTTTATTTAATGGTATATTACTTGAAAATTATAGATTATCATTTGATACCCTATTATTTTACACGGTTTTTTATATTTATGAATTCCTTATTTCAATCCTTTTTTAATGGATATGAAACCTATTTTATTATTTTTTATTAATTTTTTTATAAGTGAATTATTTTCATGTTGATCTCATATGTTGGGGTGATGATGGGTAGGGTTATATATCACCCCTTAATGAATTGGTTAAGATTTTATATCTCTTGATATAGGTACTCCTGATTATTTTTATTTTATTATAAATGGGTGTACTAATGTTGTGGCTCATGAATGTTGTTTTTTCAATAATATTATATAAATCACAATAGAAATATGTCTGAATTTTTTTTTCTAATTCTATTGACAGTGGAACACTATTAGGGATCAAGTATATTGAATATATCTTTTAATTCAATTATTATTAATATTCAATCATTATTCCATAATTTATGACACAATATTTTATTTGGAAATATTTTATAATTTATCGTTATTATGCCCAAAACTCCCATCTTATAAAAAATTTTACAGTCATTTTTTTTTCAATGTTTACCCTTACAGAGAATTGGGCTCCCTCATTACTAATTATTCATTTTACCCAAGTTATGATGAAAAAAATATGAAATGTTAATATGAGTATCTACGGTGTTTAATTAGTGTGAGACGTTGAATTTTTAATGGATTATATAGTTGATTATGTGGTGGGAAAAATCCTTTTCATTAAAAAGACATGTATTTTTTTATTTTATCTATTTTTCTAATTCTCGGGAAATCTAAACATAAAAAGACATCAGAAAATATTTTAATGAATATAATTATTGATTTATGTAATTAGACATCCCTATTTCGAGAAGATACATTTACTTCCCCTTCATGAATAAACACATTATACTAAATATGTTAAAATGAAATTATCACCATATCAACCATTCAAATATTCTATATTTATGAAATTTAATTACCCCACATAACTCTTCCCATTAAAATAATATAACATGAATAATTTTTCATATTTATTAAATTTTATAACATCCCCTCTACATCCACTTCATTTTAAAAATAAAATTCCACTCTTTCTCTCAAACTCTTATCAGTGAATCAACACATTGAAAATCCATGGTAATAAAGCCTCAAAGAATAATGAGTCAAATCTCTGAGTATGTAACAAGATTCAATATTTATATTGTTAAATACGTCCATATTTTTCAAAACCATACCATGTCACCCAATTCTTCAATTGAAATAAAATATCCCTAGGATATCAAAATAACATTCCACAAAATAGATAGTTTATAAATTTTAATGTAAATAGGTCAGGAACATACTACATTTATACCAATGTACATAACTAGAAAATACCACGAAATTGATACCACTTTATCTATAATCTCTATGTCTTACCGCAATATCTACCCTTTTTGATGTGAGGCTGAGAATTCCTCCACCTTAAAGGAATACATTTCATGTTAAATATTATTGGGATGATGTTAGAATTTTCATCAATTTTTTTAAAAAAAATTGTTAATAAAAAAATTTCTTCAATGGAAATTATGTTATCCTAAAAAATAATAGTCTAACGATACTGTTATGTTAGTTTATAAAATATATACATGAAAAGTAAGTATTTTTACTTCATAATGAAGTTAAACATTAATTACTTAGGGTCTTAAATAAACTAATAGAACCTGAAATAACTTATATATAAATACATGAACATGTAAGAACTATTTTAAATTATTGGAACAATGATATGACACTCAGAACACAAAAAATAAATCATAAAATCCAGGATTTATGAGATTTCAGAAAATACAATCCAATTATAATCTGAATAATTTACGTAATTAGATTTATCAACACCTCTTCACATAGATTTATTTTATATCAGTTGACTATCCTCATTTTAGTATGGATTCCCTGAATTTGTGAAACTTTTTTACATATCATAACAAAATAATTTCACTATAAAACAAAAAATGATGAAATTTATTTTCATGGTGTTATTTTTGATATCTCTTAAATATATTATTTTCATAATATACAAGAATATTATATCATGGACTCCAAAAATAATGTTATTAAAACTATTTCACCACGTGATATTCTGTTACACAACCTCAATCTGTTTATATCATATTGTGTATTCATATTTCGCCAAAATCTAATTTCAACACTTGTATAAACTTCATCTATTGATACACATATTGTAGATATACAGAATGTACCATATCTCCCCCATCACCATTTTATTTATAAATTAGAAACATATAAAGCATGGGTAAGGGGTACCAAAATATAATTCATTAGGATATTTGTGGTAGGTCTTTCTGAGATGACCATTTATTCCTAGTTTTCTTCTAAAATGTTGTAATTGTGTTCTTTTGAAAAACACCACTTGTACAAACATTACTTGGACTGATTTATCCCGAATAAATTGTCACCATTTTATTTGGTTTCTATTCTAATGTGATAATTATCCCTCTGGAAAAGGTTTATCCCAATATAAAATCATTAATATTCTATCAATCATTATTATTATTCCATGCAAGAGTTACATCAAATATATTTTTTGTTATATTTGTAACCGCCAGATATATTAGAAAACATTTCCATAATAAGATGATTTTATTAATGAAATTTCATAACAAAATAATAGATATTAGGGAATAATTATTTAATTCTGTAGGAAATAGAATAAAATATTAGACATTTAAATGAAATTTATTTTTATAATGGTTAAAATTCACTAATGAAAATATAATTGATTAAAAATTGATAGATTTAAACTATATTATTTTGAATAATTAAATTCTGTAAATTTAATTAGTTTGATAAATTTACAAAAATATAATATATTTTTTAAATTTGAATAATTATTAATAATAAACTTATTATCATACAAATGATGATTAATTAATTATTTTTAATGTTAATTTAAATATTAATGATTAGCCAAAAATGTTTGTTTAAAACATTATTTTTTTAATATTATATATATATATATTTAAAGATAAAATTTTAAATTTTTGAATTTAAATTTGGAAAAAGTAAACATCGTTATTTAATTTATCAATTCAAAATTATCTTAATCTTGTTTTTTGGATTTTTTGGAAAATAGTTTATTGTAAAATGAATAGTTAAAATTATGATTATAAACAATTTTATATTTTTAAAAAAATACCATGATATAATAATAACATTAATATCCAAAAAAATTAATTCAAAAATAAATATTTAGGAAGAAATATAATCCATTTTAGAATATAATTCGGATCTTAAAAATTCATGATTGACATTTATAATATCAATTGATTTTTTATTCACATAAAAGTAATTGTTCCTTCAATTTAATTTAGTTTTTCAAAGGATTATTTCTATTTAGATTCATATTTATAGTAAAATAAGCCTATTTATTTTAAAAATAATCATATTAATTAAATTTTAATAATTATTATATAGTTGAACTTATTTGAAATGTAATTTATCCTCTTAATTAAATTTTAATATATAAAATGTATTATATAGTTGGAATTAAAATAATGATATTTATTATTGCAACCAATTTCATTTCATAGTCATAATGAATTATAATTGTGGTAATCATTTTTTGACCACAGAAAAGGATAAAAGGGTTAATGGGTGTAATAAAAGAAATAGGGCATAAACTAACACACACAAAAAATTAAATTTTATATTAGGGATGGATTTAGATTGTATATTTTCATGTCATCAAAAATAGATGAAATTATAGCCATATTATATGATAAACTCATTTATACTAATTTAAGGTTCTTGATATTTACAAGGGTGCCACTCACATCACTTATAAAACAGAACCTACTCTTTTTTACTATTCCTCACTACTTGTGAAATATATACTTAAATAGATCCAACAAAATACCATAAAAAACCTCCCACACATTTTACATATTCATATTCCCAAAATATCAATCTAATAATCCTTAATGTGTTTTTTATTGGGAATCCTACAAGGTACCGGTATATTTTCTTATAAAACCATTTCAAGTGTTATATTCCTAAAACACCTAAATATATTTTTAAAAATTCATAAAGAAATTAAATAACAATATTTACTATAATAATAATATTTATGTCAATGTTAAAACCATTTTATATATTATTTACCTCTAATGTAATATATAATCAGTTCACATCCCCATCTGCGTACTATTACCTCCATGAAGTGTTATTTTTCATTTTTCATTTTTCATTATTGTATCTCAATGATGATAATAAATTATTATTTATATAACATATATTATATTCATGATAAATTTTTAATTCTAAAATGTTAAATTATCATTTACATTTCTATCTATTTAAAAATAGAAACATCGCTTGTAATTACATGTGTACTACTGCCTCCTCAGAGTGATGTGATTTATGTTTCTTCACCATCTTAAATGAATCATTAAAAAATTAATATTACTAATAAATAATATATTCAAATTGTTATTATCCTTTTTAAAAATTTATATTATCATTTTGTAATTAATTTTTCTTACACGGTCATTCATTATAACATGTTTTTATATTAATTGTTCTTACCACCTATATGAACATTGTTATAATATTTGTATCTTGAATGATAATATAATTTTATTTTCTAGTAATATTATTTAATAATAAATAATTTAATTATTTTTCATTATTTTGGAGTGGGAATAATCAAAATAATATTTACCTTAAAAATGAATACATTATTTGATTAAAAAATCACTGAAAAAGGGAATTTTTAATCCTTCCATGTGATCTATTAATATAAGTTCAGTAATTTGATCTTGAAAATCCAAAATTATATATTACTCTTGATGAAAATTTTGATGATTATTAATCCATTACGATGGTAGAATGACTATAAACATTGGATTAGAATATACATGGATAAATATACAATTAACACCATAATATTTACATTAACCATGTAGTATTATTTAATGCATTATGAGAAATTATAATAGAATTTAATACAAATATATAAGGATATATATGCTTATATTATTAATTTATAACAATTTTTTAATGATTTAGAGAATATTTTACAGAGATAACGTCTTAGGTAATGGTTCCTCAACTTAATTTCCCTTCATTTGGATATATCAATTCTTTAATGGCTATGTTATGACAATATTATAAGGGTTATGAAATTAAATTTAATTAATTGTATTTATTATTTTTTATGTTTATAAAAACTTGTTAAACCAAATCATTTCATTGATGAACTATAATTTTCAAATTTTACGAATCATTATCAGGGTTTTTTATTTCAAATTTATTCCTTTGTAATATGTTTATAATCATACAATTATATAAATTTAGAAAATATATATTATAACTAATTAAAATATTAAATAATCATTAACTATTTAATAAACATATTTATTTTTCAATTTAATGTCATTTCTTTCAAGGTGTATTATTCCAACGGTAACCAAAACTATACTGGTTTCGGTTACCAAATAACTTTTTTATTGGATTTTTTTGTGTTTCAATTTCCATTACAAGTAATTGTATGTTATCTCCCTATTATAAAAAATATATTTCCCTAACCACTAGTAATTATTTTGTTTTTTCTTGTATTATTTCCATTATAATTTCTGTTATACTCAAAAATATTGGAATAATTGTTTTTTGGAAAAATTGTCCTTATTTCTCTATTTTAGTTTTGAATATAATTTCATTAATTTCATTATTATTTAATATTGTTGTAAAAATGGTTATAAATATTTTGTATATATTTTATAATATATTTATATATTATATTCTAATTTATTCAAAATTGTTTTAAAGGAATTTTCTTATAATTTCCTATATAGATCATGTTTTTTATTTTCATTACAATTTTGGCAAGAAAATATTTTTAAACAGATAATACATAACAATGATTTACCATCTTCATTAAAATCATTATCATGTATCATACATCAAATTTTTTAATGGTATTATAAGGTAAATCTTATTTTTAATTTATAGGAATTTTTTATTTTCAAAATTTATGGAAAGAGAATATATTTCCCTAATTATTTTTCAAATAAAATTATTAAAAATTCCATAAAATTATTTTAATATTTGTAAATATGCTTTAATTATGGTTATTCCTCACTAGGTAAGTTATTATAAGATAACAACCACTAAATCTCTATATATAGAATATGGTGATGATTTTTTTTATATTTTATGAAACCTATTTATTTCACATGAGTTAATTAAACTATAAAGAAATGATGGATGATATTATGTTATTTATTTCTATATATATATGAATGGTTTGTTATTATTTTGTCGGTGATTATATTATAGAGATTAAAAGAATTTGGAAATGTTTTACATCTTATGTGATAATGATGTTATGTGTGGACAATATTTCAGTTTTCTATGTACACATTTTTCTATGTGGAAATGATTTTGGATTTCTATGATGACATGTTTATGTATGAATATGAATTAATTTAGCTATTTTTAAATTTTTATGAATGAAAATTATAGTGGTTATCTATGTTTTTAATTTTATGGGTGGAAAATCAAATGTTTATTATTATTTATTGGCTTTTGGGAGGACGTTTTGATGTTATATTTACTTACAATAACACAATTTTGTATGAATTTATTTATTCCAGAAACCTATCAATTATTATTATTATATTCTATCATATATCATGATTGATTATTAATGATTATAAACTTCTATGGATATTATCTCTAGTTAATAAAAATCAGTATTCCCTGAATCATGATTAACAATGCATGACTTGTTGAGTATGTCTTCACAAGTTATCATTGTGATCTCATTGCCTTATGATTTCTTCATTATCACTTATGATCATTTATGTAAATATCCCATATATAAACTTATTAAGCATAAGATTTAATCCTTTTCTTATGTTTCTGTATCTCATGGTTATAACAGAAGATATTAATTAGTATATGGCTTATATGGGTATTCTATGTGAAACTTTTCATGGGAAATATTGAAGGTCAGTTATGAAATATGTGGATCATTGTATAATAGAAAAAAAAACTTTCGATGAGAAAGACATCAGTCTGGTTCACTAAATGTTTTATATATTCTCCAAAAAACTATACAATAAAAATATTTTTCATGTAAGTGAATTAGTATATTTTGACATTTTAATTGTGTAAGATTATGGTTTGACCTTATAACAAGGTATTAATTCCAATATGAAATGATGAATTTCATTATAATGGGATCTAAGTGTATAGTATTTGAAATTATTAGTGGTATTAGATACGAGTTTAGATAACATCAGGGATTAGAATGTTATAAGATATGGATATATTAATAGTTTTGGATATAATAATGTATTAATAATTCATAGTTTTATCATAATTTAAAAATGATAAATATCTTTTTGGGTTTTTGTGTGATGATATTTTAAATAGATTAATGATATTTTAGAGTTTAAAATAAGTGATTTACATATATATATATATATATAACCATTTTGTTTAATAGGTGATTGCATATGACTATTATTGGGAATAATTGTATTTGGTATATAATTTAGAAGTTACACATTTCCTTTAGGGTTAATAAATTCATTGATGTTGATGTAATTATGGTTAATTAAAATAAATTGTTATTATATTTTGGGAATATATGATAATGAAAAGTGTTTTTGTGGTTATATTTTAGAATTATTTCAATATATTATTCTATAATTAATAGGAATTAAGGTTACCAATAAATTATTGTATAGATTTACATTATATACCTAAATGGTTGATATTATATGATGAATAAATATTGAGTTTACAATTGGATGAGTATATGATATTATGTTTGTAAATCATGTGTTGTTTGGAAATATTGGTATATTTTACAAAACTTATGACATGTATATATAATTTTTTTGTGTTTTCATTAATGATTCATTTTTTGAGAGAAGTTTTATTGTGATTTTGGAATAATATGTAATAAAAATATTTTATGTTTTGGTTTCAAATTTTGGCAATAATATTTTTATGAATTATTATTTATGTTGAATTTTAGTTTTTTTAGGTTTTAGATAGTAATTAATCATTTATTAATATGAAGGATTATTCATTATGATTACTTATGAAACCCAATTTGGTTTTAATAATAAATTAGATATACGAGTAATTAATTCCCACCCATTTTTTTAATATAAAGATCCATTAAAAGTAAATTTTAATGAATCGAACATGAATAATTAATTATATATATTTTATAATTAGAATTTGAGGTGAGTTAGAGATGGAAAACTACTCAAAACACAACCATTGGATGATATTTTTTATATATATGGAAAAAATCATATAAGAATATTTTAGCATATTCCCTATCTTGATGCTTAAATAATTACTCGACCAAAGTAATATGAAGATAAATCTATGGAGTGATTTTTAAAAAATAACACTCTAGAATCAATGTATCCTATTGTAAATTCATTCAAAATTGTGACTCTTAAAATTATAAATAATTTATTTTATAAAAATATAATAATAAAATATGAAGTTGACTATTATTGATTAGAAAGTATTTACCATGCTAAAATATATATCATACTTTGTTACTATTTCATGATACACTCATTCAATTAATTGAAAACAAATTCAGAGAATTAATATATTAAACAAGGGTATAATGAAATATACATAGATCATCAAATATATTCTCTATAAATTTTTTGTTTATCAAGGATTTGGATTAATGAAACACTAAACATAAGTGAGGTTACAAAAAATATTCATACATAAATAATAAATCTTATTAGATGAATATTAATTATATAAAATTACCAAAAACCCTATAATTTTAAGGGTTTAGTGTTTGATTAATCATTGATACTATAAAATTGGTAGATAAAATATCTACACCATCTCTTGATATTATTTTCATAACTAGAACCCCTATTATACATAGTTTAATCATAAAACATATCATCAAAACTTATGAAAAATGTGAAAAATAAATGGGTGATCATAGATGTGAATTAAAGACGAGAAATGTGATATTGATGATTTCTTTATATTTAATTGATAATATGGGTATTAGAACATGATCTTATCATTTTAAACCTATAACCATAAATTCAAAGATCATAATCATGGGTTGTGGAATAAAGCATTTCAATTCATAAGACATGAATCGTAATGGTATTAAAATAAATACTCTATGATTGAATAACATTGGCAGGATTTAATATCATAAAATAATGTAGAAAACTATTGGTTAATCATTTATACCATGAGTTGCATGTTTTTCATGTTATCAAATACATTATGTTAATTTCAATGTGATGAATTGTAAAATATTATTGTGTAAAATTCTACTCCCCTTTAAATGAATTTCACCATCCTAATTCCATCACTCTAAAAATAAAAATAATGATATGTGTGATTCATCACATCCCCAGTTTCCCATGTTTCTTCTTCATGTTTATGATTCTTCTAAACAACTTTATCCAATTTAGTAGCCTTATTTCATATCACATTATCTCCATGATCAAATAATTGTTTTTCTTCATAGAAATGACCATGATCGAATGATATGTCCTATGAGAATAATATATATAACGAATTGAATATTTACTTATTTTAGTGAGAAATTTGGGAAATATTTTTCATTGGAGAGATGTTTGGAGTAAGAATAACAAAATAATATACATTCCCTACTATTTAAAGTTTCTCAAAAGTTACAATATACCAAGGGATCGTCATTCCATTATTTATGAATATGATAACTTTATTCCATGTATAAATTCACTGCAATTCCTTATCAATATAACTGAACTCTAGATCTCTCCGATTACTATTAATATAACAATATTATCAAATATTATTTTTCATAATGTTTGAACATCATTACATGTAGGTATTAATAAGGATCAACTTGATTGATCAATTTAAACCTATTGTTATTAGGGAAATAAAAAAGAGTATTATGTTGATACTAATAACCTATGAAATATATTAAATTGGATTTCATCATTAAATATTGGGCTTGAATGGTCCTCTAATGTTCCCTATGTATCTGAGGATGATTGGTAGTACTAAAACACAACATCATATATAGAGAAAGCTAAAAATGTAGCAAGAACATAGTCGAAAGCCATAGATCTTGATCAGATATAATATAATGGGTAATCCATGAAACCATATATCATACTTAATTTATATCCTAGATATTTTTTTAATATAAAAATTGTATCAGCTATCAATAAAGTTTACTGAATTTGTAAATAAACAAAGTATAACATTAATAGAATTGTAAATTGTAGACATTTTTTGGAGTCTGATGAAAAAATTTAATGTGATATTTTTCCATATCCATTATTGTACTAGTAAAGGTTATAAAATCCCCTTATACTTATATCTCATATCCTTATAATTTTAACATTCCCTGAACCATGATATCTACCTTGCAATATCACCCTTCATGTTGACCCACAAGAATAACCTTTCGTATTATTTTAAATATTCTAGCATCTACGACGAATAAAGAATGATGAGATATATTCTTATTTCAATTGATCCTTCTAAAAATATATTTTTTATACATAATATTAGTAGTTCATAAGCATAAAAATTCCATCATAATCAAGTTTTAATTCAATAAATGTTCACACATGTTTTTGTTGTTGTACAACTTCCAATGGTTCCTCTTTAATCATCACTTGTATAGATGGTCGATTACTCATTTGAGAAATATACTATTTCTTCCCTTAATTTACTATTCCAATTTATATTCATTCAAAATATAAAAATTTTGTATATTTTGTGATTATCATCATAGAAAAGATTTCATGATCCTTTAACTCCAAATGTCTACTACCTAGTTCACTTTCATGGGTAGGTAATGTGTCAAACAATCATAATCATTAATCAACTCCAAAAATCTTATATTAATAATTTTAAAGTAATTATAAGTGAATATATACATTATATGTTTTTGATAAATATATAAATATTGAATATTTCTCTGTAAAAAAATGACTTTGTATATTTAATGATAAAAATAATGTAGATAAATCCATATAATGAGTCAGGTAATATTTTCATTAGACTTCAATTATCTTGAGGCATAAGCTCTCATCAAATTATTTTGAATCTGTATGAATCATTGAACATTAATTGATGCATTAATAGATATCACAAATTATTTTCCACTATAGGGTATTTTGAGTATAGGTGAGCTGAGAAACTATTTCATTATATCATTAAAATTCTCCTCATATTAATCAATCCAATGGAACACGAATTGATTCTGAGATTCTTCATTGAGTGTATTATATATACACAAAAAATTATACATAATTCATCTATAATATCTTTAAAAACCTAGATAAATACGAATATAATTCATCATTGTTTGTTTGGGCCAATGTTAAATAAATTACTACTTTTATGGGCCCACCAATATTCCTTGTCTTGAGATTTCATTAACCAAAATGACAATTCATGTAACAAAAAATTCAAACATTTGAACTTTTTCATACCTAATAACTGTTATTATGGTCTTTAGTACAATACTTAGGTGATATTCATTCCCTTGCATTCTATTATAATATTTAATAATGTAATCCATAATGAAAACCATAAATTTATAATCGTATTCACTAGAAACTATATTCATTATATCCATGGTAATGGAATTGTAACTAGTAATAAAATTTGAATAATGATAAATTCATAGTTCCCATTCCACATATGAATGATCATATTTGTCATATATTAACTTTGAAACCTCAATTGATATTATCCAGTTTGATGATTAATCTTGGAAAAATATTGAACTCCCCGAAATTGTTCAATGAAATGATTAATATAGGGAAAAGAAAAGTTATACTCGATTATCATTTTTTATATCCCTAATAATTTATAATTTTTTCCATTTATAAATGTATATTCTTAAAAAAAGGATAATTTCACCCATTGGTTATGCACTATGAATAATTAATTCCTTATTACAATTAAATAGGTGTTTATTATTCAATTCCACATCTCTAATGTGGGAAATCTATATTGATTAATTTAAATAGGTCCATCATCAAGTATGATTTCTAATGAAAAATCATAATCAATAATTTAATGAATACTATAAAATCTATAAAAGAAATAAATCAATAAAATCTCATCTAATATTAATATCTTTGATGTTGTGTTTATTTCAAACCATTTGAGAAAAATAACCCCATTCCAAATGGTATCATAACCCACTAAATATTTTGTAATTCTATCTGGACATCACATTTAAACTCACAGAAATAAAAAATGATAGGTTAGTTCTGAATATCCAATGTGACTTCTCATCCTTGGAAATTGATATTGTATTTTTATAAATAACTATAATACCAGTCCAAAATAACATCAAATTCAAAAAACGTAGAATAAAGATATTTTCACGAATAAAATTCCCCCAAAAAAATCAGAAAGGAATCCTATACTATAGATCTGATAATCCTACTATTAGTATCCATCAAGAAAAATTAAACATCAAATTGATTAATTCGTATTATGATACCCTTAAAAATTTTCAAATATAAAAGACTAATTAGATCGAGAATAAAAATGATATCGGAACATCTATAGTGTAAGCTATATGCACCTTTCCTCACTTCATAATCATAACCTACAAAAAAAATGATCAAAAGTGGTTTCCCATTTCCATTTATCACAATTGGATTCATATATCTATCATCATCATTAACCCCCAATTTTAAGAACATGTTATAACAGTTCCCTTGCTCCTTAAATTTGAAAAATAGTTTGTGGGTTGTGCTTCTATGGAAATTTATATCCATTTGCATCATTGTACAACTTTTTCTCATCACATCAATATTTGAATTTCTAAAAACCTTCCTTCCCAAACATAAAACATTTATGAATACCATTAATGAAATCTCATCAATTTTCCTAAAATCTGTGATAAAGAAATCCACATCTTCAAAACTATATGGTTTTATAATTAAAATTTCTGTTGAATTCCATGTTTACACTCTTATCAAACACCTGAGATTGTTCGGTATCCTTAATCTTCATTTATACCTTGGTAGAACATATAATTATTTGTTCATTACTATTAATTTTCGATACATGTCTTTATAATAATGAAGAATTCATCAATATTACTTTTAGGTTTGATGATAACACCATAATCATTTCATGAATGTTTGTAAAATTAGTATCATGGGTACTAATGGATTTAAAATATTTCTTCTTTAGCTCAACAAATTCCTTCTGTATTTTCAAATGAAGAGTATGAGAAAATTAATTTTTTAATAACAACCTTCAATGATCATCCTACTCTATAGAGTCAATTTTTTATTATTAAATTGTGTTCTAGAAAAGAGATCCCCATTAATCTAAATCATCTTCCAAATAATAAACATCTAAAATATATTTTTTAATCTCCAAACATAGGAAAAAAGAAACTATTTTTTCAGTGGTACCGATTCATTTTGGAAGAATTAGTGGATCAATGGAAATAGTAAAATAATTTTTTTTCCACATGTCAGATTCCACATGTTGTTTTCCCACTTTTCCATATTCAGAATTTCATAATGATTCATGTATTGAGAAAATTTATTAAGTATAAAAACTATATTTTTCATTTCATCTCCCATGAAATTTTTTTTTCAGGGAATATAATAATTTCATTAATTTTCCCATTGAGTGTTAAATTTTATTTTCAGTTCTATCAAATTACTGTAACCCAAATAACATAGTGTGAGAAACAATAATCACAGTGATGAACTATATAATCACGAAAAATCCATTATATGGTGTCCAAATCATGACCCATTCTTCATAATCAATGAATGTTTTTGTTAACCTAGGTCATCTATATTCTTAATATTTTCAAATAATTCATAATTTTCATAAAAATGATTATTAACCTAATAATATTTCTTGATAGTTTCTATTATATGCTAAAGTCTTAGGCTAACTTATATTTCACCAACAATGATAAAGATAGTACTAGATTTTATCCATTCAATGTTATTACATATAGAATACTCTATAACAAAACAACATTTAAGTTCCTGTATATAGAAAGATACACATTTTATAGGAATACATAATTTATTTCATTACCATAACTTATTATGTTATCATATACATAGGATTATAAAATGCTTTGTTACTAAATTTAACAAATCGTAGTTTCAAAAAATAACTAAAATTTTATTCGTACCAACTGAAGTGACCCAAACATTTCATATGTGAATTACAAGTATTATTATATGAATATTAATTAATTTGAATTACAATCCAAGCTATAACTACAATGGGTTACTGTATTTGGAATCATCGATGCATTAGAAATTTGAATATCAAATATCTACATCATCACCCCTATGTTACTCATAACTATGTCCCTTTGTTGATATATCGTACATAGAACATTTCTATATAAATTGAGAAAATGAAACAAAAGAAATGGTTGGGATCGTATTCTTAGTAAGGTCATACAAGGATTATATCATTGATCATTTATGAATAAATTTACAATAAGAGTGTGAACATGATCATAAAATGTAAAAACCGTACACGACAACACATATATCATAATCATAGTTTAAGGAATAAATTTTCACAGATCATAATACATTAATCATAAAAAAATTATAGAACCTAATTCATGATATCATATCATTGGAATAAGTTCATATCAAGTAATAGTGGAATAAATTGTTTCATAATCAAAATTATATAAATATTCTATTCTGTCTAACCCCAAAAATATCCAGCATATGTTAATACGTGTCTAACCGCTTCTTTACCTATGTTAAAATTTGGATTACATCTCTTGTACCCACTTTTTGGCTAGGGTAACCTCATATATACCATACTTTATTCTTCTAATTACCTCTAGTGTACCCTAAGTTCTCATAAAAAATTAATCATTAACAAATTATTTATAGGGATATATTGGACCCCCCATCACATAATCATAATACAATAATATGTGTACCATAATATCATGAAAATATTTATCATTTCATAAGAACATAAACCCTAGAAAAATGGGTTTCATTAATATTTTGTCTTCATAACAATAAACCATCTATCAATAGAGTCATGACGGTATCATAGAATCATATCCCCAATGAAACAAAAGTAGAATGAAATTATTTCATAATCGATAAATTATTATATTAAATTATTAATTGAACAAATCATGAGGAATATATCATTTTCATTTTGATAACGTTTAATTCAAATATAAAAAAATTCCAAATATTACGAAAATAAATTCATTTAAAATATCTAATGAAACAATTAATGAAATTATCAATGAAAATAATAGTCATTATTGGAGTAAAATCCATTCATATAGTGTGGATGGAAACAGATATTCCAAAAAAACCTTCAATAAGAATTACTTCATTGATTATATGTTAATATTTTTATTTTCAAATCTTCTTGTAAAAAGTAATAGTTAAGTAAAAATGACTCTTGAAAATTATTGATGATTTCTAAAAACATTATTTTAATATTTTCTGAAAACAAGGATATTAAAGAATTTTTTGGATGAAATTGATAAATTAGATATCTTTTTCTAATAACAATTGGTCTCAAGAGTATTAAAAATGAAGACAAATAAAATGAATATGTTTAATATCAAGAAATAGACATAGTGAAAAAAATTATATTTTAGGATACGCAGATCAAATTATTATATCACTATAAATTTACGTATAAAAAATCCTGTAAAAATATGATTTCTATAAAATAACTCTGACCATAAATCTTACTTATTTCGTAAGTTCATTAGACTCCTCTTTGTTGTGTCCTTTAAAAAGGGATGGTGAGGAATAATTTAAATTTTTTTAGATTAAAATATATTAATCTATTACTGAGAAAAAATTTATCCAAATAAAAAGGGAATATAAATTAGGAAAATATAAAATTGTAATACCCTCAAAAAATTATAATTAATTTTTGTGTGTAAATCTTACTCTTATATCTTGGTTTACCCACCACCTTTTAAATTTGATTTAATATTTACAATGGTAACAAAATTGTTATGTTTTACTATTCATTATGATGAATATAAAATTGGTATCATTAAAAAATATTAACATAATTCGTATTTATAATACATTATAAGAAATTAATTTCTTTAATTTTCTAAAATTTATTTTCAAATATTCTGAATAACAAAGATTAAATTTTTTTCCCAAATAAAATGCATTTTTAGGTATAAAAATACTTTCTTAAAAAATTGATGGATAATTTAGAATATATGTAAATTTTAATGGATAATATTTTATAAAAATTAAATATTGAAATTTAAAAATAAATCTAAAACAAAATGAGTATTTTTAAATATTTTAATGGAGAATACAGCATTCTTTAACATTTTTAATTTTTTTCTATTCACTACAAAATTGTTCTTTTTAGAAATACTAAACAAGTTTCACTTAAGATAATATTGATATTATTATTTGAAAAATGGTAAAATTTTTATAACATATAATTTCTAAAATTTTCATAAATTACTTATAATATCCACACCCAAAATTAATTGAAACAAGTTTTTGAAAAAAGAATATTTTTGAATCATAATTTTGAATTAAAAAAATTATAGTATTAATTTATCTATTCATCAACATAACCCTAAATCCAATGACAATGTTTTATACATATAATATATGATGTTTCATTTAGACACGGGTTTTGTGTGGAGAAAGAAATCAAGAAATCAAGTTTCATTTCAAATGAAATACATTAAAAATCATAAGTTTATACATTAAGTAAGTAATTAGTTACTACTATAACAAATGGAATAAAACATCACATAGTTAAAAATAATTAATTTGTAACAATTGGTTAAATTCACTTTAGAAAATATAATTGATTCTAAGAAGACTAATTTGAACAATTTTATAAAATAATTGGTTCTCAAAAAATTTATTATTTGGGGTAAATTGATATTCGGTTAATTTAATGATTAAATTAAAATAACAATAACAATAAAAATAATTATAATACATTAATAACATCCATTAAATTACTAATAAATGATAATTAATGTTAAATAAATTATTCATTACTATACAAAAATGATTTCTTTACAAAATTTTTTTATTTGTATACTATATATATAATATTTAAAATATAAATTTAAAAAAAATTGAATTTTAATTTGATTAAGTGAATTTTATTTTTAATTTCATAATCAATATTTATCATAATTTAATTTTTATTATTTTTCTAAAATATTTTCTTTTTTAGTGAATAGTGTATAAATACTAAGATTGTAAATATTTTAATTTTATCACATTACAATAAAATTATAATTATACTATATTTGTAGAAAAATAATATATATAAAATATATATTTCATATAAAATACAATTAATTTAAAACTATGGGTTTAAACATATAAATCTATGATTTACATTTATGAATTATATGTAATGTTTTTATATAAATAAAAAAATTAGTTTATTCAATTTTACACAAGAATTAATAATTTTTCCTTTGTTTTATATGATTAAATTTAATATAAGTAATCTTTTATGAAATATAATTCAAATAATTAAATGATAATATATATTTCTTCATTTTAGTTTAAAATAATTCTTTTGCTTGAAAAAAGAATTTTTTTTTAAAAAAATCATTGTGTTTTATGAATTTATTTGAAAATTATTTATATCCAGTTCTAGATTTTGAATATCAGAAAATGGAAATAATATTTCTAATCAGTATTTTAAAATTTTCAAATGATTTTAGTTTTAGTTTTTAGTCTTCATTTATTTTTACCATGGAAAAAGGAGTGTACCTTGGTAAGGGATTAATGGTAGAACATGGGATTGATAAACTAAGAGAAATAGAATCAAATATTACTTCAAACTATGTAAATTTTATTTTATTAGTGTATTTTTATATATAATATCTTATGATTTAATTTTGAAAAAACTATATCCACATCACATGAGAAATAAATTTATTATATTTTAATGTTATTAATTTTTATAATGTTTTCAATTTCATCACTAGTATAAGGACACCTATTATCCTGACTTCTCTACACCACATTAGAACCATATCTCAACCAAAAAAACCAAAATACCATACCAAATCTATAACTCAGGATTTGGATGTTATGCTCTTCCAAAAATAATCATATATGAATCCATAAGATATTTTACAAAGGATAATATTCATTGAAAGGGTATATGATCCATAAAAATTTATGATTAATTCATCCTAAACCCCATTTAAATATTCTATAAATATATTAATATATTGAATTAGTATATTTAATATACGAAAATATTTTTATATTAACTATAAATCGATTTTATATCTCCTTTATATCTAATATAAAATGTAAACTTCACCCCTATATGCATTTGGACTATCACAACTATAAATATATATATTTCAATTTTCATTAAATATCTTTTAAATAGTCATAAAGATGGATTTCATGAATATTTATTAAATTATTGATATATTTATTATTTTTTAATGTTAAATTTATATTTTCCTTTCTTTTATTCCATCCATTGAAAATATGGAAATATCACCTATGCGTATATGGGATTAACAACCTCCATTAAGTGATATGATTTTCTTATCATCACCATATTGCATGGAAGATTATAAAAAAGAATATTATGATTAAATACTATGTTTATAACTTGATGAATATTCCTAAAAAAAATATTATCATTATATAATAACATTTCCTTACTTATTCGATAATTATAACTTGTATTTCATTTGTAAACTTTATAACCTATAAGAGTATTGTTATAATGTTGAAGTAATAAATTATTATGGAATTTTATTTACTAGTAATTCTATGTAATAATTATAAATCCAAGATATTTTCATAATTTTAGAGTGGAAATTTTCAATATTATTTTTACCTTTAAACTCAATTTTTTTAAATCAATTATCGCCCAATAAAGAGATTTTGTAGGTGTTCTATATAAACCAATAACATATGTTTTATAAAGATATTATGTGTCAAAAAAAACTCCAGATTTCTATCTTTCATATATATGGGCCATCTAATAAAATCCATTATAGTCAACATTGATTCACCCAGTCTAATAATTGGGGATAATTTTTCCATTAAATAATAGATAAATCCCAAAACAATTCCTCATAAAAATCAGAATCTTCCATCCATTATAGATACATTAAAACCAAAATAAAATATGTAGAAGTACATAAATAAATGTATAACATTAAAAAAGTAAAATTAATCCCAAAATAACTGCCAAACTCCAACCCCTATAGAAACAACCACTACCATATTCACATCCTCGACCACCATAGATATAATACATCCCATATAATGTAAACATATTATGTAAAATACTATTTTTCAAATTTAAATGATTTTAATTTCCCAATGCTGAACATTGTATGAAAATAAAATAATGTCATATTAAAAATGTAATATTAACTATAGGCTAGATGTAAAGAAATAAAGCTACATCATCAATAACTAATGAGAATCATTTCACTATGTTTATCAAAGAGATGAACTGAAAATCTTAAAAAGAAATGATATATGATAATGAGAATAAAATATTTATATTCCACCCCTTGTTTTCTATATTACATGATTTAAATATCTAAATCATTATATGCTAGTTTTGAAAACAAATATAATTTTTTTTTCATACATAACATATCATAATAAGAAATCATTTATATTACCTTTTAAAGAATTATTTTATTTTATTTTTAAATTTAAGATGTTTTGTAGAATCCATTTTATCATTTATTTTTTTCATTTTAACTAAATCCATTTTTTATACCATTTTAAATTCACATAATAAGTAATATTTTTAATAAAATTTATGGAAGGATGATAAATTATAACTCAATCATATCATAATGAAGCAAGAAATGAATTATGTATCAAACATTATCATCATGTGACGTAAAACAATAAATAGACATCCCATAGAGTGTATTATTTAGTAATAATGGTAAATTCATTTTTATTTCATGAGGTTACCCAAAATTTATGTGATTTGAAACCATTCTCAGTCTAATCAATGATGTCCTTAAGTATATAACCATCCTGACTTTTATCTACTAGCTTCCCCAGTGGGTTAACCCTTTACCATACCATTGGGGATTTGTTCTCTATAATTAAGTTAAAATTAAAAAATCAATTGACTCTCAATAATTTTCCTAGGATCCGAATACTTATCAGTCAATGTGAGGTGTGAAATTAATGTAATAAAATTATAAAAATTAGTAAATCTCTCTCACCTACTATAAAATTTTCAGAATGTTCTCATTTCAATTTTTTCCTAAATTATAAAACATTCCTCTAGATCCATGATCTAAATCAATGAAATATACAAAATTTATTTTGGTTTATAATTCAATATTGAACTAAAAAGGGTCTCACTTTATCACACAGCATTTGTAAAACATTATAAGTGTTAAATGTGCATTTATTGAAAAGAAAATGGGATAAAAATCTATTAACTAATTGTTTTAAATATCATTAAAAATAATTATTTGAATTTAAACCCATTTATAATAAATTTCAAAACATGTTTTAAAATATTAATTAAATATATTTAAGATCCCTTAAATGAAAGAAATTCACTTTTATTTACATTCACAATATGTAAAAATGAATCTTTTTAGTTTACCCCACAACCCAAAGAAGATTAACCCAGTTATAAAACCACACATTTTATTTAAATAAATCATTAAATAATATAACTATACATTGTATTACAATTACAACTTGAAATGAATATTAAAACCACCAGAAGGATAATTTAAAAATCTAGAAACATTTTCAGAAATCTAATTTAATTATTATAAGGCCCCTGCCTTAAACCTTACTTAATCTTGTGTTATTACAAGATTACACATTGAGGATCTTTTCAGGTTTAGAGTTTTATAGAATTAGATCATGAAACTTGCATTACATTCCACATTTAAACAAAGTGGTTACATAAAAGACAGTATTCATTCTTCCCTTAAACGGAAACATATTAAAAATAAAACATGGATTCTTTTTAGACACATTCATGACACTATCATCAAATCATGTACCTTTCCCTTGACCTGTGAAAAACATTTCAAAAAAAACATGGGATGAGCATAAAAAGCTCAGTAAGGGTTATAAAAATATCGAAATGAAACATGAGTTCATATATACATAAGAATGAAATCATACTTTACCCATAAAACATAGGCATTTTAACATACCTCATCAAACCATGAATAAATCATAGAAATCATAATATATAAAGGTATCTTGAGGAATTCATAACATTCTTACGTAGGGAGTAACCCTCTTAGTCACGTTTGGAATACCCATCACAGTATATTCCCTAAATCTCTTCGGAGAAACCATAACGTTTCACTCCTTCGCATAACCCAATGCATTGGAGAGCTATATCGGGCTCACCCGCACTTATTTTATCACAGAACCACCCATCTTCATAATAATGCCCAAGAACCTCAACATAATCGTATCACATAAAACATGCATAAAGGAAACATAACATTTCCACCTTTCAATCACAAGATATCAATACAACACACTAATATAAAAACATTATGAAAACCATTTTAAATACCAAAATAAAAGAAAATTAAAACATGGTATTTATTTTTCTTTTAAAAAAAGAGGTATGGCTTGTAGAGGAAGCTGAAACTCAAATAATGGTCACGGGGGCGGAGAAGTTGTTGTCGCCGCATACGTACTACAAAAACATTCCCTTTTGTCATTTAGTAAACACTTCGTATAAAAAAAGATTCCTTTTGAATAAACGTAAAATTCAAAGGAGTTTATACACCATATAAAAGAAGGTTGTGTATAAAACAAAATATGCCTCAATGAAAGGAGATTGAGACGAAGTCCCATACAAAGACGGTATCCTTGGATTAAGGATAAATCATTTACATAACTATGTGTGACAAAAGAATACATGAAATATAAGTGGGTATTAAGTTTAAAACAATCAGAGGACATTCACACATAATCATAGAATGACATATTCATGGTGTACAAGTTAATCCCAAAGAATCAAAATTGGGTTAAGAAGTTCCCTTGCAATAATTAGACAGCCTAACGACGTCACTTCAAAATTCAGAAAAACAGTTGATGAGAGATAAAAAGAGTATCTCATCACTTGGACATAAAATTCACATCAATAAGGATATAGAAGAAAATATCCCAAAATAATATTATGTGAATTGAAAGACATAACAAAATAAGTCTTTTAAAAAGAGTAGGGTGAAAGGTTCCCTTACCGACATGGGTATCATTCGAAACATACGCCACGTGAATGAAGGACAATACATCATTGATGTAAATACTAATAAATGAAAAAATATTACCCAATGAGTACAATAATGGTCAGTACATACACCACTCAAAAGAAATTGTGGAAAATGTAGCATAAATCTCACGGGTATAAAAGTGATATGAAAAATCCATTACGAAAACTCGGCAGCCTAACGGCGCCACTTAAAACTTCCAAAAATGGATTGATGAGATCAAATAGGGTGTCTCATCACATTAAAATAAATTGAACAGGAAGAGGAATATAAAAGAAAATCCCCCATCATAACAAAGAGGAGCTTAAAAGAAGTGACATAAAGGGTAGTACTTAAAGAGAAAGAGAGAGGTTAGATCTCTTACGAAAACTCGGCAGCCTAACGGCACCACTCAAAACTTCCAAAATGGATTGATGAGAGAGAATAGGGTCCCTCATCATATGAACATAAAAATTACAGTAAGATTAATATAAAATAACATCCCAATAACAAGAAATATGAGCTTATAAGGAATGTCATAAAATAGTGTACTTAAAAAGAAAGAGAGAGGAGTAGGATCCCTTACCTCAAGTCCAACTTGTCTTGTTCGTTTCTTTATATTCCTGAATAATAAACTTTGGTCAATTAATAATTTCCTAAGTACCTCCTTTAGATATTATTATTCAGTTCATATCACATATTATAATATTATAATAATTGTTTAATAATTTTAGTTCATATCAGACGTTTTTTCCGATGTTTGGTACATGAGTCAAAAATGAACTTGTTTGAAAAAAGATTGGCCATGTAGTTATAAGTAAATAATTTCTGGAATAGTATTAATGATTAGAATATCATATATATCCATTAAATATTCATTTCATACTATTACATATCATTTGGAGATAAAAAACGAAAAGCACCATTCATGGAGACGGTAGGCCGTACGTAGACATGAACGCTACATTCATTTTTTGTCATATTAATGGAATTAAAACAAAATGAGAGAGATATATATATATGTTATAATTCCAGAATGATATCCATAATTTTGATGTAATATATTACATATATATCCATTATATATATGTACTTATAGTATTGCATAACATTTTGAGATAAGAAATGAAATGTACCGTTCATGGAGACGGTAAGCCGTACGTACGCCTGAACGCTACTTCCATTTCTATTTCATATTTAATGGAATTAAAACATAATGATAAATAATATTATTTTAATTCTAGTATGGTATCATATATAATATCATTAAATATATCCTTTATACGTACCACATATGGTATTAACGAATCAAATCACTTTGAGGGGGCGGTAGTCCGCACTTCCTTAAATGAAGATATCTCGTTTACCCATAATGGAAACCATAAAGGTATGCCCAAAATGAAAAATTCAGAAGCTTAAGGAAATCATAAACATATTATATATCATATATAAATATAGTTTCATCTTAATGGCCACCTTTGAGGTTGTTAAAAGAATGTTGAACAATCATCGTTTCGGGAGGCCGAAATTTTCCATCCACGGAAACAGTATGTTCTTTAACCATTAGATGTAGGTGTGTGAAAGTGTAGCTCTAATACTTCTTATAAAAACATCCTAGTATATTTATGATACTGGATTTGTTACAAAAGAAATTAATAAAAAGAGTTTTGGGGGTTGGAGAAGCAAAATAAATCAAAAGTACTCAAGTGAAGACATTACCTTAAAATCGGGTAACTCCCTTTGGTTTGAGCTCAAAGGCTTCCTTGGGAAGACTTATTCCCAAATTGAGGATTCAAGGAGTAAGAGAGGGAATTGGAGAGACAAAATGTGCAGATGTTGGCCGAGACAAAGGCTTTGGGAGTGTGGGTAAGGAGGTAGGTGTGGGGGCCTTTTATAAGAGGAGAGGAGGGGCACTCTTGTAATGTTACAAAATTTTACTTTATTTTCAAAAGAGTTTCGGATTTTAAAGGTCCCACATTGATTTATATCGAGGATAAGGTGATAAGGGTTCGAAATCCACTCATTCAATAGGTTTTGGACATGTGTAGGTCTTAGATATTACATTACCTTTCCATTTTATTTAAATCATTAAATAATGAGGTCATCGTTGCATCATCATGATGTCATAAATAATTTAATTTATTTAATGTCTAAAAATTAAAAAAAAATACTATGATTTATGAAATATTTTTATATTTATAATAGATTTTTATAGTCAAATATCTGATTTATATAACCCCATGTAAAAATTGTTTTAGTAAAACATTTCATGTTTGTCTCATTTTTACTTTAACATTAAATAAAAAGATATTAATGTCATTTTCCAACCAAAGTGGCTTCATGGGGTCCCCATGTTGACCCATGGGTTGTCTTGGTCGGCCATGACACATCCAATGAGGTTAGGACATGTTTCAAGTTCATTTCATATTATTAAAACATTATTTTTACCTTAAACTACACTAATTACCTCTAATCGCGATTAAAAACTTAATAAGTTACTATTCACCAAAAAAATTATTTTTATCCCATTGAACCAAATTTTACTTCTTAATAACAACCATTTATGTAAGATTTTTTAAATTAAAAACACAAAGATGGAAAAATTTCATTTAAATGGAAAAATTAGTTTTTATAAGTACCACTTAGTGGTTTCACTATTCATCAAAAATTGAAGTTTTTCAGAAAAATCCCAAAAAATCACCATAAGCTATATTTGATATTATGAATTCAAAAATGAAGTCTATTTTACAAAATTGAAAACATATAAGTCACATTAATTAATTTAATAATTAATTCTCGATGTCAGATCAAATAGCGTGTTTTTATGAAATAATAAGTATCAAAAGATTGACACTGGTTTAAGTCTGATTTCAAAGTGAAATTAATTCCAATGACCACTATTGGATGTAATGGTAAAAATATATTCTAATTTAACTTTAAAACAAATTAATAGGATAATCTAATCATATAAATAAATTAGATTAAAAAGAGGTTTTCAATTAAAATACAACATTTTACTCTATTCATTTAAAAAAAGTACTTTATCGGAAAGATTCCAGAAATTTACACAAAGTAAATTTTGATGTCCCAATTCTTAAGAAGAGTTTTATTTGGTCCAAAAGGATGTATAAGAGTGAAGAAAACTATATTTAATGATGGTTCTCCATCAAAAGGCGATAAGTGAACCTTTAGTGAAAACTAGGGCATATACATCTAAAATCGAACTATTTCTGTATTTTATGCCTTTATCTTTTATTGGATAAATGTAAAAACAATAAAAAACATATATAATCATATTTTAGTTATTTCTATCCATTCCCGCCAATACAACGGCTACATGTTAACTACCATTTAAAATAATATTATTTTATTATTAGAGTGCAACGTAAGATTCCCATGAAAATCGTTGTTGCGTGTTGGGTACGCCATCGAGCATAGCGTCCCTTTTAAAGTCATATTAATATTTTATTCACAAATATAGATAAATATGAAAATGTAATATTCTTTAATTACCTGGGGTGTTACATCCTTCCCCCCTTTTGGGAATTGCATCCTCACAATTTTAAAATTGCGCTTGGAAACATCCTTGAAAGTCCCACATCGGAACAAGAGTTGGTAAAACAATCACTTTAAAATAAATAAAGATAAGAACAGAGGTCACCCGAGTTAACCCATACTAGGACCCCATGTAGGAAAACATGGACATGGAGGAGAAAACATAGGGTCATGTTCTGATGGAGAGTGATAGAAAACATGTTTAGGAGAATGTTAACAATAAGAAAATCACAAACTTGTGATGTGTTAAACGGTGTTGGGTTCCCCAGTAGGAAAAGTTAATAAACAACATTTTCGTTTTAAGTTACTTTTTATTGAGGAATTTATTCATAAGGAAACATAATCACTTATCATGTTGACATTCAAAATTTACTAGATTCCTTAATCAAACTCATAATTTTTCCAAAAGAGGAGTATTTAGGTAGACTTGTTCGCATTAGGAGTACTATAATCAACTTCTAGAGAATCACCTAATCCACAAAAGAGAACAATATAAATCCCATGTCTTTAGGATTTAACCAAAACCAAAACTATAAAGGTTAGTACAAGGTCAGATAACCCAAAAAAGGATAACCCTTTATGAAAAGAAAATCTATTCTTAATCTCAAAATTTGTCCAACAAACCCCAAAGTTCAACGAGGACCATCTGATAAACAATTTGTCCATAAAATTATTCAAAGTAAACCAATAAAAGACTGAAACCCAAATATTTGAAGGATTTAGTCGCATTTTCTCCCAAGTTAAATCGTAACATTTATCTCCAAACAATATTAGTTGCTCCTAAAGTCTCGTATTTGGAAAGTAATTAACCTAATCACATATCTTCCATGATAGGTTAATCATTTTCAAAAATAACCCAAAATATACATACTCTTAATTTATAAAATCATCTAACTAAAAATAATCGGTCAAACTAACCAGGGACTTCACGTAGTCCAGTGGTAGGCGATAAATACCAGTCACACTTTGGTTGTGGGTTCGATTCCCGCAGCTTTGTCCGACGCGATGGGTTTTCACACGGTCTGCGTCTTGTCCTTTTTCCACAACTATATAATTCTTAAATCATTCCACAAAAAGAGATAAAATCATCAAAAATGATCATAACATATTTTAACCTCAAGTTTATCTCATGCCTTTCATTTTCCAGCATATCATATAATAACCCATAATTACCTCAAAAGTACGGATCATATAAACTCTAATTGTTACCTTTATAATTATTACCTGAACTTCCACATCGATTGGTCATCTCATAAATGATGCATTATAGAACATACCAAGGTTCATGTGGTTGATCATGACTCCTTGGTAGTTGGTTTAGAACAACCACGAGTTTCCTCATTGAATCCCCCATTTTATCTAGTATCTTAATCATAGAACCACCACAGTTTCTGTCAAACCTATTGTCTCTTTGGTACCTACTAGATCCATCCATTCACTAAAAACAGAAATGTCACTGTGAGTATATCAACAAAACCATCATGTACTAATGAGGAATGTAAACACTAAGATACACTTACTCATTCACTTTATCTAAAACTAGGACTCTTTCTGAAATCCTAACCATTATGGTAATGTCACTTATGCTTAAAGAATACCCTAACCTCTAAAGTTATCTAAACCGACCTTTGATACCAACTATAAGGCCCCAGCCTTAAACCTTACATAATCTTGAGTTATTACAAGATTACACATTGAGGATCTTTTCCAGTTTAGAGTTTTAGAGAATTAGATCATGAAACTTGCATTACATTCCACATTTAAACAAAGTGGTTACTTAAAAGACAGTATTCATTCTTCCCTTCAACGGAAACATATTGAAAATAAAACATGGATCCTTTCTTGACACATCCTTGACACTATCATCACATCATGTACCTTTCCCTTGACCTGTGAAAAACATTTCAAAAAAAATGTGGGATGAACATAAAAAGCTCAGTAAGGGTTATAAAAATATGGAAAGGAAACACGAGTTCATATATACATAATAATGAAATCATACTTTACCCATAAAACATAGGCACTTTAACATACCTCATCAAACCATGAATAAATCATAGAAATCATAATATATAAAGGTAACTGGAGGCATTCATAACATTCTTACGTAGGGAGTAACCCTCTTGGTCACGTTTGGAATACCCATCACAGTATATTCCCTAAATCTCTTCGAAGAAACCATAACGTTTCACTCCTTCGCGTTACCCAATGCATTGGAGAGCTATATCGGGCTCACCCGCACTTAGTTTATCATGGAACCACCTGTCTTCATAATAATTCCCAAGAACCTCAACATAATCGTATCACATAAAACATGCATGAAGGAAACATAATATTTCCACCATTCAATCACAAGATATCAATACAACACATTGATATAAAAACATTATGAAAACCATTTTCAATACCAAAATAAAAGAAAAGTAAAACATGATATTTATTTTTCTTTAAAAAAAAGAGGTATGGCTTGTAGAGGAAGCCGAAACTGAAATAATGGTCACGGCGGCGGAGAAGTCGTTGTCGCCGCATACGTACGACAAAAACATTACCTTTTGTCGTTTAGTAAATGCTTCATATAATAAAGATTCCTTTTGTATAAACGTAAAATTAAAAGGGGTTTATACACCATATAAAAGAATGTTGGGTATAAAACAAAATATGCCTCAATGAAAGGAGATTGAGACGAAGTCCAATACAAAGACGGTATCCTTGGATTAAGGATAAATCAGTTACATAACTGTGTGTGACAAAAGAATACATGAAATATAAGTGGGTATTAAGTGTAAAACAATCAGAGGACATTCACACATAATCATAGAATGACAAATTCAAGGTGTACAAGTTTATCCTAACAAATCAAAATTGGGTTAAGAAGTTCCCTTGCAATAATTAGAGTACCTAACGTCGTCACTTCAAAATTCAGAAAAAGAGTTGATGAGAGATAAAAAGGGTATCTCATCACTTGGAAATAAAATTCACATCAATAAGGATATAGAAGAACATATGCAAAAATAGTATTATGTGAATTAAAAGACATAACAAAATAAGTCTTTTAAAAAGAGGAGGGTGAAAGGTTCCCTTACGGACATGGGTATCTTTCGAAACATACGCCACGTGAAAGAAGGACAATACATCATTGATGTAAATACGCATAAATGAATGAATATTACACAATGAGTAAAATAATTGTCAGTACATACACCACTCAATGGAAATTGTGGGAAATGTAGCATAAATCTCACAGGTATAAAAGTGAGATGAAAAATCCGTTACGAAAACTCGGCAGCCTAACGGCGCCACATAAAACTTCCAAAAATGGATTGATGAGATCAAATAGGGTATCTCATCACATTAAAATAAAATGTACAGCATGAGGAATATAAATGAACATCCCCCATAATAACAAAGAAGATATTAAAAGAAGTGACATAAAGGGGGGTACTTAAAGGGAAAGAGAGAGGTTAGATCTCTTACGAAAACTCGGCAGCCTAACGGCGCCACTCAAAATATCCAAAATGGATTGATGAGATAGAATAGGGTCTCTCATCATATGAACATAAAAATTAAAGTAATATTAATATAAAAGAACATCCCAATAACATGAAATATGAGCTTAGAAGGAATGACATAAAAGAGTGTACTTAAAAAGAAAAAGAGGAGTAGGATCCCTTACCTCAAGTCCAACTTGTCTTGTTCGTTTCTTTATATTCCTGAATAATAAACTTTGGTCAATTAATAATTTCCTAAGTACCTTATTTAGAGATTATTATTCAGTTCATATCACATATTATAATGTTATAATAATTGTTTAATAATGTTATTTCATATCAGACGTTTTTGCCGATGTTTGGTACATGAGTCAAAAATGAACTTGTTTGAAAAAAGATTGCCCATGCAGTTATAAGTAAATAATTACTGGAATAGTATTAATGATTAAAATATCATATATATCCAGTAAATATTCATTTAATACTATTACATATCATTTCGAGATAAAAAACTAAAAGCACCGTTCATGGAGACGGTAGGCCGTACGTACGCATGAACGCTACTTTCATTTTTTGTCATATTAATGGAATTAAAACAAATTGTGAGAGATATATATATGTTATAATTCCAGAATGATATCCATATTTTTGATGTAATATATTACATATATATCCATTATGTATATGTACTTATAGTATTGAATAACATTTTGAGATAAGAAATGAAATGTAACGTTCATGGAGACGGTAAGCCGTACGTACGCATGAACGCTACTTCCATTTCAATTTCATATTTAATGGAATTAAAACATAATGATACATAATATTATTTTAATTCCAGTATGTTATCATATATAATATCATTAAATATATCCTTTATACATACAACATATGGTATTAACGAATCAAATCACTTTGAGGGGGCGGTAGTCCGCACTTCCTTAAATGAAGATATCGTGTTTACCCATAATGGAAACCATAAAGGTATGCCCAAAATGAAAAATACAGAAGCTTAAGGAAATCATAAAAATATTATATATCATATATAAATATAGTTTATTCTTAATGGCCACCTTTGAAGGTGTTAAAAGAATGTTGAACAATCATCGTTTCGGGAGGCCGAAATTTGCCATCCACAGAAACAGTATGTTCTTTAACCATTAGATGTAGGTGTGTGAAAGTGTAGCTCGAATACTTCTTATATAAACATCATAGTATATTTATTATACAGGATTTGTTACAAAAGAAATGAATAAAAAGATTTTTGGGGGTTGGAGCAGCAAAATAAAACAAAAGTACTCAAGTGAAGACATTACCTTAAAATCGGGTAACTCCCTTTGGTTTGAGCTCAAAGGCTTCCTTGGGAAGACTTATTCCCAAAGTGAGGCTTCAAGGAGTAATAGAGGGAAGTGGAGAGACAAAATTTGCAGAGGTTGGCCGAGCCAAAGGCTTTGGGAGTGTGGGTAAGGAGGTAGGGGTGGGGGCCTTTTATAAGAGGAGAGGAGGGGCACTCTTGTAAAGTTACAAAATTTTACTTTATTATCAAAAGAGTTTCGGATTTTAAAGGTCCCACATTGATGTATTTCGAGGATAAAGTGATAAGGGTTCGCAATCCACTCATCCAATAGGATTGGGACATGTGTAGGTCTTAGATATTACATTACCTTTCCATTTTATTTAAATCGTAAAATAATGATGTCATCACTGCATCATCATGATGTCATAAATAATTTAATTTATTTAATGTCTAAAAATTATAAAAAAAATACTATGATTTATGAAATATTTTTATCTTTCCAATGAATATTTATAGTCAAATATTTTATTTTTATAACCCCATGTAAAAATTGTTTTAGTAAAACATTTCCTGTTTGTCTCATTTTTACTTTTACTTTAAATAAAAAGATATTAATGTCATTTTCCAACCAAAGTGGCTTCATGGGGTCCCCAACTTGACCCATGGGTTGTCTTGGTCGGCCATGACACATAAAATGAGGTTAGGACGTGTTTCAAGTTCATTTCATATTATTAAAACATTATTATTACCTTAAACTACACTAATTACCTCTAATCGCGATTAAAAACATAATAAGTTACTATTCACCAAAAAATTATCTTTATCCCATTGAACCACATTTTACTTCTTAATGACAACCAAGTATTTCGGATTTTTGAAATCCAAAACACAAATATGGCAAAATTTCATTTAAACGGAAAAATCAGTTTTTATAAGTACCACTTAGTGGTTTCACTATTCATCAAAAATTGAAGTTTTTCAGAAAAATCCCAAAAATTCACAATAAGCTATATTTTATATTCCGAATTCAAAAATGAAATCTATTTTACAAAATTAAAAACATATAAGTCACATTAATTAATTTAATAATTAATTCCCGCTGTCAGATCAAATAGCGTGTTTTTATGAAACAATAAGTATCAAAAGATTGACACTGGTTTAAGTCTGATTTCAAAGTGAAATTAATTCCAATGACCACTATTGGATTTAATGGTAAAAATATATTCTAATTTCACATTAAAACCAATTCAAAAGATAATCTAATCATATAAATAAATTAGATCAAAAAGAGGTTTTGAATTAAAATACAACATTTTACATTATTTATTTAAAAAAAGAACTTTATCAGAAAGATACCAAAAATTTACACAAAGTAAATTTTGATGTCCCAATTCTTTAGAAGAGTTTTATTTGGTCTAAAAGGATGTATAAGAGTGAACAAAACTATATTTAATGATTGTTCTCAATCAAAAGGCGATAAGTGAACCTTTAGTAAAAACTAGGGCATATACGCCTAAAATCAAACTATTTCCATATTTTATGCCTTTATCTTTTATTGGATAAATTTAAAAACATTAAAAAACATATATAATCATATTTTAGTTATTTCTATCTATTTCCGCCAATACAACGGCTACATGTTAACTACCATTTAAAAAAATATTATTTTTATTATTAGAGTGCAATATAAGATTCCCACGAAACGCGTTGTTGCGTGTTGGGTACGCCATCGAGCATAGCGTCCCCTTTAAAGTCATATTAATATTTTATTCACAAATATGGATAAATATGAAAATGTCATATTCTTTATTTACGTGGGGTGTTACAATTATTAAACTGCCACTAGGAAAATTCCTTATAAACAATGTATGGGATATTTATTAAAATAAGATAAGTAATAACATTCCATGGTATTCAAATTAATATTTTTTTATATTTAATATTTAATTAATACAATTTAAATGACTAATAAATATTAAAAACATAAATTTAAAACACCCAAACCTCAAAGGATCATTAACTAAGATACATGGCATGGGAAAACCTACCTTTAATTGAGTTCAAGTGGTTGAAAATATTTTTCCAATAATATTAAATACTAAAATAGTTACAGGAATAACTCACCAATAATTGGATTCACAAAAACAAGAAAATTTATATCAAACCCAACACCCTTAGTGTTTTTAGATGATAATAGTTTTAGGGGAAGGGATAATGAAAGGAGTTAAGAAAAAGAGGGTGGTGGAGAGCATACCTAATAAAATTGTCCCCTAAATCATGATGATCACATTGAAAATCACTATGAATTGTTGATATTCATGATAGAGAGGTCCATCTAGGAGGGTTATTTGCTTAGTGGCCTCAGAAAAAAGTAGGGAGAGGTGGAAGCAGAGGTGTGTATGTGAAAGGGGAGTGTCTTGGTTTAAATACCCTGACCCCAAAATCCTGTAGTCTATGCTAAATTTGTAACATTTGAGTGATTATAAGGAATTTCTTCCCAAAGGACCGAATAGTTTAGTGTATTTTTAAAATCATATACAACCATTTATATTATACTACATCATGAAATGAAATAAAACATATCAATTCCACTGGAAACAATCAAAACCCTTTAGAACATAACCGAATATAATTTATAATATACATCATCACATCCTAGGGGAAAATAAAACATATGAAATGGGTGATCAAAAATGATCAATAAGGGTAAATAATACAGTGGAACCTATCATAAACATATAAAATAAGTTAATGTTAATAATTAAAACACAATCTATTAAAATATAATATTAAGAATAACATTGAAGGAATAATATCTGACTAAATAATGCCATAAGAATTTTCACAAGAAAATAATCCCAATCCATTGATGTTATACTCAATCTACTAATAACATGGATTACCTATTACTAATATCGAAATGTTGCAATCAAAAATTCTGGACATCTGAAATAAACCATCAGGGCCACGGTCCATCCATCTTAAAATGCGAATGGCCCCACATAAATCATTATGTAAATGTAAATGGGCAATGCCTCGGACAAGTCCATATCTGTTTTGTCTCATAAGAAAAATTGAGGAATCAAGGGGCCAGTTTTGACCCCACCGATGACATACTAATTCCAATTAATTAATTATATGAATTTGGTGAAACATAAAAAACATGTAAATAACGTTCCCAAATCAGTAAACCCAATCACCTGCCATTCTGGGTAATATGGTGAATTGTATCAATAGATAACATCCACATTGAAACTGATCATTATCAATTTAATAAAATATGGTAGATTATATCATAAATTATAAACCCTAATTAATCATACGATTCAATATATCATGTTGTAATGCATAAAAATACCCGAATAAAATCATCATGGAATCTTTGAGATAAATACCCATTTTTATATGGGAAAGAGTATTTCTTTTGTAAAATCGTATTTATAAAAGAAAAACTGAAAAAATACTTTTCCATTATAAAATGATTCATTTTATAAAAATATTTGGATCGTAAAATATATAATTATAATGGTTTTTTGATAATATCTTAGTGATTGGGAAGATCCCTTAAAACAAGCTTGTATATCGAGAATAATTTAGAATGAATCATTATAAAATAATTTAATTCCACTCAAATTACGATGAAATGACCAAGACAATTCATTTTTGAAAATATGAATAAAATTTAGATAAAATTTACAAAAAGAATAATAATTACAGTGGGGTAAAGAGAGAGAGACAACATAACCCAAATGAAAAATGGATGTTCAGGGAGAATCATGTAAATTTTTCCAAAAAGTGTTATTCACTTGTAAAAATTGTGTTGAGTAAAAAAAAATTAATAAATAATAATTTATTTCAGAACTTATTAAACATTTAGTAAAATTATTATAATTTTATTAATTAAATTTATGGCCATTTTATTAGTAATAAATTTTAATTTTGTCTTTCTGGAGTGTTTTTTTCTTGGCATTCATGATTGATTCACCTGCATTAATGTACGAATGATTGTGTAAAATGGGAATATTTGACCATAATTGAAATTAATTGTTATTATTGAAATTTAATATTATTAAATGGACTTATATATCATTTATATTTCATATATAAGGATATTTAATTAGATAAATTATTAATGATAATCATATAGATTATTTTGGCATTTTTCGATCATCATGAACGATTTTTGATGTATAAATCAATATAATGTATATATACTTGTAACCAAACATTAAATAATATATAATATATATAATCAAATATATTTTAACAAATATAATGGTTTTATAACCATCATTGGGGGAAGTAATTGAACAATGATGTCTCATCATCCATGATGGTGGTAAATCGGCCCATCACGGACAATGTTTTCATTTTAGGAATAATAAGGTGAAGGAGAAGGGGTTTTATAATGGATATTTTATTAAAATAAAAAAAATTCTAGTATATATAATATACTGGGTTTATCATTATTTTTTGTGTATGGTTGTTAATGAAGGAATAGAAAATAATTTAATTAAAATAAATTACAAGTGAATGAAAACTGATTTGCCTCTTGAATTCTTCTCCATGAGAACCCTCTTATAGAATACTGAGATGGTTTTATGGGTGATAAAATTATGGAATGAATTTGGTTGAGAGGTTTTTAAGAGTTATTTGGTATAAATTTTACAAGCCTCATGGCTTTAGAGGTGTGAGGATAATTGGGGATGTGGGGTGGTATTTATGTATGAGGAGTGGGGTGTTTTCTCATTATTTTATACATTAATTTGTTATTTTCTATAAATACTATAAATATATGTATAATTAAAACTACATATATTAGGATAATTATTAATAGAAATAGATTATTTTGATTACATCATGAATTATGTTTCTAATTAATTTATTTTGATTATCAAATAAATACTATAAATTATAGTATTTCGCTATTCAGAAAATATACAATTAATTTTATTAAATTCCCAAAAATTCACTATAAATTTGTTTGACATAAATTATTCTAAAAATAAATCTATTCTAAGAAAATAATTTTCTTAATATGAGAAATTTATTTTTGAACAAAAATTATCATTTACATTTCAAATATAAATTTTAATATTATAAATATTTTTATGTCACATAGGAAAACATATTATGTTATAAAAAAATTATATTATAATAAAAGGACAACGTATATTAATTTATAAATCTATTTGGTGAAAATAATTTAATATAAAATTATTATATTATATTTAAAACTGTAAATAAACATTTATTTTTTTAAACAAATATAAACACATAATTTATAATTTTTAAAACATTTATTTACTAATTCCATGATATACATATAACTTATTTTCATTTATAGGATAACTAAATTTAATTTATACTTTAAACGATAATATTACTATTCTATTGGTTAAATTATTATTCGGATTTGTCACTTTACTATTCCAATGGTCCTTTTTAATAGTATAATTTTTATTAAAACTCGATGTTATGTGAATCATAAACTATCAAAGATATTATATTTTTAAACATGAGTAACATAATATGAGAAGGTTTTACATTCTCTCCTCTTTCAAACAAAATTTTCCACAAATTTATTGAATATAACTTCATAAAAATGTTTTGATGTTTCTTCATTCTGAATTCCTCTATCTCCCACATCTCCTATCATATTTAAGGATTTTTCCAATGTACATATACCATTTGAATTGTCTAATTACTCAACACATTTTCATTAGTGTCATGTATTTCAATTTTCACTTTAACGTAAGATAAATCATATTCCAATTACATTCCTTCAAAAGTAAAGACATGGGTTGGGATTGGAATGTATATCCCTAACAAAGAGATGTGGACCACATTATGTACTTTTGAAATATTAGGTGGAATCACAAAACTATAATCCAAAGATCCAATTTACTATAGGATATCAAAATTTCAAATATACATATGGATTAGTTCTCATTTCATTCCAAATCTTATAGAAACATTCCTTAATGATACCTTCATAATACAAGATCCCCAAACAAAAACTCTAAATCCTTCTTCTAGTAATAGGAATTTCTCTTTCACCATCATTGAGTTACTTAGATATAGGTTTGGTGAGGTTTTACCTTCATTTTTCTTTACACCATAAGTTCTAGTCCAACAAGCTTCATTTCAAAAACAACATTCCATCAAGTTGTAGTAAGGTATATATTTCAAAATAATTCATTATATGGTTCCCTTTGAATACATGAATAAAATATTTTCATTTATAAATATTCTACTAAAGTCAAATAATGATCCCACATACACTAATTATAAGGTGAGATGGACCTCAACATGTATTTCAAATTTTGAATAGTTATTTCAGACTATATATTAGTTCGAGGGTAATATGGTGTTCTCAAATAATGTTATGTGTCTAAATATTTATAATTACTTTTAAAATATTTTGATATGAATCCCAGGTCATGATTATACACAATTGAAAGAGGGAAACATTAATTTTTACAACATAATTAAAATTCTGTTGTGCAAGTTTATCGAGTAGAAAAATCATCCTAATAGTGAGGAGGCCTATATATTTGGTAATTTCATTAATAATTAAACCAATATAATCATTTATTATTGGAATATTTCATAAAACAGTAAAAAATTAAATTATAATGTCATCCAATTCAATTATATGAATATGAAGAGGATGCATGACACCTCTAAGATGTTTTCTTCCAGCCTTCTCCTATTGAAATAAAAAGTATCTTGATACATAATTAGTAATTTCCCTCTTTGTATTGTCCCAACTGAAATGTTCCTTCAAATATCTAAATATCCATGTGATACAAGGTTTTATATAGAAATTTAAGCTCTGTGAATCATCCAAAAACTCCCTTATTTAGATCATGTAGAGAGGGTACATAAATCCACTTGCCAATTTTCAAAATTCCATCATTATATATAATTAAATCTCTTTTACCATCATTCAAAACATTAGTTTTATTTTTAAAATTTTCATTTTGAGACTAAGAATCATTAACCTTTCTAATATTGATGGTTTAGTAAACATTTTTAAAGATAAAGATGATATAACTCTCCTAGTAATTTCTGTATCCATCTTTACTAAATCAATGTACTCAGGATCCTTGTCAATCCTCATTTTGATCCGAACCCCACAATAATACCTTCTCAAAAAAAATCTACCTAATTTTTCTTCCCTGGGTTGTAGTGTATCAAACATTCAGTATCCTTGAGTACCTCTATCAATACCCCTTACCTCATGTTGAGTTCATTCTATGGGATAATAAATTTTAAACTATCGTGATCTATATATAACTCACTTCATTCACCATAGATATAGTGTCTCCATATTTTCTGAGAAATTATTACAATTTATAACTCATGATCAGGAGTTAGATTGAAATGTTAATTAATTTTTATCCACCTTTATACATATGAAATAAAAATATCATTCTTCATAAGGACAGAGACACGTTCTATTATTATGGACCACTATAAAAAGCAAATCCTCCAAATCTTGATGGTAGAGTTAATATCAGTTTATTAATTAGTTTCCTTTTCAATTCTTTAAAAAAGTAATCATATTCCATTGTTCATATAAAATGAATGAACCTCCTATAATAACCTTCTAATCCAAAAAATTCACATGCTTCATTTATCATCATTGGTGTATGCTATTTCTGAACTCCCATTTTCATCATACAATTAATTGATATTCCATCATTAAATAAAATATATCTTGGAAATAAAAAAATTGAATTCAAAAATTAAATTTTTATTAAAATCTTATATAACTCTTTCCTTTTATGATTTTTTAAAAATATCCTCAATTAGTTCTCATGGACCTTTTATCTTTTTTTATTATACAATGATTTCATCATTAAGTACCATGAAAAATCCATCGATATATTCTTTTATCAGTCTACTAATTAGCTCCATAAACATAGATGGAACATTACTTTTTCCAAATGTAATTACAATAAACCCATAATTCCCATACCTAGTTCAAATTTCTATCTTTGAAATATCTACCCTTTTTACATGTAATGGATGTTATCTAGAATGAAGGTCAATCATTGTAAATATTCAACTCGGTGAATTAGATAATATAAATCATTATTTTAAGTTAGTGGATTCTATTTCATTATTGTAATATAATTTCTTTATATATAGTCAATTCATTGACAAATTGATATATCCAACTTCTTGAAAAATATTAGCGTCTCCCCATGGATAAACAATTGGGAGAATAAATACATTCTTAATACACTCATCTAGTTGTTTCTTCCACTCCAATAATTCCACAATATCTCTTTTATATAAATTCATTGATGATGTCCTTGCATTAAGGATTAAATCGATAGAAAACTCAATTTCCAACACATGAGGATGTCTAGATAAATACACTAGAAATATAACAGTGTATTATTTCACTATAGGTAAAACCTCAATTTTATGATTTCTTTCCTATTCCATATTTTTTTCTATTCCTCCCCAATAATTTTATTTTGTAGAGAAACTTATGTTGGGTCTAAATAAGAATAATAAGACGAGGTTTATGCCCCAATGAGAAGTGATTATACATTTTACTCACCAATTGTCACTTCCAGCTTCTTCTAAGTGATTTTAGCATCACATATTGAAGTCCTCTCAATAATAAAGATTATATCAATATCAAAAATTGTTCTGTTGATATGGTTTGTACCTAATTCTCATTTATGTAGAAAGAGGGGGACTAACAAAAAAATCATTGTTGCAAAGATTATTCCACTATTAGTTTCTACTGATATCTCCATTATTAAATAAAAATTGAAATGTATTATTTCTTTGTAAAAATATTATGTTACAAAATAATTTCATGATCCTGAACCAAGAATACAACTCCCCGACCCTAAAATACTGGTGATAGTGAATTATTTTAATTATTGAAATGATTAAAAGGAATCATGTCCTGAAGGACTGATCTATATAGCATTAGTAGAAATTATATATACAAACATAAAACATGAAATGAAAAACAACATATTATCCTCCTTGAATGACCTTATATCCCTTAGACTATCACTACATGTCAATCATAATATACTTCATAAAATACTAGGAAAAAATGAACCATAAGAAAGGGGTGAGTACAAATACATAGTAAGGATTAATAATATAGTAGAACCTATAACAAATAATATTATCTTTTAAAGAAAGGTATAAATCTAAAACAGAATCCTTTTAAACAGAAAATTCTCCATAATATGGCACGTATAAATCAAATAATGCAATTTAAATTTTTACATGGAAATTATACTAGTCGAATAATCACATGAAATACCAATAATTGTAACGTCCCGAGTCTGGAGCCCCTCCACTGGTGCCCCATACCCGGTTCGCCACATGTCCTCAAGCGCGTTTCCCTGAATGCTAGAGGCAGCCAACTAGCAGCGAGGGCCTTGGTGAGTCGGTTGGGAAACTATGCCCTCATTCGGTAAGGTATACAAGGTAAGAAAACAACAATAAACAGCGAAAGCAGTAAACGACATTCTTACCAAAAGAATCCAAAAAACGGAAGCAATGTAGATATATAACTATGATGAAAATGACGCAGCAGCTACAAGTATCTAAGGAAAACAGCAAACACAACAACGTGCTGAAATACAACTGAAACCAAGTGCAAAAAAAACAAAATAATCTCCTCAGCATCGCGAGCCACGGCTCGGTCCCATGCTCCCCAGCTCCTGATGCATTCAAGATCCTGAAGTAGAAGGGAGCTTTCCCTTATCTATACCTGCAGCAACATAGTATGCTTGGGCCCAAAAGCATGGCCCAATCATGGTGTGAGATACAATCCCAGTAGGAAATCAACCAAAGATTTGTTCCTAATAGTCAATGAATACATGGAAGTAAATAAACAAGAAGTAGTAAACAGGAAAACAGAAGCAACTACAATCCACAGTTCTAACAAGTAAAGCAGACAAGTAAGCAGTCAAAAACAAGAAGAAAACAGGTAAACCAATGGGTAGCTCTCTTAGTCTAACCCCTATGGTTCATCTTCTAAACACTAGAAACCCTCTGGGAGGCACACACAGTCTCACCCCTCTGGTTCAGCTACGTAAATTAAGCAGACTCTCTGGGGAAACACTCACCCTCAATTCCCCGTATAGTCTCATATCGTGCTAAAGGCTCTCTGGGGAAGCACTCAACGTCAATTCCCCCTGTGGCCCACATTGTGGATCTACAGACTCTCTGGTGAAGCACTCGATGTAAATTACCCCTATAGTCTCGCATTGTAATTAAAAGACACTCTGGATAAGCCCTTCCATCAATTCTCCCTTTGGTCTGCTACTCTAGGTTCTCACAGTCCTGAGTATAACTAAACATGCTCAACGCATGTGTATCATACAAATAAACCTCAAGAACTACTTGGCTAACAACTATGGTTCAACAGCAAAAATAAAACAACAATTCCACTATACTAAAACTAGGCATGGAAACTGGAAAAACGTCAAACAGGCAGAACAAGCATGGAAAACCAATCTGAGCAAAAATAATTACTCTAATCACAAGCAATAACCTCTACTAAAGAAATCAATCAAAGCAGGTAACTAACAAGGGAATATTAGGAAACATGAAATAACTAGTTCAAGGGTATTGGTGGAAATTGCACAAAATATTCACCAACTTTCTACAGAAAGGCACAAAACACCTACCTCGATACTAGGAGATCGATATACATGAACCTCGATGACAGATTCCCCTTAGAATGACGTAGATCTGAGAGAATGCACAGTACTTTCATCCCATGATAACTTGGAAACGAGGAGGAATCAAGAAACAAGACTCAAGAAGAAGGAATAACTCACCGTGGTGATTCCAATGCAACTGACCAAGCTCGAATCGGAGAATAAACGGTGAGGCGGGAGTTCTTCGAATATTCGGTCGTACAGGTCGCTTCGGACGGACAAAAAATAATGAAGAAGATGATTTTGGGGGTTAGATGAGACCCCGGTCCGTTTCATGAAAAAAATAAAGTACACGACATGTACTTCTTGAGTAAACAGCGTGTACTTCAATTTTTCCGTACTCCAAAATAACCGGCCTCCACCTCATCCTTACACACCATGTGTGTGGCCTGGACACGGCCAGCACACGGCTTCGAGCTGGGGAAAGAGTACACGGTGTGTACTCAGAATGTACACGGCATGTACTTCTGAAATTTCCAGAAAATTCATTTTTTCACAAAAACTCCAGATCAGGGAAAAACATACCTTAAAAGAGAACTGGGTTCTTACAAACTTTACCGCTTAAAGAAATTCTTCCCTGAATTTACCTAACGAGACGAAGAAGGAGAAACCCCGAACAGCTCCGGCCACTGCAAACGTACATCGGTCTCCCTCTCCCAGGCCTTGTTCTGTACTCACCCGTGCTGCCATAACACACGTACCAGAGGAACAGACCTCCCACGGAGAACCTTCGTACTATGATCGAAAATCCGGATATGATGCTCCTCGAACAATGCATCCACTTCAAACTCGACTTCCTCGGGCTGGAAGGCATGAGATGGTTCTGAAAAGTAACGTCGGAGCTAAGAGACGTGGAAGATGTCATGCATGGCCCGATACCTCTGAGGTAGCTGCAACTGATAGGCGACCAGACACACTCTTTCCATGACCTCAAACGGCCCGACGTACCACGGTGAAAGCTTACCATGTCCCCGGATCCTTTTGTGTCCCAACCTAGGTGTGACACGTAGGAAAACCCGATCACCAACCTCGAACTCCAGATTTCATCTCCGCTGATCAGCATAAGACTTCTGCTGAGACTATGATGTAGCCTTCCACTTCCGAATCAGCTCTATCTTCTATGAAGTCTCCTGTACTAGACGAGGTCCCAACAAAGTTTCCTCTCCTTCCTCTAGCCATCATATGGGTGATCGGCATGGCCTACCGTACAAAGCCTCATATAGTGCCATCTGAAAGGTTGCCTGGAAACTATTGTTGTAGGTGAATTCTAGCAGAGGGATATGCTTCTCCCAAGAACCGCCGAAGTCAAGGATGCAAGCTCAGAGCATATCCTAAAGCACCTGGATCGTACGCTCGGACTGGCCATCAGTCTGGGGATGGTATATTGTACTCAAAAGTACATGTGTACCCAAGGCCTTCTGAAGTCCCTGCCAGAACCGAGAGGTAAAGCGTGCATCTCTGTCTGAAATAATAGAGAATAGAACTCCATGAAGATGCACAATCGCTCTGATGTAAAGTCGTCCCAGATCAGTGACAATGATGGTCTCCTTGATCGGTAAGAAGTGAGCAACCTTCATAAATCTGTCGACGACAACCCGGACAACATCGTTTCCCGGAGGTGATCTCGGAAACCCGTTCACGAAGTCCATCGCAACATCGTTCCACTTCCACTCCGGAATGGGTAACTGTTGTAAAAGGCCAAATGGTCGCTGATGCTCTGCTTTCACCTGATGACACGTTAAACATCTCAAGACAAAACCAGCAACATCCTTCTTCATACCTGGCCACCAGTATTGGCGATGAATGTCCCGATACATCTTGGTGATGCCAGGATGAACTGCCTAAACAGAGGAATGGAAATCCCGCATCAGCTCCACACATATGTCTACTGGAACCCATACACATCCTTGGAAATGCAATATCTCATCCTCACCCACTGTCCATCTAGGAATAGGGTCCTCTCCTAACACACTCTCCCACATGACTAAGTCTTCTGAGTCTGATAGCTGCCTCATCCGTACCCGATCAAGTAGCGTAGAAGTAACTGGTACAGAAGATATAAAATTTTGTCCCCATCTGTCGTGGACCTCCAGATGCATCTCAGAGAATAGAGTCATCAGTTTCAACTCACTACTGGCCTCCTGAACTGCTTGAATCATAGTTCCCCTACTCAATGCGTCTGCCACGGCGTTTCCCTTTCCCAGCGTATAGGCGAGCTCGAAATAGAAAGACTGTAGATACTCAACCCACCTACGCTGCCTCAGATTCAAATCACGCTGATTGAAGATATACTTGAGACTCTTATGGTCAGTGAAGACCAAAAAGTGCTCTCCTAGAAGATAGTGTCTCCAACAGCGCAAGGAATGAACAACATCTGCCCACTCTAGGTCGTGCGTAGGGTAGTTATTCTCATGTAGCATCAACTACCGAGACATGTACGCAAGGACTCCATCTCCCTGAATAAGAACAGATCCTAGCCAGACACCTGAAGAATCACAGTAAATAGTGTAGCTCTTGCCTGGATCTGGCAAGACTAGTATCGGTGCTGACTCCAACCTCCCGTTCAGCTCCTGAAAGGCTGACTCACAAGAATCCGACTACAAGAACTTCTCCCCCTTCTTGGTCAGACCTTTCAAAGGTTCTTCTAGATGAGAAAAGTCATCAATAAAGCATATGTAGTATCCCTCCAGCCCTAGGAAGCTCTGTACCTCAAAAACGTTCTTCGTATGCTCCCAAGAAACTAAAACTCTCACTTTCTCTGGGTCCACAAAAACTCTTGCCTCGTAAATGATGTGACCCATGAAGTGAATCTGATCCATCCAAAAGTGGAACATTGAGTGTTTATCATAAATCTGATGCTCTCTCTGTGTACTCAGAATGATATCAAGATGTGTGGCATGGTCATGTCGAGTGTGATAGTACACCAATATATCATCCACGAATACCATGACGAAAGAGTCCAAGTAAAGATGGAACACTTGGTTTATCAGTGCCATGAAAACTGTAGGTGCGTTCGTGAGTCCAAAAGGCATGACTGTATACTCGTATAGACCGTACCTGTTCCTAAAGGCTGTCAGAGGCATATCTGATGGTCTAACGTGCAAATGATGATAACCAGACCTAAATTCGATCTAAGATAACAATCGGGCTCCTCGAAGTTGATAAAAGAGGTCATCAATCCGCAGAAAGGGATATCGGCTCTTGACCGTCAACTGGTTCAGCTTCCGATAATCCTCACAAAGCCGAGGGGTACTATCTGCCTTCTTAGCAAACAGAACTAGCGAACCCCAAGGAGAAGTATTAGTTCAGATGAAACCCTTAGCTTGTAGCTCCTCTAACTGCCTCTTGAGCTCCTGAAACACAGGTGTGGCCATCCTATATGGAGTAATGGACATCGGTGCCGCTCCTAGCACGAGCTCAATAGAGTAGTATACCTCACACTCCGGAGGAAAACCCGAAAAGTCCTCTGGAAAGACATCCCTGAAACGATCCACCACAGGAGGAAAGCCTAATTGTGGAGTCCCATGATCATCCAGATAAAGACTAGAAATCTTGGCCCTCACCCCTCCAAGCCCAAGATTCTCATGTCCCGCCCAGCTCGCCAGAACGTCCCATTCGCCTCTATGAAGGAAAGATTCACCCTCTGCTAAAATGAATCTGACTATGAGGCGATAGTAGTCGACAACTGCCCGGAAGTTAATCAACCAGTCCATGTTAAGGATGACATCAAAGTCGGTCATCTCTAGGACACATATATCCCATAAGAAGCAATACCCTGCAATCTCGATGGGGAACTCTCTACACTGGCGTACACTAGATGTCCCCATTACCAAAGGTGTTTCTAGTGTCAACGAGTCAGTAGAAGAAAAGACGAATAGTCCATGGCTCTCCACAACAACAACAGAGATAAAGCTATGCGTAGCAAGAGTATCGAATAGGGATGAAGATAAAATTGAGGCTACTAAAATCGTACCTCGAACAGTAGAAGGGTCGGGATCCTGCTCCTGATAAGTCTATTCCACGGTGAAGGACTGGCCTGTACCGCGGTCCAGCGCCATGGCTGACCACTCTGAGCTGAACCGCCCTGCTGCTGCTGAGGAACTGGTGGCTGACTGCCACGACCTCGACCTCCACCTCTTCCTGAACGGCCGGAAGAACTCCAGTTCCCTTACTAGTGAGAAACTGGTAGTGCTGCTTCTAAACGAGGAGTCATGGAAGAACCCTAGTCACTAGCCCCTGCTGATAAAACCTGGTAGAACCGCTGAAGGTGACCCATCTAGCCACAAGATCGGCACTCTACTTGGTCCCTCTGGCATTGCGGCCTCATGTGCCATGTCCGGACACATTGATAGCAAGTCACCTGGCTACCTAATGAGGCGTCTTGCTTCCTCGAATCACCGCATGTTGGCTCCCTATGACTCTTCGTGTTGTCCTCTGAAGGAAAGAAAGCTCTGGAAGTAGAACCGCCCTAGCTTGCAGCTCCAGAGTCTCTCAGATTGCGCTCTGCAATCAGTGTCTGGTTGACGATGGAATTAATGGAATTCATCCAGAAGATGTTCACCTGTGAGCGAATCTCCCGCCCGAGTCGATCCTCAAACTTCCTCGCCAAGAAAACCCCACTCCCATCCCGAAGGGGTGTAAAACACGGAAGCTCAGTGAAATGAGAGGAATAATCCATGACAGATAGATTACCCTGCTCTAAGCTCATGAACTTCTGGGCTCGATTGGCCTTCAGGGTCTCCGGGTAGAAGTAGTCGTAGAACACGCGCTGGAACTCCTCTCAAGTCATAGCCTGCTGTTGAACCGCCTGTGAGATCACATCCCACCACCTCCTGGAGGAGTCTCAGAGCATGTAGGTGGAGAGCTTTGCCCGCCTCTCTTGAGGCGTCTCCAGATGCTCGAAGATAGTCAGGATGGCTTCCATCCATAACTCTGCAGCCTAAGTTCCTCCCTCCCCCGAGAACGTGGGAGGATTCTACTGCTAGAAAACCCGCGTCATGTCTTCCACAAACGAGGCTGGAGGCGGTTCTCCTTCGAAGGCATGGATCGTCCTCATGAAACATTCCCATAACTGCACATCAGCGCCTACAACTGGTACAACCACCGGTGCGAAGGATGGCTCGGTTGGGGGATCGATATGAAGTCCTTGATCAGCCATGTCGGGTGTCTGATCGCTGCCTGACAACAGACATACGACCGGAGGACGTCTCAGAGGCATAGCTATGAAAGATCAAAAGAACACCTTAGCTCAGTAAAACAAGGACAGAGAACACAAAGTATAAAACGGGAACAGGGGAAGAAAAACACACAAGTTTTCAAAACACAACTACACGGCGTGTATAAAACTACACGGGGTGTCTTCTTAAACCAATGACATGGGTGTGTACTCTCACCCTAAAAGCCATGTACACTTCAAACTACACGGCGTGTTGGCCACCCCACACGGTGTGTACTTGAAACTATTCCCCTGCCCTAGTCTCCTTACACATCTAATCCACACGGTCCAACTCAACCCTAGACTACATGGCGTGTTCGAAATAGACACTGCGTGCACTAGACAAGGCTTCGGCGGTCTGTGTTGTTGAGTACACGGCTGTCTACATGGATGGATCTTACAGGGCGTGCTCCGAACAAACACGGCGTGTAATGGCGAAGGTGACACCGTCCCATGTTGTCCGTGACATGGCCGGGTACCTGGAAAAGACGACACGGCGTGTTCCTAACAAACACAGTGTGTGGAAAAGAAGGTCACGCTGGCCCGTGTTGGTCGTGACACGGCTGTGTACCTGGACAGGACTACACGGCATGTTCCTTATGGACACGACGTGTTCTACCTGAGCTTTCCCGTCCAGTGTTGTTAGTGACACGACCGGGTACATGGCTCTGAACTCACACGACATGTACCAATGGTACACGACGTGTTCCCGAAGTTACACCCACGACACCATGATCTTCTCACGCGGTCAGTGATATGACCTGAAAACTACATGGCGTGTATCTAAAAAGTGAACGCCGTGTATTCTGGGTTTTTCTGGGCAGTAGCTCAGAAACTCCATAGAATTCCAAAAACACTAAAAACAAGGGAAAAGATACGAAATTCCGATCCGGGAGGGCCCATAACTCCTCAAGAACCACAATTTGGAATTCATTTTAAGCAAGGAAAAAAACAACAGCTTTCTAACACAATAGTAGATAATCTATCAAGCATCTATCACAATAGCATGCATAATCTACACTGAGCCTACCACAACAGCATGCAATTGCTAATGCACCCTAATGGCATGGAAAAATGCATGACATGTGATTTCTATAAGTGCCTAAATGATGCATGAGATGGAATACCCTCATCTCATTGGGTTGTGTCAAAAAACAGACCCGAAATATAAAAACAATAATAGCACAAGCCATGTGAATCACTCTAGGTGAAATCATACCAACCATAAAATCTCAAAACTAGAAAACTGCAATTAACGAGGTAGTATGGCTTTTCCCTGTACACGGGTTAGCTACTCATGGGAACAACTTAATACCAAGTACCAAATCCGTCCTATCCCTGGGTAGATTATCCATATAGAAAGGCAAGAGAAAAGAACTCCTCTTATACCACTTTGTAACGTCCCGTGTCCGGAGCCCCTCCACTGGTGCCCCGTACCCGGTTCGCCACATGACCTTAAGTGCATTTCCCCGAACGCCAGAGGATGCCAACTAGTAGTGATGGCCTTGGTGAGTCGGTGGGGAAACTATGCCATCATTTGGTAAGGTATACAAGGTATGAAAACAAAAATAAACAGCGGAAGCAGTAAATGACATGCATAACAACAGAAACCAAACAATGGAAGCAATGTAGATATATAAATATTATGAAAATGATACAGCGGGTACAAGTATCTAAGGAAAACAGAAAACACAACAATGTGATGAAATACAATAGAAACCAAGTGCAAAAGAAAAAAAATAATCACCTCAGCATCGCGAGCCACGGCTCGATCCCATGCTCCCCAGCTCCTGATGCAGTCATTATCCTGAAGTAGAAGGGCGCATGCCCTTACTTATACCTGAAGCAACATAGTCTGCTTGGGCCCAAAAGCATGGACCAAACAGGGTGTGATATACAATCCCAGTAGGAAATCACCGAAATATTTGTGTCTAACAGTCAATGAATACATGGAAGTAAATAAACAAGAAGCAGTAAACAAGAAATCACAAGCAGCTACAATCGATAGTTCTAACAAGTAAAGCACACAATTAAGCAGTCAACAACAAGAAGAAAACAGGTAACCCTCTAGGTAGCTCTCTCATTCTAAACCCTATGGTTCAACCTCTATGTACTAGCAACCCTCTGGGAGGCACACACAGTCTCACCCCTCTGGTTTAGCTACGTAAATTAAGCAGACACTATTGGGAATCACTCACCATCAATTCCCCATATAGTGTGGTATCGTGCTAAAGGATCTCTGGGGAATCACTTAACATCAATTCCCCATGTATCCCACGTCATGGATCTATATACTCTCTGGGGAAGCACTCAACGTCAATTCCCCCTATAGTCTCGCATCGTAATTAAAAGACACTATAGAGAAGCCCTTCCGTCAATTCTACCTTTGGTCTGCTACTCTATGTTCTCGCAGTCCTGAGTGTAACTTAACATTCTAAATGCGTGTGTATCATCCAAGTATACATCAAGAACTACTTGTCTAATAAATAAGGTTCAACAACAATAATAAAACAATAGTTCCACTATCCTACAACTAGGCATGGAAACTGGAAAAACGTCAAACAAGCAGAACAAGAATGGAAAAGCAATCTGAGAAAAACTAATTACTCTAATCACAAGCAATAACCTCTACTTAATCAGTCAGGCAAATCAAGCAACTAACAAGGGAAAAAAAGGAAACACGCAATACCCCTTTCAAGGGTATTGGTGGAAATTGCACAAAATATTCATCAAAATTCTACAGAAAGGCACAAACTACCTACCTCGATCCTAGGAGATCTATATACGTGAACCTCGACGACAGATTCCCCTTAGAACAACGCAGATCTGTGAAAACTCACAGAACGTTCATCCCACAATAACTTGGAAACGAGGAGGAATCAAGAAACAAGACTCAATTAGAAGGAAGAACTCACCGCTGCGATTCCAAAGCAACTGATTGTCCTTGAATCAAAGAACGGATGGTAAGGCGGGAGTTCGTCGAAGATTCGGCCGTACAGGTCGCTTCAGACGAACGAAAACTGAAGAAGAAGATGTTTTTGGGGGTTAGACGCGACCCTGGTCCGTTTCAGGAAAACAAAAAGAAAGTACACGATGTGTACTTCAATTTTTCCTTACTCCGAAATAACCGGCCTCCCCCTCAGTCTTACACACCGTGTGTGTGGCCCAAACACGTCCAGCACACGGCTTAGAGACGGGGAAAGCGTACACGGCATGTACTCAGAAAGTACACGCCTTGTACTTCTGAAATTTACATAAAATTCATTTTTTTTCAAAAACTCCAGAAAAGGGAAAAAGATACCTGAAAAGTGATCTGGGTTCTTACAATAACTAAACTCATAACGATGAAATGCATAATTTCATACACTTGAAACCTACCATCGAGGCCTCGTCCAGGACGTCAAAACATAAATGGTTATGGCCATAGCTAAATTCATATCGAAAAATAAATGAGAAATGCCTCAGCCAAGACCATATGTAGTTTGTCTAATGAGACCTATAGATGCATAGAGGGGCTAGTGTGGGCCATATATATCAAAAACTATGTCCAATGTATTCCTCTTATGTAAAGGTTGAAACATAACATAAACATTCCAATTAAAAAAATCATACGAAATGTTTATATATTAACCATAAACCATGAATTGTTTCAAAATAGAACAACCATAATTAGAATTTTAATTAAACCTTCAATACAACATTGATGATTTTATCATACTAAATCAACCACAATTAATAATAAAATATATCAATGAATGATTATATAGATGAATATAATCTAAATAAGAAATAACAAACTTTGAAAAAAAATATCGTTTTACATTGAAATCATTTAGGAGACACACAATTAAAAAATAAATTATTTATTTTGAAAATATAAATATAATCACGTAAGGAAATATTCAAGATGTTAGTATTCATAATAGTATAAAAAATCTGGTTGATCTATATAAGTTAAAATATCATCCTTTCCTTAATTTGTAAAAATGTTTACAAAGTACCTTCTTTGGAAAATGAAAGAAATATTCCATTCAAAATGTCTATTAAAAAGTAAAACATGGGAATAAATGTCTTTAGTCAATTGTCTATAATATTATGAATTACCTTTTAAAAAACATGTACATGGATGATAAGGATGTCACAGAAGATACTTTCGTATAAACAATCTTAGACAATAAAGATATTGTGAAAATTAACCATACCTTGTACTTTCTGTCAGTGGAGGGTTTTTTAACCTCTTGAATAAGGGTAAAAGTATTTTATCAAATTTTTCCAGATCCATATGTTCATTAATTATAACATATATGTCCCTATTGTATCGTTTTATTTATAAAATTTTAGTATTATCATTTTTTCGGGTGTCAACTTTTTCATTTTCATTTTTTGTTTTTTCACGTAAGCCTTGTTTGTTATGAATAGGATGTATTGTAGTCATATCCAGAATGATATTATATTTATATTAATTATTTTTCTCCTCATATAAATTTTATAATCATTATTGAATGGTTAATCTGGATAATGAATATCACTACCTTGTGGAGACGGTAGGTCGTACATACATATGAGAAATGATAGAATTCACATGAATGTTTAATGGAATAGAATTATATGGTATATTAATTATAAATAATAATTATAATATTATATTCATTAATTAAATCCATTATATTCATCATTATTTCCATCTAAATAGGGTACTGTTGAACAAAAAAATCACCACGGCGTGGAGACAGTAAGCTGTATGTTCGCCCACATAGTGATATTGTTATTCATATGATGGTTAAAAAGAGGTATAAGGTTATACCATAAATTTATTAACATATCATTATATGTATGACATTGTATTTATAATTATTATATGGAAACAACATAAAAAGAGGATGTATAATAAGAAACAATCTTTAAAATAGGTGATAAATAATTACTTCATTTTCAAGTATATTCTTTTGGCATTCCAAAAAGACTCCATAAGAGGGATTTATAACCAATTTTTCGCCTCTTGGATGAATTGCGGAATTTTGGGAGAGGAAATCGGTAGGGTATGTCTGATCCAAAAGACTTTATTGGTGTGATTAAAAGATAATGAGACATTCCCTTTTATAAAATATGGGAGGGGCACCTTTGGAAACACCAATCCTATTAAATTAATATAAATTAATTTTTAAATCCAAATGGTCCCAATGTATATTATTTCAAATATAAGATGAGGATGGTACAATATAATTTCAACCAATAAAATTTAGACATGTTTTTATTTTATTTTAAACCTTTTCATTTTGATTTATCCTTATTTAATATATTTAATTTTAATTGTAACAATTATATTCTAAATATTAAATGGTTATAAATATTTACATGTGTAGGTTCAGTAGCCTATAATTTTAAATTTTATGAAATTTTATACCTTATAATTTTAACTTTTTAATTTTTAATGATCTTTTTTTTAATATTTTAATAAAATGATATTTTTAGAAAATACAAAGTTTCATTTTTGAAACTATTCATTTATTTGACTTTAAAGTAAAACCATGAATAAGATAACTTCTAAAAAACATTTAATATACTAATAAAATGTCTTAGTCACCTATAAAATTCATTTAAATCTTTAATAAATTCAAATTATATTTGTTTTAATATTTTTAAAACCAATTAAATGAAATTTCTATTAATAAAATAAATTATGAATCACTATTGTGTCATCATTAAGGATAATGAATCTTCCATTAAAAATTATTAATAAATTTATATGATGTGGGAAATTATTTTAGATTTCTAGATACTGGCTATTTTAAATGTTATCTTTTATTAATCATTACATTTAAATTAATCTACTTATATTAAATGAAAGTTTGAGATTTTATTACATTCATTGATTTTAATAATATTAATTTCATATTCCTAGGAAAGTAGAAATTAAGTGATTCCATTTATAACCACAGATGAGATGTTTGTAATATAGTTATTAAATAGTATTTGAACAAGTGTTAATGTAATTTTTTATATTAGTTTTACCATTAATTATCTGATTTACACTTAACTGTAGTAATTAAAAAATTAAAAATGTTACTATTCATAATGCCCAAAAATAAAAGTATCGTTTTAATGTAATTTAGACCCACTAACACCAAATAACGAAACATTTTTTTTTGAAATTTTAAACACAAAATCTGTAGAAATAAATTTTTAAATTAATCACTATTATCAAAATGAGAAAATAGGTTTTTCAAAAGTAAAAAACCATCAAAAGATTGATATGTGTTTTTATCTAATTTTAATGTGAAATTATTCCAATGCCCTAAATTAAATTAAATGTTAAAAATATAATATAATTATACTTTTAAACAATTCAAATATATAATTTATCACTATAAATTATTTCTATTAAATTAAATTTCAATTAAATTTTATAATTTTTCACTTTTCATAAAAATTTGAATGCTATTGGAAAAACACCTAAAATTTATCCAAACTAAATTTTCATGTTCCACTTCTAAATTATAAGTTTATTTTTTCATGTTTTATATATAAAATTGTCAATTTTTTCATTGAAAATTTGTATTCCATCAAAATACCGAAAAACAAAAATTTTAAAAAATATATATTTTATCTAAAAAATAGAATTTGATCTTATATTATATCTAGAAAACAATATGGTGAATGTTAAAATTAAATGGAATATAATTAAAAATATGGTTAATAATATCCATAACCTATAATTTAACATCTATGTTATATATTATATTATGTAATAATATTATTTTAATATACTATTGTTTGGTAAAACTGTGTCTTGCATATAATGACATCCAACTCATTATTATATATAGTGTATGATTAACAATTTTTTTCATAAAAAACAAGAAAAAAATATTTTTTTAAAATGAAAATATTATAATTTCTTGGGGCGTTACATTATCCCATACCTCAATAAATTTCATCCTCGTGATTTAACCTCGAGATTAAAAGTTTGGGGTGTTTCATTTTAAAATATCATTGGGGAAATCCCAAATTATAAAACATTTTAACAAGATATCAATTTTAAAATAATGTATGGTAATTTCAAAAGCCAGTATATATAACACATACTAGGGTTCCATGTTTGAAAATATGGACATGAATGAGAATTCTAACCATCAAGTTCTGATGGATAGTGATATGTTACACGATTTGGAGAAAGTTAACAATGAAAAAGAGATATATATATTTAATAATAAATGGGGTCATTTGATTCATCAGAAAAATTACTGGGATATCATTTTTTATTTCAATATCATTTCCCAATAATGAATCAATAGGTAAACATTTAATTGATTTCTTTTCTTATCATAATCATAATATCATCCTTTGGTTGTACTTTGATTTATTTTAAAATTATCCTTTACTCCTAGAAATAAATGTTCAAAATTAATTTATTTACACCTGAATCAAATTTTATAAAAAATTAGTCTCCTAAGTATTTCATTAATATTTTAACTTTTTACTTAGAACCAGAAGGGTTATCCCAATAAATCATAATTTAATCTCAAAAAATAATATGCAAAGTTAAACTTCCTCTATTTCAACCATAATACTTTTCCTAAATACTCTTGTTCAAATTCAGAGTCTAAAATTGTCTCTATATTTCAAAAATCAATAGTAACATCAAATTCCATAAACAATATAAGGTATCTCTTACTAAAAATTAACTTTATAACCTCAAATGAATTAATAAAATAATTCAAGATTCTAAATCCTTATAGAAGAAATACTGTAATACAATCCTTATATATAACAACATTTTTATAACCAAAATAATATAACATAATTCTTGAATCCCAAAATATAAAGTCATTAATTATTCAACATGGATTATAGTAACAACATAATCTTGACCATGATCCATTTTCTTCTTTTGATCTATGTTTCTATGAATCATTTAACAATAATTATCATAATGTAGCACTTCATTACCATAATATCATTACACATTTACAACTTATTTTTCCCATACAATCTTGAGCATGATGTACTTTCTCACCACACATGATGAATACTCATTTTCCTTTTACTCAGGCTATAGGGGGCTTCCTTCCTCAATTGTCACACAAGAGAAAATCCTTCATTCCCTTCTTCCCATTATTCCATTCTTGATCCACAATTCTCTTCTTCTCATACATTCCCATCCTGTCTTAACACATCAAAAAATTGTTCTCTTCCTCGATAGCACATGAGAATATAGATTCATATTATGAGAATTTTTGGGATACCGGTTTCCATCAAAGGAATCATTTTAACCCATAAAATAATCAATAAATCACACTTATAGGATTGAATATATAGTTTGTAGCATTAATTGATAACCTTGTGAAGTTAGTATCATACTTTACCACATTTTCATCCTCCTTCTGCAACAAAAATAGAAATGATCTCTCCATATCATATTATTATGAAAACGAAAGTATTTTTCTTCAAAAATATCATTAAACTCCTGTATTCCATATTTTTTACTTCTTCACCCTCCTTCATGTTTTAAATTAATTACCAACAATGAATTGAATATCATGAGAGATGATAAACATCCGTGATAAATTTTTTCCTTTTTATTACCCCACAAATCAATAAATATTTTATCTAAGGATCTTATCTATTTCCCTACTGAAAATGGATTTGTAGTCCCATTTAATGATGGATGATTTTTTCTCATGTAGTGTTCTAACATTGATACTTTGGAATGTGGATCACGATTCTCCACACGGGTTTGGTTATTATATATAACCTGAGTTAGTAGTCCTAGTACGGTTACAAGTTATTCAATACTAGTTGTATATCCATAACCGCAAAAATTATCTTGCATAGGAGGGAAATCCCTACATTGATTTTCTAAATTGATATGGTTTCCATTCTATCCACTATGTGCCATTTCTAAACAATGTCATTCACTACATTAGGTTATGAATCATATTTCATATTTCCAAACTAGTAAAATAGTGAACATAAATTCAAAATTGTATGGATATAAAATCCCTAATCATAAAAATATTTTCTTTGTTGACATATTCACTCTTAAGAATTCAAAATTTTTTTTAGAAAAATTATAAAATATCATATGTATATCCCCAAGAGTGTCAAACGAGGTTTGAAATAAGGCATGTTGTCATGTACTAGGTTACCCAAGTCAAGGTCAAAACACCATGTCAGATTTTTTACACCTCGGTAAATATGTTCTTGAAATATGTCCACTTGTAGTATACAGATATAGATTTTTTTCTAGGAATACCCACATAATCTCTATATTACAAAACATCTATGATGTTCCCCTATTTATATCCCCAATTTTTAACATAGGGATATCATCTCAAATCTATGTTTTCTAAATATAATTTATATAATGGTTTCTAAACATCCTATCATACCAAATATAACACCCCAACCCCAGAATCCTGGATCCAGTTCATTATATTAATACATTTAAATCATTATAAAGAATCATTTCCCAAAGTACCGATCAGTTTTGCAGTCCTGGAAATACTAGATAAAAATATATGTTTTACATTACAAAATGAAATGAAAAACAACATATTATCCCCCTTGAATGCTGTTATATACCTTAGGTTATCACTACATGTAAATCCTAATATACATCTTCAAATCCTAAGGAAAAATTAAACATAAGATATCAGTGGTTTTAGATGCTCAGTAAGGATAAATTATATAGCATAATCTATCAGAAATAGGCATAAAATGTTATGGAAAGGTATAAAAATATAGCACAAGCCATTAAACCATAATATTCTACACAATTTTTAAATAATAAATAAAATAATGCTATTTAAAATTTCACAAGGATAATATACTAGTTCAATAATCACTTGAAATATCAAAAATTAATCTCATAATGACGGAAAGCATAATGTCAGACATCAAAAACATACCGAAGAGGCCTTGACCAAGACATACAAAAATAAATGGCTAAGGCCTCGAACAAATCCTTTTTAGAAAATAAATGGTAATGGAATCTACACATTAAATATCTCAATTGTCTCATGATACCTACTAATGCATCGAGGGTCTATAGTGGGCTCAACCCATACCATACTATGTACAATTAATTCCTCTTATGAAAATGGTGAAACATAACATTAAAATTCTTATTAAAACTAGCATATGAAATGTTAACACATTAGCCATAAACCATAAATTATATCAAAATTGACCATATACAATCAAACATATCATAAAACATTCAATAAAATATATAATATTGTATCATACTAAATCAGCCTCAGTTAAGAATAAAATCCAACAATGGTTGTTGATGTTGATGAAAATATTCTAATAAAATCATTAATACTATTTGAATGAAATATCTCTTTTTACATGGAAATCATTTAAAAGTAGCACAATTTTAGAACAAAACATTTCTTTTGAAAATAACCTTTATTATATTTTTAGGAAATATTCAAATTTTTTGGAGTCATAATGCAGATGAATTTCTACTTATAACGAATAAATTAAAAACAATAATTTCATTAATTTGAAAAAAAGGTTATAAAGTACCTCATTTAGATAACCTTGAAATGATTCCTTTCAAAATGATTTGTAAAAATTGAAACATGGGTAAAAATAAAATTAAACTATTTTTGATAACAAATTGAATTACATTTTAATAAAACATGGACATCGATGATAATGATGTCTCTGTAGATACTTACGTATAAATAATTTTTGGATAATAAATTGATTGTTAAAATAAAACATAACATTTAATTTATAGTAGTAAAGGGTGTGTAAAAATCATATATAATGGTTTAATTATGTTACTAAATTATACCAGAATAATATTTAAATTTATGATATCATATATGAACCTATTCTATCATTTGGTTATTAATATTTCATTATATCTATTGATTCATGTGTCAACTTCTTAATTGTATCATTCTTGTGTTGTCATGTAAGTCATATTTGTAATGAATAAGATTTATTTTAGTTATATTCAAAATGATATTAAGTTCACAATTATTATTTTACTCATCAAATAAATTTTATAATCATTCTTGAATGGTTATCATGGAGAATGAATCTCTTCACATCATGAAGATGGTAGGTTGTGTGTACGCACGAGCGATGAGATCATTCACTTGATGGTCAAATGGTATTGAATTGGATGGTATATGAATTATAAAAAATAATTATCAAGTTATATTCATTATTTAGATCCATTATACTCATAATCATACACATACAAGTAAATGAATTGTTGAATAAAAAATTCCACCATGACATGGAGACGTTAAGTCATACGTACACACGCATGGTGATATTGTAATTCATAGGATGGATAAAATGAGGTATAAGGTCCACAGATAATTATAATACCATATCAATATATGGAAGATAGTAGATTTATTATTTTTTTATATAAACAACATAAAAAGGGGATATAGAAGAAGAAAATAACTTTGAAATAGGTGAAAAAACAATTACATCTTTTTCAAGTATATCTTTTTGGCACACAAAAAAAGACTCCATAGGATGAATTTATGCCCAATGTGTGGCCTCAATGATTAATTGAGAAATTTTTTTAGATGAAATTGGTATATTTTTTCAGATCAAAAAGTCTTTAGAGGTGTGATTAATAGAGAAGGATAGGTTTACTTTTATAAGATAAGGGAGGGGTGCCTTTGGAAACACAAAAAATATTAAATTAATGAGGATTTATTATTAAATTTAAAAGGAAACAATGTAGATTATTACTAACATAAGATAAGGATGGGTTAAAATATTCTCAACCAATAATATCTATACATGTTTTCCTTTTATTTTAAACATTAACATTTACATTTATCCTTATTTAATCTATTTATTTTAATTTGTGGTATTAACTTTATAAATTTTAAATGGTCATAAATATTTACTTATGTGGGGTAAAATGTAAATAATTATACAATATATAAAGTTTTAGACCTTATAATTTTTACTTTTAATTTTTATAGATTGTATTGATTTTGAAATAATATAATAAATGGTTTTTTTATAAAATATAAATAGTGTGAAATTTGACACTATTCATTTATTTGACTTTAAATATAAACTACACATAAGATAAATTCTAAAAAATACAAGGAATGTACTACTAAAATTTCATAGTCATCTAGAAAATTAATTTATCACATTAATTAATTCATATAATATTTCTATTAATATTTTTAAAACCTTTTATTTTATATTCCAATTAATAATATATGTTTACCATCACTATTGTATCATCATTAATAGTAATTATTTAATATCTAAAAAATTCAAATAAATTTATATGATGTAGGTAATTCATTTAGATTTCTAGTTACTACCTATATTCAATGTAATCTCAATTTTATCTCTATATTAAAATTAATAAACTTTTATAAAATTAGATTGTGGGATTTTCTCAAATTCATTGTTTTTAATAATATTAATGTCATATTCATAGGAATGCATACATTAAGTGATTCCATTTAGAATAATAAAATATAATGGTCTCATTTACTCATAAAATAAGATTTTGAAAAGTGTTAATATAATTTATTATATTAAATTTATATTTTATTACATTATTAACACTTATCTTTGGTAATAAAAATATTACTACAATTAATATTCATAAGGCCTAAACATTAAAGTAGACTATTATCATATTTTGGACCCACTGATTCTGAATATAGAATCCATTTTTCAAAATTTGAAATAAAGAAGTTGTAGTAAATTTCAAAACTAGAAAACAGGGTTTTCAAAAGTAAAAACAACCAAAATATTGACATGTGTTTATATCTAAAAAAATTGTGGATGATATTCCAATTACCTTAATTATATTAAAGGATAAAAATATTATACAATTATACTTTAAAACCATTCATATGTATGATTTAGCAGTAAAATTTATTTCTATTAAAAAAGAAGTTTTCATTTAAAATTTTTTATTTTTCAATATTCATGAAAATATAAAAGTTATTAGAGAATCAATAAATTTTTTCCAAACTAAATTTTTTTTCTTGATTTTAAAGAAGATGTTTTTTGTCAAATTTAATATTTAAAAGTGTAAAATATTGGATTTAAAATTGGTTCCCCATTTAAATGTGACAGAACAACATGTTTTAGAAATAGATATTTTATCGAAAGAAATTAAATTTGTTCTTATATTATATCTAAGAAACACATAAGGTTATTGTTAAAATTATAAGGGATAAAATTATAAATAAAGTTAATATTAAGCATAAAAACTAATTTAACATCTAGATTATATATTATATTAAAGAATGATATTTAATCAATATACTATTGTTCAGTAAATCTAGTCCTTACATGTATTTCATGCCAACTCATTATTGTATATAGTGTAATCTTAACATTGTGTTTCATAAAAAAACAAACCAGACACATAATGATATTATTTGTTTAAATTGAAAATATTATAAATTCTTGGGGTGTTATCAAATATTATTTTCACTAATATTGAGTAAATGGGTAAAGTACCTCTAACCATGTCATTAGAAAAATCAATATATTCATTTTTCAATGCATAATATTGTCCATTCTCATGTGGCCTTATCTGACTAATGTTTCCTTTATGAATTGGAGAATAATTTTCTTAGTTTCCCATATATCAATAATTGAATCATTGGACATTGGTAGCTTCCATTTCCCTTTTAATCATGATCCTGATGGTATTTCTCACCATACGTGTAGCATACTTCATTTCAATTTTAGTAGGGACTAGGGTGATTAAAACCCCATGTATCTCATGTGAGAAAAAAAATTATTCTTACATTTATCCATTATTTTAACCACCAACCTATTATTCACTTTTTTCAATTAAATTATTAATACCTAGATATTAAATATCTATATGGATAACACATGATAATTTATATTCATATGATGATAATGTTTGGGAGAACAATGCCCTTCGGAGGAATGGTTTTAACCCATTAATGAATCGATCTATATTTCTCTTTGGATAGTGTATGGAAACTGTAGAATGCCTAGAAAACCTTGTAATGATGGATTAATACTTATCAATATTCTCATCCAATGATTACTCATATTTACTATTTTCCACTACATATCGTCTCTCGGTTCATGATGTAAATATTTTTCAATGACAATTTCCTTAAAATATTTCCATTCCAGGTTTTCAATTTTTTCTTCCTCCATCATGTTTGGAATGGATGACTCAAATTGATCCATAACATTTAAGAGATGATAAATTTCTATGAAAACCCTTTCCTCTCATTACATCCCAATGAATGAAATGTCTTCTCTGAGAATCATCTTTACTTCCCTCCTATAAAACGTTTTCTAGTCCCATTGAATGATGGAGGTTGATGTCTCATGAGGTGGTCTAACATTTCTCATTCATATTTTGTATCTACATACTCTATATGTGTATGGTCATTATTCATAACCTATGTGGGCCTTCCCAATAGAAATAAATGTTTCTTAGAACTAGTTGTGTCTCCAATGCCAACATCATTATCTTGTATATCAGGGAAATTACTACATAGAATATGTGCATTGGTATGGTTTATATTCCTTTCTTTAGAACCATTTCTAAAAAATTGAATACAAAAAATTGTGTTATGATTCGCAATACATAACATATTTCCATAAAAACGTCTAAAATTAATTGAATATTTATTCATTGATAATCCCATTAACATAAACATGGTTATTTTGGGACATATTTACCTTTAGGTCCTTCATAATGTTTTTTATAATAAAATTAGTATTTTCCTATGAATATCCCTCAGTAATGTCAAACCACATGCACCGTATGTCCTTTTATCATGTACCAGGTTATGCTGAGTTAGGATTGACTCACCTTGTTAGATTTCTTACCACATGATACATCCATTCCAGAACCACATACACATATAGTATCCATAATGGTTTGTGTTGCTAAGAATACCCACATAATCTATACCTTACCAATATTCATGGATGTTCTTATATTCTTATCAACAATTTCTATCTTAGTGTTATATTCCATAATATATTTTTCTCTAAATCTAGATTCATTTAATTATAATAATCATTCTATATTACCAATTGTAAGGACCATAACCATAGTAGCCAAGAGTCGGTTCCTTAATTTATTAAATTCACATGATTATAAAGAATCTCATCCAAAAGAATTGAATAGTTTAGTAGATATGGAAAACAAGATACATACATATTTTTTTACTTAAAAGGGTTAAATGAAATAAAATATATAAAATCCATTTCAAACACCCAAAAAACCCTATGTCCCTCCATACATATCATTCAGAATACACATCTTCAAATCCTAGGGAAAAATAATACAGAAGAAATGGGGGATATTGGATGCTTAGAATGGGTAAAAAATACCACCAATGAAATCATAAACAAATAAAATAATGAAATTTGGGGAACTAAAACACATTCCATTAAAATATAATATTGAGTTTTATATGTAATTAATAAAAGAAGATAAATTTTTCCATTAAAATGATCACATAAGATTAAAACTAAACCATGGATATTTTACAAAGTCGATTAATAAAATTAATATCAATTACGAATATAATAATGTAGAAATGCATAATTATAGTGATATTAAATATACCATTGAGGTCTCATCACCGAAATGTTAAAATATATAAGGAATTTCCAAGATTCATATATTATAGTAAATGGGCAAGCCCTCATCCTTGTCCATATCAAATTTTCCTCAAGATATATAATGATGCATTGAGGGGTTGTAGTAGGACCAAAAAATCACATAGTAAGTTCAATTTATTTCTCATATGAATTTGGATAAAAATAAACCAAATTTAAATAAAATTCCCAAATTAGTAAACATAATCACTAACCATTCTAGGTAATATTGTGAATGGTATCTAGATAGCTCATCCATAATCTAACTGATCATAAACCCTTAAATAAATTATGGTTTTTGATATCATAAAATATAAATCCCAATTTATAATAATATTCAATATTGGGTGTTTAAATATATGAAATAGCCTAATGAATTTATCAAAGAGTTATAGAGATAAAAACCCTTTTTTTACTTCGGAATGAATAGTTCATTTGGAATATAATTTGTATAAAACTAGAAATGAACAGAGATAACATTTTATTAAAAAATTATTCATTTTAAAAAAATAATGGTTCCTTAAAAAAGATTATTTATGGTTCAGATAATGGGTTAAAGAGTCAAAATCTCCCTTAAAACAGACTTTCTTTTTTGATGAATTGACAAAAAAGCATTATAAAATCAATTATATCCCAAAAATAAGGGATAAATTATATGGATGAATGATTTTGATATATATTTTCATAATTTAGAATAATTTTATAAAAATTAAAACGAATTAAATTAGGTTAAATAGAAGGATAGTGTAACCCAAAGGAAAAATGGATATTCTGGAAAAATCCCTTACGTTATGCCCAAAAGTGTATTGTAGTTGTACATAATATCTTTGATAATGAAAATAGTTTGATTAATAATTTAGATAGTTAATCATTAAAAATTTATTTATTTTATTATAATTTTATTAATTTTTTTAATTTCATTTTGGATGATTTATCATATTCAATTTCTTTGATCAAGAGTGTAAGTTTCCATGGGGTTCTTCATTGATTCAGTTTTATACGTCTGTGAAAGATCGTGTAAAATGGAAATATCTTTTGAGAATAGAAATTATATATAAATAATTAAATTATATATCATTAAAAGGTCAAATATATCATTTTTCTGATATAAGAATTATTCATTAAATAAAATGTTAATTATAAACGTTCACATTTTTTTCATTTTTCATTCATCGTGAACTAATAATGTTTTATGAATTAATATTTTATATGTATATTGGTTAAAAATTAATTAACTTATAATATGTATAATAAATTATTTTCAAACCTTACAATTTATTTTTGAAATATCCTTGAAGTTGGTAATGGAAAATGATGTAGCATTATCCATGATGCTGGTAAATTGGTAGATCCCAAATGATATTTTCATTTTTATAATAAAAAAGGCGGAGAAGGTGTTTGTTAAAGGATATTACCTTAGAATAATAAAATGAAATTTTATTTATGATATATTATTAATCATGAATGTTTCTAAAGAAGTATAAATGATATAATATAAAATAAAAAATTGTAAACAAATTTAAAGTGAACGACAAAAGAATTTACCTCTTCAGTTCTTCTCCTTGACAACCCCTTAAAAACAATGAAATTGTATCTTCAGTGTGACCATGTATACAAATATTTGGGGGATTGTTTTGTTATTGTTATTTAAATTAAATTTTTCTGTAATAATGGTTGTGGGTTTGTGAGGACAATAGGATTTAAGAGTTGTATTTATAGTAAAGTAGTGTGGTGTTTTTTCATTATTTTATTGATTTGTTTGTTATTTTGGATCAATACAATTAATTGTTTTGGAATTTACTAAAAATTTATCAATGTTTAGATTTATAGTTTGGGATTATGGGTCTTACATCATGAATGATGCTTTTATTTCCTCTATTTGGATTTTTATTTAAATACCATAAATTACTGTATTCCTCTACTCAGAAAGATTAAAGTTTGATAATAATAAATAAATAAAAAACTCACCCAACCTATTTTTAAAATGTATAATTATAAAAGAACTCCATTTTATGAAAATTATTTTATAAATTTGACAATTTTAATTTTTAAATAAAATCCACATTTTCTATGAAAAAACCAATTTTAATATTATATCTATATTTATGAAACATTGAAAAAATCATTAAAATCTCATTACATATTCTTATTATTGTAGTAAGATAACTATTAATTTATGAATACATTTAATGAAAATAAAATTTCAATTAAAATGTAATATTATTTTAAAAATAGTAAATAAACATTTATGTTTCCAAAAAATAACAAGACACAAATTTTTCATATTTTAAACCAATTAGTAACTTATCCCATGATATAAATATTACATATTTCATTTATAAGATACCTAAATTTAATTTATACATTTATAAGATAATTTAATATTCTTTTATTCCTATAACTATTTTTAATAGTCACATTACTATTTCAATTTCCATATTTAATAGTATATTATAGGTTAAATCTCGGTGTTGCGTGAATAATTGACATTCAAATATATTAAATTTTAAAATATGTATAACGTAAAAAAATGGGATGTTACTACATGGGGGTTATTCCCATGAGATAAGTGGAATAAATGTCTAATGGAAGAATGTCACGTGTGCAATAGTTTCTGTGATGGTAGAGGTTAATTGCATGGGTGGAGGAGAAGTGAGAAAAAATTCAAGAATGAAAGAAAAAAATAATTAAATGAAAGAAATAAAAATAAAATAAAATCTTCAATATTTGGGAACACCACATGGTTTTCCAAAACATATAGGGAATATGAATCCCTTAATGACTTGAAATAAGGCCTCTCAAGGAATCCTATAGCCTCATATAATTTATCTGAAAAATAAAATACTATTCAAAATGGAACTATCCCAATATATATCCAATCATGTGAAAACAAAATGGTTTACTAAAAAGGAATGGTTATTATGAAACACTGTAATGCTCTTAAAGAATTAGAATTTTGATGAAATAATTACCAAATCAAAAAATCACACAAAATATTAAAAATTAAATTATATAATAAATTGAAAAATAACAAGGTTTGAAAAATATCCCAACCATAACACTTTTGCACAAAAAAACCATTAATTAATGATTGAATAAAATGATGTAATAAAATACCAACACCTCAAGTAAGATGTGTACGAAATGAAGAAATGAAGGTTGATCGTAATTGGTAATGGAATAAAAAAATGATAAAATCTAATTGAACAAATCCATATACAACATTCAATGTATATAATAAAAATACTACCAACTGATAAGGGACAGAAGTCTTAACAGTCATCAATTCATTTTAAGGCCTCCCCGCTATTTATACTTCATCTAAAATGGGTAGTCTATGGTACCTGCACATTCTAGGAAACCAGATCACACTAAAAATTAACATGAAAAAAATCCCAAAGACACCACAATTTCTTTATCCACCACACCAAAAATCCAAAGATAAATTGATAAATAACATAGGGGGAAACAAAAAATTAAAAAACATACAGACCAACAATGAAATATAAAAAAGACTAAAAATATCACAACCAATCAAAAATAATGCATGCGATGTAATATATTCTAATAATACTAATTGGGTAAATGGGGAACTCAATCTAGGAAAAAATTTCATGGAAGCACCGTTAAGATGAAAATTTTACCCTCACTAGTTAAACATCTTAAGTGCAACCTCCCATCAAATATTCGTAATAACTGATCCTAATATTTCCCATGTTCAACTGACCAAAAAAATCCTCTAAATCAGTAATCACAATACACCAACCATTTTAAATGTTATCAGTTACCAAAAAAACATTATACAAGGCATAATGTACATACCTATAAAAAAATTCAATTATAAATATCCTTTTGAAAACATTTTCTAGAAGATTGTTAAATTAAAAATAATAATAAATATCATGTAATACATAATATAAAAAATAATTCAATGATGTTGGATAGCCTAATTGAAAATTAAATGAGGTGACATAGATAATTAAAATCCCCTAGTGAGGATATTTAGATAATAAATCTAAATTTATAAACATCCCATGTGGAGACATTGGATATACATGGTTTGGAACTATCAACGTGACTATTGAGAATGTTCTTAATTCTTTAACATGCTTAATATCACTCAAATATCCATATGGGTGGTACAACCCTCCATATAAGTTCCATACAATGTTGGTTCTAGCCTATCAAAATGGTACCAGAGATTGATGTCCCTCAACTATCACTAAAACTATTAGGATAGTAATTCATTTCAATATAAAAGTGGGGAGGAATCACAATCAGCAATATGTTAAAAATAAATAAAAATATCTCACTTCCAAAACTCTAACAATAAATAAAGGCTTTTCATATTTATTTCAAGTAATACAATATTTTACTTAGCGAATAATCCAAATTAATGTTATAAAAAATATCCCCCCTTGGAGATAGAATTTTTATAATTGGAATAATTGGGAACATAAACACATACACCATTTAGAAAACTGTAAAAGGGAAAATAAATTTATTAAAAAGGGATTATGAATCCAATACATTTAAAAAATTATTAAAAAACTCATTCTAAACAATTTCTTGATTCTCCTCCCCAACCCACTGTATAATACATTTCCAAACATTTTTTTAAATTATGTAAATAAATCCCATTAGAAAACACTTAATGGAAAAAAATTAACATTTTTTAAATTCAGAAAAGAACAAAAATTAATCTTTTATATATCTCTTTCAACCCCAATGGAGTGATGAAAAGTTAATCCATTATATTTTTTTATATCATTTTTTAAATGAATAAAATTTACTTTAAATTTCATGTACAACAATATATTCTATGTAAAACCATTCAATGCATAATTTGAAAATATCAAAAAAAATTATTATTACATTTTTCATATATGGAAAATCAAAAACATCCTTAAACACAAGGAGTGAGAAATTTATTAATATATAATACATTACAAACTATTAAAATAAAAAAAATCAGTGATTTCAATTCACACTTAAGAATTTTATATATTCTATTTTACAATTCAAATAAAAATAAGTTATATAAATATTAAATAATTATAACATCAATTTTATATCACAATCACCCTTCTTTTCATTGAGAAAATTATTTAATGGAAAAAATAACCTGTATCGATGATGCTTGGTTAAAAATTTATTTCTATTAATAAATAATGCATCAATATTAAATGATAACAACCCTATGAGCTCTATAGTCATCAAAACCACAAAAGTTGTATCCAAAAAATAACACCTAGGATTTTAAATTATTTAAATGGGGAAGAGGGAGCTGATTGCCACTAGAAAATTAAAAAAAAAAGTCTGATGTTCGAAACATACTGAGGATAGTCGACCCTAAACAATGAATATCATGCCAACAACCACCAAGAAGAAGAGAGATGTAAGATATGGAGGCATGGATAATAGGTTTTGTCAAATTGGGGTGTTTTCATGAGAAATGATAGGTTATTTGGAGGAAAACATGAGGTAGTATTATCACATAGTGGTCACTCACAAGGGATTTGGAAGAATGGTCATCGAATAAATAAGTTCAAGTACAATGGGGGTTCAGTTGTGGGGTGGTGTGATGTGAAGGTGGGGTGAAAAGGGATAGATGATAGAAAAAATAATTAAAAAATATAAATTATAAATATAAAACAATTATATTGAAACTCTAGGTAATTTTTATATTTTATCTGAATTGTATTTAAAACCTTGCAGCCTTATCATCCTTGGAAAAATGGGCCTCACATGGAAAATCCTAGAACCCAACATGATTTTACATACTATACTCTGACAAAAATAAATTAAATTTTGAATAGATGACCTTATTTCATGGACATATAATTTTTTATTAACCATATCGGCTAAGTCTGTACCAATATAAAACTCTTAAAAAATATATTGAAATACAAAATTACTCAAAAAAATATAAATAATTAATATAATTATAAAATACAAAATATTTTTGTGTGATATTATGATATTACATATTAATATATAACTAATAATATATATATTAATGAACACTATGACGATGATTAATTCATGGCCAATGTGTAAGTATTTTTAGACTTAGATTAGAGCATGCATAGAAAAATGAGTAGTTAATAGAAAAATATTGATTTTAAGGTTTATTTGCAGTTAAGTGGTTAGTATGAATTTATAAGAGAATTTTGTTTTGTTTGATAACAATTGATATGGTTCTTTAATAGCTGTATAATTTGTTTGAATTTATTATACAAGTCTTTAGAACATGTTTGACAACGTGAAATCCTGAGGTAAGGGATTTTCGATTAAATATAATTTCATTTTGTAATATCAGTTATTTATTTACTATATTATACCAATATGATCTGTGTTATGAGCTATAATTTTTTTTATTTTATTATGAATATTTTATTTGGATTTACATTAGTTTCAATGAATTGTGTCAAAGGCAGAATCATATTTTCCAACATTATGAATCTATTTAATGGGTTTTTATGAAAATTTATTTCTTAGTGAACTGTTTTTAATTTATAACCTAAATTCATTTCTATGGTGTATATTTATAATATTTGAAATATTATATAATTATTATTTCATAAATTATTATATCTAATATTTCATTTCTTATTATCTCTATAAAGTGGGTTTTATTCCATTATTATCAATATTGAGATGGTTGACGTTACAATATAACTTTTTGCTAAGACTGTTTATGTTTTTATTTCCATCGTTGGATGTTATACGTTGTTTCATTAATAAACCAAACATATTTTCTTCTCTTATGTTTATTTTTTTATTTAATGTATTATATTCCATTTTTCCTTCTTTATTAAATTAAAATGATAAAATAATGTTTACAAAGATTGATGAAATTATTTCTCCTTTTTGGTTGGGAATATTTTTTCTTCATATCAATGTTCATAAAAATTATTTTCTAAAAAATGATTTATACTTTTAAAATATTGATATCGGTATTTGTATAAAATATTATACACTATTTACATTTTTTTAGAATAATTTTACTGTCATTGTCATTACGAATATGTTTTTACCTTATTTACAAAAGTTTAAAAATTATATTATTTTATTAATAAGAAACGAATTGATATTCCCACAATAATATATTTTATTCCTCATGAATCATCATTTATAAATTTTAATGGTTTTAAAAATATTATCTAATTCCAATTTTTATGAGAATTATTAGTTTTTAAAATTAGGTAAAATAAAAGGTTTTTTCATCTTGTTTTTAAATAATATTATTAATTATATTGTTAAAAATATTTTCTATATATGTTAACATAATCTCAAGATGTTTTATCTCACTTAGGTTATTACCTAATGATTATATTAGATACCATTCTGAAAATAGATTATGATGATGATATTTTAGGGTAAAATATTATTTAAAATGAATTTATAATACAAATATAAAATGATAAATGCTCTCATATTATTTTGGAATATATATAAATGGTTTATTATATGGGATTTTTTGGTCTGTTATATCCCTCCAATGTATTGAAACATTTTATATATATAATTAGATAATGATTTTTGTGTATCGAAATGATTTCAAGTATATAATTTCACATGTAATTTCAGGAAGGTGATTAGGGGTAGTGATGTTCACATATTTTTACATGGACATTATTGTGGGTAGATATGTTGAATAAATTTATGGATTGAATTTATTATTTATATATATATTCATAAGATAGTTTGTGTCATGATATCGGGTATTTATTTTCATTAGTTAGTTGGGGGATATGGTATCTAGTATCAATGTTCAAAAGACTATGGGTGGTTTTTATTATTGTTTTATATGTTCTCAATGCCATGATATTCTTGGTTTTTATTCTTTCAACAAACTTATAACAATTGATTATGGAATTATTTAATGTTTGTTGTATATTTTTTATCATTGTACACTCTTGTAACCATTTTATTTAGTTATGAACTAAACATATGTCATGACTCATGATTTTTGATGTATGACTTATTGGTTATGATTTCATAAGTTATTGTCATCATTTAATACTCTTATGGTTATAGTATTCTTAGTCATAATAATCAAATGAAATCTCTCATGATTAACCTTTCAATATATATATGTTCATCCATTCATATGTTCCCGATTCTCTAGGTTTTGAAGCAAGGTAATAATTATGATAAAGCTAAGAACAGTTTCACGTGTTTTGATTTTTTTGGGATATGTTGAAGACATATTATATAATAATTAGTTAGTCTTATAATGAAACAATTCCTCTTTGAGGATAAATACCTGAGGTTTGTCACATAATTGGTCTTTTTTAATTCAATAAAACTCCAAAACAAAAATGGATCTGGGTACGTTAGTGACTTAATTTTGTTAATTGACATTTCAATTTAGCAATTTTATGAATGAGTATTTTATGATTGTATAAAATCAAATATTTAAGGACTTCTATTTTGAGTACCATATTGGGATGTAAATTCTTGGAGTATTATATATTTTATTCCTTGATTAATACGAGAACATATTTATACCCCCTTAATATATATTCCTATTAATTTACATTAATGTTTTTATTGATATATTGTCTCTTTTGGTTGTCAGATTATTTTAAGAGAACCATTTTCTAAAGAATTAGATATGTACCTTTTTAAATGAAATTGCCTCAAGTTCTTTATTCTCCTCACATCCTAAGAACACATGCCATTCACACCAATAATTTCTTTTTTCGGAATTTCATTATTTTTGTTGGTCTATTAGTTCTTTTATATGATTGGAGTTAGGAATGATATATAATTTAAAAAACAATACATCGTCTAGTTTCTACATATTAAACTATAGTCTTTGTATGTCTTTTTTATTATGGACCCTCTTGGAATCCTGACATACACCCACACTGTTTATAATTTTTATACATAAAAAGAACATAAATCCAATATTTCACTGTGATTAACTTACATTAGTATTATTTTGTTCAGAATTTTTTTTTGAAACTATAATGGTATTCTAATTAATCTTCAATATGGTCTTCACAATGAATTTTTTACCATTTAAAATATTCCTCAAAATATTTGGTCCCACTTTATTATTTTCAACGTTTAATTCATTATCCTTTAATTAAATTAAAAAATATTATGGTGATTGTTCCTTTTATTATATACAATCTTCAAATATACATAATTTTATTGTTTAATGGTATTTGTATATGGTTCATAGAAGTTTTCTCTTTCAATTACTGCGTTTATTTCATAAACGTGTGATTCAATAATTTCACTTTTTCATTCATGGTCATTAATATTTTTTAATGGTCTCTGTGATGTTACACCCCCTCATAATAATATTCTTATTACCTTCTAACAAATAATATATTTAGGAAAAATATCTCATAGCTACATCCTTTAGGAGTTATACATCATTTTTTAATCTCTTACACTCATCATATTGGTCAAAAATTACAAATTCATCACATGATCTAGTTGAATCATCCTAAAAATATTCAAAGGATATAAATTGTATATATTCATAAGTATAAGAGGAATATTTTAATGTTTTAGAATAAAATATGAATAAAGTATCACTTTTTTACCAGGATAAGAGTACTTAGTTATAGGGATCCATTATTCTTTATATTAATCTTTTTAATTTTATAAAAACCACATTATTTATCAGCTGAATGTGAATATAGAATAATAATATATTTTTTCAGAACATTAGGCCCAAGTTGACTTCTCTCAACTATGATTGATATTTCTCCATAATGATCATCATGATTTATCTATATTTCTTTTTAATAATTTCTATGAATAATTTCAACTTACACCATCCTATCCTGGGCCTATTACATGAAATTATTGACTCACTATTCAAATTAATGTTTTCCTTGATCCATCTCATACATAATACCATCCTAGAATATTTGAATATTCTCACCTAGAGAATTATCAAAATATTTTCATATATGATATTTCAAATAAGACATGAATTCCCCATGTTTTACTTGGTTTACCCACATGGGTTGATCCATGGTGCACACACCAACAATGATTTTGTGTCAATGAAAATTAATACAAACTAAAAAATATATTAAAAATATTTCTAATATATAACTAATAAACAATGGTCACTCTCACATATTCAATACATCAATTTATTCTGTGATGTACAATGAAAATTTATTGACAAGTTTTTTACTTCAAGATCATAGTGGTAAACATGAATATTTACATGTCCAACTAAACATATTTACAATTGTATCATTAATACTTGATTACATTTTATTTTTCATTCTACTTATATAAAACATAACCAATATAAAAATTGAGTCTAAATTTCATTTAAACAACAACATCACCATTTCCAAAATAATAATAATTCAATGAATTGGAATAATTTTTCTAACGAACTCCAATTTCAATAAATTTTGGTCCTAAACACAAGAAAACCACTAAATCATCAATCAATGTAGGATTATCTTCTTTATTATTATAATCCATGTATCTAAATATAGTGAACTTCATTTTTATAATATAAATATGGAAATATTTAACAAGTATCTGTTATTTCATCGAATACCTTATTTTGGTAATAGGGTTTGTATCTATATTTTTTTAAAAAAGATCATGTAATTTATATTGATGTTCATTTACAACATGTATATACACCAATAATGTTTATCATTTTCTATTCCTCATTATATATGAAATAATTTCAATGTTCCGGTTATTCTATTTTATAGATTTTTCTTTTCTTCTTTCTATCAGCGATATATTTCAACATCTAAAAATATCAAATCTGGGTCAAATAGTTCCATAAAACATCATAATATTATGGCATGATAATATTTAAAAATAATTTAATGATTTTTCATGACTAATTAATTGTTATATCTTTTATAAGCTCAGTTTATAATACATAAATATTTAAAATAGTTTCTATATCTTATTAATTGGGTTTATGCCTTAAAAAATTACATAATATAGGGTATTTATAAAATAATTCATTATATTACATTCCTTAATAAATTCTATGAATTTATTTTTAAATAATTTTGTTCTAACTCTTACATAAAAAATAGATACATTATGTAGTGACCAATTCCACTAAATATTCATTTTTACAGTAATATATAACTTTTAAAATGTATCATGGTTTCTTTTCATGAAAAGTATTCATTTCATTAATCTTCAATCCATAGTTTCTCATACTAAACCTTAATACTTTTATAAAACATTTGAAAATGTGGTATGAGGAAAAAATCCTTAGTTTGTGACATAAAAGTAATAAATTTATTAATCCAGTGAATACATGAAAACCCATATTTTTTTATATATATCAAATAATTATTCATGCGTGTGAAATAAATAATATCTATATGAGGGAAAACTATTTTTCTCAAAGTAACCTGTTAAAACTCATATAAATAAAAAACCTCATTATATTAAACATGGGCATCCTATTTATAAAATTTGATCAATAAGGTCTAAAATAACTAGATCTAAATTAAATTTGAAGGAGAAACAACCCAGTTAAACTAAATACTTAAATAAATTGAAGATAAGGTACATTAAACAATGTATTAGAGTGATATATTGTGATCAACTATCGTATATGATATATCAAGCTCATATATTGTATAAGACGTGTCAGAATCACTTATTATATACATTTTTCATGCTCAATTTTCATCGTATTGAAAAATAATGTAACATGTCACGAATTAGTTTTTTTATCTTGGACATTTTCATCATAAAACCATTGAAAAAATATATTAAACTCACATGAAACCAATTTCAGATTTTGAAATTCCAATTCATTTAAAAAAATAATTTTATTAACAAAAACCAAAACAATGTGAATGAAGTGTTATTATTTAAATAAAACATGGAATAATCTAATTGGATCCAAACATTGATGAATGGGTACAATGGGGGGATAATTTTTTGATATTACATACATTAAAATATAATACACCTTATTCCATTTGTAAATAAATTCAAAACATTAAGTATAAAATATCTAAAAAGATTCATTTTAAATAATTTTGATAGAAATTAATATGTGAAAAGAGATTTAATTTATATATAAATTCTCTTTATATAGAAAAAAAATAAGAATATGAACATTGACGAAATATATTTCAAAAATAAAAAATTAAATCATTTAAAATGTGGTTTTATCGAATGTTTCCCCTTACATCGATTCTAAATCATCTTTTACATTATTTAAATTATTAAATAATAATATTGTGTAAAATATTTACATTTATATTGAAATTTTCATGTTTATATTTATTTTTATTTTATTTATTACAACATTATAATCAATTGCATAACCAATTAAGTTCATGTGAGATGTTTTGATGATATTCCTCTCATATATCCAAAAAGAAATTGGTAGGTTGACTATAGTCAAATAGATTATTATTATATTGTTTATTGAATCATAAAAATAAATTAATAAACATTTTACAAAATATTTTTAATTAAAAAAACAATATAATTTGTTTATGAATATTAAATTACATTACAATCATAGACAATGTTGGACATACTTACACATGAGTAGTGTTTCAATTTATCAACAAACATGAGGGAAGGAATATAATTATTAATTTATAGATAATTTATTATAATTATAACATAACTGTAATATTATTTCCTTAAATACTACAATATATGAACCGTCCTTTTGTGGTATATATGGAAAATAAAACACATCAGTTCATGAGCTTGTAGTCCATACATACAAAAGAGTGTTTTTATATTTTTTATTTTCGAGTAATGAAAGAACCTGAATATTTATTAACCATTATATAATTAAATTTATATAATATTTTTTCTTTTAGATCCCTTATCATATCTTCTATATGATTTGATAATTTAAAATTAAAAACATCACCTCGTGATGTGGTAGACCCCATATACAGAAGAGCGATGTTTTTATTTTTATTAGATTGTTATGTTGTTGAAAAAGGGCTATACTATACACCCAATTGAATTATATTATATATAATATACTAATGTAATTATTTTACCCTAGTGTAATATGATTTAAAAGAGCTAGAAGAAAAAATATAACACATATTCATAGTTAATAACTATACCTATTATTCTGGAAAACACATTAGTTGTACACATTTGGCCTTCAATGGTGGGTAATATGATTATACATTAGCCTATAGGATGTGGGGGGAGAAGTTAGGAATAAATTTGTGAATATGTTGGATGTCATATGAGGATCTTAAGGTGTTTAGAAAATAGTAAAGGATTATCCTTTTATAAGTGAAGGGGAGGATAAATATGGATTTTTTTCAAAATATTTAAATATTATATATTCATTTTCATGGAAAATAATCACATGAAAAATTTATGTTCATGACTAAGGGGAAACAATTTCATATAAATCCATCAAATAAGAATTTATATTAAATTTGTTGTCCTTATCAATTTTTTTAAACCTTGGATAACCTGATTTTGAATTTCACTATATTGAATCATTTTTTATTAAAGTTACTATTCATAATTACAAAAAATAAAAATAACCTCATTAATAAATTTCAAAAATTTTATTCAGAATTTATAATCAATTTTAAATGATAATATCTCAAAATATCATAAATTCATTTAAAATAAAATTAAATGATGTAATTAAAAGGTTTCTTAAAAAATATTCTTTTTAGTATAAATTCAATTTTATAACGAACCATGAATAATCTTGATAAAAATGAAAATAATTGTGCTAATTATTTCAAAATTAAAATAATAAAAATTTGATACAATTCAAAATTAATATGGTGATTTAAAAATAATACAAAATAAAAGGTAATTTTATTTAAAAATTTGTATTTTCTGGTATTCTACAAATAAAAATTATAAATTTTTATATCTAAAATATATAAATTATTAATTTAAAATAAACAATAAAATACGTGAAAACAATTTAGTAAATATTAATCTAGGTTTATTTTAAATAAAAAAATTCAATATATTCATATCATTAATGAAATTATACAAAATATAATTCTTGAATATTAATAAGGCATGAAATTTTTTTTATTATTAAACATTCTGGGTTGGAAAATTTTTTCCACCTTTTTCAAAACTATTTCCTTTCAATTATTTTCATCATTTAAACTAGAGGGGATATTGTTCTATCATAACATTTTTTTATTACCAGGTTTCTTCTTGAACCATACTGTTTTCTGGAAAAACATTATATTTATAAGTCTTATTATTATTCAATACTAGATTTCCATAGACAACAATATGTATAGAAAATTCATTAAATGAAATATTTTATTCCCATTGTAATACTTTAGAACACAAAAAAGATATGAATATAGTACATATTATCATAAAAATGAATATTGAAAGACATCATGTATGTAAGATAAAAGCATAATAATGGTCACTTAATATTCAACAGATCCATCTCTATATATAACATCATATTTTCTAATGAACCTCAAACATAACTTTACCTTTTTCCCAAATCTTATAACACTTTTCATGTGGTTACTTTTTTGAAAACATTATATCCTACATGGAATGCATGATATATCCGTTGGTAATATACATCACTCTATTTTATACTTTAGAAGTGTCTAATGTAATGGATAATCATATCCATCTTCTAAAACATTACAAATAAAAAATATATTCCCCACAACATCCTTTATTATACATTATCACAAAAAAAAACTAGTGTTTCATACTGTTTTCCATATACTTCTATAATAGGTTTCATCTATATACTATAATGATAACTGTTATTATTACAAAATTTCAACAAAATAGTGTTTTTGACCAAAAATTACTTGTTAATACATTAAACAAATACAAGTCATGTTTTCCAAAATCTAAATAATTTTCTCAGATTTTCTATTCTATTGTGAAGGATAAGTATAACATGAATTTTATTTATTTTCTAATTGAATAATGATCCACATTCCAAAAATTATATGTAAAATTGGGATCATTGTTAGATAATATAGAGGCATGGACTTCATATAACAAAACTATCTCCTTGATATAATCATGATAATGATGATCTAAAAACATATTATCTCAAATATGATGTAAATTTACATATATGTTCAATGTATAAAAGATAAACATAATTACATTATTATCTCAATATATATTGGGAAATCTCATCATAAAATTTTGGGATATATTTTTCTATTTACACTCTATATGTAACACCCCATTACAATTTTATTAGGTACACCCTTTACCTCGTCATAGTTTTCCACTACTTTTAGATTGGTGGGATACCTATAATGGTGAAGTGATAGTTTTGTTTCACTTTCAATAAGATAGGTTCATTTCAATTGGATGCACGAAGTTTTTATTTCATGTAATGGGGTTATACGCCATGTAATTATTTTTGGGTAAATGATGTGAAAGGGGGTTCATAATGTGGATGATTACACATCATGAATGGTGGTTTCACATCATTAATGTTTTATGTGATAGATTTTTTATCTTTGGAGATTTATTTTTCGGCATATTTGAAAACAGTGTATTTTAGGGCATATAACCATATTAAACATTGTGAAATGGCCAGTTCCTAGTTTTAAAAATTCATGGGTGACTATTTTATCACGAATCATTCTCCAAACCTATAGTCTCTTGAACTAGGACTCTTTCTAAGGAATTTATGGAGAATCTTCTCCACCTAGATCGATCTGTTTGAAGCTTGATATCTGTTGCGGGTGTGCTGCATATCTACAAGTTAGTATCCTTTATATTCATTTGTTTCATTTGATCAAGGTATCATCATTGGGTGGAGTATTGAGATCCATTGGTATAAAAATTGCGATTATTAATGGTTTATTCCTAGATCCATTCTATGATCTCATTCCAAATACCTTTTTCATCATTTGTTGTGGTGTGGAAGAGATTCATGTTTGATGAATGTAGAATTCTTCTCTTCTGATGACCTTGTGTATTCTTAATTGAATCTATATTGATGTGGAATTTATTATATTACCTTCATTGTTTTTTTGGGTTTTGTTGGTTTTTGGATTCTGTTGCTGGAATATGTGCGTCGAGTTTAGAGGTAGGTGGTTCTATCACTAGCCAATGATAAAGGATATTATTGTGTTGCTTTATAAATTCATTCATATTTAAATTATAATGATTATTTTCTATGGGTTGTAAAGTATTTTTAATGAGAAATTGAGTTTCTCTATTTATTTCTAAATGGAAAAAAATCATTTTCAATGCATTTAAATTGAATTTATGAAATAGTGTCGAAATGTTTTTCAAATCATCCGAATAAATTGTGAAAAAGAACACATCGGTTACCTTTGTCACTCAGGTGGATGTTTTAACATTGGTTCATCTTCTATTGTTTTTGGATTATCAATTATCTTTTTCAAAGGTATTTAATCTATTTTTAGGACCATTATTCTAGGGGACCTATATGGACATTGTGGGTTGGTTTACCCATGGGGTATTCCTCTACTACCACGGCCATGGTTCAAGGATCATATTTGAGCACATGATTGATTATGGTAATAGTAGTATGTGTCATAAACATGTTTTATTTCTTGGATTTTTCATACATGTGTATTTGTATTTATTTCAAGGATTATTGAGTTTCACTTGGTATGCATATTTATGATTGTGAAAAAGGATATTGAAAATTTGATTTCAAATTGATATACCAACATTAGTTTATAAAATTCAAAAAGGGTAATGTTTACCATGTTTTATAGAATACTTCATTGAAGTTTACCGTGCCATGTTTTTATATAAAATGTGCATACATGAATTAATACATTGATGCTTGTTATGGAAAAACTGTGTGGGATCCTACTAAACTAATTATCTCAGACTGTGCAAACCTCTTCAGTAATGCGTAGACCATTATTTGTCATCTAGTATAGGGAAAGGAAAGGAACTACATTGTGGTGGACAGGTTCATGTTCATTGGATGGGTGGCTAGTGGTGAGATGGTGGGAGTTCATCCCTACCATCATTTCATGTATTTTCTTGGGTTTTACTCATTTATAGCTGGACTTGTCTTTTAGTTTTAGATACTTTTACTGTTGTCTATTTCTGCTAATTTCATATAGTTAGGGTATATTTATAATGTTATCATTCTGTTGTTACTTCTTGTTTTTTGTGTGTATATATATAATGGCCATGTAGTTGTTCGGGTTGTATGAAATTGGTACCTATATTATGTTGTTTGATTCCTGATTTCTTGTCACCAGCCCTTGGGGATCGAAAATTCCCTTCTGGTATGTGGCAAATCAGGTCAGGTTTTAGATTTTAGGGTAATATGGCTCAATATGACAAAATTTGGTATCAGAGGTGGTCTGTCCTCAAGAGTTAATGTCTTCGGACGTTTTTTATAGTAGAGATTGTACTTTAAGGTCTTTAGAGGAAGGTAACAACAAGTGCATGGGTAGCTCTTATTGTAATGAAAATAAATTTGAAAAGGGTTATTTTGATGTGTGTCTCTAATGTTTGGGTTTTGTTTTCAAAATATATGTTTTTTGGGTTTTATAACTCGATCCTAGATTTGTTACTTGTCTGATCATTCTTATGTTTGGGTGAAAAATAGTATGCCATCGAGATGTATTCCACATGTTTCACAGGAAGGTGCAGTTAATGCTCCTCCAAAGAACCCACCAATATATCTGAATCTCATCGATATGATTGTACAGATAGTTTTTTCTACTAATCAAGACGTACCACAAGATAATAACATTGGTATTGAGGTACAACCAAGATCATGAGGAGGAATAGATTGATCATAGGAGTTCCATCATGAAAAACCCCCACAGTTTTAAAAGAACGAATGACTGTAAAGAGGTAGAAGAATGTCTATAGAGGATCGAACACATGTTAAACATTTTGGAGACACCAAAGAACATCAAGGTAATGTTCAATTCATTTCTACATGAGGGATTTTGTACGTGATGATGGGATTCCTTGGTCTATGTAGATTAACACATAGAATAGGATTGGATGGGTTTTAAAACCCTGTTCTTAAAACAGAATTTTCTATAGTCACTAATGATGGAGAAGTCTCTAGAGATCTTATCATTACAAAATAGAGATTTTTAGATGTTGTTATACACAAATAAATTTGAGGACATTTTCGTTTTTTACCAGATGTGGTGAAGAATGACCAACTGAAGGCATAAAAGTACGTATAGTGTTTTGGACTAGATATTAGATCATAGTTATTTATGCTAAATCATTCTAAAAATAATGATATGGTAGAGTAATCTATAATAAAATAATTTAATATGGAAGCGACAATTGTATTTTCCTCCTCATATATTTTGTATGGTGGTAACATTAGGGGTTCACATGGGAAGAAGATGAAGATTCTTGATCATTAGAGGAGTAGTTGAGGTGGGTATCATTAGTGAGACTCATCTGCATCATATATTACAATGGAAAATGTTCCCCTGGTTTTTTTATGTGTGGAAACGTAGGAAACAATAGACATTTTTGTCATGTTCCTGTGACAAAGTGAAACAGTTGTGGAAATGTCAGTCACTTACAATTCTTCTACCAGGCTGTGACTACACCTGATTATGGTGGAGGTTCATCAGCTCCAAAGGCTAATACGGTGTAGTATGATGTGTCATAGACTATAGGGATAAAGCCATAGGCCTACTGAATGGATCATTTTCACACATTATATGAGTTTACAGTTGAATTAAATGCAGTTCTGATAAAATTGAGAGGTACCAACCTTATTAAATATTCATTTATAATTGTTTCTATTTTATATTGGTTCCTCCAGCAAAATTATATCTATATGTTTTGATTATGTTTTTAATCATCAAACTAAACTTATTTCCTAAAAATGGATTGAGAAACACTTCTTGGTATGAGTAATGACTATTGGTTCTGGTGTCCTTCTTTTCCCTTAGCGATAGCTAATACATAGTTAGTCTAAGATTTTCTCTTTCAGGATCTAAAACTCCTTGAGGTCATCATTGGAATAGATTTTCTTATAGCTCATCGAGATGAGCTATATTTTTATTATTAATTTTTTGGTTTTGTTCTAGTAATGGGAACTGTCATGTGTTTAAAGGGAAGTGGGAAATGATATCAGGTTGTGAAGGACCTTCCCACTCAGAGCTCATGATTTTCATAGTTTCTATTGGGTTTCCGGTCACGGATGTTTTTTCAGTTTATGATCTTTCCTTTGTTGTTCGAAACATTCCTGGTGATTTCCTATATTATTTATTCAAATTTCATCTAGATTGAGAGGTAGAGGCTACAATTTATCTGGTTCCAGGTATGAAACCGGTATTGATACCTTCATAACATATAGAACCAATGGAGCAGAAAGAGCTCAATATTTATTTGGAGGACCTATGAGAAAATGTTTTCATTCTCTCAAGAATTTCACCTTAGGAAGACTATTTTCTCTTTTATAACAAATCAGATGGTTCACTTAAATTTTGTATATACTATTAGATGTTGAACTGAGTGATGGTTAAGAAAAAATATCCTTCACCTCTTGTGGATGATTCATTTGATCGGTTAAAGGATTAATGCTGGTTTTAAGTGATCTATCACAGTTTGGGTTGTCATCAACTCAGAATTCGGGTGTATGGTATACAAAAAATGGATTTCATGAAATGGTATGGCCACTTTGAATATCTTTAAATGAATTTTGACCAAACTAATGCTCCTTCAGTTTTATGGATTTGATGAATCTGATATTCTACCAATATCATAACACATTGGTGGATGTTTTCATGGATGATATTTTGGTTTAATAGAAATCTAAGAGTGAGCACAATCACTATCTGTGTTTGGTTTTTGAAATTTGGATATGTACCAATTTTTATGGTAATATTTCTAAAAGAAGTTTTTGGATTAAAGAAATGAAGTTCTTGGGGAACTGAATTACTGAGAATTGCTTATCAATTGATCCATAGAGGGTAAAGGATGTTTTATCATGGAAGGAACCATTAAATTTCATTGAGATACGAACATTCCATGGTCATGATGTATACTTTTAATGTTTTTTCATGTAATTATCTAATATGGTTTCACCTCTCAATGATCTTACTAAGAAAGTGGTTATATTCACAACGGATGAGAAGTGTGTGACTTCATTCGATGAACAAAATATTCTTCTCACATCGGCTCTTATTATGATATTACCTTATCTCAGTAAGTGGTATGTGGTATTTTAAAATTCATATGGTGCTAGTTTGGGATGTGTTCTTATGTAGGATTACCATTTGGTAGTTTATGGCTCTCACCAACTTCAACCAAATGATATGATTTATCACACTCATGAATTACAGCATAACGCAGTCATACACATGCTTATGTGTTGGTGGCAATATCTTTTTTTTGAAAGGTTCATGGTCTTCCCTATCATAATAATATGAGTTATATCATTTCATAAAAGGTCTTCAATTTTACATAGATAATATTGGTACAATACCTTCATAATTTTTACATCGATATCACCTACACCCCATGGATGTGAAACATAGTTGTATATGCTATTAGCGGGAATGTACCATCACAAGTTGTTCTGTAATCGAAGGATGTGTGGAACCTTATGTGTATTTTCACTCATTTTCATATGGACACTTAAGAGGATTTTTTCGGGTATATTTACAACTTTTTTAGCCATCATCACCTCTACAATAGTATATGTTAGAGAGATATTAATATGAGGATGAGTTTTATACGACTTGAGAATTCCTTTTTTGTGGGGATAATATTTCATGTATTTAAGTCTCTCTTGATTTTATGCTTCACTTAGAGATAAAGAATATCATCCCAACATCTATGAGTATTTTAGACTTCTTTTATTTTCACATATCATGATGGGATGTTCATCCAGGAACAATAAAGATGTATTATGACATGAGGAAGCGATTTTAGTAGTTGGGTAGGATGTGTGACATCACTGAGTTTGTGCACCATTGTTACTCCTACCAACCGATAAAGGAAGATCACTTGAAACCTTTTTGTTTCCTCCATCCTATTTTGGGTATAGTATGGAAATATGACGAGGTATCCTAGAAATTCATTGCTTGATTTCCATTGAATCCCTGAGAGATGAAATCTATTTTTTGGGTATTCATCAGAAAATGATGTCCAATATTTTCATTCTGATCAAATACACCACTAAATTTGATGATTAGGGTATTTAGTATGTGTGGGATGTTGTGAGATTTCATGTTAGTCCTTCTACCATTATTTCGAATAGGGATCCTAGGATTAGTTTGATGTTCTATAGGATTCATCAAGAGGCCATGGGAACTGAGGTCATGTTGAGAACAACATGTCGTCCATATAAAGATGGTCAAACTAATTAAGTAATTCAGAATATAATGGATATGCTTTTTTGCTTGTGTCTATGACTTTGGAGGATCATGAGATAATCATATGGGATTGGTTGAGTTTCTTTATAATAATAGTTATTCTTCATCAAACAGAATGTCTCCCTTCAATGATTTTTATGGTTTCCAATGTATATCACATGTTTGTTGGGATTATGTTGGTGAATTATTCCTTTTTGGACCAAATATAGTTTTGAAAACTTCAATGAAGACTCATTATGTGTATCGATGTCTAGATACATATCACAGTCGACAGAAATCATATAAAGATTAGTAATGTCAATTGTTGGAGTTTTTAGTAGGTGACTACATTTTATTGAACATTTTACCATAGTTGGGTCATCATTGGCTTGGAAAATAAGGAATGCTAGTTATGAGATATGTTGGACCATTTAAGGTCACTGAGTGGCTCGGAAAAGCCTCTTATCAATTAGAATTTCTTTTTTAGTTGAAAGTTATTCATTTTTATTTCCAAATATCTCAGCTCACAAAATACCATCATTATCTGAATCAAGTTCTGAGTTTGGAAGAAATTGAGATATAACAAGATGCATCTATTCTGCAGAAACCCTTTAATATCATTTACAATCAATTGATAGTCTTTCATGCGATGTCCATTTTATTTGTTACTTTTATATGGAAAAAAGTTCATATTCTCATGAGACATGAGAATTTGAATCGTTGATGAGGGAGAAGTGTCCTCAACTTTTTATTGGAATTACAATTGCTCATGACTTCTAGGGGATAAAAAGTATTTATTGTGCAGAGTGTGTTACATCCGATTAACATTTTACCATGTAATATTTTTACATTATTATGGTTGTCCCCTCCACTAATATTTGGAGAAAAACTATAATGGTGAAGTTAAGGATTTTTGGGACATTCACTAAAAAAATTTAGTTTCTAATGGATGAAGGAAACATTCAGGCCATGTAACCCAGTAACACGACTTATAATTTTTTATGGGTACAATCCGTTAAAGGGGATTCATGATATGAATTATTAAACATCATGAATTGTGTTTTAACATTAGGAATGTTTTAAATATCAAACTGTTATTCTTCAAAAATGGATTTTTTCAGCGTATTGGTATATCATAGATTTCAGGGTGTGTAACTATGTTACTCATCATGAAAAGGCCCACATCCAATTTTAAAAATGCTTGAGTGAAAGTTATTTCATGAATCCTTCTCAAAACCTTTGTGCTCTCGAACCAGAACACTTCCGAGTAAATTTTTAGAGACTCTTCTCCCCCAAGATTGGTCTGGATGACACTAGATCTCTATTGTGGTTGTGGTGGGTCTTTCCTACTGAATAAAAATACCATTAAATCATTTCCCATGATCATGGTATCACTATTTGGTGGCATATTTGGATTCATTGGTCTAATGTTAGTGATTATTATTTGATTCTTCTTAGATCTGTTGTGTGATCTAATTTCAGAGGACTTTTTTTATTTGTCGTACTGCGATAGTCATGTGACTTTGAAATTTTTTGTTTTCATATATTTATTTGATCAATTGTATTATAAATTGAATCTATACTGATGTGGATATTATTCTAGGTCCTTCATTGACGTTGTTGGGTTTTATTGATTTTGGATTCTATTGCGGGTGTGTGTAACCCACATTTTGTGGTAGGTGGTTCCGTCTCCAGCCTATGATAAAGGATAATGTTTTTTTTCATTACTAATTGAATCCTATTGAAATTGGAATTATTGTTTTTTTGGTGTTGAAATGGGGTTTTAATGAAAAATTAATTATCCTATGTTATTAATAAATTGAGAGAAAATTGGAATTTTTAAATCCTTGAAATTGAATTTATGAAATGGGCATGAAATGGTTTTCATAAAATCAGAATAAATTTTGAAATATATAAAATGGGTTACCCTGGGAACATAGGTGGAAGATTTATATTAGGATCATCATCCATTGTTTTGTGAATTTCAAGGCAGTTTTCTCATGGATTTTCTATGTTTGATAGACCCATTGTTCTAAGGGTCCAATATTAAAATTGGGGGGGAGGGTAACTCATGGGGTATTCCTCCACATCCATTCCTATGTTTTAGTATAATATTTTTTATACTTTATTGATTGTTGTATGAGTAGTCTGTGACCTTGACCTTTTTTCTTCTTTGGTGTCTTGATACATTAGCTTCTGTTTATATTTCATGGATTTCTAATTTCGTCTGTGTAGTCATTTTTATGATTTCATATATGATTTGGAAAATTTACAATGAATTTGATGTACCTTCTTTTTTTAGAAATGTTGATAAAGGGAAATGTTTACCATGTTTTCTATAAATCATCAATACTACTTATTTTTCCATGTTTTTATATAAAATGGGAATAAAATAATTATTACATAGAGGATTTTTATGGAACACCTTGGTGGGATCCTACTGATCCTGTTAGCTCAAACCCTACAAACCACTTTAGTGGATCGTATACCTTTTTTGTGTTCCAATGTAGGGAATGTCCAGGCACTGTATTGAGGTAGTGAGGTTCGTGTCAGTTGTTTGGGTAGTAGGTGGAAAGATGGTGGGATTCATTCCCTATAATTATTTGGAGTAGCTATTTGGTTTTTATCCCTCTGTAGTTGGACTTGTCTTGTTGTTTTAAATACTTTTACATTTTTTTTCTTAAACAATTTATTTACAGTTATGGCAGGTATATTAGGTTTATATTCCTCTATTTATTCTTGTTTTTTAGTTATATATATATTCCATGTGGTTGTTCAGGCTATGACAAATAATTCCATCTATTGTGGGTTTTTTGTCAATGATCTTGTCACTAGCCTTGGGGGATCAAGACCATCCTTTGGTTTTGGGATGGATCGGGATAGGTGTCAGGATTGAGGGTAACTTGGGTCAGTTATTTACATTGGAACTATTAATTAATAAAGCATCCCTTTTGATAATTGTTCCTCACCTTTAAATTTTTTATAATTAAAACATTTCATTGAAAAAAGTTAAATATATTTGTTCATTATATCCCACTAATAGATCACTTGTTGTTCACATTAAATTTTAGTATAGCTAGGGTAAATTGAAAATGGATAATTTTTATCTTCAGAAATCAATTCCATTTTCAATTGAGATATAGTTGGAACACATAACCATTTTCCAAATATAAGTAGTTAGTCATTGTAAAAGTTAAATCCAGTTGACATGCCTTTCTTAAAGGTTTACAAAATTTCATTCAAATCATAGTCTTCCTTCCATGATTGTCTAGTTCTGTCAAATATATATGAATTCAATGAAACCTAAAAAATTAGTTCATGTTCCATAATACATAATATCCAGGGAATAAATTTATATATTATATAACAATGAATAATTTTCCATACATTTTAGCGTTAATGTAGAATTGTTCTTTTACTCAAAACCTCAACAACATTATTTTGTTTTCTTATATGGTGCTGAATCTTTGTTTCGTAATTCCTTGAAATATGTGTTCTAGTTTTAAGAATCACTATTTCCAAGTAGTTTCCATTGGATTTATTCATGGAACTGAAAACATCCAATTGTTATTTATCCAAATGGGACCTTGCATCCAAAGGCAGGCATTCATTATGTTTGAAAATTATGATACATAAGTATATGCATTGGTCTATTAGATTGGAGGTCGGACTCATCACACCCTTTTGGGGGGAATTATTGTCTACTCTAGGACTCTCTTTTTAAATTTAATATATTTTCATGAATCCTTATTAATTTTACCATGTATATCATAAGAATCCCTTGGAATTTACAATTAATTATTAACATGTGTAAAATTCGGAATCATTAGTATGCATTCAAGGTTCTTTATTAATAGAAGAATTTAAGTATTTTAGGTTTTCCATCAATTGGATCCTATTATATACCGATTAGTGATTCTTTTAATTATTGTTGTGATGATACAGATGTTTAATCCAGTTAGTGGGTCACTTTGTAATTTGTTGTCATCCAGGGAGATGGAGGTTTGTTTTGATATGGGGATTGTGCTTGTCAAATTGCCTACATATGTATCAATTATAATGGAATCAGAACCCTCATAGTTCTGTGTCACTTAATTGGACACATCATACCTTCTAAGGTCATGTGATAAGGACCTCTAAGTGAAAGATTCTTGGTCAAAACATAATTTATGACTTATACTAAAGCATCTTGACGAACATGGAAAGGATATGAGTTTTCAAGTATGATCAGACCCTATTGGGAATATGTCCCAAGCAGAATAGTGTTTATTTGAAGTGTTGGGTTTGATCCTCAAGGAGGCTACTTATGTATCCAATACTAATGGGAATCAAAGCCCATGTAGTTCGATAAATCTCATATTAGAGTATGGTCCTCTATGTAATATGAGTTTGGGCTTACTTACTAAAAAAGATGCCTTCATGATTCGAAGATTGAATTTGGGGCTTTTTTCGTTTGGAGGATGCCCAGTGAGCTCGGGCATTGAGACAACTTCCTACATATCCTGGATTGAACAGGAATTAGAGTTCTCATATTTCATTTAATGAGTGTTTGTGCACATGTTGTGACCATCACATATCTCTAAGACCATGTGAGTCATGCTCTGTGTGAGAAACAAGAGGATTTAAAAGATTCAACAATGACTCTTCTCACTTTTCCTGCTATGATGATGGAAGAGGGCGGGTTGACGGTGGAAGTGGGAGTGGTGAAGAGCTTTTCCTATGTTCTCTTCACATTGGACAAGGGTCGAAATGGAAGGATGAAGGGTTGAAGGTGAGGGGCTTATACCAAGATGGCTGCCCAGAAATTGATACTGATAGGAAAGTGGTAAACTTAGTGTGAATTGTACCTTCCCTACCAGAGACCTAAGGTTCCAGGTCACCTCTTTGAGAATGGAGAGGCTATGACCTAACCCTTATCAAAGCGGGGAACTTCGCAGCACTATTTCTGGTTGAAATCTTTGTGTGCCTGCAGATATATAAACTAGCAGACATTCCCTGAATCCTAAAACCATTTTGAAACAAATGTGGGAATCTCATGACTGTGGAAATTCAAACCCAAATTGGTGACATGCTGATGTAACATTCCACGAGGTTTGATAAGTTAGGAGGTTTTGGTGGAGGTCTCAATAGAATCAATTTCAGAAAAGGGACCCAATGAAGAATATTCCATTCCATGAATGTCTAAAGAAGTATTAATGGATTGTTGACAGAAGAGAGGGATGAGAATAGGTTAATCAAAGAGGGTTTCCCAAGAATAGAAGGGCATGAAAGTATGGTCACTCAATTACACTTGGGTGAACCAATGTTCACTTAAGTGATGAACAACCTTTATGGAAATACGTGGCTGATACACTGTTTTAGCCTTCAAAAGAATTCACATGTGATCCATGAAGTGGGGTGCTGAAGTTCCTATGAGAGGAATGGGAGGCGCGAAAGAAGTTATAACCTTGGCAGGTTGGGCACTTTAGTTGCGCAAATATTAAGTTTTTCAGACACTAAAAGTATATAAGTCTAATGATCCTCCCTTAGATGCTCTTCTCAAGGTGTTTAAGAACAACCTTGAATGTTTGGGAATATTGCGGCGAAGTACTAAGGTGACCAGAACAGTAGTTGGGCTTCAAATAAATTCAGTTTTTTAAATGGGCCCCCCAGGGTCTCTTTATTGAAAAATGAACAACCTAGGGTGAAAGGAGTTGAGTGCACAAGTGTCTTTCATTCCAAATTGGTGTTCACGAGTACCTTTCTCACCGACAGTTTTTTGGAGAGACTAAGGCGATTCAAAATTCATGATTTTTCAAATCATGAAAATTTATCTTCATTTATTTTTCCATTTTCATTCTAAGGGGATCCCATTTTTCAATTTTTATACCCTTTAATAGAATGAGGTGTCAAAAAATTCCCTGCCCCCCTCAAAATTGGATCCAAAATGAAAATAGGGTCTTATAATGAGGTAAAGTAATGAAGATAAAAGACAAGGGCAATGGGCGTGCTAGTATTTTGAACTCAAGTAGACTTGGGAGTGTCTGTGAAAAACACATAAGATTTATAGGATGCAGGATGAAATTAATAACTTATATATAAGGGTATCACTTCTGCAGAATGTTTCACAACATTCAGATTCTCAGCTCTTAGCATGAAGGTCTTCCATTCAGACACTTCTGTTTCTCCATGTTTCCTCTGTACATTTGTTCATTGTGTGACATGGTTGGGGCGCCACACTTTCACTCTGAATTATGCATGCATGCCATGTTTAAAACTAGTGTGCCATAATGCCTTTCCATTCTTTTGTAAAACACAAAAAAAATGATCATACATTAAAAATATGATCTCTAAATTTTTACTGGATCAATGGCTCCCAAAAGAATTGGAACTGTTGATGAACATTCCAGCAAGAGGATTGATAAAATGATGAATGATGTTGGTCATTATTACATCGATGTTTGCGAAACCACTCTTCCAAAATTAGAAAAATATTTGAATATGTATGATTTCAGCATTCCTTGGAGTACCTATATTCATTTGTATAGTTATGGCAATTTTTGGATACTAATATTCTAGATCAAAAGAACTATGTCCCACATTCATGGTTTCTGGATTTTCCAATTTCTCATCATCCAATGTTTCTGTTGGGGACTCATTTGTAGGTGCTAGGATTGTAGAGAAATCTCAAATAAAACATCTTAGACCGTCTACATCAGATTTGAAGGCACCCACCCTCGAGCTGCAGCCACACTATTATTCATCAATCAGATTCTCAAATAGATCAATCCATGGGTGGGATGAAAATATGGGATTTCCACCATGGAGAATGTGTAAAACCCACATGGATGTGGGCATACTGAGTGTGAAAGACTTGTGCAGAATTTGCAGATGATTTGAGAATCTTCAGGATTTATGAAGCTGTCTGGGTTCAGAAAACCTATGTGTATAGGAATTATGATTTCGTGATAGGGTTATTATGTCAGTGCATTCCAGAGACTAATTCATTCCATTTAACAATTGGAGTGGTAGGAATCAGTTTGTGGGACATTTACATAATTTCTGGAGCTCCAATCTTGGGATACATGTAAGACGAGTTTATTCCTCCCAAGGTGACATTGAATGACTCTAAAAAGCCACCATATATTGCTCATGAGTTGATGAAAGTATTTTAAAAACTCAAGAATTCAATCACCATGAAAACTCACACCCATAGGGACATTCATCCGGAGGAATAAAAGGCAATATTTTTAATAAATAAGAAGAAAAAATGGCCTACTTTCACATGTACAACTTTTTGTCCAAGGGTAGAGAAGAGAGGCACTCTTGACACCTTTTGGCCATCATTGGAGAAGGGTGAATTTGAAAAATGGGGACATTATGTCAACCCAAAAATTCTTTCAAATACATCTCTGGAAGTTTTCTTAGATATATGGATCAACATATATTTATTACCAGTCCGAGACTCTAAATGAAGTGTGAGGCTGAGAACCTATGTTATTACAAAAAAGCTGGTAGAGAAATGGATAGTAGGTTTGGAAAATATTGTTATAGACAAGATTTATAGGATTTTGGAGTATATTTACAATGGAAAATATCCTTTTATAATAGCTATTCCATTCCATGTGTTGTGGAGATATATTGATTCTCACTTTAGAACATATTCTATACAATGTTGAGTATGGGTTTTTGGAAGTTCTTTCTGACCATCTGTTCAAGTATTTTCTGGTATTTCATCCTTGTGTTTGAATGAAAAAGAAAACAAGGTTAGGTTGATAGTGCATAATGAATCTCATTTCATTCCTTGTGGGAATCCACCTACCATACGATTTGATGTTGATGGTACTCGCAGTTTGGAACTGAGAGCTTATATTCTAGCTTGTAAAGAAGGTGGGTTCACCACCAAAATAGATGGGGAAATCATATATGGCTCATATGATCCTTATAGATTTTTACATCAATTGAATGGTCTACAACATAATAATTTATCCCCTATTATGCATGTCAGACTACAGAGACACCCAATGGTTTCCAGACAACAATGGATGTTGATATATGAAGTGAAGAATGGATTAATCTTTAATTTAACTATTGTGGATACAAAAAGAAGATTAACCATCGGGTATGATGAGAACTAGGTTTCATCATACCCTGAAGGGGGGATAAAGAGATATAACAAGAAGTAACCCCTTCACTTGGAAGATAATTCTTCATCAACAGGGGCCGAATTGCATGAATCATAGAGTGGGGGTAATGATGCTCTAAATCCACTAAAGAGACCTTGCTCCAGGTATAATCCTCCTACTAGGATTAAAAGATCCACTCCGTCAATACCTACTGAAATTGTATCAAGGAGGTCTAGTAACCATTATTCTGAAGAGTGGTGACTTACATTTTCTAATCCTTCATATGTGAAAACTGGTGATGGGAAAAAACTCAAGTCTAATGTTGTAAGATACTAATCATAATACTTAGACATACTTTCTAAATATATATGATCAGAGTCTGTTTGTACATGGCAGAGTCTATTCTGTGATGCTAAGACCATGTGGATGAATTTGTGCAAGGGACAACATATTCCTTGAGTAGGGTATTTGCGAGATTTTTCTGACATTCTTTTTAAGGATATTCTCAATGATATAATGACCTATATTCAAGAGCTAGAAATGCTCTTATATTCCACTAATTAATCAATTCATCCCACAAAGAGGGTAGGGGAAATGATAGATTGTGGTACCACCGAAGGTATTAATCCTTCATTTGATGATGAAAGGAGTGACATTGTAGATCCTAAAGATGTATGTTCCCTTTCATTTATATCTTCCTCTATTTTGAAAATTTAATTTTATCAATACTTTGTTACTTTAGAGATATTTTTACTTAAAATACTTTTGGGTAATGGAATAGAAACTGAAATTATTTCAACACAATATAGTCCTGGAGGCACTACACATGGAGCTACCAGATCACCCTGCTAATCAGGATAAATATCTCCATGCAGACGGGCTGTGGATGAGGAAATAAATTGCATATTGGGATCACCAATACCTGTTTTTGTAGGTGAAAAAATGATCCCTCCTAAAATGATAAAGAAGAAAACTCATTGAAGAAAGAAACCCACATTTATGCACTTTCTTTGAAGTGGTATGTCTCTCTGATAATCATGAATTTTAGTTTTATTTGTGAAAAATAGTTTAAAAATTATAAGTTATAGGTGCTTCTTTTGTTTCTTCTTTGAAATACACCAATAAAAAATCTCAAGGATATGTAGATGGTGATATTGGGTAAACACATATTCCTATTGATTCAGTGGTTCCTGACGAGGCATTGAAGTCAAAGGAACCAACATATGTCCCCAAAACCGCTCTGATTCCTGCTATCGGAGGAGATGAAGCTTCTATTAAATCAATAATATTTCATAAAGAAACTAATGGTACAATAGCTGACATCAATTCTATGACACTTTTAGGATAATACCATGCACCAGAACATTTGTAATGAACTGATGTTGACCCCACATTTGTTTCTGAGGAAGCTACTCGGGGTTAGAGGTTGCTGGAAGAAGGTTGTGAATTAAACATGCAAAGTGTTCCCACGAGTGAGACTAACCTGGGATCTGAGATATCATTGGATGAAATGATGATCATTTTTCATTTATTTTGAAAAAAATTTATAACATGTTAAATTATCAAATGATTTAGTTGATTTTGGAGTTCTTTATATAGAATAAACTGGACGTCAGTTCTAATTATTCATATTGTTAATCATCTTATGATTAACTTTCTAACAATGGTTGATTTGAAAATTTTAGTTAAATATAAATAAACTAATTTTGCAGCAGTTCTAGACGGAAGTGTTGATATTAATATCAAACATACCATTCTTGAGACATTGGATTATGTTAATCTTGAGGAAGCAGGTATTCCTGAGAGTCACTCTGAAAAATCTTGAGCATATTAAAGATATCACACCTCAACCAGAGACATCAAATAAAATTTCTGAAACTGAGAACATTGGAGAGGATTATTCTGAAGCTGCTAACCTAATCCTAGGTAAGTGGTGCTAATATTGTAATTACATTCAATTTTTTTTATCTCTTAAATATAACCCTAATTCCTGATTTACCAAATAGGTCTATCAACTTCAATGGCAAGGTCTGGAGGTGGAGCTTATGCATCTTCCCAAACAACATATGACGGTGGAGCAACCATTTTCCAAGAAGGAATGAAGCAGGGCACTTCATTAAGTTTATTAGTCATAGAATATTCCCCTCCTTATGATAGTGATTCTGAATTGGACCCAGAACTATAGAAGGCTTTTCATCTTGCTTTTCACAAAGCATGGAAAAATATATGGATGAGAATATCTTAGATTCCTCTTGAGGAACTTCCATCAACAATTCCATGACATTCATATCAATTTATCAAACTTGGATTTCATCGTTTTTAATACCATGAATTTCATACTATGGTGAAAGATAATATCCTGAAGAGGGAACAAGACTTGATAGTAGTCAAACTTTCTATCAAAAATGAAGAGTTAGAAGCAGCACTATCTCAAGCTGAGGGTAATAATAATGTAATGTTGAAGTGACTGGCGCAAAAAATTATAGAAAACATTGTTCAGAAAATGCACCATCAATAGGAATTAAATATCATTAAAGGGGATCTTGAATAGCTACATAGCTCCTTTGGAGAATTCCATAAGGAAGGTACAAAATCCATCATAGATGCTGAATATATACTACATCATGACAAAGTGATCGAGGGTGATTAGATAAATAAACACCAAAATGTTGTTTATGGGGCTCAGGAATCTATTAAACAAATAATGAAATATATAGATTTTTTTTAAAAAATTCTCTTTAAGATATATATTCAAATTTGTGGATTCTTCTTCGTTAAAAAATTCATAAATGAAAAGTATTTTGTCTTTATTCATTTATGTTTTCAATTTCATTAATTTCTTATGTTTTACCTAGGACATTGGGCCCCGTAAGCATAATGAGCTAATATTTAGGGTCCAAAGAGAATTGACCATAATCATTGAAATTATATCCCAAACAAAACTCTATGTCTACGAAATGCTTTAATATTCATTAAATATTTCAAGGGGAATCATGAGTAACGATTTTTATGATCACTATATCAAAAAAATGTATCATAATAAGGGGAGTCCATTCCCAGAACATAGTTACCATAACATGAAAAACCCGTTTTGGGGATGTATTATGCGGGGATAACTAGGGAATATTATACATAGAAAAATAGTGGCATCTTTTGACTGACATACCTGTTATGTGGGAAATTTATGCAGAGAAACCTTAGGGGATGTACTTCATATTCAGGAAAATGAGCTCTTAGAAAGTTAGAATTATACTATTAAGAGAAAGGGGAAAATATGATTTGGGTGACTCTCATCCATAGTGGGTTGTTTTTCCACAGAAAGTAATTTTAAGAATGAAAAGGGTTATTCTAGACTGACACAAGTCGTGAATAAGAAAACCATTTTTATGAAAATTTTATGTATGATTAATGGTTAAAATTTATCTAAAAGGGAAATTTCTGATATTATACCATGCAGTTATATGTCATGCAGTGAGGACAATGTACTATGCAGTTTTAAGTCATGCATTGAGTACATTGGACTGTGCAATTTTATGACATGCATTGAGGACATTGTACTGTGTATTTTTAAGTCATGCAGTGAGGACATTAGGTGGCAATAATTTAAGGCCTTTAGCTCTGACCAAAGTTTAGAGAAAACTCACCCAATTTTGTGAAAAATTTGTTCGGAAACATACTATCATATTTGGGTATGGAAGGGAAAAAATGTGAACTATCATTTGGGAATTTTTTAAAATGATGAATGATATGGGAAATGGGATAAAAGCATTTGAGGAAGTCTTTTCCAAGAACAAAGTTACCATTATTTGAATAACCTATTATGTGGGCTGTCTTATGTAGGCCCAACCAAGGAATATGTTGCATAACTAAGGAGTGGAATCATTTTACTGACATGCCTGTTATGTAGGAAACTTATGCATGGACACCTAAGGGAATTTGTAGCATAGTCAGAAGAAATAGCTCTTAGAAACTTGACGTTCTATTGACAAAAGTCGAATTACATTTATAGAGATTTATATTTTTTTAAGGAATAGATATTGGTATATAGAGGAAGGTACCTGAATAATGAAAGGGTAATTCCGACCATGATGTCCAAAAAATTGGAGGAATAAGACTTTTATGAAGGACTATCCCAAATGTAATAGATATGGTGTCTGTAGTTTTAAGTCATACAACTAGGACCAGAAATGGAAACAATATATAATACTTGTCCATGTGATTTCTATGTTATTTCATATTGTATTGAACACATGGTGAGGGAGATGTTTAAACCATGGTCTTGAATACTTTCATGTTGTGAGAATGGAAATGGGACAAGTATACATGAATGGCTGTTTTAAAATAAAAATTACTGTATATTGTCATTATTGATGAAAGAGGAAAAAGATACTATAACCATGAATGAAGTTACCATTACCCGAAAAAGCCGTTATAGGGGTTGTATTATGTAGGGCCAACTAGGGCATATGTTGCATAGCCAAATAGTGGCACATTTTGACTGACAGGGCTGTTATGTAGGCAACTTATGCAATGCCGCCTAAGGGCACATGATTCATAGTCAAGAGAAAGAGCTCTGAGATATTAGAAACCATGTTACCATAAACCATAAAAAATATTACGAAGATATGAAAATATACAGGATTATGAGTATATAATATGTAATGGATTTGTGTTCAATGAAGATGATAAATATTTGAACTAGTATTGTCCATGAGTTTGACTTCATTTACATAGATCTGACTCATCTGTAAAATGGAGACACACTTTGTTTCTTCTAAATTAATATTATGATGTTCAGTTTAAATTCATGCAATGAGGACATTTTCATCCCCATAAAGAATTAAATCACCTTAATTATTAAGAATAACTTTATCTATTTTTTAACCTCACTTGATCTATTCTCGATGTGATAAATAAGGAGTATTAAAGGTATTTTCTATAATACAAAGGTGAAACATATAATGATAAGGGGTATCAAATTTCCATATAGTTTAATGTCATTCACTGGGGATAAAAATGAACTGATATGAAAGGAAAGACAAATTGTCACAGGATTAAGGTATAAAATCCTAGAGTGACTATATGGCTTTCTGGGGAAACAATCAAGTCATACATAGTTTTTAAATCATTCTATATGCATATTTGACTCTTAAACAAGAAATAATGGGGGGGTTTTCATGGTTGGCCCCACGATTGGAGATCTTTGGGGATCTATGTATCTTAACATATATGAGAATGAAGCCCTATGTAGTTCATTAAACAATCATTCCTCATGCTAAGGGAGTTTTACATGAAGATTGAGGGATTTTTTACACATTCTGATAGAACTGTAAATCTTTAGACATAAAATGTTATAAGGACCAAATCATATATCTTATAGAAACAATAAGAATAGATATGATTCGTATACAAGAGGAGAAAATAAAATAAGAATATTTTGTGATTGTGGTTGGGACCAAAATTGGATATTCAAGTGTCTCTACGTATCGCATTGAAAACGAGAATCAAGCCATAAAAATTTCTTGAAACATGGTCTCTATGCAGATCGGAATCAGACATAGGAAATATAGGGACTCATGTACTACTATGGAGTAGTGATGATGTTAATGATATTTTCTTTTGGAAGCTACTAGTTTTAAATAGATAAAACACTATATGTACAAATGATGTCATGCAGTTTAACGTCATGCAACAAAGATGAAGTTGCTACAAATTTTAGCATCATGAAGCATGGACTCAGATGGTTGTTCTGTAGTTTAATGTCTTGTAACTAGTACATGAGGGATGTGTAGTTTTATTTCTTACAACAAGGACATGGTACTATGTAGTTTAAAGTCTTATAGTGAGGAAAAATGTGTACAATTACAAAAAGTATTTCTTTATAAATCTTGCATTTATTGTAGTTTTAGTGGGATCTCCATCCATTGAGATTAAGTCATAGGCTCCATCTGAATAGACTTTTGTATAGAATAGGGTCCTTCCCATTTTGGTTTACGTTTTGGAGGTTTCTTTCCTGCTATCATTGGATTCTTAAGGAACAATACCAATTCTCCTTGAATAGATGAATGAAGGGGAACATTTTTATTAAAAGATCTCACAACTCTATTCTGATAGACTACTAAATGATGAAATGTTTGCCGCCTTTTCTCATCTAATCATTCCAACTCATCAAACCGTTTCTGATATCTTTCATCTTTAGAAAATTGTTCATATATTGAAGCTCTAAGTGAATGGAATTGTATTTCAATTGAAAAAACTAATTCAGTTCCATATAACAATGAATAAGGATGTTATTGGGTAGTAGTACAGGTTGTTGCTTGATAAGACCATAAAGTATTCAAAAGTTTACCAGGCCATGATTTCTTATCTTTTTCCACCATATTCGAAGTTAAATTTGATATATTCTTATAGAATTCCTCTATATATCCATTGTCCACTGTATGATAGCGATATGAATGGTTGGAATTGATATTATGCTCCTGATATAACTTCTTTAATTATGATGAACAAAAATTGGTTACATTGTCTGTCAAAATAGAACGAGGGACACCAAATCTAGTGATGAATTTAGTTTTCACAAAACCATCAATGCTATTGGATCTGACTTCCAGGTGAGGTATTGCCTTAGCCCATTTAGTGAAGATGTCAGCAACAATGAGAATATACTTCAACAGCTCCACTGTGGCAGGAGGATATGGTCCTACTACATCCATTCCCCATGATGAAAATAGACAAGAGAATTTAGTTGTATGTAGCATCTCTGGGAGTTGATAAATGAAGATGGAACACAATTGATATTGATGACATTTTTTAGTCATATTTGTACAATCCTGTGTCATTGAAGGAAAAAATTATCCAAGCATTTGAATCATATTGGAGAGTCTATAACTAGATTGGTGGGTACCTGAAGCTTATGAATGTACTTCATTCATGATAGTTGTGGTCACCTATCCATCAATACGTCTGAAGAGAATTACATAAAATCATTTCTTGTAAAGGATCTTTTGGTGGTCTATACTATCATAAATAGTAAAATTGGCTACGCTTCACCAGATTTATTCCTTCTCAGCCCTATTTGGTGGATGTACCCCATTTTGAAGATATTCCATGATTGATGTTCTACATCCCATGGTATGACCATATAGTTCAAAAATAGGGAAAATTTCATTAATATTTTCCATTCTGGTTTTAAAAAAAGGTGAGGACACATAGAGATGATTTATGATGATAACGGTCTCATCTAGATTTGTATCTTCCAAGGATGGAGCTGCATTAGCTCGTTCATCTGCTTGATCATTTTGTGATCATGGGACAATAGACAATGTCTGCTCTGTGGGAAATTTATCCATTAATCCTCTAACGTAATCACACAAATGAATTAATTCTTCTACTCTGATAGAATATTCCCCATTAATTTGTTTGATTACCAATTCTGGATCACCTTTTATCATTAAATGATCCATTTTCACTTGAATGGCCAATTCCAAACCTATGATGAGATCTTGATATTTTTCTTCACTGTTGGTACTACCTTCCGATAATTGGAATGAATAAGGAAATATTCCCTTTTCTGGGGAAAATGGATAATTCCTAATCCAACCTTATTCAGTTTAGGTTTTCCATTCTATTTCATGTTGGACTCCAAGAAGCACCATCAAAATATGTTTCCAATGTTTTGAAATTATCTTGAATTGAGAATATCTCTTTATTAAAAAGCTTATAATTAAATGATGTATCTTACACAGATGGATGTTCAAAAAATAAGTCAGACATATCTTGTCCTTTTATTTCCTTTTAAGGTAAAAACTTTATATAAAATTATTGTCAAATACCCTCCCACTGTGCTAGATTTCTTATACATATAAGATGACTGAGGACAAATTTGAGTGGATTATTACGAGATCCCAAAAGAACCTCATGATGTTGCAGGTAGTGTCTCAATTTCTGAACTAAAAATATTAATGTCAGGAAAAAAATATAAATACTTGAATACAGAGTATCCGCAACATGAATATTTCTAATGAGATAATAAAGTTTTTTTCATTCCCAACATCATTTTTTTGGGCGAGGAAGGCACCTAGTAATCACTCTAAATTAGTCACAAAGAGAATAAGTGGTCTTCCATAAACAGGCGGCATCAACACTGTTAGACTCAATAGATATTTATTGAGTGATTAGAAATATTCTTGGAAATCTTCATTCCATTGGTAGGTTACTCCCTTTTTCATTAATCTTGTGAAAGGTAAACACATGCCTGCTAAATTAGCGAGCAAGCACCGAATATAGGACAAGTGTCCATGGATTCCCCTTAATAATTTTAAATTTTGATGAGGTGACATACCAAGGATTGATTTTATTTACTCCGAATCAACATCAATACCATGATGGTGTACAACGAAGCCAAGGAATTTTCCAAAGGTTACCCCAAAAAAACATTTTAGGGGGTTCATCTTCAAACTATGTTGATGATGTTTATTTATTATGGATTCCAAATCAGCCAAGTTATCGGAACGTTGTCTGGATTTGACCACCAAATCATCCAAATAACATTCAATAAAATTACCTACTAAGGGCTAAAAGATATGGTGCATGGCTCCTTGGTATGTTGCACATGAATTTTTCAAGCCGAAGGGCATTACCCTATAGAAAAACACACCTTGAGGGGAACTAAAGTCTGTAGATTAATCATCCTCTAGGGACATGTAGATTGTTATTATACCTAGAGTATCCATCCATGAAGGAAAAAGATTCATAGATAGTTGTTTCATCAATTAGAAGTTCTGTAATCAGGATAAGAAATTCATATTTAGGAAAATGATAGTTAAGATCTCTGAAATAATTGCAGTCTCTAATTTTCAGATTCTTTTTTTTTCACTGGGGCAATATTGGACAGCCAATTGGGATAATGAACATCCCTAATAATGATAGCCTTTATAATCATATAAAATTTAGCTTCAATTTTAGATGCATGAGTTGGGTGTGTTTTCCTGGATGTTGCTTAAATCCAAGATGTTCTTCTGGAAAGCCCAAATGATGGGTGGATACATCTGGATTGAGTCCTGGCATTTCTAAAAAATTATTAACAAATATATCTCAATGTTTCTTTATAAAGTAAGTATACACCTCTTTCTCTTAAGAGGTCAAGGTCACTCTAATTAGAGTGGGGCATGTATCTTCTTCTATACCTAGATTTATTTCTCTACGATCATCCATGGAGTTAGAGACATCTTCTTCAACTACTAGAGGATCATACCCAAGATCATTCTCTTCTTGTTTATTATGTGTTACCTCTTCTATTTTCTTTTTCATTGTAGATGATGAGGCAAAACCCCCCACAGATAGGGGTAGAGTCATTATTTCAACATCCCGAAGAAGTGTCCACCATATCTGACCCTACTAATGATGAAGGAGCTTCCTGTTGTAATAAAGAGGGATTGATGGATTGAGAATCATAATTGTTGTCTTCCCCTAGAATTGCAACAATTTCTTCTACTTAGATTAATTAAGTAGAGGCTTGTTGTAGTTCAGAAGATGAAATGAAATCATCTCCTTTGAGGCTTCCGTCTTTTATTGGGGTATCAATAAGTTCAACCATGTTTTCAGTCTCAATTGCTGCAATTAACATTATGGAAATTAAAAGATAAATATTTAGATTTCGTTTTACCATTTCAATCTAATTGATAGTTAACACAAAATCTACATTCAAATGCATAAATGGAATTTTTTTGGATCTTTTAAATTCCATTTTGAAGCATTAACTATTGTTATCTTTTTTGGCACGAGCTTCAATCCTTTTGTGAGATAAAACTCTACCTCAATGTATTAATATTAAAATCTTTTGAACATAACCTTTTCAACATATAATGTTCCGATTTGAATATTGAAATTGTATTTCGGACATTGGTTGTATGCGAGGGTATGGCTGCATTTTGATGATTCCAAGGCCTTCTAAGAAGAATATTGAAGGTTGTGTCCTGACGAACAACCCTAGAATCTGAATTAGACACAAAATCTCACAAAAACGTTCTGAGTGTAAACTTTCCCAATAATTCATGTTCAATCTAATCATATTCTTGCAACATTAATGTATAATGAGAAAAGTCAGATTCAGTTAGGCCTAATCAACGATGTGTACGAACAGGAATAAGGTTGACCCCAGAGCCATTTTCAATGAAGGCTCATCAGATATCTATGACATTGACCATTCTAGACAAAAACAAAGGTCTGATATGTCCATGTACCGCATGGTCTTCATCTACATCTACAAAATATATTACTTGATGACATTCTACAGAATCATTCTCGATACAGTAAACCTCAGCAGTTGCAACATCAGTTTCAAACTCTTGAGGACTTGAAAAATCCTCAATGAGTGCCTCTCGAAGATCTTTTGATATATTCAAAGCATATAGAAAAGACAACATGGTCAGTACTTGGGCGAATTGTTTCAAAACATCATACTACTGATCCAATGTATTGTTTTTTGCAGTATGGACATGAGGTTTTACAGGTGATTTGGAATTTGATGCTTCTGTTGGAGATATACTTTGTGTTGGAGTAGAAACTAGAAATATAGCTAACTTGGGTAAATTATAGTAACTAAGTCTACTCATTTGCTAAAAAGAAGATGGTGTGTCTTCTATTCGGTCTTAAAAAATAATTGGGTGAGAACCGAGACTGTCTTTCATAGAAAAAATTCATACTCTTATTGAGCCTGTTGAAGAGACATTCCAGGATCTTCCACCACATATATGGTTTGATCATGGGTAGTGTTAAAATGGTATTTTTTAGAATTTCCATGTCTTCCCATGTATCCTCAACCTTGGCATCTTCCTCTTGTTTCCCTTTTATGTACAAGGAACTATATTGAATTATAATTAGAATCACCATTTGCATAAGGATCTGTAAAATGGATAACAATGATAGAACCGAAGATTAATTTCTAATCTGATGAATAATATTCTTGATACGTTAGTTCTAGATGTGCCTTTTGGTGGGGTGATTCCCATCAATTTGAAACAGATGACAAAAAATCCACCAGTGTCAAGGAAAACATTGGTCTTGACTTGAGCTTGTATTCTTAAGACCACTCCTTTTCGTTATGATTAATTTTCTTCATTGAAAAATGAACTTTTGGTGAAGATGGTTTTTCTATGTTAGGTGTGGTAGAAGACACAATTGGTTGTTACAAAAGAGTTCGTAAAATAGCATGAGTCCAGTTGATTGTATTCCTGATCGTCCAATAAACATATTTTTCCAAAATTTTAATTTTGGACTCCTTCCATTCTCCCTCTTCCTCTGGATTGGTAGCAGTAACAAAAGCTACATGATCTAATAAACATTTCAATTTCACTTGTCTATAGTCTACTATCTTTTTCATAAGTCTTTGAAAACTAGGCACTACTGAATGGGGTGTCCCATCATCTAGTTAATGGGACAATAATTTGGGCGATCTTCATCTCCATATTTATTTAGTTTCTTTGGCCTTGGTAACTGAACCAAATTATTTTCTAAAGGACAGATGAAGTGGCCAAGAACATTCTCATTCGTGAAAGAATAAATGTTATTCTCTAATTCGTCAAACTGCTTCCGCCTTGATCTCTATGATCATATTTACGAGGTGGTCATTGATGTTGATGCTCAAGAGGCATAGCCCTTTGGTATGATGATGGTATTGAAGTAGATGCAGGTACATGTTCATGTTTGAGGGTGACTGTAGCAGCTTCTTCTTTTCTTATCCTCCTTCCCAGACCTAATGTAATTATACATGTTTTATCCTTACTGTCAATAATAGAATTTTTATTTTGATAAGCGATTTAATTATGGTCTCGAAACCCTCCTATGTATTTCACAAGGATCAATGTTGTTCATAATTAATCACGTAGATTTGCCACACATATTGGCATGAGTTCTTCTTGAGGGAGTGCTATACGTAAAGAATATTTTGATCATTTCTATCATGCAGTGAAATATGAAACTCTTTTATTCTCCCTTTGTTTAAAATTACTAAAATCGAAAACTGTACTATTAGGTAGCATTGAGATAAATTGAGATGAAATTTTTTATGTAGATCATCACATCTAGTAATTGATTGAGATTGAAAACTTGTGAAATAGACAAAATATGGTCCTAGTAATGACTGCACAAAACACCTAAGCTTAACTACATATTGAGGGTGAGATGTTCACATCATGGGATCACAACATAAATAAAATGTGTTTCCAGATCTCCCAAGAGATTAATGATTGGGAATGTGGTATTCACAAAAATTTGTGGGTGAGGAACTGCATCCACCAATTCAGGGTGAACTCTATTTTCTGGCGAAACTCGTGCATGTCATTCCTCCATAACATCTAATTGAGTCATTAATGCATCAATTGTGTTCATAAGAATTTGGGGAACATCTGAATGAGTTGGAACCTGTGTAGGTATAGCAACTGGAGCTTGATCTAGTGCAACGACTAGTAAAACCAACGATGGTGGTGCTGATACCTGCCTTGGGTAACCCACGAGAAAAGGTCTACCAGGGTTTATATAATCCTACCTCGATTTTGTAAACAACGGAGGGAATTCATTATCCTCATCTATAGTAACTAAAAATCCCATTTACATGAGAGATTATATAGGATTTACAAGTTGAGGACTTGTCGGCGGAGTATGTCTAGCAGAAATGCTATTTTGAAGTAACTCTGTATTGAGTATTTTCAACTCCAACCTTTCCTCTACATGTATTGAAAATATCTTTTCAAGTGAAAGAGATTTAACATATCTAGTGGAAAAGTTAGATGAAATCTGACATTTTTCATTCTCCTTGTAAGATGCCTTTCGGAGAGGGGGGATTTGGTTATTTGAAGGCATACCTAGATTCATGGTAAGCCTTTGACATCAAGTACGCACACCTTCTTAGTTTTGCACAGTGTGTATCATATTATATTCAAGAAGATCATATTTTGATTCCCCTGATTCCCTAAAAGGAAATTGTTCAGTACCATGGTCTATTGTCTACAGTGTCCAGAAATGCCTTGGTAGTCTTCGACACAACATTCAAGTGTCCTACACCTGCTGCGAGGGGAACAAGGTTACATATTATTTGGAATCTATGGCCGATCATAGGTTTAAAAATAGTTTCCTTTTTTAGTTTAATAACTTAAAGCCAAAATATGTTAATTTGATCAGAGGGAATTTCCTTGGTTTTCATTACTATAGCCCCCCTAGTTTGCCTTGTTGTATTGTTTCACTCATTAATAAAAAATTGACTTAGATGGATGATTCTACTGAACTGGACTTATTTTCTAGAGGATCTTCAGCAATGGTGTCAATGAAATTTACGGATTTATTATGCATCGATGGAATTATGTCAGTGTTTCTGCAAGATTGTCTCCCTTTGTGTATTTCATGAGACTCTGTTCTCCTATACGAATAATTCCCTAGAACTATTTGGTATAATGAACCATGATGATTATAATTGGATAGTTCAGGTGTATTATTTACTTGTGACTTTTTCCCTAATCAGGAGAAAACTAACATCTGTGGAGGAGGGGATTGCGGATGCGAAAAATCCCCCATCCTTGTAGTCTAGGGGTGATCATCTGTTTCTTCTTCAAATATTAGAACATTGTTTATTTAATTTGAAGGAAGAACTAAATGATCCCCCATCCTTGGAATCTAGGGTGATTCATGAACATATATGGATGAAATTTTTTGCATCTTCTCTTCTAATTTTGCAGATTTTGGTTCAAACATTATCTGGGTGCATCATACGACAATCACATAAATAAACTATTTTAGAATATCACTACTCTATTTTATATATTTTTATCCTCTTACACCTGAAATCACTTAAATAGTATGAATGTTCATGATTATCAAAGGATTGATGTAAAAGTTTTTCAAAAACTTCTTTTCATTAGGCCAAATTCTGATGAAAACTAGTTGAGGCCTGTTCAGGAGTGTACATTTGATTACACAGAAAACCTATTGATATGGTCCGACAGTGGGAAATATTATTTCATGAAACAACTATTGGTGGACTTTCCTAATTTTGGAGTGTAGTGAAATGAAATTCCCCAAATGCTCCCCATCTTTTAATACGAACACTAGATGGGAAATAAGAAATTAACTTGTGGAGTCTCCTTGGAGAATTGAGACATGCATTCTGAAGGGTGCTCTGCTGTTTTTCAACCTTTTATTGTGGGGAAACTAAGAGAGGTTCCAAGTCTATTTGGCAATGAATACCTTTTATTAACATTACATGACTTTTATATTCATCATATGGTAATATGTTGGTTTTCAAATGATGAAGTGTTTTCCATAAGAAGAGAAGAATTTAATGAATACAGTCTTATGTTACCAATTCTAGAATGTAATATTGAGAATCTTCCAAAGGGCAAAACATGGCTGGGATTTCTCCTTTAGCTTATTCTTTCCTCATGTTTAACACATCTTCTTCATCATTCACAATAGGTTTCCCTACTTGATCTAACCAGAGTGGATGCTATGTATTATAAGAAAAATTACATAAGGGTGGATTAGAGAATTACCATTCCCTTAGCTCGCCTTTTGGTTGATAAAGTGTTTTACCCAAACAGGACAAGGCATTAGACATGACTGGATTTATGTTTTCAAGTGCCTCAAGATAGGACATTATTCTCATCGCTACATTGTAAATTGAGGAATTTTCTTGAAAATGTGAAATTCTACAGTAGAGAGAACTATCGCTGTGAATTCCATCCTAGGGAGGATCACCACGATGGATTACAGAAAGGGATAAATCATTTTAATCCTAGGTCATCGGGCCACATGGAGGATTTCTATGGCTCTCATCCAAAGATAGTCACTCTGGATTGACCGAATTTTCATAAAGAAAGCCTTCATGATGAATTTTCTAATAAGGAACATCATAATTACAACTTCCAATTGTATAATTTGGTAATGAGAGGATAAGAGCTTGATCATCAATATATAAATGTTTGAGGGAATAAAGAACACTAGCATTAAGAGGAGAAACATCATGGATTAACTCTTGATCTTCCAAAAATGCCTGGAAAGACTTATTATTGGATGTTCTATTATACTTAGATGAGGCAAAATGCTAGGAAATGTGGTTGAAATTGGTTGGTATATGTCCCAACCTCAGAGTGGTTATGGAAATGAACTGATTACCTCCAATTGGAAAGGGTGTCTGCTCCCGATACTATTGTCCATAGGATATGGGGGAATATGACCCATGATCCTCCTAGACTAAAACAGAAGTGTGTATCTGATATGTGATGTCATGCCTATGGGTCATCCCATGTGTGGGGACATATTTATATGTCCGTTCCCCTAATACGGCTGAATTAGTTGTTAAAATACCCTGGAATGCTTAGAGAATATGTGCGGGGATATGCATCTTCAGTTTCACCATTGATATGATGTGTTTGGTGACTTCTGCTGTTGGAAAGAAAATATAAGTCCAGTACGTATCTGTTGTAGTGTTTTTCCATGATTTTTTCCTCTATTTCCTTGTTAGTGGATATTGATAGTACACATGCATAGGGGAATAGAGTTGGGTCTATCTCAAATTTTCCATCAAAGCATTCCTACTGAATTCTCTAGGGGCAACCAAACGAGACTTTTAGAAGGATTGATGAAGATTGGAAGGTATTTGACCTGTTGGATATTTTCTATTATTTTCGGTTGACAAACATCCTTTAATTATGGCAGAAGAGACTTTTTAAATAATTGGTGACTGTAAACATATATATATTCTTCTTTACTAGTTACGACCACATTAGATTATCGGGCTTCATTAAATGTAGTCAAACGAGCCTACTAACTAGCTGATAACTTATAAACAGGTGTATGGGCATGTTCAAGGTGCTCCACTAGTCTTATATGCTGGGATTGGTGGGTGCTACTAGATGTGTATACTGAGTAGGAAAATTAGGACAAACATGTGTATGTGCCTGCTCATTTAATTACATCATGTTAAATTGATGGACATCTCTAGAGGAGGAAGGGGTGAGAACCTACTCTCTATTGACTGGACGTTGTCCCTGGAAGTTTGTCTTGCATTCCCGATTCTGAGAGACCTGGGCCCAACGTCTAGAGGCAACACCCCCTTCCAGATGGGGGTACACTACCATGTGATTCTAGTGACCATTGCTGGTTGGATTCTTTAGGGAGGACTCAAGCATTCTGGAATTGAGGCCTTGAGTGACTGAGTGATCCACCTCCCTATAGTGAGGGAGTAATTGATATTAGATTATGGGGATACAGACCTGATGTAGTTGGAGATGGTGGTTGGTACTGTTTTCATCATGATCATTGGTAGTCATTGGCTAGATGATCGATGATTTTTGTTAAACTGGATGACTTGTTGAGCAACCTCCAATGTTGGGATCGTATCGTGCTAGTGATATTTCGTTACCAGCACATTAGAACCCCAGTTTTTAAGACACTGGGATGGTGATGAATTTCTTTCCATATATGGAGATCCATCTTGAGAAGAAATAGAGAAGATCCCCGATGTTTCCTTTGAGAAGGCCATTTTATGGATTGAAGGGAATTCTGTGAAAAAAAGTGATACAACATCAAGCTCTATTAAAGATACATCTTTTTAGATGGATACATGGGTGATTAATTTCATTTTCGGGCCTTCCTTTATCAATTGTTAGGGGCCTAACAGGTGGTAAAATTACTAACTTGGTTAAGGATTCACATCGGGTTCACCATTTTTGATTCGCAGTTCAATGAAATATATGTTCAAGTTTTAAGAATCACTATTTTTAGGCAGTTTCCATTAGATTTATTCATGAAACCGGAAACTTCCAACATTTCATTATCCTAAGGGGACCTTCTTTCCAAAAGAATCCAATAGTTATGATCGAACATTAAGACACCTAAGAACATGCATTGGTCTAGAGGATGGGAGGACTGACTCATCACACCCTTTTGGGGGAAATTATTGACTACGTCTGGACTCTCATTGTAAATTTAGGATATTTTATTGAAGCCTTATTAATTCACCACATTTATCATATGTATCCCATGTAATTTACAATAACTTATTAGAATGTGTAAAATTTAGAATCATCAATATTCATTCAAAGTTCATCATGGATGGAAACATTAATGATTTTGAGTTTTCCCATCAATGGGATCCTCTAATATTCCAATTAGAGATTATTTTAATCATCATTCTGATGATACTAGTTTTAAAACCACTTAGTTGGGCACTGTAGATTTTTTTTTCATCGAAGCGGATGAAGGTTTGTTCTGTTCCTGGGATCGAGCCTATCAAATGTGATACTTACGTATCCTTGTGAAAGGAATCCGAACCCTTGTAGTTTTTGTCACATAATAGGAAGCATCATACATTTTAAGGATATGTGATAAAGAACTCTAAGAGAATGATTCATGGTCAAAACATAATGTGAGACTTATAAAAAATAATCCTGAGGATCATGGAAAGGATATGAGTTTCCATGTTGGATCTGACCCTATTGGGAATATGGCCCAAGTAGAACATGGTTGATTTGAAGTGTTGCTTTTGAACCTCAAGGAGGATTCCTACGTATCCCATATTAATGGGAATCAAAGCCAAGTAGATTGAAAAATCTCATAACAGAGTATGGTCTTCTGAAATAGATGAGATTGGGATTACTTCTTAAAAAGGATTCCTTAATGATTTGAAGATTGAATATGGAGATTATTTCTTAATTATAATTCACAGTCAGCTCGGGCCTTGAGATGGATTCCTACGTATCCTGGTTTGAAAATGAATTAGAGTTCTCATAGTTCCTTTAATGAGTGTTTCTGAGAATTGGTAACCATCATATATCTCTAATCCCACGTCAGTCATGCTCTCTATGATAAACAAGAAGATGTTAAAGATTCAACAATGAAACTTCTCACTTTTCCTCCTCTACCGATGGAAGAGAGCGTGTCGACCATGGAATCAGGCGAGACAATGAGATTTTCCTCTATTCTCTTCACATTGGACAATGGTCCAAATAGAAGGAAGGAGGGGTGATGGTGATGGGATTATACTAGGATAGCTGCCCTGAAATTGATCATTGTAGGATAGTGGAAAAGTAAGTGTGAACTATTCCTTCCCTACTAGAGACCTGAGGTTCTGGATCACCTCTTTGTGAATGCAAAGGACATGTCCTAACACTTCACAATATTGAGAGATTCCTAGCACTATTTATAGGAGAAAGGTCCATGTGATTGAATATATACAACCCCACATACATTCCATGAATCCAAACACCATTGTGAAATAGATGTGGGGAACCTCTTACTGTGGAAATACAAACACAAAAAAGAGACACACTGACGTGCTTTTCCCAAAGGTTTGATAAGTCAGGTTGCTTTTGTGGAAGTATCAATAGAATCCCTTTCAAATATGGAAGCCAAAAAAGCGGAAGCCTTGCCATGAATGGTTGAGGAAGGCTTAATGGATTGTAGACTGAAGAGAGTGAAAAGAATAAGTGAATCAAAGAGGGGCGCCCAATTAGAGAAGGGCGTGTAAGTGTGGTCGCTCAAGTACACTTGGGTGACTCAATGTTCAATTAAGATATGAATAACCTGCATGGTAGTACTTGGGTGATACCTTACTCATGCCTTACAAAGAATTTAGTAGTGATCCAAGAAGTGGGGCGCTCAGGTTATTACGATAGGAATAGGAGGCTCAAAAGTATTTATGACATAGGGAGGTTGGGTGCTTTAGGCGTTCAACTTTTGTGGTTATCAAACACTAAAAAGACATAAGTATAATGATCCTACATTAAATACTCTTCTCTAGGTGTTGAAGAACTACATTGAATGCTTTGGAAGACTAGGGAGAATAACTAGGGATACCAGAGCTGTAATTGAGATTCAAGGAAATTCGTTTTCTTTTCAAATGGGGGCCCCAAGAGTATATTTATAGGAAAATAAATGACCATTGGAATAGTATATTGGGTTCTCAAGTGACTTGCCTGCAAAATTGTGGTTCGCAATTACATTTCTCACCGATGATGTTTTGGTTAGACTAAGGCAATTCATGATTCGTGCTTTTTCAAATCATGATTTTTTCTTCATGTATTTTCCCATTTTCATTCATTGAGGATCCCATTTTCCATTTTTTAGACACTTTGACTTAATGATGTTTCAACAATCATGTACTCATAATCTTTTATCAATTTTTTACATCTTCCATTAATCATGTTCAACTCTTTCTGAGTAAATATATACATAAAACATTTATGAATGGTATATATTTTACACTCTTCTCCTTATAAATGATTTATCTATGTTTTTAATGAAAATTATATAGACTCTACTTGTATATCTTTTGTGGGATAATTCAGATCGTGAAGATTCAATTGAAATAGAGCATAAGTAATTACCAGATCATTCTACATCATCATGAAACCATGTTCCTTCACAAATGAACATCTATAAATGAAAGACTCACAATTTATATAAGGAAGGGTTAAACAAGATCATTCACCGATATTCAATTCATTTTTTGAAAATATCATCACATCCATTCATTGAAAATTACTTTTATCATTTTTGAGTTAACAGTCATCTTTCAGGATAATTGATGAGGGTTGTAAACCACAAATCCTTGAAAATTAGGAATCTATATGAATTTTTTGGTCTTTTAAATTTTTAACAACATCAGTTCTTGTGAGTTCAATAGTTATGATATCTATAGAAACAATATACCTAAGTGATAATGTCAAATAATACCAAAATGTATATTTATTAAACATTCCATATAATTTATTTTTATTCATGTTTTTTCAAAAATATTATTATGAGTGTTTTATAATCCCCATGAATTTTATAATTTATCAAAATATCACAAATAAACACAACCAAAGACTTATATAAAGTGTAATGAAAAAATCTTTTCATAATATAAAAGAATATAACTTGTTCATTATAAAAAGCAAAGGAAAACCCATCAACTCGTAATTCCCATATCTAGTATAAAATACCATCTTCGAAATATATTCCCCATTTACCATCAAATGATGTAACCCGAACCATATATCAATCTTGGAATAATAACTCACTCTCTGTATAAGATCAAACAAAAAATATTATATGTGGTTTATGAAATTGTTTTATTAATAGTGATGTTATACAAGACTCTATAATCAAATTGAAACCTCATTAAAACATATTTCATTTTAATGAATTAAATTTATATACCTCATAGTGATGTTCATGGATGAAGGGAAATTTATTCTATATAATATTTAACCTATTTTTTCAATTCCAAATCTTTACACGATCTATTTAGTAAGGTGGTTGAGAAATTATATTAGTTTCAGGAACATCATCAATAATAAACTCATCTTACTAATCAAGTGTCATACTAAGAAACTCATTAAAAAATTCCTTCATATATTTATTTTCACTAGGAACATAAATAATCCAAACTATTATATTTCAACAATATGTTCTATGTTAATTTCAAATTCATCTTTAATTAATTTCACATCTTCATGATTTTTCATCAATGGATTGAAATCATTAAATATATCATTCTTATCTATGAAATATATCATAGAATTATAAAATAAAATCCAATTTATACCAAGAATAGTTTAGAGATCCAATATGGGAAATTCAATAAGATTTTTAGGAAACTAATCCCATTATTAAAAATATGATTATTCCTATAAATATTTTATTCTTTAATCATCACACCAATATTTTTCACTAAAATTTATATATTCTTTTATTGAGGTGACATGCCAATTATACATGAAAATGAATCAGAAATAATTGGATGAGAAAATTCAACACTAAATAGGTCATCAAAAAAATTCAAATAAACAAGTAGTGTATTTTCACCACTTCATTATATGTCTTTTTATCAAATATATTTGTAGAAAATGATTTTACACACATTTTTTTATTTCCATATTGATGATGTCTACATAGATTTACAAACTTTATACAAGTGTTAACATAATACCCCCACTCATTGAAATTAGAACATCTCACTATTGGCTTACTATTTTTTACATTATTCTTTGATTATTAAAAACCGTTTTATTTTAAGTCAAAAGCCTTATGAGGAAAGCTACCACACCAATAACACATTCATGTTCATTTCAAAAAGTCTCTAAATTTTTTTTATGCATAGTAGGATCATGTAGAGTATTTCCACCATATTTATTATTTGATCTAATTTTGTATATTTTCCACTTCTTTTTACGTCTTACTCTTATGATTATGAGGTGCATATAGGTTAGAAAACTCCACCTCATATTTCTCAGTACAGAGAACAAATTTCTCAAAACATTTAAATTTCAATAAAGAAAAATCTACTCATAAATTTTGTTATAATCCTGAGTGAAATCTTTTAATTTTACTATAATGGTTCATACTACAATTTGATATATTCCCAGAAAATAATTTGAAATATACATTATATATGGAAATTGAATATTAATTATTTTTCATCAATTTGATTCTTTTATTCTCCGTTAATAGTAAAATGGAATTATTGATATATTTTTCTATGAAAATATTCATACATGTGTTTCATTAAATTTCATTAAGACCATCTCTCTATCAATATCATTCTTAACCAATCACCACCATGGGTATAATTCTCCATCAAAATAAAAAATAAAATGATTTACCTTTTAATGTTATAAGAATCCCATGACTTAAATTATATTTTCCTAATAATTAATAAATCATTCAACTACTATAATATCTAATGTTTCATTAAATGATATAGATTTTTTTCGTAAAATTTATTACAATAGACATGTTCTTTTATTGTTAATAAGATTAATCTATAACAAGGATTCTAAGACCCTTTATAGCCTATGTTAAATAATTCGTTTATTAAAAAAAATTAAATTACTGTTCATTCCAAGCTAATAATTTGGAGTGAACTTTTCCACTTGATACCTTAAAATGTTATCTTACATATTTCCTCTATAGAAAACCATTCTTAATAAAGATTCAATAGATGATGAAACATGGATATAATCAAATAATACGTTTTATCAAATAAACTATAAAGTATAATCAGTCGCGATTATTTTATTAACATTATCCACACCTTTAAATTTTTCTAAACCTTTTTAATAATATAGCTAGAAGGTACAAAACAAATAAATTACATAATCTAATTTTTCTCGATAAAAATTTACTTCATTACTTTCTGAAATAATTTTTTTGTATATAGTTTTAGAGAATTATGTCATGAATCATACAAGAAAAACCCATACATTCAGAAATTATCACTTTAACACCCTATCCATTTCCCCAAAAATATAAAAAAAAATTGAAAAACATTTTACTTTCATTAAAAATCAGCATTATATTTAAATTGACTTCTTAATTGTCTATATTTATTGTTAAACCCATTAAAAAATATATGACAATGGTGGATAATTATAGAAATCTATATAAGGGACATAAATGTATGAAATTCATTTTTCTATTGAAATAAATTTATACTAATAAAATATTTAACTTAATGACTACATTAATTTAATGCATAACATTAATTATATCCACCTTTAATACAAATGTTTTTCTAAAATAATTCATTTTAAACCCAAAGTACAAAAATTAGAACATTTATAATCAACATAGATCAAGGTATTGAAAACATGTGCAATCACATATTCAAAATTACTAGTTCCTCATTAAGGAGAAACATCCCCAGTCAACTCCCTACTGATTTAAATTATTGAATATGAACATTTCCCAATGCATTGGAGATCGATATTAGGCTCACCCATTATATATGTTGTATCAGGCTCACACATCATGTTTGTGGTGTTATATTCATTCGTTGAATAATAAATATACGGAAAACCTATCATCATATGTAATGTTCAAGTACCATATCATGAATAAAAATTATAATCTTTTACATTTTTTCATAAAACACTTGAAAAAATATTTTGAACCCATATTCTATAGACTTTTCTACATCAAAATACAATTTCATTTAGAAACCTTATTTTAAAAACTAAAATACTAAGAATGAATGGGGGAAGGGAATATATTTGAAAAAAGAATGGAATCATGTAAAAGGATAATAACATCTAATAATAGTAATTGTAGTGGGATAAACCATTGAAATCACATATATTAGAATAAAATATCCCTCATTCATTTTGTTAATAATAATAAAATGTTCCATATAAAATAGATAAAATTATTCCATTTGAAAACCATTTAATAATGTAAAATGAGGCATAAAATTACATTTATTATTCATTTTTATTCATATAATTATATTAATAAAAAATTTTATGGATATGGACATTGATGAAAAATATTACGAAATTAAATCATTAAAAAATAAAAAATGACATTTTAAAGTAATGTGTCCCTTTCCACAATTATGTCTCATCACATTTTTTTTATATTCCTTAAAAATTTAAATATTTTAATTAAATTTACTCTTAAAAACATAGTTATTATTTATTATTACTTTTATCATGTTTATTACGATGTTAAATTAAATTAAATAAAAAAATAATTTCATGTAAGATGTTTGATGAAATTTAGCTCATATGTCCAATATGACTTGTGTATGTTGATAATAGTTAAATGGATCCTGATTACATCCTTAAAAAATACTTATCACGGTAAAATTAATGTTTCTATGAATTATATTTACTTTTAAAACCATCCATGTAAGGCAGTTATGAAAAATTGATTAGGTTATCATAATGAAGATGTTAGGTCGTACGTTCACCGGGGTAACTATTCCATTATTCAACAAACACAATGGAATGAATGTTAGTATTATTTATCTTTTCATAATGATAATAATATATTTAATTTTAGACCAAATAAGTTAAATACCATGATATAGTTTAGACCAATGAATAAAAAATTAATACAACTATACATTCTTGATCTTGTTTAATGGTTAAACAAAACAAACTTCTGTCTCCATCTGATAATAGAGAATTAATGTATATTTGAACATCCATAATACATAAAAACATTAGTTAGTATTCCATAATATGGATACATCCAAGGATGAGACAATATAAATTTAATTGTGTAACAAATCAACAAAATCTCACTATTGTTACAGGGTTTAGAACGATCTATGTTTCCCTCAGGGATTATATCCAATCCCAATTTAAAAACTAATTACTTTCCTAACTAAATTGATTTCACTTCTCGTTAAAAATATTATTTTTTTGGTCATTCAATTTATAATTGTTTGAAATTAATTTTGAGCCTATTAATGATCTAATTTCATACCCCTTGGTGAATAACACTTTACTACAAGCATTCTGGGAAAATACTTTTAGGTTTGCACAGTATTGGATTTCGTGAAAACTTTTCATGACATGCACTCAGCTATATAAAAATTAAATAATCTTTTATATTAATCATGTAATAGAAATATTTCTTGAAAAAAATATTTTTTTATAAAAAAACTAACAAAAAATTGAAATAATTACATTTATATCATAAACTAATTTTTATGTAATTTCATCATGCAATAAATATCTTCAAGACACTCTTACGAGATTTAGGCTTTTAATATTCTATAAGGGTTAATCTCTTAAAATTATGGATTAGCTGCTTATTTATAGATGTCTAAAAACCATTGTTTAGTTACCTTCTTAAAATTAAAATATATTTTAAGTGTTACTATTGAGCTGAACATCAATAATTTAATGTTATATTTAGCATTCACATAAACAAATACATGAAACTGCTTCTCTATTTCATAGGCTCATACAACTATTTCAATATCTAAAAAACCAAATCAACCAAAAAATAATGAAAAGATACGTTGAGGAATTTTCCCCCAATAATTTATAACATATTTCTTCCTTAAATCCACCAATATTTATAATCTATTTTAGGCAATTATGGAAAATAAAAAAACAATGGTTTGTGAGGCTGTAGACCCCACAGACACATCTGAGATGATATTATTTTTACATGTATGGTAAAGAAAGATGTAAACTATTTTTCTAACATTACATAATGAAATTAATATCCAATATTTAAATTTTATATATTAATAACCATTATTATTACCAATAATAAGATTTAGTACCAAAAAAGAAATACATCATCTCGTTAGGTTGTATTCAACACGTGAGCACGAGCGATATTATTATTCTTCATTTAATGGTAAACAATGTGAAAAAAGGGTTATAAAATTAATATAATAACATTAAATGGAATATAAAATAATTATTTTATTATTTAATCATGGTTTAAAAATATTTTAACGAGGTATAATAAGAAATAAATTGAAAACATCCAGTTAATAATTATTCCTCTTCTTTAAGAAACAGGATTAGATTTAAATCGTTATCCTTGGAAGATGGGTGTTATGATCATAGAACAAAATATAAGTAGTTGGTAGGGATGTTATTAAGGTATTAGTGTAGTTATTAGTTGATTTAATATTCTAATGAATTGTGGATAGAAAAGGACGAGCGTCCTTTTGTATGTCCAGGAGAGAAGACACTTGTTTTTTTTCAAAATATTTATATATTATTATTAAATGTGTGTTGAAAAGTGTCCAAAAATAAATTTAACTCTTATATTATGGTGATTACGGTCTAAATAAATCTACTTAATAAGAATTAAGATGACATTTAGTGGCCTCATCACATATTTTTGTCATAGATTAACCATTTTAGTCTTATTCATTGGTGACACATTTTGTACAACAGTTACAGTTCATGACAACCAAAAATGAAATTCAACTAATTATTAATTTTTATATAAGGATAAAAAATAAGAAATACATTTTTTTATCATCCAATATATACATATGGAAGAAATTAATTTAATATAAATAATGAAAAATGTGATAATAAACTTTATAACAATTTCATTTTAATAATAAAGGTGATTTTTTCTAAGATCTAGTATAATGTTGATAAAAAGGATATAGATTTAATTAGTTTTCATAAAAATAAAGAGATACAATTTGAAAAAAAATTAAATTCAAAATGGTTCTTTGAAAATATTTTAATATAAATGATGGTTTTCTTTAAAAATCATTATTTCCCACTATTTAGTGAGAAATAAATTTTCTTAGAAAAGTACAAAAAATTAACCCATATACAATTTTATAAGAACATTTTAAAAATAAAATACAATATTCAAATATAAATTATATAAATTATAAATTATTCTTATAAAAAATAAAATATAATACTACAACATAAATTTCTAAAAATACATCTATTATCCTTTTTGACGGAAACATTGTTTAGTATTTTTACCAGGAATATGAATGTAAAAAATATTATTCAAAAATATTAATAAGACATGAAATTTATTTACTATTAAAATTTTATTGGTTGTTTAATTAGTCCCCCCATTTCAAAATTTAATCATCACAATTTTATTCATCATTTAAATATGTTATGATATAATTTCGTCATCCATTTTTTATTCTCATGTTATTTCTTCAACAATATAGTTTTTACAAAGAATGATAACGTGATGAATCATTTTCTTACACAAAAATTTGATCTATATAATTATGAATATTAATAGCTTATTCATCACATTGGTTATTTTCATTTAACTAAACTACATCATGACCAAGAATATAAGATGTATCTCACACTTATTTCCCATATATTGTAACTTCAAACCCATAATGTTCATGAGATAAACTCATTGGAAAGGATACTTGATAAGAAACTGATCTAGATTCCTCTATAATTTCATATTTTCTAATGAACCAAAAACTTAACCTCCCCTGTTTTTAAAAACACATTGCACATTACTATAGTGATACTTTAAGAAACACATGAGTGCCTAAATCGAATTAAATATTTTTCCACTAGTTATTTTTTCTACTCTTTTGTATACATAGAGAAGACATCGTGGGATGTTGAATCATCTTTTTCTTCTCAACCTTTTCCTATAAAGTATATTGCCCAAATCACATCATTTTTTTCATGACCCCCTCCCACCAAAGATGCCCCTCTTGAGCTGGCAATGGTTAATGGGAGATAATGACCCTCGAGTCACGCCTCTAGTAGGCCCTGGGTTGGTGACTAGCACCAAGGGTATGATTTTCAATAAATGTGGGAGGGATTACCCTTTTATTATTTCCAGATCAGAAAATAGGACAAGTCAACCACCAAAAAGGAAAAGAACAAGTGTATAGAAATAAACCCAAACCAAGCCCACATGCATATTTAATCAATTTTATAACTAGGTGTAAGTCCAAGAAAGATCAATGTACAATACCAAAAGAAACAATTGTACAACAACAGAAACAACTCCAACTGTCCGACTAGTAGGGTCCCGCACGACCATGGTAGTCCTCCTGGAAACCTAAAAGTAAACGTAGGGTGAGCATACAAGTATACTCAGTAGAGAAACCTAAATCTCTCGTTCACAAGTGGGGAGACATCCTAATGTCCCGTGAGAACATAGAAGAAACCTAGAAAATAATTCTATCCCCCTGACCTCAGCAGCCACAATCACCAAAAACACAATCACAACAGGTAGTAGTATATATGAACAAGAGTATTTAGTACCCCACACCATTTCCCTTTAATTAGCTTCACTTCCTAACGACGAACGTCCTGACGCTGCCACACTCTCCCTGCCCGCACACACCTGGTCCTCCCAAACCACACATCCCGCCCGGACACACCTGGGCCTCACAAACCACACATCCCACCCACACACACCTAGGCCTCACAACCACACATCCTGCCCACACACACCTGGGCCTCACAACCACATCTCCCGCCCGCACACAGCTGGGCCTCATCCCGAATATTCTTGGGAAACAGTAGAACCTTCCCGAAGAGTCTTGGGAAAAAACCACCCAAAACAAAACCTACCAAACGAGTCTTAGGTGTAAGGTCGCCTCAAGCCATCACAGCCTAGGGGAGAAGGAGCAGGAAAGAGCTAGTAACTTACAGAAAAACACCCTCTCCCATGAAATGGGAGTGTTCGGCACTAAGTGCTCAACATGGGTGGGGTGCGATAAAACACAATAGATATATATATATATATATATATATATATATATATACCAAACACTCAACCCATCCTATGGATTCTAAACAGAGAAACTGAGCATGTGCCTCAGCACTGCTACCACGAAGAATGCCTACAAAAAACAACCCCAACCCCATTTAGGTTTTCACATTTCATCTGAATCAATTTATTTAGTTTCTTAAATACTGGGAAACTATCCCCAACCAACCACATCGATCATTCGTAAAACATATCCCTGCCATCCACAAATAATGTTAGGAAAACCCAAGCAACACAACCAAGTCCTTATTATCAACCAAAAAACCCATTTATTACTAATCCCGTTTCATTACCACATCCCACCATTCATTTACTCTTACAATTTTATTTATTATTCACAACCCATAGTCATAACTCATTCACATTCAAGCCCATCCCTGCAGCCCCGCTGCCAACCGACATAACCACAACACACCAAAACCCGTACATCATCGTCCCTTTAATACCATTTATCATAGCCCTGCTTCCCATTACCAACACAACATTCATACCAACCAAAAACCAATTCAACTGTAGCCCCACTGCTCACCCTATCCACAAAAACTCACAAAACACCCCTATCACTTGCCACGTATCCAATCCAACACCAACATGTTCATTATTCCATTTTTTCAACCAGGGTGATCACACAAGGGTTCAAGATTTTAAACAGCCAACTTTACGTGATTAACAAATTTCCACATTCCACAAAGTTCCATTCACAAAAATGGTCTATAGGATAGGGAAAAATTCAATTGCGCAAGCAAAGACCCCCAACGACCATGATTTTCAGTAGGCATAAGCCTATTCAATTCACAATATAATATCACAGGATATAAAGATAAACATAACATCTTCCCCATCCCCGTTCTTAAACCAGTTATTGAATTTATTTAATGGTATAACTATTTCTCATAAAAACCAAAGGATAACCACCCCGCATGATGAAAAAATTAGAGAGACGAAGGTAATATCCCTACCTCAACAGGTTCTGTTCACAGCGCTCCCCAGATCAACTTTAGAAGATGTCCGTCGGCATTCGTCACTTCTGTGGGGTCCCATCAAAACCTCCTCGGGTGGAAGTCAGAATGGAAAGGCCGAGGAAAAGACAACGGATCCAAGCTCGGAAGTTCCGCCTAGTCGTTACAACCATGTGGCCACTGACAGATCGTAAATCGGAGCTCGTATGAAGAAGTTATGGAAGAAAAGGACCCTTCGAGTCTCTTGGGAGAGCTCTGCTCAGAGGAAAGGAAAGAAGAGGAGTGATTTGGAAAGGAGGAGGGTACCCCTCCTTTTATAGGTGAGAAAATCAAAAGTACACGGCGTGCAATTTATGGTACATGGCGTGTACTCGGTTATTTCACACGGTCTCCACGCGGCTTACAACATGGCTCTGTGGCCGTTGATTGGTCAACACACGGTTTGACTGGTAACGCGTACACTGGGAAGGACTACACGGCGTGTAGTACTGGACACATGGCGTGTACCCATTTATTTCACACAGCTCCAACACGACACACGACCATTGACTGGTCAACACACGGTAACGCGTACGCGGAGAGAGACTACACAGCGTGTAGTACTACACACACGGCGTGTACCCATTTATCTCACATCACAAAGACACAGCCTTCAACAAGGGGTATACCGGGAAATGGGGTACATGGAATGTACTCAAACTACAGGGCGTGTAGTTTCGAAATTCTGGAAATTGTGGGAAAGTCCATTTTACCCTCTAGAAGACATCATGGCCTTCTTTTTGACAATGTAATTGGTCAGAGTGGTCCGGGCCATTACATCGGATACCTCTTAAAACATTCTCGTCCCCGAGAATTCAAAAACTAACCCAGAGGAAACCCAACAAGATACCTCTTAGGGTTCTCGTTATAACAGGACCCAAACAACATCCCTAATCATATGTGTTAGAAATTCCTTCTCATATGTCGAGATATTATCCGCTTTAGGCGGCACTGACTCACTTTCACGGGTTCAATCGCATCCTCATTAATTCGTCTCGATTAAGAATTGGGTCTTCCCACTTTCATACATTAGTATTTTTCATCTCGTACTACCCCCAACACCACACAACCAACTCACTGCCTGAACACGTGGGTTTTGGAAATTCCTTCTCTTATGTCGATATATTATCCGCTTCAGGTGGAACGGACTCACCCGCACATGTGCAATTGCATCTTCATTAATGCGTCTTGATTAAGGGTCAGGTTTTTCCCTTTCCCCACACATCCATACATGTTACAGATTACCAGGGAACAAGGAAACAAAAGGTCTCACAACCTACAAGCCAAGCATTCCATATCAAAGGTACAGAGTACAACATCAACAAAATGCTCAGAATAACAAGGGAAAACACAAGTAAAAACAACTCCGGGTACTGAGTGCGCATCTGGGACTCCCGCTCCCAAGTGATCTCCTCAAGGCCGCCAAGCCTCCACAACACACAAACCAATAGAATGGTTCATCCATGGATCACCTTCTCTTTACGATCCTCGATTAAGACTGGTTGTTCCTTGAAGGTCCCGTCATCTCCCATGTCTAGCTCTCCCTATTTGATAACGTGAGAGTTGTCGTGTAAGTACCGACGAATATGGGAGACGTGGAAGACGTCATGAACCTTTTCCTTATGAGGTTGTAGGGCTAGTTGATACGCTACCTCGCCGACTCGCCTCAGCACCACAAAAGGTCCGATGAACCTAGGTCAGATCTTGCTCCCTTTCCCAAACCTCTGCTACCCCCATCAAGGGGAAACCTTCCAGAACACATGACCTCACACATCGAACTCCAATGGCCTCCTCCGACGATCAGCATAAGACTTCGGTGGGTCCGGAGCAACTTTCATCCTCTCACGTACAAACTGGACTTTCTCTGTGGTGCTCTGTACTACCTCTGGCCCAAGAGTACTTCTCTCACTAACCTCTGCCCAGCAAATGGGTGAACGACATGGTCTTACATACAAAGACTCAAACAGTGCCATGACAATAGTAGAGTGGAAGCTGCTGTTGTAGGCAAGCTCTTCTAAAGGCAAGTGTTGTACCCATGATCCTCCGACATCCAGAATGCATGCTCGCAACATGTCCTCCAACATCTGGATAGTCCGCTCTGTCTGCCCATCGGTCTAGGGGTGGAAAGCAGTGCTAAGGCATAGCTGGTTGCCAAAAGCATGTTGTAACCCCCTCTAGACTCGTGAGGTAAACCGAGTATCTTGATCTGAGATGATAGTCTTCGGGACTCCATGGAACTGCACAACCTTGTCTATGTTCCTCTGTGCTAAGGTACTCACCGGGCATGATTCCTTAATTGCTATGAAGTGAGCTGATTTCGTCAGTCAATCCACCACTAACCAGATAGCATCATAACCACCCTGAGCTCTGGGTAGTCCTGTGACGAAGTCCATTGAGATTTCATCCCTCTTCCACTCAGGGACATCTAAAGGATGCAACAAACCACATGGAACACAGTGTTCAGCCTTCACTTGTTGACACACTAGGCATTTAGCCACAAACTCCGCCACTACCCGTTTGAACCCGGGCCACCAAAACTGTTCCCTCAGGCCTCGGTACATTTTTGAAACTCTTGGATGTACCGCCAAGGCTGAGCTATGGAAGTCACGGAGAACTCCCTCATGCATTGTCTCCAGGAAAAACAACCTTCGATGGAAAATCATCCGATGTCGACACTCCTATGGCCATCCATCTGGAGCGTTTCCCTGATCGACACGATCTCGCATCACTTCTGCCTCGGAGTCCACCCACTGAGACTCTTCCACTTTCTGAAACAAAAAGGACTGCACCGTCATCTAAAACAAACATCCTCAAACACCTTCAACTTTGGAATCCAAGTGCAAGGCGACCAACTCTCCCATCGCTTTCCAAGAATCACTAGATTCCCGAACCACTTCCTTATGCAACTTTGTGATCAGGGCATCAGCCAAAACATTGCACTTACCTTCAGTGTAAGAGATCTCAAAGTCATAGTCTTGGAGAAACTCGACTCATCTCCACTGCCGTAAGTTCAGGTCACGCTGGATGAAGATATAACGCAGTCTCTTGTGATCTGAGAAGACCATAAAGCACTCCCCAAAGAGGTAATGTCACCACAACTTCAGTGCGAACACTACTACTGCATGATTTAGGTCATGGGTGGAATAGTTACACTCGTGAGGGAGTAACTTCCTAGAACCATAACAGATCACTGACTTCTTTTGCATCAGCACGCACCCCAGACCAAGGATAGAAGCCTCACAAAACACATCAAACAAAAACACTTCCTCTCGCAAGCAGAGTATGGGAGCACTGACCAACTTCTCTTTTCGGTAGTCGAAAGCCTTCTATCACTGCTCGCTCCATTGGAAGACCTGGTTCTTCCTAGTCCAAGCTGTCAATGGAGCCTCAACTGAAGAGATGTCTGAAACAAACCTCCGATAGTAACCTGTTAACCCCAAGAAACTATGAACTTCTACCATGATCATGGGTGCTGCCCAAGAAACAACTGCCTCCACCTTCGACGAGTCCACCAACACTCCATTCTGAGACACCACGTTCCCAAGGAAGTGTACTTCTTGCGTCAAGAACTTACAGTTCAAAAATTTCTCGTAAATCCGGTGGTGTCGAAGGACTTCCAAGACTGACCTGAGATACTCAACATGATCCTCCTCTAATCTTGAGTAGATCAGGATGTCACCGATAAAAACAACGATGAACTGGTCCAGAAACTCTCGGAAGACAAAGTTCATAAGTCCCATGAACATAGCGGGTGCATTCGTAACTCTAAATGACATCACTACAAACTCGAAGTGCCCATACATGCACCTGAAATCCGTCATTGAGATGTCACTGTACTTTACCCTGAGCTGATGATATCCAGATCATAGATCAATCATGGAACACCAACCTGCTCCCCTCAGTTGGTTGAAGAGATCATCTATCCATGGAAGGGGGTAACGGTTCTTGACCGTTACATGGTTCAACCTTCGGTAGTCTATGTATAGCCTGAGACCACCATCTGCCTTCTTCACAAAAAAACCTGGAGCACCCCATGGCGATACGCTGGGTCGAACAAAACCCTTCTTCATCAGATGATCAATCTGAATCCGAAACTCCCGCAACTTTGATGGTGCCATCCGATAAGGGTCCATCGAAATTGGATGGGCACCAGGTTGTATGTCTATCCCGAACTCAAAGTCACGTCGGGGGGGGGGGGGGGGGGTAGAGTCACAACCTCCTTAGGATAAATATCGTGGAACTCCCCAACAACTTCCAGGACATCCATCATCTTTGTATCAGTTGGAACCACTGATAACCCGCCTAACAAGGAAAAGAGAGGCTTCACATGCTGGATTCCCACCTGATAGGTCCTCTCAACAACAAAAGATACGCACTTCCCATCTACGTTGGAGAACACGACTCTTCTCTATAAGCTGTCGATAATGGCACTAACAGAAAACAACCTATCGATGTCTATGATGACATCGTATGGCTGCATCTATAATAGAAGAATGTCCCCACTAGATCGATGTGGTACCAACATCAGACCACATCCCTGGAAAACACAAGATATGCTGGTCTGGACTCCAACTAGTGTACTCAGCACTAGTGGTATGGAAAGACTCTCTACATCTAGTCCCAAAGCATGGGCTAAACCAGGTGCAACAAAGGAGTGTGATGCTCCTGAATCGAACAAAGCAGAAACAAGGGTGTTGAACAAAAAAAATTTACCTCGCACCACATCTAGTCCTGCCGGAGCAGTCAACTCTGCTACCTACAACTGTCCACACCCAGCTCCTCTGCCTCTCTGATGTCGACTAGCTGCCATAGTAGTACGGTAAACAACGAACGCCTATGCCTGAGTAGTAAGGAAAAACTCAAGGTTTTATTTTATCATTTTATTTCAATTTCATTCCCAGAACACCCAAATAATGTAAAAAAAATCATGATGATGCAGGTACCTTCCCTATGGTTTCTACCCTGTAATCAATGTTGTCTCACTTGGATGTTTGGTAGGCTCATAGTCCTTGCATCGGATCACAGGGGGCCCTAAATTTCCTTGTCCTAGCTGGTCTTCCCTGGCCTATGTCACACACCAATATTAATTAACAATGTCGCCCTACCATCCTATGCAATCCTTACTGTTCCTATCTCTAGACTCCATCCTATCTCTCAACCATCGCCTTTGATACCATTATGTCACGACCCCCTCCCACCAAATATTCCCCTCCTAAGCTGGTAATGGTGAAAGAGAGATAATGAACCCTCGAGTATCGCCTCCAGTAGGCCTCGGGTTGGCTACTAGCACCAAGGGTATGAGTTTTCAAAATATGGGAGGCATTACCCATTTATTATTTTAAGATCGGAAAATAGGACAATTCAACCACCAAAAAGGAAAAGAAAAAGTGTATAGAAAAAAACCCAAACCAACCCCACATGCATGTTTAAACAATTTTATAACAAGGTGTAGGTAAAAGAAAGCTCAAAGTACCATACCAAAAGAAACAAGTGTACAACAACAGCAACAACTCCAACTATCTGACTAGTAGGGTCCCGCACGGCCCTGATAGTCGTCCTGGAAACCTGAAAGTAAACCTAGGGTGATCATACAAATATACTCAGTAGGGAAACCTAAATCTCTTGTGCACAAGTGGGGAGACATCCTAATTTCTCGTGAGAACAATAGAAGAAACCTAGCAAGTAATTATATCCACCCGACCTCACCAGCCACACTCACCAAAAACACAATCACAACAGGTAGTAGTATATAAGAACAAGAGTATTGGGATCCCCACACCATTTCCCTTTAGTTAGCTGCTCTTCCTAACGACGAACGTACTGACGCTGCCACACTCTCCCCACCCACACACACCTGGGCCTCACAAACTACACATCCCACCCGCACACACCGTGGCCTCAAAAACCACACATCCCGCCCACAGACACCTAGGCCTCACAACCACGCATCCCGCCCACACACACATGGGCCTCACAACCATGTATCCCACCTGCACACACCTAGGCCTCATCCCAAAGATTCTTGGGAAACAGTAGAACCTTTCTGAAGAGTCTTGGGCTAAAACCACCACATAACAAAACTTACCCGAAGAGTCTTAGGTGTAAGGTCGCCTCAAGCCATCACATACTAGGGGAGAAGGAGCAGGAATGAGCTAGTAACTAAGGGAAAACACACTCTCCCATGAAATGGGAGTGTTCGGCACTAAGTGCTCAACATGGGTGGGGTGCGATAAAACACAAAATATACTGATATATATATATATATATATACCAAACACTAATCCCAACCTATGGCTTCTAAACAGAGAAACTGAGCACGTTCCTCGGCACTGCTACCACAAAGAATGCATACAACAAACAACCCCAACCCCATTTAGGATTTCACGTTTTAGCAGAATCAATTTATTTAGTTACTTAACTACTAGGAAACTATCCCCAACCAACCACATTAATCGTTCGTAAAACATATCCCTGCCATCCACAAATCAAGTTCGGAAAACACAAACAACACAACCAAGTCCTTCTTATCAACCAAGCAACCCATTGATTATTGATCTTGTTTCATTACCACGCCCCACCATTCATTAACTCTTCCACTTTTATTTATTATTTACAACCCATAGTCATAACTCATTCACATTCAAGCCCATCCCTGTAGCCCCACTGCCAACCACCATAACCACAACACACCAAAACCCGTAAATCATCATCATCACTTTAATACCATTTATCGCAGCCTCACTGCCTATTACCAACACAAAATTCATACCAACCCACAACCAAGTCAAATGCAGCCCCACTGCTCACCCTATCCACAAAAACCCACAAAACACCCCCATCACATGCCACGTATCCAATCCAACACCCACATGTTCATTATTCCATTTTGTTGAACTAGGGTGATCTCACAAGGGTTCCAAATTTTAAACAGCCAACATTACGTGATTAACCAATTTCCACATTCAACAAAGTTCCATTCATAAAAATGGTATAAAATATAGGGCAATATTTAATTGCGCAAGAAAAGGCCCCCAACGACCGTGATTTTCAGAAGGCATTAGCCTATTCAATTCACAACATAATGTCACGTGATATAAAGATAAACATAACAACTTCCCCATCCTCATTATTTAACCAGTTATTATCTTTATTTAATGGTTTAACCGTTTCTTGTGAAAACAAGAGGATGCCCACCCTGCATGATGAACAAATTATAGAGACGAAGGTAAGATATCTACCTCAACAGGTTCTGATCACAGCGCTCCCCCAGATCAACTTTAGAAGACGTCTGTCGGTGTCCTTCACTTCTGTCGGGTCCCGGAAAAACCTCCTTGGGTGGGATTCGGGAATGAAAGGATGAAGGAAAGACAACAGATCTTGGATCGGACGTTCCGCCTCGTCATTAAAATCTCGTTGCTGCTGACAGATCCAAAATCAGAGCTCGGATGAAAAAGGTTATGGAAGAAAAAGATCCTTCGAGTCTTTTGGGAGAGCTCTTCTTAGAGGAAAGGGGAGGAGAAGAGTGAGTTGGAAAGGAGCAGGGGACCGCTCCTTTTATAGGCATTAAAGGAAAAAAGTACATAGCATGTACATTATGGTACACAGCGTGTACTCAGTTATTTCACATGGTCTCCACGCGGCTTCCAACACGGCTCCGCGACCCTTGACTGGTCAACACACGGTTTTACTAGTAACGCATACGCTGGGAAGGACTACACGACGTGTAGTACTGGACACACGGCGTGTACCCATTTATTTCACACAGCTCCAACACGGCACACGACCGTTGACTGGTCAACACACGGTAACGCGTACGCGGGGAGAGACTAAACAGTGTGTAGTAGTGGACACACGACGTGTACCCATTTATTTCACACGGCAAGGACACGACCTTCAACACAGGGTATACCCACCAAGGTGGTACTCGTTGTGTACTGAAACTACACGTCGTGTAGTTTTAAAATTCAGGAAAGTGTGGGAAAAGTCTATTTTACCCTCCAGAACACTTTTTGGCCTTCTTTTTGACAATGTAATGGGCCGGAGAGGTCCGGGCCATTAAAATTATCATACTTCATCACAAAAAATTTGAGTCTAGGACTATTTTCCATATAATACATCAATACATTCCTTGTATGAACTAGAGTGTAAATTGATATAATAATAAAATTACCTAATGAAGTATATTTTTCCTAAATTACCTAGTATATTATTAAAAAATCATAAATTCATGCCTTTTAAATTCTAAATCATTTACTATAGTTTTCAATCATATTGTGAATGAAAAGTTGTATAGAAATTTAATTTTTTTACCAAAAAAACTTCTATAGGCCTTACAAATGTTAATTAATCATAGGATCACAAATAGATATAATGGAGTGCGGGACTCCATGTAACATGTCTTTATCATGGAGATGCAATTGAGAAAGATGACCAACATACATATTATCATTAAATTGAATGATATGTGTAGATTATGTCAGTCGATCAATAATAATTGAAATTACATTATTACCTTAAGATGTTATTGTTAGTCCCTCCATTAAATCATTAGATATATTATCACATTTCCTATCTAGAATTGGAAAATGATGAATCATCCCTTTCTATATTTTTCATTTTTATTTTTCATATTGATAATTAAAACATTTCATTGAAAAATCTTCATTTTTTCTTCATTCCATACTATATATATTACCCTCGAAGGTACATTTCTATCATAGTATTGTTGGGATACAAAAAGTCGACAGTTGTGAGCTTTACAGAATAAATCCAATTTCAATAGAGGCATTTATAGAACACAAAACATTTTATTGAATTTTCAAAACACCTTCTGTCTCAATTTTATATATCAGTATCATACCTTTATTTTAATGTTCCATATCTTATACATTATTTTTACATTTAAAAACAACCATGTATGGTTTTTATGATAAATTAATTATATAAAAATCATGGAGAATGTGTGTTATACATACAGATGAGTAACATTTCAATTTTTCAATGAACCTGAGAGAAATAAATAAATTATTATTTTATCATTATATAATAATAATTATAACATAAATATAATATTATTTCTTTAAATAATACATTATAAATAAGCCATGTGAGTTGGTGATGAATAATAATATATAGTAGTTAACAAGATGGTAGTCTATATATACACATGAATTTTTTTGAAATTTTTTATTAGAGTGAAATTAAAGAACATGAATATTTATATACGATCAAAAAATAAAATTTATGTCTTATTTATTTCAATTCTATATATAAATTTGACCATATATATGTGTCGGTAATAAAAATTGAAATATATCAAATCAGTATGCAGGAATCCTCATTTATGCCTGAGTGGTGTTTTTTTAGTAAAATTGTTTAGATGAAAAAAGGTTTGAAAATTCACCCAATGAAAGATATTATATTTACGATATATATTTTATTATTTAATCATGGTTTTAAATGATCTAAATGTGGGGATGAAGAAAGAGAACCGAAAATATCAGTTATGAATTATACATATTCTTCTGAAAAACTATTTAGTTGTACTCCATTATCCACAGAAGTTGGGTAATATGATTTGACTATAGCCTATAAGATGTGGGGGAGCTGATGGGAAAATATTTGGGTTTTCATTAGATGAGATAAGAGGCTCTTTAAAAATGTATAAGATAATAGAAGGGGTTTCCTTTTATAAGTGAGGGAGAGGACACACATGGATGTTTTCAAATGATTTAAATATTATTAATTCATTTTCATTAAAATGAATCTCATAAAAATTAACCTTCTTGAATATTATTATATTGTTTGAAATAAATCCATAAAATATGAATTTATATTGAATTTGATTGTGTTATCAATTAGTTTGAACCTAATTTAACCATATTCTTCCTTTTACTATAGTGAAACATTTTTTATTGAAGTAAATATTCATACTGACAAAAAAAATTGACCACATTTGTAAATTTGGGAAATTATTAATCAAAATTTTGAATCCATTTCATTATAAAAATATCTATAAATTTGATAAATTAATTTAATATAAAAATAAATGATTCAAAAAATGGATTTATTAAAATTTCCTTTTAATGTATATTTTTAATTTTCTACCAAAAGTGGAATAATGTTGATAACATGATATAAATTGAATTAAATTTTTTTAAAAAAACTAGTAAAAATTATAAACAATTGAAAATTAAAATGGTGCTTCTAAAATACTACAAAATGAAAATTATTTATCATTAAAATCATTATTCTTTGGTATTCACCAAAAAAAAATTATATAATTCCAAACAATTCTACCTAAGTTTATTTATAAATTATGACATAAAAAACACTTTTATCAAATTTTATTTCTTAAATTTAGAAATTAATAATTTAAAAGAAAACCTAAAATATGTTAACACATTTTATTAAAAAAACTATCTCCTTTTCAGTGAAATAGTTTTTTAATATTCATATTAATAATGAAATTGTTTAAAATTTAAATCATTATTATCAATAATGAATGAAATTTATTTACTATTATCTTTACCTAGGTTGTTAAATTATTCCACCATTACTGAATTATTCCCTTGGAATTTTATTCTTTATTTAAAAAAGTTGGTATAATTCTCTATCATAACATTTTTTGATTCCCAGGTTACATCATCATCCATATTGTTTTCCCACCAAACATTATCTCAATCAATCATCTTATTTTAAAAAAACATGCTTTCCATTTTAAATAATATGAATAGATAATTAATTATATCAATGATTTCATTATAATTTTACTACTTTAGATATCAAAAAATTAATTGAAACTAGTATATATTTCTTTAATAATGAATAAAGAAACACATCAAGTGCATGAGAAAAAATTAGAAGAAATGGAAATCAATATTAAACCTATCCTACTTTATTAAAAACTTCATATGTTCTAATGATCCACAAACTTAAGGATTCATTTTTTAAAAATTCATAACAGTTTTTATGGGTATACTTTAAGACACACATTACCTTCTATCTTGAATGAAATGTCTTTCCTCTATTAATCTATATAAATTTATTATATCCTTTATGAGTATCAAATGAGATACAAAATCATATTTATTTTCCCAATCATTACCTCTAACCAATCTAGTCCCCACAACATCATTACTCATAATTATCCTAGTAAAAAAAGAGTTTGACACTACTTTTTAATTAATCTGTCAATTTTTTTCATCAATAAAATGTAATGAAAATTGTTATTATAATAAGAATTCAAAAAAATTAATGTTTCTGATCCCAAATACCCTATTAATAAATTTAACAAGCTTAAATTAGGAATTTAAAAATCTAAATCAATCACTTTGACTCTCCATTATAAGGTGGATAAAATCTTTTATTGAAATTTAATTTACTACTCGACTAATAATGAAGGTCAGTCAAAAAAATTAAAAGTAAACTTGGGATCATGATCAGATAAAGTGGAGAGAAGATCTCTATATAAAAAACATTCTCCTCATTATACTCTCAATAATGATGAACTAAATACATGTAATCTTGAATAGGAATAAAATAAAAATATATAGTCCTTTGGGCAACAATAACCATAATTAAACTATTAACTCAGGATATATTGGGAAATATAAACATGAAATCACAGGTTATATTTTTTTATTTACTCTACGGAACATGGAAAGTCTGAGGGAACAGTTTCAATAATTGTTTTTAAGCTTTAACATTATTATAATTCATACATTTATTTGAAAATTTTGGAATATAATTCTTTCTTCCAACCCACCAATAATACTATTTAAGGTAAATTTAAATATAATTAAACTTAGGATGAATAAAAAATGAAAGTGTTTTTATGTTTACAAAACAATTCCTTTTTCAATTGAGGGATTTCTAGAACAGATAACTTTTTCCAAAATATAAATACAAAATCCTTGTAAATGATAAATCTTGGTAACATATCTTTTTTAAATAGTTCCTGCATTTCTTAAAAATCATATTATTCCTTCCAAGGTGTTTTAATTCTATCTAAAAAATATTAACGCACTGAACAATAAAATAATAGTTGAAGTTACTATGCGGGTAATTTCAAGGAAATCATTCGATATATAATTTACCAAAGAATCATTCTACAATCAATGTAGGGATATTGATGCATTATTTATTCAACTAAATGAATCAGCCTTATATTCTCATATGTTGAAGAATCATGTAATAATAATCTTTTATCAATTTTAGAAATATTCTCTACACCATTTTAAAATCTTTTTGAGTGAATATATTCATAAAAATGTTATAACTTGTTTATATTTTACAATTCTATTCTTATAAATTATTGCTACAAATATATAAAGATAAAACAATGAATCAACATCCCAATCATTTTTTTTATATTTTTTATCAGGAGGAATCAATTAACCTAATGAATAAGAAATTACCTAATCAATCTACATTATAATGTAACCATGTTCATTCATAGAAGAACAAATATATATGAAAAACATGAAATTTCTAGAGGGAAGGGGTAAACTAGATCGTTCACCATTCTTATTTTTATTTCATGGAAAAAACCATAAAACTATTTCATTCAAAAATGATATCATGATTTTCAATATAACATCGTCATTATGAAATAAAACTGATGAAACATTTCATCAATCTGTCGATACTAGCCCACTAATCCATGAAAACTAGAAATCTATATGAATTTGTAGGTCCCTTTCATTAATTAACCACTTTAGTTTTAGTTATTCGAATAGTTCTTCTATATTTAAAGATATTATACCTGACGAAATAAATCCACTATCATAAATATTCACATTTACTAACCAATTTATATAAATTAATTCTATTGTTTTTTTAAACATAATAATTATGTGTCTTTTACGACCCTCAAGATTTTTTAAATACACCAAAATATCACCAAATAAACACAACCAAACAAATGTCTAAAGTGTAATGATGAACACTATTTTGAAGATATAAGAATGATATTGGTTCATTATATAAACCAAATGGAATAACCACCAACTCATAATTCCCTTATTTATTCTAAAACTCCACATTTGAAATATCTACATCATTTACCATAAACTAATGGTACCCGAAACTAAGATTAATATTTGAAAAATAATTCACTACATGGAGAATATATAAAACTTAAATATTGATATGAGGTAAAGGATAATTGTTCTTAACAGTTATGTTATTAAAGGATATATAATCAAAGTGAATCATCGTTATACCATATTTATTTTTAGTGAATTAATTAATTGCATCAAATTACAATATTTGTGGATGGAGGGAATTTTATCATGAAATTACAATAAATATTTTTTAAATTAAAAAAGTTATACATTATATATTTTATTAGGGAGATTATAAATTGGATTAAAATTAGGCACTATTTAAATAGTAAACTCGTCCTAATGATCAGGTTTCACACTAAATACTAATTTATAAATAAATCGATATATTTATTTTAAACTGGAGGATTACTCATCCAAATGATTTTTTTTCATCAATATGAGCTACGTAAATTCACTTCCATAAATAATTAATTTCTTTTCTTATTTATTTTTCATCAACGGTTTGAAATGATTAAATATAAAATTCTTATATCTGAAATATATCTAAGCACAATAAATTTAAAACCAATATATACCCAGAATTATATAAAACTCCACTTTTGGTAATTAAAAAAATTAGGAATATCTATACCATTGTTAATAATTGGAAAATTTAAATAAAAATTTCATAAATTAATACATACAATAATAGTTTTCCCCAAATGATATATGTTCATTTAATGAGGTTATATTTCCATCTTATGTGTAAATTTTTAATATGTAATTGAATGATAATTTTCAAAGTCAAATATGGAATCAACATAATACGAATAAAAAAGTAATATATTTTTAAAAACATTATTATACATCCCAATGTCAAATATAATAGAAGAAAATGATTTCCCACACAATTTTAAATTTCAATATTGATTATTTAAACCCTGAATTACTAACTATGAATATGTGTAAACATAATACCCCAAATCACAATAATTAAAACATCTCACTATCATATGACTATAAATTACCACATTATTGTATTATTTAAAACCCTTTTTTTCTAGCTGTGATCTATAATACCACACATACCACACCAATAAAAATATCATGTTTATTTCAAAAATCATCTAAAATTTATTTCACCACACATATAACATATTGCAGGATTTCAACCATATTTCCTCTTTGAATGATTCAATATTACATTCCTCTTTTATAACATCTTAGTCCTATAATCATGAGGCACAGAATTGATGGAATACTCTTCAACTTTTTTCAGCATAATATAAAAAATTCTTCTAACATTTAAATTCCAATAAGGCCAAATATGTTCCTTAAATTAGTTACAATCCTTTATAAAATCTTTTAATTTTACCATCCTGATCCGAAATATAATTTGAAATGTACATAGACAACATTTTAAAATTTAGTTTATATTGCTATTATAATATTGAAAAAAATTCCTCTATTAAAGGTATTGATTCTCCATTAAGAGATGAATGGACATATTGACATGTTTCTATAAGAAAATATTCTTACATGTACCTCATTCAATTCCATTAATCTCATCCCTCTATGGTGTTTTTAACCAATGATCATCACAAATCTAATTAACTATATAAATAAAAAATAAAAAATTTCATTTTAATGTTTTGAGTATCTCATGACATAAAATATCTTTTCCCAATAATTAATCCATCTTTTAGATTCCGAAATAATTATAGAACCATTGAAATCGTTTGGATTTTGTTTACTAAATTATCTACAATAGACATATTCATTTTTCTTAAATTGTGTTGATCTATATGATGAATTCAACCACCATTTATAACCTATGTAATCTAAATTATCTTTAAAAAAATCTATTATATTTCTTTATAAGCTACAAATTTGGAATGAAATTTTCCTCTTGATACCTTTGTAAATATTCATCCATATTTCCTCTATTGAAAACCATTCAGAATTGAGATATAATTGATGAACCAACATAGTAATATTCAAATGTTATATTCTAAAAACATAACCATAAACTAGAATATCTCATGGGTATTCTATTAAAATTATCATATCCTATGAAGTTATCTAAACCATTCCAATGATAGAAAATATATGGACCAAACATTAAGTCATTACAAAATATATTGTATTTATATATTATTTTACCTTATTATATTCCAAAAACCCATTAAGGTTTAGTGTTTTATAGAATTGGTTAATAAATCTTATATAAAAAACTCATACACTAAATATGAACAATTCCACTCAATAACCAATTTCCCAAAAATATAATACTATAATAATGAAAATAATTTTTATTTAATGAATATTCACTATTACATTTATATTTAATTCTTATTTTTTTTATATTAATTATTAGTCCTCTTGAAAATTATTTAAAAATGGAGGATAGCCAAAAAAATTTATGTAAGGTAGATAATTGTAAGAAATTCATTTATCAGGTGAAAATAGTGAAAACTAATAAAATATTTTACTTCATCCCATCATACATTAAGTGAAAAAAATAAATTATTTTCACATGTAATAAACACTTTTTTTTAAAATAAACCCATTTGAATTTCATGTTAATAAAATATAAACCCTTATAAAAAACATAGATACATGTATTCATAAGATTTGAAATCTCTGCAAGAAAATAATATTGGTATGTCAGATCTATAGGATAAACATAACTGGTTGACTCCCTAATTATTTAATTTAATGATTATAAACATTACCGAATGCATTGGTGGAAAATATCAGGCTCCCCCATTACATAATATGTATCTGTCTCATCCATCATATTAGTGGTATCAGATTCCCCCATTGTATAAGATAAATGAGGCTCACCCATTATCATATATAATGCTCATGTACCATACCATTGACATCACAAACAATAAAATAGAATATTCCTCCCTTAATTTGTAAAGAATTTCAACAGTTTTTATATAAAATACATAAAATGAATCCTTTACAAAACCACTTAAATACTGTCAAAAGTTACATAAATGTTTTTTTATAATTTATTATTATTCATGAAAACAATTTATTTAAATTATTTTAAGAAAAAAAATTATAATATTTGGAAACTAGTCTATAAATCATTTAAACTGATGTTTTAATGTTAATTTTCCATTTCATCAGAGAATTTATCATCAAAAAGTTTCTTTAGATTTTTTTATAATTAACATAGGTGAATCATTTCCACTCTTAATAACACATTTATTATTTATTATTATTATTATTTTATTCACTACCATATAATACTAAATTACATAATAAATTTAGTTCACATTATATGTTTTGACGAAATATGGCTCATATGTCTAAGACGACATTGGGAGGTTTTCTATGGTAAAAGGGTTCTTGATTAAATCATATAAAAAATATTAATCATGATATAATTATACATTGTATAAATTATTTATAATTTAAAAAAACTATATATGGTGGTTATCAAAAATAAATTAGGTTTCAATCATGGAGATGGTTGTTCGTACATACACATGAGTAACATTCTACTATTCTTAGAAAATGACTAAAATAAGGAAATTATTATTCTATATTTACATAATTAGAATTATATCATTAATATCAGACAATGTAGGTTCAATACCCAGATACGGTGTAAACCAGGTTCGGAAAAATTCATTCTATTTTCCATTCTCAATCTTATTCCATCATTTTGTAAAATCCACTTCTCCCTCTATACCATAACATAGAATAAAGGTGTATTTGAACATGAATCAGAAATATAAATATTACATGGTTCACCCTGATGGGGTTACAATCAAAGAGCATATAATGGAAATGTGTTGATGTATAAAATCCAGTAAATCACAGTACTATTATATGGTTCAAAGTAGACTCACTATCATTCCTGGTTTACATCTATTCACAAATTGATAGATCCCTTCCCATTCAACTGATGTGTTCTCACATATCATTCAAAATATTATTTTTTAAAAATAAAATAGATATTGTTTACATCTAATTTTGTTTCTGTTGAAGCCCTAATATCATCCACATGGTTAATACCACTTTACTGTATAAATTATGTGAAAATATTTAGAGATTCCCACAACATTGGCTAACATGAAAACTTTTCACGACTTGATTGTGACATTTAAAAATATCCCAAAACATTTATATTAATGATGGAACTAAAAAATTCATTAAACTTTATATTATACAATAATTCAATTAACCATATTGACACAAGTCCCTTTATATTTGATAATGGTGTTTATGTCATTGCTTCACACAATAAATATCTGCCTAGAACTATTACGCGATTCACGACCCTATTATTTTCTAAGGGTTGAGCTCTTAAAATTATCGTTGGGGGAGACTCTTTTTTATAGATGTGTACAACCCATTGTTTAGATACCATTTTAACATTCAGATATGAATGTATATTTCCTTGGGAGATGAACTTCAATGATTTAATGACTCCTTTAACACACAACTGAACAACATCATGTAAATATATATCTATTTTGTGGGCTTTTTCAACTCTTCATGTATCTCAAAAATCCAATCAACCAAAAAATAATGAAACGTTACCTTTAGGGATTTTTCCCAAATACTTATTTCAATTTTTGTTATTAAAATTTTAATATATATACAATCCATAGGATGCGGAGATGGAAAATTAGAATTCATCAGTATGTGAGGCGGTAGTATTGACATACACACGAGGTATGCTTTAATTAATCATTGATTGTTAAATAATGAAGTAAAATATTTTTCATACATTTTATATTTAATTTTATATCAAATATTTTATATTATATTATTTATAAACATTATTATGGCCATCAATATGGGTTAGTGAATAAAATTAAAAACATCATCTCAGGAGGATGTTGTCAACATGTAGGTAGAATAATTGTATTTAATTTTATTTAAATGGTTAAATATATTAAAATGGGTTATACAACTATCATAAAAATGTTAAATTATATAGAGGATAATTATTGTAATTATTTCATCATTGTTTAAGGATATTTGTAATATGTAGTAGAATATAAAAATTGAAAACATCCAGTTAATGACTATTACTATTCTTGAAAAACACCCATAAAATTAAACCTGTATCCATATAAGAGAAGTTTTATGAAAAGGAAAGGAAAAATAAGATGTACCAAGTGATGTAATTAAGGTATCTAGTTAGGATTTGTTATATTAAATATTCTCATAAAGGGTGGATAAAATAAGAGATGGGTCTCCTTATTTATGTCTCAGAGAGAACACAATAGATATTTTTCAAAATATTTAAATATTATTAAGTAATTTTTTAGAAAAGTTCCCAAATTAAAATAATTTTGAGACAAATGTGATAATAGTAAAAATAAACCCACAAAATAATAATAAATATAAAATTTAATCGCTTTATCACTTAGATTTGTCTTAGATTATCCCGATTTACCCATATACCAAGGTGTTATGTTTATTACCAGAGATTCTTTTCATAATGAAAAAACATTTATCAAATTAATAAATTTGTATAGGATGATTCCAAATAATTAATCGAATTTTATATATTCTATCTCTGGAAATGGAATAACTGCTTATAATATAAAAATTCAAAATAAAATCAAAAATATCTTTCTGGAAAATGAATTTTCTGTATAAATGTAATTTAATTTGAAGATCATCTATAAAATTTTTAAATGGGATTTATTATTAATTATATATATCAAAAATAAACTAATGAAATTTTATATAAAATAAAAAACAAATTGGTTCTTTAGAAATACATGAAAAGAAAAGATGAATTTATTAAAAATGTTTATTTCCCACTTTTTAACTTGAAATAAACATTTTTAGAAACATAGAAAAAAATAACCCAAATATAAATTTAATATGTAAATTTAAATTTTGAAATCATTTTATTAAATATAAAAATATTAAACATATATAATAACCTTTTAAGAGAAACCATATGATACTGAAAGTGTAATTTTTAAAAAAAACTATTCTTCTTTTTTATAGAACAATTATTTAATATTATGATCATGAATATAACCATACCAAATCAAATTACAAAATATTTGTAAGGAATGAAATTCATTTTTTGTTTACAATATCTATGCTGTTAAATTTATTCCCTTTTATTGATATTACATACTCACAATTATAGTCATTATTTAAACTAGTTATGATATTTTTTATTCATGTATTTCTTTATTCTCATGTTTCTTATTTCACAATATAGTTTGTACGATAATCATAAATATTATTAATCACCTTATTCCACAAAATATAATCTATATAGTAATATATTTGAATAGTTTATTTCCCACATTATGTATTTTCTTTTAACAACATTATATCAGGACTCAAAATATAAGATGTATATAGCACTTATTTCCCAAATTAGGTAACTTCAAACACTTCATGTTCCCAAGATAAACATGTATGAAATGATACTCGATCACAAACTGATCCAAATTATTCCATAATTACATACGGTTCAGTGTAACAAAAAACATAACCTCCACTTTTCATAAAAACTCATAACACTTTTCTATGAAGATATATTATAAGAAATATGAACACCTACATAAAATTTAATATCATTATTCTAGTTATTTGTGTTACTGTTTTATCGTCTCTGATATGATATCATGTGATAGTGAAACATTATTTTCTTCTCAACCATTTTCTTAAAACAAACTGGTCCCAACCACTTCTAATCTCTTACTTATTCCCAAAAATCTAGAGTCTAAAATTATTTTCCATATAATACATCAACAAGATCGATGTATATATGGAGTGTTAATTGTTTTATTGAAAAATATAATTAAAGAAAAATTCTTGTCTCAAATTTCCTAGTATTATATTGAATAATCATGAATAATTCCTTCTAAATTATTTATCATACACTCATGTTTTCCATGAGATTCAGAATAAATTTTTTTACTAAAGTTTAATTCAGTGCCCTAAGACATATATATTACTTTAGAAAAAATATAAGTTATCATAGGATCACAATTAGATACAATAAAGGGTGGAACTTCATGTAACCTGACTATATCATTGAGATACAATTGATAAAAGATGATATAAATATATTGTATCATTATTATAAAGTAGATTTCTAGTCTATGAAAATCGATCAATAATAAATGAAATTACATTACTACTTTTTGATTTCATTGGGTGACCCTGCATTAAATCTATACATATATTTTCTCATTACATCTCTGTAATTAGAAAACATGGTAGAAATCCTTTCAGTATTTTTTATTTTTATTTATCTAATTGAAAATTAATTAATTTCTTCATAAACACTACAATGTATTTCTTCATTCCAAATGAAAATAATACCCCCAAATGTATCAGTACATCATAATATAGTCGGGATGAAGAAAAATGGTGATTATTGTGCTTTACAAACTATTATTTTTTCAGCTAGGACATATATTGGAAAAAATATATTTTTTTAAATGTCAAAACACATTCCTTTTCAATGTTAAATTTAAGTAAATTATATTTTATCAATTCCACCTTTTCATGAATATCACATCTTTCCTTCGATGTTTTCTTCATTTCGTTTTACAAATACGACTACACTAAATCCTGAAAAAACATAATGAAATTTTCTTCATATATAATGTTTTTATATATCAGTAATTAATATTTTTACTAAAGTATTATGTTCTAGGAATTACATGGTTAATAATTCATTATATTTTCCACCATTGACTATAATTATTTTTACCACACAAGGAACATATTGGGGATTACCTCCATATTTTTTAATTGATTGTTTTTAAATTTTTTTCCACCTTGACAGATTCTTACTCATGTAATCATGAGGAATATAGGATTCATAAAAAATTTGTGTCAACATTCTCAGTAAAATGAACAAAATTTTTATAACTGTTGTGTTTATATAATGTTATTTATCTTCATAAATATGGTTTAAATACTGAGTAAAATCTATTAATTTAACTATCATGGTCTTGAATATAATTTGGTATCTTTCTAACTAATATAGTAAATTCCAATTCATATTCAGCAACTAAATCATCCCCCTTTTCCGAAATTAATATAATTTTTTTCAGTATTATTAGGAAAATATCCTTATTGAAGTATTTATTTAAAATATATTATTAAATATATCCCTTTTGATAGAATAATAATCATCTATATTTGATATTCATAATCAGTAACCTCTACTGAGCAACTATAAATTCAAAATTAAAAATAATATGAGTTACAATCTTACATTTTGAACATCTCATTACTTCAAATATCTTTTTCCAAAAACGTTATCAATAATTTTTACATAACTATATCTAATGATCCACTAAAAACCAAAGGTTTTTGTTTCATAAAATTATCTTAAATGGACATGTCCCTATATTATTAAATTTTGTTGTTCTTAAATATAGATACCACCTCTATTTTTAGATTATGTTAACTGAGTCATAACATTAAAAATATTAGCAATTAAAATTCATCTGAGGTTGCTGATTTCTAAGGAAAATGTTCTATTGATACCTTCCTACATCAACTTCCATGTTCCATTATTGAAAAAAAATTAAATAGAAATTTATTTAGTTGATGCAACATGGTAATTATCAAATTATGTATTATTACAACATCACTATGAAGTATAATCTCTAAAATATAATCTATTAAAATTATCATATCTGTTAATATTATCAAAACCTTCACTCTAATTCTAACTATATAGGCCCGCACTTAAAACATTACATAATCTACTATATTTTGAAAATAAATAACTATCTCACTTACGGAAAGACTATTTTGGTTTATAGTTTTATTGAATAAGGTAATCACTATTACTTAACAAAATCATACATTACAATGTGAACACATACAATAAATAAAAACATTTACCACATTATGGAACATTCATAACGAAACATGTTTTTATCTCCTAAAAAATATATATTAATTCAAAATTTAAATCATATTTTTCTTACTTATCCTTATTCACTATGTAAAGTCATTGAATATGATAAATCATTATAAAAAGCTCATTAAGAAAAATAAAAGTAGAAAATTACTTCATCTATTATGAATCATGATAATCCGTAAATTTTTTATAGTTATCATATCACTTTGATCATATAAAATAAATCAAATCCACATTGAAAAACTTTTTTCTCCAATAAAACAATTATAACCCATAGGGTTCTAATAGAAACGCTTTTGGGAAACCTAAAAAATTATATTTATAACCTATGTTCACTCATATTAGAATTAAAAAGACACTAATTAATTCTATGGGAGAATCTTAACACCTTAATTCCCTTATACATTCCCTTGTAGAGAAGCAACATTACCTAATGGTTCTGATATCTATATATGGCTCACATGTCATTCTTATTGTATTAAAATAACCATTATATAAATTTTATATAGATCAACAATCAAATATGTTATATCTTGATCAATCATTATCATATATTGTGATGACCCAGACCCCCCTTGGTCCCTTCCTTTGCCAAAATCCGGATCCTTAAAGGGTGCCGATCGGTGAGACCGATTGGTGCGACCGATCGGTGAGACCGGCCTTCCCAAGTTGTTCCAGTAACGTTCCTTTTCCGCAAGTAGGGTTTTAAACCCTATTCTGCCTTGTTAAAAATATCTTGGAAATCCAAAACGCGCACAAAGGTTTTAATTAAATGCTTCATTAATTCATGGGTCGGTTTAAACCACCCAGCGCCTTTAATGATGAGTCAAGCCACGTGGTCAACCCACGACTCCCTCGCCATACGTGGTTTTATGTTTTCATCTCAACCGTCCCCAGCTCTTATAAATTAAGGGTTAGGCCGTGGCTTTCCCCGTTCTTCGATCGTGGCTCTTCGGGTGCATCGGGACCGCCGCGTCGTTATCCGTAAAGTTCCGCGCCCCCGACCTAAACATCGATCATCTATCAACAAGTAGGGAATTTCTCTCATCTCTCACTTTTGTGTATCATGCGGGGTGGGCGTTATTCTTTTGTTCCTATTGAAATTGGTTAAACCAAACCTTGATAAAGACAACAAACGGAGTTCTAAAGAAAGAAGGGGAAGGGGTTGTGATCGTTGCTTATGCTTTATCTTGTGCTAATCCTTTTTGATTTATGCTGGTCGATTTTCTTCTGGAAATTGAGACTGTTGGTGGTCGTTTTATGTGCGCTGATGAATCCCTTTGTGATGTTTTAAATGGGTTGTTGAAATTGCGAACTCCTACTGTGAAATTTTTTAATCACGTATATCCGGATGACTAATTGAAAGCATCAGGATCAACCCTTCTGTGATAACTAACGGTTAGAACACACGGAATTTTGAAATCATGGAGTGTGTTAAGTCGTTTAAATCTGAAAATCCCTGACTGTGTTGGTAGTGGTAGTTGGTTGATTTCCTTTCGGGCCGACTGTTGGAAATGTGGGAGGGGATGGGATCCCCTGTTCTTTTATACTCTCCGTGGTTGTATGAATTTGGGGATGGGATCTCCTGTTGGTATTGATTCGGTGGTTGTGAGTTTTAAATCCGGGTGGTCACTCAAAACATCACAAATTGGGGAGAGACCCTCTGTTAACAGAACCGGGTGTGAGTGCTTTGGTTGATCCTTGCTTTTGACGTTTTCCTTGGTTATGCTTATGGTAGTTGCCCAGTAGTGCTTGAAATTAATTGAACTTTGACTGAACGTGAAACAAGAATGGGACAAATGGTTTTGTGGGCAAGGGTCGTGTATTGTGACTCGGACGCAGTGGTGTTGTGTTCTATAGGTTGGCTAGAAAATCCTAAGTTTTGGGTGAGTGTTTGATTACCTATATCTATACTTGTAGCTTTGTGTTTCTTATTCGTGCCCCACCCGAGTTGAGCACTCAGTGCCAAACACCCCCATTTATGGGGGAGGGTGTTTTTCCAAACACTAACCTTAGTGGCTGGTTATTAGCTCCTTTTATGCTCCCTTTCCCGGATAGTCCAAGTATCTTCGGGCAGGCTGTGATGGCCTGAAGTCCATTATTAGCCCAAGAACCTCCGGGCAGGGTGTTGTGGTGGTTGGCCAGGTGTGTGCGGCAAGTGGTTTCCCAAGTGTCTTCGGGATGAGGCCCAGGTGTCTTCGGGCGCGGCAGTGGTTGTTCTGGACTAGGTGTTTACAGGCATGGTTACATGTGACAGTTGTGACCCAGGTGTGTGCGGGCGGGATTTGGCAGTGGGACTGCGTGTGGTTGAGGCCCAGGTGTGTGCGGGCGGGTGTGGCAGTGGGACTGCGGTGAGAATGGCGGGATTGGTCCGATGCGTAGGATGTCTCAATAACCAGTGGGAAAGTGGCGCGGGGTACCCAAACATCGATGTGCCCTTATTATATATATTACTTGACTTGCATTATTTGGGGAGTGAGCCTTGGTGAGGCCTGGGGTGGATAGTTTGCCTTGTTAGTTGTTTGGTTCACTCTTTTCTCACGGGACTTTAGTACGTTTCCCCCACTTGTGCACGAGAGTCTTGGTTTTCCCTACTGAGTGTACTTGTATACTCACCCTACGTTTACTTTCAGGTTTCCAGGAGGACTACCAGGGCTGTGCGGGACCCTATTAGTCGGACAGTTGGAGTTGTCGCTGTTGTCGTACCCTTGTTTTCTTTTGGTATTGTACTTGAGAGCTTTCTTTTTCTTTTGTACTTGTACCTTGTTGTAAACTGTTTAAACATGCATGTGGGAATGGTTTATTTTTTTTTGGCTTTACTTTTCCTTCTACATTGGTGATGTTGGGTTTTCTCCTCCTTATCTTTCGATCCTATAAAACAAAAAAAATGTTAATGCCTTCCATTTGCGAGAATTTCCTATACCCTTGGTGCTAGTCGCCACTCCGGGACCTATTGAAGGCGGGTTTCGGGGGTCATTATCTCTCCTTCAACTTAAAGAAGGAAGGGCCTGGCAACTTGCTGACCCTTCCCTCCTTTTGGTGAAGGCGGGTCGTGACATAATGGTATCAGAGGCAGGTTGGTTTGAGAGATAGGACGAAGTCTGGAGTTAGGCACAGTAAGGATTGCATGGGATGGTAAGGCAACAGCGTTGGATGACCTTGGTGCGTGAATTAGGCCAGGGAAGACCGGCTAGGACACGGGATTTTAGGGCCCCCCCGTGATCCGATGCAAGGACTCTGGACCTACCGAACGACCAAGTGAGGCCACACTGATTGCGGGGTAGAGACCCTAGGAAAGGTACATGCATCATAATGACTTGTGTTCTTGTGTTTCTGGGATGTCTTGGGAATTAAGAATAAATTAAATCTTAATAAGTTCTAAGAACGATATTCTCCACTACTTGGGATTAGGCATTCCTTGTTTACCTTGCAGCTATGGCACCTGGAAGGTGACCACGTGTGGTACAGGCGATCGAGACCCCTGAGACTACTTTGGCCAATCGGCAGAGAGCTGATCGAGAGGAAGAGGATGACCAGTGGCAGAAGACTCTTCGAGCCTTCCAACGACAGGCCCTCGAGAAGTATGAGGGCAGCACCTCCGATATGAAGATGGAAGGCTGGCTAGAGGAGTTAGTTATAGCCTTTGGCTTGATTCGAGCCCCGACCGAATACTGGGTTCCTTTGGCTGTTAGCCAGATGCGAGGAGCAGCACGTCAGTGGTGGATGCTTCACCTGGGGATTAGGAAAGAGTCTGAGGTTGCTTGGGCGGATTTCGAGAAGGAGTTCCGGGCGGAGTTCCTCTCCTCGACAATGAAGGCGGAGAAGAGGCAGGAGCTACTCTCCCTCCAGCAGGGGAGCATGTCCGTGAGGGAACTTGGAATCAAGTTCAAGGACCTCCTGCGTTTTTCTCTGGACCACTTTCCCGATGAGGATTCTCGGGCAAGACGTTTGGAGGAGGCGCTCCGACCCTACCTCCAGTATGCTGTTACCCCCTTTACCCTTCCGACATACTTAGAGGTCCTGAAGAAGGCCGAAGTGGTGGAAAGGATGCATGCTCTGGGCGGACTGTCACGAGAAGGAATCCAGCTGGGACCATCGAAGGGGAAGGCCGTCAGCACCAGGCCTCCAGCATCGGGACCCTCCAGGTTCCGACCCGCAGGGAGCAGGCCGCAGCAGTTTCAGTTTCGATCCCCTGGCCCACGTTCCTTCCCTTCAGGCTCGGGACCACGGTGCTTCATCTGCGGGAGCCCTGGACATCTTCGGAGTCAGTGCCCCGATCGGGTGCAGTACAGCAGTGGCAGTCATCCCCAGCATCCGCCGCAGCAGCAGTTTCCAGCCAGACCCTTCTGGCAGCAACAGCAGGGACAGCGAGCTCCCGCTCCTCCGCAGGCGGACTTAGGAGGAGGAGGTCGACCTCAGGGCGCTCCCCAGGGACCTCGACCAGGGCATGGTCGGGGAGGTGGCCGACAACCGAGGGGCAGGGGAGCTGGGCGTGGACAGTTACACGCCGCTGAGGCGACAGTTCCAGCAGGGCCAGAGGTTGTTCGAGGTACGATCAGTGTGTTTAGCACTCTTGCTTATGCTTTGTTCGATACCGGAGCTTCGCACTCCTTTGTTGCACCCAGTCTAGCCCGCGCCTTGGGTCTAGATGCCGAGAGACTTCCAGTGCCCCTGGTGTTGAGCACACCAGTTGGAGGTCAGACCGACTTGCTGTTCGTTTGCTGGGGGTGTAGACTGATGTTAGGGCCACATCAGTCGGTTAGGGATCTCCTTCTGCTACGGATTCAGCCGTATGATGTCATCCAAGGCATCGACTGGCTATATTCTGTGTGCGACGTCATCGATTGTTTCCAAAGAAGGGTGGTGTTCTCCAGTCTGGACGGCCAGCGCGTTACTTTCACCGGCGAGCGGAGCTGTCCGAAGGGAAACAGGAGGGAGGAACCTCTCCTCTCCTTGTTGACCGAACTGACGATAGGATCAGTAGATGTGGAAATGGTGGAAGTACCAGAGATCATTCGTTAATTTATGGACGTCTTTCCTGAGGAGGTGATGACTCTACCCCCACGACCTGATATCGAGTTCGGGATAGACCTGCAGCCCGGCTCTCGACCAATCTCGATGGCTCCTTACTGGATGGCACCTTCAGAGCTACGGGAGTTGCGGATACAGATTGACGATCTGATGAAGAGGGGTTATGTTCTTCCAAGTGCATCACCGTGGGGTGCCCCAGTCTTGTTCGCAAAGAAGGAAGATGGTGGCCTCAGGTTGTGCATCGATTACAGGAGGCTGAATCAGGTAACGATCAAGAACCGCTACCCTCTTCCGAGGATAGATGATCTTTTCGACCAGCTGAAGGGGGCAGGATGGTTCTCGAAGATCGACCTGCGATCCGGGTACCACCAGCTGAGGGTAAAGGATAGCGATGCCCCGAAGACGGCGTTCAGGTGCAGGTATGGGCACTTCGAGTTCGTGGTCATGCCCTTTGGTGTTACGAATGCCCCGGTCGTGTTCATGGGGCTTATGAACTCCGTCTTTCGGGAGTATCTGGATCGGTATGTGGTGGTATTCATCGACGATATCCTGATCTATTCAATGTCAGAAAAGGACCATGAAGAGCACCTGAGGATAGTTTTGGAGGTCCTCCGACAGCACCATCTCTATGGGAAGTTTTCAAAGTGAAAGTTCTGGGCACGAGAAGTGCACTTCCTCGGGCATGTCGTGTCTGAGCAGGGAGTAGCAGTCGACCCTTCAAAGGTTGAGGCAGTTGTTTCTTGGGCAGCACCCAAGAATGTGGCGGAAGTTCGGAGTTTCCTCGGACTGGTAGGCTACTACCGGAGATTCGTGCCCAACTTCTCCCAGGTAGCAGCCCCTTTGACGGCTTTGACCAAGAAGGACCAGGTTTTCGTGTGGAGCGAGCAATGTGAGTTGTCCTTCAGCTACCTAAAAGAAAAACTGGTTAGTGCCCCAGTGTTGAGATTACCAGAAGAAGGGATGGCCTATGAGGTATTTTGTGATGTTTCAGGACATGGCCTGGGATGCGTGTTGATGCAGCGATAGGGGGTGATCTCTTACGGGTCCAGGCAGCTACGCCCCCATGAGCGTAACTACGCCACCCATGACCTGGAGCTTGCAGAGGTCGTTTTTGTGCTAAAGTTATGGCGACACTACCTCATCGGGGAATGCTTTGTGGTCTCCACAGATCACAAAAGCTTAAAGTACATATTCTCCCAGCGGGACTTGAACTTGCGACAACGGAGATGGGTGGAGTTCCTCCAGGACTACGACTTTGAAATCTCTTATACTGAAGGCAAGGGAAATGTGGTGGCCGATGCCCTGAGCAGGAAGCCGTGTCAGGAGGTGGTTCGGAAATCTGCTGATGCTTGGAAGGCGATGGGGGAGCTGGCTTCCTTGCACTTGGATGCAAGGGTGGAAGGTACTAGAGGCTGCTTGTTTCAGATGACGGTACAGTCCTCTTTGTTGCATCAAGTGGAAGAGTCTCAGTGGGGAGATCCTGAGGTGGAAGTGTTGAGGGATCGTGTCGACCAGGGGAACGCTCCGGAAGGATGGTCGGAGGACAGCCGACACCGGATGATCTTTCATGAGAGGTTGTTTGTTCCAGAGGTGATGCGTGATGAAGTCCATCGTGAGTCCCATAGCTCAGCCTTGGCAGTACATCCGGGTGTTTCGAAAATGTACCAAGGCCTGAGGGGACAGTTTTGGTGGCCCGGGGTGAAACGGGCAGTGGCAGAATTCGTGGCTAAATGCCTGGTGTGTCTGCAGGTGAAGGTTGAACACCGTGTTCCTGGTGGTCTGTTGCATCCTCTAGATGTTCCCGAGTGGAAGTGGGACGACGTCTCGATGGACTTCGTCACGGGACTACCCAGAGCTCAGGGCGGGCATGATGCTATCTGGGTAGTGGTGGATCGATTGAAAAAATTTGCTCACTTCTTGGCTATCAAGGAGTCAGGACCCGTGAATACCTTATGGCAGAGGTACATGGATGAGGTGGTGCGTTTGAATGGAGTTCCGAAGACTATCGTCTCAGATCGGGACACTCGGTTCACCTCACGAGTCTGGAAGGGGTTACAGCATGCTTTTGGCACCCAGCTACGCCTTAGCACTGCTTTTCACCCTCAGACTGATGGACAGACAGAGCGGACTATCCAGACATTGGAGGACATGCTGCGGGCATGTGTTCTGGATTTCGGAGGATCATGGGTACGACACTTGCCTTTAGTAGAGTTTGCCTACAACAAAAGTTTTCACTCTACTATCGGCATGGCTCCTTTTGAGACTTTGTATGGAAGACCATGTCGTTCACCCTTATGCTGGGCAGAGGTTGGTGAGACTGGTACTCTTGGACCAGAAGTAGTGCAGAGCACCACGGAGAAAGTCCATCTAGTGCGGGAGAGGATGAAAGCAGCTCAGGATCGGCAGAAATCGTATGCTGATCGTCGGAGGAGGCCCCTGAAGTTCGAGGTGGGAGATCATGTGTTTTTGAAGGTTTCCCCTCGACGGGGGCAGCGGAGGTTCAGAAAGGGGAGTAAGCTCTCGCCTAGTTTCATCAGACCTTTCGAGGTGCTGAAGCGAGTTGGCGAGGTAGCATATCAGCTGGCCCTACCACCTCAGTTGGAGAGGGTCCATGACCTCTTCCATGTCTCCCAGCTTCGTCAGTACTTACATGATGACTCTCATGTCATCAACTGGGGAGAGCTAGATGTGGGAGGAGATGCGACCTTCGAGGAACGGCCAGTCAGAATCGAGGATCGCAAGGAGAAAGTGCTCCGTGGACGAACTGTTGGCCTGGTTCGTGTGTTGTGGAGACATGGCGGCCTCGAAGAGAGTACGTGGGAAAGGGAAGCACAGATGCGTGCCCAATACCCCGAGTTGTTCTGAGCCATGAACCTTTGGTGCCTGTTGTGACAGAACTTTTGACCTTTTGGCTATGAAGTGTACTAGTTCCTTTCCTCTGTTATGTGTGGAAAGCCCCGGCTAAAGGGAAGGGGGAAACCCAACCCCTAATCAAGACGCATTAAGGTGGATGCGATTAAACCCGTGCGGGCAAGTCAGTGTCGCCCAAAGCGGATAATATCTCGACATGGGGGAGGGGAACTCCCCAAACCCACATGACCGGGCGGTTTGGCGTGGTAAGTTGCTTGGTTCTTGACAGGGAGTGTTTTCAATTAGCGGGGGTCCACTCCTAAGAGGTATCTTCGAAGATGGTTGTTCGGATCCTCTCTTTCCTTCTGGTTTGTTTTGATTCTCGGGGACGAGAATCGTTTAAGAGGTATCTGATGTGATGACCCAGACCCCCCTTGGTCCCTTCCTTTTCCAAAATCCGGATCCTTAAAGGGTGCCGATCGGTGAGACCGATCGGTGAGACCGGCCTTGCCAAGTTGTTCCACTAACGTTCCTTTTCCGCAAGTAGGGTTTTAAACCCTATTCTGCCTTGTTAAAAATATCTTGGAAATCCGAAACGCGCAAAAAGGTTTTAATTAAATGCTTCATTAATTCATGGGTCGGTTTAAACCACCCAGCGCCTTTAATGATGAGTCAAGCCACGTGGTCAACCCACGACTCCCTCGTCATACGTGGTTTTATGTTTTCATCTCAACCGTCCCCAGCTCTTATAAATTAAGGGATAGGCCGTGGCTTTCCCCGTTCTTCGATCGTGGCACTTCGGGTGCATCGGGACTGCCGCGTCGTTATCCGTAAAGTTCCGCGCCCCCGACCTAAACGTCGATCATTTATCAACAAGTAGGGAATTTCTCTCGTCTCTCACTTTTGTGTATCATGCGGGGTGGGCGTTATTCTTTTGTTCCTATGGAAATTGGTTAAACCAAACCTTGATAAAGATAATAAACGGAGTTCTAAAGAAAGAAGGGGAAGGGGTTGTGATCGTTGCTTATGCTTTATCTTGTGCTTATCCTTTTTGATTTATGTTGGTCGATATTCTTCTGGAAATTGAGACTGTTGGTGGTCTTTGTATGTGCGCTGATGAATCCCTTCGTGATGTTTTAAATGGGTTGTTGAAATTGCGAACTCCTACTGTGAAATTTGTTAATCACGTATATCCGGCTGACTAATTGAAAGCATCAGGATCAACCCTTCTGTGATAACTAACGGTTAGAACACACGGAATTTTGAAATCATGGAGTGTGTTAAGTCGTTTAAATCTGAAAATCCCTGACTGTGTTGGTAGTGGTAGTTGGTTGTTTTCCTTTCGGGCCGACTGCTGGAAATGTGGGAGGGGATGGGATCTCTTGTTCTTTTATACTCTCCGTGGTTGTATGAATTTGGGGATGGGATCTCCTGTTGGTATGGATTCGGTGGTTGTGAGTTTTAAATCCAGGTGGTCACTCAAAACATCACAAATTGCGGAGAGACCCTCTGTTAACAGAACCGGGTGTGAGTGCTTTGTTTGATCCTTGCTTTTGACGTTTTCCTTGGTTATGCTTATGGTAGTTGCCCAGTAGTGCTTGAAATTAATTGAACTTTGACTGAACGTGAAACAAGAATGGGACAAATGGTTTTGTGGGCAAGGGTCGTGTATTGTGACTCGGACGCAGTGGTGTTGTGTTCTGTAGGTTGGCTAGAAAAACCTAAGTTTTGGGTGATTGTTTGATTACCTATATCTATACTTGTAGCTTTGTGTTTCTTATTCGTGCCCCACCCGAGTTGAGCACTCAGTGCCGAACACCCCCATTTATGGGGGAGGGTGTTTTTCCCAACACTAAACTTAGTGGCTGGTTATTAGCTCCTTTTCTGCTCCCTTTCCCGGATAGTCCAAGTATCTTCGGGCAGGATGTGATGGCCTGAAGTCCATTATTAGCCCAAGAACCTCCGGGTAGGGTGTTGTGGTGGTTGGCCAGGTGTGTGCGGCAAGTGGTTTCCCAAGTGTCTTCGGGATGAGGCCTAGGTGTCTTCGGGCGCGGCAGTGGTTGTTCTGGCCTAGGTGTTTACAGGAAAGGTTACATGTGACAGTTGTGACCCAGGTGTGTGCGGACGGGATTTGGCAGTGGGACTGCGTGTGGTTGAGGCCCAGGTGTGTGCGGGCGGGTGTGGCCGTGGGACTGCGGTGAGAATGGCGGGATTGGTCCGATGCGTAGGATGTCTCAATAACCAGTGGGAAAGTGGCGCGGGGTACCCAAACATCGATGTGCCCTTATTATATATATTACTTGACTTGCGTTATTTGGGGAGTGAGCCTTGGTGAGGCCTGGGGTGGATAGTTTGCCTTGTTAGTTGTTTGGTTCACTCTTTTCTCACGGGACTTTAGTACGTTTCCCCCACTTGTGCACGAGAGTCTTGGTTTTCCCTACTGAGTGTACTTGTATACTCACCCTACGTTTACTTTCAGGTTTCCAGGAGGACTACCAGGGCTGCGCGGGACCCTATTAGTCGGACAGTTGGAGTTGTCGCTGTTGTCGTACCCTTGTTTTCTTTTGGTATTGTACTTGAGAGCTTTCTTTTTTCTTTTGTACTTGTACCTTGTTGTAAACTGTTTAAACATGCATGTGGGAATGGTTTATTTTTTTTTTGGCTTTACTTTTCCTTCTACATTGGTGTTGTTGGGTTTTCTCCTCCTTATCTTTCGATCCTATAAAACAAAAAAAGGGTAATGCCTTCCATTTGCGGGAATTTCCTATACCCTTGGTGCTAGTCGCCACTCCGGGACCTATTGAAGGCGGGTTTCGGGGGTCATTATCTCTCCTTCAACTTAAAGAAGGAAGGGCCTGGCAACCTGCTGACCCTTCCCTCCTTTTGGTGAAGGCGGGTCGTGACATATATAATTATAATTTAGAATACCAAGATTATGACATTTTATCATTTAAAATTATCACTATAAAACTATTGATAATCTCGTTTGGACACATAAACAAATCAATTTTTTATATTATAGTTTCCATTATTTTTAAAATATCATTTTCAAAAATATTACAAATATAGAGAGAATAAGTGTTATCATATAAGATAATATATAATCCAATAAATGAATCCATACTTAATATAATTTTTGTGGTAGTCTATAATCCATTTATGTTTCATATTTTAAAATAGAACATTAATTTTATTCATATAATAAATACAGTTAACACATTTTGTATGAAATATATAAAAAAATTAATATGGAAAACAATTCAATGGAAGTAAATGATAGTTATAAAATATAATGTATAAAAAATTTATATTCTATAAATAATTTTTATAAATGAGTTTTATGAATATTTATATGTAATGAATATATTTCGAAAATAAATCATTAAAACATATAAAACATGTTTTTATGGTAAAGTGCACCCAACCTCAAGTCCATATCATCACATACATTATTTTTATTCATGGATAATAAAATTATATTAATGATTTGACATATTAATAATCTTTTACTAGCTATTTATAATTTTTTTATTATCATGTTACATTCATGTACTCAATCAATTATGTTCACATCAGATGTTTTGATGATATTCAGCTTATATGTCCAAAATGAATTCAGTAGGATGACTATGATAAAATAGATCATGATTATATCACATATGGGATCTTAATATTGATATAATTATCATTTTTATACATTATTATTAATTTTTAAACCAACCATGTCATGGGGATATAAAAATTTAATTTTTTTTTGAAATCATGGAGATAGTAGGATATACATATGCGAAAGTAATATTTCTATTTTAAAAACAACATAAGACAACGAAGGTTATTATTGTTATATATATTCTAAATTATAATTATATAATAAATGCCTTTTTTATTTCTTTAAATATATCTATATATACAATCTTTTTTATTTATTGAGGAAAAATAAAATATATTAGTTCACAATCCACTAGTTCACATGTACACACGTGTGATGTTTTGTTTTCCTTTGATGGTAAAAAATATAATTAATATTTACAAAAAATTATAGAATAAAACATGAATAATTTAAATCATATAATACATTATTGAAATATTACTTTTCCACTAAAATTATTCTGCAATGATAAATTAAATTCATCGTCATGCGAGGTCATAGTTAGGGCATACACACAAGTGATGTTTTCATGTTTTAATTGATGCTTGAGAAGATAAAAACTGTTTATACCATAAACATAATAACATTAAATTTTATTTATGATATTTATTTATGAATTTAATAGTGGTTTAAAAATATTTTTAGTTTTTATAGGAATAAATAAAATAAAAGGCTCAATTAAAAACTATACCTCTTTATCAGATAACATCATTAGGTTTACACATTTATCCCTATAATGTTGACATTATGACCAAAACACTAATCTAGTATGTGGTGTGGGGTGATGTGAAGTTTTCTAGGAACGGATTTTATGATCTAATAGTATTTTTAAGTGGTTATATACTAGGACAAGGGCTACTATTTTTTATGTGATGTAGAGGACAATCTTGAATATTTTTCCCAATTTTTAAATACTATTAATTAATTTTAATGGAAAATTCCCAAATAGAAAATTAATCTTTGATTATATATTGATATGTGTAAAAATAAATCCATAAAATAATAATTAAGAACAAATTTTTTTTCTTTTTTTCATTGTTTTCACATAGGATACCTTTATTTACCCTATCACTATATGGAAACATTTGTTTTAGGAAAGATACGATTCATAATGACCAAAATTAATTATCCTCAATAATAATTATATAAATTATTATTCAAAAAATTTATTCCATATTTCAATATTAAATCCCCTTCAAATTTTATTATTTAGATTAATACAGAAACATAAAATACAACAAAAGATTATTTTTTAGAAATAATGCATTTTAAAGAATATATGTGATTTTATACCATGATCAAGTATAACGTTCCCCCAAAAGGAATAAATTGAGTTAATTTTGTCAAAATAAATCTAAAAATATTTTTAAACTATTTCAAATAGATATTGAGATTAAAATATTTTTAAATGAAAAGGATATTTTCTTAAAAAAATATATTTCATTATTCACCAAAAAAACTTTTTCAAAAATAATTCTAAAAATTCACTTGAATATATTTTAAAAATGATTAATTAAAATATAAAATAATTTTTATCAAATTAAATTTAAAAAATTTATAACATAATCTTTTTAAAGAAATAATATAATATGTGAAAACGAATTTTTACGAATAAATCAATAAATTTTTTGATTGAAAAATAATATTCATTATTGTCATTAATATTATTCAATAAAATATTTTTCATGAATATTAATTAAGCATTAAATTTATTTAATATTAATAATACTTATTTTTAAAATGATTTTTATTCCAAAATTATAGTCAATACTCAATTTAAAAATATCCCCTTAATAAATTTTTATGCAATATTGAATATAAGTAAATTTAAAAACCATAAAAAATGAATTTAATTGTAAAGATGTATTTTTAAAAAAAATAAAAAATTCATGGTAAAAAATTTTCAAAATATTTTTCATTTTCATAATGAAATATGAAACTATTGGGATGTGGCTTTTATGTCCTTCTCATCTCTATGCACTATGGTGTGTTTTGGGGGTGTGGTGAGGACGATGAGGGAACATCTAAATTTGAACAATTATAGATTATATGGTGCACTGAAAAGATTTACATTGGAGAAATTTTATGAAATTTATTGAGATGAATATGATGATGAATAGAAACACATCATCATTTTAGCTACATCACCAAAGTAATTTTATAATTTTAATAGTATATATGAAACTCTATATCACACATTGAAACTATTGTGGAGATGATTCTAGTAGATCTTCCTCAATTAGACAATATTATCTCAACAAATTATTATGAGATATTTTACCCTCTATTAGCCCACCATAACAACACAAATGTGGGGATGATATGAAACTATTCACTCTTAACATTATCACCAACACTAGTTCAACCTTGCACTACCAACTTAGTCCAAGTATAAACCATTATTGATTTTTGTCTATTTGTGGGAGTTTTATCAAAATGGCTAACATGAGGATGGTAAAAAAATTTAAAACATTTCACTTTATACCAAAAAATGAATTAATACTCTAAATAAGTATTTTAATTTCTTTTGTAAAATAAAACCTTTCTATAAACCTTATTCATACCTCAAAGACGATATCATGTTCTCCAAATAATTAATTCTATTCCATCATGAAATTATCCAAACACATATTTATTTCTCTAAATCATAAATTCAATTATTTCATAAAATTAGCCCTGAAATTATTCAATGTGACTCTATTTCAATGACAATTCCTTATTTTAACTCCTCATATTCATTTTCAATTACATCGAATATATTAAAAAAACTTAATATTATTTATTTAAACACATAAAAATTTAATTTTAATAACTTTTTATTTATTTTCATCAAATATATCAATTTAACACATAGTTTTTATAAGTAGTGATGATTATGATGATTAATATGGAAAACCATAGAATAATAAGTGGAATAAAAGTTCTTCATAAACTAATAAATAAGTATATTATAAATATAAGATCAACTCAGGAAATTAAATGTTTCTTCTAGGAAAGGAATAATTAGATAATTTATTAAATAGATTATCATATGATGAGGAGGAATTGAAGAAACTTGTGAACAATATAATCCATGTTTATCATAAATATTATTTTTTTTAATATGATTAAAAAGGTAATGAAAACTATATGCAATAGTTATTAAATGAATAACGCATGGAATGTATTGAGAAAAACAAGAAGATCAAGAATGATATATGACAATCTAAATATAATGAAAATTTGAGGATAAAGAATAGTTTATCAAAATGTTATATTCCCCTCATGAGTAAAGTAAAATCATTATGTTAAAGTTTGATGATAAAGAAAATATGGTTAATGATTTAGAAGTAAAACACATATTTAAGGATGAAGATATGAAAAAGACATATTTTTGTTGTCTTTGTGTTAAGAGTACTATAATAAGGTTAAATGAATATTTTCACAAATAAATGGAAGATAAGAAGAATTATCTGACATCAATGATATGATTGACTCAACAAACCATGTGAAATATAATCCATATAATAATTTCATTATATATTTAATAAATAACTATATTGGTTACAAAAACAAAAAACATTTTGAATATTCTTCTTGAAAATAAATGTAGAGGTGCTTCTAGTAAACTAATAGAAGTATGGAAAACCCTTTTGAAGATATATCTCCTTTGATATATCCAATCAGAAGTCATATATTTCAAAAAACTACCTTGATAATTTAATAATTAATATATTAATCACTCAAGTCATATTTCGAAATGGTGATGATGATTATAATGAATGTTTTTTCAAAAAGCCTATGAAATTAAATATCCATTTCTATTATATTCTAATGACAAAGTTTCATTTTCAATTCTCCTCCCATCAAAGTGGCCTTTTTATTATATAGTAAAGTAGAATTTTTTCTTTTTCATACTTGGTGGCTCTTTATTTATATAACATTTGAGACTCTTACTTGACTCTATTATGTTTTAAAAAATTATTATATTTTTGATCCTTCAAAAATAACGCTTCTTCAATTCCTTCAAATATATATTCATGTTCTGATTTTTCATCAATAGGTTCCTTGAAACCCTTATCCATTCAAATAACCCCTTATTTCCTTTTGTTTTTTAAAATGAAACCTGATTTAAGAATAGAACACACATTCATCCTAGCTTTAACTTGATTCATCTTACTTAAAATATGCTCAATTAATTGTAAAATTTCAACACTATATTTGTTGAAGTGGATATTGGTATTCATAAATCATTAATTTATCATTCATCATATATACCACTCATTTATTCTAATTATTTCACATCATTAAAAAAACTTAAACATTTTTTCACAAGGAATAGTTGTAGGGTTTTCTATTTTAATATCTTTTTAATAATCTTCTAATACAAGTCTACACATTATATATTTATATTATAATGAATGGGATCATAAATTGTATCCAATTACTGGAGGAAACTTGGATATAATACTAATTTATAAGATAAATGGATCTCTTAGTCACATTTAGAAGTAAGTGAATTATGTAAGACTTTTTTTACTAAAATTGTTTCTATTTATTTTACACATGATAATTTTATAAAAATAAACTTATTGGGATTTGAAGATCCTATAAATTCCCAATGACATTAATACCATATGAAATTCGGATAGTAAATGATGCTCAAGATATTCTATTTACACAGTTTATTTAAATTATATACTCTTTTTCATGTTAGATACATACCCCAAAATAGATTACTGACTATAAACACAAGTTATTTTCAAAAAAATTATTTAGATACCCCAAATAAAATTCCCTGCCATTTGGTTGTAAAACAAAATAGAAACCTATTATATAGTGACTCATTGGACACCCTAGTCACAAACTCCATTAAGAGATTTTGATCCAATTATAGTACAATCTCTTTCTACTAAAATATTCATCTACAACACTTTATATCTTCATAAATGATTTATTTGGATCAAATGGCTTGATGGTGTGATCTCTTCCATGAACATCAATAGATACTAATAAGATATGTTGTTTTTTCTAAATAAAATTCATATCATCAGTGTATGATCAAATTTTCCATAGACATTGAAATCCTTGATCAATAATGTTTTCCATATGATAATAATGTTACCAACCTCAGATTCATTATTTTGATAAAATATAATTCAAGATGAACCAAACACAAGAAAAGTATAATTTCTTTTTTAATTCTTAACTTGGTTTATTCAGTATCTCTTCAAATATAAATCATGATGTCTTTTTCATGAATAAATTGAAGGAACCCATGGAGTAGTTGAAGTGAGAAAAATAAACATTTTAATATATTCCGATTATATTCATGTTAAAAACACTAAATAAAAAAACCATACTCATATTTCACAATGAATCACATGAATGAAAATTTAATCCTGAAATAAAATAAAACAAAAGAATAAATGTTATCATAATTTTTTGAAATATATGATTTGATTCATTCACTGTCAGAATCAAAAGGATCAAAGGAAATAATATTTGTTAACTATTGATCATAAAAATATAAACCAAAATGCATTGATCATCTATATACTATTTCTTGGAGCTAGAAAAAAATTTATCTTCATTACGATGTACCTTTGATCGTGTAAAGAACACAAACTTGATTGAGAAAGTGGGATCCATCTGATAATGTTCATTATTCAAAATCTCACTCTAATATCTTAAGATAAGACATTATATCAGTATAAAATCTTCTAAATGCTGGATCTCAAGATTCATGTGGCTAATATAATCTTTTATAGACGAGACATAATTTCCAAAATTTCCCATTGGTCCCTGAAAGTCAATAGCATTCTTTTTATTCACATGTTCACACATATAACTTAATTAATCCTATAATTAATATCATAAATATTTTATCAATAACTTTTAATACCTTATCATGTTACATGATAATATAAGAACCATTAACTCAGCTCATAATTTCACAAAATATTTTAATTAACCATGAAAGTGTCATGTCTATCCAAAAAATATATTTTATCGTAATCGATTTTATAATAAAATAACATTTGAATATCCTGAAAAAATTAAATCATCATTATTAAAAACATAAATAATATGATTGGATTATTTTTCTTATGATCGATCTCACATGAAATTTCACTAGAACCTGTATGTGGGAACACATCATCCCCTACTCCTATTCATCTAAATTGGAATAATTTGTGGATGCACATAGTGTGTGGCCCAATAGGTCCTTATCTCGATAGTAGTGATTCCAAGACCTGAACATAGGCTGCATTATAGAAATACATCATATACCTAAGTGAGAAAATGAATTTCATTTTAATGACTACCTCTTTTGATCAAATTATATCTAATATAATCTCATTGTCTTAAAATATATCATAACGAATGATCCACAGTGGTTTAATCGTTATTTTAATACATTATAGGTTTCTTGACCTTACATGATTGATTTATCTTATTGTACCTTGAACATTGATTTATTGAAGGTAGTACCATCAATGTTATACATGGACCATGAGATGTCTCTTCATCAACATGGAAGTGAAATATTCTATCATTAACATTCCATTAATTTATGCCACCAAAGATGCAACCATCATAATAAAACTCACCATGGATTCAATGTCTTATTTTTTCCATCTCGTCAATGTATGATATAAAATACCACACATTGATACTGATTTTTTGTAAGGATTCCAGTAAATAAGTACACAGATAAGAATAAACAATGAAACCTCAAACATGTCTCTTTCAATAACTGGTTTACTTTTTAGGATCCTATCTACTCATGATAACCAAGTGCAAACATCAGTATAATAAGTCAAAATTCTTATGAGATCCCAAAACCTGATAGTTAGACATAATATCTATCCCATTAGTATAACGTATCAATATAATTAGATATATATTTATGATTAATATCATAGAATAATTAGGTTATTATTGTAGCCGGTTCATTTTATAACATTTTATATTTCATGTAAAATGATAATATTATCATGAAAAAGGTTTCTAAAAAAGTATCAACACAATTATTGTAATAATAGATGGATGTATATTCCAAAATTTATACTTGTAATGTCAATTAAAGTACAAAATGTTGTTGGGAATATGGAGCCCTTTAACAACACCACAAATTCCACTAGAGAAAACTATTAAATATTCTTAATTAGATAGCTCTAACATGAGTATCATGATGCTACTATAATTTAGATTTAGTCAACTGGCCTTCCATATTATCCATTCTAGAAACTCTATTCACATTATCATAAACTATATGATTAAAATATCTGAATTGATTAAACATACAAATTATATTATTTTTTGTATTTTTTGACCTAGGATCCTTGTAATGAACCACTATCATAGTATTATCATAGTATACTATAACTAAGTCTTCATTACAATGTATAACATCAACATTGAAAAAAATCAATTTTTCCAAAAATCATTTATAGATGAATTTAAATCCACAATATACAATAATTGTTCAACAAAATTATCAACCATAGACTACATTAAGCTCAATCAACTCACTGCACCACCATTCATAAAAATATATCATGAATATGATTTCATATCATCAGGATCTATCTAAATAATAGAATCAATGTATCCCCCCATGATGAGCACCTCATCATGATCTATCTAAATGATAGAATCTATTATCTATGATTAATAAAAACACTATTAAATATCTATTATATATAATGAAATACATGATATATCCCATTATGGAAGAATTTGTGAATTTTCTAATTATTTTAATATCCTCATGTTTAGTAGAAACATCTTCTGGAAGAGATTAATGCCATGTGACACTGGAAACAATATACACTAAGATTATTCCATATTGTACCTTTTGAGATCCTTATAAATATATATAATTTGAATTTGAAAAACATTCCACTATAATCTATCATGATTGATCATGATCCATATAATATATGTTAATTGGATTTTGTATTTCAAGGAAAATAATTCTTCTAACTATGTCGTCATTGACTATATGATATTCACTTCATTTACCATTAACAATATGTCATAATCATAGAGTACTCAGAAAACAATTTCATTTCCACTCACATTATTATAGACACATATCTATCTTTTATACATTAATTAAAACAAATTATATTATCCCCGAATAAAAACTTACATTACATGGTCACAATTCCTACTTCAATCCAAATATAGATTTCTGTTTATTACATATATTATTGGAATTCATTAAAAACACCCATTTATGTTGTGTTGTATGGAAAACATCAACTAACTTCTTATTTAGACAAGTTGTTTTATAACTATTTTTCAAATTTCATAAAAACGGAAGGTTTATATTGAAAGTTAGATTCTAATGGATTTTACCATGTAAATTTGTGATAAGGTTTCATCACAATAGATTCCCTATTTTTTAAGAAATGTGTTGCTACTACACAATCTATATATATATTCTCACATGACCATTTATGTCCATATATTTCATTACTACCCATTTACTCCTGATAGGTTTTACATTATTTTAATTATATACTAAAACCTGTACATTTTTTAAATATAAAGGCCTCATTTCAGAATTCACAAATTCATTCCATTTAGAATCATCCTTTCCATTATCTATTTAATTATAAGTTAGAGGTTTATCATTCTATAAGAGTGACATGTAAAATGAATTTTTGATAAGAAAACCATATATATCTATTTATGAAATCTATCTAGTAGACATAAATAGCACTTTAAATTAGAGAATATTTTTCTCTCAGAATATATCTTTTATATATTTATCTCATATCAATTCATGAAAATTTTAACCATTTACATCATCAAATCCAATATTTCTCATATGTTTTCCATTGTAAATGTGTTCAATTTCATGAAATATTGCATTTATTATTATAATAACCATTCTATATGATGTTTTATATTGGTAATAACATTTAGTATCTTAGAGATAACAAATAAAAAATCACTTCATGCACCAATTCCCATTTTTTATTGTGTATTTTTGTAATAATAACTTTACATCACCACGAACTTATGTGTAAAATATTGAGTTCCATTCCATAGCATAACTCAAATTGATTCCAATCTTCTACGTTAATTTGTACATTTATTATTATATTTTCCTTGTTATGTAGTGAAAATCTCAATAAGGATATTAGTATAATTTAATAACTAATCATCTATACGACAATGCCAACAAGGGAAAGATTCCTCCTTTCACTAACACCATTCCAATGATGTTTATAAAAATTTGGGATTTGATAAACTATCTCACTCATCATTAGATGATATATGATAACATGGTTGAGATATTCTCCACTATGCACTGTGTTTATTTTCATAATCTTTGTTCTAGGTTCATTTAACCATTCACTATGATATTCCTTAAACATGATAAACGAATCATTCATATTCTTCATAAATTTTAAATATACAAATCTATTATATTAATCGGTAAAAGTAATGATGTAATAATAAATTCCACTTTCCTATACTCTAAATGGAAAAAATACTTTATTATAAATCATTTCCAGTTGTTATTTATATCATTATCCTTCATCGAATAAATGAGAATTTTTTTCATTTTAACTTATAATCATTTCTGAAACACGTAAAAGGGTTTTAAATCAATGGTGTCTAAATAAACTATTTGATATTGTTTTCATAAATGATTCTAATTTACATAACCTAACCAAATGTGACATAACTGGGAAGTATATGAGTCCTTCTTGTTGGATATGTCATTTATTCCAAACCAGTATTTTTTTTATTATATATTACCCATTATTATGATGTTCCAAATTATAAAAATTTATATCCTTATACATAGGACAAAATTTATTTAGAGACCTGAAATAAACTCCCATAATGTCTCAAAATTTCACTTGGATAATTTTTATTGAATCATATGGTAAATAATAACAATTATTTAGTATAATAACCATTCTTGTAGGCAAAATAAGATGATCATATCTAACTACTAATGTTACATGTCATGCACCATTTTTTTATCAGAGCTAAACTCATATTTTTCAATCATAATGAATCTACATGGTTCCTATATTTGAATAAAATATTTAGTTCCACGTGTGGTATCCAAAACCAAACATGTATAAATAGATAGATTTCCATCAAAGAAAATTACACCAATACATAATTATCAACATTCTCTTTTTCCCAACTATGAAATTATTTTACTAATGGACTTTTTTTAACCATAAAAGTAGACACAATCCTTTTAGTTACATTAAATTTTTATTTTTGTATTCTAGGAAGGTTGTTAAATCATTTTCTCTGACTGGTACTTATTCATTGAATCATTTTTCTGGAACATTTTTATTTATTTTCACCAAAAGAATCAAAGGGTTAGATTAATTAATTTCCTTGTCTTCATATTTAACTGAATCTAAAAAATATGGGACTTACATATTTATTTTATTCATATTATAATTACAAATTAATTTTGAGAAGTAATGGATTATAGGTATGAATAATATAAGTTTCAAGTTTTAGATTTAATTTAAGTCCATAGGTAATTAGTCTCTTAACATAACTGATCACCTTGGGTGTATGTGGTCCTTACTGATTCCATTATTATACAATACATATAAAAATATAAAAAGATATATCATATCATTCTACTTGTTCTCTCTCATGGTATAACTCTTGAATACAAGAGAGAATTCAGAATGAATCCTTGTAACTTGTGTTTTCTAAATCTCACTCAATATATATGAAATAGTGAAACACTAAACTTATTATATATCCTCCATATTGTTATTTTATTAATCTTTCTCTTCCTTTATTTCTATCTATATATGATTAATAGGAAGTGGGTACTCCAATAAGTAAATATTCTTCTATTGGAATAATATAGCATGAAAGAACCTATACCATTATTAGAATTTTTTGTTAGTCTGTATATTATATTTTTTAAATATTAATTATAGTGAAATTTAATTTGGGGGGGGGGGGTTTACATTTGATACACAACAAAAAAATTAGATTTCTCCCTTACCTTGATTACCAATAAACATTTTACAATTATTAATTCTAAATATCTCCCATTATTTTATAAAGTCATAGTACCCCTCAACTATTAGTTTCAGAATACTTGAATTTTCATTCTAGTTGGAAGGATCCGTACAATTATATTTATAGACAAATATATGGAATCCCCACTATTTTTAGAGTGTATTTAATTCTTTTGATTTTCCAATCACATTAACTGTGGGGTCCTTGATTTGTTGAGGGGAGTCTCATGCCCTATAATGAATTATTTTTCATCCCTCAACACTTTAACTCTAATGATTCAAAAATATAGATATAGATAATACTTTTCTAGAATAATTATTTTATTTGACCCCAAAATATCATAGGAAATTTTTATAATAAATAGGCTCCCTAAACTAGGGCAGATGAAAACCTTGAGTAATTAATTTTTTCCAAATTCAAGTGATGGAAGTTATTTAATGACGTAATATTTTTTTATCAATTTGTAAGTTTATCTTGTTGAATGAAATAATTTATAAATTTAGCATTCTTGTTCTATGTATTCTATATAAAAATATAACAATCTTTTTTGATAGAAATCAGCCCCTGTATTTGTTCTTTTTATCTATGGATTCCTATTTTTTATTATACTAAGTGTCCATTTGTAATAAATACACATTAACAAAATAATAAACCAATTATATAGTAAAATGTAATAAATAAGTATGTGATCATGAGAAATTACTTATGGTTTAATCAATATACTAAAAATTAATTTAAATGAGACAATTTTGGCCTAAGGTGCATGATTGGATATTAACAAAAAAGCCCAATGCATAACAGCTAATAGCCAACATTTATAGAGTGTTTCATGTCAATTTCACCATTTCGTTTCGACCCAATTTTCATTACTCCCATGTCATGGATGAATGTGGTCCAACATGAATTTGGAAGTGTATCCTTTTTTACATTATGAATGATATTACACAATTGAATGGTCCAGCATGGCGATTTCATGGGGTTAAGTGTCTGTGAAATTGGCCCACATCTGGTACAATGACCTCAAATGGACTCCAACAGGTTATTTACACCTTAATTTAATGTATTGATTTATGGATTAATAACTAAAATAAAATAAAAAAACATATCACCAATATATTGATATGTAACAATACTTATGGAATAATATTTATCCATATCGTTCTCCATCAAATGAGGAACATAACCATCACTCATATGTATGGAACACTACAGCCTTGAGAACCGATGTTGTTTGTTTTCAATCACCAACTCACATAGATTTTCCAAATGGTGGATATAATGAATATATATGAATCTTATTAAATGAAAATTATTTTAAAAATTCATTATACAATATGAATCGTTACCCTTTTACCCAATAATGACATAATTACGACACTTTTCTGTATGTATGAGCAACTATCTCTACTAATCCATGTGATCTATTTTCAAAGTAAAAATTAATTAAATGATTATAAAAATGTATCTAATGGAATTTTTTTGAAATTTATAACATTAAAATAATTATAATTATTATTTAATTATTTCATATATTCTTGGATTTGATCATTCATGAAAAAACATACATGAGAAAATAATGCACATAACACCATAAATGATGGTAATAAGGAAATATTTTTAATTAATGGGTAATGAGATTTCATAAGAGGATTATATATGTTATTATAAATATGAATATTATTATAATATAAATTAATAACTTTCATAGAACTATTATATATTTTTTTAATAAACATTAAAATATTTGGAAGTGTTAATTAAATGAATTTCGTCTCAATATCCACTCGATTGAGACATATTTGATATTATGATCCTATTTACATTTATGGGGTGTATATACACCCCCATTGAAATATTTAACATGAATAACTATTTATTAATAGTGATAAATGTTTTTGTTAATGTTTTATATTTTGACGGTGTAACAATTTAATAGTTACCAAAGATGTAATGGTTTAATTTAGATTTTCATTTTATACAATTCCCATAATATTCAGTTAAGTAAATTTATAATATATCTATAATAATTCCATAAATTTAAATATCATATGGCTATTTTAGTATTTTTTTCTATTTTGGTCCAACATTTCCTCTCCATGTAACATCAATTAGGATATGAAATTTGTAAAATAAAAATAAACTTAATTTCTCTTTTAATCAGGTATTTTTTTTATTTATGTCCATATTTCTTAAAAAAACAAGAAAATTAATTTTAATTACAAAAAAAATTAAATAATGAAATTTGTAATTTATTGTTAAAATATTAAAATTTATTAAAGTAATCATTCAATTATCCTCCTCAAGGTTCTTTTTTGGATTTCATTAAAAAAATTTAAAAATGAAATTTTTTTAGCCTATACAACACTAACAAACATTCCCACCTATGTAACTATTTTATGAAATTTATATTATTCAACATGATTTCAAGGGTTTTTCAATTACAACTCCTAAATAAAATCACATTTCAAAATATAAAATCAATTTTTAGTATTTCCCAACAAGAAATGAATTAATTTCAAAAACTATTTTCCTAAAAAATAAATGGTCATATGTCATCTCTTATAAATATTATATTCATTACAAATACAATGAAACATTCCAATTCATGTTATAATAGAACATCATATTACACTAAAATATTTATATTCTTTGTATCATGGATGCCATTATTTCCCAAGACACGTGTTAGCATTGTATCAACACTTCTATCTATTAAACTATAATACATGTTTTATTTCCTGACATTACACCTCAAACAGCCTAGAAGATAGATAATTCTAGTGTCATTTGTAATTAGGCACATTACATAAAAAATTAAAACATAAAATACCATATCTTTTTTTGAAAACATTCATTATATTCTCACACTCAAATCGACATTGGATAACCCAAGGACAAGTACAAAAAATGGGTGAGAAATAAATCCCAATAAAGGAATAAACATGACATAACATGATGAAAAATGTACATTTAAGACTATAGTCTAATCAATAATTCTTAAAAGGAATAAGAATCAAGAAAATTTATAATTAGACAGGATACATAGTGATAATCATAATGAAAACATGGAAAATGTGACAACAACTTAAAACACGACATCATAAACACAAGTCACAGATCATAGTCAAGACATCATCACGGACCAAGTTTCATAGAGGAATCTGGTTCACTTATTACTCCAACATGACTTATCAGGATACAAATCTTTACACAGGTCTTTGGATAACATTATATTTCTATGTGCGCCTGTCAAAATCATTTCATTCTCACACTTATGTTTGTCACATAGATCATACCAAATGAATCCATTCATCATTATAATTTATTCCACAATAATGTAGCGTTGAATGAAAACATGTAAGTACCAAATAAAAATGTATCTTTAAACCAAGATTAATTCCCTTGATAACAAATTTGTATCTTCTTCAGTACCCAATTGTTTTGACCTGGGAAAATTGAAGTGTAATCTAAGAGACATCATAGTGTCACAAAAAAATTCAAAAAATGGTTTGACGAGAGAGAAAATGGTATCTATGAATTTGGAAATAAACTTCTCTGTAATAGGTACATGGAAATAGATATAAAAATATTGTTAATTTGAAATATAAATCCTAATATAATAAAGAATCTCGAATAAATAATAGAAAGGAAATAAACCTTAGAGTATTTTAGCATGGTAATAGGTGTGTATAATGATTTATAAGAGGGATAAAGGATTGTGAAGGGGTATATTGTTACTTATACATACAATGGATGGTAACAGGTGTATGTAATAACATATCCCAACATATGAAAGTTGAAACTAAATTTCATAATATAAAAGGATTTATTTCTAAAAGAGGAGAGTGGAAAATACCACACTTGAGTGTGTTCTAATGGTTTGAAAGGGGATGCTTGAGAGATTTGGGTCACCATTGGAGGCTAAATAAGGGTTAGTGTAGATTATTGGCTTACTAATATAATTTTTAGAGATAATAAATGGGATAATGGGAGTGTACATATTTGAAATGAGGTGTATTTTTTATTATTTAGGAATTGGACCCTAAATAATAAATTAACAAAAACTAACAAATCATACCATCGTTTTTCGCATGGTTTCTTTCAAATTGGAGTATATTTAACTATTTTATAATGATTAGGGGTGAAAATAATAAAATAATGTTATTTTTTATGTGGATGGGAGTCACACTCTTAAATAAATGATTGAAAACCCCGCATAATATATTTATGTGTTTGGAAGATTCATTAATGATTTATAAAATTAAAAACTTAAACATAAAAAAAATTATATTAAAAAATATATATATATATATATTGTCATCGATAAAATTTATATAATTTATAATACAACTTTTGGGTAATTATTATGTCATAATTTAAATCGTATATTTTTTAGGTATTATATTATTACTTGCAAATTTGATAGTCTTGGAAATTTATGAAAAACACAACATTGGATAATTTTAACATTATTATTCTGAAGATTTTTCCATTTTACTAAATTAACGTAATAATTATTTGAAATTTATTTTTAAATATGATATAAAAAATTAATTTAAAAGTTTTTATTTTATAATAAATGTTTTCAAACCCATTTAAAAATTACATTTGACATTATAAAATTTATATGATAATTTATTTTCAGTAAAATAATTATTTAATAATTATAATTTAATAAAACATTATTTCTTAAAATCAATAATTTTTCAAATATAATGTCAAAATTGAAATTGAAAACTAACAATGAATGAAATTGTGGTAAAAAAATTCAAAAACATTAATAATGTAAATATAAAAAGAAAATACACACATTATTCTATTGAAAATTGAATATTATTGAAGGATTTATTCATATCCCTTTAATACACCAAAAAATTACCTAAGAGTATGTTGTGTGACTAGGAGACTCCCATGGGCCGGTTTAACGAGATCGCTTTGGTTCGTAATCACGATGAGCTTGAACATCTCCCATAAATTGATAAACCTATAGTAATGTTGATGGATCTTGGTTTATGCCTTTTCATTGGAAAATACCATTGATTCTAACTCCCTTATATTCTTCAATAAATAATATTCATATTGTATAATCCCACTGGTTGAGGCTATAACTTCCATTGTCTGTGTCAATTAAATTTTTTAAACAATAAATTTATACTTTATTATATGATCACTATTCAATGGCGATATTATCAACTGTAATTATATGCAAGGGTCTTATCAATAAAATATGATAAAATAAAACCAATGTAGTTAACTATTATTATATACCCATATTACATAATAATTTTTTTAATTAAATCATATTGGAGTTTTTATTTATAAAAGATGGGGTCATTACAATTTTTATATGCCTTTTTTTACATTTAATGTTATATTTTTGACTAGAGAGAATCTTGATAAATATATATATTTTACTCAGAATAGATATTTATTGATAAGTAATATTGTTTATTAATTTAATTAATAATTATATATACTAAGAATTCATAAAAAATGTAGTGATTTTTGGGGCCCAATTATAGATAGTCCATCAATGCACTGACATGTCTAATGTGACACATCTATTTTCCAACTTAAATGCCCTTTACATTATGATCTACACATAGATTAAAAAACCCAACATGTGGCCATGAATTTTTTTAAATTATGATTTTTTATATAATGACATTAAATATTATGAATTTCCATCATTGAAAATTTATTTATTATTATCATTTATATTTTTTCCATATTGATATATTCATTCAAGGAATTTGTTTCTCATAGTATTGACTAAATTTAATTTTTTTAGTTATTTTTCAGCCCATATTTCTTATGAATTATTTACTCAACATATAGTATACTATATATAAATTGTACTAGTAATTTTGTATCACACTTATTTTTCATCCTTTCCAAAGGATATAAAGAAAAATACTTCGCTAGAGTTCAATAATTATGAGTATGTTCCATTATGATGAATTATTTTTATTCCCAATGTAAATTGGTTTACATGTATGTTTATGTCTCTCAAATACAAGAAAAATTATTTTTCCACCATGATTACAACCCTTAAATATATTATAATATAATAATGTTGACAATAACTCTAGTTTACCAGATTCTGGGTTATTACATGAAATTTTATAAAGATGTTTCTGTATTTTATGCTTACTCTCATGATTGTGATATTCTCTCATGGGTCATGGTAATTGAATCTCTATTTTGAATCATTATTTATTTATTTTCTATCATTATAAAATGTTTTATAAACTATGCATTGTTTTCCATGTTATCTACTATATTTATTTTATACCCTTATACTCATTTTATGTTCACTTATGCTCTTGGGTTGTTATTTATTATTTTCTCCCGTAGTGAGTATCAAATGTGACCAATTTTTTTTCTTCCAATTCGCTTAGATATGATGACCAAAAACATATGAAATTTTTATAATATTATCATATATATATAAAAATAAAATTAATTATCAACGTTTAATAATAGTTACGAATTAATATTTTCCATATTTTGTGGAAAAACTTTCCATTAGAAAAAAAAACAAATGACTTTTCCTTTAATAGTTTATCTTAATTCCCTAAAACATTAAACCAAAATGTTGTTCATATTTTATTATAATCGTTTTTATTATGACATTTATTTGGATGTTCATTCCTCCTATCCACTACAGTTGGGATTAGTATGGTGTTAAGAAAACTCTAGTGATTATGTTGGTATTCGTTAATGATAAATTAGGGGTTAGAAATATCATCAAATATTGAAAAGTTATAGTTTATTATAATTTAAAATGTATAGATAACCCATAAGGATTATTTAATAAATATTGACTATTATTTTTATTTAGATAAATGAATTTTTTTATAACCCTAGTGGTAGGTCTAATGGATCAGTCTTTGTATATGATAACCTCCATAAATTTTTGTAAACTACATGATTGTGTCGTTTTACTAGAAATATCATCCCTATATAGATATTAAATGTAGATGAACATATGAATTTGATGATTCTAGTGGTAAAAACTGTCACGACCCATCCTCGGGGCTCGTGTCGTGACTACCCCAAGCCCGCCTTCCATAGGCCAGGGGCTGGAGACTAGCACCAATGGCGTAAATCACGATAACTAGGAAGACATTGTCTTTATAAAAGTAAACAAAACACCACAGAGTATAAGAGGATGTAAAACACAAAGTACAAAATAAAGTGCTGAAAAGTAAATGGGCCATAATACAATCCCAACTGAAAATACTGCTACAACTGAACAAAAAGTACAACAGAAAAAGTCAATAGCTTGAATAACGGAAGCAGATCCTGGGTCGTCCTCCTCGGATCCTACCTGATGGGTAGGAACAGATAGCCTCCACAACACTCTCGCCCATCAACCTCCTCCATGTGTCATCTCGTCGTGATGTCCACCTCTGGATACTTACTCGTCATGTGGTCCACCTCCGGCTACCGTCCAGTCCTCGACCACTCAGCCTCCGTCAGCACTGCCCGTCGTCTGCAACCAACACAATGTGGTGCGGGCATATCCCGTGCAGGGGTGAGTATAACGATACTAAGTAGGGACCCCAAGACCCTCAAGGTCTCAATAAATCCAACAAGGATAACCACAAAGAAGATCTCAACAGATAACCTCTACCTAGATATATGCCCAGACATATACCCATGTTATCAAGTAACCCATCTCAATCATGAGGAATCACAAATATTATGAAATCAAGGGATAACCACTACCTAGGTATATTCCCATACATATACGTAATTTATCAAGTGAAAAATCTCAATCATGAGGTAAACACAATGGTCATAGACTTAGCTCAAACCAGGATTTTCATTATCATAACTGTAACTGCTGAAGAGCCTCGTCTCTAGAGTGTACAGTGGTCCTGTCACGACTCTGAGGTACTGCTCACTAACCTAAGACTGCTGAGATACACCTCCTGTCAATTTCCACGGGCCATCCACCCAAACACAGTATTGCTTACCACCGGGGTATGCCACACAAACACAGTAGCACACACCCTTAATAGCCTGCAGAGGTACTCTCCGGACGAGTATCGCGGGTCTACACTGTCACACAGGTAGTGCTCCATCCTCCATGGGTATGCACCCAACAAAGTACTGCTCCGTCCACTGGGCTAGTCGACTAACTCCATGTCGAGTCGGTCAAGCAGTCGTCAGGTCTCAGCCGGCTACACGGTCTCCGTACTCTGAATGCTTGTCTCCGAGAGGGTCCTCTTCATGAGCTCCAGGTCGATACTCCAAGTATCTCAAAGTCCCACAAAGAAGTATCTCAAAGGACCACCTCGTCATAGGTTTCTCAACGCAATGGACGGCGCGTCAATCAGATGCCTGGTCTGTGAGTTATTAGCCTTTTCGTCCCAGGGGCCCGGGTGGTTTCATGTGTGAACCAACCCGGCCGTATCACAACTCTACCCCGAACACTCATAGGGTATACTCTTAGGGACCATTTCTCAATGTGATCACCAACGTCGTTGACGGTTAGTCAAACGGACGTCCGGTCTGAAAGTTATTAACTTTTCCGTTCCAGGGGCCCGGTTGGATTTTGGGTACAATCCAACCCATCCTTACTCCAACTACGTCCAAACCTCGGGTGAAGTATTCCAAAAGAATCGTCTCATAAATTGGAATCCAATAAAGTCGACGACACGTCAATCGGATGTCTGGAGCTCAAGTTATAGCAGGTCGAAGATTTAATAATAATATTAAATATATTATTTTCCGAGCGCCTCAGGTACCTGATCCAAAACCCTGAAAAAGATATCCAATATTGGACTCATAAATTCTGTCTCAATGTTAGGGTCACGCTGCCACTGACGGTTCGTGAAACCGAGGTCGCACGAAGAAGATACCGTCAAAATATGGTTTTCCCAACGAAAATAATAATAACATTATTATATTATTATCATTTTTAATTTAATTAAATTCTTTAACATAACACACCCAAAATCCACGCACCACCCAAACTATCGCCTCCTCGTTCCTTCATGCCAATCACGCCCCCAAATCCTTTCCTTTATTTTATATCATCAGTAATATATTTTTCATCTTTCTCTCTACAATCTAAATTCCTCTCACGATTTGTTCTCCAAAAATTAGCGCCCCAACTTCAGGTTTCTTCTCCTCCAAAATACACTCGGCCCTCATGAACCTGGAATCGTTGCACCTCCACCTTGCACACAGCTTGCTTCGGTCGCACCGCCTTCTCCCGCTGCACCATCTTCCACAGTCGCCTGCTCTCCCAAACGAACCGTCACCTTGGATCGCAGGAACCCTCGTCGCACCCACACCACAGGATCCTTAAGTGTTCCATACCGAGTTTGATTTAAATCGGAAATAAGAGAATAAAGTGGTTCCATGATCCTCGGGTCGAGATATCTGCATCCGTATGTCGCGCTCAATGAAACATTGAGTTTCCAGCGTGCTTAATTATTTGACGAAGAAGAACACGCGAAGAATGTGCAGACCATGAATTAGAAAAGAACTCAGTTTAAGTGAGTATCGATAGCCGTGTCATTTTGACCATTGTTTTTGAGAATCAAGAACATGGGGGAGTGGATATTAAATATTTATCATGCTTCAAAAATCTCAAACTCAGGATAAAAAAGAAGGAAATTAATTCAATCAATTGTTTATCGATCCGTGAACTAATTAATTTAATTCACGTTCATCCTAAGAAATTAAACCAGGGTAAGGAATCCACAAGGATAAATCCTACAAATAAACACTCAAGCTCGAGGGTATAAACCGAATAAATGAGTAATATACAAAATTCCCCTACCTTGAAAAGACGTCGCAAGTTGTCAAACCGTGGAAGACGAACGTCACTGTGGTTGGACGTCGCAGAAGAATGTTTTTGATTCTGTTGACGTCGAAGGAAGAGTCGTCGTCGGGACTTCACATTCTTCGTCTGAGGAAGAACACCTCTCTTTCTAATCCTCCAGAGGTTTCCCATCGAAATATTTTCTATCGCAAATATTAAAAAAGACTTATCCCATTTAAATAAGTGTCATGCAACACAAAATAATTCAAATTTTGATGTGCCAATTTAATTAATTAAACCATTAATTTAATTATGTTGACCAACTTAATTAGAGGGATATGGAGAGATCTCATTAATAGGGGAGTTTAGGAGTTAACAAATTAATTAAAAAGGGGGATTAAGGGGGTGGTTTAACAGTGGTTATGGGGAGATGAAAGGTTGGGGATTGTGTAGGACCCACCTTCTAAATATCCACACAAGGGTGGTTAGGTTGTTGTGGTCCCACCCTTAACTCCCCTTTGTAGAATTTAACCACCTCACATATAAATAAAATTTTACAGACCAATTTTATTTATTTTAAACTAATTTCCCAAAAACTAATTCTCAGCCCGCTTAAAACGCAATGGCGGTAAAGGTCCCCTTAAGCAATAACCGGAGTTTCGATTTCATCGGTGCCCTTAGATTTGAATTCTGAGTACCGGTTCAAAAGATAGAAAAACCCACACGTATGTTTACTGAACGTACCCGAAAAAAAAAGTTCAGAAAATTATCACCAGTCACCCTCGACCCGTGCCAGTTATTGTCAGGATCTGCCTAAGTGAAATATGCCCCAACAAATCCAATTTTACTCTTGGATTATCTATCTGAGTTACCGTTTAAAAGATACGAATTTTACAATAAAATAATTGTCATGTAATTATTTTATTTGCGGCCAAAAATTAACTTTTTCTGGTGGCCCGCGCCGGCCAATGTTAGAGTCTGCTTAAATAAACCATGCCCTCACGAGTTCAGCGGTAGTCTCAAATTTTTAATCTGAGCTACCATTTGTGAGTTATAAGCATTTGAAAAATAAAATAATTTATTTAATTATTTTATTTATGGTTATGCCATTTTTGGAATTTCTCACAGGAGGCCCGTGCCGACTAATCTTAAGTCACGCCTAAGGTAAACCCTCCATTTTGAGCGCAACTGTGCCCTCTTATTTCTGATCCGAGTAACCTTTTAAGATTTATTACACTTTTTCAGTAAAACTGCTTACACGCGTTAATTTAAGCTTAACAAGACTTCATAAAATTATTCCGGACACACCGGGCCTCGGAATCAGGTGCCGTTAGAAACTGCGTACTCGTAAAATTCCAAATAAATTAAGAAAAAAATTTCCTTCAAATTTCCTGGTCTTTACATTACTCCCACCTCAGGGCTTTACGTCCTCGTAAAGCTATAACACAAACTAGGGAAACACAGTGGTACTGAGAATTCATCTGAGCCTTCCGCTCCCATGTGCTCTCCTAGAGGTTCCCATGGTGTCAGTGAATACGCACCTAAGGAATCGACCGTTCACGTAGGACCCTCTCCTGTCGATTCTAGATCTCCACTGGAACCTCCGTGCATGTCGCCCTGTCATCGACATCCAACTCCCTGAGGTCGATGATTTGTAATGGATCATGCACGTATCTCCTCAGTTGAGTTACATGGAAGATTTCATGCACCCGATGAAACTGAGGAGGAAAGGTGAAGCGGTAAGCCACCTCGCCTACACTGTTGGGGTCCTAGAAAGATCCTTTGAACCTTGGAGATATCTCACAGCCTCGGCTACATCTCTGTTAACCTCGTCGAGGTGAGACCCGTATAAGAACGTGGTCGACATCCTCGAACTCTATAGGTCTCCCTTTCCTGATTATAACTGAAACTCAAACACCTGTTGCCATGACGGTAAGGCTGGTTGACCCAAGAATTATCGGCGACACCATCCCATTAACGAGTTTATCCTGTGCTGCCTGGGGTTTCCTTTTCACCGACCAAGGAAAACTCATCCCGACGATTGCCTAATACCGTCAATTTGAGTATTATCAGTGATTTACCAATCCATAATCAAACTAACGTCGTAAGGCCTTGACGCTTCCACCAAGAAGTCCCAACAGAGACTCTCGCCTCAAGGGTCAGATCAAACCATCGGCGTAAGTGTGACTATCGAGTCTCCTCCCAAAGGTATCTCCAGATGTGAGGGTCAAGTCAACGGCTTAACCAGAAACTCTAGGTCATGGACTATATTCATGGAAGGAACAGAAGATTCGTATCAATTTATATGGCTATGGAAGCTAGTAGAAGACAATGTCCGCACTTCGAATCATCCTTAGAGCCATTTCGGTCACACTCCTGGACCGCATGCAGCTACACTTTTCCCCTGCCCTCCAGCTCCCTGAGCCTGGAGGGGACAACAAAGGCAGGTGGTTATAATAAGTTGAAATGTACACCACCTCATGCTGCTCTCCTAGCTCTGCCTCCACGTCTATTTCTCTACATATTTATCTGTCCTTAACATTTTCTCTTCTAGAAACATTCGCACTCCCAAGTCTCTGAGACTAGCACCAGGTCGCTGCGTTCCAACTTCTAACATTATATAGCAGTATTCATTCAGCCAATTAACATTCAACCTCAAGGTTCTCTCTAGCAACCTAACGTGAGTAGGAATGCATAGAGGAAAAAGTGATGGCTCGAATCGTATTCATCGAGTACCCAGAATGTTCAGTACGCCTCGATGAATTCTCACCTACCGACACATCATCCTGCCGAAGTAGTATAAGCACTAGAAAACTCTCAGCCACCTCCTCAAGCCAGTCCTCAGCCGCCTGTGAATCAGGTTCTCCTTGGAATGTGAGGGTATCTATTGATAGAACACGTGTAAGGTGGTAAGCATACATGTGTCACCTACTGGTACTGCCGGTAGTAACTGTTGACCAACATGTAGTGATGTATAGCTGACACACTACCCGAAGGCACTATCTCAGGCATCGGTCCATGTACTGAATCCTAATCACTATGTGGACCATCCTCATGGTCATTCACTGGAAAACACTAGTGGCCATGTCTACCATCCACTCTCCTAATGTCTCAGCTAGGCGGAAAACTCTAGAAATCGCCTCCAGCCAGTGCTCTGCTGTCTGGGAATCTGCCTCGCCTCCTATCCTCGGAGGCCACTTCTACTGGAACTCATGCAATGTGCTCTGCCAGCGTGCACAATTCGTAAGTTTAGCTGGTGGAATCTACTTCCCAACAGGTGGTGGTGCTACTGGTACACCACCCGAGGGTGCCAACATAGTAAAAAGGGCCACGCACCGGAGCCTCGTCGCTCGGTGGGCCATTATCTTGTATTATCTCAGAACTCCAACTCACTGTCTTCATGAAGAAATCCTAAATAGATATGACACGGTCAAACGATTTATACCTGGTGATCTGACCTAGTTTGAGCTGACTCTAAAACTCTTAGAAACACACACACAATCAGTGTTTTCATGCACAATGTTGGAAATTAGTAGTCAGGGTCCTGGTGTACGGATACGTCGGCCGCTGCACCAACACTGGACTCCCTGAACTGAAAACCACACTAGATACACTTAAAACTATTACTTCATAGAAAGGGAAAATCAGAGTTATAGGTTTTGCGGTAGAACCGACTCCTCTGATACCAATTTTTCATGACCCGTCCACGGGGCTCGTGCCGTGTCTACCCCAAGACCGCCTTCCAAAGGCGAGGGGCTGTCGACTAGCACCAAAGGCGTAAAACCCGATAAATGGGAAGGAATTGCTTTTATAAAAGTAAAAAAAACACCACAGAGTACAAGAGGATGTAAAACACTAAGTACAAAAGAATGTGCTCAAAAGTAAATGGGCCAGAATACAAACCCAACTGAAAATACAGCTACAACTGAACAAAAAATACAACAGAAAAAGAAAACAGCTGGAAGAACGGAAGCAGCTCCTGTGTCATCCTCCTCGGATCCTACCTGAAGGGCAGGTACAGATAGACTCCACAACACTCTCACCTGTCATCCTCCTCTGTGTGTCGTCTCTTCGTGAATTCCACCTCCGGATTCAGACTTGACGTGTGGTCCACCTCCGGGTACCGTCCAGTCCTCAATCACTTGGCCTCCGTCAGCACTGCTCGTCGTCTACAACCAACACAACGAGGTGCGGGCATAGCCCGTGCAGGGGTGAGTATAACGATAATTAGTAGGAACCCCGATACCCTCAAGGTCTCACTAAATCCAACAAGGGTAACCACAAATATGATCTAAACAGATAACCCCTACCTAGGTATATGCCTATACATATTCACAAGTTATCATGTAACCCATCTCAATCATGAGGAAACACAATGATTATGAAAACAACGGATAACCACTACCCAGGTATATGCCTATACATATACCTAAGTTATCAAGTGACCCATCTCAATCATGAGGTAAACACAAAGGTCATAGACTCAGCTCAAACCAGGATTTTCATTATCGAAACTGTAACTGCTGTAGAGCCCTGTCTCTATAGTGTACAGTGGTCCTATCATTACTCTGAGGTACTACTCACTGACCTAAGACTGCTGAGGTACTCCTCCTGTCGAGTACCGTGGTCCAGTCACCAAAACACAGTAGTGCTTCCTGCTAGGGTATACCACCCAAACACAGTAGTGCACACCCCTTAATAGCCTGCAGAGGTACTCTCCGAACGAGTACTGCGGGTCTGCACTGTCACACAGGTAGGGATCAATCTTCCATGGGTCTTCACCCAACAAAGTAATGCTCTGTCCACTAGGCTGGTCGACTCACTCCAAGTCGAGTCGGTCAAGCAGTCGTCAGGTCTCAACCGGCTACACGGTCTCCGTACTCCGAACGCTCGTCTCCGGGAGGGTCTGATACATGATCTATAGGTAGATACTCCAAGTATCTCAAAGTCCAACAAAGAAGTATCTCAAAGGACCACCTCGTCATAGGGGTCTCAATGCAACAGACTGTGCGTCAATCAGACGCCTGGTCTGTGAGTTATTAGCCTTTTCGTCCTAAGGGCCTGGGTGGTTTCGTGTGCGAACCAACCCAGCCTTATCTCAACTATACCCCGAACTCTCAAAGGGTATACTCCTAGGAACCGTTTCTCAACGTGATCGCCAACGTTTCTAAAGGTTAGTCAAATGGACGTCCGGTCTGAAAGTTATCAGCTTTCCTATTCCAGGGGCCCGGTTGGATTTCGGGTACAATCCAACCAGGCCTTACTCCAACTGCGTCCAAACCTCAGGTGAATTATGCCAAAAGAACCGTCTCTTCAATATAAATCCAAAAAGTCGACAGCACATCAATCGGACGTCCGAAGATCAAGTTATATCAGGTCGAAGATTTAATAATAATATTAAATATATTATTTTCCGAGCGCTTCAGGTACCCGATCCAAAAACCCGAAAAATATATCCAATATTGGACTCATAAATTCTGTCTCGAAGTCAGGGTCGCACTGCCACTTACAGTTCTTGAAACCGAGGTTGCACAAAGAAGATACCATCAAAATACGGTTTTCCCAACAAAAATAATAATAACATTATTATATTATTATTATTTTTAATTTAATTAAATTTTTAACTTAACACACCCAAAATCCATGCACCACCCAAACGGGTGCCTCCTATTTCCTTCATGCCAATCACGCCCCCAAATCCTTTCCTATAGTTTATATCATCATTAATTTATTTTTCATCTTTCTCTCTCCAATCAAATTCCTCTCACGATTTTTTCTCCCAAAATTAGCGCCCCAACTTCATGTTTCTTCTCCTCCAAAATACACTCGGCCCTCACGAACCTGGAACCGCTGCGCCTCCACCTTGAACATGACTTGCTTCGGTCGCACCACCTGCTCGCGCTGGACCATCTGCCACGGTTGGCTGCTCGCCCAACCGAACCGTCGCCTTGGACCGCAAGAAACCTCGCCGCACCCGCACCACGGGATCCTTCCGCGCGCCATACCGGGTTCGATTTAAATCTAAAATAAGATAATAAAGTGGTTACGTGATCCTCGGGTCGAGATCTCCGCATCCGTATGTCACGCTCAACGAAACATCGGGTTTCCAGCGTGCTTAATTATTTTATGAAGAAGAACACGCGAAGAATCCATGGACCATGAATAAGAAAGGAACTCGGTTTAAGTGCGGATCGATAGACGTGTTAGTTTGGCCATTATTTTTGAGAATCAAGAACATGGGGGATTGGAAATTATATATTTATCATCCTTCAAAAATCTCAAACTCAGGATAAACAAGATGAAAATTAATTCAATCAATTGTTTATTGATCCATGAATTAATTAATTTAATTCGCATTCATCATGAGAAATTAAACCGGGGTAAGGAATCCACAAAGATAAATTCTACAAATAAACGCTCATGATGGAGGGTATAATCCAAATAAATGAGCAATATACAATATTCCTCTACCTTGAAAAGACATCGCACGTCATCAAACCACGGAAGACGAATGTCACTATGGTCGGACGTCGCGGAAGAATGGTGTTGATTCTGTTGACATCAGAGGAAGAGTCGTCGTCGGGACATCACGTTCTTCATCGGAGGAAGAACACCTCTCTTTCTAATCCTCTAGAGGTTTACCATCGAAATATTTGTTATCGCAAATATTAAAAAAGACTTCTCCCATTTAAAGAAGTGTCATGAAAAACAAAATAATTCAAATTTTGATATACCAATTTAATTAATGAAACCATTAATTTAATTATGTTGACAAACTTAATTAGAGGAAAATGGAGAGATCACATTAATAGGGGAGTTGAGGAGTTAACAAATTAATTAAAAAGGGGGTTTAAGGGGGGGTTTAAGAGTGGTTATGGGGAGATGAAAGGTTGGGGCTCATGTGGTCCCCACATTCTAACTATCCACACAAGGGTAGTTAGGTGGTTGTGGTCCCACCCTTAACGACCCTTTGTAGAATTTAACCACCTCAGATATAAATAAAATTGTACACACCAATTTTATTTAATTTAAACTAATTCCCCAAAAATTAATTCTCAACCCGCTTAAAACGCAACTACGGTAAAGGTCCCCTTAAGAAATAAACAGTGCTGTGAGTTCATCGGTGCCCTCAGATTTGAATTCCGAGTACCGGTTCAAATGATAGGAAAACCCACACGTACGTTTACTGAGCGTACCAGAAAAAAAAAGTTCGTAAAATTATCATCAGTCACCCTCGACCCGCGCCAGTCAAGGTCAGGCTCTGCCTAAGTGAAACACGCCCCAAAGAATCCAATGGTACTCTCGGATTTTCAATCCGAGTTACAGTGTAAAAGATACGAATTTTACAATAAAATAATTTTCATTTAATTATTTTATTTGCGGCCAAAAATTAACTTTTTCTGGTGGCCCGCGCCGGCCAAAGTTATTATAGGCATAAATAAACCATGCCCTCACGAGTTTAGCGGGTGTCTCGGATATTTAATCCGATCTACCGTTTGTGAGTTATAAGCATTTGAAAAATAAAATAATTTATTTAATTATTTTATTTACGGTTATTCCATTTTTGGAATTTCTCACAAGAGGCACACACAGACTAAACTTAAGTCGCACCTAGGGTAAACCTGCCATCTTGAGCGCAATGGTGCCCTCATATTTCTGATCCGAGTAACCGTTTAAGAGTTATTACACTTTTTTAGTAAATCTGCTTACGTGCGTTAATTTAATCTTAACAAGACTTCAAAAAATTATTCAGTGCACACCGGGCCTTGGAATCAGGTGCCGTCAGAAAATGCATACTCGTAAAATTCCAAAGAAATCATGAAAATAATTTCCTTGAAATTTACGGTTATTTACAAAAACCCTAAAGAGATTTTATTAGTTATTTACTCAATCATCACCTAGATCACAACAGAGAGGCCTAATAAGACAATGTCCCAGAGGACATGCATTGGTCAATCGGATTATCTTTTTAAACTATTATGATAAATCTATTTTCTAATTACATTAAGTGGTTATGTTAAGGATTATAATATACTAAAATATATGTAAACCATAGTTGTTCCAAATGTATAATAATATTATTTAAATATGATTCATTAGAGATTAATTTGTGGGATTTAAGTGTTAGTATTCATATATGGGATATAACAATATTTATTACAGTTTTAGTGTTTCACTAAAATGGGATCTAGAAAATGAATATGAGAATGTTATGTTTCTAGAAAACCAAATATCTTATAACTAAATTAGGATGCATAATTAAATATATGAATCTTAGAATATGAATAATATCATTGAAAAGTGAGTTTTATAGTTTTACTTAAGGTAAAAGGTTAGTATCCTTATAGAAATTAAATATTTATTCGTTAAGAAATTTTAATAAGTTATGTGATATTAATCAATGATGTTTTGGTAAATTCAAAATGTTATGGAATATTATATAGGGAATAAAAGGATAATTATTCATCAGTTTTGAAATAATGGAGTTAATTCACATTTTAATTGAAATAAATAACATTGATAAATGATTTTATGGAATGTTTGTATTTTTGGAGGAAGATATTGAAGAACCCATATTTCAGGGATTGATCTATTTTTTGATTAATATTTGTACAATGTCAAGATAACAAATTTTATGTTGATTTTGAAATTTTATGTTGTGTAATATCAATATCATTGGGATAAATTATAATTAATGATATTTTGGGTGAATTTTATTTCACTATTTGGATTATGGATTATATTGTCTAGTTTTTTATAGGATTAACTAGTTTATAATACTATTTGAGATTTAAATATAGAATTATTTTTCGCGTGAATATGAGATATCATGGTGGATTAATGACCTAAATGATTATATAGTTTTTGGAATGATATTTAATGATCAAACCATGGTTTTCCCATCCTACATATGGATGAATAGGTTATCCACTAGACAGAAGGCATTTATTAATACCCATTGGCCGGAAAATGTTACTGGGAATTATTATAATCAATTTCGGAATAATTTAATGAAAATAATTTAAAAAATATAGTGAAACAGAACAGATAATAAACCAATAATGAATCAACATGAAAAATAGATCATATCCAACTAATCTAATCCCACCCATTTTCATAAATATAAAAAAAATATTAAAATTGAATAATACATCATAGAATAATAAATAAAACACTTTAAAAAATTGAAATGACTATGTAATTACTTGATTCAATAACAATATTTTCTTTGTACGACCATCAGTTTCTCACCACCATAGAACTCACCCCGCATTAGCCTAATGAACCAAAATCTTAATCCATTTGATAACATGGAACCAGAAAGGTGTATTCATCTTCTAAAATACTATTATGTCATTACAAGGGAAAAATTATTCAATATTTTTTAGAAGAAAATTCATATATGTTATTTTCAAAATAAACTGGAAAGATAATTTTTCAAATATAATTTATTAAAAACCTACTTAATTCTATAATCTCAATTCAAAATTTATTTATTTTTTTAAAATGAAAAAATAGACTATTAAAAAATTCCCTCATACCAAATACTTTTTATAATAAATCACCAATTAACATTTCACAAAACCACAATCTATTTTATTTAAATAGAAATGATCACATTGAAAACATTAAACCAGCAAAATCTATAATTAAAATAAAAAAAGATAATCTAAAATACATATTTAAGTACCCACAAAATATTCATTCATTAAAAATAATTTTTAAAACATCTTCAAAAACTCATATTCAAAATGAGTTATCCAAACACACATAGGTCAAGAATAATAGAAGATGAACCATATATCCAAAGGACTGTAAATATATTAGAAGGAAATGCTTCCCCAAAAATTAAATAATGGGAAATGATACAAATGGGAACTATATATAAATCCCCTATATCAATAACTTTTCATGAAATAAAATGTTCCTCGAGATGAACCATGGATACCGATCATTTTCCCAAATAACCATATAAAATTATTCTCAAATTGATCGAGTTACCATAATATTCTAATGTTAAAACCACAATAAATGAAACTAACCCACACAAGAATCATTTTTATGACAAAACCATATAACTATATCAATTCATTTATTAAGGGAAACTGCAATTTTTTCGAACTAATTAGAATAAAATAAATATATCTCCGACTTAGTAACTGAGTTCCCATGATCATAGAGGAATTATTTAAAAGAAAATGTGATCCAATTATAACACAAATGACACAAATTATGGGTATCCCTCATCCCCAACACTTTCATAATTAATTTCATCAAAATATATTGTTCATCATTGTATAAATAATTAAATTTCAAACATTGGGAGAAAAAAATCCTTATAAGTACAAAATATCACATTCGGGTTGTAAACATGCATAAGGGGTAAATCCATTGCATTCTATGACGTCAACCATTTAAATCAAACGATCCAATAAAGCCATTATCAAAAAACATGTTTTTGAATACCAAAACCCCTTCACATTTAATAAAACACCACCTTATGTTATTTCATATAAATCCTAGAAATAATTAAAAATATTAAAAAATTAATATTACAACTTTAAAACATCGGTCTATCATTTTGAAATCAATAAAATTGAAAGACCATCATTCTAATTAAAAAATTTCAAAATATACCCAAAATTTTTTTATAGGAGTTTAACCAAAAAAAATTTCAAATAACTATTTGAAATACCATAGATAATCCCCTTTAGAAGTAATTTTACTGTCAAAACCTCACATTAATATTAATCCATATTTAAAAAATATTTTTCACTCATCAAAAAATAATACCCAATTAAAATAAAAAAACATAATTTAAAACCTTTTAATTTCCTCATATGAAATTTAAAAAATATTATCACAATTAATAATCCCAATTCATATATTTAAATAAGGAATTCATATGAAAAATCCAATTATTCCAAGATCAAAATAAAATTTATCTTTTAAATTCATCCTAATAATAACAAATAAATTTACACATTCATATAAAACGGAATTTATAATGTATAATAAAAATTTTAATTCCAAAAGTGAAACAATTTCATAGAATCACGTACATGGAAGAAGCATACATCTTGCTATAATTCTTAGAAATATGTTTCCTTCAATGGTTAACAGTAAAAACATGATTTTAGAAGAGTATAAGATAAGTATAAACCCTAAAAAATAACCATTAAACACACCTATAATCCAAATTTTATACAAAAGGGTTGTAGAGTTCATGGGACAGAATAAATAAGAGATAAAAGAGATATAGAAGTGAAGATGATTGAGAGAGTAGAAAAAACCTCAAAACCACATAACAATTACCAAAGAGATGCAATAAATAATGTGGAGAGAATGTAAGACCTATTCCTTAGTATCCTATGTGTCATTTAAAAAAGGTGTCGGAGATTATGGGTGATAACCCTATTAATAGTTAGGGGTATTTTGAGTATTTTCAAAAAGAAATCACATATTAATGTTGCATGGTTCTCCCAAACAATTATACATACCATGAAATAACCATGAATTTGCCCCATATTTCACAATAAATATCACATTGTTACTTTTGGGGAAAAACATTTAAAAATATTATCCAACTATGTCAAACATCTGTATCAAAATATAGAGCCAAACAGAATACTTGTCATATGGTTTTCCTCACTGTGTGGATGACATGAGATAAAAAACTAACACACCCAAATCCATACGAGTTGTCTTCAAGGAATATCACTTTTTTGGATGAAAAACTTGATCCTCCAATCCATGGAAAACATTTAGCTTTAAAAATTAACTATAAAAAATGATTTCATGGAGCTATGTAGTGGTAGTTGCAGGGTTACGATCAAACCATGTGCTTTAACAATGGAAATTAATAAATGATTATCCATTTCCACCTATCAAGTTATAAATCCATTGATGATTATAATAAGAATTAAAACTCATTGAATACTATAAAACAAACACCATAATGACAAGGGGGTTTTCAAGAACTATATTCCTGAGAATATAAGATTAAGACACAAATAATCAATATTTTTTGAGAAAATATATGTATATTAATATTGATTATGTTAATAATTTTGATCTAAGATTGAATGTTAGATCTCAAATAATTTTTATTTTAAAAACACCTTCATCTATGTTAATATATGACTAATAAATAATATTATGAGGAATCAATTTGTTTAATGGGGTAGAATGTAATGACATTAGATTTTAGATCCTTTAAAATATATTATATGTTAATTAATAACTATTACACACAACATCCAATGTCAACATTCCATAATATATTGTATTATTATTAATACAATAATGATAACACATCTATGATAGTAATTGATTAAAAATTATTATCTTCAGTGGATAAATGACTGAAATAATTTTTTATTAAAAAGTGTTATTTTTAATAAATTTATATTTTGTTATTTATTTCTATATTATTTTATAATTAAAAATTTTAAATCTATAAAATTTTATTTTTATTTAATAAAAAAATATCTGGACTTCTAATATTAAAATTTAATTATTATTAATTTTGAGCTTTTTCTATAAAATGTTGTTTTCCGTTGAAAATTATAGGTATAATAAAACTATTATTTTTTATGAATATATAATTATATAGGAATGGTAAATAATATTAATAAACTATCCTCAGGTGAAATTTTAATTTATGGAATAAAATTATAGAGTTTTAAATATTAGTTTAACTTATAATATATATTTCATGAAATTTTTGAACAAAGTTAAAAATGTTATTTTAATAAATTGTTTTCCCTTTCATTGAATCAAGTATTTTCAATTTTATATTCGATTTTGGATTTCCATGAAATCTTCATGGAATTTATTTGTTATATTATAACCCAATTTTTTAATGGGGATGATAATTTAATTAAATATGGTTAAAATATATTTTAATATTAAAACAAGCATTTCTAAAAATAGTTATAATGTCTTATCAGTGTTAGTCTTGTAATTAAATTTTCAAAACATTATAAACTTCATTTGACTAAATAATTTTGATTTTTTAAAATATTTGTATTATGATTAGGTAAATTTTCTAATATTAATATTTTAATTTATGTAAATCATAATGAATAAAAATAAATTACCATGGTAAGTGTAAATTGTTGAAAAAAAAGAAAAGTTAAAATAAAAAATCATAAAAAACCTCGAAAATTTATAAGAAATGAATTTATGAGTTCAATATATACCCACACACACTTTACCTTTACTTTTTATTAATTTCTGAATAATTTAACATTCAATAGTAACATTTCATTATTGAAAATTTAATGGTTAATTCCAAAACTATCCTTCTATTCATGTTAAAAAGGTAATAATTCCACAAATTCAAGACTCAAATTATATTTTAATCTATCAATAAAATTAGGAATAATGTATCCATTTGAAACCATATCCACCATAGAAAATACTCAGGGTTCTTTTATTTAACCTAAGGCCATCCTTTCAAAAGAGAATTCCTAATGATATTTTAATTCCCTAACATGAGTACACACTTCTTAGTATCCAATTATTTATTTTTTATAACCTGAAATTATATAAAATTGTGAATATAATTAATTTAGAGTAATTAATATTCTAAAACATAATTATAATAATTAAAATATTATTCATTCCATTCTAAAAACTTTGAAAACCCCTAACATTGTTCATGTGTTTGTGCAGACTACCGCCTAAATGTAGAGATGTTGTATTTTTCGACACCTCTTCTCACAATGGGTATCAAAGATGGATTTTATGAATACTATTTTTATAAAATAATTAAAATCATTAATTTATTATTTTTCATATACAATAAATCTATACATTTATTGATAAATGTGATTTGTACTCATATATAAAGTGGAATATCACCTCCATGAATGTTGAACTCCATTTTCATTACCCCCATCATTAATAGTGCATAAATTGATTTTATGAGGTTGTATATCTTCTATGAAATATTTAATCATTTTTATATATCACATTATCTATATTCAAATACATACCCCTACACATTAAATCTTTTTAACACATTATCATTTGGGTTGATTTAACTACCATTGAAAACAATGTTATCAAGATTATGTCATAAATAATTTGTGTATATCATATAACGATATAATCATTTAAAAAAGTTTTATTTATTATATCTTATTTATTTTTAATGGTTTTGTGAATATTAAAAATATTAATCAATAAAACACCTATCAATCATTAAAATGTCAAAAACTAGTTCAATACAATTTCTACTTTCATTAGTTGAATTCATATATTAAATCATGTGAAAATGGAAATTTATTAATCACTGAAAAATAGTAATTTTTATATATCCAATGATATTTAAATTATGAACAAGAAACAAAATAGTGATAATCAATCTCATCCATGTGAATCTTATATAAATTACGAAAATAAAATATCTAACACTCGACAATGAAAATAAACTATAATCAGTAAATATATTTATAATATATGGTTAAAAGAATTATAAAAATGTTAGTTTGTTTATATTGACGGTATCAGATATATGATTGTAATATTTATTTTCATTATATGCGAGGTTGGAGCATGGTTGAGTATGGAAAAACAATATAAGGGATTTTCGTCTCAAATTCCATTATTTGAGACCTGATTTGATGTATATACCTAATTTTATTTATAAGGTGTATATAATTGATATTTTATATAATATATAAATAACTAGATTTTAATCATATTTATTTAATATTAATTATTATTCCATTATTTCAATGGATTTGACTAAAATGTTACCCAAGGCATAAGGGGTTTCTTGGCCTCAGTTCTGATTCTTTCAAAAATGTTTCATTTTATGAACCTTGATTCCATTATATGGTATTCTACTAATTCACAATAACATTAGAGTTAAATATTTTTGTAATTTAAATTAGTTGGATATACAATCAAAATCAAATAATTTTATTCAAATTTATTTTTACTCATGTTTTATAATAGTTTTAAGAGTTCTTGGTAACCCAATTTAAATTCATTGAGTTATGATCATTATCATGAAATTATTTTATATAAGGTGGGTATATTCTACAATTTTTTCATTTTTTTTGTATTTGGAAAATATTCAAATTTCACTGAATTAACCATTTCTAAAATATTTTATTCTTTATGCAATATTTTGAGCATAAGGGTTATGGATAAGTCAAATTTCATTTTATTATGTTAGAATGTTTCTATAGGAATTTTTTCTTAGATACATTGGTTATAAGTAACTAATCTTATATAATATGATATTTCTTTAATATTACTTGCTAAAATGAATTTTCTATACAAATATGGGTTTATTACTCTTTTCATAATTTAGGTATTCAATAATTTTATATTTAATGTTTTTAAAAGGTTGCATTCTTTTATGTATCAAATGATTTTTCTTAAGCTTCAACTTTTTTATAGAAAAACATATATTTATATAAAGGTTCCATTTTGGGATATTAATTTTTTAGAAGAATAATATTTATAATATATTTCTCTTCCCCATATCAAAAGTTACTTTTGAATATGACATCTAATTTTTAAATTTACATCAATTATTTAAAATTTTTTAAAAGATCATTAATGATTTTACATGTATATTACATTTTATATTCAAAATAATTTAATATCATGGATCATATTTTACTTTTATGCCAATATACATATAATTTTATTTTTAAAAAACGTGTAAAGGTTTATTCAATGACAAAAATAATTTTTGATGTCCACTATGATTTATAAAAGGATTCTATACGCAATAGACCTAATAAATGAAGAAAATATCAATTATTTATTTCACTAATTGAAAATATTATATCTACAGAATTAAAATATCAATGAGAGGTGAAAATATTTAATTGGATAAATTAATAGAAAAAAATTAAAATTCATGAATATAATAATTAGGTTCATCTTGATATCCTAGAATCCTTAAAAACTCAAAAACACTATTAAAAGTGAAAACATTAGTAATCGATTATAAATTTTGTAAACATAAAAATATAAAGGGAATTAAGGTGAATGGTCGATAAATTATTAAATATTTTTTATATCAGGTATTGTGAAATTCAAAATTAGTACATGTCCATTATATTTAGAACATAACCATTATGAATAGTAACTGGGCTATTAGGAATGGTAACCTGATTGTTAGAATTAGTAATATTACCATTGGAATAGTAAAATAAAATCAAAATATTATAATTTAATATAAATACTATTTAACATGAATAATTTAATAATATATAAATATTTTAATGTCATCAAAATAAATATAAAATTTTAAAACTCAATGAAAATATAAATAGCATTTTTGATAAACATTATTTTAATGTGTACTTTTAAAAAGAAAATTTATATATTAATAGATTAAATTACTTATGTTATAAAATTTTTATGATATAATTATTTTTATTTTTTAAATTAACACATCACAAATTTACTAGAGTGAGATTTTGAGAATTTTTAAAATTACATCATTTTTCTATAAAGTGAAAAAATATAGTTTTGTGTCTTCATTATGCATTATGACTTCTTAAATATTTAATAATGAATTAATAATTAATAATACTAAACACATGACCCTATATATTTTATTTTTTTAATATATTGTATTTTAATGATTGAAAATGAGCTTTAGTTTCATTAAAAAAATCCCATGTCTAAAATAGAAATTAATGATTTAAAAGAAATAATTTTCAAAAGAAAATGAAAGTGGAAATATTAAAATAAAATATATATTTTTTGTTCTAAAATTATATATATCTCAAATATCTATTTTATTTTTTAACCTGTAATCCAAAACCTTGGGTAAACCAATGGTTTTCAATTATTCACACCCATTATTTCTAAGGATTATATTTTGAAATTAAAAAACACTTCTCCAATATTTACCTTATATACTCACCTATACAACCATTTTAATTAGTTAATAAGTCATTAATAATGAACTTCATCTCATGTTACCTCTCTAAATTCTTTCCATGTATTTTTTAATGTTCCATGGAACACTCCATAAAAATTATTAAACGGTCTCAAAAATAAAGGGACTATGTTCCTTGTTATATATTGTCAATGCACATCCTTTGTATTTAATCTACTAATTTAAATGTTACTATCTTATCAGGAATACATGATATTCCACTAATGTCCTAATATAATTATATGAATGAGGGAATTCAATAACTAATCATTGATATCATTATATAAACAATGCTGAATATGTGTTCGGTTACAAAAATATTCCACTTACTATTCATCACTCCCATTTTTATGAATACCAAAAAGAAATTTTATTCAATGTTATTAAAATATGTATAATTATAATTATTTTATAGTAAAATTCTATGTATAGTGACATAATATAATTATTTTGTTTAAATTATGAATAAAAATTATTGTATTTAAGATCTTATGTGCTTGTAGAATTTATATAAATCTCATTCATTATTTTCCATGGATTATTGATTAAATGGGTTTTTATATTATCTATTGGATAACATGAATTTGTAATAATAAATCATTCTCCATGATTGTTATCCCATTAATTTGATAAATATTAACTTTGTAAATGTGAATTTTTTTATCATAATTTAGTGAATAACCTTGGTAATATGTTTTATGACAGCTTGGTGAGGAACCATGGTGATGATCCTTAGTGATGAACTTTAGTGATATTTTTATGAATATATCATTTTTATGTTGAAGCCACATTTACAGGTTATGTATCATATAATTTTTGAAATTATATTATTTCATGCATAATTTAATATCCAGGATTGTCACTTATGTTCCATTACATTTCTTATCTATCATTGGGATTTTTTCTGACCCATTTCTATTGATATTTTTCCATAAAAAATTAATTATAATGTGGAAAACTATGAGTTAATAGTGATTAATTCTCTCAAGAGGAGTAAATAAAGATAATTTTTATTTTTTAATTCTTTAATTAATATAGTATTAATATAGTTTCCATGATAATAAACCTTAAAATATTAATCAAAGTAATTAGATTAATATTTTTTAACAAATGATGTTAAAATTTATTTAATAAAAATAAGTTCACAATAATTATATTTTAAGGAATGGGTAGTTTATTGTGGAAATTAGGACAACCAAACATCCTTGATAACACTACGGATATGTATAAATATATGGAAAACTATATATATTTTTTCAAAATATAAGTATAGGATTTTGAATGAAATGAAATCTCTAATTGGATAATATATGTGGATTTGGATTTGGAACAGTTTTAGAAATGGTTAATAAGACCTCAATGAGTGTATAAGATATTAAAATGAACTTAACTTGGTGAATGATAAAGATGTTGTAATGAACCGTCCAGGGCCATCATTCAAATTGGATATAAATCTGTAATGCCACATAACTGAGGAGGTTCCCAAATCACCTTGGGCTGACGAAAAGAATCAAGGGTATCCAAAATAAAAATTGGGGATGGTTCTAACCTTAATGTTAAAAAAAATAAACATCCAAACAAGGAAAAACTATAAAGATACATTGATAAATTTCAAATGGAAACACAATAAAAAAAAATATTAATAAAATAACAAACTATTGTGGAATTTAAAATAATGACAACATAAAACCAAAATGGATAAAACAACACCCAAGACAGCAGGTTCCCTAGAAAAAAATGGCCTTCTCACCATCTCCATGTGACACTCTAGTAACCACTATGGTCCGAACAACCATCAATATACCAAGGAAGAAGACACTACATCCAACAATAAAATAATGACCCAAAGTAACCTACTTGTGAAATGAATTCTAATTACTCATCAATATGAGCATACAAGGAGTTGGATGAACCTAGTTGGATCTCATCATGATTCCATTTAATTTTATTTTTAAAAATATAGTTATGTTTGTTTTATGAAATTTTGTGATAGAATGGGTTTTTATTTACAATATAAATAATTTAAATTAGCCAGGAATTAATCATTCACTTCCTTAAAGATGTTCCGTTAAAAACATTTAAGAATGATGGTCCTTTTCAAAAAAAATTAAATTCTATGGAATCCCAATACATTATACTTAAAAAGTCACACATTTGAAAATAATACCACACATGGTTCTAAATAATTCAAAAGAACCCACTATAATATTTTTACCTTTTTCCCCTAAACAATTTTACACATCGAAATCAACGTTAATAAAGGAGAAAAGGGTTAAAATAATTAAACACAACCTTATCATGGTAAATTTAATGCCAAATAAAGGGTGGAACAACACTACTCAACATTAAGGGAAAAACCGATAAGTGATTCAAAAATCAAGAACATACATCCATTAAATGAAACCCACAATAAAATATACACAAAATATGTTTAAGATATGATATGGAGAATGATTCAACACAACACATTTACAAGAAAACATGAGTCAAGTACAAGTGGACCAACATCTAGCATGTAATGTTCACATATCCATCAACAAAATCATATTAACCAATCTCCTTAGTAAAAACCTCAATGTTATGTGTCACATAAAACTATTGGTATAGCCATGGTTTAAATATAATTTGTCCAAACACTACACTAATACTTCACACATAGTATCCATGATGCCCCCAATAAATAATTATATGACGTCTTCTATGAACAAATAATGTAATCACATAAAAATAACAAAAACCAATGGGATAACACCATAATAATGCCCTTCCCATCGCACATGATTCCCTAAGAAATATCCCTACTTTAGGAACCCAACACGAATCAAATACCAAATGTTCCATAAAATGGATGAGTTAAAATATAAGTAATAAATGAAGTGGATCAGCAATGGAGCAACCAATATCACATCAAATGATCCCATTTGACTATTATTTTGAATATATATATATATAAACATACATATTTTTAAATCACTTTTTAAAGAATTTCTAATTAAAAATTAATTCTAGAACGTACATATTCAACACCAATTCCAACTAAGATAAACTAGGGAACTCCATTTCACTCTATAAAACCACACCTCCCCTTAAATAAAATTAAAATATATTTATATAAAATTAGTGTCCCTCTTTGAAACAAATGGATTAAAACCATATGAATGAGATTTTATCTTAATAAAAAAAATTATAGTAATTTTATCAACAATCTAGAAATCAAAAAACAACAATTTTCAACAAGAAAAAATTTCTAAAATAAAATCCCTACAATTTTCCAAATTAAAACAAAACCATGTCATGGAGTGATTTATCAAAACAACACTAGATAATATAAACCACAATTTTCACATGTAAAAAATAATTTAGAAACCCCTAGAATCAATTGAACTCCAAACTAAAATAAAATAAAAAGGAAACTCATACCCTAAGTGGTAAACCATATTTCCTTCTATAAAATCCACTTGATGGGAACTCGTACTTGGCCTCAAAACCATTAGAACCCAAATGTCATATTTCTCAATAACCATAAAAATTAAAATAATACAAATATTCCCACTAGGGTTACAATTGTTAAATAAAACAATGGAAAATATACTATTATGGATAGAGGTGACATAACCTTCAAATATTGGTGATGAATTTCCATGAAATTATTAAAAATTCACCCTTAAGAAGCTTGTAGAAGGAAATGAGTGATTTAAAAGGAATCCACATCATAGGGTGTGATTTGGGGAGGATTGGTGTGGAATGCCAAGTTAATAATAAGTAACGAAGAAATAAATAGATATATTCAAGTGGGAATCATGGTTTATATACATGGATATTGAAACATTTACAAACTTTGTAGATTAATATTGCTAAATTATTCACAAGATGCACACATAATCTGAATGGATTTTAATAATTTTAGTTAACCATGTGACTTGTAAAAAATCCTCAAACGTTTATATTTTCAATCCAATACACCTAGTACATGAGGAGAGAATCCATCCATAATATACCTACTATATTAAAGTGAAATTATTAATTTCAAAATATCCCTTTTAAGAAAATTTATACCCCTACCGAGTCATAAAAAACAATGTAATAGTTGGAATGAAACTATTATATTCCCTATAATGTGGAATCAATTTCTTATCATCTTCCAAATCATCAAAAAAAGGTAAAAATCCATGAATAACTCATTCCATGGAATAAACAATATTTAAATACTCTATTGTCACCATTGATTAAGTGTGAAAATAGAAATTAGAAGATGTGGAGATAGCCACACTATGATCATCATATAAATTGGGAATATCAAGATTTGCACCACTTCTCCTATGATCCACTTGAATTTCAAATTATATCATAGTGAAAAACATAAAAACCATGTCTAAAACATTAGAGGTCCCAAATACAAATTACGGAAAAACACAAACAAATAATCATTCATGATCAATCCATAATAATATGAAAAAACACACTTACACCTAGATTATGGCTCCAAAACATATATAATTTCAATACATTGGAGAAATAATAGATAAGAATAACCAAAGTGGAGATCATCTTCAATGAGATGTGATTTCTCAATATATAAAAACTAAATAAAAGAAACCCCCATCTAAAGCATACAGGGCATACGTCTATACAAAATATAGAATTTATCAAAATGGATGAGGCAAAAAGATCATATTTCTATGAAACAAGGGTATTACACATTAAACCAAATTCATTATCTCTCTAAAGGGAAGGTGCTAAATCAAAGATAGAGAAAAATAATATGAAATATTCTAAAACTCAATTCAACATTGGATAACTGAAGGAAATGTATAAAAATGGGTGAGAAATAAATCCCAATAAACGAACAAACATGACATAACATGATGAAAAATGTACATTTAAGACTATAGTCTAATCAATAATGCTTAAAAGGAATAAGAATCATGAAAATTTATAATTAGACATGATACATAGTGATAATGATAAAGAAAACATGGAAAATGTGACAACACCTTAAAACATTGCATCATAAACATAGGTCACAGACCAGAGTCAATACATCATCATGGACCAAGTTGCATAGAGGAATCTGGTTCACTTATTACTCCAACATGACTTATCATGATACAAACCATTACGCAAATATTTGGATAACTTTATAATTCTATGTGCACCTATCAAAATCATTTCATTCTCACACTTATGTTTGTCACGTAGATCATACTAAATGTATCCATTCATCATCATAATTTATTCCACAATAATGTAGTGTGGAATGAAAACATGTAAGTACCAAATAATATTGTATCTGTAAACCAAGATTAATTCCCTTGATAATAAATTTGTATCTTATTCAGTACCCAATTGTTTTGACCTAGGAAAATTGAAGTGTAATCTAAGAGACATCATGGTGTCACAGAAAAATTCAAAAAATGGTTTGATGAGAGAGAAAATGGTATCTGTGAATTTGGAAATAAAATTCTCTGTAATAGGTACATGGAAAGATATTTAAAAATATTGTTAATTTGAAATATAAATCCTAATATAATAAGGAATCTAGAATAAAGAATAGAAAGGAAATAAACCTTTCAGTATTTTAGCACGGTAATAGGTGTGTATAATGACTTATAAGAGGGATAAATGAGTGTTAAGGGTTATATTGTTACTTATACGTACAATGGATGGTAATGGGTGTATTTAATAACATATCCCAACATATGAAAGTTTAAATTAAATGTCATAATATAAAATGATTCATTTCTAAAATAGGAGAGTAGAAAATACCTTACATGAGTGTGTTCTTCTAATGGTTTGAGAGGGGCTTCTTGAGAGATTTGGGTCACCATTGGAGGATGAAAAAAGGTTAGTGTAGATTATTGCCTTAATAATATAATTTTTAGAGTAATAAATGGGATAATGGGAGTGTACATATATGAAATGAGGTGTATTTTTTATTATATAGGAATTGGACTCTAAATAATAAATTAACTAATAACCACAAATCATACCATCGTTTTTCCTATGGTTTCTTCCTAATTGGTGTGTATTTAACTATTTTATAATGATTAGGGGTGAAATAATAAAATAATGTTCTTTGTTTTGTGGATGAAAGTCAGACTCTTAAATAAACGATTTAAAACCCCGCATAATATATTAATGGGTTTGGAAGATTCATTAAGGATTTATAAAATTAAAAAAATAAATATAAAATAAAATTATATTAATATATATATATATATATATATTTTTTTTGTTGGATATAATTTATATAATTTATAATATAACATTTTGGTAATTATTATGTCATAATATATATCGTATATTTTTTAGGTATTGTATTATTATTGCAAATTTGATGGTCTTGGAAATTTATGAAAAACACAATATTGAATAATTTCAACATTATTATTCTGAATATTTTTTCATTTTATTAAATTAACATAATAATTATTTGAAATTTATTTTTAAATATGGTATACAACATTAATTTAAAAGTTTTTATTTTACAATAAATGTTTTCAAACCCATTTAAAAATTACATTTGACATTATAAATTGTATATGATAATTTATTTTTCAGAAAAATAAATATTTATTAATTATAAATTAATAAAAGATTATTTCTTAAAAACAGTAATTTATGAAATATACTGTCAAAATTGAAATTGAAAACTACAAATGAATGGACTTATTTTACAAAAATTCAAAAACATTAATAATGTAAAGATAAAAGGAAAATACACCGATTATTCTATTGAAAATTGAATATTAATGAAGGATTTATTCATATCCCTTTAATACACCATAAAATTACATAAGATTATTTTGTGTTACTATGAGACTCACATGGGGTGGTTTAACGAGCTCTCTTTGGTTTGTGATCACAATGAGCTTCAACTTCTCCCATAAATTGATAAACTTATGGTAATGTTGATGGATCTCGGCTTGTGCCTTTTCATTGGAAAATACCATTGATTCTAACTCCCTTATATTCTTCAATAAATGAGATTCATATTGTATAATCCCACTGGTTGAGGCTATAACTTCCATTATCTATGCCAATTAAATTTTTTAAACAATAAATTTATACTTTATTATATGATCAATATTCAACGGAGATATTATCGTCTGTAATTATATGCAAGGGTCTTATCAATAAAATAGGATAAAATAAAACCAATGCAGTTAATTTTTATTATATACCCATATTACATAATAATTAATTTAACTAAATCATATTGGAGTTTTTATTTATAAACTATGGGATCATTACATTTTATATATGCATTGTTTTACTTTGAATGATATTTTTTTGACTAGAAATAATCTTGATAAATATATATTTTTTACTCCGAATAGAAATTTATTGATAAGTAATACTTTCTATGAATTTAATTAATAATTATATATATTAATAATTCATAAAAAATGTAGTGATTTTTGGGGCCCAATTATAGATACTCCATCAATGCATTGACATGTCTAATGTGACACATTTATTTTCCAACTTAAATGAATTTTACATTCAGATCTACACATAGATTAAAGACCCCAACATGTAGCCATGTAATTTTTCAAATTATGATTTATTTATATAATGACATTTAATATTATGAATTTCCATCATTTATAATTCATTTATTATAATCATTTATATTTTTTCCATATTGATATTTTCATTGAAGGAATTTTTTCCTCATAGTATTGACTGAATTTAATTTTTTTAGTTATTTTTCAGTCCATATTTCTTATGAATTATATACTCAAGATATATTATACTATATTTAACTTGTACTAGTAATTTTTTCTCACCCTTATTTTTTCCTTTTTATAGGATATGATGAAAAATAATTTTCTAGTGTTCAATAATGAGGACTATGTTCCATTATGATGAATTATTTTTATTACCAATGTAAATTGGTTATCATGTATGTATATGTCTCTCAAATACAAGAAAAATTATTTTTCCATCATGATTACAACCCTTAAATATATTATAATGTTATAATGTGGACAAAAACTCTAGTTTAGTAGATTCTGGGTTATTACATGAAATTTTATAAAGATGTTTATGTATTTTATGGTTATACTCATGATCGTGATATTCTCTCGTGGGTCATGCTAATTTAATCTCTATTTTGATTCATTATTAATTTATTTTCAATCCTTATGAAATGTTTTATAAACTATGCTCCGTTTCCCTTGTTTTCTACTATATTTATTTTAAACCCTTATACTCATTTTATGTTCACTTATGCTCTTGGGTTGTTATTGCCTATGTTTTCCCTTAGTGAGTATCAAATGTGAACAATTTTCTTATTCCAATTTCCTTAGATATAATGACAAAAAACATATGAAATTTATAGAATAGTATCATATATATATATATAATTAATTATCAATGTTTAATACTAGTTACGAATTAATATTTTTCATATTTTTTTGAAACAATTTACATTAGAAAAAAAGAAATGACTTTTCCTTTAATAGTTTATCCTAATTCCCTAAAACATTAAACCAAAATTTTATTCACATTATATTATAATCATTTTTTATTATGACATTTATTTGGATGTTCATTCCTCTTATCCACTACTGTTGTTATTAGTATGGTGTTTATAAAACTCTAGTGATTAAGGTGGTATTAGTTAAGGATAAATTAGGGGTCAGAAATATCATCATTTATTGAAAAGTTATAGTTTATTATAATTTAAAATGTATAGATATCCCGTTAGGATTATTTAATAAATATTGATTATTTTTTTATTTAGATAAGTGAAATTTTTTTAAAACCCTAGTGGTAGGTCTAATGGATTAGTCTTTTTATATGATAACCTCCATAAATTTTGGTAAACTAGAGGATTGTGTCGTTTTACTAGAAATTTCATCCCTATATAGATATTCAATTTAGATGAACATATATATTTGATGATCCTAGTGGTAAAACCCCTAAAGTGATTTTCTCAATTATTTACCAAATCATCACCTAGATCACAACAAAGAGGCCTAATTAGACAGTGTCTCAGAGGACATGCAATGGTCAATCGAATTATCTTTTTAAACAATTGTGATAAATCTATTTCCTAATTACATTAAGTGGATAGGTTAAGGATTATAATATTCTGAAAAATATGTTAACCTTAGTTGGTCCAAATGTATAATAATATTAATTACATACGATTCATTACAAATTAATTCATGGGATTTAAGTGTTAGTATTCATATTGGGGATATTATAATATCCATTACAGTTTTAGTGTTTCACTAAAATGGGATCTCGAAAATGAATATGAGAAATTAATGTTTCTAGAAAGCCAAATATCTTATTACTAAATTTGGATGTATAATTAAATATATGAATCTTTTCATATGAATAATATCATTGAAAAGTGAGTTTTATAGTTTTACATAAGGTAAAAGGTTAGTATCCTAATAGAAATTAAATATTTATTCTCTTGGAAATTTTAATATGTTATGTGATATTTATCAATGAAGTTTTGGTAAATTCAAAATGATATTGAATATTAAATGGGGAATTAATGTATAATTATTCAGTAGTTTTGCAATAATGGATCTAAGTCACATATTAATTGGAATAAATAAAATTGATAAATGATTTTATGGAATGTTTGTATTTTTGGAGGAAGATATTTAAGAACCCATATTTGAGGGATTTGTCTATTTTAGGCTTAATATTTGTTAAATGTAAAGATAAAAAATTTTATGTTGATTTTGAAATTTTATGTTGTGTAATATCAATATCATTGGGAAAAATTATAATTAATGATATTTTGGGTGAATTTCATTTCACAATTTAGAGTATCGAATATATTTTATAGTTTTTTATTGGATTAACTAGTTTATAATACTATTTGAGATTTAAATATAGAATTATTTTTTGCATGAATATGTGATATCATGGTGTATTATTGACCTAAAGGATTATATAGTTTTTGGAATGATATTTAATGAACAAACCTTGGTTTTCCCATCCTACAGATGGATGAATAAGTTATCCACTAGATTGAATGGATTTATCAATACCAATTGGCCAAAAATGTTACTTGGAATTATTATAATCAATATGAGATTTATTTAATGAAAATAATTTAAAAAATATAGTGAAAAGAACACATAATAAACCAAGAATGAATCAACGTGAAAAATAGATCATAACCAACTAATCTAATACCATCCATTTTCATAAATATTAAAAACATATTAAAATTGAATCATACATCATAGAATAATAAATAAAACACTTTAAAAAAATGAAATGACTATGTAATTACTTAATTTAATCACAATATTGTCTTTGTACGACCATCAGTTTCTCACCACCATAGAACTCACCCCACATTAGCCTAATGAACCAAAATCTAAATCCATTTGAGAACATGGAACCTGAAAGATGTATTCATCCACTAAAAAACTATTATGTCATTACAAGGGAAAAAATTATTCAATATTTTTCATAAGAAAATTCATATATGTTATTTTCAAAATAAACTAGAAAATTAATTTTTCAAATATAATATATTAAAAACCTAATTAATTCAATAATCTCAATTCAAAATGTATTTATTTTTTCTCAAATGAAAAAAATAGACCATTAAAAAAATTCACTCATACCAAATACTTTTTATAATAAATCACCAATTAAAATTTGATAAAACCGCAATCTATTTTATTTAAATAGAAATGATCACATTGAAAACATTAAACCAATAAAATCTATAATTAAACTATAAAAATATAATTTGAAATACAAATTTAAGTGCCCATAAAATATCCATTCATTAAAAAAATAATTTTTAAAAACATCTTCGAAAACACATATTCAAAATGAGTTATCCAAACAAACATAGGTCAAGAATAATAGAATATGAACCATATATCCAAAGGCATAAAAATATATCAGAAGGAAATGATTCCCCAACAATTCAATAATGGGAAATGATACAAATGAAAACTATATATAAATCCCCTATATCAATAACTTTTCAGGAAATAAAATGTTCCTCGAGAACAACCATGGATCACGAACATTTGGCCAATATAACCATATAAGATAGATCTCAAATTTATCGAGTTACCTTCATATTCTAATGTTAAAACCACAATAAATGAAACTAGCCCACACAAGAATCATTTTTATGACACAACCTTATAACGCTTCCAATTCCTTTATTAAGGGAAACTACAATTTTTTGGAACTAATTAGAATAAAATAAATATATCTCCGACTTAGTAACTGAGTTCCCATGATCATAAAGGAATTATTTAAAAGAAAATGTGATCAAATTCTAACACACATGACAAAAATTATGGGTATCCCTCATCCCCAACACCTTTATAATTAATTTCATCCAAATATATTATTCATCATTATATAAAGTCGTAAATTTCAAACATTTGGAGAAAAAAATCCTTAAAAGTAAAAAATATCCTATTAGGGTTGTAAACAAGCTTAAGGGGTAAATCCATTAGTTTTTATGATGTCACCTATTTAAATCCAACGATCTAATAAGGCCATTATCAAAAAACATGTTTCTGAATACCAAAACCCTTTCACATTTAAAAAAACACCACCTTATGTTATTTCATATAAATCCTAGAAATCAATCACAATATTAAGAAATTAATATTCTAACTTTAAAACATCGGTCTATCATTTTTAAATCAAGAAAATTGAAATATCATCATTCCAATAAAAACATTTCAAAATATACCCAAAAAATTTGATATAGGAGTTTAACCAAACAAACATTTCAAATAACAATTTTGAATACCATTGATAATCCCCTTTTGAAATAATTTTACTTTCAAAACCCCACATTAATATTAAACCATATTTAAAAAATCTTTTTCACTCATCAAAAACTAATACCCAATTAAAATAAAAAATCTATAATTTAAAACCTTTTAAATTCCACATATTAATTTTAAAAAATATTTTCACAATTAATAATCCTAATTCATATATTTAAATAAGGAATTCATATGAAAAATACAATTATTCCAAGATCAAAATACAATTAATTTTTTAAATTCATCCCAATAATAACAAATAAATTTACACATTCATATAAAATGGAATTGATAATTTATAATAACAATTTTAATTCCTAAAATGTAACAATTTCATAGAAACACGTACATGGAAGAAGCATACAACTTGCTGGAATGCTTAGAAATATGTTTCATTCAATGGTTAACAGCAAAAACATGATTTTGGAAGAGTATAAGATAACTAGAAACCCTAAAAAATAAACATTAAACACACCTATAATCCAAATGTTATAAAAAAGTGTTGTAGAGTTCATGGGACAGAATAATTATGAGATAAAAGAGATATAGAAGTGAAGATGTTTGAGAGTGTAGAAAAAACCTCAAAATCACATAATGATTACCAAAGAGATGCAATAAATAAAGTGGAGAGAAGGTAATACCTCTTCCTTAGTATCCTATGTGTCCTTTGAGAAAAGTGTCAAAGATTATGGGTGATAACCCTATTAATAGTAAGGGGTATTTTGAGTATTTTCAAAAAGAAATCACATATTAATGGTGCATGGTTCTCCCAAAAAATTATACATACCATGAAATAACCCCTAATTTGCCACATATTTTTACAATAAATATCACATTGTTACTTTTGGGGAAAAAACATTAAAAAATATTATCCAACTATGTCAAACATCAATATCAAAATACAGAGCCAAACTGAATACTTGTCTTATGGTTTTCCTCACTGTGTGGAAGTCATGAGATACACAACTAGCACACCAAAATCCCTACAAGTTGTCTTTAATGAATATCATTTTTTGGATGACAACCTTGAACATCCAATCCATTAAAAAAATTTCGCATTAAAAATTAACTATAAATAACGATTACATGGAGCTATGTAGGGGTAGTTGTAGGGTTACGTTCAAACCATGTGCTTTAACAATTCACATTGATAAATCATTATCAATTTCCACCTACCAATTTATGAATCCATTGATGAGTATAATGGAATTAAAACACATTAAATACTATAAAACAAACACCATAATGACAAGGGGGTTCTCAAGAACTATATTCCTGAGAATATAAGATTAAGGCACAAATAATCAATTTTTTTTATAAAAGATATGTATATTAATCTTGATTATGTTAATAATTTTGATCTAAGATTGAATGTTAGATCATGAATAATTTTTATTTTAATCACACCTTCATCAATGTTAATATATGACTAATGAATAAAATTTTGGGGAAACAATTTTTTTAATGGGGTAGAATGTAAGGACATGAGATTTTAGATCCTTTAAAATATATTATATGTCAATTAATAAGTATTACACAAAACATCCAATGTCAACATCCCATAATATATTGTATTACTATTAAAACAATAATGATAACACATCTATGATAGTAATTGATTAAAAATCATTACCTTCAGTGAATAAATGACTGAAATAATTTTTTATTGAAAAGTGATACTTTTAATAAATTTATTTTTTTTATTTATTTATATATTATTTTAAAATTAAAAATTATAAATCGATACAATTTTATTTTGATTGAATAAAAAAATATCTGGACTTCTCATATTAAAATTTAATTATTATGAGTTTTGATCTTTTTCTTTAAAATTATGTTTTTAGGTGAAAATTATAGGTTTCATAAAATTAGTGTTTTTTATGAATTTATAATTATATAGGTATGATATATAATATTGATAATCTATTCTCAGGTGAAATTTTAATTTATGGAATAATTTATAGTGTTTTAAATATTATTATAACTTATAATATATATTTCACACAATTTTTGAACAATGTTAAAATTGTTATTTTAATAAAAAACTTTCCCTGTCATTAAATCAAGTATTTTCAATTTGAGATTTGATTTTGGATTTCCATGAAATCTTCATGACATTTATTTTTTATATGATAACCCAATTTTTTAATGGGGTTGATAATTTAATTAAATATGGTTAAATATATATTTTAATATTAAAACAAGCATTTCTAAAAATAGTTATAATGCGTTATCAGTGTTATTATTGTAATTAAAATTTTAGAACATTATATATTTCATTTGACTAAATAATTTTAATTTTTTAAAATATTTATGTTATGATTAGGTAAAATTTCTGATATTAATATTTTAATTTATGTAAATCATAATGATTAAAAATAAATTACCATGGTAAAAGTAAATTATTCGAAAATAAGAAAAGTTAAAATAAAAAATCCTAAAAACCCTCGAGGATTTATAATAAATGAATTTATGAGTTCAATATATACCCAAACACACTTTACCATTAGTTTTTATTCATTTTTGAATAATTTAACATTCAATAGTAACATTTCATTATCCGAAATGTAATGGTTAATTCCAAAACTATCCTTCTATTCATGTTAAAAAGGTAATAATTCCACCAATTCAAGACTCAAATTATATTTTAATCTCACAATAATATTATGAATAATGTATCCATTTGAAATCATATCTACCATAGAAAATACTCAGGGAGATTTTATTTAACCTAATGCCTTCATTTCAAAAGAGAATTCCTAATGATATTTTAATTCCCTGATGTGATTACACACTTCTTAGTATCCACTTATTTGTTTTTTATAACCTTAAATTATATTACATTGTGAATATAATTAATTTAGAGTAATTAATATTCTAAAATTTTATTATATTAATTAAAAAATTATTCATTCCATTCCAAAAACTATGAAAACCCATTAAATTGTTCATGTTTATGTGCGGACTACCGCCTAAATGTAGAGATGTTGTATTTTTCGACACCTCATCTCACAATGGGATTCAAAGATTGATTTTATAAATACTATTTTTATAAAATAATTAAAATACTTAATTTTTTATTTTTTATATACAATAATTCTATACATTTATTGATAAATGTGATTTGTACTCATATATACAGTGGACTACCACCTTCATGAAGGTTGAACTCTATTTTTCATTACCCCCATCATTAATAGTGCATAAATTGATTTTATGATGTTGTATGTCTTTTATGAAATATTTAATCATTTTTATAAATCATATTATCTGTATCCAAATACATAACCCTACACATTAAATCCATTTAGCACATTATCATTTGGGTTGATTTAACTACCATTGTAAACAATGTTATCAAGATTATGTCATAAATATTTCTTATCTATCATATAACGGTATAATAATTTTAAAAAGTTGTATTTATTATTTATTATTTATTGTTAATGGTTTTGTGAATATTAAAAATATTAATCAATAAAACACCTATCAATCATTAAAATGTCAAAAACTAGTTCAATGAGATTTCTACTTTCATAAGTTGAACTAATGTATTTAATCATGTGAAAATAGAAATTTATTAATCACTGAAAAATATTAATTATTATATATTAAATGATATTTAAATTATGAAAAAGAAACAAAATAGTAATAATCAATCTCATCCATGTGAATCTTATTTAAAATAAGAAAATAAAATATCTAACACTCGACAATGAAAATAAACTATAATCAGTTAATATATTTATAATATATGGTAAAAATAATTATAAAAATGGTAGTATTTTTATATTGAGGTTATCAGATATCTGATTGTAATATTTATTTTCATTATATGCGAGGTTGGAGCATGGTTGAGTACAGAAAAAAAATCTAAGGGATTTTCGTCACAAATTCCATTTTCTGAGAACTGATTTGATCTATACACCTAATTTTATTTATTAGGTGTATATAAATGATATTTGATATAATATATAAATAACTATATTTTAATCATATTTATTTAATATTAATTATTATTCCATTATTTCAATGGATTTGATTAAAATGATACCAAAGGAATAAGGGTTTTCTTGGCCTCAGTTTTATTCTTTCAAAAATGTTCCATGTTATAAACCTTGATTCCATTATATGGTTTTCTACTGATTCACTATAACATTAGAGTTACATTTTTTTTAATTTAAATTATTCTAATATATAATCAAAATTAAATAATTTTCTTCAAATTTATTTTTACTCAAGTTTTATCATAGTTTTAAGAGTTCTTGGTAACCCAATTTCAATTCATTGAGTTATGATCTTTATCATGAAATTATTTTATATAATGTGGTTATATTCTACAATTTTTACGTTTTATTTTTTTATACTGAAAATATTCAAATTTTACCTAATTAACCATTTCTCAAATATTTTATCCTTTATGCAATATTTGGAGAATAAGGGTTATGGATAAGTTGAATTTCATTTCATTATGTTAGAATGTTTTTGTAGGAATTTTTTATTAGATACATTGGTTATAAGAAAATAATCTTATATAATATGATATTTTTTAATATTACTTGGTAAAATGAATTTTCTATACCAATATTGGTTTATTACTCTTTTCATAATTTAGGTATTCAATAATTGTATATTTAATTTTTTTTAAAGGTTGCATTCTTTTATGTATCAAATGATTTTTTATGATTTAAATTTATTATAGAAAAACTTATATCTAAATAAAGGTTCCATTTTTGGATATTAATTTTTTAGAAGAATAATATTTATAATATATTTATCTTTCCCATATAAAAAGTTAGTTTTGAATGTGACATATAATTTTTAAATTTACATCAATCTTGTAAATTTCGTATAAGGATGATTAATTATTTTACTTTTATATTACATTTTATATTCAAAAGCATTTAATATCATGGAACATATTTTATATTTATGCCAATATACATATAATTTTATTTTTAAAAAATGTGTAAATGTTTATTCAATGACAAAAATAATTTTTGATTTCCTCTATGATATATAAAAGGATTATATACGCAATAGACCTAAAAAATGAAGAAAATATTAATTATTTAATTCAGTAATTGGAAATATTATATCTATTGAATTAAAATATCAACGAGAGGTGAAATTATTTAAATTGATAAATTAAGAGAAAAAAATAAAAATTCATGAATATAATAATTATGTTCATCTTGATATCCTTGAATCCTTAAAAACTCAAAAAAGCTATTAAAAGTGAAAACATTAGTAATCAATTATAAATTTTATAAACATAAAAATATGAACGGAATTAAGGTGAATGGTCGATAAATTATTAAATATTTTTATGTTAGGTAATGCGAAATTCATAATTGTTACATGTCCAATAGATTTAAAACATAACCATTAAGAATAGTAACTGGGCTGTTAGGAACAGTAACCTGATTGTTAGAAATAGTAATATAAACATTGGAATAATGAATTAAAATCAAAATATAATAATATAATATAAATACTATTTAAAATGAATAATTTAATAATATATAAATATTTTACTGTCATCAAATAAATATCATATTTAAAAACTAAATGAAAATATAAATAGAATTTTTGATAAACATTATTTTAATGTGTACTTTTAAAATTAAAATTTATATGTTAATAGATTAAATTACCGATGTTATTAAATTTTTATGATATAATTATTTTTATTTTTAAAATTAACACATCACAATTATGCTTAAGTGAGATTTTGAGAATTTTTAAAATTACATCATTTTTCCGTAAAGTGAAAAAATATAGTTTTTTGTCTTCATTATGCATTATGACTTCTTAAATATTTAATAATGATTTAATAATTAATAATACTAGACACATGACCCTATATATGTTATTTTATTAATATATTGTATTTTAATTAATGAAAATGGGCTTTAGTTTCATTAAAAAATCCCATGTCGAAAATAGTAATTAATTTTTTAAAAGAAATAATTTTCGAAAATAAATTATAGTGGAAAAAGTAATATAAAAAATATATATTTTGTCTAAAATTAAATATATCTCAAATATCTATTTAATTTTTTAAACCACAATCCAAAACCTTGGGTAAACCAATGGTTTTCAATTTTTCACACCCCTATTTCTAAGGCTTATATTTAGAAATTGATAAACACTTCTCCAATATTTACCTTATATACTCACATATACATCCATTTTAATTAGTGAATAAGTAATTAAAAATGAACTCCATCTCATGTTACCTCTCTAAATTCTTCCCATGTATTTTTTAATGTTCCATGGAACACTCAATAAAAATTATTAAACAGTCTCAAAAGTAAAGGGATTATGTTCCTCGTCATGTTTTGTCAATGTACGTCCTTTGTATTAAATATACTAATTTAAATGATACTATCTTATCATGAACACATGATATTACACTAATGTCGTAATATCATTATATGAATGAGGTAATTCAATAACTGATCATTGAGATCATTATATAAACAACGCTGAATATGTGTTCGGTTACAAAAATATTCCACTTACTATTCATCACTCCCATTTTTATGAATAACAAAAAAAATTATTCAATGTTATTAAAATATGTATAATTATAATTATTTCATAGTAAAATTATATGTATAGATCCATAATATAAATATTTTTGTTAAATAATGAATACAAATTAATGTATTTGAGATCTTACGTGATTGTAGAATTTATATAAATCACATTCATTATTTTCCATGGATTATTTATTAAATGGGTTTTTATATTATCGAGTGGATAACATGAATTTGTAATAATTAATCATTCTCTATGATTGTTATCCCATTAATTTGATAACTATTAAATTTTTAAATCAGACTTTTTTATCATAATTTAGTGAATAACCTTGGTAATATGTTTAATGAAACCATGGTGAAGAACCATGTTGATGATACTTAGTGATGAACTTTAGTGATATTTTTATGAATGTATCATTTTTATGTTGAATCCACATTTACAGGTTATGTATCATATAATTTTTGAAATTATATTATTTCATGCATCATGTAATATCTAGGATTGTCACTTATGTTCCATTACATTTCATATCCATCATTGTGATTTTTTCTGACCCCTTTCTGTTTATATTTTTTCTTAAAAAATTAATTACAATGTGGAAAACTATGAGGGAATAGTTATTAATTGTCTCAAGAGGAGTAAATAAAGATAATTTTTTTTATTCTTTAATTCATATAGTATTAACATAGTTTCCATGATAATAAACCTTAAAATATTAATCAATTTTATTAGATTAATATTTTTTAACAAATTATGTTAAATGTTATTTAATACAAATAAGGTCACCATAGTTATATTTTAAGGAATGGGTAGTTTTTTGTGGAAATTAGGACAACCAAACATCCTTGATAACACTAGGGATATGTATAAATATTTGAAAAAAATATATATATATTTTAAATATAATTATAGTAGTTTGAATGAATTTAAATCTCTAATTGGATAATATATGTCGATGTGGATTTGGAACAGTTTTAGCAATGTTTAATAAGACATCAATGAGTGTATAAGATATTAACATGAACGTAACTTGGTGAATGATAAAGATGTTATAATGAACTGTCCCAGGCCATCATTCAAATTGGTCATAAATCTGTAATGCCACATAATTGTGGAGGTTCCCGAATCACCTCGGGCTGATGAAAAGAATCTAGGGTATCAAAAAAAAATGGGCATGGTTCTAACCTTAATGATAAAAAAATAAACATCCAAACAAGGACTAACTATAAAGAAACATAGATAAATTTAAAATGGGAACATAATAAGTAAAAAAATATTAATAAAATAACAAACTATTGTGGAATGTAAAATAATGAAAACATAAAACCAAAGTGGATAAAACAACACCCAAGACAGCAGGTTCCCTAGAAAAAATGGTTTTCTCACCATCTCCATGTGACACTCTAGTCACCACTATGGTCCCAACAACCATCAATATACCAAGGAAGAAGACACTACATCCAATATAAAAATCATGAAAAAAAGTAACCTACCTGAGAAATGAATACTAATTACTCATCAATATGAGCATACATAGAGTTGGATGAACCTAGTAGGATTTCATAATGATTCCATTTCATTTTATTTTTAAAAATACAGTAATGTTTGTTTTATGAAATTTTGTGATAAATGGGTTTTTATTTACAATATAAATAATTTAAATTAGCCAGAAATTAATCATTCACTTCCTTAAAGATGTTACCTTAAAAACATTTAAGAATGTTGGTCATTTTCAAAATAATTTAAATTCTATGGAATCCCAATCCATTATACATAAAACGTCACACATTTAAATATAATACCACACATGGTTTTAAATAATTCAAAAGGACCCACTATAATTTTTTTACCCTTTTCCTCTAAACAATTTTACACATCGATATAAACATTAATAAAGGAGAAAAGGGTTAAAATAATTAAACACAACCTTATCATGGTAAAATTAATTCCAACAAAAGGGTGGAACAAGACTACTCAATATTATGAAAAAAACCAAGAAGTGATTCACAAATCAAGAACATACACCCATTAAATGAAACCCACATTCATATATACACAAAATATGTTTATCATATGATATGGAGAATGATTCAACAAAACACATACATACAAGACAACATGATTCAAGTATAGGTGGACCAACATCCAGCACGTTAATGGTCACACATCCATCAACAAAATCATATTAACCAATCTCCTTGGTGAAAACCTCAATGCTATGTGTCACATAAAACTATTGGTATAGCCATGGTGTAAATATAATCTGTCCAAACACTACACTAATACTTTACACATAATATCTTTGATTCCCCAATAAATAATTATATAACATATTCTATTAACAGAAAATGTCATCCCATAAAAATAACAAAAACCTATGGGATAACACCATAATAATGCCCTTTCCATCGCACATGATTCCCTATGAAATATCCCTATTTTAGGAACCCAACATGAATCAAATACCAAATGATCCATAAAATGGATGAGTTAAAATATAAGTAATAAAGGAAGTGGATCAGCAAGGGAACAACCAATATCACATCAAATGTTCCCATTTGACAGTTATTTTGAATATATATATATATATAAACATACATATTTTTAAATCACTTTTCAAAGAATTTCTAATTAAAAAATAATTCCAAAAAGTACATATTCAACGCCAATTCCAACTAATATAAACAAGGGAACTCCATTTCACTCTATAAAAGCGCACCTCCCCATAAATAAAATTAAAATATATTTATATAAACCTACTCGCCCTCTATGAAACAAATCGATTAAAACAAGTTGAATGAGATTTTATCTTCAATAAAAAAAATTATAGTAATTTTATCAACCATCTAGAATTCAAAAAACACCAATTTTCAATAAGAAAACATTTCAAAAATGAAATCCCTACAATTTTCAAAATTAAAACAAAACCATGTCATGGAGTGATTTATCAAAACAACACTAGATAATATAAACCACAATTTTCAAGTGTAAAAATTAATTTAGAAAACCCTAGAATCAATTGACCTCCAAAATAAAATAAAATAAAAAGCAAATTCATACTCTAAGTTGTAAACCATATTTCCTTCTATAAAATCCACTTGAAGGGAACTCATACTTGGCCTCACAACCATTAGAACCCAAATTTCCTATTTCTCAATAACCATAAAAATGAAAATAATACAAATATTCCCACTAGGGTAACATTTGATGAATAATACAATGGAAAATATATCATTATGGATAGATGTGACATAACCTTCAAATATTGGTGATGAATTGCCCAGAAATTATTAAAAATTCGTCCTTAAGAAGCACGGAGATGGAAATGAGTGCTTTAAAAGGAATCCACATCATAGGGTGTGAATTGGGGAGGATTGGTGTGGAAACCCAAGTTAATAAAATGTAATGAAGAAATAAATATACATATTCAAGTGGGAATCATGGTTTATATACATGGATAATGAAACATTTACAAACATTATAGATTAATATTGGTAAATTATTCACAAGATGCACAGATATTCTGAATGGATTTTAATCATGTTAGTTTACCTTGTGACTTGTAAAAATTCCTCAAACATTTATATTTTCAATCCAATTGACAAAGTACATGAGGATCGAATCCATCCATAATATACATACTACATTAACGTGAAATTATTCATTTCAAAAATTCCCTTTTAGGAAAATTTATACCCCTATAGAGTCATAAATAGCAATGTAATAATGGGAATGAAACTATTGTATACCCTCTAATGTGGAATCAATTTCTTATCTTCTTCCACAACATCAAAAAAGGTAAAATGAAATGAAAAACACCTTACATGGAATAAGGAATAATGAAATACTTTATTGTTACCATTGATTAAGAGTGAAAATAGAAATTTGAAGATGTGGAGATAGCCACACTATAATCAACATAGAAATTGTGAATATCAAGATTTTAACCACTTCCCATATGATCCAATTTAATTTCAAATTATAACATATTACAAAACATAAACAACATGTCTAAAAAATTAGAGGTTCCAAATCCAAATGAAGGAAGAACTCAAACATATAATCACTAATGATCAATCCATAATAATATGAAAAAACACACGTACACCTAGATTATGGCTCCCAAACATATATAATTTCAATACCTTGGAGAAACAATAGATAAGAATAACTAAAGGGGAGATCATCTTCAAAGAGATATGATTTTTCAATATATAAAAACTAAATAAGATAAACCCCCAACTAAAGCATATAGGGCATCAGTCTCTACAAAATATAGAATTAATCAAAATGGATGGGGCAAAAAGATCATATTTCTATGAAACAAGGGGATTACACATGAAACCAAATTCATAAAATCTCTAAAGGGAATGAGATAAATCAATGATAGAGAAAAATAATATGAAATAAGCGTTTTTATGAAATTTTATGGATTCAATCTTTAGTACCCAATGGTATTATCAGGGTCTTTGGATCCAACTCATTGAGATACTAGATCATTATAATCGTGATGGAAAACTCAATCAGTCAGCATCCACATAATAATAGAAAATAAATAAAACCCAAAGTATCCATAATAAAATAATCACAATGAAGCAGCGACATGGAATTTCGGTATTAGTGAGGAATATCTCGCCGATAGAAGAAAAGAAAGGGTCATTGTTAAAAATTAAAAACCATGTAACCATTACAAATGAAATTAAAATACTAACCATTACTCCATTCAAATAAAAGATCATCGTTACATAAAAAATACTAAGGTTACCAATAGAACATAATAAAAAAAAGTTACTGTTATACTTAAATAAGAGATACCGGTAAGATGCAAATGATAAAATGGTCACTGATAGACAGGGAAGCACACCAATAGTATAAAATAAATAATGAAAAGAACCGGTATAAGGTTCACCGGTACACAATAGTAACAGTGAGATGTAGAGGTCACTGGTAAAACCAAGGGTCACCGTTAAAAGTTAAATAAAACTAACCGTGCCCTTTGGAAATTAATTTGACCTAAAAATTAAAACAGAACCAATACAAATATAAAAATTGAAAACAATTAATTACAAGAAAGCTAAACACCATAATTTAAAACAAGAATTTATTTAACCCATCAAACATTAAATTTTTTTATTGAAAAAACTAAAATTATAAACTGAATAATTATTAAACTAAATTAATAAAAGACTTAAAATTATAATTACTAATAAAATTAATTACAAGGTTACAACAAATAGAAAAAAAGAAAGCATCGGTAACCCTAATAGGTCACCTCTAGTTATAGTCTACCTCTCATGTGGACTAAAACCAAAATAAAATGAATTAATAAATAAACTTCATTCATAAAATAATATAATTAATATTTAAAAACTCATAATTAATTAATTAAACAACAATTTTAACACATAAAATTAAATTAAAACCATTTACCTTAATTTATAACACAAATTATTTACATAAACAATTAGCAGGTTGAATAAAAAAATTAATTAACATTTTTAAACTATTATATTGTAACCAAATTTTAAAAAATTAAAAATTAAAATAAATACTAACTTAATCAAATAGAATTACATTGATTAAATAATTGTGTAAAATAAATACTAACTTATTATAATGTCAAGAAGATTTAAATTAACCAAACTAAATAAGGCACAATAATAGTAAATTAGTTTAATAATATTAAAATTATTAATTTAAATACTAAAAATAATTAATTAATTATAAATTCTTATTAATTAACCAAAATATGTAAAAAAAATACAAATATACAAATATTTAGTATAAAGTGATTAAATTATTAATTAAATCATTAAAAATTAAGTAAAAAGATAAGGCAAAACTATGTAAAAATAAATCCACATTACCCACCTCAGGGATTTGCGTCCCTGAATTCCACATCACCAAACTAGAAATACATGTGGGGGTAATGAGCACAAATCAGATCCTCCTGCTCACATGTGCTCTCCTAGAGGTTCCCGTGCTGCTAGAAAACGTGCACCAGAGGTATCAACCACCCATTAAGGACCCGCTCCTCTCGAACCTCAATTTAAACTGGAACCTTCGAAAACGGTTCCCCATCATTGATGTCTAGCTCGATGTGGTCGATGACGTGAGGAGGTTCATGCATATATCTCCTCAGCTAGGATACGTGGAAGACGGCGTGCACTTGATGCAACTAAGGTGGAAGAGCTAAGCCGTAATCTACCTCTCCAGCTCTTTTGAGGACTTGAAAATATCCAATGAACCTCGGAAATAAATTCCTTCCTCGGCCAAATCTCTGCCAACCTCATCGGGATGAGACCAGCAGAAATCCGTGGTCACCATCCTTGAACTCTAGAGGTCTCCGTCTTTAGTCGACACAAGACATATACCTACTTTGTGCAGTCTTCATCCACCCCTGGATGATCTGCACTTTCTCTATGGTAGCATTTACCATCTATGGTCCCACTAGTGTTGAATCCCTTTGGTCAATAGAACACAAAGGTGATCTGCAAGGTCGCCCGAACAACACTTCAAAAGGTGTCATCCCAATGGTGGTGTGATAACTATTTTTTTATGTAAACGCCACCAAAGTCAAGTGATCCTACCAGCCACAACTGAATTCGAGGACCCAAGAATGTAGCATGTCCTCAAGGGACTAAATGGTTCGCTCAGTCTGACCATCCGTCTGAGGATAGAAGGCAGTTCTCAAAGGAAGCTGCATCCTGAAAGCCTCCTGCAACCCCATCCATAACCAGGAAGTAAAACATGCATCACGATCAGAGACAATAATCAAGAGTACTCTATGTAGCCTTATAATCTCCTACACATAGAGGCATCCCACTCTCTCTACTGAACCCTGCTGTCTTATCAGCAGGAAGTGAACCGACTTGGTGAGTCGGTCAACGATTGCCCAAATTGAGTCATGTCCATTGGATGTGCGTGGAAGTCCTGTCACAAAGTCCATGGTTATCCCAAGCCACATCCACTCTAAAACCACTAATGTCTAAACCAAGCATAATGGTACCTGATGCTCTGCCTTCACTTGCTGACAAGTGAGGCTCTGAGAGGAATACTCTGCAACTACATTCTACATTCCCGAACATGTGTGCTATCATCGGAGATCCTGGTACATCTTCGCCACTCTTGGATGTACCGTTGGAGGGGATGTGTGGAACTCCCTCACCACTTTCTCTTGAAGTGACACTGGTACCATGGTATGTCATCTGAAGAGGATTTCATGATCCCCACCTTCAAAAAATCCATAATGTGCCTACCCTGTGGATATCTGAGAATGTCGAGCCTCGCAGTCAGCGTCCCTACGCTGCACCTCCAAGACTCGCAGAAGAAGTGGGTGAGTGACTGTAAGAGACTGATGGAAAGGTTCTCGATCTCGTTCCACATAAGATATCTACAAAGAGGCCAACAGATTCACCACCTCACCTTGCAGATGTATACCATATCATTGACTGAGTGGATCTTCTATAACGTTCCCCTACCCAAGAGTATAGAATATCTCGAAGTCATAGTCCTAGAGGAACTCAATCCAACGTCACAGTATCAGGTTTAGGTCTTTTTGAGAGAATATATACCTGAGAATCTTGTGATCTAAGTACACTATAAATTGCTTTCCCAACAAGTAATGTCTCCACATCATCATGGAAAATACCACTTCTACTAACTCTAGGTCATGGGTTACATAGTTCTTCTCAAGCTATCTCAGCTTTTGAGAACCATATGCGATCACTGCTCACACTAGACTACATACCCTACTCCCTCCTCTAGACGTCTCAAGATGGGGACACTAGTCATCCTCTACCTCAGCTTCTGAACACTCCACTGGCATCTCTCTAACCACACAAAGGGTAGCCCCTTCTTCGTCAGCGCTGATAAAGGTGCTGCAACTCTGGAGAAATCTGGCACAAATCTCAGGTAGTATTTGGACAAACCCAGAAAACTCTGTATCTACAGCACACTCCTAGGTGGATCTCAAGCAAGTACCATCTCAATCATCACTGGATCCACTACAACTCCATCCTCTGAGATGACGTTTCCTAGAAAGTGAACCTCTTGGATACAAAACTAGAACTTTGGGAGCTTACCAAAAAACCAGTTCTCTTGGAGTGTGTCAAATACTACCTCAAAATGATAGGCATGCTCCTCCTTAGTAGCCGAGTAGATCAGAATGTTGGTGAAAATACTATTACCATGCGATCAAGGTATGGTTGAAAGATCTTGTTCTTGAGTCCCATAAACACTGCTACAACCTTGGTTACACCAAATGTCATAACAAAGAACTTATAAAGGTCGTACTGACATATTAAAGTCATCTTCTACATATCCTCTTCTCGTACTTTGAGCTGGTGATATCCTAATCTGTTGTCTATCTTTGAGAATCACTATTCTCATTTCAAATGGTCAACGATGTCGTCAATCCTTGGAAGTGGGTACTTTTTATTAATGATCACCTAGTTCAGGTGCTGATAGTCAACACAAAGTCTCAACCTCCCATCCACCATCTTAGTGAACAAAATCGGGGTTGACCATGGTGAAAAACTAGGCCAAATGAATCCCTTACCCTGCAAGTCCTCTAGTTGTACTCGTATCTCACGAAGCTCCGCGGGAGCCGTCCGATACGCTGGTGTAGATATCAATTTCATCCTATGGTACATGTCAATGTAAAATTACACCTCTCTATGTGGAGGTCGACCTGGAAAATCATCATGGAAGACATCCGCATACTGGTCCACCATGACAGGAAAACTCGGACTCTCTACATTAACTGCTCTAAGGGTAAGGCAAGCCAACAGATGAGTGATCGGCTACACACTCTTCTAGGTATGTCAATCCTATGCTGCAAAGGATTCCTTATCTTTGGTGAAGGTAAACCTAGATCCAACTTTGAGGACACACCACACCTTGCAACTAATATAGTCAATCTGAGAAAGGACTGTAGATAACCAGTCCATACCCAAGATGACGTCGTAAGGCCTCGACGCTGCTACTAGGAGATCCCAGCTGAAGCTCTCGCCTCCTAGAGTAAGCTTGCACTACTGACACCAGTGTGTAATCATCGAATCTGCTCTTATAGGAGTCTCTATCCATAAGGATAGAGCCAATGGCTCTGTTGGAATCTATGAGATCTCAATGAGTGTAAAGGAAATAAATGAATTACTGGACCCTCTATCTATAAGTATTGTAGCTAAGGTGGAGTAGCCACACATCATACATCGTATCATCTCTGAAGCGTCATGATCGTTGGCCTCAGATACTTGGATTTGAGATTGCCCATGTCCTCCTGCTCCCTTTGGTCGGGGTGGACAACCTGGCGGTGGTGGCGGTAACATCTCGAATCATCTCCCACTGCCTCTTACATGGCTAGATCCTCTTCCACGTCCGCCTGCTCCCTGAGGACCTTATCGGTCGAACCTATGTCTCGGCCTAGATGGTCATTTGACTTTCGGTTGATCATATGTATGGTGGGTCAGACAATCACGACCCATGTGACCCTACCCACCACATGAATAACACTGCCCACTCTATGCTTTACTGGCTCAGACACGGGTGCCCCGCAAAACCGACCCTAAATCATGCAGTCATCAACCAGTAGGTCTGGTTCTTTTGTACCTCTGTGACATCTGTCTATTGAAATCTATAGAAGACTCCTCTATGTGGTGACAAGTCGTTTGTCTCACTACTGGGGACTACATAACAAGGAAACTATCCACTAAGGGGGCTTTCTCAAATTCCCCTACCAGCGTCGGGATGCTAAGAGAAATCCCCAAAGCCAGGATCTCTCGTCTGAGTCCCTAATCAAAGGTCTAGGGACCTGAAAAATGGGTCATGCACTATATCGGTGGATTAGCATGAGAGGTCGGTGAACCTTGCTGAGTACTCAGCCACAATCATGCTACCCTAGTATTGATGAAGAGGCCCATGTATATACACTGTGCGAAGAGTTGCTGGAACAAACTCTGCCTGAAACAGGCTCTCGATGTCTTCCCATAGAAGAATCACCTCGTCATGATCCTGGAGAATCAAGATCCACCATCTGCCTACTAATAGCTATAGATGGCCGGCGACAAGGATCACCATGAGATTTGTTGGTGTCCCTACCACTCGGAAGACTCTCACAACATGTTACATTCAATCCTCTGCCGCCAATGGGTTCGTCTCTCCCTAGAACCTGGGTGGCCTCTGGCGATAAAACTCGTGTAACGTGCTGAATCGGCATACACTATCTACTGTTAGGGCTGGTGGCATATGTGGACCAACGTGGAATGGTACTGTTGGGGCCTTCACTAGTTCCTCTACAGGAAAAGGGTCCTACACCAAGGCCTCTTCGCTCGGTGGGATATCAGTGCATACAACACTCGAAACCTTATCTAGCTATTAGCGTGGAGCCATACTGAAAGGAAACAGGTGCACAACAGTTAATAGGTTATATCTGGTGATATGACTTAAGATATCACAAGGAAACTCTTTAAAAACACACAAACTATCAGTGTTTTCATGCACTAAGTCGGAAATCAGAAGCCAGGGTCCTGGTGTATGGATATGTCTGTCGCCACACCAAGACCAGATTCCCTAAACTGATATCCACCCTCAATACACTTAAATTTTTTTTATTAAAATAAAGATCATAGTCCAATGTTATGTGGTAGAACAGACTCCATTGATACCAATTTGTCACGACCCATCCCCTGGGGCTTGTGTCGTACCTACCCCAAGCCCACCTTCCCTAGGCTAGGGGATGGTGACTAGAACCAAAGGCGTATTATCTTGGACTGGAAAGGAATTTTCTTTATAACCTATAAACACACGCAACCAAACACACAAAAAGATACGAACAAAATTCAACTGTATAGTAAACAAGTGAGTACAATAAGTAGTAAGGGGGCCTGAATACCATCCCAATTGGAAAGTACAACTGAAATACAATACATGTGAAGAAAGATAAACAAAGCTACTGGATAATCGTCTGAGGATCCTACCTATGGGTGGGTATTGATAACCTTCTCAACACTCCACATCCACCCATCTCCACTACGTACCGACATGCCGTATGGTCTACCTCCATGCACCATCCAGTCCTAGTACCCTCATCCTTAGTCACTAGTGTCCATCGTCTGTATCCAACATAATAAGGTGCAAGAATAGCCCATGCAGGGGTGAGTATAACGATACTCAGTTGGGACCCCGAGACCCTCAAGGTCTCAAAAAATCCACCAAGTATAAACCACAAATTAAAAAATCAACAGATAACCCTACATTGGTATATGACCATAAATATACCTATGTTATCTTGTAATCCATATAAATCATTAGAAAACAAAGAGCTACTAACTCATCACACATCAGGCATATCGTAGGTACGAGTGTAGTGATGCTTAGTTATCTACTGAAGAATCTTACACTATTAAGAGGATCTCCTACTAAACTGCACATAATCTCTAGAATATGACCCACCCATGGTCTCTAGGAGCTGACAAACATAGGATCGCTAGAGGTGACCCACTTTGGATTGCTCAGAGCTGACCCACACAGGATCGCAGGTATCTGACCCGCAAAGGATCACTGGAGCTACCCCACACAGGATCACTAGGAGGTCACCCACTCAAGATCGCTAGGTAATGACCCACACGGGATCGCTAGGATCTAAGCCACAGAGGATCTCTGGGAGCTGACCCATACAAGATCACTGGAGATGACCCACACAGGATCGCTAGAAGCTGACCCACAGAAGATCGTTTGGGATGACCCACATAAGATCTCTAGGAGCTGACCCATACAAGATCACTAGTAGATGAACCACACAGGATCACTTTGAGCTAACCCATAGAGGATCGCTAGGAGCTGACCCACATAGGATCGCTCTGAGCTGACCCACGCAAGGTCACTAGGAGAACTCTTCTTGTCACAACCATCAACTGGGTTTCCACAGTAAGATTGATCTTCATCGGGATAGTTCACTCCCCAAGCCACTAGTCAGTTCTCCAACTACCACGATGTCCAATGATGAAGTAACTCAAAGAACCACCATATCATAGGGGTCTCAACGCAATGGACAACACGTTAATCGGACGCTCGGTCTGTGAGTTATTATCCGTTTATTCCTGGGGGATCAGTTGTATTCGTTCTTTATCCAACCTGACTGTAACCCATATTAACCCAAATCTCTAGTGGGGTAAACTCAAAGGTACTATCTCACTCCACGATTTCCAGTGTCACTGACGGTTCATCAATCGGATTTCTGGTGCCAATGTTATGGCCAAAAGAATGTAAATGGGTCATAGTTGGCCTGGGTATGGTCCGACCCGGTCGGACAAACCAGGCCTGACCCGGCCTGGGCCGACATGGTTCTGGACAACCTGGAAGGACCCGTTGGGCTGGCTCGGAAGGCCACCATGGGTTATGGAGGGCCGCGGGAGGCCGCGATGCTGCAGAGGTTCATGGAGGGTGCCATGAGGGCATGAGGCTAGAGAGTGGCTCGGTAGGGGTGGTTCAGACAGAAGGGCAGTGGCATCTAGGATAGTGGCTCGGCCCGGATGGCCGTGGTGGTTCGAAAGGTGGTAGTGGCTCGGACGGAAGCATGGCCCGGAGGGTGGAGGCAGTTGGGCCTGGATGGCGGCAGCGGCTCTGACGGCGACGACAGCTCGGACGATAGCGGCAGATCAGGCGGTGGCTCGTCTAGAACGAAGGCGGTGACTCGTCCCGGATGGCAGCGGTGGCTCGGACGGTGGTCATTGGCCACGGGGCAGGACGGACTGGGCGGCACGACAAAGCCGCAGGCGGCAGTGTGTTGTGGGGCGTGGAGGCTGCGGGCGGTGGCATCGTTGCCTTCACCGCCTTTGTCCATTGTGAAAAACCCACCAAAGAAGCAGAACGGTGGAGGGGTCATGCCATGTTTGTTTGGACCACACCCTCCACGTTAGAGCGGTAGAAAGCAACTCAATAAAAAGAATCACGAGTCATGAACAACAAACTCTACTATTAAATACAAATCAGGGATCAACTTGTTTTGGTTTATCCATGATCTACATGCTTTCCAAGAATGAGGTAATTAATCAAGAGAATTCAATAATTCAATAATAAACCCCTACCTCGTTGGAATCATCGACGGAGTTCACGAAGGGTAAGTTGATGTTGTCGACGTTTGTCTCATCCTCCACACACCTCCAATCTCAGGCTCATGCATAGGTTTGTCATTTTCGAAGAAGTTCCTCATTGGAGGGTTTCCTTACGAAGAAGTCGAAGTCAGTGTTTTTCATTGGAATAGCATTCTTTGTGGAATAACTATAATCCTCCAAGTGTTCTCCTCTCACAATTCCCCCAAAAATGAAAGACGTGCCAAAATAATTAAATTAAAATCAAATTATGTTGGCACACTCACACCAGTTGGAAAAATTAATGTGTTGTGATGGAATAATTAATGTTGAGGAAGCTCAAGTGGCTCCTCCACATTAAAGAAGGAGTTGAGAGGTTTCTCCAGCATTAAATAGGGGTCAGGTGGTCGTCACCTCTAGAAATTAATAAAACTAATTAGGGGTTTATGATCTGGTGGTCCCCACCAACAAAACCCACACATGGGAGGTTTCAAGAATAAAAATAAAATGTTAAATAATTATATTTTTATTTTCCCATGAAAATCCTATAATATATCTTTCACCCTCGACCTACTATGGTCGAGGTGAAGGTCCCCTTAATCGAATACTGGTGTTGTGTGTCCAATAGTGCCCTCATATTTCAATTCTGAGCACCGTTTCAAAAGTTACAAAAAATCGCTCGTACGTTTACTGAACATTCCTGAAAAAAAGTTTAGAAATTCGCTCAGGGCACACTGAGGCACAGAATCACATGCCTTCAATTTTCACGGACTTGTAAAATTCCCATCTAGTTAAAAAAAATTACATGGAAGTTATGGGTCATTACATCCCTACTTGAGTTGAAATATATTGTGAATTTTTAATCATTATATATATAAATATATCATAATTCCATTACCACTATATATACCTTCAAATTCTATTAATACCTTAAAATGGTATATATTTTTTTAGTTTTAGTGTTGTGTGAGGAGAAAGATATCAAATATAATATTTATTTCAGGAGAAAAAACTAAGGTTTTAACATTATAGCATCCTTGAAAATAATTTCATCATTGAATTTTTTTTCATGGAAGAAAAAAGTGAAGATAAATTTATCTCATTACATCCTCAGTTCCCATTTGGCCTCCTCAAACATTTTATTTAACCATAGAACCATGACTAGATGGGGGTTTTTTCGCATAAAATTTTCTATTTGAACCAGGATTTCCGTTGTTTGCTCTTCATATGAATAATAACATACCACTTGTATATATTATGTGATCATAAAAAGTTTTAGATCTAGTATGTAATTCCTCAAATGTGGTATTGGTTACACATCATTCACATGAGGGAGGCATGGAGGAAGTTATAAGGGATAAGAAATAAACCTAACATCATGAAATATTTTGAAGGGACTAATATATCTAGAAACAAAATTAATTTTCTTCCAAGATATCATAACCTTCTTCTGTGGAGATATTAAAAATAACACCTTACCACTTACTTCAATTGTTAGATCTCCTCGAGAATTATCATCATTAAACATTTATCAAATTTATGCCACATTCTATTGTCGAAAAATGGTTGGAACCATTTATCTCATTTCATGGACATGACCTAGACCTATAATTTTCTTCTTGCTAAACTCATCCAAGAATGTTGGAGTCTTGCATCTCTTCCCATATAGAGCCTCATATGGTTCCATTTGAGTCCTATAATGGAATGTGGTATTATATAAAAACTCTACAATGTGGGGGTTTTTATCCCAATATCCTTGGAGATCTATAAATAAAGATCTCAACATTTCATTTAGATTATGAATTGTCCTCTAATACTCACAAACTATTGTAGAATAATATATAGTACTAAAAACTAAAAAAATTCACCCTGAGTTCTAAATACATATCCAAAATACTTGGGTAAACCTCATACCTCAATCAAATATAATGTATAATTTTACACTATTATGACTGAACAATTCCCTTATATATATCATGACATGTAGGTCAATAGTAAAATCTTATTTTATATGAAATAAAATTTTCTAAATTCATAAGGTGATTGAATATAAACTAAATCGTATTAGGGCCTTTATAAATTTTGGTAAATCCTATGATGAAGTCCATGGTTATGTTTTCCAATTTCCAAAATAGTATAGATAATGGTTGCAACATACCCTAAGACATTGTTCGTTTAGCTTTAACTTGATGGAATACTAAGAATCGATACAAATATTCTATAATTTAAATCTTAATGTTATCTTACATGGAAATTTTATTTTGATACCAGTACATCATGGGGCTACCATGAATATTAGAGGAGGATGAACTATAATAATCATTTAAATTCCACCTCTTTAGTTATTGTTTTTACAGAACACAAATATCAAATCAAATCCATAAATGTTTATCATTATCAAAAATAAAATATATAATATTCACTACCATTTTCTATACCACTGCACACATTTCCCATATTCCTAATTTTTATGTAATGGGATGGTTAATCAGTACGTTGGTAAATATTAGATTTAACTTCTCCTATGTTTACATCAACCTATTACCTTTTAAAAACCACAAGTATTGGGTCATTTAAAATCCTTACTATGTATAGTGTAGCATTATCTATCATACTAAGATAATCATCCACATTATTATCCTTTCCAAGGTTGTAATGTAATGATAAATCATGATCATTTATAAGTTGAAACCATATCCTTTAGCAAATATTCTATTACTTTTATGTGTATATATCTTTGAAGCTCTTTTGATTAGTATATATATCAATCATTTCATTATTGAGATAATGACCAAATATCATTAAAGCAAGGAACACTATTTCAAGCTCTAAATCATGTATAATGTAATTTTTCTCATAATTAATTAATTTTAATAAGGTATATGAAACTGACACATTATTCAATATAAGGATTCAACCTGATCCTTTTTTATATAAACACTTTATATTACAATCCTATCTCCACCATAGTGTAATAGAAGTACAAGTGAAATGAAAAACAGATTATTTTGTTTCTTGAAACATTTTTCACATTCCTTCATCCAAAGGAATGTTACTCTCTTCAATATAAACTTGTTGTGAGGATTTTATATCCATGGAAAATTTATCATAAAACTTCTGTAATATCCTTATAACCAAAGACACTATAGATCTCAATTAAAGTGGTTAGTCTAGGCCATTTCATAATAACATTAATTTATGACATATCTAATGATATTACATTTCTTATGATTACAAGAACAATGAATGTTGCTTTTACATCCAGAATTCACACCTACGAAATTTATCTTGTATTTTCTCTTTTTATCTAGATCATTTACAAAATCTATAAATCATCTATTTGATATTAATTGAAATTTTAACACATAATAATAACATCTATGAAGACAATGAATAATTGGTTAAGGTAATATCTAAAGACTATTAATAATATTGGTTATTTTTTTGAAAGTGTTCATAATTCCAATGGGAATCATGATAATTCCTATTTTCCATGGCTCATACGGAAAGGAATATTGTATATATCACCCATTTTAACTCTTAATTTTAGATATCTTGATTAAAGGTCATCATTTGAGGAGTATCAATATCCAATGAATCAATTAAATAGATCATTTATATAGGTTGGAGGATAATTTTTTTGTATCATTGTTCTTTTAAAATCATGATAAACATTAAAAATATAAAACATTTCATATTTATTTTTAACAAATATGACTACTTCACCCCAACGTGAAGCATTAGGGTGTATTAGAATCATATCTAGACAATCTTTTGACTAATTACATAATTCATATTGTTGAATGAGAATAATTTCATATGGAATCTTAAATATAGAAATAGATTCATGTATGGGTTGGATTGAAAAATCAACCTTAAAATCTACTAGTTGACTAGGTAGTTCATCTAAATATACATCATTGTATTCTCTAATAATAGGCATCTTATCAATTCTGGATTCCTCTCTAATAATTTGATCTAATTAAACCTCATATAAAGTAGTAATTTAATCCATTATATTTTTTCATAAACTTATATAATTTTCCAAACAATATACCCATATGAGTGTCAAATTAGGTCTGTAGCTAGGATTCATTATCATGAACTAGGTGGTGATCAAGTTAATACTAAATCCACCAATTTAAGGGTTATTACTCCTAGAAAAAACTTTTCTATAGCATGCATAAACCTGTTATATTTAGACAAGGATGCAATGTCTTAGAATACAATAATATATCTACTTCAACAAAATATTAGGATAATATTCAATACATATACCTATATTTGGGGTTTCTAGAAAGGTTCTCTAACATTAATACCAATGATAACTGAACTAATCACAAAAAGTATCTGAACCCTAATTTGAAACCAACTAATGTGACCCAATATACAAAATTTTTTAATAAAATATCAATTTCATTATTTATATAATATATATTCACATATAATCACACATAAATTGTCATAAAGGTATATTTTCTTAAATATTAGATATATAAGCTTCTTATCTTACACCAAATTTAAAATTCTCTCCATAATCATTCTCTTATTGACACATTTATACATCTCACGTAATATAATCATCTTCATAACTTGGGGAAGAACATATAATAAATTGGTGACCTCAGATGCCTCGTAATGTGAAAACATATCATAATGTATTAGATAAAAATCATGGTGGAGAATAAGAGGACGATAAAAATACCTTAGTAATATATCATAAGACCATATATTAAAATCCCCAAACATGATAGAGTAACATAATATCATAACTTTATATTCAAAGAAGGATAAAAGTCATGATTTTTCCTCAAATACATATCAATAATCCTAAAACATGTGATCATGATATAAAAGTGTGGAATATTTAAAAAATAAGGCATAATCATGAAAACACGGTATATCCTGAAATGTAAAATCTTCTGGAAAAAATGGAATAACTTTATAAATTACATCAAATTTTTTGACAACCTCAATAAAAGTAAAATAATTGTGAGAAAACCAATATTCCACATGGAATAGTGGAAAAAATAATTATGTACAAGGACTGAAATTTGAGTAAACCCATTATAAACATTGTTATGTAAGGGAACTCGTTATTTTCATTCGTGACAATCTAATGAGATATAAATATAAGATAACTCATTGGAGGGTGCTATAAGACACCACCCATCATCATCCATACAAATATATGCTATATAAAATCAATTAGCATGATATCCTAAAAAACCCATAGAGAAAAGATTGGGGTTCTTAAACATAAAAATTGAAATCATTCACCATTCATAAAGAACCCATGGATAAAAAATTGTTACCATAAAACATCCAAATAGTATAAAATAACATCATGAATTAAAACATTTTTTATTGAAAACAAAATAAAAAATTATAATAAAATAATACAAAATATATTAGGTGAAACCTCATAGAGAACTCCATTGGGGATAAAATATTTATATATACTGGAAAAAATCAGGAAAATAGATTTGGGAATTTTTTTCATCATTTTAAAACTAATAGTTTTGAGTCGCTATTTCAAATTCCACCGTTATTTAAAAAAACAAGTGAAACAATAACTTTTCATCGAAAATTATTTATATAAAAAATGTTTTTCAACATCAAATAAATATAGGAAAATACAGAAAATAGAAAATTTATTTAACACAAGGGATGTAATGTATGAAAAAACAATATAAATAAATGGATGATGTTTGATATACCATGTCATTTAATTTACTAATGATTTAAAATAAATTGATTAAAACTCATTTTTCATAAAGATTAAAAACATAAGTACTAATTTATATAAATTATTTAATAAAATTTCTAATTATAAGTATCATTTATAATAATTCTATTCATGTATTATATTTTTATATTTCATTTTCATCATTTGGGGTTTATAACCTTGGCCATTTTGAACTGCATTCATATAAATGCTTTCAATATTATTTTTTAACCTAAATATCATTATCTTATAATTAGTAAGGCTACTTTAATTTATTTTTTATAAATACAAATAATGTTAAAATTCCATTACATTGGAGTTTAGGTCACCATTACGGAAGATGAAAAAGTTAATGAAATAGTTATGGGTTTTTTACCAACATCGATGAATTACTATATAATGATCATTAATATTTTTTTTATCCATTAATAACAAAATTATAGACAAATATAAATTATTTATATATCATATATAATATTTAACTATAATCTAAAACCAACCATTTTGATTTTACTGAAAAATGGAATGCATCGTTTTGTGGAGGTGGTAGTCTGCACATACGTGTAGATGATGATTTCAATTTTCAAAGAACAAGTTAAATTAGTAATATAATATTTTATTTAATAATCTTAAATGATTCATATATATTTTAATTTATTTTTCAAATTACACTTGTATAAAATACATGTTATGCAGTGAAGGAGAATAAACAACGTTTATTCATAGAGGTGGTAGTCTGTAAGGATACATGATTCACAATTTCACGTTTCCAAATGGAAAAGTAAAGAGTGGTTAATACATAGAACATCATTATAATAATGTATAAGTAATCTAGTTGTAATTATTTTATCATTTTATAATTTTTTAATATAAATTTAGTAATAAAATGTTTACATAACAATATATAAATGGGGGAAGATATGTAAGAAATTTGTATATCACTACTTGGATTATCTTCTTTACCTAGTGAGATAAACCTTTGAGGGCTATTATTATGAGAAGACATGGTATATTGAACAATATAAAATAACCTGGTACACTTATACATGATATGAAACTGATATATCCTAAAGAAAATTTTGGATACCCCAAAGTGTGAGAGTAAGGCTTGAGCATAAATAAAAGGTATTATGGAATGATTTTGGCATAAGATCAAAAACCATTAATGAAAAAAGAAATTTAAACACTAAATAGTTTTTATTACAAAACAATTAAGGATAAAATTCCCAAAAGTAGACAAATAAATATAAAAACTTGTATAACATTAAAATAAACACCTCAATATCATTACGGTGGAAACATAAAAACTCCATGCAACAAGTTTATCACAGGTCCACTGGTCACTATAATCACTAAAGGACCCAATAATAAATCAAACCTACATGCTCTGAGTGAATCATTACAATTTTATGAACCTAGAATAATATAATATTCCAACTCATAATTTCCATGTTAGGGGTGAGAAATAATAGCCCATCATGATTTCACCATATTTTCCATTAGCAATTCCACAACAAAAAAAACCATTATGCTTTAATTTAAATCAAGTGAAGGCATGACATATAATTTTAACATTTATCATTAAAATGATATTTCAATTTAATTAGATGAAAATAATATAAAATTCAGTCCTGAATGAACATTTTAATAAAATAAAATGAAAAAAAATAAATAATCTTAATAAAAATATTTGATTTTAAGAATCAAATAAAACTAGCACCATGGTCTTATACCTTGAGGTTCATTAGTTCATAGCTATATGATCCTCACACTATGTAATCAATCATCCTATATGAATGTGTGGAGAAATACCTAAGGATTAGGCCATTTGGATATAATCAATCATTACCCCATCGAGGAATGCCCTGTCAAATATGGATTAGTTAGAGCTTTCATTATTAATACATTGACATGTAAATTTATTTCTATCATTCATAAAATAATCACAAAATAAATCCTCAAGTTACGAAGTTATTTCCGTCAATCAATCAATAAATCATATTAAATACATTATTTTCAATTCGAATAACATCTTATAGTTTAAATTCCGAATTTCATATTTCAAAATTCCATTTTATTTTCAAAACCTAATCATAGGAATTCATAAATTTCATGTAATTAAAAATCAATAATAAATTCAATCCATTTTTCTAAAAATTAATAATCAATTCATTTAATTAAATATCATCTAATTTTAGGCCCCCCATTCCTAAAAAATCCCCCTATATTTTAAAGATTTTTAAAAAGTGTTTTATTTCCCAAAATCGTTCTGCTTGGAAATCAAACATCGAATCATCCAAAATAAAGGAAATAAATTAAAAATAAATTTTCGTTCAATCGAGAAATCAAGATTAAAATATTGTGATATCCATACATAACCAATACATTTTTTCACAAATTCAATCAATATTTTTTTATGGGAACCACCAATAGAGAGCCGAAGGTCAGGAAAATCAATGAGGAATCTATATAATTAAAATTCAACAAAACAGGTTTTATATCCACCCATAACAGGAGGATGAATAACTCTTAAGTATATAGAGAAGAAGTTAATGTTGGATTACAAATAAAATATATCACAGTTACTAACATGGATCAAAAATATATATTAGAACTTTAATCTAAGTAGATATTAGTTGGTGGATCAAAAAAAATTCATTCATGACTATCTAAAATCCAAAGGGATCGATTAGGTTTTAATGGGGTAGAATGGTATTAAAACATTGGGTATGGAGTCTTAATTAAAAAAATTTGGGATTAAAAAGAAGTAATCAATAATTATTTGGTTAGTCCTCATGGTTATATCTGACCACATGTTTAATCATTCACCCTCATCGGGATTATTAAGGACTTTTTTGGTTTGTCTCAATGCATTGATAAACCATGCGCCCATCATGCCCTCCTCCTAGGGATACATAGAAGGGTGCACAGTTTATAGATCTAATTTTACAAACCATCCAATTAATATGAAAATCCCTAGAATCCAATGCTACATGGTCGAAGAGGGAGGCCACATAGTTTAAATTGACCTGGCACCCACTTCTAGAACCACATTCCATTGTTTATGGTTTCATGGTCTAAACCTCATAATATACCCTAACCATGGACTAATCATGATCAATCGAAAAAACGTCCTTATTCATTTAAACATCCCCCCAAAAAAACCCCACTACATAAACACAAAAAATTATAATAAAAATAAAGGAATTAAAGTACCTAAAATATAGTAATAGGATGTTATAATATCCCCCACATAAATGATTTATTACATAAGAGATCATGAGACAAATACTCCATGTCAAATAGATGGGTCCACTACTCCCTAATTATTGTAAAATTCTCCAATATATCATTTGATTTAGAACTATGCATCAAAATCACTCACACAAAAGGTATAGAATTTACATGAAGAAACATCATCTCAAAATATATAATCTAAATGATTAAATTAATAAAAGAATAATATAGTTTCAAATCATGGTATTCTTATCTTAAATAATGATACAATTTATAGATCTACATTCTGAAATACAATACGTTAAATACATTTAGAATCGACATTAATTGAGGAGGAAAATCCAAATGGTAAGACACCTTTAAAATTTTCTATACAACCTCAATAGTCAAACATATATCATTGCTAGATTTTCCTATTTTCCAAGTTGTATGTGACACAATCAAAGGGAAATAAAAAAATGACCCACTCAGCTGTTGAAAAATACAAATACCATTGATGACTGTTTTCATAATATTTTACCCATATTTGTGATGTCACCATTCTCTAGTGAATCAGAAGAATCTGTTCAATAATTTCCTGGACCAAACTAGGACTAACAAATGAAAAATCACATTTATCATGCCAACAAATTGGATATTTACCTGGTTTTGTGTATAAGGGTAAAGGGTTCCATATTTATGGATTAATCATAAATATTATTTTAAGAATAATCAACCTTTCCCAAGTGGCTATCCCAAGATCCACCAATGTTGAGAATCAATGAATAAATCATATCCTTGTGTATTTGAATAGGTCATTATATCTAGATATTCATTTTAATATTATATGTAAAGATAAAGCTTGCATGATACTCGATCATCTTTTGGAGGTCATTCTAAAAATAATATGATAATTGGGTATCCCAATAATAACAATTACAAAATAAACTCCTTGTAATCTAATGACCTACGTCACATACATGGTTCCAAAACTCTTTAACACAGTTTAATAATGAATGTGAATAAGGTGATCCAATTTGGTCTATTTTTTTATCACTACCCATGTCATAGAAATCCAATGAGGTGTACTTGACAACCCAACAATGATTTGAATCACAATCTTATCCCACTTCTGTGTCAGCATTGGAAGGGGCTGAAGTATACCTTAATGTTATTTTTTCTTGTCCTTGAAATATTAATATTTATAATATGAAAAAAATGTGTTAGATAATATTTCCTACCTAGACACTAGAATTATCAATAAATGTCATAGAACTTCTTCAGGGTTATAAGGTGAACCTCCCACTAGTAATAATTGAAATACCCCATCACAACTCTTCATATAGGAAAATATATGATTTAACTATTTAAAAATCATTGTAAATAGTTAGAAGTTAACTACTACTTTCATATGGTAATCCTACCATATATAGATTCACAAATTCCACAAAACAGATCATCGAGTAGTTGTTCATAATGAGTTATCTCTAGAAGAGAGGAAGAAAATTGGCCAATTGTCAAAAAACCTAGGTCTCATTCTACAGAACTCCAAAAATCATATAAGTATTGGGCTTTACAAGATTCTAATATTATGATCTTCATATGACATTCAAGGTTAGATGTTTTTATCATATGGTATCCATAATGGAATTCCCCCTTCCAATGGTGTAGTAAATTTTGAAATTTATAAATTTTAGGTACCCCACCAATCACCTTCTTCGGAGATTCAAATATTTTTGTGAGAATATATTACTCAGATTTTTGTGATCATAATAAACGGTGAAAAATTATTATAAAATGAAATTTTCCCAAAATTAAATAAAAGGAATCATAGCTTCATGTTTGATATCATGAGTATTATTTTTCATCTCATGTGGCTTATGATAACAAAAACCACATGACACTGTGTGATCACTGTGCATCATGATGAAACTGTAACACCCTGAGATTTTATGAGAAGTATTATTTTTAATTTATTTTATGTCTTGTGTTGTATGCTACACAAATATTATCTTGCGATATACGCAACACCATATTATCTTGCAGTATACACAACACTATTCATGGACCGTGTTACACAAAATTTCAAGATCGTTTGATAGAAGTTATTCTACGCAAAATTCAGTTCATATATATATAATCAATGTATAAATGAAATATGACTGGATTATATTATATACAACAAAAAAGGAATCATGCACTACATGAAACCCTGACTTGGCTTGTTTTACACGCAATCACGACCTTCCACGACAGCGTGTGTTGTACGCTATATCAAGTTTCACTAAACAACGATATGTTATTAAAATATTATATAAACTAGCCATTATGAATAGAAATACCAACTTTTTGAACTTTTATAAATTTTATCTTTAAAAATGGACTTCATTTTTTGATACGGAATATCGAAATTAGCCTTGGGTGAAATTTTGGTATTTTTCAGAAAACATTCAAATTTTGATGAATAGTGAAAACACTGAGTTATTTGATAAAACCGACTTTTTATTTAAATAATAATTTATTTTATTTGAATTTATTTTCTACGAAAATATTTACATAATACTTATATAAGTTCAATGTAATTAATTAGAGTCATTTTATAATAATTTTAGATATATAAAAATTTTACTGAACTTGTCACCGTCTTTTACCCACCTCCTAAGAGTATTTGAAATTGTACATAAAACCTAAATGTACTACCTCTGTGAGTTGAATTTAGAATATCCGAGAGACATGGTTAATATCAAGGAGTAAAATGTGGTTCAATAAGACAAAACTCTTTTTTGAATAGTAACTTTTAACTTTTATTTACCACGAATAAAAGTAAATAGGGTAATTAAGGGTAAAAATGATATTATTATTTACATAACACATGTATTAATTCTATTGGATAAGTTTAATTCGACCAGAAACAACCTTAGGAAGAAAATATTACCCATTACGTCCACATGGATTAGATTAGGACACTTATTATTATTTTATTTAAAGAATAGTTAAAAATGTTAAAATCAATGTTTAATAACAAAAACATTTTTAATATAGTGTTATATATAAGATAAATTCGACTATAAATATTAATTAGAAGTATAACAAGATTTTCTACATAAGGGTATTTTATTTATAATTTTTTCACATTAAAAAATTTAATTTATTGATGACACAATGATGATGCAGTAATTAACTTATTAATGAAATATTAACACAATTGATGTTATAAATACCCAAATAAATGTGATTTGAGAAGGTTTATGAATTACACTAATTTTATAATTTAATATAACATGTTAGTATTGATTTAATTAATTTTTATCGAGCTAATAATGATGTTATTATTTTTAAAAAAATCAATTACCAAATAGTTTCGAAATTGACATAAAATAGTTTTTTTAAATATTATATTAATAATTGTTATTCTATTCCAAAAAATATAAGGATCGTCCAAATGACTTATATATGGTCATATATATTAATAATTAACCACTTGGGGTTATTTTGTCTTGTTATGGTAAGTTTACTATCCATATAGTGTAAGAAAGCAAGATGACACGGTAAAAGTTAATTTATTTAACTAAGAGTTAAATCTAAATGATAAGGTCAAAATAGAAACCTAATCTTTTCTAAAACCTATTTGTTGAGGGGAGTTCGACCCATACCCACTTTAGATTCAAAATAAATCAATTCGGATCTATTATAAACCGAATATGACTTTATTATAAAATAATATTTTATGTTTTTCCTAAGGTGCCCCTCTCCTCCTTTATAAAAGCTAACCACCTCCCTCTTCTCTTTACACAATATTGAGCTTTCAAGCTCGTCCAAACCCTGAAAATTTTCCTTAATAACTTCCCTAGAAACATTATAGAGGTTTTGGTCTCCTCTAAAGACCAACTATAGTGCCTTAATAGGATGCATAAAAGATGTGTGCCGAAGAAAAGGTAATCTCTTCTACCGATTCATTCAAGTTTTTCTTCTTCTTCAACTTCTTCTTCTTTATTTTTTACATTATAAAGTAATAACATCAGTATCACTAATATACTGATATGTTATTATAAATATGAAACAACCCCATTTCACCTTCTATCCATACTATGAAAATCAAAATCACCGTGCATGCGTACATACGAAATACCGTCTCCACACTGTGGTGTAATCTATTTTTCCACCACCACCTTACATGGATGTGTATAATGGTGTAAAAAATAACTATATATAGTTATTATAACATCATACTGATTATGAGAGATTATATCATCCACTCCAATTAAATTCAATAATTATGGGAACAATATCATCGCTCTTGCATACGTATGGATTACCGTCTACACGAAGGGATGACATTCTTTCTCCATGTTAACAATTCACGAATGATTATAACGTGTATATAATGAATAATAATGAAATATATGACATGATAAATCTACTGAATTTATGTATATATATATGTCATCTACTTACTTTCATTCAAGTCAATAAGGAAAGGAAAACAACGTTCATGCGTCCGTACGGCCTACCGCCTCCATTAACTGTGTATTTAATTTCATTTATATATCTATTATATATATATATATACTGAATATATATGATATATAAATCCTGATTTACATTCTAGAAGTAAGTAAATCATGATATAAGTAATAATAATATCGAGAACAATAAGTCCAATCACGTATGATAATTACAACTATTTTACCCAAAATGCTGAGTTAACATAGAATTTACAAAAGAACGGGTAATATAAAGTAATAAGTGAACCATATATGATATCATAACAATGAATATGATTCTGTAATAAGTCAATGAAATTATTTAAATTATTATACAATAGTTTCGCATACAGACCTAAGGTAAGGGATAGTCCTTTAATTTAATTTTATAATTTGATATTTCTTATACGTGAGTATTTACTGGGGTTATATTTTTCTTCCATGTCCATAAAAATGTTTTTCATAAAGTGTTTGATATTCCTTCATGTATGTTTGAAGTCATGTTTACCCCTATTTGAATTTTACTTTGTGTTATGGAAGGAATATTTCTTTTGTTTACCATACATGGTTCTTTTTCACTTTTCCTTTAAAAGTACGAGGAGAATGTTATTTTAACTTATACCACATGAATGGATTTTTACAGTTTCATAACGCCTTATTTTCATGATGCTTACTCTACATGATTTCATGACTATTTTAATCAAAATCCATTTCTTTTAAAATTGTGTGACATTTTTTGAAAAGAAAATGATTTTGAAGAAGAAAAAATATTTTCCGCAAGAATTCATTTCATTTGTTTTATCAAAACCATTTTCCATCTAAGATGAAATTATTTTCATATGTCTATGTTTCAAGTATAATTTCCCTATTATTTACATGGTTTCAATTTTCTTATGATGAAATGATATCAATTTGTTTTATATGGATTATGATATTATGGGATGATGTTTATGAAACCCATTTTATTCTTTGGGTTGTGATGAATGATTTATGTTTATGTTGTGAAACACGTAAGAATTATTTCATTATGAGGTGGGTGGGAAATATTTCTCCTTAAAATGAATTGGTTAAATATTTATATCTCATGAGATAGACATGGATGGAATGGTATGTAAAACTCGTTCAGAGATACATGACTGGAACAAGGAGTAAACTCGATTCAGAAAGGGACTTTGTCCACTATGATGGTCTTGGAAGCAATTCCTTGGATACTATGTAAATAATATCAAGTTCTTAATGGGTTTCCACAGTTTCATGTTTTATTCCCATGCTACTTTATCATGATTTATGTTCCTTCATGACCTATTCCATACGTACTGCCAATATTTATTTCACAACTAAAGATTTTGATGTGTAATCTTTATGTTCATGTTTTTAAGTTCAAATGTATATGGTTTGTTTTATTTTCTCCATGATTACCCTTAGTGAGAATTTGAGATCACCTTTTATATTCCTTTTCCCCAGGATATAAATAAAGGATTTAGGTAAGAAAAAAAGAGATGATCTTTATGGGAGATGTTGAAGATCTTTCACCAAGATTAGAAGATTATATTCCGAGTTACCAAAGACACGAACCTATTACGATCCTTTGGTGTCTGTCTTCGTTATGTATTAGATATTACACAAAAGTAATGTAATGTCCACGTATGTCAAGATTTGGGTCTCTACATTTGGTATCAGAGGAAAGGATTAGTTAGCCTTTCTAATTTAGGATGAGAAAACTTTAGTGAAATCCCTGGAGATATTTCTAAGGTATGTCTAGAGATGTCTCTAAGGATAAGTATACATATCGGTTATAGTCCTAGAATTAGAGTAAAAATATTAGAATTAAACCTAAGATGTTATATATTTAATGTAATCCCCCATTATTATGTTTTTTTCCCAGCATGATTTTTGCCTCTCACACTGTTCTTTTTGGGTTTTAGACAATGGATAGAACCTGAATGAATCGTTTTAATCAATGTAATATTAAATGAAATGATATTCCTCCTACAAAACCAATGTCATGGGATATGGAGTGAAAAATTTTATTATTATACTTAAAAAATCTATGAATAATTCTAGACTTCCAAATTATGAGATAAAGGAACAATATTCTATTGAGTCCTTCATGAGGAAACCTCAAAATTCTTTCAGTGGGTCTTCTGATCCACTTGTTCCTGAACAATGGATTAGTACCATTGAAAAGTTATTTTCGATACTTCGCTATTCAGAACATGAAAAGGTCAATTTGGCTATTTACCGGTTAGAAGGTGAAGCAGACCAGTGTTGGAATCTAATTAATAATAAAAGGCCCCAAGATAAAATTGAATCCATGTAAAGGGATGAGTTCAAGAACATATTTTTCAATAAGTACTTCCCTTTTATTCTTTGAAAAAGATGGAAAAGGAGTTATTTGATCTTAAGAAAAATTGATGATGAATCTTTTGGTATATTGGAAGTGAATTTTACAAGGCTTGTAAGGTATGCATCTTGCATTATCATCCAACCTGAAAGTAAAGTTGATTGATTCTTCAGTGTCTTAAAACCAAGTCTTCAAAGGGAATTAGCTATAAGAGACTTCAGTAGTTATGAAGAAATTGTGAGTTCTGCTATCAAGGTAGAACTGGAAGTTGGTGTTACATATACATCTCCTGGTTTTGACAAGAAACGAAAGATGGAGTTCAAGGAAAAATCTCAGAACAACAGTGAAAAATAGATGAATGATACTTTATTCTCAAAGTGTTGAAAGAAGCATAGTGGAGATTGTCTTAAAGGTACTAAAAAATGTTTCATGTGTGGAAATGAAGTTCATCGAGCAGTTGAGTACCAAATTAATGGGAGAAAAGGTTTCTAATGACGTGAAGAGATAAAATATTACCGATAATGATCCTCCAACACTTCAATGCTTCATGTTCAAGGAAATGGGGCATTATGCTAATCAATGCCCTAATCCAAGGGTTAATGATGATCGACATGAGCAACCTCTTAAGAAAAATGACAAAGGGAAGTCACATGTGATCTCTATTAGTGATGTTGAGTATGAAAATGATGGTTGGAAATGATTAAGTGTTTATGTAATTGGATTTCAAAATAGTATCATGGAATATCATTTATAGTATCGTGGAATTTTGGAATATCTATGTATTGGTTTTCAATAATTGTATGGTACCGGTATCCATGAAAACTAAATGAAATATTTTCAGATAGAGGATGATATGCGCATAATAAAGGGATAAAGAGAAAATGCAATGTTTGATTGTATTCATGTTCTCATGACTGATATAAGGAAAAAGTGATATCATGGTTTGAGTATATAGAAATTTTGGGATTTAGTTATGTGGAAAAAGATAACTTTTGACAGAATTCATGTTTTCACTAAGGTTCTATGGTAATTCATGTTTCAAAAGAATACATGATTAAGGTATTCACTTGTTTTGAATGTGACCAACAAGATATATCTTATGATATATTGGGAATAAATGACGGTATTCATGTTCTTGTTATGTTACCATTCAAGTAATCCTTTTCTTTATACTATGTGATTGGATAGATGTATTTTGGATAAGCCTAAAGATTGGAATGGATTATGTTGGACATCAGATAGTATTATTTAAGGGTAGACCATGTTTTTCAATATTATTTCTGGAATTTTATAATAGTATAGTTTTAGAAAAAGGAAAACCCATAGGACAAGCGACAACCCATCGCATAGGAAAAGGATGTGGGAATCGAACCCACAATTGAAGTGCGACATGCCATTATCATGTACGACTAGCCTACAAGAAGTCCCTAGTTAGTTGAAATTAGTTTTAGTTTATTATGTGGTATGATATATGAAGTATAAGTCAATTTTAGGAACCATATATGATTAACATCACTATATAAGGACTTATGTATATTTAATAACTTTTGCTAACATTTTGTTAGAGAAAAATTTAATAACCTATAATTCTATCACATTTTCTGATAACAATTCATGAATGAAAAATTAAACTTCATTTCTTTAAGAGATAATGTGGAAATTGGTCAAGGAACGACCAACGGTGATATTGTACCAAAATCAAGAAAGTATTTCTTCTAATTCCAATTTTTTCAACTTTAGGGAAATAATTTTGAAAACCAAAAATGTTGTCATATTACCCACATATCTGATGAATCAGATGGTACCTTAGATCATAACAAATTTATGTCTTTCTGATTGTGGATTTTTCATAGTCATGTTCTCTACCACTCTCCATCAGAACATAATGGTTTCATTTCTCTTCCATGTACATATTTTCACTTATGTTTATCTATGTGGAAACCCAATGATTAGTTAATTTGGGTAACTATTAAATTGCATAATTTAGTTTTCATAGTTAGGAATTGGTAGTACTTTTTATGATGTTGGTTTCCATTAAATAAACTTTCATATAGTAAACCATTTTTAGCCCCGACGAATTTCGAGCGCGAAATTTATTTTAAGTGGGGTAGAATGTAACACCCTGAGATTTTATGAGAAGTATTATTTTTAATTTATTTGATGTCTTGTGTTGTATGCTACATGAATATTATCGTATGCTATATGCAACACTGTATTAGCTTGCAGTATACACAACACTATTCTTGGATCGTGTTACACAAAATTTCATGATCGTTCGATTGATGTTATTATGCACAAAATTTATTGTATGTATATATATATATATATTCAATGTATGAATGAATTATGGGAGGATTTTATTATAAAAAACATCAAATGAATCTTTCACTACATGAAACCCTAACTTGGCTTGCTTTACATGCAATCACGACCTTCCATGATAGCGTGTGTTATACACAATACCGAGTTTCACTAAACAACGATATGTTATTAAAATATTATATAAACTAGCCATTATGAATAGTAATACCCACTTTTTGATATTTTATAAATTTTATCATTCAAAATGGACTTCATTTTTGGATACAGAGAATCTAAATTAACCAACGGAGAAGTTTTGGTATTTTTCAAAAAACTTTTAATTTTTGATGAATAGTTAAAATACTGAGTTATTGGTTAAAACCGACATTTTATTTAAATAATCATTTATTTTATTTGAATTTATTTTAGGTCAAAATAGATACATAAAAATTATATAAGTTCAACGTAATTCATTGGAGTCATTTTATAATAATTTTAGATATATAAAAATTTTATTGAACTTTTCACCGTCTTTTACCCACCTCCTAGGAGCATTTGCAATTGTTCATAAAACATAATTTTACCACTTCTATGAGTTGAATTTCAAAAATTCGACAGACATGGTAAATATCAAGGAGTAAAATGTGGTTCAAAAAGATAAAAATAATTTTTGGTGAATAGTAACTTTTTACTTTTATTTACCACGGTTAAAAGTAAATAGGGTAATTAAGGGTAAAAATGATATTATTATTACCTTAACATTTGTCTTAATTCTATTGGATAAGTTTAATTTGAAAAAAACAACCTTAGGAATAAAATATTATCCTTTACGTCCACTTTGATTAGATTAGGACACTTATTATTATTTTATTTAATGAAGAGTTAAAAAAGTTAAAATCAATATTTAATAACTAAAACATTTTTAATATAGGGTTATACATAAGATAAATTCGACTATAAATATTAATTATAAATCTAAATACATTTCCTAAATAATGGTATTTTATTTATAATTTTTAGATATTAAATAATTTCATTTATTTATGACAAAATGATGATGCAGTAATTACCTTATTAATAAAATATTAACATAATCGCTGTTATAAATACACAAATAAATGTAATTTGATATTTTTTATGAATTCCACTAAATTTATAGGTTAATATTACATGTTATTATTTTTAAATTAATTTTTTTTGAATTAATCATGATTTTATGATTTTCAAAAAAATCAATTACCAAATAGTGACAAAATTGACATAAAATTGTTTTTAAAACAAATATTATATTATTAATTGATATTCTAATTTTAAAATTATAAGGTTCATCCAAAAGACTTAGATACAGTTATTTATATTAATAATGAACCACTTGGGGTTTCTTTTGGCTTTTAATAGTAAGTTTATTAACCATATAGTGTAAGAAAACAAGAAGACACGGTAAAAGATAAATTATTTAACATAGAGTTAAATATAAATGATAAGGTTAAAATAATAACCTAAACATGTCTAAAACCTATTGGTTGAGAGTTTTTTAACCCATAGCCAATTTATATTCGAAATAAATCAATTTGTATCTATTATAAACCAAATATGACTTAAGAATAAAATAATATTTTCTGTTTTTTCTAAGGTGCCCCTCTCGTCCCTTATAAAAGGGCACCTCCTCCCTCTTCTATTTAAACAATTTTGAGATTTCTAGCTCAGCCAAACCCTGCCCATTTCCCTTATTAACTTCCCTAGAAACATTATTCAGGTAATGGGCCACTCAAAAGACCAACTCTAGTGCCTTATGAGGAAGCTTAAAAGAGGTGCGTCGAAGAAGAGGTAATCACTTCTACCGATTCTTTCATGTTTTCTTTGTTACTCAAATTCTTCTTCTTTAGTTGTTTCATTATAAAGTAAAACATCAGTATCACTAATATACTGATATGTTATTATAAATATTAAACAACCCCATTTCACCTTCAATCCATCATATGGAATACGAAATCACCATGAGTGCGTACGTACGGAATACCGTCTCCACGCAGTGCTGTAATCAGTTTTTCCACCACCAACTTACTGGGATAGGTATAATGGTGTAAAAGATAACTATATATAGTTATTATAACATATAATTATTCTGAGATATTATATCATCCAATTCAATTCAATTCAATAATTATGGGAAAGATATCATCACTCGTGCGGGTGTACGGATTACCGTCTCCACGGTGCGATGAGATTCATTCTCCATGTTAACCATTTAATAATGATTATAAAGTATATATAATGAATAATAATTAAATATTTGACATTATAATGATACTGGATTTATGTATATATATATATATATATTTCATCTACCTACTTACATTCAAGTTAATAGGGGAAGGAAAACAGCTTTCATGTGTACGTACGACCTACCGTCTCCATGAACGGTGTATTTCATTTCATATATCTATCTGTTATATATATATACTGAATATATATGAAATATAAATCATGATTTACATTTTTTAAGTAATTAAATCATGATATAAGTAATAATAATATCAATAACAACAAGGCAAAAAACGTATGATAAATAAAATGATTTCACCCAAAACGCTGCTTTAACATTGAATTGACAAAAGAACGGGTAATATAAAGTCATAAGTGAACCATATATGATATCATAACAGTGAATATTATTATGTAATAAGTCAATTAAATTATTTAAATCATTATAAAGGAGGTTCAGATATGGACCTAATCTAAGAGATAATTTTTTTAATCTCAATTTTTTATTCGAGATTGCTTATACATTAGTATTTACTAGGGTTATATTTATCATCAATGTATATAAAAATGTTTTTCATAAAGAGTTTAATTTCTTACATGTATTTTTAAATACATGTTTACCCCTCTTTGAATTTTAGTTTGTGTTATGGTAGGAATCTTTCTTTTGTTTACCATAGGTGGTACTTTTTGGCTTTTCCGTTAAAAGTACTTGGAGAATTTTTTTTAACTTATACGGTCGGAACAGATTTTTACGGTTTCATAACACCTTATTTTCATGATGATTAATCTACAAGATTTCATGACTATTTTTAACAAAATCATTTTCTTTTAAAATTGAATGGGATTTTTTGAAAGGAAATTTATTTTGAAGATTAAAGGATTTTTTCCTCAAGAATTCATTTCAAGTGTTTTATGAAAACCATTTTCCATCTATGATGACATTATTTTCATATGTTTATGATTCATTTATAATTTATCTATAATTTACTTGATTTCACTTTTATTATGATGAAATTATATCCCTTTGTTTTATATGGATTATGTTATGATGGGATGATGTTTATGAACCCCATTTTATTCCTTGGGTTACGATGACTGATTTATTTTTATGTTGTGGAACATGTAAGAATGATTCCATTTTGAGATGGGTGGGACCTATATCTCCCTATAATGAATTGGGAAAAGATTTATATCTCATAATATAGGAATGGTTGGAATGGTATGTTAATCCGGTTCAGTGATACATGACTGGAACGAGAAGTGAACTCGATTCAGTAAGGGACTTTGTCTACCAAGATGGTCTTGACAACAATGCCTGGGATAATATGAAAATAATGTCAAGTGCTTAATGGTTTTCCACAATTAACTGTTTTAGTTCCATGATATTTTATCATGATTTATGTTCCTTCATGACTTATGTCTTATGTACTGCAATGATTTATTTCACAACTCAATATTTTGATGTGTAAACTTTATGTTCATGTTTTTAAGTTCAAATGTATATCGTTTGTTTTATTTTCTCCATGCTTAACCTTACTAAGCATTCAATATCACACTTTATATGTTTTTTCCATAGGATATAATGATTGGTTTTAGGTAAGAAAAAATGGAAGATCTTTATGGGAGATGTTGAAGATCTTTCACCAAGATTAGCATATTATATTTCATGTTTCCAAAGACACTAAACTATTACGGTCATTTGGTGTCTGTTTTTGTTATGTATTAGATATTCTTCAAAATTAATGTAACTTCCATGTATGTCAATCTTTGGGTCGCTACAGAAACCAAACTCATACTTGATACATGAAGAAATACTCCATAGCCCCACTAAAACTCTAGAAGATTCAATAATGGAATTGATGTCAAATTTAAATTTCATCTCATCAATATAATTCTAACATATCAAATAACATAATAGATTTACTTAATTATTAGTGAGTGGGATCATCAGAGAATAAAACATTGAGAAATCTTTGAAAATCGTGTGATTATACCTTTCTGAGATTAGGAAAATTTTAATATTGAAATAATTTCATGGTTGACCCTACATGGTAACCACCTGAAAATTTCAAGCATGAAATGAAATGCTATAATCATAAACCCTGATTCTAAAGAACATCCCTTATATAATATGGAATCAATATTTTGTTTTATTAGGGTAAAAAAGTTGATCTATTAAAACATCCCAAACTTCTCTAATATGGAATACATGTACTTCCTCAATTTTTTAGTAAATTGAAATGTCTTACAAAAATTACACATTTAAAAATTATTATACATATGCAATATCTAATTAATGAATTACAAAAAATTACTGAAGCATTGGTTAGAAGATAAATCATGAAATGTTATTAAATTTAGATGATTCTATATGGTATGATGGAATAGAGTTGGGTTTTGTTACCTGGTACCAGTAAAATAGAATAATATACCTCCATTACTAGTGGAAATACATATATGTCAAATAGAAGCATGTTAGGAAACAAAATTTCTTCTAGGGGAAGATCATTACTCATTAATTATTTCTACAAGTAAAAAAGGAAAACATAAATGGCACTCTACTTTATTGTAGAATACATTGTACGGATCAAATATACCTGAGGACCCATTCTTCCTAGAAAGAAGGATACACCCCATTAGTGGAAGTAAATGAGATCATCCTAAGATATCATTGAATTTAGGATTTACAGAAAATTATACAATATATCCCAATATTTATATCCAATGGTTTTATGTCTAAACCAAAAAATCCTAGGTGAACTTCATCTTCAACAATGATATGTAAAAATTGGTACATCAGAGACCCTAATCTCAATATATTTGTTAGGCATAGAAACATAGATCACAGAATACATAAGATCTATATGATGTATTAAAAAATTCATAAAATGAGTTAATATAAATGAACTAGATGAACCGGTATTCAGTAGGGTAGTCAAAAAAGACGATGCTATAGTGATTGTACCTCTACCTATCATTGGACACATATCATCATTCTCTGGAGACCAATACAATATTTAGAGAAGTGAATATACAGATGTCTTTGACTATAATTACTTAGTTCTTCAATCATTAGACTAAAATTTTGCAACATTTGGTGGTGATGATCATGTTACATTATTTGGGTTTTAAATGACATTATAGAACTTATGTAGGTGGCCTGAGTGACCACTCAAACTACAAATATTTGGTGCCTACTTAAAACCCACATCAAATATTATTTTAATAGTATCTTTGAATAACCAGTTTATGTAATATTTAAAGTTAATTTTTACTCCTCTATAAATATCATTATTTTTTTACCACTATTTATACCTATCAATTATATGACTACCACAAAATGGTCTATATATATATATGGATTTTCACGTGGAGAAAACTTTTAAAATAGTGTTTACATAAGTATTGAAAATGTAGATCATAACACATTGTATAGGAAAAGATATCATACATCCACATTTTTGTGGGAAAATGAATAAATTTAGTTCGTTAATCTAGTGAGGAGACAACTGAGAATGTGAGAGATATCTAAAACCATATCAAAATAACATGAAAATGATAAAAACATGGATGATTATTCGAATAAGGTTATATATTTTATAGTGAGGGAAAATGTGTTCTAAAGGTCAATACAAAGAATGTGGTTAAATGTTTTCATTAGAATTAGACACTTTTGTTCGTGAAACATTATGAAAACATGATATTCTAGATTTAATTGGAGCAACCGATTTTCATAAGAATATGGAAAAAACACACACCAAAGTACAAGATGATTTCCTTGTTACACTATTAATGAAGTTTATGTTGAATACATCACATTTACTCACGAATAATGAGATACATGAAGAGATTAACTTTTCCTATGATGAAGTGCCCCTCTGAATTCCTAATACTAGATAGAATGTATTATTGAATAAGAAAACATAGTTTTTGAAGGTAATTTGGAGGAAGAAAAAGTTGGATGAATTGATATGAGATTGTGGGAAATTAATTATTGTTAATTACTATAATTTATTAACGGTTTCTGTGTTATAAAAACATTTATGATGTTATTATTTTATGGAGGGGTCATTCAAGTTCAAAATATTTTTGAAAAATAGATAAACTGATTTTTACAATATAAAATAAATTAATGTTCACTATATTATGTATAACGTGGGGAATTGAATAAATAATCATACATGAAAGACTACAATATTTAACTATTCTATATATAATGAAGTGACTAAATGATCCATTTGTATTATAAATAATACAATAAAAAATGAATTGCAATTTAGTAAAATAATGAGAATGTTATGAATTAATTTATTAATTTTAATAATGTGCACTTATATTGGATTATAGTAGGGTAAGGTAGCCATTGGAATGGTATCCAAGTAACACGATCAATTTAATATTAATTAAATAATATTAGGAATAGGTAGACCATATAGAATGGTGGTCGAATTAATAATCTATTTTTAAAATTTTTTATATTAAAAAAGAATAATATGTACCTCTATATGGCTATAATATATGAATAAATAAACTCACCATCAAACATTTTCTAGATATATAAAAACTAAAAATTCACACATTATTTTACATGGTTTATAAGATCCCAAGTGAATGGTTCAATAATTAATATTATATCTTTTGTCAATGTATCCTAATTTCAATTTATAAGAAAGTCGTAATTAAAGATATAATAATGCATTAGAAGGAATTATATTTCATTATTGATAAAAAATTCATTTATGTAAAAAGTCCAAAAGAGGTTATTACATTATCTATGTTTAATGAATTTAAAATTAATTAAAGATGATGGGTGACATTGGTCAAAGCACCTGACCGTTGGCATGCAAGCCGATTGTGCAAGACCTTATATTGATTGAGGTTCTTCTTAGATCAATGGAAAATGAATTTGTGACAACTAACCTGATGTGTAATTTTAATATTAATAAACCATGGAATGTTATTTCATACTTGGAAATCAAGAATCCATATTTAAATTATAACTATTATTGGACTGAGATTAATGCCAAATACATGTTTTAATTTTGTTAGAAGTTTTTTCAATGTTAACGATAATGATGTATTAAATATGAATCAAATTTTGAGGATTCTAAATGATGATCATCAACTAAATGATATTATTATCATGAAAAATAATTTTTTATTATTGAATATTATTTTTTGAATTTATATATCTAAATTCGGTGATTAAAAATGTAATATGCTGATAATTGTGGAAAAAAATTTTATATTGAGAATTTCATTGTATTTATATAATGATTTTGGATAACCCATTTTTGGATGTTTACATATAAAATTGGCCAACCATATAAATCTAGGGACCCACCTCAACAACATAAGTAGGACCAAGGCCTATAACATGGACGATAGATCATCCTGTACAAATATGGTTAATGATGAGTATGAAGAAATGAATAGATCTCATTGGGAGTATATGGGAAATCATAGAATATTCAAAGGGACCACATGTGAGAGACTTTGGGGACTATGAAATAGTGTATCATGATTCGTTCTGGGAGTGAGTGATGTGTATCCAGGTGCCAAATTGAGTGACATGTGATGGGAGGTGTATTATTAAGAAATGCTCATAAAAGTGTGAGGTCTATAAGGGACAATGTGGTAGTAGATCTATTTATTATTTTTTAAATATTAATGATAAAATATGTCCATTGGATTAAAATTAAATCAATTCCTCTTTACCCTCTATAACATAATCTTCTTCCCTCAACTTATGAAGTGTTTCGTTGTATACCATTCTTTATGGCACACCATGCTTGACGAAATCTATGACTATCATAGACATGTAATTCTGTATAGAGTATGTCACTGAATCAATCTCTCATGAAATATAACTTATATATGAATCCATTTAATGGCAAGATAGTATCGAGAATAATCAACTTTAGATAATAAGAATAGCCTTGATCAATCCTTCATATTAGGAAATCACGTATCTACATGGAATCAAAAAAATTATAAATACTATGAAGAGGACCGAGTTACAATATTATCAACCATATTAATCATGATATATTATGTGATCGTTCCCCCCTAAAATGTTTCGTGTGTTTTAAAATGTTCAGAGTTTCAACATTTGAAATCATTTGTAATTTCCAGGATCATATGATATATTAATGTTAATATTTTTCTCACCATAAAACATAAGGTCAATTATGGGGAATAACACTATAAATGTTGATTTTAGTTGAATATTTTTAGCTATTACCATTAAAATATTATTTGAGAAGAGATACCACATTATTTATTTACTTGAAGGAGAAGAGATTTCATATACGTTGATCATGATAAATAGAATAGTTCATACAAACATTCTATATTTGAATAATTCTTATGGTCTGGTAGACACAATATATTTCTCGAAGAAGACATTGTCATGTGCTCTCTATTTTTAAAGGAACCAAGTCAATGAATAACCAATTGCTTTCATGAAGAATCTATCATTTTCATATTACATTAGGAATAGAATTATAAGAAAACATTGAAGACCAATATCATGTAAAGTATTTTTTTTATCCATTAATGGGATGAGATGTAACCTAATCACTAAAGTTCCCATAGGTAGACCTAAGAATTAAGGACTTCATATAAAAGTGTGGTGCTTGAGTTTTCTATATGAGTCTCTCATGTGAAGAGTACTCTTGAATAATTAGATAGATCATGTGATGAAACATTGAACTCACATGATCCATCATTTTCTAAGAAACTATGATCCTTCATATATATAGACATTTAGAATAAGTAGAAACATTTATTTCATTCAACCTTACATGAATATTTTTAGATAAACAATAATTTAAATAATGTTGTTTCATTAAAGATAGTAACTGAATAACCTCTTGTTAATAAAAGACTCCAAAACTACAGTTGACTTTGAGATATACAGTTCATGTGAAACAATTTCACTTTTTAAAACCTAATGTGATGTAAATATGTGTATTTTTAGGCCCATAAAATAATATTTATGTGTAAAAAATAATTATATTGAAATGACCATGTATTTTATCATAAAAGAATTATTTTAGAAAAATTCACATGCAATATTATTTTTAATATGTATTTAATTTGTTGAGGCATTAATTATTTATTTAATGAACAATTTTTTGAAAGCACAAGGATTTTATTTTTGAGGACGAAGCAAGGGAAAGTGTTTTAATCAGATGAAAAAATTCATAACTTTTTTCATTATGAATTTATAAATACTGTATTATTTAAAATATTAGTCAGTATTGATAAAAATTAAGCAATAATATAATACAATATGAACATGAACTAATAATAAGTATTTATATACGTGCCATGGTTTTTGGTGTGAGTGGTTTATGGAGAACCATCCATTTCATGTACATTGATTACCATTAAATGTATACATTTTGATATATAAACATGTTTAATCTTACAATAGCAGTGTTGATACTTCTTCATCCACTGTTTACATGGTAATCACATTAGATCTTGTGTCATATCCAATGGTAATATCACTTCCAAGGTATAATGAGAACCTCGATAAAATATGACCATAATTTTAAAAAAAAAACATATGGTCTATAGAAATTATACCATTGAGACACATATGATATATATCTTGGAGGTTCTAGGGGTTCATAAGCATTGAGGCATGTTCCCATGAAGTTCACAGTTAGTGATACTGTGTAGATAAGATCACAGGTACTGAGTTTCCATTAATAATAACACATGTTTTAGGTGACATTGTTTGATCATATCTACAAACATCTTTATTATTCTTCTAAATTAAAATCTTTCTCAATGTTTACAAATTGATAATTTACTTTGAACCAAGGAAATGACCATGAAATTGAATCTATGTAGAGGTATATTTTTTTGGGTGCATCTTTGGTGGCTTGTCATTGGATGAATTATTAAGATAAAATTTTATTCATCTAAGGTGAGGAAGTGAAATATCATGAAATAAAGGTTATCTTGGATAGTAGTACCTTCACTTAATCAAGGGTTGCGGTAAAAGAAGGTAAGTCCATATATTATACTCATGAAATATATAAATCTCCAAAAGAATGATGACACAAGTGTACATCTTTGATTATGAAAGATTGAGATACAAATGAATTATATTATACTAATTTTGTTCATAGGAGTTAGTCATAGGTATAACATTGTTTATCTCTTTAGAGGGCCTGATTTTTTATTAGAACTTGCTATTGGTATGTTGGTTTTATTCAAAACTTCCCATATAATAAATTAGAAGGTCACACACTAAGTCAATCCACATGTTATTCCAATAAATACAAATAAGATATTAAGCTGATGTGGGCCTTGTATATGGGTAACAAATAATGTCTGAGTGTGATTAATCACAATTAAAATTATTTAATTATGATATTCATTTTATGAATAAATTTGATTGAATATATTTATGATGTTTGACATAAGTTATTTGATAATAAAATTGAATATGTTAAAATAAAACTTTTTTAAAAAACATGACACATACATGATTCTTAAAATTATATGTGGAGCATATGAACCATGTTAAGGGTTTATATTTTATCATGTAACATGTTAATATATTACATGTGGCTGATAAATTATTTTGGACTTTTATGAAATGTTTAATTATGTCATAACTATGAACATGTGTCTAAAATGAAGGCTATTACTTTCTAGGGACCAATGTAAATTTTTAGAAAGCATAATATAGGTATGAAATGTTATTTTAGTCTAATTAATAGTCATATCCACCATTTTTTAAAATTTAGAGAGATAATATCTTCTCATCTATCCTCTCATGTTCTTAGAGAAGATACTTTGAATAAATTACAGTTTCTTATCGATCCCACCTTCTCAATTGAGTTTGTGTTCTTCACATTCTCAATAAGAATTCGTAAAGCTATTAAATTTCCCCTACAGATCATTGGAATCACAGATAAATACTCTAGGGACTATGGTTCTTGTGTGTAGGATCTAGAGGATTCTAAGATTGTCTTTTCTGATCCACGACATACTGAAAGTTGGGGAATCAAATTGAGGATTTCAAATGAAATATGTATGATTTTATCTTTCATTCAATTTTATTTTTTATACATAAATTGAATTTCAAGATATCCATTGAGAAATAATATAAACTTGTTTTCTGAATTTATATTTTTTTAACATGAAGACTACCCCAATGATTTAAATTATTTATTTTTAATGCACCAATTTCAACCTATGATTTTTAAATGAATACCAGAGATAAAAAAAATTTACTGTTAAAAAAAATTAATTATAATTAACTATTTTATTATTTAAAATGATACTCTTGATAAAATCCTAATGAAATTGCTGGTTTTTTGAACCATTTTCGTACCACAATGATATGGTATATTGAGGATAAATGGGTTTTGTATAAAAATTGAGATTGAAATATATGTTTTAACTATTTTTCATCACATTAATGCCTACAAGCATTATAAATTTTTAGCTAAAAGATAATGTGAGAATATTGAATATTATCAAGAGATACAAGAATTTGACTTGGAAATCAATTAGTAATATTATCTTGTTTTTCATGCTTACTCCTTAATCCAAAATAAATTTATATGTGTTCTTTTCCCCATATATGGATAATTATAAAAAATAAATTATTCAAACAACTTTAGGAATGGTTGTGGAATTATTTACCAAACCATTTATGGGAGGGTGATGACATTGAATTTATATATATGACAATATATAATATATAATAAATACTATATACTATATACTATATAATATATAATTTATAATTTATAATTTATAATATATGATATAATAAAATGTATTATATATGTATATGCTTTTAAATAGATGCCAAACTAGACTTGGGCCAGATTCGGTTAGTTAAGATCCAACTAGACCAACCTGTAAACCCAGTAAAAATACATAAAATAATAACCAGAGATCGGAAATAGATCTAAATGGAGGAAAAAATTTATTAAAAAATTTATGAAATTAATTTTCTTTCAAGGATTTAATAAAATAATTTCAAGTGTTCTGAGATGTATCAATAGTTGATTAAATATTTTATAATGTATCTGAAATTTTTTTAAATACAATTGACTTGAGTTTTTCTAGTATTATTTATCATTATAAATATAATTTCATGTTAATTGATCATGTGTTGATACAGATACATGAATGTTTACATTATTTTTTATTTAATTTAATTATTTCATTTAAGTATTAAAATATAATATTTATTTTATTTTTCACATCGTCCCTCCATCATTAATTTTTTAAGGGTCTATAAGTCCACATTTATGTTATAAAATATAAATCTACACCATGATTTCCCCCTTCATTTGTGATTTAACATTGTAATGATCATAGGTTTTTGAGGATAAATAGTTTGAGTAAAGTGCCCGAATAATCCAATAAAGTGAAGTGCATAGGTTATATAGGTGATGAAATTCAAGTAAGGTATCGACATAAATAATTCATATCACGTCCCTATAGTGTCATGAAATCATTGCAAAGGGAAAATAAAATACTCTAATAATTTTGGTAATGGAATGGATCCAATTTGAATGAATTATTTCAAGAAAATTATTGATGAATCCAATTTTAATAAATCTCCCAAAGAGGTCTGCGTACTAAATCTTGTGAATAGTTTTCAAGAGGCACCACCCGAAAAACCGATAGTATGTGGAAAAAACAAATCGAACAAGGAAGTCACTGAAAACAATATTTTTGGTAAAATAGAGGTGGAGAAATTTCCATCTGCATTTGACTCCTACCGCGAACCGCATCGTTGGAAAAATGGAGGGGGATAATTACACCCTAGCATATTGTTTCCACGAAAAGCGTTATTGGAAAAATTGAGGGGGAGACACCTAACCCCACATACCATCCCCATGAACATAATGGTTCAAGGATGAGTAAAATATAGAACTTCTCTACAATGAAGACAAAGTTATTCATGGGATTGAGGTGTTGAGTTTCACTTTCGCGAACCACAAACTCATGGGAAATTGTTTACCATGTCATCTGGGGGATGCGTGATTTCACCATGGGCTTCATTAAAAGATGTCATGAGATCCATAGAGACAGCTTCCCTAGAACTCAATAAAAGTATGACATATGATAGGGGGAAGGGGAGAGAATGGATTTTAGATGATTAGATTGAATATTTGGTAGTTTTTTTCAAGGGCTTGATCGATGGGGCATGTACCTCATTCAACGAATTACTACAGGTATAAAACTGGCTACACAGAGGAAAAATAATGACGAAATCATAATATTTGGTATAATTGGAACCACATCTCCTTCGTGGATGAAATTCCCACAAGGCTCTGATCCAATGCCCCTTCTTCACTCTGGTTCCCCATGTAGTGAAAGTCTATGTAGATGGGTCCTTTTGCTATGTAGAACCCTGCTATGTGGACAGAACTCGGTGCCCTATAGCATCATGCTATGTGTATAGAGAGAAACCCACATAGAAAATTTCTACAGGGAATGCATTAAGGTTCACTTGCCATCATTGTATGTAGATTGTCCCTCCAACCATGTATCAACATGCTTACTGGGAGGCCCCCATCATAGATAAAGAAAAAATACTTGGAATGGGGTACCCTCAGCTGTTCCACTCTCTTGATTCGTTCATCTCCTTCCATTTATGTCCCCTCATCTACAACCCCTCCATGAACCAGTCCAATGAAATCAGGCTTAAACTGTTTCCAAAGCTACCAGACCAATATGATAAAAGTACCAGGTGCATCAGTTTTCCCTTTTGACCTTATATAATCACGGTAAGCAGAGTAACATAATAAATCGCCACCATGGTCCAGAACCCTAGAATGCCCACATGATTTAATGATCATTGTAAATTGAGGTCCAACCATGGAATAAAAACATGAAACTCCCCATTATAGGGGTAAAGGGTAGTCACTTTCCTTTCTCTTAGAAAAGGGTAAGTGATACATAAGGAAAATCACAATTTCTTTTTATTTCAATGAGATGAAATATTCATCCAATATCCTATAAATTTTTTTAGGGAATCCCCACTATAGAATTCCCCTATATTTTATTACAAGAGGTTGCATCAAGGCTTCTCTCTAACTCCTATAAAGGCATACATGGATAGGTAAATATTACTATACATGATATGGTACAAGAAGAGAGGTAATGGAATAATTCAAGACAGAACTCTATACAACCCCATTGGGATTCAGAAACATCTATCAACAGGACATGTGGGATGTGTGATATTTAGATCCATTGCCTCCTCATGTTTCTCAGATTGAGCATGACTCATGTGGGATTAGAGGCTGGGGGAAATCATGACATTCGTACAACTCCAATTCATGGGCCTCCTCCCTGGTGTAATCCTAAAATACAATGAACAATGATAACTCTAATTCTTTCTTTAATTAGGATAATTAGGATTCCTACCCAAGGCATGGGCACAATGAAAGATCACTATATAAGTTAGTCCCAAAAAAATTCCCCCCAAACTCACTAGGGAATATTCTTAAGGAATAATCCCAGACATATTTCACTCAAATGGGCATCTCCCATCTGTGATCCCCACTCTTGCATACCATAAATGGGACTCCTCAAGGGTGTACGTCCCAACTCAAACCGAACTACGATGGATTTGACTCCAAAATAACTTGGATACATTGGAAGCCTATCCAAGTTCCACACCTGATACCCCAAATTACCCAAGTATTTCCCAGGCCATATCCATGGTAGGGGCATCTCCACCCAGGAGACAATATATGTTTTGGGAATATTTGTCCTCTTCTACATAAGTTCCTCATCAAATATTGACTATTAATATTCCACCTAGATGTCTTGGATGAATAAGGTTAAAATTCATGGAGGATTATTTATCACACGACCTTAAAAGAAGTCGTGTCTAGTAAAGTTAAACCAAACAACAAGGAATATGATTCCACTCATTAGGATATGTAGGAATCTCATCTTATGAGCTCAATCCTGATGTCAAAATGATCTCTGTCCCCCTTGGGTGATGATAAACTCTAGATAACCTCATCACATGGATTAAATCACCATTGCATCAATATATCACTAGAGAATCATTAATGTGTCCATAAAGGGTATCATTGATTAAAAACTCTATATACTCATAGGCGTCACCATTAGTAGAGAATCTCAAATACATATAGATGATTTTGAACCCATATATATTTCTAATCGATATTGGAAACTATAGATAAACCACATACATATTATCAGGAATGAACCAAGTATTCACGAACTTGTGAACATTTCTTTAAGCTATATGTGACTCCAATAATAGGAAACTTATCCCCTCCCACAAGTGTTATGGTCTTGAACTTTCATCCTCTCGACCAATGGAGTACTAAACTGTCATTATACAAATAACACAATAGGTGCCTACATTTTTAAATAAGTTCCATGAATCATGGATAATAGGACCATTGGGTGTTTATGAATCCATGAATAAACTAATTGGCGATCATCAGAGGACATCTTACTCGACGTTGTCTAACTGCATAAACACTTAACCCCCTTTATATCAACCACTATAACCATTCAACTATGTAATATCCATCATTATGTAAAATTACACACTAGAATGTCCCCATGGGACCACCTTAATTCAAAAAAGGGGAATGATTTGAATAGGGTCGAAAAAATTGTGAGCATGACATGAAACCATTTATAATAGTAGGGAATTAGCTATTATCCATCTTGCCATTTTGTTCACTCCCACACATGATCCTCTGGAAGAAACAAAAATGGTGATCCCAATGTGAATCCTTAACCAATGTGGTGGGTTAACCAACCTTAACCCCCATTTCTATCTAAAAGGAAGAGGTTTGAGAAAATTCTTCAATTATTAATGAAATCATGATATACTACCTTGAAGAGGATTTATTTTTTCTATTTTTTTACTTATATTTCATGTCTCCAGAGCAACATTCAATACAATGGAATCTTTTATTTTCTCATAAAAACACATGATGATCCATGCAATGACTAAGTCCTCCACAAGGTATATTCTTCCATCTCATACATAGCGTCTTCATCACTAGGTTTCAAATGCATTGATATGAGAATACCACCGTATTTTTACCCTCCCCAAGATGGAGGCTGAATGATAGACAATTTAATCATTAAATACTCACCATCATCCATGGTGGGGCCTCCATACAAACCCACTTAGAATGAACAAAATTACCTTACAAATGAAATGTAAATTATCATCCTATAAACATTATTGATGGTCTGGATAATGCATTCTATCGTGATCCACTACAAGAACAATAACTCATCATTATCCCAATAAATGTATTAAGAAAACTACCACTGGGAGTATGAGGACCTTCTTCCATCACCTACCTACTAGCCATGTAAAAATTAGCCATCAAATCCATATCTCACACATATTCATTTAAGGTTAAATTCAATATGAAACAATGATATTGATTATTATATTGACATCTCATATCAAATATTTGATCCTTCAGCTTCTCTTTTTTAACTACCATATGAGAAAAGTGAACATATTGTGAAAAGTGATTTGAATACTAAGTCATTGTCTGATAACCTTGTTGGAGGCTAGGAAATTCCATTTTATCTTCCAAAACCATATATTATAGAATGTATAGGTTGGGAAAAATAGCTCTAAAGTAATTCCTCATCATGCCTTCATGATTCTTCAATGTAAAAAATTGAATCATACCACCTACTACTAGGCCATTTGTGTTTGAAGGAACCACAATTATCTATTATTTCATCTAATATTTTCAACAATTAAAAATTAAGGTCAATAATTTTTAGATATTATGTTGACGCCTAAGGATTATTCAAAACATTGAAAGTTGGTTGTCTCTACTAAAGAATCTCTGGATAATGATCACTAACTTCATCCCTTTGAGGATCCACCACTGCTGTCTAAAGCGGAATATGTGAGGATACCTATCACAAATCAAGGATATCATGAACTAAAATCTTAGTGTTATTTTGATCAACTATAAGGGTTTCTAACCATGAATTTCTAGTATCTCCTCCCTGAGGCATGTCCACACATCTTCATAGGATCATGGTAATATAGAGTATCCAAAGGAATTGCAAGAAACATAGAAGGATATTTAGATAATTCACTCTATCAAGAGATAAAAAAACATAAATTCTATCAAATATATGTAAAATTTATTGAATTTTATAATACTAAGATCATGGTTTGAAGTCAAATAGAACCAGATCAATTAATTAAATATATATTATTTTACCCATTATTAACGTTGACTCAATTATCATTACATTTATAGTTGGTTAGGGAATTTCTTATAATATATCCCTAAAGTCCATAAAATATCACCTTTTATCTATTGAGACATCTTATAATACATAACCCCTTCATGGAAGGACACCCAACCATCTATGATACGATTTTTCGATAAACCAAACTAAATACTCAGGTAAAAGAATAGCTTATCTAAGAAGTATATAACCTTATTTACATTATCAGTCCCCATGGTCTAGTGACTAGATACTAGGAATCATTAAAATGTTAGAGTTTTTTATTTTGTCCCATGATCAAGAAAAAGATAATGAAAAATATGAGATAATCACTGCATTATTTGTATGTTAAACACTACTCTAGTTGAATAGAAACAAAACCACAGACATAATGAAAACATGGGTGATACATCAATATAAAAAAATCAATATATATCTTAGAATAAAAAAATAAACAATGAAAAATGTGGATAATTGTTCTACTGGTCCCCATCATCACCCAAGGCCCTGTGAATTAAGCACACCCACCGCCACTAAGTGGTGGATAAACATTTTTTACAAACAACATAACATAATTTACAAAAACAAGAAGGAAAATATAGGTTGTGTGGAAAAAGATCTGTTTTATTTAAAAAAATGATCCACAAAAAATTCCATAACAGGTAATTGAGGATGATTTAATTTAAATCATGAAATGTCATAGAAGATCAATTTTACATTATTCAATAAAATAATATTTAAAACCTGGTACCAAGAATGTATATAATAAATAAATGTAACTGTGTATTTTTGTAAAATTGAAAGGGAATGAATAAACTGGTTTAATAAAAATACTAGCATGTTATAATAAAAAAATTAGAGCACCATAGTCATGTTCAATAAGGTTCATTCGGTTCTAGGTAGAGTATCCTCGAAAAAAATAATCAATCATCACAGTTCCATGTGTGTACACAACTCTATGTCTTAGGCCATAATTATCAAATTAATCTTCACACCATTCGTTAACATCATGATTAACATTATTTATATTTAGTTGTCATTATATATACATTAAATGGGAGTAATTTTCATGGTTCTCATGTCCTAATTACCCACTTACTACTCAATCCCTTTTCTGATTTCAATAAATCTATGAATCAATCATTCGAAAGACATTATTTTCAATTAATTCCATAATTTATATTTAAAATTCTCAATATCAAGTTTAAACTAGACATTATAATTTCAAGACCAAGTCATAAGCTTTCCTGAAATTTACTACATCCAAAATTATCGTTCAATTTTATTTATTTTTATAAAAAAGAAGTATCAGTTCATTTCATCAAACCACTACTCATTTAATGTTTTATTTTATAAAAATACATGTAATATTTTAAATGTATTTGAAAAGAGGATTAATTTAAAAATATCTTATATCTTTGAAAGCAAACATTAAAAACACCCAAATTAATGAAATAAAAGGGAAATAAATTTCAATCCAATCAAGAAATAAAGATCTCAAATGTAGGATCATACTTATGGAACCATATATCATTCATCACATAATCAATAGATAACATGAAAAATGAACAACCATTGTAGATCCATAGGTGTGGAAGATCAAATTGGAATCCCCATAATTTCATTGACCTAATCCATCCTTATACCCACCGATAACATGAAGACTGATCATTGAAAAAGAAGTAGAGAATATGGGAGGAGATGATTCCAAATAAATGTTTTCACACTTATGTGTGATGAATAAAATGAATCCATTAGTACATGGATCATAGATGAAAGTGGTTAAAGGAGCTAAAATTATCTATATATAGAATCTAAAATTCAAAGTGTTGGATATGTATTTAATGGGAGGGGATTTGAATTTAAAATGAAGGATTTGGGACCTTAAATAAAATATTTTGAGGATTAAAACCCCATTTTCATAGTTTCTTAGTTTAGGACACATGGAATGCTCTAATAGTGTTCTGATCCATGACGCCTTATTAGAATTTATGAAGTGTTTCACTCTATAAAGAAATTCTTTGTAAAAACATTCACCAACCATGTAGTCCTCCCTATGATTCATAGATGGCTGCATAGTTTTTTATCATAGTTTAAGGACCCATTCTCATATCATGATAATCCATTGTGTCCTAGGACACATAGTTTTAGAGGGAGTCCACATAGTTTTAATTGACAGTGCACCCCCTTCCAGAACCCCGTACCAAAGAAAATATTTTTCTAGTCCAAACTAAAGAGTTTTTCCAATCCATGTGTCAATCATTAATAGCCCTAGAACCTCTAAAAACATATAAAATTACCGAAAAAAATCCCAGACAAAGATCCATACAATGTATGTTTAAAATTGAGGAATGAGAGAATGTGAATGAAGTTAATGATATGGTACACCAAGTCCTTATTATGATGGATATTAATTTTTAGGATAGGGTATTTAAGATATTGGGAAAATCATAGGGGGTTGTAGTGAGAGAGGAATCGAGGATAATAGTGGCTATTTAATAAGTGAAAAGGAAGTGATATTTTGTAAATACACAAAATTTATTAATAATGGGAAAATAATTTAAAAAAAATTGCACCATAATAATGAAATGAGAGACATGAGAAATGATAAAGATGATCAATTCCACAACAACACATTCTCACACTTCTTTTTAACACTTTTTATATAATTTTCTTATAGTTTTTACATTTAATAAATCATCTTCTAACATGGAAACTGTTTTATACCTATGAAACATATCATTTATGTTTTAAAATAAAATTTTACTTATCTTGTAAATTGGACTTACTATACCCAAATTATATATAAATTTAATTTTACTCACTTTGAAAATATGAAAAAAAATTAATATTAAATTAATTAGTATATAATATATTAAATCCAGTTTATTGAGAAAAGTGTTAGCTAGGTTCTAAAACAGTAAATATTTTTTTGAGATCTTGAATCAGTATTTTTTAATTTATAAAATTACTCTTAAAGGAATAATTATTCTAGAAGATGGCCTCAAATATTTTCCAATAATTCATATAGACTAATAATTCACTAAGAGGTGTGGTATTTAAAAATATAATATATATCAATATTCACCTAAAAATATTTTTTTGTAATGATATCAAAAATAAATCTGAAGATAATATTCATATAATAATTTAAAAAATGAATTAATTTTTTTTCAAAATATAATACTAAAATATAATATTTAAATTTTTAATAAAAACATAAAATAAAAAAAAACTATTTATATGCAAAAATAAATTTTAATATAATAACTATTCTTTTCATATTTCATAAGAATTTATAATTAAACAAGTATTGATCCGTTATTCATTCCAAAATATATTATTCTTGGAAAAATAAATTTTAGAAATAGAATTTTATTAGTTTCATTGAATCGGTATATGATGTAATATTTAAAGTGTTATTTCACTATATATATCATAATTACTCCACCACTATTTATACCTTCCAACTCTATGATGACCTTATAATGTTCTATATTTTTTTATTTTGTTGTTTCAAGTGATGAAATCAACGAAAATAGTATTTATTTAATTAGGAAAAACATTGTTCATCAAACATTATATGGTAAAAGAAGTGATACATTAATATTTTGGGATGAAACCGAGGATATAATGAAAGAAATTTTAGTGAGGAGACATCTGAGAATGTGATCGATATTCAATAACATATCAAAACAGCTTAAAAAATAAAAAAAGACTTGGATGATAATCTAAGAAGGTTACATAGTTCGTAGTAGGAAAAATTATTCTAAATTTTTCTCCATTTAATGGGGTTACATGTTTTGGTAAGAATGAGAAGCTACTTTCCTAATACATTAGAACTCATGGGTTTTTAGAGTTAATTGAAGCTGCAGACTTTCATTTGACTATGCTAAAAAAACCCATCTAATGTACAAGAAAACATCTTGTCACACTATTGAATAATTTTATGTTGACTGAAACACATTTACTAAACACAAATGAGATACATGTAGAGCATAACTTATCCGATGATTATGTACCTCTACAGATTTTTGATAGTAGAAAAACGTATTATAGAATCTTGAAACATATTTGGTTAACGTAATTTGGAGGAATCAAAAGATGGACGAACTAAAATGCGATTCAGAGAAATTAATGATATTTAATTACTAACATTTATTAATGGATGAGGAGTTTTGAAAACTTTTATGATGAATTTATTTTAGAGAGGGGTGATTCCAGACAAAATCTTTTAAAAAAAATAAATGTATTGTTACAATAGAAAATATTTTTATGTTAACTATTTTGACTATGATTATGGATATTAAATGAATAATGATACATGAAATATTATAATATTTAACTCTACAGAATTATATTCTCTAAATAATAACATGAATAAAATATCCAATCTTACTATAAGGGAAAACATTAAAAATGTAATTAGATTTTCATAAAATAATGAGAATGATATGAATCATTTTAGTTTCTATAATTATGTGAAATTATAATTTGTTGTAGTAGGGAATGTTATCCATTGGAATGGAATCATAGAAACATGATCATTTTAATAGATATATGAGATTACCAGTAACAAATATACCATGGAGAAGGGGTGGAATTAATAACCACTTTTTACAATTTTTGATATCTGAAAATCAATCTCTATACATTTATAGTGTTTTAATTTTCTCATAAATGAACTCACCATCACACATAATTTAGATATATAAAAAATAAAAATTAACACATTTATTATACGGTTTCTAAGAGCTGAGGTGAATGTTTTAAGAATGAATATACTATTTGTTATCAATGTATCATAATGTAAATTTAAAAGAAAGTATTAACAGGGGTTCAGATTATGCTTGATAATGAATTAGATTTCATGATTGATAAATAATACTTGTACATTAAAAGGAAAATTGGGGTTATTCCGTGACCAATTTTAAATTAATTTAGAATGAATTTAAGAAGAATGGGTGATATTTGTCAAAGCGGTTGATTGCTGGCATGTGAGCCGATTGTGTAAGACCGTGTGTTGATTGAGGATCTTCTTAGATTTTTGGAAAATGAAATTGTGACAAATAAACTGATTTTTTCTTGTTTTTAATATTAAATAAAATGTGCAATTTGATCTCATACTTTGAAATCAAGCATCCATATTTTAAATTGTCACAATTTTTGGAATTATATCAATGCCTACTACATTTACTAATTGTGTTTGGAGTTTTTGCAATGTTTATGATAATGATGTGTTGAATATGAGTCAAATTTTTAGGATTCAAAATAATGATAATCAACTAAATGTTATATTTGATCATAATAAATAACTTTTAATTATTAATAATGATTTTTATAATTTATATAAATAAATTCAAATATTTAAAATGTAATATTTTGATAATTGTAGAATGAAATTATATATAGAAAATTTTATTTTATTTATATAAGTATTTTGGATAAAAAATTTTAAGGGAGTTTAAAAATATAATGGGCCTACCATATAAATCCACAGACGCACTAGAAGCACATAAGTGGGAACTAGGCATACCACAAGGATGATTAATAATCATGTCCATATATGGTGGTAGGTGAGTATGAGGGAATGCATAGTTCCCACTTTTTGTGTATGGGAATGCATAGCATATTCAATGAGAAACCATGTGAGAGCCCAAGTGGATTGTGAAATACATTATCATGGGTTGTGTTGGGAGTTAAGGATGTGTATTTAGGTGGCAAATTGAGTGACTTATGATGGGAGGATTATTATTATGCCTTTTTATTATAAGTGAAAGTTTTATAATAGACAATGTGGTTGTGGGACTATTTAATCATTTTAAAAATTTATTGATATAATAAGTCCATTAAATTAAAACTAATTCAATGAGACATTAACCTCCATGACATCATTTTCTTGCTTTATCCTATGAAGGGTTCCGATGCATACCATTCTTCATGTCGCCCCATGCTTTATTAAATCACAAACTATCATGGTCTTGTAATGATCTATAAAATATGTTCATGCATAAAACTATCCTACAATATAAATTATATATGCATCCCTTTAATGATCATCCAGTATCAAGCATCATCGCCATAGGATCACAAGAACTTCTTTGATCAAGGATTCATATTAGAAATTAAGGTAACTTTATGTAATCCAAGGAATAATAAAGAATATGAAGAGAACCCATTATAAATAGTCTCAACCATTTTAATAATTTAGTACTTAATGATTTTTTCCCCACATCAGTGTTACATATGTTTTAAAATTTTTAAATTTTTGACATTGAAAATGTTTTATAATTTACATGAACTTAGAAAATTTAAAAAAACAAGTATTGACTCAGCATTAAACTTGAGGTAAAATATGAAGAAGATATTTACAAATATTGAGTGTAGTTTATGGTTTTAGAAATTACCATTACAATATTATTTTATAAGAGATACAAAATTATTTATTCAAATTAAAGATAAGAGACCCCACATTCATTTCTCATGATAACTATAATAGTTCTATCATACATTGTTTATTAGAATAATACATATGCTCTAGAGGACACAATATATTACTTGAAGAATATGTTGTTTCTTAATCTCCCAATGTGAGTGAACTGATTCAAATAAGCACCACTTTCTTGGATGATGAATCTAACATTTTCATATTATATTAGGAATATAATAATACGAACCACTTTATGACCATACTTGTGAAAAATGAATTATTTATAAATTAATGTAGAAGATTCATAACCCAATATCTCACATTTCCATTGGTAGACATCATCATTAAGGACAAGAAGAACATGTGTGGAGATTTAGTTTCCAATATGAGTCACTCACATGAAGAAGATGGTTGAATAATTAGTTTTATCGTGTGAAGGAGCTATGTTCTAACATGATCCTTTATTTTCTAAGAAACTATGATCCTTCATACACTGACACATGAAGAATAAGAAGAAATATTTAATCCATTTAGCCTTACTTACAAGAATATTTATTTCTAAACAATGAAGGATATAATGTGCTTCAATTAAGTATAGTATGTGATAATCCACTTGATTTTTAAATACTCACAAAGAATAATTGGGTTATAGATATACATTTCATATGAAACTATAAATGTTTTGAATACATAATTTGATGGAAATATGTAAGATTTTATTCCCATAAAATAATATTTGTAATTAATGCACATATTTACATCATGAAAACCATTTATTTTAACATAAAATAATTAATTGTTAAAACTTTACATGTAATATAGATTAAAATAAGTATTTAAAGTGCTAAGGCTTGGATTCATTATTGAATAAGAAAGTGTTTTTATGCCTGAGAATTTAATTTTTGAGGATAAAGCTAGGGTATGTGTTTTAATTAGATAAGAACATTCATAGATATCATTTTTGTGAATATAGGAAGACAATAAAATTTAATTTAACAGTGTTTAATGAAAAAATAAGGTAAATAATTAAGTTATTTTGGAACTGAACAAATAATAAGTATTTATATATTTGTTTTGTCTTATACTCTGAATGGTTTCTGTATACCCAACTCCTTTATGGAATTTTATTACCCATACATGTAAACATTTGGATATATACATATTTTTATTATTACTTTAATAGTTTCATACTTCTACATCAACTATTTACATGGTCATTACCTTATATCAAATTTCATATTAATAGATAATAGAACCTCTATATACTATGACCATAAATTTTAAAATATGTCATATATTCAAGAGACATTAAATTGATGAGACACATATGTTGTATAACTACAATGTTATGGGGGTTCATAATCATTGAGTATTGTCCCAATGAAGTTCATAGTTGGTTATAACTAGTTGATGAGATTATGAGTATTAAATTTCTTATAGGAATACAACATGTTTTAGGTGTAATTGGATTTTCCTAACTTCAAGAATCTATATTAGTATTCTAAATTTAAATATTTATCAATGTTTATATCTTGATCATGTACTTTGACCAAAGTAAAAATCTTTGACATTGAATTTGTGGCGAGGTAGATTGTGTTGGGTACATTTTTGGTGGCATGACATTGGTTGAATAATCAAGATAGAATTTATTTTTTCTATGTTGAGAAAGATATATATCATGAAAAATGGCTAACCAGTATTGTATTACCTTCACTAAATCTATAGTAGTGGTACATGAAGGTATGTCCATCTAGTATGGTTCTGAAATTTATAAATCATCAAAAGGATGATGACACAAGTGTGAATCTTTTTTAAGAAATATTTCGAGACAAAGGGATTATATTACACTAAAATTGTTCATAAGAGGTATGAAGAGTTTTAAAATTCATTATCTTATCAGGGGGCTAGGATGGGTTGTTATAAACTACTATTGGTATGTTGGATTTACTCAACACTATCATGATAAGGACCTAGAGGTTCAGACACTATGTTTATCCTAAATTTCCACAAATTCATATGAATAAGTGTTTAAGATGATGTTGGCCCCACATGCATGGGAAAGTGATTTTCCTATTTCTATCAATCATGAGTACAATAATTAAATTAGGTTATTCATATTTATAATAATTATGATTGAATATATATCTAATGTTATTTAGAGTTTATTTTATCATAAAATAGAATATGTTCAAATAAGACTTATCAATCAAACCTGACACGAACATGGTTCATCAAATTATTTCGGCAAAATATAATCAAATATAATGGTTTATATTTTATCATGTAATAATTTAATTAATTTAATGTGACTGATAAATTATGTGTCACATCTATGAAAAGTTTAATTTAATCGAAATTGTGCATATGTGTCTAAAATGATTGTATTTACATTTTAGGGACCAATGTTCTATTTGGGAATGTATTACCTAGGTATAAAATCTTATTTTAGTCTCCTAAATAGTGAGATGCACTATTTTTAATAATTTTGATAGATAATGTTTTATCAACTCTCCTATCATCCTCTTAGATAGTTATATTGAAGAAATTACATTGTCAAATCAATCCCACCTTCTCGATTGAGTTTGTATTCTCCACATGATCAAAGGGACATCATAAATCTATTTAATTTACCTCTGTAGAACATTGAAATCATATATCACTAATCATGGAACTATGGTTCATGTGTGGATGATATAGATGATCTTATATTGTCTTTTTTATCCACAAAATTTTGAAGGTGAGGGAATTAAATCGATTATTATAAATGAAAAAGGTTCAGTTTTAACTTTCATTCAATTTTAATTTTAATAGATAAAATGAATTTCATTTGATCCTTTGATAAATAATAGATATTTATTTGTAAAATAAGATTTTTTAACATGAACACAATATCACCTTTTTACATTTTTTATTTTTCATGCTCCCATCATGTACTAATTTATTGTAATGGGTTTTAGAGAGAACATGAAATTATATGAGCCCAAAAAATTAATTCCAATTAAAAGAAATATATGATTCAAAAAGTGGGTCTAGATAACATCCTAGTGAAATTAACAGTCCATTGAAACATTTTTGTATCAAAAATATATGTTATACTGATTATCTATGATTTTGTATAAAAAGTGTAATATAAATGGTAGTTTTAATTTTTTCTACACATTAATTCTTACCAACATGATTATTTTTTTAGCCAAACTATGGTGAGAGCACATTGATTATGTGTTGGAGAAACCCGAAATTGGTTGGGAAATAAATTGGTAATAGGATCCTATTTTTCATGATTAATCCTTTAGCGAAAAATTATTTAAATGTGTTCTTGTCCGAGTATATAGATGTTTATAAAAAATTGATTTGAACCGCATTATGATTGGGTGTGGAATTATTTCCCTTTCCATCTATCAAAGGGTGATGAAATTTATTTTATATATATATATGATCCTATATAATATTTAATATTTAATATAAAATATATATTATATATTGTAATAAAATGGTATATATATATGTTTGTGCATTTAAACAGACACCAACCTAGACTTGGGCTAGATCTGGTCAGTCTGGATCAAACCTGACCAACCTATCAATCCCATAGTAATTCATAAATTAATAACCAGCAAACTGATTTAGGTTCAAATGGATAAAAAAAATTATTAAAATATTTCATAAATTAAATTTTATTGTCTAGGAATTAATAAAATAATTTCAGGTGATGTGAGTTATAACAATAGTTAATGAAAAATATTTTAGTGTAAGTTGAACAATATAAATTACAATCAGGTTGAGTTTTGGCCAATATTATTTTTTATAGAAAATATAATTTCATGTTTATGGATAATGAGATGATAAAGACATATTCATATTCAGTTTATTGTTTATTAAATTTAATTATTTCAATTAAGTATTAAAATGTAATAATTATTTTATTTTCCATATCATTCACCCATATTCAAATTATAAAAGGGTTTGTGAGTCTAAATTTAAGTTATAAAATATTTTTTCACTCCCGGAGTCCCCCCTTCTTTTGTGTGTGTATATGTTGTAATGATAAATGGTGTTTAAGGAGAAACTTTTCAAGTCGAGTGTCAAAATTATGAAAAACAAGTAAAATGAATGGGTGTTCTAGGTGTTGCAATTATTTTTAGGTATTGAAAAAAGTAATTCCCATAAGGTCTCAGTAGGGTCTTGAAAACATTTCAAATGGAATGTAAATAATCCCATATGATTGGAAATTGAAATAAAAAAATGATGAAGGATGTAGTGAATATTGTTGATGAATCCAAATTTTGAAAAGGACCCAAAGTGGTATGCGTACTAAATCCCGAGAATGATTTGTGGGAGGTGTCACCTGTGGATCAAGTATTACATGGAAAAAATACAATAGCAATAGGAGTCAAAGTGAACTAAATCATTTGAAAAATGGAGGCGGAGAATTTCAACTCCAAGAAAGACTTCTACCATGAAACACATCGTTGGAAAAATTGAGTCAGAGAATTCCACCACCGCATAGCGAATTGCATCATTGGAGGAATTGAAGAAGAGAAAATGAAACCTATATACCTTCCCCGTGAACTCAGAAGTTCATGAATGAGGAAAATCCATAAATTCCATATAAACAAGATAAAGTCAGTCACATGATGGAGGTAGTGATTTTCATAGTTCTGAAATGCAACCCCACAAGTCTATGTTTACCAACATGTCTGCAGGCCGGGTGATTTTCCCATGGGAATCCATAAAATGTGTGATGATATCCATAGATCCATCTTCCCCACACTATCTAAAAGTATTACGGCCAAGGAAGGGTGTATGAGAGATACATGATTTCAGAGGATTGGACAGACTTTTGAGAATGATTTCTGAAGAAATGGATCTATGGGGAATGTACCTATGCCAAAGAATTCTTACAGGTATAACACTCTCTGCCTAGAGGAAAAATAAAGAAGGATGTATAATAATTGGAAGATCGTGAACCACGCCTCTTTCACGAATGAAATTTCCGAAAGGATATGAAATAATTCCACTTTATAACTCTGGCACCCCACATAGCACATGCTATGTGGATTGGACCAGCTGCTTCATATCACAACAATATGTTGATGGAACTCAGATACATGTTGCATCATGCTATATGGTCGGAACGTAGCCCTACATAGCAAATCACTGCACAAGATGCATCCATTCCTGTGACCCATCATTGTAAATGGATGATCACCCCACCCTTGCAGCAACAAAATATGTAGGGAGGCCCCCACCCCATATGATGAAACTGTATGTGGAATAGTGTACCCATGGATGTTATACTCTCTAGCTTTGATATTTTCCTTCCATTTTCGTCACCTCATCATAAACACCTCCGTGAACCAATCCAACGACATCAGGCCTATACCTCTTCCAAATCCACTAGAAACATATGATAATATCACGAGGTTCATCAGTGTACCCTTTTGAGTTTACATACCCTGGATAAGAAGAGTCTCATAGATAATCTCTGTCAAGGTGCATACCCCTAGAATTACCCTATGTTTACATTCCCATAGTAACACGAGGTCCATCCTTGGGATAATAATGTAAAATTCCCCATTATAGTGGTCATGTATTGTCATTGGACATTCCCTTCAATGAGGTTCTGAGATACATAAGTAAAATCATGATTTATCTTCCATTCAATGGAAGGAAACAATCATCCACTTTCCGAGAATCAATTTTAGGGAACTCCCACTATGGTAAGCCCTAAGATATTCTTATAATAGGTTGCCTTATTTCTCCTCTATACCTTCACCCAATGAATACATGGATAGAATAATCTAACTACATAGGATATGAGAAGTCAAGGGAGTAGATAGAAACATTCAGGACTCCTATCGCTCACACACTTTGGGCACCAATACCATCTATCAACAGGTGATATGGGAAGTGTGATCATCAGATCAACTAACACCTCTTTTTTCTCATATCGATCATGAATTATGTGGGCATAGAGGCTGGAAATGATAATTAAATCTTCATAACCCCAATGCATAAGCATCCTCCTAGGCGTAAGACCCAAATGTAATGAACTATGATAACTTTGATTCTAGCTTTGATCATGATTCAAAGGACTCCTTTGATAGTCCTAAGCTCAAGAGACATTCTACCTAGATTTTATCCCTAATAAAATTCTCCCAAACATGCTAGGGATTTATCTTTTTGTGTAATCCTCACATTATTTCACTCACATGGGCATATCTCAAGTGTGATCCATAACCATTCCCCTTGAAAATAGGCCACCTCAGAGATGAATGTATCGAGACAAACTGAACTATGAGGGATTTGACTCATAACTAACTAAGATACGTAGGAAGCCTCCCAGATGTCTAAACCTGATACCCAAAATTACCATAGTTTTTTCCATGATATATCTTTAGTAGGGTCATATCAACCCAATAGTCCATATATTCTTTGGGAATTTTCATCCTCTTCGGTGTTATCTCATCACGAAATCTGGACTAGGAGTCTTATGCCTAGATGTCATGGCTTCATGATATTAAACTACACGGCTAGGTCCTTTTCACATTACCTTAAATGGTGGTGTGTTCAGTATAGATACATCGGACTATGTGGAATCTGATTCCTCTCATGAGGATATGTAGGAAGTCAATCTTGTGGATTCGATACCGACATCAAAACAATCTCTATCAATCCTAGAAGACGATAAAATTTAGAGGTCCTCATCCCATGGCATAAATAATTGTTTTCTCTATAAATCGCGAGAATATAAGTATTTTTTCTATAATGGATAAAATTGACGATGAACCCCGGATACTAATAAATTTACTCATCAGTAGGGAACGTCAAATATATATTGAGGATTTCAAACCCATGCTTATTTCAAAATAATCATGCATCCTAGGGATAATATGTAGAAACATTCATGGGAAATAACCTATAGTTATTGATCATTGGAAAATTTCTTATATCTATAAGTGTTTCCTATAATATGCAATAATTTTCCCCAAATGGGTGATAGGAACCTAACATCCCTTCCTCTTGATCAGCAGAGTACTTAAGTGTCATTGGCACAATAATCTAATGAGTACCTTCCATTGTAAAGAAGTCCCAAAAATCATCGATAAAAGGGTTGTTGGGTGTTTCAGGGTCCGTGAATAATCCCGTTGGAGACCATATGTGGACAATATAACGGAGGAGGCTTGATTTAATAAACACTTAACCCCCTAAAATTTCCCTACATGACAATTAAACTATGGAATCTCCTTCAAAAGGTAAAAAGGGAACACAACAACGTCCCTGAGGGACTACCTTATTCCACAAAAAGGGCACAATGAGAATCAGGTCGAAACAAAATGGTGAGCCCAACATAGTGCTCTCTCTAACAGTAGACAATTGGCTATTATACATCAGGCTATTTTTTCACTCCCATAAATGTACCTTGGGAAGAAACAAAAAATGGTGAACTCGACATGAATTTGTATCCAAGGTGGTGGGTTACGCCACCTCAAGCATCTATTTTATCCAAAAAAGAAAAGGTCCATGATAATTCATCAATTATGCATGAGGTCATCAGATGCTACCTTGAAGAGGGTTTTTTGTCTCTTCTTTAACATAAATTATAGGTCTATAGAAGAACCAACAATCCAATGTCATCATTAATGTTTTAACAAATAAACATGATGATCAACCCACTATATGAGTCATCTGCAAGGCAGATGACTCCTTCTCCTACAATGCATCTTCAACGCTGGGATTTGAATGTGTTGTTCCATAAAGACCACCATAGGGGTACTCTCCCCATGATGGAGTCTGCAAGACAGGACCTCCAATCGGTAAAATATCTCTAGTAACCTATTCATCCACAACCAACATACCAAAATAATGTGGCCACATTGTCCATCTCCAATCACTTTTTGAGCATGTCCCTAGATGAAAACAACGAGTACCTCTATTACCTTAGGGAGGTGGATTTGGACGTCGCTGACAACTTCAACCCAGAAGTATAGAGGTCATAACCACAAATCCTTTTTAAAAATTTCACTTTATTTACCATGTGACCCAATATCATTCTCTGAATAGGATTTTAGGTCAATGACACCTACTGAATTCTAATGGAAACAACAGCCACAGGCATCCCTCCTTGAGTAGTAAATTTATAACCAAGAGCTAGTCAACACCCTTATTCCAGAGGAGGTAATCTTCCAAACATGTTTGATATCATCCTATGATAAGAAAAATATTCCAACTATCAATTATGAATCTAACCACACAAACATGGAGGCACATTAAGAGCCAATACATATTTCTGCTAATCTATGCTAGTCCCACTATGCAACAAGGGAGGCCGATTTTTTGGGCGATGAAAATCTCTGTCGATGCACAATAATCCCGCCATCAAAACAGTGCAGAAATAAGCTATACAAAAGTGAAAATTCATACTAACACATTCCCCATCTTCTATATAAATAGGGAATTGAACTATGGGAATTACTTCAACAATTCCAATTCATATGATGCCCACCAGCCCAATACGATGGCAATCAACTTGTAGACTCAAATTCCTACGTACCAAAATCAATCTATCCAATCAAATATAGTTTCAAAATGATTCAAATAGAGACAAATTCATATTTACTTTTAAAAAGATAGTGAGATAAATACAGTGGAAAATGAGAAGTAAAAAATTCCTACTTGAAAATATATACCCCACCAGTTAAATATAGTGGAAACAAGAGAACGTTGCCAATGTAACCCGGCTATAAGTATGCAACGGACTAATTCATCTCCCCTGGCATATGAGAACTTCCACTACCTACTAGAAACACATGTAGAAATGGAGTAGGAACAATAAAATTTCTCCAACATCGGAATGGGAATTTATACCCATTCAATCCCAATACGCATCTCATCACATACAGTCAATGATGTAGGATCAAGATTCGACTCTAAACCATATCCCCAAAACCGATCATATCATCATTACATCTGCATCAAATCAAAGGAGTCATTCCAATGATAGCATCTCCATATATTGGGTAATTAATCCAAAAAATTATATGGATACTCTAGAGAAAACTAGAATCCCTAATCCAGTTCAGGAGGGTTCACAACAATATTCATTTATATAAGGACAACCAGATCTAGAAAAAACACCCTTTCTAACTGGGGGACATCAGTCCAATGTGATGACCAATCCAGGGTAAGCATATATCCCTTTAATAACTCTAGATTTTTACAATGTATCCCGGTATTATCATAGGAACCAAAAAATACTAGTTTGAGAGGTCGAAGTCATACATGGAAAACAACATAATCAAGGGGGAGGGCACTTTCAATTTCTAACATATTATGTCTAATACTATGTCATTCATGATCATTTCCACAATTCTAGGACTGTAACATATTTTTATACATATCCTTAGGGACATCCCTAGACATACCTTTGAAATATCTCAAGGGATATCACTAACGTTTTCACGTACCATTTTCTAAATATTAAATACACTATTTATTTGACACCAACTCTAACAACCCGAGCTTTCCGTACATGGAAATTACATTTCTTTTGCAGAATAATTAACACATTAGACAAATATATTCCCAAATACATTATTGATTAACAATTTTTAGTGACATTGGACATAATATTCTAACTTGGTGAAAGATCTCTATCACTTCCCATAACGACCATCCCCTTTTTTCCTACCTAAAACCTCTCATTATATAATGGGTAAAAGAAAACATAAAAAGATTGAACTCAAATTCTGAGTAAGGGTAAACATGGAAAATATAAAACAAACCATAAACATAATAATTTTAAAAAATAAATATGATATTTAAATATAAAAACCACGACTCATGAAATAAATCATGGCAGTACATAAGGGATATATCATTAAGAATCATTTAACATGAAAAAAATAACATTTGAATAAAACATGGAATTTTGGAAGACAAATAAGCACATAATATGAATTCTATAGTAGCCAAGGAATTTCTTAAAATACCATCATAGTGGACAATGTATATTACCGAATCGTGATTACTTTCCATTGTAGCCATGTACTACTGAACTGGTTTTACTAGCCATTTATGCCCTGTATTACTGAACATGATTTACTTACTATTCTAGTCATGTCTCTCTAATGAGATATAAATCATTACTAAAAGCATTGGATGGAGATATAGGTACCACAAATCTCATTATGAAGTCATTCTTACATGTTCTACAAAAAACATAAACTATTCATTAAAACATAACCCAATGAACCAAAATCGGTTTCTTAAATATCAATCCATAATAATACATTTAAAATAAATGGATTTTAAAAAATTAATTCTATCATAAACACTATCAAATCTAATTTATAATAGGGAAATTAACAAAACCATATTAAATAATTTCATCTTAGATTGAAAATAATTTGGATAAAATACTTGAAATAGAATCTTGATGAAAATATCTTTTCTTATTCGAAAACATTTTCTTTTCTCAAAATTCCACCCAATTTTAATAGAAAAAAATGTAATTGAAAATACACTTGAAATATCCTAATTAAAGCTTCATGGAAATAAAGTGTTATCAAATCATTAGAATCCATTCATGCCATATAAGTTAAAAAACGTTCTCCTCAAACTTTTGTCGAAAAATAAAAAAAGTACCTTGTATCGAATAAGGAAAAAAGATTCCTTTAACACCAATTAGTAAAAATTCACCAATCGGTAAAATTGAGTTTAAAAATTTATTGATGAAAATAAATAGTATTATATATTTATGAAACAATGATGTGGATGATAAATATTCCCAATTCAATTCTTACGAATAGACAATCTTTGATAATAATTAGATTGTAGAATTATCCCTAACATTAGGTCAGATATGATTTGTATTTATTTGAACTTCATGTATTATGATTTAAATCAGGTTATTAAATTATTCACGAAACATAGTCACTTTTTTGATATCATATACAATCATTTTATCAAATTTGTTTAGTAACATTTCATTCTCACACTTTATTCAGTTATTAACTTCTTTATATTATTATGCAAGTTATGTCAGATAATTTCATGTTCCACTTATTATTTTATAGTTATATCATTTACAGAATTATGATAGTATAATATATATCAAATTTATTCCTTCCATTCATGTATATAATCATGGTTTAAGGAAATTCATTTTGAATGAATCACATTGCATCATGAAGACAGTAGGTCGTACGCACACACGAGCAACAATATTATTCAATTAATGGTTATGCAATATAGAATTGGATGGTATATTAATTATAAAAATTAATTTTCATGTAATATTTGTTTTAAAATTCATCATAATCATCATTATACCCATCCAAATTATGTATTATTCAATAAAAAATTACACCACCACATGGAGATGGTAATTCGTACGCATGCACGCATGGTGATATTATTATTCATAGGATGGATATAAAGTGGTATAAGGTTGTACAATAATTATAATAACATCTCAACAAGTACAAGATACCATATTTATTACATTATTATAGAAACAACATTAGAAGAGTAATTATAAGAATAAAATAATTTTGAAAGAGGTGACAAAACAATATCCTCATTTTTGAGTATCACCTTTTTATTTGCTCAAAAGTTATCCATAAGATGTATTTTAGCCACATGATTTGTCTCTCAGAGAATGGGAGGTATTTTGGGAGCTTATTTGACACTATTTAGTAATTGATTTTTGTTGAAGCTATATCAACGTGATTTATTCAAACAAAATACATTATGTAGAAGATAAAATGTCGTAATCATCTAGGAAATTCTTGGATGGAATCAAAATTTTTAAAAAATATTTATTTTTTAGATTTATAGATTCATCTATTTGAATATTTCATTAATAAGGTAATCACTTCATCAACATTATGTCATAAATAAATTTTTTTATTTAATGTCTAAAAATTATAAATAAAATACCAAGTTGTAGTAAATTTTCTTGTCTTTCTAATGAAAATCTATAGTCAAGAAGATCAGTTATATAACCTCACATTAAAACTATGTTAGTAAAAAGATACATGTTTTTGTTATATTACCCTTTACATTAAATTAATTATTATAACATGTCATTTTCACATCCAAGAGGCTCCGAAATTCCATAAGTTCGGCCTAAGGATTGTATTAGCCACTCAGAGCTCATAAAAAACTATTTGAACCTATTTTTGGATAATTATATACCATTCTAATATTATTTTTACACTTATTTACCTAATTTACCCATTAACCGTGGAAAATAAAATAATTAATGAAGTTACTATTAATAATGTCAAAAAATAAAAGTTTACTATTTACATAATTTGGACCTTATGATTCCCAAAATGAAATCCATTTTTCAAAATTCATAACATAGAAGTTTCATTAATTAATATATAATTAGTAACTATTTTCAATACCATTATGCGAGTATTTAAGAAGTAAAAACTATAAAAGAATTGACAAGTGTTTATTTCCCAAAATTAATGTGAAATTACTTATAATGATTTTTTTGATTAAATGGTATTAAAATAATCTAATTTCACTTTATAAATAATTAACAAGATAATCTATCTATATTAATAAATTAGATGAAAAAAATGTTTTGAATGAAAATGCAGTATTTTTTAATATTCATTAAAATATAAATTTCATCATAAAAATACAGAAATTTCTAACACGATAATATTTGATGTCCCTCTTCCAAAAATTATATTTATAATGTCAAATAGAACTTATAAAATTTTCAAATACAATATTTAAAAACTGTTATCCATCCAAAGGCAGAAAAAATGTATTTTTTGATAAATACATCTTTTATCCAAAAAAATGGTTTTTTATGATATCATATCTAGAAAACAGATATGATAGATTTTAAAAAATTACATTGAATATATTACATATATATTTCACTAATGAAATATATAAATTATAATTATATTATTTTTTAGACTCACTAATTTTCAAATAAGTAGTTTCTTAGAAGGATGTTATTACTATTCATAACCACCATTATAAGGACTAGGTTATAATATATAGTTATCACTTATACTAGCTCATGCATGAAATGAATTCTATCAAAATAACCTGAAATTGTTTGTATCACAATCCCCCAAAATTGTTTTTTATACTACAGGATAATATAGTGTTGCGTATGACACAAGAAAATCGTAGTAAATCATACAACACCACACATGAACGAAATTAAAAATAATCTATCTTATAAAATCTAGAGTGGTTAAAAAAATTTTGGTTATATTTTTTCATTCAGTGGACTTATGTTTTGGTATGTTTCTATCCATTTTTATTGGTTATTATTAAACATTTTTTGAAATCTTATGGATGTTTTGGATGAGTGAACCCCCTCTTCTAGATTAATGTGTACCCTAAATAAAAGAGATTTGGGTGTGAGGGGTGCCATGTTGATAACAGAGCGGGTTTTAACTATCATGGATTATGTTTCAATACTAGTTCCATTTTTATCCAATGCTAATATATTCATTGGTACTAGATTCGTTCAATAATACTTTTGGGGCAGATAGGTTCTCTAGTTGTGTCAGTATACAAAAACCTGTCACAAGTTCAGATTTTTCTATTGGAGTCCTACAGGGTAGTAGATGTGCTTTTTATTATGGAGGATGATGGTTATGCCCTGGGTTATGTCCCTCTTGCATGTCTATTTTTTTCATTTTGGATCTCTTGTGTAGAATTCAAATATACACTAGTTATTGTGATGTTGGGGTATTCATGTGATGTAAATAATCTCATGTGGGCCAGAGCAGGTGATAGATTTACCTCTGGTGTTAGAATAAAACTCATGGTGGTATATTTTCATGTTAAATTTGTACTCTTTCTTTTTAAAATTGTTTATTCCATTCAAAATTTTAACAGTTTCTAGAAATCCATGTAATATCACATTGTCATAGACATATTATGATTTCATATTATAGGGTTACTATAGGTGGGATAAAACTGTGATTTATTTTTAATCCCATATAAGTGCACCTTGATGTGTTTTAATACATGATGTATGGATACAGGATGGATCACATGTTTTACATTTGAAGAGGCTGAGGCCCAGTTTTTCTTGATCATGTAGATTCACTCACATGTGGTATCACGATTAGTCTAATGTAGCTAATGTGTCATATAGGTCAAGTATATAGCTCAACTAATAGTTGGAAGTAGATCTAGTTTTGTTTATTTACAATTTTTTTTATCTGTGGTCGGCCTAGTTAGTGGGGTCTATTTAATGTTTCATATTTTTGGGAGCCTATATGAATATTCCCTGTTTCATTTCATAAATTATACATATATTGTTTGATTTGTTATTTGTACTATTATTTTTATCTATATGAATGTGTTTGGGTATTTTTCATTTTTATTACACTATGATAAGATGGTATAGTCTCCCCACTATAAACATTAAACCCTAAACTATTTATGATAACCTCTAATATATAGGGATGTGAGAAAAATTCCTTATTATGAGATAGATTGTGTGATGTGTTAGGTCGACCTAGACTGCATTGGTACAAAATTTTATTAGTGTAATGTTAGTTTTTTTATTTCCTAATATATTATAAATTATTAAGAATTTCAAAAATTGTGATTGATATTAGGATTATGTTTCTAGAACACCATTACAGGTAGGTAGTCGAAGTTTTTAGGACACAGTATTTCTGTTCATGGATTCTTTTTTATGGGTGTATGATTTCACATAGTGTGATTCACAAGGGTTTTTATATTTATGTTCTATCCTGATTTTTGGATTTTTTATGGGATAGAGGCCAATGTTCATTTTATATTCTATGAATATAGGATTCACATAATATATTCCTAATTATGGGGATTTACTAATTATGTAGGTTTTTTTGTTTAATGTGTCAATAACTACCATTATGGGGCATTTTTTTATAATAATTTTTTAGAGATATAATCAGATGAATAATATGTTTATATTTTCATCTGATGAAAGGTCATGTTTTTTGTGAGGTGTTTGTTTGAAATATAGAAATGAATCATTAATCACATGATGCATGGAGACACTTGGTGGCTGATAATGGAATACATGTGCCATTTTTATAGATGAATGATAGAATCGATGCTTGAGAGATATTCTGTTCATGATCAATTTTCATTTTTCTGAGCTAATTTATTGTGTTTATGTTTTCTCGGAGGGATGTTTTTATGCAACGTGTGGTATATTGGGTCTTATGTTGAGGACTATGTCCATATTTTCACCGATGGATTGGATTTTGATAATTGTGATTATTTTTTTGGTGTTGTTGAGGAATAATTACACCTGAGGGAGTTTATGAATGAGAATGCCTTGTTTATAATTATTAGAGAACTATGATTTCACCCAATCTCATGTGTAGATTGATATGGAAGTATTGGTTGGTTTCTTATCCCTATTTGTATTTGGTTGTGAAAAGGGTAGTGCGATGATATCATGGTTGGTCACTAATGGATTTGGATCAATTCCCATGTGGAATGTGGTTTTAGGATTTTTCTTAGGATATGGTATATTTATTGGGATTGAAAAAAAGTTTTGACGGTGTTCAAGTTAGTTTGAATTAAACTACATGATGAGCATCATCAACAGTTTTTGGTGCATTGACCTAGTCTCATTAATAATTGGACCATTTGACTATGATTCTTATTGTGAATTTGGGAGTAATTTTGGAAAATAATTTTTATTGGGATTTCACTATAGGTTGTTTGAGGTTTTATACCTCATTTTATTTGGGTTTTTGAGGGTGGAGGTCTCTATTTATGAACATCTAAGTATGATCATTCAATGTTTTTGGTTTCGTACATGTGCTCTTGTTTAAGATATTTGACCTTGGCAATCCATATAATTTGTCGATGGAATTACTCTGGGACATCTAGTTATTAATATGGGGTAGCTAGAAGAAGATTAGGGTAATCTAATGGTAGAGGAGAACCCTCCATGTCACTGGTCAGATGTCATTGATAGTGTGATACTAGGTGAGTCAGATCAATAAAAAAACAATAGATTATGGATGAAAATGCTCTAGAACCAAATATATGATATGTTCTCGGTGGTTTGAGAATCAATTAATACATTTTTATAGAGATTATAATGCCCCTACATTTTTTAGTTGATGCCTCATGGTAGGATTGTCTTGGGTGTTTATAATTTGGAAAATAATTTTGGTTGGTAAGTTAGAGGATGTGGTTTGATGAGAATGACATTTTTTCAAACCCTAAGGTTTACTAGGTATAGAATAATTTATATTGGGAAATTTTTATGAACCTCATCACTATAATTTTTAAATTTGACATCAAAATTGATTTTTCTTCCTATAGGGAATTGGTGGGGGATTGGTGAATTCATAGTTGGTTATGAATTTTGACTGTTTGATCCTCGTCTAAAAAGTATTTAAGGTGTTGTTTAATGTCCCAAGGTTGGGTCTGGTGATCATGTGAATCTCAGTTGTTTGAGTGTGGGTTACAATTTTTTAGTTGTTTTGTGCTGCAAAAAAAGTTTTTGTTCACATATTAGTGAAATTCATACGTCCCTACAATTATTAGTGGTTTTCAATGTAATTTTAAAATAATAATGGTTTTAGTGATTTTCTTATTAGTGGTAAAGCATTAACAATGTGAGTTCAAGGGAAACTATGTTGGGTGGGTGGACCTCAGGCCCAATTCACCTAGATTGTGGATGGTTGTAGAAATACTATTTTACACGTTACAATGTGGTCTAATTAACTTATGTACATTTGGTTTATTATTTTGAAAAATGTGCATCCAAAACATGAATGGTATCATTCCATAGAAATAGCCAACCACATGGTCGGTACATGGTTTGGATAAATTTGAAAAATCCTTGGGCATTTTTATGAGATTTTGTACATATCCTCCACTTTTTACTCATCCTCTTCTCTTCTTGAAAATTTTGGTTTTACCGACATAGGATTTGGGATTTTATTCCACTAAATAATGGTGAAATTAGTTTAATAATATGTGGTTTTCTCGTCACTCAGTGAGATGATGTAAATAGATGGTATATACATGGTGTTTATCATTATCTAGTGTTTTTAAGATGCTAAATGGATTTTTGCTTGAATTTAAATTAAATTTTATAAAAGTTCCTAATAATTGGGAATCAACTTTTATTTATTTTACTTTGTTTGGTGTCATAGGTGCATAATGGACCTGCTGCAGATGGTTGGTCATACTGTCAGAAAGTGGATAAAACTTAATGATTTTTCAAGCATTATGCCTCATGGATTCAAATGTGCTAATTAATTTTTATTATTTTAATTAATTAAATTTCCATGTGTATAATGTGATAGGTTTCATAGAGATTTCTAGAGTTTGGGTTAATGTATTAAGATTCATACGTAATTATATGAAGACAATCGAGGGTTTAGTTTTTTTTCTATTTCCCTTGTATTGATTATTTAATTTAATTTAAAATTTTATGTGGTTTTTTTGATAACTCTTAATTGTTTTATTGTGTTCGTTTTTAGAATGGATTAGGTATTAGGTTTCTCAAATAGGGATCTTTTTTTGGAATACCCACATTATTTTCTTTGTTTTGTGGGCATACCTCGAGTTCCATACGACGATGAAAAGTGAAATTAATGGGGAGGATCTTCTATTCCCTCCTAATATTTTAAACATTCATTGAACAATTTTTATACCATTATTGAGCCACCACCCATGTGATATGTGACAGTATTAATTGTGGGTGCTTATGATCATTTTTGACTTCCTATAAGCAATCCCGGTTTCATAGGAGGTCTCCCTCGAGGCCCTGTTCCTTGAATATTCTTGGCGTGAGAGGTGTTTTGCGACCCTAGGACAATCATGAACATGTTGTTACACTAGCCATCGAATGTATATAGGTTGGATAAAATTTTTCCTAAATTTTTCCTAGATATTTAGAAAGAGAAATCTCCAGAATGGTTTAGTTGGGACTTCTACTAGATGTTAGGGTATTTACTGGGCTTTGGTTGTGGGTGATTGCTTGAGGCAAACCTTTACGGGTGACTTTGTTTCTCTAGTTTAGTTTTGTATTGTTCTGAGAATCCGTATTACAGTCTTCATTTTTTGGTGGACATGATGACCAATAAATTTTTTTTGTTTGATTTGATATTGGATGGGTAAAATAACCCCCCTAGGGTGTTCTTCTATTATTATGTATTTTTACCATTTTGATATCATTGTATGGGGATGTACTGAGAGCTTCGAAAAATAATGGGAGTCCCTAGTTAGATGTGTCGTTTTATCTATGACCATGGATATCGTGTAAGATATTAGTTCTGGATTGAACATGATATGGGTTTCTGAGAGAGTATGGTAGAGTTTTGTGGATTAGATGATCCACGATGTTGAGAGAGGCCATAAGAATTTTTAGCTAAAAAATGATTTGTACGAACTCAATAAAAATTTTTATAGAGGGTTTGAGTGTCGGTTTTTCCCATATTCGTTTGGCCTTTATCCATGATGTTTGAAGCAGTTTATTCTCACGATTTTATTGGGGAGGTTTTATTTGGAATATCTTGAATCAGGCATTAGAAATGAGTGTTTTGCTAGTTCAATTTTCTATTGGATTGTTGTTTATAGATAGCATTAGGGAGACAATGGATGATATGGATGAGTTCACCCCTCTTATAGTTTTTTGTGTGCCCTATATTGAAGGGCATTTGGCTCATGTAGTTCCGAGGCACTGATGAAATTGGTTTTATCATTCATGTGTATAGTTTCTTTCAAAATACCATGGATTCACACTACTCCAATTTTTTTAGTACCTGATTCATTATGAAGGTCTTTCAAGGAAAAAAAATTCTACCGTTGTGTTAGCCTAGATGTTCCTATCACCAATTTATGTCATTACATTAGAGTCCTAGATCCTATTATAATTACATTTTATTATAGACATCTAAGTGGTTTCTAGTATTCCTGCATGTGTTTATTTGTTTTTTTGGATATCTTATAAAAATATTATTGATGTTCTAATTATCTTGTGGTTTTGTGTGCCACATGTTATAAATCCTATAGTGTGGACCAGAGCTAGGGGCAGATCTACATTGAGTGTTAGACTAGAAACTTCAATTGGATATTCTATGAATTTTATCCTAATTTTATAAAGTAGTTTATATTATGACAACTATTATTATTTTTATGATATGTTAGGTATATTATATGTGAATTCAGTTGTCATTATATTTTATTATATGTACACTCTTAGGGGAGTCCTATAGAAAATTATTTCTCATTACTTGTATGTGAACTATAGTGTGCTACATTATATTGGAAGAGTATCACAATAGAATTGGTAGAGTCGTAGTGTTTCATGATTGACTAGTGATAATAATATAGACTATCATTATAGGTTTGGTTCATTTCAATCACAATGGAGACAAGGTATGTTGTTCATATCAGAGTTGGTAGTAGATCCAATTATATTTCACTTCTAGATGATTATATTTTTATTTTTATTTGACCTCATGGGAAAATAAATCATTTATATTTCACATGACTATGAGTCTATATTAATTTTTCCCACATTTAATTTATTATACAATTCTTCAATTTTAGTTTATTTATTATGAATAGACTGATGATTATCTGTGTGTATTTATTTTTCTAATTTCCTTTATTACTACACTTTTCCCATTAGGTATCATATCTCTAATATATCCTTTATAACCTCACCACTAGTAAGTAGACTCTAGCCTACGAGGTGGTCTCCTAGAGGACATGTGGATATCTATATCGTGTTACATGTTAGGTTAACACATGATGGTTCATTACATTTTCCATAATAGAAATTCCTATAATATTTTTTCAATTTTTAGTGCAGTCATTATTTTCTTATAGAATTAAGAATGTTAATAATGATGATAGTGATTTTCTAGAAAAGGTAAAACTATTAATGAATGGTTCATTTCTTAAATCTAACATATATAAGGAAGTTGTTTAATGTATTGATAATTTTTGTTTCTACATTTTATATCCATGTCAAGAAATGAATTATTGAGTGAATCACACATCTCTCAATTTTATGATAATCTACAAAGTACTAAGTTGTACATATAAAATAAATTTTATTAATAGTGCGATGAAATATAGAAATATATTACATATTTTACTGCACATTTATTGATCATTTAATAGATTAATGGTGAATAAAAGTTCCCAAATGAAATATTCATCCTTGTCTTGTGAAAGTGTGAAAAGTGAAAATATATTGATGGATTTAATGGTCATATTTCCAAAGAAATCTCAAAATTACAGTGAAATTTGGTTTTTAGTTTACATATTGAATAAATGTACATATTTCATTCATATTTTAGATATTATAACATTATATAAAATTTCACGGCTTTATCTTAAAGTGAATTTTAGGTTACATGGAGTTCCTCTCTCTAATGAATCTGATATTGATCCTGGTATTACTTATAATTTTTGTAACGACCTTCATACATTGTTGGGTAGCAAATTAAGAACATTTTATCCTCAATCAAATGAAAATTTATTGTAAATGGTTTTTACTTTGGAAGATATTAGTGGATTATGTTAAATGAAACACCATACAATCTGGGATCAACATCATTCATTAGTTGAATGTTCTTATATTAATAGTTTTTATTCAAGTATATCGATGACACCTTTTGAAGCATTATATGGAAAGAGTTGTATGAATATATATTTTTATGATGAATTCCATAAAAGGAAGTTGTTTGAACAAGATATGGTAAATGAGATGGATGAAAATTTTAACGTGATTCGTTGATATATGAGGGTATCTCAGAGTAGACACAAGAATTATATTGATAACTGAAGGAAATATAGTTCATTAGATGTAGGTTATCTTGTTTTAGATAAAGTTTTTCCATGGAAAAGTGTTGTGAATTCTAGTAAAAAGGAAAAGGTATGTCCATGGTTTTTAGACCTTTCAAGATTTTGGAGATATTTGGATCCGTTTATTACCCTGTGATATTTCCTTCTAGTGTATACCTGGTACATGATGTGCTCTAGGTTTCATAATTTAGAATATATGCACTGGATACATCTCATGGATTGAGCCCTACTGTAGAATATTTTGAAGATAGTATATCACATGAATACAACAATGATCAAAATTTGGATCATATATATTAGGTGTTAATGGTTAGGTTGATTCCTTATGTAAAACTTTTTTTTTGTAAAAACCAATTGAGTGAGGAAGAAAAATAAAAGTTAGATAATGGTATGAAAATAAATTTAAACATGTTTATGTAGAGAAAAAAATGTCACAATGAATCTTATAAATAGAGGAAATAATGTGGCAACCCAAGTAATTGTAAATGAAATTCATTTCATGTTTTTATTCATGAATTTAATTTTATATTGCTATATTTATTATAACAATATTATGTAATTTTATCAATTAAAAAATAAATAGTTTTATTATTACTAAATTTTTTTCCTTGTATTATATAGTATTATATAGAAACATAATTTCTAAATTTTGGAATTATAAATTTAATAAATTACCTAATTTTTTATATTTGTAAGTAAATAATTTATATTTTAATGGATTTATGATTTTTTTTTAAAATAATTTTTATGTGAATTGTAAAAGATACCAAATTTCATAAAACTATAATATATTTTTATTAAATAAAATAATTTAAAAGTATAATTATATCTTCAATTTTATATTGAATAAAAATAAGAATAATTTAATTTTAAATATCCTATTTAAATATATAGGAATTAATATTACAGCATACTTTTTCATAAGGCCATTTTTGTGATTAAAATCATATTTTTTTAAAAAAAATGTTTTTTATCCATTTAATTCATATCTATTCAAATTGAGTAATGAAAATTGTATAAAATGAATATTAAAAAAATTATTCGACATTCATAATAATTCTGTTAAAATGTGTTGAATATGTCTCATTTATTTTTGGTCACGAGGAATAGTAACCATGGTAATAATAATTTTACCGTAGTAAGGGTAAAACAGGTAAAAATAGATAAATAACTACTGAGATAAAGCATAACAAACTCCATAACATTTCTATTTATTTTATTGTATTAAATTCGATTGCCCATAAATATCCATTTTTTTAAAATGAAGCAACTTATATCCATCTTCATTGATAATGTCTTTAATATGATTTTAAGTGATTAATAATAACACAATGTCACTGTCATTATTGCAATAACTCTAATATTATTTCATACGGATAAAAATAATTCATTTTATGTTATGAATGATTATATGAAATTTTAATTAATATTGTCTTCATGGTAATTTAGTTTTAATTTTTTATTGATGGAGTAATTACATTAAGTGCTTACGCAACACATATATATTTCTTAGTCATGTAATATAACAATCAATTAAATAATTTTTAAAAAGAATAATAGTAATAAAATTTTGAACAATTATTGTTTTTTATGAATTTTAAAGTTAAATATAATATATAAGTGATTATTAGATGTTTTTATTTGAATTCCATATCTGTCATTATTTCATTGAATTCAAATCTGGGAATAGTTCAAAAAATAACTATAATTGTATAATATGCTAAATAATATTTTATTTTATGATTTAAAAACCATGAAAATCATATATATACATATATATATATATATACAATTTAATGGGATATGGTAAATAATAGCAATCTATTCCCCTAAAAAGTCACTTTACTCGTTTAGTAACATTCATGACTCTTATAGAGTAAACCACTTTGATATCATGGTAATCATCAAAAGGCTTAACGGATGATTAAAACTAAGATATAGGTGTCAAAGAATCACATAAAATTTTACAAATTTTATTGGATTATTTTTATAATAATAATAATAATCTTATATTTTAAATATATAATTATTTTTAGGTTTGAAGAGGAAAATTAATTTATATGAATTTAATTCTTTTAGTAATTCTGAGGGTTCCACTCACCAAACTTATAAAAGGACACAACTATCCTATTTTCCTACCACTTTCCTTGAAATATAGTTATACCAATCCACTCCCAAATATCTCCAAAATATATATATCCATGTCTTAGAGGTATTGGAATCACCAAAAGACCTAATCAACGAGGCTTAATGAGTAACCCAAAGAAGTTATCTAAGGTGAAGTTTTATGTCCCAACCAAAGTATTTGATGTTAATTTATTATTATACCTCATAAAAATATTCATTATTCTTGTTGAAATAATTTAATAAGTATATATTATATACTAAATTTTATTATTATTATTTCTCACAAATATCCCAAGTCCTTTTCCATCCCATGGAAATGAAATAATCACTTGTGCAGACATATGAATTACCACTTCAAGGAAATGATGTGTCTTATTTTCAATCACCATATAAAACATATATTTATTATGATGGATATAATCAATATATATTAAATTCGTGAAATAATTAATTATCTCTAATGATAATATATCATCTCCTTTCGTATATTTCCATCCATAAAAAAATGATAACATTGTTCATTCGTGCATGTGGACTCCCACCTCTATGAAGTAATATGATTCTTTTTTCATGGAAACCATTCATTTATGGTCATAAAAATAATTTATATAATAAAATAAAATGATATTGATTTATTTATTATGATTATTTATTTTACATAACAATTACCCCTTGTACCATGTAAAACCTATGGAATTTGTCTTGGGATTATGAATCTAATGTCCTCCAAATGCCCGGCATAATCTTAACTGGTTAAATATCATCAAAAAATATTACAACAAATGAAATAAAAGATATAATTATAAATGTAAGTAAAATTAACAAGGTTCATAACCATTTAATAACAAATTTAATTTTATCACTCAAGATTCAAGGAATGTACAACTCTAAACAATATTTAATGTGAGGGGGTTTTCCTGTAAACATTGTTTTAATTAATTCCTCTAAAATAAATTTCATCCAAAACCTTTTTATTTAATTTTCTCGAACAATTTATTATGTATAATATTAATAATTTTCAATCTCATTTCATCAACCATTAACTTTATTTACATGGTTTCAAAAAGAAATTCACATATCATCTTTTGAATGAGGTACTTTTTAAAAAGGAGTAAAAGGAGGAGTTGGTTTAATTTTTACAACATGTACAATATATTATTCCTTCACGATTCCTAATTAATTTAATATATTATTTATAATTATAAAATGTAATTTTCAAATTATATTACCTATTATTTTGAATAATTATTTTTTACAAGACTTAAAAAATGGAATATTTTACCCATTTTTGATGGAAAAATGAAAAGTATTTTGATTATGTGTAAAAAAGATACCTTCACCAGCCTTATAATGAATAGGTGATAGGAAATGTTTTCCTAATATAATAAATGAGAATTATAGATCATTATAGGTAAACCCAATAAAAATAACACAATTAGTGAGCCTCGTAAAGTTCTCTAATTAATTGTCTGATGTTCCCTATCTTCAAATATAATAAGGTGGGAGTTAATTATGGAGGTTTCCATTTTGAGTTTAGTAGGGACACAGTTATTCATGACACAATTTTACATGAGTTATGAATATAATACACTTTAATTACTATATGTATTTATTATTTTCTTTATATTATTTCAGTGGGTTTCTTTTATAAAAATGTATGTTTTGTATAAGGATATTATTTATTTAAAATGACAAATTAATAATGTGGAAGAGGTAAATATTTTATGGGGATTAATAATTTTCATTAAGCTAATGGATTTATTTAATTTATATCCATTACTTATTTTTTCTTTCTCAATCCATGTATTAAAATATTTTTCACAGGGTTTAATGGTTATTATGTAAAAATAACAATTAATGTTGAGAGACATAAATGAATTTAATGTAGAGAAAAATGGTGTTTTTATAAAAGCTAAATATATAGGAAAAATATATTCTTTGAGGAAGTGTCCACGTTTTAATTTATGAGTTTTTATATAATATTTATAACATGATTTTATAAAATACTAAACCTAAAAGTTATTTGGGAATAAATGAAAATGAATTCTAGTACAAAGTCATAATATTATGTATTGTTTTAAGGTTGAGTCCTTACAAAATAATTTTCAATATTCCTGGATTTAGTAAATTTAGAGATGATAATTATCGAAGAATGGAAAACATCATTCTTTTTCTTTTTAATTTCTATAAAATATTTATAATAGATGATTATGAAGTCCCAACAAGATTTAAAGGTACAAATCATTAAATATTAAAGCTAAAAAGATGAGATATTGACATATTTCTACATTGAAGTTGTAATCTTAATCTTTTGAAAAAGGACACAACTTCTATCAATAATAAGTATAAAATAGTTAATGCTAAATTAATATCATAACATAAATTTCTACGTACAACTAGGTAGAACTCTTATACACAATGATATATAAAATCATATACTAAGATAACATGATGTGAGATATTGATATATAGTATTTAGTATGATTTTATACCCAACAAGTAAAGGCCAAGAGATAATATCCAAATGATATCATACAACCCTTCCCTATACCAATGTGGATGTAGGAAAATATTACAATGGTCTTTTTTACTAAAAAACCATACACATAATAGTTTAATTATGCAATATATTTTTATCATAGATATATTTATAAATTATAAACATTTACTCGAAATAATAGAGGACCAAACCGCTGAGTGTATTCTATTATTTTCAATAAAATAATATCATTATTTACAGTGACATTGTATCTATTTTATTTAAATATTACGTTGGTTTCAAATAAAAAAAATTATGGAAGCCTTCAAGATTATTTAATCATTGATATATAATTGATCACTATATATCATATTTAAATTAATGGGAAACCCTCATGCACAGTCATAAAATTAATGTATATTCATGCTTCAATTCAATGGAATTTGGAAGTATTACATAAATATGGTGGAATTTATACACAATTATATCATTCACTATAGTATACAAATGAAACTGGATAAAGGTTTTTAATGTGATCCATGAAAAAATTGACATAGATATTACATTAATCAGATATTTTAGATATTACATGTCATAAATAGATTCAAAAACCAAGGAACTAAAGGCATAGTGCATTTTATTTTATCTATATGAAAATATTATTTTATTACACTGTCAAATATTAATCCATGTTAATGCCCCTAAAGACCCTTTTATACATCTGACATGATATAATTATCTTCATTACATGGGCGATGAAAACATAAGAAATTTCTTATCACATATTCTCAGTAATGGGAAACATATAATAATGTATAATATCATAAACATGTAGGGGAACAAGCTAAAGACATAAATTTATTAATTAAATTTTCTAAGACCAATGACGATATTGATAAAACATGATAAAGGGATATAAGATAATAAAAAGATAGGTAAGGAATTGTAAAAGTTATTAAATGGATCAAAATAGATTTTAGAATGCATAAAACATTTTAGAATGATATTAATGTGTATAATATGTTTAAAATAATTAATAATAATTGGAACAACTGAAATTATGAAAATTAAAATTTGTATTGAAATGTTAAATAACTTGATAAGTGACATGGAAATGTGGAACAACACAATGAATTAAAAATATTTGTTTGAAAAACCCTTATTTCCATGAATTTATAACCAAAATCATTATTTACACACATAAAAATTTGATCAAATATATTATTCACACACTTCTGTGAAAAAACAAATTATTTACATGCCTAACAATATTATGAGATATGAACAAAAAATAATTCATTTGAAGGTGATATAACACCCCACCAATCATCATACACACATATATATAAAACATAAAATGTTTACTCCACATATATTAATGAACCGATGGAAAATGAATTGGGTTCTTGAAAATTAAAATAGAAATTATTTACTCCTCATAAAAAACCCTTTGAAATAAAATGGGGTTCATTAAACAACCTAATTTTATAAAATAACCTCCGAAATTAAATCATCTTATAATGAAAACATGAACACCCAAAATATTCACAAAATAAAATAAAATAATGGGTGGAACATGAAACATAAATCAATTTTATATATATCATTTGAAGATTATTAAAACCAAATCGTGAAATGATTGTTTTGAAAACTATTTTTGTTAATTGTTGTGAATATCATAATTATGAGTCTCTTTTCGAAATACCTCCAATATTTATATAAAATATTTAAAAATAAAACCTATCATAGAAATATATTTAGATAATAAACAAATTTAACAATAAATAATTATAGATAATAATTTAAAATGGATTATTTATTAAGAATTGTGGAACGAAAATAAAAATGAAAATTTATAACTCAAAAGAAAACGTTTGGGTTACCAAGTCCCATACAAATACCAGTAGCATACACGAAAGTTCCTGACCTCCAATATTGTAAATATAAACATGAAAATTATGTATTTAATTTACTTATTCAAATATATTTCCATTTACACTATATATTAATAATTACTATATGCATGTACCATATTATTATATTCTAATTTCAACACCATGTGACATTAATCATGACTGTGTTGAACAAAGTTCAAAAAAGAGGAATCAAAATTCTTTTTCCCCAGAATACCATAATTTAGATACCATTAATGTTATACTAATTTATGTATTATAAGGGCCTATATTTTTACAATTAAATTACATGGGAGTTTTTTTCCATTTGGTGAAGATGAAAATGATGATGAAGTAGTTTTGAGTTATTTAAGGATATTGATGGATTACTCTATAGTTATCATTTTTTTATCCATATAAAACTCTTTTAATGATATATATTAATTATATATAGGTATATATCATATATTATAACAAAATATAAACTCAAAATATCCATGATGGTGGTAGTGTAAAACCAAACCCATTATTCAATGTAGGTGGTATTCCCCACATATGCATGGATGTTGATTTCATTTTTAATGAACAAGAGAAATAATCAATATGAATCATTATATAAGACCATTAAAAATTACATGTATATCATAATTATAAATTAAATTACCATTTTATGTTATCTATGTTAGTTTGAATGTGAAAATGAACCACATTAATTCATAGAGGTGGAACATCGTAGACAAGAAGGATTCATGTTTTCAATTTTCAAAATGGAAAAGATACGATTGATTAATTATTTAACAATCATTATAATAAAATATAATTATTATAATGATGTGAAAGATATCATTTTAATATAGTGTAATTGAATTTGAGGAATAAGTGTATACATATAAATATATAAGAGGTAGGATTGTTTGGAAATATATACATCAATACTTTGATTATCTCATTTGAGAAGGGGGTTAAACCTTGGATGAATGGTATTTTGAGAAGTAATGATCCTATTTATGGTATCTAAGAATGATAATTAGAGTTTTGGAACGATTTTGGCTTAATCATGTGCGTTTTTAGATGATGTGGGGATAGGAGTGATCCTTTTATAAGTAATACGATGGAAATTTTGTAAATACAAAAAAACAATCAATAATGTGAAGTAAATCTTTTGTAAAGTGGATCCAAAATAGGGAAATAATGCAGTGGATAAGTGATAATGTTATGAAATACTTCAATAAAAAATCACACAAATGATTTAGTTTTTTTATATTAATTTAATCTATGATTATTAGTTTTACAAATATGGCTATTACAGTGATAAATAGTTTTAAATTATGTAAATTAATATTTTGGAATAAAAATAATATAATAATTATTATATAAATTTTACCTAATAATTCTAAATTTAATATCTATTAAATTATTCTCAATTTTAAAAATTAATTAAAATAAATTTAAAAATAATAAGTATATAATGTATTAAAAAAACATTATTTAGAGAAATTTTATATAGGTTCTAAAACACTAAATATATTTATTTAAACTAGAATAAAAAGTTCTAAATATATAATTAAAATCATATTTATTTTAATAGATTATTTTTCGATAAATTTCAAACTAATTATTATAAAATTATAATTCTATAAAAGGCATGGTATTTGTAAAAATAGTATATTACAGTACTCACATAAAAATAATGTTTATTAGAAAAATATCATGAATTTATCTTAAGATAATATAGAAATGATATATAAAAAAATGAATTTAACCTTTATAAAATTATCATTATAAAATTTAAATTTCTATTTTTAATAAAACAAATTTTGTGTAAAACTACATTTTATAGGAAAATGAATTTAGGTATATTATCTATTATATATCATAATTTTTATAAATTACTAACTATAATAGTTTTTTCACTTATATTCATAGAAAAAATATATTATACATGAAAAATTAACTTTTAGAAAAAAAATATTATATTACTTTCTTAGATTCCATTGTCACGACCCGTCCCACGGGGCTCGTCCCATAACTACTCAATGCCCACCTCCCATAGGCTAGGGGACGGTGACTAGCACCAAAGGTGTCTTCCCTAAAAATTGGAAAGAATTGACTTTATAACATGTAAACACACACAACGAAACACACAAAAAGATACGAATTCAAGTCAACTGTATAGTAAACGTGTGAGTAGAGTAAGTGAAAAAGGGGCCAGAATACAAGCCGAACTGGAAAGTACAAGTACAACTAAAATGCAATACAACTGAAGAAAGAGAAAGACTGCTAGTAGATCATCCTCTGTGGTTCCTATATAGAGGGATGGTACAGATTGCCTCCTCAGCACTCCACGTCCTCTCGTCTCATCTGCTTACTGACATGCCTTATATTCCACCTGCAAGCATCGTCCAGTCCTGGTACCCTCTTCCACAATCAGCACAGTCCATCATTTGTATCCAACCAAACAAGGTGCGGGCATATCCCATGTTGGGTTGAGTGTAAAGATACTTAGTAGGGACCATGAGACCATCAATGTCTCACAAAATCCACCAAGGATAAACCAAAAATATGAAATTAACAGAATACCCTACTTAGGTATATGCATATACCTATACCTACGTTATCAAGTAATCCATCTCAATCATGAGGATACAAATAGGAACTGACTGAGCTCAAACCATGTATAACTTAGGTATGGGAGTAGTGATGTTTAGATAACTACTGAATCGTCTTACACTATTAAGAGGATCTGCTACTGACCTTCACAGAATCGCTAGGGGCTGACCCACACAGGATCACTAGGAGTTGACCCACACAGGATCGTTGGAGCAGACCTACCCAGGATCTCTAGGAGCTGACCCACACAGGATCACTAGGACATGACCCACCCAAGATCGCTGGAGATGACCCAAACAGTATTTCTAGGTGAGGACCGAAACAGTATCGCTCGAGTGGACCCACACATGATTTCCAAAAGCAGACCCACACAAGATAGCAAGGATCTGACCCCCACATGATCACTAGAGTTGACCCACACAGGATCGCTGGAGCTGACCCACACAATATCTCTAGTGCTGACACACATAAGATCGCTATGAGATGACCCACACCAGACCTCTAAGAACTCACCCACATAAGAACGTTGGAGCAGAACCGCATCAGATCGCTAGGAGCTGACCCACACAGGATCGCTAGGAGCTGGCCTGCACAGGATTGCTCGGAGGTGACCAGCATAGGATCGCTAGTAGCACTCTTCTCGTCAAAGATAGCTATCGGGTTTCCACACTAGTCTTTCACGTCTACATCAGAGTTTTCTCCCCAATCCACTATTGGATTCTCCAACTACAATGATGTCCCAAAAAGAAGTAACTCAAAGGACCTCCACATCATAGGGGTCTCAACGCAACATATGGCACAACAATGGGATGCACGATCTGTGATTTATTAGCATTTTAGTCATGGGGGGATGATTGGATTCATTCATGATCCAACCTGACCGTACCCCATCTTAACAAAAATCTCTAGTGGGGTACACTCAAAGGGATTGTGTCGCTCCAAGATTTCCTGCATCGCTAACGGTTTGTAAAACGGATGTTCGGGGCCAAAGTTATTGCCAAAAGAATGTAAATGGGTCGTAGTGCAGCTTGGTCTGGTGTGACCCGGTCAGGATGACCCGGTCTGACCTGACCTGACCTGCTGTGTCCGGCCCGGCCCGGCTGGCCACGAGGAGTCACAGAGGGCCACTGGTGGCTGCGATTCCATGGAGGGTCACGGAGGGTGCCCCGAGGGCGTGAGGCTGTAGAGCATCTCGGCCGGGGCGGTTCTGCTGGATAGGCAGCGGCTGCTCAAATGGTGGCTCAGCCCTAACATGGGAAGTGGATCGGAAGGTGGTGGAGGCTCTTGTGGCAGCTTAGCCCGAAAGGTAGCGACGGATCATCCTGGATGGTGGTAGCATCTCAGAAGGCGGTTGTGGCTCGGACTACGGCGGCGGTGCCGCGGGGCGGCGTGGCGGGCCGTGGGGCAGCTCAGTTGGGGCAGCGCGCCAAGGCCACGAGTGGTAGAGTGCCGTGGGGCATGGAGGCCACGGGCGGTGGCGTTGTTTCCTTCGTCGCCTTTTTCCATTGCAGAAACCACACCAAAGAAGCATAACAACGGAGGGTTCGGGCCATTCTTGTTTAGTCTGCACCCTCCGTGTTAGAGTGGTATCAAGCGTCTCAACAAAAACGAATCATGAGTCATGAATGACACACTCTAATATTTAATATGAATCATGGATCAACTCATTTTGGTTGATCCATGTTTTCCATGCTTTCCAAGAATAAGGAAATTAATCGAGAGAATTCAAGAATTCAATAATAACACCTACCTCATTAGATTTGTCAATGGAGGTCGTGAACGATAAGTTGAAGTTTTCGACATTTGTCTCATCCACCACACACCTCCAATCCTAGGATCATGTGTCGCTTCATCGAAGTTAAAGACATTCCACGTTGGAGGCTGTCCTGAGGAAGAAGTCGATGTTGGCGTTCTTTGTTTTAGGGGTGTTCATTGGGGAAGAAGTGTAATCCTTAAGGGTTATCCTCTCACAATTCATCCCAAAAATGAATGTGGTGCCAATATAATTAACCTAAAAAGAAATTATGTTGGCACATTCACACAAGTAGGAAAAATTAATGTGGTTCATTGGCATAATTATTGTGGAGGAATCTTAAGAGGCGCCTTCACATTAAAGAGGGTGTTGAGAGGTTTCTCCTCCATTAAGAGGGGTCGGGTGGCCCCGCCTCTAGAAATTCAACCAAACATTTAGGGTATATTCTTGTGTGGTCCCCACCACCTAAACCCACACATGGGAGGTTGCAAGAATAAAAAAAAATTGTTAAATAATTTTATTTTTATTTTCCCATGAAAACCCAAAATATATCTTTCACCCTCAACCTATTACGGTCGAGGTGAATGACCCCTTAAGAGAATATCGGCTCTATGAGATCCACAATGCCATCAGTTTTCAATTCCAAGCACCGGTTCAAAAGTGAAAAAAAAACCCGCTCGTTTGTTTACAGATCTTACATGAATTTGTTTTTTTAGAAATTCATTCTGGGCACACCGGGTGTCGGAATCACGCGCCATCAATTTTCACAGACTCATAAAATTCACATATATTAAAAACATTACATGGAAATTAGGGGTCTTTAAATTCTTCCCACCTCAGGGTATTTCATCCCCAAAATCCATATCACCAATCTAGGGAAACATGTAGGGGTATTGAGCATGAATCTGAGCCTCCCACTCCTATGTGCTCTCATGGAGGTTCATGTGCTACCAGTGAATGCGTACCATAGAAATTGATCACCCATGAAGGACGCGCTCCTCTTCATCCTCAATCTCAACTAGAACCTCTGAAAATGTCGCCCCATAGTCAATGTCCAGCTCGCCGTGGTCGATGCTGTGAGAAGGGTCATGCATGTATCTCCATAGCTGAGATACGTGGAAGACGTCGTGCACCCGATGCAACTAAGGGGGAAGAGCTAAGAAGTAATCCACCTCTCCAACTCTGTTGTGGACCTAAAAAGGTCCAATGAACCATTGAAATAACTTCTCGCCTTGTCCAAATCTCTGCAACCTCATCGGGATGAGACCCGTTGAAAGACGTGGTCACCATCCTTGGCCTCTAGAGGTCCATGTCTTCTGTAGGCATAAGACTTAGGCCTACATTGTGCAATCTTCATCTTCTCCTGGATGATCTGAACATTCTCTATGATATCCCATACCATCTCTGGTCCAACTAGTAATGACTCCCCTATGTCAATCCATCACAAATGTGATCTGCAAGGTCTCTCATACAACACCTCAAAAGGTTCCATCCCAATGCTGGAGTGGTATCTGTTGCTGTATGAAAACTCCAAAAAAGGCATGTGATCCTACTAGCTGTGACCGGATTCAAGGACACAAGAACATAACATTTCCTCGAGGGAAAAAATGGTCTGCTCAGTCTAACCATCCGTTTGAGGATGGAAGGTGGTTCTCAAATGAAGCTGCGTCCCAAAATTCACCTGCAACCCCATCCATAATCGGGAAGTAAAACAAGCTTCATGTAACACCCCAAGCTTCTATGGTATGCTTCTCTTTGAATAATGTGATAGCATGTGTTGTACGCAACACCGAGTTCTAACACACCATAACCAATCACACTAACCATTATGAATAGTAATACCTAATTTTTAAAATTATATATATTTTATATTTCAAAATAGACTTCATTTTTGGATTCAGAATATCGAATTTAGCCTAAGATGAAATTTTGGTACTTTTCAGAGAACTTTAATATTTTGATGAACAGTGAAAATTACTAAATTTTAATTAAAAACAGCTTTTTTAATCAAAATAATTAATAGTGATAAATTATGAATTTGAGTGGTTTTAAAGTATATTTAGAATATATTTTTACAATTTAATATAATTTTGATCATTGAACATAATTTTACAATTAAACCGGACATAAACAAGTGTCAATCTTTTGATAGTTATTATCTCTTAAAAAAACGCTTTTTGTTTTAACAAGGAGAATTAATTTTAAATTAATTTCTGCCACTTTTGTGTTTCAAATTTAGAAAAATGGATTCCATATTTGGAATCAGGATTTTCAAATTGTGTAAATAGGTAACTTTTATTTTTAGACATTTTGAATAATTATTGCGGTAAATATTTTATTTACCATGGTTAAGGGTAAATCCGGTAAATAAGTGTTAAAAAATAATATTATAATAATACTAAATTACCCTAAAACGTGTCATAACCTTATCGGTTGATACATGTTATAACATAGGCATCTTTGGGTCGATTTTGGGACCCCATGGAGCCACTTGTAGGTGATAGGGACACTTTATTTTAATTAAGTTAAAATGAATACAAAAATGACACAAGCATATATCTTTTAGAAAAAAAAATTTACATAGGGTTATATATGTTGGATTTTTGACTATAACTATTCATTAAAAATATAAAAATATTTCCTACATAATTATATTTTATTTATAATTTTTAGAGATTGCATAATTTAATTTATTTATGACACAATGATGCTGCAGTAATTACCATAATAGTGAAAAGTTAAAATAATTGATATTATAAATACCCAAATAAATATAATTTGAGACTTTTAAGGAATTAATCTAATTTTATAGGATAATATGACATATTAGGATTTATTTAATTAACTTTTTTTGAAGTAATCATTCTATTATGAGTTTAAAAAAATCAACTATTGAATAGTGTCAAAATTGACAAAAAAGAGTTTTTAAAACAAATATTATATTATTAAATGATATTAAATTCCTAAAAATATAAGGTTAGGCCAAGAGACTTATATCATGTTAGGTTCATCATTAATGGACCACTTTGGGGTCTCTTGGATATACATGGTATGTTTATTAACCATATAATATAAAAATACAAAGATACATTGTAAAAGTGAAACTAATTAACTTAGAGTTAATACTTAATGATAAGGTTAATATAAGGAATCAAACCTGTATAAATTCTATTGGTTGAGTGTTTTTAGAGCTATCCCCACCTTAACCGTTAAATAATCAACTTTGGAGCCATTATAAACCGAATATGAATTTATTATAAACTAATATTTCTAGCTTTTCCAAAGGTGCCCCTCACCCCTCTTATAAAAGGGCACTCCTCCTTCTCATTTCATCACACCTTGAAAGCCTTTTGGTTCGGCTAAACTCTGCCCAAATACTCTCCCAACTTCCATCAATACAACCTAGAGGCATTAGTTTGATCAGAAAGCCAACCTAAGGATCCCTTTTGATCAAATCAAAAGAAAAAACCGGAAGAAGAGGTAATGATTTCACCACCCTTTTCCAAGTTCCTTTCTTATTCCACTTCTTCTTACTTTTTTATTACCATTATAAAATAATAACTCCAGTATCATATACATACTTTGATATTATTATAAATATGGTACAACCATATTCAGTATTCTATCGACCCTTTGAGTAACATGTCATCATACGTGCGTACGTACGGCTTACCGTCTCCACGTCGTGGTGTAATTGTTATTGAATATATTATTATTTGGATGGGTATAATAATGATGTGTAACTCATGTAAATAATAAATATAACATGTTAATTATTGTGTATATATGATATAAAATCCTTTTATATATTATTTTAATATCAAAAGAATGATATTGTCGCTCGTGCGTACGTACGGACTACCGTCTCCACGAACGCGATGAGATTCATTCTCCATCGTATCCATTCAATTATAATTATCATTTGATGATTTAAAAATGATGTTTAAGGACTTGATATCATTATGGATATGAATAAGATACAACATATCCAGAAAAAACACAGATTATGTAACAAAACATATAAAAGAAAACGAGTAAGTTAACACCCGAAACGACGATAATTCTATGATATTATTAACAAATCAATGTTAAAAGATCATATATGATATCATATTAATATATAGGATTATTTTATAATTTAATAACAATTATTTCACCATTATATGGGAGGTTAAACTAACCTCAACCAAGGAAAATTGCATGGTAAGGGTTATTTCAGAATCTCATCATTATCCGATGTTGTTTATACGTAATAATCTACTGGGATCGCTTTATCATCCACATCCATGTTTCTTAAAAATGTATTTCAAAAAAAATTTAATATTTACAATAATATGGGTTAAAGTCATTTATACCCGTGTTCTACTTTTTATAATAGGTTTATAAAGGAATCTTTCCGTCGTTTTCCAAACAAGGTGCTTTTTAACCTTTTCAACAAAATTAAGGTAAGAATGTTTTTTTTAACTTATACGGCGGGTGCGGCTATTTTTTGCCGTTATAAAATCGTCGAAGCTTCCCTTAAAATATTATAAGAATATTTTAAAAGAAAGTGTTTTATTTTATAAATATATGACTCTTAAATGATTTCAAAATAGAAAGAGATATTTCTCTAAAAAGTGTTTTGATTTCATCTATTTCAACATCCTTTGATGGATTATACGCTTACTAAAGTTGATTTATTATGATACAAAACTTCTATATTTTATTGAAGGTTTTTTGATATGTTTGACTGTGGATGTGCTATTTTTTATACCATTCATGGTTTATGGTGAACGTATTGACATTTCGTATGCTAGTTTTAATACGAATGTTTATGTTATGTTTAAACCTTTTCATATGGGAATGCATTGGACTTAATATGTGATGGGTGGAGCCCGCTATAGCTCCTAGATGAATCGGTAGGTCCCATGAGATAAACTAGTGTCTTGGCACAAGGCCTTGTCAAAATCTTATTTGTAGTCTTGGCACGAGGCCTTGGCTATGTGGTTATGATAGTCTGGCATTATGCATCCCATCATTATGAAAGTGGTTATTGATATTGCAAGTGATTATTCGATTAGTAGAATATCCATGTGAATAAGTAAATGACATTATTTCATTTTTCTTTTTCCATACTATGTTGAAGTTCTTGTTTAAAAAGCTTTTGTTTTAGTTATACATTGCCTTAAATGTTTATTATTATTTTTGAAAGTTTCCGCTATATTGTTATCCTTACTGGGCATTTGAGCTCACCCCTTTTCTATGTTTTATTTTTTCCAGGATGTGAAGAAGTAAGTTATGAATGACCTGCAGGGATAGTATGTGGGGATATGAGTGTGGAATATGGAGACTATGTTGTTGTAGTAGTTTTTCACTTTATTATGTAATGTAAAACTTTATGAATATATCTAGTGTTCCAAGGCTACTAAACCAATCGGTCTTTAGAGATTTGATCTTTCTTGTGATCATGCCTATGTAATGTAATAAGGCACCGACTCTAGGTAACTATGTTCGGGGAGTTATAGTTGGTATCATAGGAAGTTTAGTACAAACCATAGAAGCTAGATTTAGATAAACATTGATTAGAGCATGTAGACCTAAGATGAACTTTGAGGATTAGTATAGAATAACTTCCTGGAATTTTGGTATTGTAGAGATTTTGTGAGTTTTCCGAGAAATACATCCCTGTCTAGATACGAGCAGGTAGAGGCGGCTCTGGCACATATGTACCTAGGGGTAAAACCCGAAAACACCGCTTTGAGCTAGACTCGAACGAGAACTGGTGCACGACAACGAGCCTTGCTGCACTCTTGGTTACGACACTCCCGGAGGATATGCTTAAGATAACTCTCAAATTATTTACAAATCATTATTAAGGGTTTATGAGTATATACTTCCTCAAAGAAAACATTTTTATGATTATGGATTATATCCATAAATAGTTCAAATTATGTTCAGTGTTTTATAAGTATGGGATTATTTATTTTGATTCATAAACTGATCTAGTTTATGCCATTGTTTAGAAATGGCGCCTAGTAGAAGAAATAGAAACCGAATCAATGAACGCACTCCATGTAGGGTTTCCCTCCTGCTCAAGATTATTATAGTGGAGCTGGTGATGCAACTGGTGCCGATCAGCTAATCACCATACTCGGACAACTCACTCAGGTTATGAATAATAACCTTACCCGTATGGAGCACCCTGATCCGCAGCGTGGAGGATCAATGTTAGATAGATTCATGAGGCAACAACCACCAACGTTCAATGGGAGTAAAAATCCCTTAGTAGCTAAGCAATGGATATTTTCCCTAGAGAAAATATTTTGGGCTTTGGGGAGTAGTGAGAGGGAAAAAGTTATCATGGCAGTTTACCGCCTCTGTGGAGATGTTGATCAATGGTGGTCATTGATTCAAAATACTAAGGAAGATGATGAAGTATCAAATATGGAATGGAGGGAGTTCAAAGACTTTTTTTTAGAAAAATACTTTCCTCGTGACCATCGAGCAGATATGGAAAGGCAATTTCTGAGTCTGAGACAGAAGGAGGATGAGAATGTCACAAAGTATGAGGATAACTTTACAAGGTTAGAAAGTTATGCTGGATATTATATACGTAACCCAAGAAGTAAGATTGATTATTTCTTTGATGGGTTAAAACCATTTCTCCGTCGAGCATTAGTCACACAATCCTTCCCGTCGTACGAAGACATTGTCTCATGTGCTATCAAGATCGAAAAGGAATTCTCTAAGTCTAATGACTTTAAAGCAATGCAATAGAATAAGAGGCCTTCTGATCAATCTGGGAATGGAAATAAGGGGAAGAAAGGAATGGTTTAATATACATCCTGTGTTAAATGTGGGAAGAAACACCCCAGTACTTTTTTGAAGGGAATGGGCGTTTGTTACAAATGTGGTGAAAAAGGCCACCAAGCTCGTGATTGAAAAGGGAAGAAGGAAGCTACCAATGTTCAGTGCTACAATTGCAGGGATATGGGGAATTATGAAAACGAATGTCTTATGATTCAGGAGAACTTACCTCAGAAAATTCCAAGGGATCAAGGCCAGGCTTATGCAATCACTACTACTGAGGTAGAAACTCCAAAAGACGTGGTGGCAGGTAATTTAATGGTTTCCTCAAGTTTAGCAAGTGAATTATTTGATTCTAGATCATCGCATTGTTTCATATCTTCCCAGTTTGCTAAGAAAATTAGATATTTCCATTTTTATTTAACAAGGGAGTTGTCAGTTAAAACTCCTAAGGGAAGTATCATTGCAACAACATTTTGGGAATCAGTCACCATTAGAGCACATAAATGTTCTTTATAAGCTGATCTCGTCGTCATACCTATGATTGATTTTGATATAATCCTCGGTATGGACTGGCATTCGGACTATGATGCGATGATTTATTGTAAGAAGAAAGAGGTTGCGATTCTTGATGATGATGATAAAGAACACCTTATCTTTAGAGTAGAATCGTCACCACATAATTCTTATTTAGATCCACGCCCAGTAGGTCAACTAAATTCAATTATTGGGGAGGAAGAGAATGAAATAACTATGGGTGAGGAAATGAATGTTCAAATAGAGGATGTACCTGTTGTGAAAGAATTTTTAGATGTATTTCCAGAAGATTTACCTAGACATCCTCCAGAACGAGAAGTTGAGTTTTCCATTGATTTAATTCCTGGATCAAGGCCTATATCGAAGACCCCATATAGAATGGTCACTGTAGAATTAGTTGAAATAAAGAAACAACTAGAGGAATTGAGTAATAGGGGATTTATTCACCCTTGTGTTTCTCCATGGGGATCCCCTGTTCTTTTTGTTAAAAAGAAAGACGGATCTATGAGGTTATGTATCGACTACAGGGTGATCAATGCTATAATAATAAAGAACAAGTATCCCATACCACGCATTGATGATTTATTTGACAAATTGCATGGAGCTCAATACTTTTCAAAGATTGACCTTCGATCTGGATACCATCAGTTGTGTGTGAAGAAGGAAGACATTCCGAAGACATCATTTCGAACCAGGTACGGGCATTACGAGTTTACTATAATGCCTTTTGGATTGACTAATGCACCCTCTGTATTCATGGATCTGATGAATAGTGTTTTCAAGGAGTATGTCAATGAATTTGTGGAGGTATTTATTGATTATATCTTGGTATACTCCAAAAGCTACGAAGATCATGAAAATCACTTTCGCATTATCTTGAAGACTCTGAGAAGACATGAATTATATGGGAAGTTTAGAAAGTGTGAATTATGGCTTCAGGAGATTTCTTTTCTTGGCCATATTTTATCTAAAGATGGAATCTCTGTTGATCCTTCTAAGAACAATGAAATCCAAGAATGGCCAGCACCTACGAGTATAACTGAGGTACGCAGTTTTATTGGTTTGGAAGGTTATTATTGATGATTCGTCCAGAATTTTGCCCGATTGGCTAACCCATTAACGAAGCTCACACGTAAAGGGGTTAAATGTTTTTGGACAAAAGAGTGTGAAGAATGTTTCAAAGAACTGAAGAGAAGATTAGTCAATGCTCCTATATTGACTCTACCATTAGGGAATGATGTGTTTGTTATTTATAGTGATGCATCAAATAAAGGACTTGGTTGTGTCCTTATGTAGAATGATAGGGTTATTGCCTATGTATCACGACAGTTGAAAATTCCTGAGCAAAACTATCCTAATCAGGATCTCGAGTTAGCAGCTGTGATCTTTGCTTTGAAGATATGGAGGCACTACCTCTATGGTGAAAAATGTGAGATTTATACTGATCACAAGAGTTTGAAGTATATTTTCTCACAAAAAGAACTCAACATGAGGCAAAGGAGATGGCTTGAATTACTCAAGGATTATGATTGCACGATACACTACCACCCCGGGAAGGCAAACAGGGTGGCAGATGCTTTGAGTAGAAAAGAACATGGAGTTTTGAACAATATGAGAATTTAAAGGGATCCATTCTTCATGGATCTAGTGAAGATGGACATGGGAATAACCAGGGAAGGTGAAAAATCAATTCTTTTTAAAATGGTTTCCAAACCATATTTACTAGAAAGGATTAAGAGTTCTCAGACCAATGATGAAGAATTTCAAAAGAAGATTAAAGCTGTGAATGATGGGTGATTGAGAGACTTTGTGTATGAAGATGGAATTTTCAAATTTGGGAAGAGACTTTGTGTTCCTGGTATACTTGATCTAAAAAGGGAATTTTCGGATGTTTCTCATAGTTCCAATTTCTCTATACATCCTGGGAGCCCCAAAATGTATAGAGATTTGAAGGAAAATTTTTTGTGGGACAACATGAAGAGGGAGATTGCTGATTTTGTGTCAAGATGTATGGTTTGCCAACAAGTGAATGCTGGAAGGCAACATCCTGGAGGAGTCATGCAACCTCTTCCCATACCGGAGTGGAAATGGGACAATATTAAGATGGACTTTGTCTTGGGACTACCAAAGACTCCTAGAAGGAACGATGCAATATGGGTTATTGTTGATCGTCTTACCAAGTCAACACTTTTTCTTGCTATAAGAGAATATCTACAACTAGAACGTCTAGAAAGACTATATATTAATGAAGCTGTGAGAGTTCATGGAGTACCCCTATCAATTGTTTCTGATCATGATCCCCGTTTTACATCTAGATTCTGGAAGAGTCTTCAGAAATCCCTGGATACTGAACTTCATTTGAGCACTGCCTACCACCCTCAAATGTATGGACAATCAGAAAGAACTATTCAAACCTTAGAAGACATGTTGAGATCTTTCTCAGTTAACTTTCAGGGTATGTGGGATCAATATTTACCTCTATTAGAATTTTCCTATAACAATAGCTTCCATTCGAGTATTCAGATGGCACTATATGAAGCGTTATATGGAATGAGATGTCTCACACCAACCTGTTGGGATGACGTTGGTGAAAGAAGACTTGTTGGCCCAGAACTGGTGGAGGAAACTATGGAAAAGGTTAAGGTAATCCAAAATCACATCAAAGCAGCTCAAAGTAGGCAGAAGAGCTATGCCGATAATCGAAGGAAAGATTTGGAATTTCAAGTCGGTGATCATGTTTTCCTGAAGGTATCTCCATGCAAGGGAGTCATACGATTTGGTAAGAAAGGTAAATTGAGTCCCAGGAACATCGGACCTCTCGAAATTCTAGAACCAATTGGGGTTGTAGCTTACTGATTGGCAATGCTGCCAAGTCTCTCCAAAGTTCACGATGTGTTCCATGTATATCTATTAAGGAAATAAATGCCTGGCCCAACGCATGTACTCACCTATGAGGAGTTATAACTGGAACCCGATCTGTCTTATTGTGAAGAGCCCATCAGGATTCTTGATACGAGAGAACAAGTACTGAGAATCCAGACGACGCGTCTGGTAAATGATTTGTGGAGAAACCATAAGATGGAAGAGGCAACGTGGGAACCCGAGGAACTTATGATGAAGAACCACTCGAGTCTTTTCATGTGATAAGTATTCTAGAAATTTCGAGGATGAAATTATTTGAAGGAGGGGATAATGTAACACCCCAATCTTCTACGATACGCTTCTTTTTGAATAATGTGATAGGGTGTGTTGTACGCAACAACGAGTTCTAACACACCATAACCAATCACACTAGCCGTTATGAATAGTAATACCTAATTTTTGAAATTATATATATTTTATATTTCAAAATGAAATTCATTTTTGGATTCGGAATATGGAATTTAGCCTAAGGTGAAATTTTGGTACTTTTCAGATAACTTTAATATTTTGATGAATAGTGAAAATTACTAAATTTTATTTAAAAACAACTTTTTTAATCAAAATAATTAATAGTGATAAATTATGAATTTGAGTGATTTTAAAGTATATTTAGAATATATTTTTACCATTTAATATAATTTTGGTCATTGTACATAATTTTACAATTAAACCGGACATAAACAAGTGTCAATCTTTTGATAGTTATTATCTCTTAGAAACACGCTTTTTGTTTTAACAACAAGAATTAATTTTAAATTAATTTCTGCCACTTCTGTGTTTGGAATTTGGAAAAATGGATTCCATATTTGGAATCAGGATGTCCAAATTTTGTAAATAAGTAACTTTTACTTTTAGACATTCTGAATAATTACTGCCGTAAATATTTTATTTACCATGGTTAAGGGTAAATCCTGTAAATAGGGGTTAAAAAATAATATTATAATAATACTAAATTACCCTAAAACGTATCCTAACCTTATTGGATGATACATTTTAGACCATAGGCATCTTTGGGTTGATTTTCGGACCCCATGGAGCCACTTGTAGGTGATAGGGTCACATTATTTTAATTAAGTTAAAATGAATACAAAAATGACACAAGCATATATCTTTTAGAAAAAAAAATTTACATAGGGTTATATATGTTGGATTTTAGAATATAAATATTCATTAGAAAGATAAAAATATTTCCTACATAACTATATTTTATTTATAATTTTTAAGGATTACATAATTTAATTTATTTATGACACAATGATGATGCAGTAATTAACATAATAGTGAAAAAATAAAATAATTAATATTATAAATACACAAATAAATATAATTTGAGACATTTAATGAATTAAAATAATTTTCTAGGATAATATGACATATTAGGATTGATTTAATTAACTTTGTTATAAGTAATCATTCTATTATGAGTTTCACAAAAATAAACTATTGAATAGTGTCAAAATTGACATAAAAGAGTTTTTAAAACAAATATTATATTATTAATTGATATTAAATTCCTAAAAATATAAGGTACAGCCAAGAGACTTATATCATGATAGGTTCATCATTAATAGACCACTTTGGGGTCTCTTGGATATATATGGTATGTTTATTAACCATATAATATAAAAATACAAAGAGACATTGTATAAGTGAAACTAATTAACTTAGAGTTAATACTTAAAGATATGGTTAATATAATAACTCAAACCTGTCTAAATTCTATTGGATGAGTGTTTTTCGACCTATCCCCACCTTAACAATTAAATAATCAACTTTGGAGCCATTATGAACGGAATATGAATTTATTATAAACTAATATTTTTAGCTTTTCCAAAGGTGCCCTTCACCCCTCTTATAAAAGGGTTCTCATCATTCTCATTTCTTCACACCTTCAAAGCATTTTGGTTCGGCAAACCTTTGCCCAAATACTCTCCCAACTTCCATCAATACAACCTAGAGTCCTTAGTTTGATCAGAAAGCCAAACTAAGGAGCCCTTTTGATCAAATCAAATGGAAGAACCCGAAGAAGAGGTAATGATTTCACCACCCTTTTCCAAGTTCCTTTCTTCTTCCACTTCTTCTTACTTTGATATTACCATTATAAAATAATAACTCCAGTATCATATATATACTATGATGTTATTATAAATAAGGTACAACCATATTCAGTATTCTATCCACCCTTTGAATAACATGTCACCATACGTGCGTACGTACGGATTACCGTCTCCACGTCGTGGTGTAATTGTTATTCAATATATTATTATTTGGATGGGTATAATAATGATGTGTAACTCATGTAAATAATAAATATAACATGTTAATTATTCTGTATATATGATATAATGTAACATCCCAAGTAAGTAATGAATAATAGATATTTTTATCTATGTCTATTAATGATAAAGATAGTGTTTTAGAGGCTTAAAATGAAAATAAATACAATCTTATGCATGGAATACACTAATATTCTTAAAAGATTGTTTTAGTGCCTTTTGATGGAAAACCATTTTTGAATCTATATTTTGACAATTTTATAAACTATGTTTGTCAAAATAAACTTATCCTTTATGACTGGGACATCAAAATTTACCTTGTGTGAATTTTTGGTAATTTTCTGACAATGTTCATTTTTTAATGAATAGTGAAAAATACTGCATTTTACATCAAAACTACTTTTTAATATAATTTATTTATATGATTAGATTATGTTTTGAATTGGATTTGAAGTAAAATTAGAATATATTTTTACCATTTTATCCAATGGTGGTCATTGGAATCAATTTCACTTTGAAATTAGACTTAAACTGGTGTCAATCTTTTGATACTTATTGTTTTGTAAAAACACGCTATTTGCTCTGGCAGCGGGAATTAATTATTAAATTAATTAATGTGACTTATATGATTTGAATTTTGTAAAATAGACTTCATTTTTGAATTCGGAATATCAAATATAGCTTAGAGTAAATTTTTGGTAATTTTCGGAAAAACTTCAATTTTTGATGAATAGTGAAACCACTAAGTGGTAATCAAACAAACTGATTTTTCAGTTAAATGAAAGTTTACCACTAATGTGTATTGAATTTTGAAAATCCGACATACATGGTTATCATTAAGAAGTAAAATGTGGTTCAATGAGATTAAAATAATTTTTTGGTGAATAGTAACTTATTAAGTTCTTAATCGCGATTAGTGGTAATTAGTGTAGTTTAAGGTATAAATAATGATTTAATAATATTAAATGACCTAGACACATGTCCCAACCTTATTGGTTGTGTCATGGCCGACCAAGACAAGCCATGGGTCAACTTGGGGACCCCATGGATCCACTTTTGTTGGGAAATGACATAAATTACTTTTTATTTAATGTTAAAGTGAAAATGACACAAACATAATATGTTTTGCGAAAACAATTTTTAATTGGGGTTATACAAGTCCACATTTTGATTATAAATAGTCATTAGAAAGATAAAAAGATTTACTATATCATAGTATTTGTTTTATAATTTTTAGACATTAAATAAATTTAATTATTTATGACATAATAATGATGCAGCGATGACATCATTATTTGACGATTTAAATAAAATGGAAAGATAATATAAAATCTATGAACTACACATGGCCAAAACCAATTGGATGAGTGGATTTCGATGCCTTATAACATTATCCACGAATTCTATCAATGTGGGACCTTTTAAAACCGAAACACATTTTCAAATAAAGTAATGTTTCTTTACTTTCCAAAAGTGCCCCTCCTCTCCCCTTATAAAAGGCCCCCACCTCTACCTCATTTCACACACTCTTCAAGCCATTGGCTCGGCTAACCCCTGCCCATTTGCCCTCTCCACATCCCTCTCCACATCCTAGAGGATTCCCTTTGGGCAGAATCCTTTCAAAGGAAGCCTTTAGGCTCAAATCAAAAGGAGTTACACTTTTTAAGGTAATTCATTCTCTAATGTTCATTTGTTTGATTTTGCTTCTCCAACCCCCTAAACTCTTTTTATTTACTTCTTTTGTAACAACACCAGTATCGTAAATATACTAGGATGTTGTTATAAGATTTATTTGAGCTACACTCTCACACAACTACATCAAATGGTTAAAGAACATACGGTTTCCGTGGATGGCGAAATTCTGCCTCCCGAAACGATGATTGTTCAACACTCATTAAACACCTTCAAAGGTGGCCATTATGATGTCACTATTTTTATATATGATATATAATATGTTTATGTTTTCCTTAAGCTTCTGTTTTTTCATTTTGGGCATACCTTTATGGTTTCCATTATGGGTAAAACACGATATCTTCATTTTAGGAAGCGCGGACTACCGCCCCCTAAAAGTGATTTGATTCGTTAATACCATATGTGGGATGTGTAAAGGATAAAGTTAATGATATTATATATGTTATTATACTGGAATTATAATATACTCTTATATCATTATGATTCCATTCCAGAAAATATGAAATAGAAATGGAAGTAGCGTTCATGCGTACGTACGGCTTACCGTCTCCATGAACGGTGCATTTCATTTCTTACCTCTAAATGATTATGTAATATTTTAAATACATGTATGTACTGGATATATATGGAATATATGATATCTACATCATGAATACCATTCTGGATATAATGAAACATTGACCAAATTAACAACATGTAAGTGTAAGAAGTCTATTTTTGACTTAAGAACCAAATACCGACAAAATGAACATTATTAACTTAAATGATTACATGATGTTCATAACATGGTATAAAAGGAATAATGAACTTGAAAAAGATTCATAAGAAAGTAGAGATTAACTCAAGTTTATTATTCAGGAGTTTAAAGAACGGTCGGGTCAAGTCGGATACGAGGTATGGGAACTTCTTAACCCAATTTCCATTCTTTGGGTTAATCTCCTACATTCAAATAATGTCATTATGTTATTATGTCGTATCTTGTATTTGTACTTTATTTATGTTTACTTATAGTAAATACACATAATGTATCTATTTTATTTTAAAAATTATCTTTGTATGGGACTTCGTCTCAATCTCCTTTCGTTGAGGCATATTTTATTTTATACACAACTTTCTTTTATACGGTGTATAAACCCCTTTGACTTTTACATTTATTCAAAAGGAATCTTTTTTTTATACGAAGCGTTTACTAAACGACAAAAGGGAATGTTTTTGTCGTACGTATGCGGCGACAACGACTTCTCCGCCGTCGTAACCGTTATTTGAGTTTTGGCTTCCTCTACAAGCCATACCTTTTTTTAAAAAAAAAAGAAAAAAATAAATACCATGTTTTACTTTGGTATTGAAAATGGTTTTCATAATGTTTTTATTATATAAATGTGTTGTATTGATATCTCGTGATTGAAATTTGGAAATGTTATGTTTCCTTTATGCATGTTTTATGTGATATGATTATGTTATGGTTCTTGGGCATTATTATGAAGACGGGTGGTTCCGTGATAAACTAAGGGCGGGTGAGCCCGTTATAGCTCTCCAATGCATTGGGTAACGCGAAGGAGTGAAACGTTAAGGTTTCTCCGAAGAGATTTTAGGGAATATACTGTGATGGGTATTCCAAGCGTAACCAAGAGGGTTAATCCCTACGTAAGAATGTTATGAATGCCTCAAGTTACCTTTATGTCTTATGATTTCTATGATTTATTCATGATTTTATGAGGTATGTTAAAGTGCCTATGTTTTATGGGTAAAGTATGATTTCATTCTTATGTATATATGAACTCATGTTTCCTTTCCATGTTTTTTTTATAACCCATACTGAGTTTTTATGCTCATCCCAAGTTTTTGAAATGTTTTTCACAGGTCAAGGGAAAGGTACATGATAAGATGATAGAGTCAAGGATGTGTCAAGAAATAATCCATGTTTTATTTTAAATGTGTTTCCATTGATGGGAATAAAGAATACTATCTTTATGTAACCACTTTGTTTATATGTGGGATGTAATGCAAGTTTTATGATCTAATTCTCTAAAACTCTAAACCTGAAAAGATCCTCAATGTGTAATCTTGTAATAACTCAAGATTAAGTAAGGTTTAAGGCTGGGGCCTTATAGTTGGTATCAGAGGTCGGTTTAGATAACTTTAGGAGTTAGAATTCTATTAAATGATTATCCAAAAATATTTTTTTTTCGAAATGATATAGCATTTAAAGATTACCATGTTGCTTCATCTAAGACATGTTTGTTCAGAATGGTTTTCCGCAGAGGAAACAGGGAAGCTGTGCTAGGAAGGCATACAGAAGGAAATAACCTTCCGAATCAGCATCCAGAAATGGTCGGAATTGGAACTGAACAGTTTGTTGCAGTAATGGCGCAGTTGACTCAGGCGATAAATGGTGGTGGTATCCATGCACGAGATCAGCCAGATCAACCGCAGAGGAACATGTCAGTGGTGGAACATTTCATGAGGCAACATCCCCCATCATTCAGAGGATCATCTGACCCTGTGCTAGCTGAAGGGTGGATTAAAGCACTGGAGAAGATTTTTGATGTCATGGGGTGTTCAGACAATCAAAAGGTTAGTCTTGCTATTTACCGTTTGGAGGGTGAAGCAGATCAGTGGTGGTCCATGGTTAAAAATATCAGGGACACCGATGAGATTGATGCTCTTGACTGGGATGAATTCAAAGGTATGTTTCTTGAGAAGTATTTTCCTAAGGCTGTTCGACTTAGGATGGAAAAGCAATTCTTGGAATTGAGGCAAGAGGAAGACTCAGTGGCTGCCTATGAAGAAAGGTTCACTCGATTGGCAAGGTATGCTCCAAATTTTATCCGAGACCTTGATAGTAAAATCAATTGTTTTTACTCAGGATTAAAGCCAAAATATCGAAGGGCATTAGCTTCTCGTGAGTTTAAAAGTTATGAAAAGCTTGTTCGATGTGCTGAGAAGGTGGAAATGGAGTTTGCCGATGACCAAGTGTCCTATAACAACCAGCAGAAGAAGAGACCGAGGTGGCAGGAGAAAGGTAAGAATTCTTCAAAGAAGTCTGATGGTATGAGAACTAAGTTTCCAGTTTGTGATAAATGTAGCAAAAGGCATGCTGGGGAATGTCTTCTGAATTCTGGGAAGTGCTACCGATGTGGTAAGATGGGACATAAGGCTCGTGATTGCACTGAAAAGGATCAAGGTGAATGTAAGAACAAATTTGATTTACAGTTAGTGAAATGTTATAAGTGCAATGAGATGGGTCACTATGCAAACGAGTGTCCGACAAGGAGCTTGAGTGATGGGAAGCAGTTAGACTACAAGCAGAAAGGGGTGGTGAAATCCTTTGCAACTACTTCAGCAGATTTCGGGCCACCAAATGAAGTCGTATCAGGTACTTTGTTTGTTTTTTCAGACTTTGCCAGTGTGTTGTTTGATTCGGGGTCTACACATTCTTTCATCTCTGAAACCTTTTCTAGTAAAATGGGAATACCATCTCAAGAAATGACTCCTGAACTTTTGGTAAAAACACCTGGGGGAAGTGTCGAGGCAAAAAGAATTTATAAGAATCTTCCTATCCTTATCTGTGGAAAGAACCTACTTGCAAACCTTATTGTTCTACCTCTAGTAGAGTTTGATGTTATCCTGGGTATGGATTGGCTCTCTTTTTACCATGCTAAGATTGACTGTAGAGCTAAAGAAGTTTCTTTTCAGAAAGACTTTCAGTTTGTTTACAAGAATGAACCCTTACTTTTGATAACATATCAAGAGGCCGAGAAACTTGTAAAAGATGTAAATGAATGTTACCTTGCACACGTCGTTGAAAATAAAGGAACTGTTCAGATTAATGATGTGCCAGTGGTAAATGAGTATCCAGATGTTTTTCCTGATGACTTGCCTGGAATAATACCAGATCGGGAAGTTGAGTTTACTGTTGACTTAGTTCCTGATGCTAAGCCAATTTCAAAACCCCCTTATCGAATGGCACAAATTGAACTTTTAGAGTTGAAGGAGCAATTGCAAGATTTATTAGAGAAAGGTTTCATTAGACCTAGCACATCACCTTGGGGTGCTCCTGTTTTATTTGTTAAAAAGAAAGATGGTTCTATGAGACTTTGCATTGATTATAGAGCCTTGAATAATATCACTGTTAAGAACAAATATCCTTTGCCTTATATCGATGATTTGTTTGATCAGCTCCAGGGAGCTCAGTTTTTTTCAAAGATTGACCTGAGATCGGGGTACCATCAGCTGAAGGTAAAGGAGGAAGATATTCCGAAGACTGCGTTCCATACAAGATATGGCCATTATGAATTTGTAGTAATTCCTTTTGGGCTAACCAATGCACCTGCTGTATTCATGGACTTAATGAATAGAATTTTCCATGAGTTCTTGGATAAGTTTGTGTTTGTGTTTTGAGGTTTGGGAAGAGATTGTGTGTGCCTTGTGATTCACAGTTTAAGAGAGAGTTGTTATGTGAAGCTCATAGTTCTCCGTTTTCAGTTCATCCGGGCAGTACTAAGATGTATAGAGATCTGCGGGAGTATTACTGGTGGGATGGAATGAAAAGAGACATTGCTGATTTTACTGTGAAGTGTTTGACATGTCAAAAGGTTAAAGCAGAGCGGCAGTTACCGAAAGGGATGCTTCAGCCTTTACCAGTGCCAGAGTGGAAATGGGAGAATATATCCATAGACTTTGTTGTTGGATTACCGAAGACATCTCGAGGTAATAATGCAATCTGGGTTATTGTTGATCGCTTGACCAAATCTGCTCATTTCCTTGCTATACGAGATACTTTCTCTCTTGATCAACTTTCTCGTTTGTATCTTAAAGAGATAGTCAGGTTACATGGAGTTCCTCTCTCCATTGTATCGGATCGTGATCTCAGGTTTACTTCTAACTTTTGGAAAGGCCTTCAGAAGTCGTTGGGTACTGAATTAAATTTTAGTACAGCTTTTCATCCTCAATCAGATGGGCAGTCAGAACGAACAATTCAGACATTGGAGGATATGCTACGAGCTTGTTCTATGGATTATCAGGGAAGTTGGGACCAACATCTTTCTTTGGTTGAGTTTTCATATAATAACAGTTTCCATTCTAGTATACAGATGGCACCATTTCAGGCATTATATGGGAAGCGGTGTCGAACTCCAGCTTTCTGGGATGAAGTGGGTGAAAGAAAGTTGATGGGACCAGAATTGGTAGAAGAGATGGCAGAAAAAGTTCAGCTGATTCAGAAACACATGAGAACAGCTCAGAGCAGGCAGAAGAGTTATGCAGATAACCGGAGGAAGGATCTATCTTTCGAGGTAGGTGATCATGTTTTTCTCAAGGTTTCTCCTTGGAAAAGTGTGATGAGATTTGGTAAGAACGGAAAGTTGAGTCCAAGGTTCATTGGACCATACGAAATTCTGGAAAGAGTTGGATCAGTTGCATACCGAGTGGCTTTATCTCCGAGTTTATCTCAGGTACACAATGTTTTTCACGTTTCGATGTTGAGAAAGTATATGCCAGATCCATCTCATGTTTTGAGTCCAGAGGTAGTTCAGCTGGAAGATAACCTATCTTATGAGGAACAACCGGTCCAGATTCTTGACCACAGGGAGCAAGTGTTACGGAATAAGGTGATTAAGCAGGTAAAGGTTTTGTGGAAAAACCACATGATTGAAGAGGCAACATGGGAATCTGAAAATGCAATGAGGGATAAGTACCCCCATTTATTCGATAAGTAAATAAATTGCGGGGACGCAATTTTCTAAAGGGGGTAAGGATGTAACATCCCAAGTAAGTAATGAATAATAGATATTTTTATCTATGTCTATTAATGATAAAGATAGTGTTTTAGAGGCTTAAAATGAAAATAAATACAATCTTATGCATGGAATACACTAATATTCTTAAAAGATTGTTTTAGTGCCTTTTGATGGAAAACCATTTTTGAATCAATATTTTGACAATTTTATAAACTATGTTTGTCAAAATAAACTTATCCTTTATGACTGGGACATCAAAATTTACCTTGTGTGAATTTTTGGTAATTTTTTGACAATGTTCATTTTTTAATGAATAGTGAAAAATACTGCATTTTACATCAAAACTACTTTTTAATATAATTTATTTATATGATTAGATTATGTTTTGAATTGGTTTTGAAGTAAAATTAGAATATATTTTTACCATTTTATCCAATGGTGGTCATTGGAATCAATTTCACTTTGAAATTAGACTTAAACTGGTGTCAATCTTTTGATACTTATTGTTTTGTAAAAACACGCTATTTGCTCTGGCAGCGGGAATTAATTATTAAATTAATTAATGTGACTTATATGATTTGAATTTTGTAAAATAGACTTCATTTTTGAATTCGGAATATCAAATATAGCTTAGAGTAAATTTTTGGTAATTTTCTGAAAAACTTCAATTTTTGATGAATAGTGAAACCACTAAGTGGTAATCAAACAAATTGATTTTTCAGTTAAATGAAAGTTTACCACTAATGTGTATTGAATTTTGAAAATCCGACATACATGGTTATCATTAAGAAGTAAAATGTGGTTCAATGAGATTAAAATAATTTTTTGGTGAATAGTAACTTATTAAGTTCTTAATCGCGATTAGTGGTAATTAGTGTAGTTTAAGGTATAAATAATGATTTAATAATATGAAATGACCTAGACACATGTCCCAACCTTATTGGTTGTGTCATGGCCGACCAAGACAAGCCATGGGTCAACTTGGGGACCCCATGGATCCACTTTTGTTGGGAAATGACATAAATTACTTTTTATTTAATGTTAAAGTGAAAATGACACAAACATAATATGTTTTGCGAAAACAATTTTTAATTGGGGTTATACAAGTCCACATTTTGATTATAAATAGTCATTAGAAAGATAAAAAGATTTCCTATATCATAGTATTTGTTTTATAATTTTTAGACATTAAATAAATTTAATTATTTATGACATAATAAGGATGCAGCGATGACATCATTATTTGACGATTTAAATAAAATGGAAAGATAATATAAAATCTATGAACTACACATGGCCAAAACCAATTGGATGAGTGGATTTAGATGCCTTATAACCTTATCCACGAATTCTATCAATGTGGGACCTTTTAAAACCGAAACACATTTTCAAATAAAGTAATGTTTCTTTACTTTCCAAAAGTGCCTCTCCTCTCCCCTTATAAAAGGCCCCCACCTCTACCTCATTTCACACACTCTTCAAGCCATTGGCTCGGCTAACCCCTGCCCATTTTCTCTCTCCACATCCCTCTCCTCATCCTAGAGGATTCCCTTTGGGCAGAATCCTTTCAAAGGAAGCCTTTAGGCTCAAATCAAAAGGAGTTACACTTTTTAAGGTAATTCATTCTCTAATGTTCATTTGTTTGATTTTGCTTCTCCAACCCCCTAAACTCTTTTTATTTACTTCTTTTGTAACAACACCAGTATCGTAAATATACTAGGATGTTGTTATAAGATTTATTTGAGCTACACTCTCACACAACTACATCAAATGGTTAAAGAACATACGGTTTCCGTGGATGGCGAAATTCTGCCTCCCGAAACGATGATTGTTCAACACTCATTAAACACCTTCAAAGGTGGCCATTATGATGTCACTATTTTTATATATGATATATAATATGTTTATTTTTTCCTTAAGCTTCTGTTTTTTCATTTTGGGCATACCTTTATGGTTTCCATTATGGGTAAAACACGATATCTTCATTTTAGGAAGCGCGGACTACCGCCCCCTAAAAGTGATTTGATTCGTTAATACCATATGTGGGATGTGTAAAGGATAAAGTTAATGATATTATATATGTTATTATACTGGAATTATAATATACTCTTATATCATTATGATTCCATTCCAGAAAATATGAAATAGAAATGGAAGTAGCGTTCATGCGTACGTACGGCTTACCGTCTCCATGAACGGTGCATTTCATTTCTTACCTCTAAATGATTATGTAATATTTTAAATACATGTATGTACTGGATATATATGGAATATATGATATCTACATCATGAATACCATTCTGGATATAATGAAACATTGACCAAATTAACAACATGTAAGTGTAAGAAGTCTATTTTTGACTTAAGAACCAAATACCGACAAAATGAACATTATTAACTTAAATGATTACATGATGTTCATAACAGGGTATAAAAGGAATAATGAACTTGAAAAAGATTCATAAGCAAGTAGAGATTAACTCAAGTTTATTATTCAGGAGTTTAAAGAACGGTCGGGTCAAGTCGGATACGAGGTATGGGAACTTCTTAACCCAATTTCCATTCTTTGGGTTAATATCCTACTTTCAAATTATGTCATTATGTTATTATGTCGTATCTTGTATTTGTACTTTATTTATGTTTACTTATAGTAAATACACATAATGTATCTATTTTATTTTAAAAATTATCTTTGTATGGGACTTCGTCTCAATCTCCTTTCGTTGAGGCATATTTTATTTTATACACAACTTTCTTTTATACGGTGTATAAACCCCTTTGACTTTTACGTTTATTCAAAAGGAATCTTTTTTTTATACGAAGCGTTTACTAAACGACAAAAGGGAATGTTTTTGTCGTACGTATGCGGCGACAACGACTTCTCCGCCGTCGTAACCGTTATTTGAGTTTCGTCTTCCTCTACAAGCCATACCTTTTTTTTAAAAAAAAGAAAAAAATAAATACCATGTTTTACTTTGGTATTGAAAATGGTTTTCATAATGTTTTTATTATATCAATGTGTTGTATTGATATCTCGTGATTGAAATTTGGAAATGTTATGTTTCCTTTATGCATGTTTTATGTGATATGATTATGTTATGGTTCTTGGGAATTATTATGAAGACGGGTGGTTCCGTGATAAACTAAGGGCGGGTGAGCCCGTTATAGCTCTCCAATGCATTGGGTAACGCGAAGGAGTGAAACGTTAAGGTTTCTCCGAAGAGATTTTAGGGAATATACTGTGATGGGTATTCCAAGCGTAACCAAGAGGGTTACTCCCTACGTAAGAATGTTATGAATGCCTCAAGTTACCATTATGTCTTATGATTTCTATGATTTATTCATGATTTTATGAGGTATGTTAAAGTGCCTATGTTTTATGGGTAAAGTATGATTTCATTCTTATGTATATATGAACTCATGTTTCCTTTCCATGTTTTTTTTATAACCCATACTGAGTTTTTATGCTCATCCCAAGTTTTTGAAATGCTTTTCACAGGTCAAGGGAAAGGTACATGATAAGATGATAGAGTCAAGGATGTGTCAAGAAATAATCCATGTTTTATTTTAAATGTGTTTCCATTTATGGGAATAAAGAATACTATCTTTATGTAACCACTTTGTTTATATGTGGGATGTAATGCAAGTTTTATGATCTAATTCTCTAAAAATCTAAACCCGAAAAGATCCTCAATGTGTAATCTTGTAATAACTCAAGATTAAGTAAGGTTTAAGGCTGGGGCCTTATATATAACATCCATTTATATATTATTTTAATATCAAAAGAGTGATATTGTCACTCGTGCGTACGTACGGACTACCGTCTCCACGAACGCGATGAGATTCATTCTCCATCGTATCCATTAAAGTATAATTATCATTTGATGATTTAAAAATTATGTTTAAGGACTTGATATCATTCTGGATATGAATAAGATACAACCTATTCATAACAAACATGGATTATGTAACAAAACATATAAAAGAAAACAAGTAAGTTAACACCCGAAACGAGGATAATTCTAAGATGTTATTAACAAATCAATGTTAAAAGATCATATATGATATAATACTAATATATATGATTCTTTTATAATTTAATAACAATTATTTCACCATTATAAATGAGTTTAACTTACCCTCAACCAAGGAAAAGTGCAAGGTAAGGGTTATTTCACAATCTCTTCATTATCCGAGGTTGTTTATATGTAATAATCTACTGGGATATCTTTATCATCCACATCCATGTTTCATAAAAATGTATTTCAAACCATTTTTATTATTTACAATAATATGGGTTAAAGTCATTTATACCCTTTTTTGACTTTTTATAAGAGGTTTATAAATGAATCTTTCTGTCGTTTTCCAAACAAGGTTCTTTTTAACCTTTTCGAGAAAATTAATGTAAGAATGTTTTTTTAACTTATACGGCGGGTGCGGATATTTTCTGCCGTTATAAAATCTTCGAAGCTTACCTTATAGGCATATAAGAATATTTTCAATGAAAATGTTTTATTTTATAAATATATGACTCTTAAATGATTTCAAAATAGAAAGAGATATTTCTCTAAAAAGAGTTTTTATTTCCTCTATGTCAACATCCTTTGATGGATTTTATGCTTATTGAAGTTGATTTATTATGATACAAAACTTCTATATTATATTTAAGGTTTTGTGATATGTTTGTCTGTGGATGTGCTATTTTTTATACCATTCATGGTTTATGGTGAAAGTATTGACATTTCGTATGCTAGTTTTAATAAGAATGATTATGTTATGTTTAAACCTTTTCATATGGGAATGCATTGGACTTAATATGTGAAGGGTATAGCCCGCTATAGCTCCTCGATGCATCGGTAGGTCTCATGAGACAAACTAGTGTCTTGGAATAAGGTCTTGGAAAAATATTATTTGTAGTCTTGGCACTAGGCCTTGGCTATGTGGTTATGATAGTCTGGCATTATGCATTCCATCATTATGAAAGTGGTTATTGATATTGCATGTGATTATTCGATTAGTAGAATATCCATGTGAATAAGTAAATGGCATTATTTCGTTTTTATTTTTCCGTACTATGTTGAAGTTCTTGTTTAAAAGGGTTTTGTTTTAGTTATACATTGCCTTAACTGTTTGTTCTTATTTTTGAAAGTTTCCGCTATATTGTTATCCTTACTGGGCATTTGAGCTCACCCCTTTTCTATGTTTTATTTTTCCCAGGATGTGAAGAAGTAAGTTATAAATGACCTACAGGGATAGTATGTGGGGATATGAGTGTGGAATATGGAGACTATGTTGTTGTATTAGTTTTTCACTTTAGGATGTAATGAAAAATTTTATGAATATATCTAGTGTTTCCAAGGCTACTAAACCAATCGATCTTTCGAGATTTGATCTTTATAGTGATCATGCCAGTGTAATGTAATAATGCACCGACTCTGGGTAACTAGGGTCGGGGCGTTACACTTCACGTTCGGAGACAATCGTAGAGTTCACTCCATGTAGCCGTAAAATCTCTTGTACATAGAGCCATCAAACGCTCGTTACTGAACCCTTCTCTCTTATCGGTAGGAAATGAACTTACTTGGGGATTCAGTCGACGATCACCTAAATTGAGTCATGACCCTGGATGTGCGTGGAAGTCCTGTCACGAATTCCATGGATATCCCAGGCCACTTCCACTCTAAAACATCTAAAGGTTGACCCAAGCCTCCTAGTACATGATTCCCTACCTTCACCTGCTAACAAGGGAGGCACTGAGAGACAAACTCTGCAATTTCTTTCTTCATTCCTTCCACTAGTGTTGTCATTGGAGATTCTGGTACATCTTTTCCACTCTTGGATGTACCGCTAGAGGGGATGTGTGTAAATCCCTCATCACTTCCTCCTGAAGTGAAATTGGTACCACGATACATCATCTGAAGAGGATGACAAGATCACAAGCTTCAGAAACTCTATAAGCTGCCTATCTTGAGGATATCTCATCACATCGAGCCTCGCAGTCCGCGTCCTCGCACTTCGCCTCCCAGACTCACAGATGAAGTGGGTGAGTTACTTTAAGAGACTGAAGAAAATCTACTCCTTCAAGTTCCACAACGGATATCTTCAAATTAGCCAATTGCTCTATCACATCACCTAGCAGCTGTATACCATTTCCTCTACTGAGTGAATCTGCTACAATGTTCCCCATCTCAAGAGTATGGACTATCTCGAAGTAATAGTCCTAGAGGAACTCAAGACAACATCACTGCCTTAGGTTCTGGTCCTTCTGAGAGAAGATATACATGAGACTCTTGTGATCAGAGTACACTGTAAAACACATTCTCAACAAGTAATGTCACCACATCATCTAGGTGAACACCATTGTTTCTAATTCTATATCATGGGTATCATAGTTCTTCTCATTCTATCTCAGATGTCAAGAACATTATGCGATCACTACTCGAACCTGCATCCAGATACATCTGAACCTGGTCCCTGATGCGTCACAGTAGACTACATACCCTACACCCTCTTTTGGATGCCTCATGATGGGGGTACTATTCAGCCTTTGCCTCAGATCCTGAAAACTCCGCTGGTATCTCTCCGACCACATGAAGGGTATACCCTTCTTCATCAATGATGATAAAGGTGATACAACTCTGGAGAAATTTGGAACAAATCTCCTATACTATCTAGACAATCCCAGGAATCTATGTTTCTCCATCACACTCTTGGGTGTCTCCCAAGAAAGTACCATCTCAATCTTCAAATGATCAACTATAACTCCATCCTCTGAAATGATGTGTCCCAGAAAGTGAACTCTCAGATCCAAAACTAGAACTTTGAGAGCTTACCATAATGCAGGTTCTCTCGAAGTGTGTCCAGTACTACCTACAAATGATATACATGATCCTATATAGTAACCAAGAAGATCAGAATGTCATCCATGAAGACTAATACAATGCGATCAAAGTATGGCCGAAAGATTCTTTTCTTAAGTCCCATTAACACTACTAGAGAATTGGATAAACCAAATGGATAACCAAGAACTCATAATGGCCGTAGGAACATCTAAATTTCATCTTCATTCATATCCTCATCTCATAATCTGAGTTGGTGATCGGCTGATCAAAGGTCTATCTTCGAGAATCACTCTCCGCTCTTCACCTGATCAATGATTTTCCCAATCCTCAAATGTGGTTACTTATTCTTCAAGGTCACATAGTTTATGAATTGATAGTCAAAACAATGTATCATCCCTCTATCTGCCTTCTTGGAGAACAAAATTGGGGTTGCTGAAGGAGAAACACTAGGTCGAAAGATTCACTTCCCCTGTAAGTCCTCTACCTATACTCGTAGCTCACTAAGCTCCACGGGAGCCATCCGAAATGCTGGTGTAGATATCAGTGTCATACCAAGGTATAATTCAATGTAAAATTACACTACTATGTGAGGAGGTCGACCCAAAAATCATCAGGGATGACATCCGCGTACTGGTCCACCACTATAGGATAAATCGGAACCTCTACATCAACTGCTCCATGGGTAAGGCTAGCCAACTAATGAGTTATCGGTTGCACTCTTCTCCCGGTAAGTCCATCCTGTGCTGCAAAGGATCCCTTCTCACTGGTGAAGGTAAACCTGGTCCCATATTTGTGGACAAACATCACTTTTTTCCTAATACAGTCTATTTGAGCAAGGACTATAGATAACCAGTCTATACCCAATATGACATCGTAAGGCCTCGACGCTGCTATCAGGAGATCCTAGTCGAAGCTCTGGCCTCCTATAGTAATCTCACCCTACTGACACTAGTGCATAATCATAAAATATGCTCTTTTAGGAGTCTCTAGCCATAAGGATTGATCAAATGACTCCATATTTATCTACGAGCTCCGAACGAGTGTAGTGGAAATAAAAGAATAACTAGTACCTATGTCTATAAGTACTGCAGCTAAGGTGGAGTAGACAAAGATCTTACATCGTATCATCTCCGGAGCACTGTGATCATAGGCCTCAGCTGCATGGACCTGATCTCACCCCTGTCCTCCTACACCTTGTGGTTAGGGTGGACCACCTGGTGGTGGCAGTAATAACATCTCGAATCGTTGACCACTGCCAGTTGCATGGCAAGCTCCTCTGCCATGTCTGCCAACTCCCAACGGGCATTCTTGGTCAAGCCTATGTCTATGCCCAGGTGGTCCCTATACCATCTGATGATCATTTGTATGGAGGGTTGGACAGTCACGAGCCATGTGACCCTACCCGCCACATGCATAACACTTCCCACTCCTTGCATGTATGGAGTTTCCTCGGGTACCCCGCACAACCGACCATGAATCCTACGGTCATCCACATATAGGTCTGGTCCATTAGACCTCTATGACATCTATCTACTGCCAGATATCTAAGACTCTTCTATGTGACGACTGGTGGTGGGTCTCGCAACTGGTGACTACTTAGCTAGGCAACTCACCACTAATAGGGATTTCTCTAACACCCCTACCTGAGTCAAGATGCTAAGACAAATAATTTAAGCCCATGTCTTCCATCAGAGTCCCTACTCAATGGTCCAGGCCCTGAAGAATGGGTACCACACTATATTAGTAGATTACCGTAAGAGGTCAGTGAAACTCACTGAGTACTGAGCCACAATCTTGATACCCTTCTGCAGATGAAGAAGCTCTTGTATGTGAACTGCACGAAGAGTCACTAGAACAAACTCTGCCCGAAACATGCTCTCGAAGTCTGCCCAGAGAAGCGTCACCTCATCGTGAGCCTAGAGTATCATGCTCCACCCTCTGCCTACTAATTCCTGTAGATTCATAGTGTCAAGGATCACCATGGGATCAGTTGGTGTCCCTACCAATCAGAAGACTCTCACTACAGCCTCAAGCCAATCCTCAACCGCTTGTGGTTCCGTCTCTCCCCTGAACTTGGGTGGCCATTAGCACTAGATCTTCTGAAACGTGCTCAAGCAGTGTGCACCGTCTGCAGCTGGGGATGGTGCCATCATTGGCCAAATGGGGAATGGTACCGTTGGGGCCTTTATTAGTGCCTCTAATGGAAAAAGGCCCTGCACCGAGGCCTCGTCGCTTGGTGGGTTATCAGTGCCTACAACTCTTGAGACCATAGCTAGTTGTCTGCGTGGAGGAATCCTGAAAAGAAATTGGTGGGCTATAGTTAATAGGTTATACTTGGTGATATTACTTAATATATCACAAAAAAATCTTGAAAACATAGACATAATTAGTTTTTTCATGCACTGAGTCAGAAATCAGAATCCAAGGTCCTGGTGTATGGATACGTCGGCTGCAGCACCCAAACTGGATTCCATAAACTGATAACCACACTCACTACACTTAAAACAATTTCTGTTAAAAGAAAGATCAGAGCCCTATGTTATGCAGTATAATCGACTCCTCTGATACCAATTTGTCACGACATGTCCCCTAGGGACCATGCCATAACTACCCCAAGCGCACCTTCCATAGGCTAGGGGTTGGCGACTATCACCAAAGGGGTATTCTCTAAAACTAGGAACGCATTACCTTTATAACCTGTAAACACACAAAACCAAACATATAGAAAAATACGAATGCAAGTCAACTTTATTATAAACAATTGAGTACCGTATGTAAAAAAGGGTCCAGAAGCGAAGCCCAATTGGAATGTACAACTAAAATGTAATACAAATGAAGAAAGAGAAAGAAAGATACATGATCATACTCAAAGGTTCCTACCTGAAGTGTTTGGTACAGATCACTTTCTCTACACTCCACGTCCACCCGTCTCCTCGGTGTACCGACATGCCATATGGTCCGCCTCCAAGCACCTTCCAGTCCTGGTACCCTCATCCTCAGTCAGTGTTGTCCATCGTCTGCATCCAACACAATATGGTGTGGGCATTTCTTGTGCAGGTGTGAGAATCACGATACTCAGAAGGGACCCCAAGACCCTAAAGTTCTCACAAAATCCACCATGGATAAACCACAAAGTATAAAATCAATAGATAACCCTACTTAGGTAGATGGACATACATATACCTAAGTTATCAAGTAATCCATCTCAATCATGAGGAAACAAAATGGTACTGACTCAGCTCACACCAGACATATATTAAGTATAGGAGTTGAGATGCTTAGTTAACTAATGAATCATCTTACTCCAATAAGAGGATCTGATGTAGACCTACATAGAATTGCTAAAAGATGACCCACACAGGATCGCTAGGAGTTGACCCACACAGGATCACTGGATCTGACCAACACAGGATCGCTAGGAGCTGACCCACACATGACTGCTTGGAGCTGACCCATACATGATCACTGGAGCTGGACCACACATGATCTCTAAGAGGTGACTAACACAGGATCACAAGGAGATTACCGAGAAATGATCTCTAGGAGATGACCCACACAAGAACGCTAGAATCTCACCGAAATAGGATCGTTGGAGCTGACCCACATATGATCGCTAGGATCTAACCCACGTAGGATCGCTAGGTTTGACCAACACAAGATCACTAGGAGCTGAACCACGGAGGATTTCTAGAAGCTAACCCACACATTAACAGTTGGAGATGATCCATACAGGATTTCCGGGAGCTGACCCGCACATGATCACTTGGATCTGACCCATATAGGATCACTAGGAGCACTCTTCTGGTCACAACCATCTACTGGGTTGAAGCACTAGGCTTCCTCGTCACCGGGATAGCCTAATCCCCAAGCCACTAGTCGATTCTCCAACTACCACTATGTCCCATGAAGAAGTATTTCAATGTACTACCACATTATAGTGTGACTCAACACAACAGAGAGTGCATCAATTAGATGCCCAGTCTGTGAGTTATTAGCCTTTTAGTCTCGGGGGCCTGGTTGGATTCGTGATTGATCCAACCATACTGTACCCCTTCATAACCCAAATCACCAGTTGGGTACACTCAAAGGGACCGTATCACTCCAAAATTTAAAGCACCGCTGAAGGTTCGTCAAACGGACATCTGGTGCCAAAGTTATGGCCAAAAGAATTAAAATGGGTCGTAGTAGTCCTGGGTCTGGTCCGACCAGATCAGACTAACCCAACCTGACTCGGCCTAGGCTAAACCAGTTCAATTCAACCTCTCCTGACCCACTGGGTCTGACCTGACCCATTGATTTGAGCCCGGCCCGCTGGATCTGGCCCAGTAGGCTGTGTGGGGTCATGGAGGGCTGCAGGTGGCCACGAGGCCACGAAGGGTTTCATAGGCTATCGTGAGGGTGTGAGGTCAGATAATGCATCAGTAGGGGCTGTTCGACCATAAGGGAGACATAGGCTCAGACGGAGGCTCATCTCGGAAGGTGGCGGCGACGCGGAAGGTGGCAGAGGCTCAGACGGTGGCTCGGACTGGACGGCGGAGGTGGCTCGTCCTGTACAGCGGCATCGCCTCAGTCGATGGCTGTAGCTCAGACGACAACGGTGGCTCTAGCGGTGGCTTAGCACGGACATTGTCGGCTGCTTAGTCAAGATAGCGGCGGTGGCTTGGATGGCGTGGATGCCGCGGGAAACAGCGTCGTTGCCTTCGTCACCTTTGTCCATTGCGCAGAACACCCCAAATAAGCTAAACAACGGAGGGGTCGGGCCAGGTTTGTTTGGACCGCACACTCCACGTCAGAGCTGTAGAATGAAGCTCAACCAAAATAATCATGAGTCATGAATGAAAACTCTACTATTTAATACGAATTAGGGATCAAATCGTATTGGTTGACCCATCTTCTCCATTATTCCCAAAAACGAGGAAATTAAACAAGATAATTTAATAATTCAATAATAACCCCTACCTCTTTTGATTCATCGACGAAGGTCACGAATGGGATGTTGATTTTGTCGATGTTTGTCTCGTCCACCACACACATCCAATCCTGGGTTCGTGCATAGGTTTTTCGTAGTCAAGACATTCTTCATTGGAGGGTGTCTTGAAGATGAAGTCGAAGTTGGTGTTCTTCGTTGGAGGAGTGTTCTTTGTGGAAGAAGTAAAACCCTCCAAGGGTTCTCCTCTCACAATTCCACCAAAAAATGAAAGAGGTGCTAATATAATTAACATAAAAAAATTTGATGGAACCCTCACACAAGTTGGAAAAATTATTACGGTGCGTTGGAATAATTAATGTGGAGGAAGCTCAAGTGGCTCCTCCATATTAAAGAGGGAGATGAGAGGTTTATCCACCATTAAGAGGGGTGAGGTGGTCCTTGACTCTATAATTTCAATAAAATGGGGGTTTATGCTCAGGTGGTCTCCACCACAAAAACCCACATATGGGAGGTTTAGAGAATAAAAATAAAATGTTAAATAATTTTATTTTTATTTTCCCATGAAAATACCAAAAACTAGCATTCACCCTCAACCTTCTGTGGTCGAGGCGGAGGTCCCCATAAGAAAATATTGGCGCTGTGATTTCAACAATGCTCTTAGATTTCTTTTCTATGCATAGGTTCAAAAGTTACAAAAACCCAATCGAACATTTATTGAACGTACTCGAAAAAAATGTTTAGGAATTTGTTTTGGGCACACCAGGGCTCAATATCACACACCATCAATTATCATAGACTTGTAAAATTCCCGTATATTTAAATACAATTACATGGAAATTTGGGGTCTTTACTTCCCTAGTCTATTTGAAATATAATGTAATTTTTTTCATTATATATATAAATATATCATAATTCCATTACCACTATTTATAAATTCAAATTCAATTAATAACTTACAATGTTATATATTTTTTTGGTTTTTGTGTTGTGTGAGGAGAAAGATATCAAATATAATATTTATTTTAGGAAGAAAAACTTTGGTTTTTACATTCTTGCTTCCTTGAAAAAAAATTCATCATTGAATTTTTTTTCATGGAAGAAAAAAGTGAAGATAAATTTCTCTCAATAAATCCTCAGGTCCTATTTGGCCTCCTCAATCATTTTATTTAACCATATGACCTTGAAAATATAGTGGTGTTATCTATTTGAACCAATATTTCCATTGGTTGATCTTCATATGAATAGTAACGTTGAACTTGTATATATTGTGAGATCATTAAAAGTGAGAGATCTAGTATTCCATTTCTTCAAATTTGGTATGTGTTACACATCATTACATGAGAGAGGTATGGACGGAGTTATAAGGGATAAGAAATAAACCTGACATCATGAAATATATTGAAGGGACTGATATATCTAGGGATAAAATTATTTTCCCTACCAAATATCATAACCTACTTATGTGGAGATATTCAAAAGAACACCTTACTACTAACATTAATTGTTAGATCTCATCGAGAATTATCAACATTAAAAAATTTCAAATTTATTCCACCTTATAATGTTGATAAATGGTGTGGACCATTTATGTAATTTCATGGACATGACCAAGACCTATAATTTTCCTCTTGCTAACTTCATCCAAAAATGTTGGAGTCTTGCATCTCTTCCCATACAGAGCTTCATATGGTTCTATTTGAGTCCTATAATGGAATATATTATTATATAAAAACTCTACATGGTGGTGGTGTTTATACCAATATCATTGGAGATCTATAAAACATGATGTCACCATTTAATTTATATTTATAATTGTCCTCTCAGAAAAACAAACTATTTTAGGATACAATATTCTATTAAAAATTAAACGTTTTCACCCTGAGTTCTGAATACTTATCCAAAAACATTGGGGTAAACCACATAAATATAATGTATAATGGTACTCTATTAAGAATGAACTCTTCCCATATATATTATGGAATGTAGGTCAATAGTAAAATCTTATTTTATTTAAAATAAAATTTTCTAAATTTATAAGGTGGTTGAATATAAATAGAATATTATTAGAGCCTTTATAAATTTTTTTAAATCCAATGATGAAGTCCATGGTTATGTTTTCCAATTTCCAAAATAATATGGATAATGGTTGCAACATACCCTTAGACATTGTTCATTCAAATTTAACTAGATTGAATACAAAGAATCGATACACGTTTTCTATAATTTAATTCTCAATATTATATTACATGAATATTTTATTTTGATACTATTACATCGTGGTGCTTCCATGGATATTATAGGAGGATGAAGTATAATATTCATTTAAATTCCACCTCTTTAGTTCTATTTTTTATAGAACAAATATATCAGATCAAAACCATATAATTTTATCTTTATCAAAGATAAACTCTAGAATATTCAATACCATTTTCTATACCTCTATGCACCAATATCATATTCAAGATTTTTATGTAATGGGATTATTAATCAGTTAGTTGGTAAATATAGCATTTATCTTCTCTTATTTTGACTTCAACATACTATCTTTTGAAATCCATAAGCATTGGGTCATTTTCAATCCTTACAGTGTATAGTGTAGCATTATCTATTTTACTAAGATAATCATCCACATTATTCTCCTTTCCTAGGATGTAATGTAATGATAAATTATGATCATTTGTAAGTTGAAACCATATCTTTTAGCATATATTCAATAACTTTTATGTGAATATAACGTTGAAGATATTTTAATCATAATATATATTAATCTTTTCCTTATTGAGATAATGTCCCAATATCATTAAAGAAAGGATCACTATTTCAAGGTCTAAATCATGCATAATTTTATTTTTCTCATAAATAATTAATTTTAAAAAAGCATCTAAAACTAACTTATTATTCTATATAAGGATTAAACATGAGGCCTTTTTATAGAATCACATTATATTTCAAACCTATCTCCATAGTAGTGTAATATAAGTACAAGTGAAATTAAAAACTGATTATTTTGTGGCTTGAAACATTATTCACATTCAACCATCCAAAGGAATGTAACTCCCTTAAAGTTTTACATGGTGAGTGTATTTGATATCCAAGAAAAATTTATCATAAAACATCTGCAATATCCTTATATCACAATGAACTATAGATCTCAATTACAGTGGTAAGTCTTGGCCATTTCATTATAACATCAATTAATGATATATTTAAAGATATTACTTTTCTTATGATTAGAAAAACCAAGAATGATGCTTTTTAATCCAGAATTCACACCTTCTAAATTTATCTTATATTTTTTCTTTTCTCAAGATCATTTATAAAATCTATATATGATCTTTTTGATATTCTTTGAATTTTAAGACATAATATTACCATCTCAGAAGAAAAAAAATAATTGATCATGGTAGTATGTAAAGACTATTAATAAAACTAGTAACTATATTGATGGTGTTCATAATTCCAATGGAAATCATGATAATTTATATTTTCATTGGCTCATACGGAACGATATATTTTATATATCACCCATTTTAACTCTTAATCATAGATATCTTGATTAAAGGTCAAAATTGTAGGAGTATATATATCATATGACTCAATAAAATAGATCATTTATATAGGGTGGAGGATAAATTTTTTGGATCATTATTCTTTTAATATCATGATAATCATTACAAATATTAAGCATTCCATATTTATTTTAACAAATAGGACTAGTTCACCACACCATGAAGCATTAGGGTGTATTAAAATCATATCTAGACATTTTTATGACTAATTATTTAATTCATATTATTTAATGATAACAATTTTATATGAAATCCTAAATATAGAAATATATTCATGTATGGGTTGGATTGAAAAATCAACTCTAAAATCTACTAGTAGACTAAGTAGTTTGTCTAAAAATACATTATTTTATTCTCTTATAATACTCATTTTATCAATTCTGACTTCCTCTGTAATCATTTGATCTAATTATACCACAAATTAAATTGTAATTTAATCCGTTATATTTTTTCATAGAGTATATAATTTACCAAATAATATATCCCTATGAGTGTCAAACTAGTTGTGCAGCTAGGATTCTTTATCATGAAGTAGGTGGTGATAAAGTTTATACGGAATCCACTATTTTAAGGTTATTACCCCTTGGACCATCTTTTCCAGAGCATGCATAAACATGTTAAATTTAGACAAGGATTCAATGTCTTAGAAAACAATAAATATCTACTTCAACAAAATATGAGGATTTTATTCAATACTTAGACCCATGTTTGGTGTTTTTATTAAGATTCTCTAACCTTAATTCTAATTTTTAATGATCTAATCACAAAATGTATCTAAACCCAGATTTTAAACTAGCTAGTCTGACCCATTGTACCCAATAATAAAATAATATATCATTATCATTATTTATATAGTATATATTCACATCTAATCACACAAACAATGTCATAATGGTCTAGTTTCTTAAATATTAAGTATATAAGAATCTTCTCTTACACAAAATTTAAAATTATTTCCATAATCATTCTCTTATTGACCTGTTTATAAATATCACATAATATAGTCATCTTCATAACTTGGGGAATAATGTATAATAAAATGGTGACCTCTGATGCCTCATAATGTGAAAACATATCATAATTTATCAGATCGTAAACATGATGGATAATAAAATGAAGATAAAAAATATCATAATAATATATCATAAGACCTTATATTATAATCCTTAAACATGATAGTGTTACATAATATCATAATATTTTATTCAAAGAAGGATAAAAGTCATGATTGTTCCTCAAATACATATCAATAATCTAAAAACATGTGATCATGATATAAATGTGCGGAATAGTTAAAAAATAACGTATAATCTTGAAAACATGGTATATCATGAAATGTAAATGCTTCTGGGAAAAATGGAATGAATTTATAAACAAATTCAATATTTTTGAAAACCTCAATAAAAGGAAAATATATGTGAGAAGACAAATATTCCACCTTGAAGAGTGGAAAAAATAATTATGTTCATGGGAAAAAATTTGAGCAAACCCATTATACACATTTATATGTGAGTGAACTTATTATTTTCATTCGTGACTATCTAATGGGATATAAACATAAGAAAACACATTGGAGGGTGCTATAGGACACCACCCATCATCATCCATACAAATATATGCTATATAAAATCAATTTACATGACATCCTAAAAAACCCATGTAGAAAATATGGGAATTTTTAAACCTAAAAATTGAAATCATTCACCTTTCATAAATAACCCATGGATAAAAATTTGTTTCCAAAAAACATCAATATGGTATAAAATAACATCATGAATTAAAACATTTTTTTACCGAAAACATAATAAACCCAAATAATAAAATAATACAAAATATATAGGATGAAAACTCAAAGAGAACTCCATTGGAAATAATATATTTATATATAGTTGAAAAAAAATCATGAAAATATATTTGTGAATTTTTTTCATCATTGTTAAACTAAACGTTTGGAGTCGATATTTCAAATTCCCCCATTATTTAAAAAACAAGTGAAACAACTACTTTTCATGGAAAATTATTTATATAAAAAAAAATTTCCCACATCAAAAAATTATAGGAAAATAATTAAAATTGAAAATTTAGTTAACCCAGGTGATGGAATGTTTGAACAAATAATATAAATAAATTGATGATGTTTGAGATACCATGTAATTTTATATACTAATAATTTTAAATAATGTAATTAAAACTATTTTATCATAATTATAAAAAACATTATTACCAATTTATGTAAATTATTTATAAAAATTTCCAATTATAAACATCTTTTATAATAATTATATTCATGTATTATATTGTTTTATTTCATTTTCAACATCTATTGTTTATAATATTGACCATATTGAACTACGTTGAAATAAGTTGTGTAAATATTCCTTTTTAACCTAAATATCATCATTTTATAACCATTAATGTTACTTTAATTTATTTTTTATAAATAAAAATAAGGTTAAAATTCCATTACATTGGAGTTTATGTCAACTTTCAGGAAGATGAAAACGTAGATGCAATAGTTTTGGGTAATTTACCAACATTGATGAATTACTATATAATGATCATTAATATTTTTTGATATCCATTAATAAAATTATAGTTAAATATTAATTATATATATATCATATATAATATTGAAATATAATCTAAAACAAACCATTTTGATTGTACTGAAAAATGGAATGCATTGTTCCATGGAGGTGGTAGTATGCATGTACGCCTGGATAACGATATCATTTTTCAATGAACTAGTTAAATTAGTAATATGATTATTTATTTAAGACTCTTAAATGCTTCATATATATCCTAATTTATTTTTCGAATTACACTTTTATAAAATACATGTTATGCCGTGAAGTAAAATAAACCACATTTATTCATAGAGGTGGCAGTCAGTAAAGACACATGATTCACAATTTCACTTTTCCGAATTGGAAAAGGGATGGGTGGTTAATGCATAGCACATCATTATAGAAATGTATAAGTGTACTAGTGATAATTATTTTATAATTTTATAATTTTGTAATATAATTATAGTAATAAAATTTTCACATAACAATATATAAATGAGGGAGGATAAGTAAGAAATTTATGTCTCGCTACTTGGATTATCTATTTTACCATGTGAGATAAACCATTGAGGGATATTATTCTGAGAAGACTAGATATATTGAACTATCTAAAATAACCTCCTACACATTTACATGATATGAAACTGAAATAACCTAATGCAAATTTAGGACCCCCTGGAGTTTGAGAATAGGGCATGAGAATAAATAAAATGTTAGATTGAATGATATTGGAATAAGATCAAAAAAAATTAATGAAAAGAGAAAGATAAATACTAAATAGTCGATATTACAAAACAATTAAGGAGAAATTTTCCATAAGTAGACATATAAATATTAAAACCTATTTAACATTTAAATAAACATCTCAATATCATTACAGTAGAAACATAAAAACTCCATGAAATATGTTTATCACAGGTCTATTGGTCACTATAATCATTCAAGGACCCAAGACTCAATCAAACCTACATGCTCTGAGTGAATAATTACAATTTTATGAACCAAGTATAATATAATATTCCAACTCTTAATTTCCATTTTATTGGTGAGAAAAAATAATCCAACAAGATTTCACCATATATTCCATTATAAATTCCATAAAAAATCCATTATGCTATAATTTACATCAAGTGAAGGCATGACATATAATTTTAACATTTATCATTAATATAATATTTCAAATTTTATAGATGAAAAGCATGATAAATTTTTCCATAAATAATCATTTACATAAAATATAAAGTACACAAATAAATAATCTTAATAAAAATATTAGAATTTAAGAATCAAATAAAACAAGCACCATGGTCTTATACATTGAGGATCATTAGTTCCTAGATATAGGATACTCATACCATGTAATAAATCATCTTAGATCAATGTGTGGAGATATACCTATGGATTATGCCATTTAGATATAATAAATCAATACCCCATTGGGGAATGCCTTTTCAAATATAGTTTAGATAGAGTTTTCATCATTAATACATTGACATGTAATTTTATTTCAATCATTCGTATATTAATAACAAAATAAATTCGCAAGTTCCAATGTTATTTCAGTCAATAATTTAATAAATCATAATAAATACATTATTTTCAATTCAAATAAACTTTTGTAGTTAAAATTACCAATTTCATGTTTCATCATTCCATTTAATTTTCAAAACCAAATCATAGTTATTCAAAAATTTCATGTATTTCCAAATCAAATTTAAATTCAATCCATTCTTCTAAAAAATTAAAATCAATTCATTCAATCAAATATCATCTAATTTTAAGACTCCCATTCGTAAAAAATCACCCCATATTTTAAATATTTTAAAATAGTGTTTTATTTCCCAAAATCGTTTTTCTTGGAAATCAAACTTCAAATCATCCAAAATCAAGGAAATCAATTGAAAATAAATTTCAACTCAATCCATAAATCATGGATTAAAGTTTTTTTAAATCTATATAGAACCAAATACATTTTTTTCCAAATTCAATCAATCACTGTTAATGGGAATCACCAATAGAGAGATGAAGGTTAGGGAAATCAATGAGGAATCCATAGAATTAAAATTCTACAAAACAAGGCTTATACCTACCCATAGCATGAGGATGAATCATTCATAAGTATGTTTAGAAGAACAGAATGTTAGATTATAAATAAAATATATCACACTTAGTAACATGGGTCAAAAATATCTCTCAGAACTTCAATATAATCATATATCGGTTGGTGAATCAAATTTTTTTGTAAATGAGTCTCTAAAATCAAAAGAGATGGATTAGGGTTTAATGGGGGAGAATGATATTAAAAATGTGGGTAAGGAGTCTTAATTAATATTTTTAGGTATTAAAAACAAGTTATCAATATTTATTTGGTTTGTCCTCATCGTTATATCTAACCACATGTCTAATCATTCACCCTCATTGGGATTATTGAAAAGTTGTAGTGTTTGTCCAAATGCATTGACAAACCATGTTCCAATCATGCACTCCTAATAGGGCTACATAAAAGGTTGCATAGTTTATACATATTATTTAACAAACCATGCAATAACAATGAAAATTGCTAGTACCTAATGCCGCATGGTTTTAGAGGGAGGATACATAGTTTTAAATAACCATGAACCTGCTTCTAGAACCCCATGCTATTGCATATGGTTTCTTGGGATAAACCTCAATATTTACCCTGACCATGGACTAATCAAGGATGCTCCAAAAAACCTCCAAAATCAATTAGACTCCCCCAAAGAACTCCCACAACCGGACCACAAAATAAATATTATGAGTAAAGGAATTAAAGTACCTAAAATATAGTAATGTGATGTTATAATATCCTAACCAAATGATTTATTACCTTAGAGATGTTCTTAAAAATACTCCATGTCAAATAGATGGATCCACTACTACCTAATTATTGTTGAATGCTCCAATGTATCATGTGAGTTAGAACTATGCTACAAAATCACTCACACAAAAGGTGTAGAATTTCCATGAAGAAACATCATCTCAAAATGAATAATCTAAATAGAAAAATTAATAAAAGATAAATATGTTTCCAAATCATGGTCTTCTTATCATAAAAATTGATACATTTTATAGATTTACATTATGAGCTATAATGCGTGAAATACATTATGAATCGACCTTAATTGAAGAGGAAAATACAAATGGTAAGACACCATTAAAATTTTATATTCAACCTTTATAGTCCAACATATATCATTGATAAATTTTCCTATTTTCCAAGTTGTAAGTGACACAATCAAGGGGAAATACAAACAATGACCCACTCAGCTGTTGGTAAATACAAATACCATTGATTCCTATTTTCATAAGATTTTAACAATATTTTTGATGTCACCATTCTATGGTGAATTAGATGAATCTGTTCAATAATATCTTGGACCAAACTAGGACTAACCAAAGAAGAATCACATTTATCATACCAACACATTGGATATTTACATGGTTTTGTATATAAGGCTAAAGGGTTCCATATTTATGGATTAATCCTAAATATTTTATTAGGAATACTCAAGCTTTCTCAAGTGGATATCCCTTGCTCCACCAATGTTGAGTATCAAAGAATAAATCATATCCTCATGTATTTGAATAGTTCATTATGTCTGGATATTCATTTTAATATTATATGTAATGATCAAACTAACTTGCTACCTTTTTGTAGTTATTCTAAAAATGATATGGTAATTGGGTATCCCCATAAAAACAATAACATATTGAACTCCTTGTAATCTAATGACCTATGTCACATACATGGTTCCAACCACGTTAACACAGTTTTATAATGAATATGAACAAGGTGAGCCAATTTGGTTTATTGACTGATATCTACCCATATCATAGTCTTCTACTGAGGTGTACTTGAAAACCCAACCATGATTTGAATCAAAATCTTATCCCACATCCATGTCAACATTGAAAGGGGCTGAAGTATACCTGAATGTTATTGTTTCTTTTCCGTGACATATTAATAAGTATAATACTAAAAAATCAGTTATATAACATCTCATACCTAGACACATGAATTATCAATAAATGTCATAGAACTTATTCATGGTTATGGGGTGTACCTCCCACTAATAAAAATTGAAAAACCCCATCACGGCTCTTAATATGGGAAATTTTATGATGTTCCTATTCTAAAACCATTCAAAACAATTAGAAGATAACTTCCACTTTTATATGGTATCCATACCATATATAGATTCACAAATTCCACAAAACAGATCATCGAGTAGTTGTTCCTAATGAATTATCTATACAAGAGAGGAGGAAAATTGGCCATTTTTCAAAAAAAAAACTATGTCTCAACCTACAAAACTCCAAGAATCATATAATTATTGGGATCTTTTATATTCCAATATTATGATGTTCATATGACATTCCAATTCAAATGTTTCGATCCTATGATATCCATAATGAAATTTACCTTTCCAAGGGTGTAGGAAATTATGAAATTAAAAAATTGTAGGTACTCCACCAATCACCTCCTTCAGATATTCAAATTTTTTTGTGAGAATATATAACTCAGATTTTTGTGATCAAAATAAATGGTGAAAAATTATTTTAAAAAGAAATGATTCCAACATTCAATAAAAGGAATCACAGCTTCATGTTTGAGATCAAGAGTATTATTTTTCATCTCATGTGGCCTAAGATATCTGAAACCACATGACACCGTGTGGTTAATATGCATGATAATGAAACCCAAACTCAAACTTGATACATGAAAATATACTCCATAACCCCACCAAACATATAGATGATTCTATAATTGAATTGATGTCAAATGTAATTTCATCTTATCAAAATAATTCAAACATATCACATATCATAATCAGTTTAATTCATTATTAGTGAGTAGGATTGTAATGACCTGGAAATTTCAAGTAAAAGTTGTTTTCATAAATTCTTTGGATTTTTTCCTGTCTATAGTTTCTGACGGCGCATGATTTCGAGGCCCGGTGTGCCTGAAAAGAATTTCTAAAGTTTTGTTATGGTATGTTCAGTAAACGTAGGTGCGGTATTTTGTATCTATTTAACTGGTACTCGGAATTAAAATTGGAGGACACCGATGAACTCGCAGCACCAGTATTCGCTTAAGGGGATCTTTACCACAATTGCGTTTGTTCGGGAGAAGTTAATTTTTGGGGATTCGTAGCAAATTAAATAAAATTCTTATTTTGCACATTTTTATTTTTAGTGGTGGTTATTTCTTCCAAAGAGGAGTAGAATGTGGGACCACACCCCACATAACATCCCATGGGAGGATAAGAGTGGTGGGGCCCACAAAATCCCTAACACTTCAAATCCCATTTATCTCCGCTTAATTAAATTTCCACATTTCCCTTTAATTATGATGGAGCCTCTACACCTCCCACTTGTTGACATTAATATGAAAACACCCATAATTAATTAATTTAAGTCCACAATAATTAATTAATTTATCTGTTCAAAATTTGAAAATCATGGGAGAAAAAAATAATAGCTTACGATATTATATTTGGGTTGGATTTTTCTGTGTTGGGAAGCCCTAGAGTTTAGAAAAGAGAGCTTCATCATTCCAACAAAGAACCGCCAAAAAACAATGAGCACCTTCTTCGGTTTTCAGCCAAGCCAAAATAGAAGGAACCGCCCGCAAGAAATTCCAATGATGCCCCAACCTTGTCTCCTTCTTTCCAGATGTCAATGAGTTGATTCCGCCTCCTCGAAAATCAATCTACGAATGAAGAACGGGGTAGGGGGATTTTTATAATTTTGGTTTAATTAAATTATACCTTGTTCATGATGTATGAAAGGGTTTGTTTTCAACCATTTTTGATTTTTCCTAACGCGGAGGGTATGAGCTGAACGAACACAGCCCGGAGACCCCCCATTTTTTCGTTATTTTTGTGATGGCGATCAAGGGGCAGGCAACGATCGAAGACGGTGGCGGCAACAGAAGCCGCACACTGGCCTATTGGAGGACCATAGCATCAGGTGCCACGCAGAGAGGGAAAGACCGCGGCCCGCAACCACGAGCCGCTCGGCCAAAGAAGAATCGGGCTGCTAAAGCTGGCCAGGCTGGTGAACCATGGCACCCTCAAGTGCCATGTGGTAGAGGAGACACAACCCACATCCTCGTACCGCTCGGCAGATGAACTGGCCGGCCGGACTGGGAAGCCTCTACGGTGCCCTCCTGGCACCACACTCGGGGAACAGCAGCCTTCCCATGCGGGCCGCTCAAGTCAGAAGAGTCGGTCGGCTTCAGCTGGCCGGGTAGGAGGGGTGGCGCCATTATGCGCCGCCATTTCAGAACACTGTGGGTCACACCCCTTCGACTGCTCGACCATTTGGCCTCGCCGCGGCCGGCCGCCCGGACGGGTCACCAGCGGCACAGACAGGGCCGCCTTGCGCGGGCCGGGCCACCTGTCATCCGGCAGGGCGATGACCCATCAGGCAGGGCCAACCCCTTAGTCGGGTCGGACACACCGAGCCAGGACGGGCCAACCCGTCAACCCACCAGGCTTGACAGACCGTGCCCGTTTCGGTTAAACGTGATTTGCTTCTTAATTGCTCATCCGATCGACACGCCGTCTACGGAACTGGGACCCTTGCAATGAGGCAGACCTTTTTTAATACACTAATTAAGTATTGGACATCTTTGGAAAATGATTGAGTTTGGAACGAGCGTAATTCCAATAGGGCCCCTAGAACGGAAAAGCCAATAACTCTAAGACCAAACGTTTGATTGACGCGCCATCTATCGCGTTGGGGTTTTTTTTTATGAGACAAAACATCAAGATACATCAACTATGGACTTCATGTTAGTTGATGTATTGAAAACCTGGCTCAAGGAACGGACCCTCTCGGAATCGAGTGTGTTGTGTGTGGGAAACATAGAGCTGGCTATGTCTACGACGACTACTATACTAGAATCCTATGTGGGTTCGACATCGATGACTACTGTACTGGGATCCTCCATGGGTTCAACAACGATGACAACTGTTCTTGTACTCTGTATGGGTCCAACAATTTGACCACTGTTCTTGTATCCTCTGTGGGTCCAACAGAGTAGTTGGTCTTGTATCCTATATGGGTCTGATATCTTAGTTGGTCTTGAATCTGGTCTGGGTCCAACAACTTAGATGAATCAGTGACTACATCTTATCATCTCTATTACAGTCGAGATAGGTGGTCTTGTATCATGTGTGGGTCTGACAGCTTAGCTGGTCTTGTATCCTATGTGGGTCCGACAGCTTAGATGATCCAGTGGCAACATCTGATCATATATATCTCTCTACTTTTTTGGCATACCTGTGTGAGATGAGTCTTGACATTCAATCATTATCATTGATGTGATTGACTTTACTTACTGTGTGGAATGGGTTGTGCTTGGGATCAAGATTTGGAGCCAAACTGAGATTCATAACTTATGTATATGTATGGGAATATACCTAAGTAGGGTTGTTTCATACTTCGTGGTTATATATTTCTTCTGTGGTTTATCATTTTGGATTCTGGGAATCCTTTGGGGGTCTCGGGTTCCCTGCTGAGTATCGTTATACTCACCCCTGCACGGACTATGCCCACACTTCTTTGTGTTGGATGCAGATGACGGACAACGTTGATGGAGGCCGAAAGCGAGCTAGGACTGGACGGTACCCGGAGGTGGACCGCACAGTGAGACGGTACCCGGAGTAGACCGATAGATGTGGAGTTAATAGGTGGACATCTTTACCTACCAATTAGGTAGGATACTCGACGAACATTCTAGGAGTTTCCATTTTTAGCTGATTTTCCTTTTTCAGTTGTACTTGTTTTCCGTTGTACCTGTACTTTACTATTGAGCTTGTATTTCTGGCCCCCTTTACTTTCAGCACTACTTTATGTATATAGTATTAACATAGTGTTTAATTCCTCTAGTGTACTCTGTTGTGTTTCTTTACTTTCATAAAGGCAGTTCCTTCTCAGCTTAGGGATTTATGCCTTTGGTGCCAGTCACTAGCCCCTAGCCCATTGAAGGCGGGCCTGGTGTTGTCACGGTACAGGCCCTGAGGATTGGTCATGACAAATTCGTATCAGAGGAGTCAGTTCTACCACAGAACATAGGACTCTGATCATTATTTTATGTGAATAAATATTGTTAAGAGTATTGATCATGGCTTTCTGTCCAGGGAGTCTAGTGTTGGTGCGGAGACCGACGTATCAATACTCCAGGACCCTGACCTCTGATTTCCAACTTAGTGCACGAAAACACTAAATGCATGTGTGATTCAAGAGTTTCATTTGTGGTCTATTGAGTCATCTCACCAAGTATAACTAAATGACTATGGCGCACCTGTTCCATATCATGATGCCACTATGATGACATCCAGCTACGGTTTCTGAGAGAGCGTACATGAAGACGGCCCACCGAGCGATGAGGCTCCGGTGCAGGGCCCTCTTACTATGTAGGAACCTTCGGGTGGTGTACCATCAGCACCATCAGCCGTTGGGAAACAGATTACACTAGCCACACTGGCGGAAAACACACGCCGACTGAGCACGTTTCACGACTTCCTGCAGTAGAGGCCTCCGAGGTTTCGAGGCGAGAAATATTTCCAGGAAGCAGAGGGCTGGATGGAGGTGATTACTGGAGTTTTTCTCCTAGTTGAGACACTAGTTTATTAGATCTTTGTCTTAGCTACTATTTTTTTTCAATGAGTGACCATGAGGATGGTCCGTATAATGATGATGTTTCGGTACTTGGTCTATATTCCGATATGGTATTTTCAGGCAGTGTGCCAACTATATCACTATCCGTTGGTCAGCAGACACTACCAACGGTACCGGTAGAAGATACTTTCAGGATTACTGCCTTACATGTGTTTCAGCACTGGATATCCCTCATGTTCTGAGGTGATCCCGACCCACAGGTGGCTAAGGACTGGCATTAGGAGGTGGTTGGGTGTTTTTTAGAGCTTATACAACTTCGGCAGGACGATGTGTCAGTAGCAGAGTATTCTTCGAGGCATACTGATCTTTCCCGGTACTCGATGAATATGATTAGATCAGTGCTTCAGATCTCGGACCACTGAGTGAGGTGTGTTTATGGATATCCGAGCCATAACATTTTACTCTATGAATTCCTACTTATGTTAGGGTGCTAGACGGAACCCTTGTGGTTGAATGTTCATTGGCTGAGCAGGTAGAACCAGTGAATGCTTATAGTTGGAAAGCATGGAATTGGCGTTGGTCTCAGAGTCTTGAGCATGTAAAATGTTTCGAAGAGGAAGGGTTAAGGGAATATGAATCAGTAGGGCAGCATACGTGGAAGCAGAGCTAGGAGAGCAGCATGAGGTGGTGAACATTTTACATGTTGCAACAACCCGCCTTTGTAGTCCCAGCTTGGATCAGGGAGCTGGAGGGTAGGGGAAGAGAGTAGCTACATGTGGTCTAGGAGTGTGACCCAAGGGCTCTCAAAATGATTCGAGGTACGATTTGTGTCTGCTACTAGCTTATGTATTAATAGACATGGGTACCAATCATTCCTTCCTTCCACAAATCTTGTCCCAGCCCTAGATTTTTTGGTTAAGCTGTTGACTTGATCCTCAAGTCTGGAGATACCTTTGGGAGGAGACTCAATAATCACGCTTACACTGATAGTGTGATCTGACCCTTGAGGTGAGAGTTTCGGATGGAACCTCTTCGTGGTAGCGTCGAGGACATATGAAGTTAGTTTGGGAATGGACTGGGGAACCACAGTTTAAACACAGATTGAATGTATTAGGAAAAAAGGATGTGGTTTAACTACAAATTTGGGATGGGTTTTCCTTAGTCGGTGAAAAGGAAACCCCAGGCAGTACAGGATGGAATCAGGAATATGTGGGTAACGTCGATCACTCAGGAGTCGGCCAGACTTAGCTTTGTGCGAGACATCGCCAGATAAGAAGCACCACTTTCATCTTTGACAAAGAAGGGAAACCCTTTGTGTGGGTAGATAGATTCCAGCAGAGATTTCAGAAGCTGAGGCAGATATTGACCTGTGCACCCATCTTCAGGCTACTGGAGGAGGGTGTAGGTTACATAGTTTACTGCGACACATCAGGGACCAGACTCGGGTGTGTTCTGATGCAGGAGTGAGCAGTGATCGCATATGGTTCACATCAGTTAAGATAGCATGAGCAGAACTACACTCCATGACCTGGAGTTAGCTGTAGTGGTCTTCGCCTTGAGGATTTGGAGGAACTATTTGATGGGCGAGCATTTTACAGTCTACTCTAACCACCAGAGTCTCAGGTACATCTTCTCACAAAAGGACTTGAACATGAGACATCGGCAATGGCTCTAGTTTTTCCATGACTATGACTTTGAAATTTCTATACTCTTGGTAAGGGGAACATTGTAGCAGATTCTCTCAACAAAAGATCAGGCATTCAGCTATTAGGAGAGGCGACAGATAAGCTAGCAGTGTTGCAAATATCATTTGAGGATAGAGATGGAGAAACCTTTCTTTAGTCTCTCACAGTCACTCATCCACTTCATTAGTGAGTCAAAGAGGCACAGCGTGGGGATGTTGACTGTGAGACATGACGTGCTAAGATATCCATAGGGCAGGCAGGTAATGGATTTTCTGAAGGAGGGGAGCACGTCATCCTCTTCAGGGGAGGTACCATGGTACCATTTTCCCTATAGGGGGAAGTGCTGAGGGAGTTTCACACTTCCCCTCTAGCGGTACATCCAAGAGTGGCGAAGATGTATCAAGACCTCAGACAACCGCACTGGTGGCCGTGTATGAAGAAGGCTATAACAGAGTTTGTTTCGTGATTTATCACTTGTCAGTAAGTGAAGGTGGAGCACTATGTTCTAGCTTGCTTGGAACATCTCTTAGAGGTCCCGTATTGTAAGTTATATGGGATATTCATGGATTTCATGACAGGGATTCCCCGTACATGCAGAGGACACGACTCTATCTGAGTGATCGTAGACCGACTCATCAAGTCGGCCTAATTCATACCGATTAGAGAGCAGGTCTCAGTAGAGAGCTTGGGATTCCACTGCATTCAGGATATCATATGGCTTCATGGTTTTCCATCAACTATCGTCTCTGATCGAGATGCTTGTTTCACTTCGTGGAGATGGAAGGGATTGCATGAGGCTTTTGGGATGCAACTTCGCTTGAGCACCACATTCCATCCTCAGACGGATGGCCAGACTGAGAGGACCATTCAGACTCTGGATGACATGCTCCGTGCATGTGTCCTCGACTTTGGTCATAGTTGGGAGGATCACTTATGCTTGGTGGAGTTTTTTTACAACAACAACTACCACTCCACCATCAGTATGGCCCCTTCTGAGGCACTATATGACCGACCTTGCAGATCACCTCCGTGCTAGACTGACCCAAGGGAGTGAGCCCTTGTAGGACCAGAGATGGTTAAGGCTATGATGGAGAAGGTGTAGATCTTCCAGGAGCATATGAAGACTACATAGAGTAGACAGAAGTCCTATGCTGTTAGGATACGGAGACCACTGGTGTTCGAGGATGGCGACCACATCTTCTTACAGGTCTCACCTCGACGAGGTCTATAGGGATTTGGCTGGGGATACAAGTTATCTCTGTGTTTTATCGGGTCGTTCTGGGTCCTTAGCAGTGTAGGCGAGTTGGATTACCGCCTATCCCTTCCACCTTAGTTTCACCGGGTGTATGACATCTTCCAAGTATCTCAGCTGAGGAGATATGTGCATGACCCGACCCACATCATCGACCATGGGGAGCTGGACATTGATGATGGAGAATCTTCCACGGAGGTCCTGATAGAGATCGAGGATCGACAGAAGTGGGTCCTATGTAGACGGCTGATTCCTCTTGTGTGCATTCGCTGGCAGCACGGGAACCTCTAAGAGAGCACATTGGACCGGGAGACTCAGATTTGTGATCAATACCCCTTTTGTTTCCCTAGTGTGTATTATAGCTTTACAGGGATCTAAATCCCGGAGGTGGTGGTAAGGTAATGATTGGAAATTTCAGTGAACTTTTTTTTAAAATTCTCTGGATTATTTCATGTCATCAGCTTCTGACGGCGCCTGATTCTGATGCCCGGTGTACCCGTAATCAATTTCTGATGTTTTTTTCAGGTATGTTAAGTAAACTTACGTGCGGGTTTTTCTATATTTTTAACTGGTACTCAGAATTGATATCTGAGGACACCGATTAACTCGTAAGGCCAGTATTCACTTAAGGGGACCTTTACGGTAGTTTCATTTTTTCGGGAGGAGAAGTTAATAAATGTGGAATCATAGAAAATTAAATAAAATTCTTGTTTTGCCTAATTTTATTTTTTGTGGTGGTTATTTCCCCCAAATAGGAGTTGAATATGGGACCACACACCAAATAACCTCCCATGGTAGGATAAGAGTGGCGGGGCCCACATGAGCCCCAACCCTTCAACTGCCCTTTATATCCCCTTAATTAATTTTCCACCTTTCCCTTTAATTATGATGGAGCTTCTCAACCTCCCACTTGTCGACATTAATAAGACAAAACCCATAAATAATTAAATAAACTCTGCAATTAGTTAATTAATTAATGTGTTTGAATTTTGAAAATCATGGGAGAATAAAATAATGGCATAGGCTATTATTCTGGGGTTGGATTTTGTTGTGTTGGGAAGCCTTAGAGATTAGAAAGGAGAGCTTCATCCTTCAAATGAAGAACCGCCGAAAAACAATGAGAATCTTCTTCAATTTTCAGCCAAGCCAAAAGTGAAGAAGCAGCCCACATGGAAGGTCAATGACAAGACAACCTCGACTCCTTCCTCCACATCAATGAGTTGACGCCGCCTACCCACGACTCCGTCTACGAATGACGAACGAGGTAGGGGGCTTTGTATAATTTTAGTTTAATTAAATTATACCTCATTATTGATGTATGTAATGGTTTTTCTTCTCCCCCTTTTTGTTTTCACCTAAAGTGGAGGGTGCGGGCACCATGAACACGGCCCGACAACCCTCTGCTAGTTCGTGATTTTTGTGATGGTGATCAGGGTCGGCAACGACCAAAAAAGTGGAGGCACCAGCGGCCGCGCGCCGGCCCATTGGAGGACTGCAACACCTGGTTCCATGCATGGAGTGAAATACCACAGCCCACAACCATGGGCGGCTTGGATGAAGAAGATTTAGCTAGCTAATGCCAGTCGAGATGGTGAACCGAGACACCCACAGGTTCCGCGTGACAGAGGAGATGCGGCCCGCATCCACGGGCCGCTCGGCAGACGATCTGGCAGGCAGGCGGCCGACCGGGCTGGGAAGACTCTGCAGCACCCTCCTAGAACTGTGCTGGGGGAACAGAGACCCTCCCATGTGGTCTTCTTGCACGAGAATAGCGGGTCGGCTTCGGCCGGCTGGGCAGGAGGGGCGGTACAGCTCGATGCCATCGTTTCGGAAAACAGAGGGTTGCACCCCCCCACCCCCCCCGGACCGCCAGCAGCACAAACCGAGCCGCCTTGCACGGGCCGGGCCACACCCCCCCCCCCCCCCCCCCGTGCCGGGCTGACCCCTTAGGCGGGTTGGACCCACCGAGCCAGGACGGCCCGACTCGCCATCCCCCCAGGCTTGACAGACCAGGCCCATTTCATTTAAATGTGAATTACTTCTTTACCGTGCATCCGGTCGATGTGTCGTCTCTGGCACTGGGACCCTTGCGACGAGGAGGTCCTTTTGAGATAATTTATGTGAGTTTTGGACAAATTTCAAAAATGGATGAGTTTGGAACGAGCGTAATTCTTATTGGTCCCCTAGAACAGAAAAGCTAATAACTCTCAGACTGGGCGTCCGATTGACGCAGCGTCTGTCACGTTGGGTTTCTTTTGATAATACAGAACTTCGAGATACATCAACTATGGAATTAGTGATTGTTTATGTATCGAACCCTTGGCTCGAGGAGTGGAAGCTCCTGGAATCGAGTGTGCTATATGCGGGAACACTAGAGCTGGTTGGGTCTCCGAAGACTATTGTATTGGAATCCTTCGTGGGTTCGACAACGATGAATACTATACTGTGATCCTCCGTGGGTTTGACAGCGATGACTACTGTTCTTGTATCCTGTGTGGGTCTGGTAGTTTGACCTATGTTCTTATATCCTCTGTGGGTCCGACAGAGTAGCTGGTCTTGTATCATGTGTGGGTTTGAAAACATAGCTGGTCTTGTATCTCGTGTGGTTCTGAAAACTTAGGTGAATCAATTACTACATCAGATCGTCTCAATTACTATGGAGATAGCTGGTCTTGTATCTTGTGTGGGTCCGAAAGCTTAGCTGCTCTTGTATCATGTGTGGGTCCGACCACTTAGATGATCTAATGGCTACATCTTATCATCTATATATATCTACTTTTGTGGCATACTTGTGTGAGCTGATCCTTGACTTTCAATCATTATCATCGTTGTGATTGACTTAACTTCCTATGTGGACTGGGTTGTTCTTGGGCTCGAGAGTTGGAGCCAAACTGAGATTGATAAATTAGGTATATGTATGGTAATTTACCTAAGTAGGTTTAGTTGATACTTCGTGGTCGTATCTTTATTCTATGGTTTATCCTATGTGGATTCTGCGAAACTATCGGGGGTCTTTGGGTCCATATTGAGTATCGTTATACTCACCCCTGCATGGGCTATGCCCGCACTTCGTTGTGTTGGATTAAGATGACAGACAATGTTGACGGAGGTCGAGAGCGAGCCAGGATCGGACAGTACCTGGAGGTGGACCACATAGCGAGACGGTACACAGAGCATACTGATAGATATGGAGTGTTGAGGTAGACATGTGTACCTACCCTTCTGGTAGGATACTCGGTAGACGTTCCAGGAGCTTCCCTTTTTAGTTGTTGTCCCTTTTCAGTTGTACTTGCTTTCCGTTGTACCTTAACTTTACTATTGGGGTTTTATTTCTTCCCCCTTTACATTTAGCACTACTTTCTGTATATAGTATTCACGTAGTGGTTACTTCCTGTTGCGTACTCTTTTGTGTTTTATTAATTTAATAAATTCAATTCCTTTACATCTTGGGGATTTATTCCTTTAGTGCTAGTCATCATCCCCTGGCCAATGGAAGGGAGGCATGGTGTATTCACGGCATGGGCCCTGAGGCTGGGTCATGATAGGGATCATCAGAGAATAAAACATTGTAAAATCATTGAAAATATTGTGATTATACCTTTCTGGTATTAAGAAAAATTAAATATTGAAATATATTTCATGGTTGACCCCACGTGGTTACCACCTGAAAATTTCTATCATCAAATGAAATTATATATTCTTTAACCATGATTCTGAATAACATCACGTAACAAAATAGAAAAAATATTTTGTTATCTTGGGGTAAATTAGATGATCTATTAAAACATATTAATCTTCTCTTACATGGAATACATGAACTTACTAAATCTTGTTGTAAATTGACAAGTCATCATAAAATACCACATTTAATGAATTATGATAAAATGGAATATCCTATTAATGAATTACACAAAACTACTAAAGCATTGGTTAGAGGAAAAATCATGAAATGTTATTCAATTTAGATGGTTCAATATGGTATGAGTGAATATATATGGGTTTGTTACCTGGTACAATGAAAATAGAAACATATACTTCCATTACTAGTGGAAATATATATATGTCAAATAGAATCATGTTAGGAAACAAATTTTCTCTTAGGGGATGATTATTACCCATAAATTCCTTATACAAGTAAGAAGGACAACATAAATGACACTCTACATTGCTGTAGAATACTTGGAATGGATCTACTAGACCCTATGAACCATTCTTTTTAGAAAGAACGATACACCCCATTGAGAAAATAAATGAGATCATCCTAAGATATCAGTATATTTAGGATTTACACAAAATTATACAATCCATCCCAATATTTACATCCAATGGTTTCCTATTTAAAACCAAAAAATTATATGTCATCTTGATCTTCCACAATGATATGGGAAAATTGGTGCATCAGAGACCCTACACTCAATATTACTAAGAGACATTGAAATATACATCATAGAATACATAAGATATATATGATGTATTAAAATTTTCATAATATGAGTTAATATAAATGAATGAGATGAACCAGTATTAAGTATAGTAGTCACAAAAGATGATGCTATAGTGATGGTACCTCTTCCTATCATTGGAAAAACATCATCCTTCTTTGGATACTTATACAGTATTTAGATAAATGTCTATATAGATTCTTTTGACTGCAATTACTTAGTTATTCAATCATTATACTGAAATGTAGTAACTTCTGTGGGTGATGATCTTGTTACATTATTTGGGATATTAAAGACATTATATAACTTCTGTAGGTGGCCGGAGTGACCAATCAAACTACAAATATTTGGTGCCTCCTTACAAACCCACATAGAATATTATTTTAATATTTTTTTGAATATCCAGTTGATATATTATTTAATGTGAATGTTTTTCTTCTATAAATATCCTAATTTTTCCACCACTCTTTATACCTATCAATTGTATAACTACAATAAAATAGTATGTATATATATATATGGAGTTTCATGTGAAGAAAACTATGAAAATAGTGTTTAATTATGTATTGAAAACGTTGATCATAACACATTGTACTTGAAAATATATCATACATCCACATTTTTGGGGGAAAATTAAGAAATTTAGCTGGTTAATCTAGTGGGGAGAAAACTGAGAAAGTGAGAGATATCTGAAAACATATCCAAACAACATAAAAATGAAAAAAACATGGATGATTATTGGAATAAGGTTATATAGAATATATTGGAGGAAAATGTGTTCTAATGGTTTCTACCTAGATTTCTGTTACATGTTTTCATTAGAATTGGACACTTTGTTCGTGAAACATTAAGAATAGTTGATATTTTAGATTTAATTGGAGCTACCAATTTTCAAATGACTATGCCAAAAAACACACCAAAGTACAAGATGATGTCCTTGTTACAATATTAATGATGATTATGTTGAATACATCACATTTACAAACCACTTATGAGATACATGAAGAGATTAACTTTTCCTATGATGAAGTGCCCATCAGGATTCCTAATACTAGATAAAATGTATTATAAAATCAGAAAACATAGTTGTTGAAGGTAATTTGGAGGAATAAAAAGTTGGAGGATGTGATATAATATTATAAAATATTAATTATAATTAAATAATAAATTTTTATAATGGTTTATGAAATATAAAAAAATTTATGATTATCTTATTTAATGGAGGGGTCATTCAAGATCAAAAGATCTTTGAAAAATAAATAAATTGATTATTACAATAGATAATAAATTTATGTTCACTATTTTAAGTATAACACGGGCTATTGAATAAATAATGATACATGAAACACTAAAATATTTAACTATGTATAATGATATTCAATAAATAATTAAATGAGTAAAAGATCCAACTGTATAATAAATAATTCAATAAAAAAGAATTGAAATTTAATAAGATATTGAGAATGATATGAAGAAATGTATTAGTTACAATAATGTGAATATATATTGTCTTATATAAGGGTAAGCTAGCCATTGGAATGGTATCCTATTGATATGATCATTTTAATAGTAATGCGAGACTCCGAGGAATAGGTAGACCATATAGAACAGTGGTTGAATTAATAACCTTTTTTTACAATATTTTATATTAGAAAATCATAATCTGTACCTCTCTATAGTTAAAATCTATGCATATATAAACTCACCATCACATATATTCTAGATATATAAAAAAATAAAAATTCACACATTATTTTACATGGTTTATAAGATCCCAAGTGAATGGTTGAATAATGAATATAATATTTTTTGACAATATATCCTAATTTCAATTTATAAGAAGGTCTCCATTGAGCATATAATGATGAATTAGGAGTAATTAGATTTAATTTTTGATAAATAATGCATTTCTGTTCAGAGGTCTATTGATGTTATTACATTATCTATATTTTAGTAATTTAAAATTAATTTAAGATGTTGTGTGATATTTGTCAATGCACATGACCGCAGGCATGAGAGCCGATTGTGTAAGACCATATATTGATTATTTTTTTTCCTAGATCAAGGGAAAATGGATTTGTGACCACTAACTTGATGTGTTATTTTAATATTAAATAAACCATGGAATGTTATTTCATATTTGGAAATCAGGCATCCATTTTTAAAATTAAAACAATTGTTGGACTGATATTAATGCCAAACATGTTTTATTTTAATTAGAAGTTTTCTCAATGTTAACGATAATGATGTTTTGAATATAAATAATATTTTGAGGATTCTAAATGATGATCATAAACTAACTGATATTTTATATCTCAAAAAATAATTTTTAATTATTAAAGATGATTTTTTGAATTTATATATCTAAATTCAGTGATTAAAAATGTAATATGGTGAGAATTGTGGACTAGAATTTTATATTCCAAATTTCATTATTTTTTATATAATAATTTGAGATAACACATTTTTGGGAGTTTACATATAAAATTAGCAAACCATAAAAATCTAGTGACCCTCCTCAACAACATAAGAAGGACCAAGTCCTACAACATGGACTATAGATTATCTTGTACAAATATGGTTAAAGATGAGTGTGAGGAAACGAATAGATCCCATTGGGAGTGTATGGGAAATCATAGAATATTCAAAGGTACCACATGTGAGAGCCTTAGAGGACTATGAAATAGTGTATCATGATCTATGTTGGGTGTGATTTATTTGTATACATGTGCCAAATTGAGTGACTTGTGATGGGTGCTGTATTACAAAGCAATGCTCCTAAAATTGAGAGGTATATATGGGACAATGTGGTAGTAGAACTATTTATTCATTTTAAAATATTAATGATAAAGTAGGTCCATTCGATTAAAAGAAATTCAATTCCTCATACCCCTCTATAACATAATCCTCTTCCCTCAACTTATTATGTGTTTCGTTGTATACCATTCTTTATGGTACACCATGCTTGATGAAATACGTGACTATCGTGGTCATGTAATGCTCTAAAGAAGATGTCCCTAAATCAAACTCTCTCAAAAACTAACTTAGATATGAATCCATTTAATGATAATCTAGTATCAAGAATAATCAAATTTATATAACAAGAATAGCCTTGATCATTCCTTCATATTAGGAAATCACGTATCTACATGGAATAAAAAAAATTATAAATACTATGAAGAGGACCCAATAATAATATTCTCAACCATATTAATCATGATATATTTTGTGATCATTTCCCCCTACAATGCTTCACGTGTTTTAAAATGTTTACAATTTCAACATTTGAAATCATTTTTAATTTCCAGAATCATATGATATATTAATGTTAATATTTCTCTCAACATAAAACACGAGGAAAAATATGGGGAATAACACTATAAATGTTGATTTTAGTTAAATATTTTTTGTTATTACCATTAAAATATTATTTGACAAGATATCCCACATTACTTATTCAATTGAAGGAGAAGAGATCCCATGTACGTTTCTCATGATAAATAGAATAGTTCATACATACATTTTGTATTTGAATTATTCTTATAGTCTCGTAAAAACATTATAATTCATGAAGAAGATGTTGTCATGTGCTCTCTATATTTAAAGATACCAAGTCCAAGAATAACTAATTGATTTCATGAGGAATCTAACATTTTCATATTACATTAGGAATATATTTATAAGAATGCCTTCAAGACCAAACTCATGTAAAGAATTTTTTTTATCCATTAATGTGTTGAGATGGAACCTAATCACTAATGTTCCCATAGGTAGACATAAGCATTAAGGACTTCATAAACAAGTGGCGTGCTTGAGTTTCCTATGTCAGTCTCTCATGTGAAGAATTATCTTGAATAATTAAGTAGATCATGTGATGAAACTATGATCTCACATGATCCATCATTTTCTAAGAAACTATGATCCTTCATATACATATACAAGAAGAATAAGTAGAAATATTTAATTCATTCATCCTTACATGAATATTTTTATATAAATAATGATTGAAATAATTTTCTATCATGAAGGATAGTAAGTGATTAACCTCATGTTTTATAAATACTCAAAAAGAATAGTTGAGTTTGAGATATACAGTTCATGTGAAACAATCACAATTTTGAAAACTTAATGTGATGGAAATATGTGTTATTTTAGTCCCATAAAATAGTATTTATATGTTAAGAGACAAATTTATATTGAGAAGAACATATATATTATCATAAAATAATTATTTTAGAAAAATTAACATGAAATATTCTTTGTAATACGTATTTAATTTGTTGAGGATTTAATTATTTATTTAATGAACAATTGTTTTAATGCATGAGAATTTTATTTTTCAGGACAAAGCTAGAGGACATGTTTTAATCAGATGATAAAATTAAAAACTATGTTCTTTATAAATTTTAAAAAACCGTATTATTTAAAATATCAGTGGGTAATGATAAAAATTAGTTAATTAAATAATAAATTATGAAAATGAACTAATAATAAGTATTTATATATGTTCCATGGTTTGTGCTGTGATTCGTTTATGTAGACCCATCCCTTTTATGTAAATTGATTACCATTTCATGTAAACATTATGATATATAAAAATGTTTAATCTTACAATATCAGTGTTGATACTTCTTCATCCACTGTTTACATGGTAATTTCATTAGATCAAGTGTCATATCCAATGGTAATAGAAATTTCAAGGTATAATAAGACCCTCGATAAAATATGACCATAATTTTGAAAATATATCATATAGTCTATAGATATTATATCAATGAGACACATATGATATATATCTTCCTGCTTATAGTGGTTCATAATCATTGGGGATTATTCCCATGAAGTTCACAGTTTGTGATATCGAGTGGATAGGATCACAAGGATTGAATTTACTTTAGGAATAACACATGTTTTAGGTGACATTGGTTGATCATATATAAAAACATCTATATTATTCTTCTCAATTTATGACTTTCTCAATGTGTAGAACATGATCATGTAATTTGACCCAATAAAATTACCATGGCATTGAATTCATGAAGAGGTAGATTTTATTGGGTGCATCTTTTGTGTCAAGTAATTGGATGAATTATTAAGATAGAATATTATTCTTCAATGTTGAGGAAGATAAATATCATGAACGATAGGTTAACTTCGATGGTAGTACCTTCACATAATCTATGGTTGTGGTACATGAAGGTAAGTCCATCTACTATTGTCCTTAAATATATAAATCATTAAAAGGATGATGACATAAGTGTGCATCTTTGATTATGAAATATTGAGATACAAAGGGATTATGTTATTCTAAATGTGTTCATAGGATTTCATCATAGGTATAACAATAATTATCTCCTTAGAGGCCCTGATTTGTTATTAGAACCCACTATTGGTATCTTGGATTTATTCAAAACATCCCATATAAGGACTTAGAGGGTCACAGACAATGTTTATCCACATATTATACCAATTAATACAAATAAGAGTTTAAGCTGATATGGGCCATGTATATGGTGAACAAATAATTTTTGACTGTGATTAATCACGATTAAGATTATTTAATTATGTTATTCATGTTATGAATAATTAGTATTGAATATATTTATGAATTTTTCCATCAGTTGTTTGATTAAAAAATTGAATATGTTAAAATAAAACTTTTTAACAAACATGACACGTACATGGTTCTTAAAATTATATGGGGAGCATATGAACCATGTTATGGTTTTATATTTTATTATGTAACGTTTTAATGTATTGAATTTTGCCGCTAAATTATTTTTGACATTTATGAAATGTTTAATTATGTCATAACTGTGTACATGTGTCTAAAATGAAGGTTATTACTTTCTAGGTACCAAAGTAAATTTCTTGAAATCACAATATAGGTATGAAATGTTATTTTATCCTCATGAATAGTGATATCTACTATTTTTAAAAATTTAGAGAGGTAATATCTTCCCATCTCTCCTCTCATGTGCTTAGAGTATATATTTTGAAGAAATTATAGTGTCTTATTGATCCCAAATTCTCAATTGAGTTTGTTTTTTTTCACATGATCAATGGGACTTCGTAAAGCTATTACATTTTTCTCTATATATCATTGTAATCATAGATAACAAATCTAGGAACTATGGGGCCTCTGTGTAGGATCTAGAGGATTCTAATATTGTCTTTTTTAATCGAGGACATGCTGAGAGTTTAGGAATCAAATTGAGGATTTTATAAGAAAAATTTATGATTTATGCATTCATTCAATTTTATTTTTTAAAACTAAATTGAGATACAATTTTTCCATTGATAAATAATAGAAATTTGTTTTTTGAATTTATATTTTTTTACATGAACACTAAACCAATGTTTCAAATTATGTCTTTTTCATGCTCCAATTTCAACCTAATTTATTTAAATGAATATCAGAGATAACATGAAATTGTTATGTAAATAAAATTAATTATAATTAATTATTTTATTATCTAAAAAGATTCTATTGATAACATCCTAATGAAATTGATGGTGTGTTGAACCATGTTCGTATCATAATGATATGGTATATTGAAGATCAATGGGATTTTTATAAAAATTGATATTTAAATATAGGTTTTAACTTTTTTTCATAACATTAATGCTAACAAACATTATGAATTTTTAGACAAAATATAATGTGAGAATATTTAATATTATCAAGAGATACCAGAATTTGACTGGGAAATCAATTAGTAATATTATCTTGTTTTTCATGATTAATCCTTACGCCAAAACAAATTTATATGTGTTCTTATCCATGTATATGGATAATTATAGAAAATAAAAGACTCAAACCTCTTTATGAATGGTTTTGGAATTATTTACAAGATAATTTATGGGAGGTTATGACTTTGAATTTATATATATGCAATATATAATATATAATATAAAATATAAAATATAAAATATATAATATATAATATATAATATATAATATATAATATATCATATATCATATATAATATATAATATATAATATATAAAATATAATATATAATATATAATATATAATATATAATATATAATATATAATATATAATATAATCAAATGTATTATATATGAATATGCTTTTACATAGACGCCAAACTTGACTTGTCCCAGATTCGGTTAGTCAAGATCCAACTCGACCAACCTGTCAACCTAGTAAAAATAAGGAAAATAATAACCAGAGATTAGATTTAGGTCTGAAGGTATGAAAAATTTTATTAAAAGTTTTATGAAATTAATTTTTTTCGGGGTTTAATAAACTAATTTCAGGTGTTATGAGATGAATCAATTGTTGATTAAATATTTTCTAATGAATCTTAAAATATTTTCAATACAATGGAGTTTATTTTTTCATGTTTTATTTTTCATGTTAAATATAATTGCTTTTTAATTAATCGTGTGATGATATAGACACATGAAAGTTTAGTTTATTGTTTATTTAATTTAATTATTTATTTTAAGTATTAAAATGTAATAATTATTTTATTTTTCACATCGTTCCACCATCATTAATATTTAGAAGGGTATATGAGTCCCCATTTATGTTATAAAATATACTTTCACACTATGAATTCCTCCTTCATTTGTGAGTAAACATTGTAAAGATCATAGGTGTTTTAGGATAAATGGTTCGAGTCATGTGCCAGTATAATCCAATAAAGTTAAGTGCATGGGTGATCTAGGTGATGAAATTTAATTAAGGCATGGATATAAAGAATTCCCACCATGTCCCTATAGTGTCATGAAATCTTTTCAAAGGGAAAACAAAATACTATAATAATTTTGGTAAAGGAATGGATCCAAATTGAATGATGTATTTTATGAAAATTATTGAAGAACCCAAATTTAACAATGGTCCCAAAGTGGTCTGCGTACAGAATCTTGTGAATAGTTTGTGGGAGGAATAACCCAAAAAACTGGTAGTATGTGGAACAAACACAATGAAAATGGATGTCACTAAAAACCACATTTTTTGAAAAATAGAGGTGGAGAATTATTCATCTTCATTTGACTCCTGTTGCAAACCGCATCATTGGAAATATGGAGGGGGAGAATTCCACCCTAGAATAGCATTGCCAAGAACTGCATTTTGGGAAGAATTGAGGGGGAGATACCTAACCCCAAATACCATCCCCATGAACATAATGTTTCAAGGATGAGTCAAAACCATCATCGCCCTGTGAAGAAGATGAAGTCATTCGTGGGATTGAGGTGGTGATTTTCACTTTCGTGAACCACAAACTCATGGGAAATTGATTACCAAGTTGTCTGGGGGCTGGGTGATTTCACCATGGGGTTCCATAAAAGGTGTCATCGGATTTATAGTTCCATCTTCCCTAGAACTCTATAAAATTATGACAGATTATAGGGGTGAAGGGGAGAGAAATTTTTTTTGATAATTATATAGAATTTTGGGAAGTATTTTTGAAGATCTTGATCGATGGGTCATGTACCTCATTCAATGAATTATTGCAAGTATAGAACTCATTTCACAGAGGAAAAATAATAATGGAATCATAATAATTGGTATAATTTGAACAACATATCCTTCATGGATAAAATTCCCACAAGGATCTGATCCAATGCCTCTTCTTCACTCTAGTGCCCCATGTAGCACAGGGTTGTGCAGATGGGACCTTATGATGTGTAAAACCATGATACTAGGATAGAAATCGGTGCCCTGTAGTGTCATGCTATGTGTATAGTAGAAAAACCAACATATACAATTTCTACATGTAAGGAATTAAGGATCACCTACCATCATTTTATGTAGACTGTCCCTCCACCCATGTATCAACATGCTTGTTGGGAGTCCCCCATCCCAGATGAAGAAACAATACATTGAATGGGGTATCCTCAAATGTTCCACTCTCTAAATTTAATCATCTCCTTTTATTTCTATCCATTCATCTGTATTCCCTTCATGAATCGGTCCAATAAAATCAGGCCTAAACCTCTTCCAAATCCACTTGAACAATATGATAAAACAACCAGGTGAATCAATATGGCCTTTTGAACTTAAATAAATATGGTAAGCAGAGTCACATAGATAATTGCTACCATGCTCCAAACCCCTACAATTCCCATAGGTTTTAATATCCATTGTAAATTGAGGTCCAACCATGGTATATAAACATGGAACTCCCCATTAGAGGGGTAAAGGGTAGTCACATTCCTTTCTCTTTGACAATGGTCAATGATACACAAGGGAAATCATGATTTCATTTCATTTCAATGAGAAGAAATATTCATCTAATATCCCAGAAAAATTATTAGGGAACTCCCACTAAGGTATTCCCATATATTTTCTTGCAAGAGGTTGCATCGGGGATCCTCTCTATCTCCTCTAATGGAATACGCGGATAGGTAAATATAACTATACAAGATATAAGATGGTAAGGGAGGTGAGGTGATCATTCATGACACCACTCTATACAACCCCATTGGGATTCAGAAACATCTATCAACAGGTGATGTGGGATGTGCGATCTTTAGATCCACTACCTCCTCATGTTTCTCAGATTGAGTATAACTCATATAGGATTAGAGGATGGGTGAAATCATGTCATCTGTATGACTCAAATGCATGGGCCTCCTTTCTAGTGTAAACTGAAAATGAAATGAACAATGATAACTCTAATTCTGTCTCTGATTAGGATACGTAGGATGCCTATATAATGCCCAAGCATAATGGAAATTCACCAAAGAAGTCAGTCCCAAAACGATTCCCCCCAAACTAAGTTGGGCATATTGTTTTGGAATAATCCATGAAATATTTCACTCAAATGGGAATCTCCCATGTGTGATCCTCATTCGTGCCTCCCATAAATGAGATGCTTCAAGGGTATAAGTCTTGTCTCAAACAAAACAATGATATATTTTAATCCTAACTAAATTGGATACAATATAAACCTCTCTAAGTTCCACACACGATACCCCTAATTACTCATGTATTTACCAGGCCATATCCCTGGTAGGGGCATTTCCACCCAGGAGACAATATATCCTTTGGGAATATTGGGACTCTTCTGAATAAGTTCCTCACAAAATTTTGACTATGAATCATCCATATAGACGTCTTTGCTAAATGAGGTTAAAATTCATAAAGGAGTCCTTGTCGCACAACCTTAAAAGGAGATTTTTCCAGAAAAGTGAAACCAAACTACATGGAATCTGATTCCTGTAATGAGGATATGTAAGAATCCAATCCCATGAGTTCAATCATGTTGTCAAAAATGATCTATGTCCCCCTAGGGTGATGATAAACTCGAGGGAACCTCATCACAAGGATTAAATCACCGTTGTTTCAGTATATCACTAGAGAATCATTAATCTGTCTATAAAGGGTATCATTGATTAATAAATCCAAATATAAATTGACAACACCCTCAATGGATAACCTCAAATACATATAGATGATTCTAAACCCATATATATTTCTCATCGATATTGCACACTCTAGATAAACCACAAACATATTGTTAGGAACGAACAAAGGATTCATTAACTTTTGAACATTTATTTAAGCTATAAGTGACTCCTGTAATTGGCATCATATCGCCTCCCCCATGTGTGAGGGGCTTAATCATTCATCATATCAAAAAATGGAGTACTAAAGTGTCATTGGTCAAATAATGAAATAGGTTCCTACCTTGGGAAATAAGGTCTATGAATCATGGATAATATGACCATTGGGTGTTTATAAATCCACAAATAAAACCATTGGAGATCATCAGTGGACATCTTACTCGACATGGGATGATTTCATAAAAACTTAACCCCCTTTAAATCAACCACTATGACCATTCAACTATGGAATATCCATCACAATGTAAATATGACACACTATCTAGTCCCCATGGGACCACCATTATTCCTAAAAGGGTTAAGATTAGAATCGGGTCGATAAAAATGGTGAGCATGACACGAAACCATCTATAATATTAGGGAATTAGCTATTATCCATATTTCCATTTTTTTCACTCCAACACATGATCCTCAGGCCAAATAGAAAATGGTGAACCCAACATGAATCCTTAACTAATGTGGTGGGTTCACCAACCTTAATCCCTATTTGTATCCTAAAGGGAAGAGGTCTGAGAAAATTCATCAATTATGAAAGAAATCATGAGATACTACCTTGATGAGGATTTATTTTCTCTACTTTTTTACTTATATTTCAGGTCACTTTACCAAAATTCAATACAATGGAATCATCTATGTTCCCATGAAAACACATGATGATTGATGGATAGACTAAGTTCTCTACCAGGTATATTACTTCATCTCATACCTAGCATCTTCAACACTAAGTTTCGAATGCACTGATCTGATAATGCCACCATATATTTAATCTCCCCATAATGGAGGCTGCAAGATATGCCCTTTAATCAGTAAAAAGTCACCATCATCCATGATGGGGCCTCCAAATAAACCCACTTAGAATTAACAACATTTCCACACTAATGAAATGTCAATTAGCCTCTTATAGACACTATTTATGGTCTGGATAATTCACGCTATCGTGATCCACTACAAGAACCATAAATCATCATTATCACATTAGAGGGATTAATAAAACAACCACTGGGAGTATGAGGACCATCTTCCATCACTGATTATCTAACCATGTCCAAATTATCCATAAAATCCATATCTCACACATCATCATTGGAGTTGAGATTCAATACGAAACAATGATATTGATTTTTATATCAATGACTCATATCGAATATTTTTTCCTTCAGCTACTCTTTTTTAACTACCTTATTAGAAAATTGAACTTGTTGAGAAAAGTGGTTTGCATACTAAGTCATTGTCGGATCTCCTTGTTGGAGGCTAGGAAATTCCACCGTATCTTCCAAAACCATATATTATTGAATGAATAGGTTGGGGAGAATAGCTCTAAAGTACTTCTACATCATGCCTTCATGATTCTTCAATGTAAAAAATTGAATCATACCACCTACTACTAGGCCATTCATGGTTGAAGGAACCACATTTCACCATTATTTCATCTAATATTTTCGACAACTAAAAAAGAAGTTCCATATTTTTCAGATATTACTTTGACTCTTGAGGATTATTCAAAACATTTAAAGCTAGTGGATTCTTCTAAAGAAACTCCCGGGAATGATCACTAACGTCATCCCTTTGAAAATCCATTGTTGGTGTATGAAGAGGAACACGTGACGCTACCTATCCCAAATCATGGAAATCATGAACTACTATCTTAGTGTGAATTTTATCAACTAGAGGGGTTTCTAACCAGGAATTTCTAGTATCCCCCCCTTGATGCATGTCCAAACATCTTCATAGGGTCATGGTAATATAGAGTATCCAAAGGAATTTCCATAAAATTAGAAGGTTATTTAGATAATTCACTCAATCAAGAGATACAAAAGATTCAATTCTACCAAGTAGATGTAAAATTTATTGAATTTTAAAATACTTAGATCATTGTTTGAAATCAAATAGAACCAGATCAATTAATTAAATAATGATGATTTTACCCATCATTAAAGGTGACTCAATTATCATTACATTTATAGTTGGTTAGATAATTTCTTTTAATATAACCCTGAAGACCATAATATATTACCTTCTATCTACAATTACAACTTATACTACATAACCCCATCAAGGAAGGACACTTAACCATGTATGATACAATATTTTGATGAACCAAACCAAATACCCTGGTTAATTAATACATGATCCAACAAGTACACAACCTAATATACAATATCATTCTTTATGGTCTAGTGACTGGTTACTTGGAATCATTAAAATGTTAGAGTTTGTCATTTTGTCACATGATCAAGAAAAATATAATTAAAAATATGAGATAATCATTATATAATTGGTATTTATAACACTACTCAAGTATAATAGAAACAAAACCATTAAAATATTGAAAAGATGGGTAATACATGAAAATAAAAAACTCAATATCCATCTAGAATAAAACATAAAAAACAATGAAAAATGTGGATAAAAGCTTTACAGATCACCACCATCACCCAAGGTCATATGAATTAAGCACACCCACCACCACTAAGTGGTGGGTTCTCATTTTTCCCACACAACACAAAAAAATTTATAAAAACCCAAATGAAAATTTAGGGTCTGTAAAAAAGATATCAGTTTTATTTCAAAAAATGTTCCATAAGAAATTCCATAACAGATAAACGATGATGATTTAATTTAAATCATGGAAGGTCATAGAAGATCAATTTTACATTTATCAAAAAAATAATATTTAAAACTTGGTAGCTGGAATGTATATAATAAATAGACATAACAGAAAAATTTTCTAAAATTTAAAGGGAATGAATAAACTAGTTTGATAAAAATACTAGAATGATATAATAAAACCAATAGAGCACAACAATCATATTCTTTAAGGTTCATTAGGTCCTCTATAGAGTATCCTCGAAAAATATAATCAATCATCATGGTTTAATGTGTGTACGCAACTCTATGTCTCAGGACATAATTATTGAATCAATCAACACACCATTAGTTAAGATCATGTTTAACATTATTTATATCGAGTTATCATTATAAATACAATACATGGGAGTAATTTTCATGGTGGTCATGTACTAATAACCCATTGACTTCTCAGTATCTTTTGTGATTTCAGTAAATCTATGAATCAATCATTAGAAAGATATTATTTTCAATTCATGTCATCATTTATATTTCAAATTCCCAATCTCAAGTTTCAACTAGCCATTATAATTTCAAGACCAGGTCATAGGATTTCTCTAAATTTATTACATCCAATATTATTGTTCAATTTAAGTTATTTTTCTAAAAAAGCAGTTTTAGTTCATTTCATCAAACCACATCTCATTTCATGTTATATTTTATCAAAATCCATGTAATATTTTAAATGTATTTAAAAAGGGGATTAATTTGAAAAAATATTACATCTTTTAAATCAAACATTAAAAACACCCAAATCAATGAAATAAAATCGGAATAAATTTCAATACAATCAAGAAATCAATATCTCAAATGTAGGAACATACTTATGGAACCACATATCACTAATCACATAATCAATATATAACTATAAATAAGAACAACCTATGTAGATCCAAAGGTGTTGAAGATGAAAGTGGAATCCTTATAATTTCAATGATCTAAATCCATCCTTATACCCACCCATAACATGAGGACCTATCATTGAAAAATAAATATAGAAGAGGGGATGAGATGATTCCAAATAAATGTTAACACAATTATGTTTGATGGATAAGATGAATACATTGGTACATGTATCCTAGATGAAAGTTGATAAAGGATCCAAGATTATCTATATAGAGCCTCTAAAATCCGAAGGGTTGGATTTGGATTTAATGGGTTGGGATTTGAATCTAAAATGAGGGATTTTCTACCTTAAATAAAATATTCAGGGGATTAAAAACCCATTTTCATTATTTCTTTGTTAAGGTCACATGGAAAGATCTAATAGCGTTTTGAACCATGAACCCATATTAGAATTTTGGAAGAGTTTCACTCTTTAATGAAATTAGTTGTAAAACAACGCCCCAACCATGTTTTCCTCCCTATGATACATAGATGACTGCATGGTTTTTTATCATAGTTTAACAACCCATTCTCCAATCATGATAATCCATTGTGTCCTAGGCCACATAGTTTTAGGGTGAAGCCACATAGTTTGAATTGATAGTGCACTGCTTCCATAACCCCATGCCATGGAAAATATTTTTCTAGTCTGAACTAAAGAGTTTTACCAAACCATTTTTCAATCATACATAGCCCTAAAACCTCTAAAAACATTTAAAAGTCCCCAAAAACATCCCAGAGAAAGACCCGTACAATGTAAGTTTCAAATTAAAGAATAACTATATTTGAAAGATGTTAATGATATGGTACACTGAGTCCTTAATAAGATGGATATAAATATTTAGGAGATGGTATTTAAGATTTGGGGAAAATCATAGGGGGTTGTAGTGAGAGGGGTATCAAGGGGAGAAGTGGCTGTTTAATAAGTGAAAAAGAATGGATATTTGGTAAATACCAAAAATTTATCAATAAAGGGAAATGAATTTCAAACTAATTTGCACCAAAATAAAATAAATAATATACTTTATAAATGATACAGATGATCAATTCCTCAACCACACATTCTCAAACGTGTTTTAAACACTTTTGAGGTCATTTTTTCTTAATTTTTTACACTCTATAAATCAACTTTTAACATGGAAACTATTTTATACCCATGAAACATATCATTTATGTTTTAAAATAAAATGTTCCTTATCATGTAATTTGATGTTACTATACCCAAATTTTATGTAAATTTAATTTAATTAAATTAAAAAAATTGTAAAAAATTAATTTTAAATTAATTATTATATAATATTTTAAAACCTATTTATGGAGAAAAATTCCAGTTAGGTTCTAAAACAGTTAATTATGGTTTGAAATATAGAATCAGAAATTTTAAATTTATAAACATACTCATAAAATGAATAATTCATCTAGAAGATGGCCTCATATATTTTCAAATCATTCTTATAGAACAATAATTCTATATGAGGTTTGGTATTTATAAACATAATATATTTCAATATTTATCTAAAAATATTTTTTTGGAATGATATAAAAAATTAATATGAAGATATGTAAAGACCCGGAAATTTCATTAATTTTTTTTCTTAATTTATTTGGAATTTAACGAGTATGCAGTTCTTGACGGCAACTGATTCGAAGGCCCGATGTGCCCAGAATCAATTTTCGAAGTTTAGCTCGGGTACCTTCAGTGAACGAATGAGCTGGATTTTCTAACATTTAATCCGGTGCTCGGAATCAAAATCTAAGGGTGCCAATGAACTCGCAGCGCTGGTATTTTCTTAAGAAGACCCTTTCTGGAGTTGTGTTTGCTCGGGACGAGTTGTTACAAAAAAGAGTGAGGAATAAAAAAAATTGTTTTACACTTTTATTTTTATTTCTTGCTAAGTGGTTTAAGTGTTGTGTCAGAACACTTTTTTCCCTCTCTTATGTGGTTTAAATCCTAGGTGTGGGAGTTGGAGTGGGACCCGTTGGGTTGCTAACTTTCCTTGGGAGAATAAAGGAGAGGTGGGGCCCACACGATCCCCAACCCTTCACTTTTTCTATTACTCCTCACCTCCCTCTTTAATTTTTTAAACTCATCTTAAATTGAGTAACCTTCTACTTCCTCTCTCTCTCCCTCTTAAATCATGCCAACACATACATTAATTAATTAATTGAACCTATTCAATTAATTAACTATGTGTTTGAATTTTGAAAAAAAAAATGAAATTACTTGTGTTAATAAAATAATATCATGAACCTATTATTTTACTTTGACACATTTTGCGTTGGGATAATAGGGAAGGAGATCTTGTTTAAAAGAAAGAGGAAGTTCATCTTGGGTGGAAGAACATCATCCTCTCTGTGAAGAACAATTCTTCTCTGACGAAGAACATTGCCCCTCAACATAGAACGACTCGGCGATCACGGTTCTTCATCTTCTTCTTCCTCCACGACAAGGGAGAAGTCACCGACCATGGTGATTATCGCTAACGACAACGTACCTTCCTTCTTCATCTCCGCAACAAGTGAGGAGACAGTGGTTCCTATTTGGACGCACCCCGAAGTCCACAGAATCTACGTCTGACCCCTGCGACAACGTTCTCCGCGACGCCCGATGTCCCACGTCAAATATCCAGGTATGGGTTTGGATTTTGGTTCGTGTTTATTCTCTTTCCATCCAACGTTAAAATTTTGGGCCGCCTATTATCATTATAACGGGAGGAGGTCGGACCGCATGAACACGGCTGATCCACCTCCCCCTTTTGTTGTTGATTTCATTGCAGCTTGAATGAAGGCGGCGCGGTGAAACGGCACCACGCGGAAACATGGAGGAACACAGCAAAGAAGAGGGGCGACGTGGCGTCGCGCCGTTGAGGCCGAATGAAACCGCAGAAGGAGTCGGGGCCGCAGAGGCGATTCTAAGACTCCGCAGATTGTTTATTTGAAGTTTAGATTAATGGGAGATGATAAAATGGGCCCAGAGGTGATTTGATGAATCCACAGTGAAGTTCGGGTCCCGTAAGGATTCCAGGCGCAGACAGCAGGTGAACCGGGCCACCGTGGCGCGTCTGGTGGTCCGCGGAGAGTGGCAGCGGCCCGCCGCCCGGCGCGGAGGAGCCGGAGACTGGCGGCGGCCACGTTACACCGGAGGAGACCTCCGTGGCTGATCCGTGGTGGACTAAAATATCTAAGATGTTCCGGGTTTAGGGGGAGGCGCGGCTTAATTGCCGCACCGTTTCGGTCAACCCGGGGGGGACAACACCCCCCCCCCCCTTCTGTGGTGGCTCGGCCAGGGCTGAGCTGGCCATGCGGGCCGCTCCCACACCATGCCGGGCTGGGCCACTTCCTAATGGGTCGAACCAGGACCCTGTTCGGGTCGACCCAGTTTGGGCTGACCCAGGGGGTCTCAGGCCGGGTCGGTCCGGGCCCAAAACCCCCTAAAACCAGACAGTTTCGCTTAAAATCCCATAACATGGGCTACGGACCTCCGATTGAAGCACCGTCAGTTGTGATGCGATCCTTGGTTCGAGGGGGTAGTTGCGGTATATTACACTCATGGTTTCATAGATCTTTGGGTATGGCCGGGGTTGTTCGAGCATGAAACCAACCGGGCCCTCGGAGCAGAAACACTTATAATATGCGCTCCAGACATCCGATAGATGTTCCGTTGACTTTGTTGGATTCCTCTTGATGAGATGGAACTTTTGGCATACTTTTCCTGAGGTTTTGACTCAGTTGGATAATGGACGGGTTGGATTGAACCCAAAATCCAACCGGGCCCCTAGAACGGAAAAGCTGATAACTTTCAGACCGGACGTCTGTTTGACGAACTGTCAGCAACATTGGTGATCACTTTGAGAAACTGTCCCTATGAGTATAACCTATGAGAGTTCAGGAAACAATTGAAATATGGTCAGGTTGGTTCGTACACGAAACCAAACCGGCCCCCGGGATGAAAAGTCTGATAACACACAGATCGGGCATCCAATTGACGCGCCGACTATTGTGTTGAGTTTCCTATGATGTGGAAGACCCTTGGGATACTTCTTCGTAGAACAGTGTGATACATGGAGTATCGACAAGTAGCTCGTGGAGCGGACCCTCCCGATGACGATATATCATTGTGTAGAGACCTAGTAGCTGGCTGAGACTTGACGACTGTTGATTGATCGTCTCGAAGTGATTCAGATAGCCTAGTGGGGTGCATTTGGTTATAGGAGCAGACCCACGATGGAGGTGTACTTGGTTGTAGCGGCAGACCCGCGGTACTCAATAGAAGGAGTACCTCTGTTGTCTATGAGGGGGTGAGCTTGGTTGTAGCAGCAGACCCATGGTGGGATGCGCTTGGTTGCAGCGGCAGGCCCACAGTACTCGACAGGTGGAGTCCTTCAGCAGTCCAAGGTTAGTGGGGCGTGGTTGGTTGTAGTGTCAGACCCAGTGTACTCGACAGAGGAGGAGTTCTCCAACAGCCGTGGTTTCGACATAATGAATAAAATCCTGGTTTGAGCTGAGTCAATAACCATTGTGTTTTCCTCATGATTGAGATATGTTACTTGATAACATAGGTTCATGTATGGGCATATACATAAGTAGAGGTTATCTGTTGATATCCTTATTTGTTGTTATCCTTGTTGGATTTAGTGTGACCTTGTGGGTCTCAGGGTCCCTACTGAGTATCGTTATACTCACCTTTGCACGGGCTATGTCTACACCTCATTGTGTTGGATGCAGATGACGGACAGCGCTGACAGAGGCTGAGTGTTCAAGGACTGGATGGTACCCAGAGGTGGACCTCACGACAAGTCATTATCTGGAGGTGGACTGCACGACGAGGCAATACTCTAAGGAGGTTTACGGGTGAGAGCATTGTGGATGATCCAAGAGAAGCGCTATCTGTACCTACCCTTCAGGTATGATCCATGGTGGACAATCCAGGAGTTGCGCTATCTATACCTACCCTTCAGGTAGGATCCGAGGTGGACGACACAGGAGCTACTTCTTTTCTTCCTACTACTTGTCTTTTTCGTTGTACTTCCATACAGTTGTAGCTATACTTTTCAGTTGGGTTTGTATTCTGGCCCATTTACTTTTCAGCATTTTCTTTTGTACTCAGTATATTACTTCCTCTTGTACTCTATGGTGTTTTGTTTACTTTTATTAAGGTAATGCCTTCCCTGTTATTAGGATTTACGCCTTTGGTGCTAGTCGCTAGCCCCTGGCCTATGGAAGGTGTTCTTGGGGTAGTTACGACATGGGCCCCAGGGGACGGGTCGTGAGAAATTGGTATCAGAAGAGTTGGTTCTACCGAAAAACGTATAACTCTAATATTTTATTTCCATGAAACAATATTGTTAAGGGTACCGAGTGTGGTTTTCAGTTAAGGAAGTCCAGTGTTGGTGCGGGCGACCGACGTATCCAAAAAGCAGGACCCTGAAAACTGATTTCCGACTTTGTGCATGAAAACACTGATTGTGTGTGTGTTTCCAAAAGTTTTTAAAGTTCAGCTCAAACCAGGTAATCTCACCAGGAATAAATCATTTGACCGTGTCACATTTGTTTCTTTCAGGATTCCTCCCCATAGACTACCAACTAGAGCCCTGATAGTTGTACGTACTGATAGACCGCCGAGCGACGAGGCCTCAGTACATGGCCCTCTTCCAGTTGAGGCTCTAGTGAAGGCACCAACGGTACTACCACCCGTTGGGCCACCGATGCCATCAGCCATAGTAGTAGAGAGTTCAAGTCACTTGAGCGCACTACACGAGTTCCAGTGCCAGAGGACACCCAGTTTTAGGGGAGAGACGGACCCACAGGCGACTGAGGATTGGCTGGAGGCTGTGGTGAGAGTCTTCAGGCTAGTAGGGATGCCAGCAGACTTCATTTTGATCCTTGCTACCAGCCTTATTATAGAAGTAGTAGGAAGATGGTGGAGCATGATGCTCCAGATGCATGATGAGGTGACACTTCTATGGGAAGAATTCAAGAGCCTATTCCGGGTGGAGTTTGTACCAGCCACCCTTCGAGCGGTGCATATACAAGAGCTACTGCATCTACAGCTGTGTATAATGATGGTGGCGCCGTACTCAATGAGGTTCACAAACCTCTAATGCTACTCCCCAGATATGGTATGGGACCTGTTCTTCAAGGCATCAACCTTCGAGTAGGGGATCAGGCAAGATATTAGATCTTCTGTTGTTTCTCACAGCATCCTGACACGGACAGGGGTGTTGGAGTGAGCCCTCTTAGTGGAGAGTTTCCTTGCTGAGAATTCTCTAGAAGCAGGACCCACAACTAGCTGGCATGCGGTAGAGTCATCTACAGCGGGAAGTAGACAGATGACGCAGAGGTCCAAGAGGACCAAACCTACAGGTGGTCGACCGCATGACACAAGATCATGTGTGCGAGGCACCCAGGGTGGAGAGAGGCTTACCAGGAGCAGACAGTGTTACTCCTCCGGTGGGGTTGGTCACATGGCATGTGACTATCATTCCCACCATACAGATGACCAGCAGATAAACGAAGGACCTCCCAGGCAGAGTTAGAGGTTTGATCGAGGCGGAGCGCAAGGAACAGGAGACCAAGACAGGGGAGTTGGTCATGTAGCTGGAGGTGGACGACGCTTCGAGGTGTTTCCACCACCACCACTAAGAGTTCCTCCCCGATCGTAGGGAATAGGTGGACATGGGAGAGCTCAGTATCAGGCAGCAGAAGCATACGACTACGGAGCTCCGGAAGCTGGCGGACAAGAGCGGGACTAGTTCTAGGCATGGGACCTTTGATCTGGGTGCTTCTAGTTTCCTTGTTGTCATTTTGGTGTGTATTTGTACTTCAAGTTGTAGTAATAAAAGAAACTTCTCCTTGTGAAATTTTCTTCCATCCTTTTTGTGTACTGAGAGGTCCTAGTTAAAACTGTTGACATGACCCTCACTTTCGAGATTCCTACTGGAGGAGACCCAGTTAACTCACGCTGATGCCAACAGTGTGACTAGACCCTTAGAGGAGAGAGTGACAGTTGGATATCTTGGTAGTAATGTCGTGGCCTTACGACGTCGTCCATGGCATGGATGCATCATTCATGTCTGGATTGACTGTATTAGGAAAAGAACGTGGTTCATCGAGGGGATGAGACCAGATTTCTCTTATTGGAAAAGAAGAAATCTTAGCAGCTCTTGTGAGACCAGAGATGGTCCAGGCCATGATAGAGAAGGTCCAGGTCATCCAGGAGGGGATGAGTACAGCTCAGAGCTGATAGAAGTTTTATACTGACATGAGGCAGAGACCACTAGAGTTCGAGGATGGCGACACGTTTTCTTATGGGTCCCACCTCGATGTGGAATTATGGAGATTTGGATGAGGAGGCAAGTTATCTATGCACTTCATCATACCCTTCAAGGTCCTCAGCAGGGTAGGATAGGTGGGTTACTGCATAACCCATCCACCTCAGTTGCACCAGGTGCACGACGAATTGCACGTATCTCAGCTGAGGAGATACGTGATGGACCTGACACATATCATCGACCATGGGGAGATGGACTTTGGCGATGGGGTGAATTTTGCGGGGTTCCAGTAGAGGTTGAGGATGGACAGGAGCGGATCCTACGAGGATGGTCGATTCAACTTGTGTGCTTTCGTTGGCAGCACGGGAACCTCCAGGAGAGCACATGGGAGCGGAAGGCTCAGATGCGTGCTCTGTACCACTTTTGTATCCCTAGTTTGTGTTGAAGCTTTACGGGGACGTAAATCCCTGAGGTGAGAGTAATTTAAAGACCCGGAAATTTCAAGGAAATATTTTTCTTAATTTCATTCGAATTTTACGAGTACGTAGTTTCTTGACGGCTCCTGATTCCGAGGCCCGGTGTGCCTGGAATCACTTTTCGATGTATAGCTGGGGTACGTTCAGTGAATGGATGAACGGTTTTTTCTAACCTTTAATCCAGTGCTCAGAATCGAAATCTGAGGGCACCGATGAACTCACAGCGTCAGTAATTACTTAAGAACACCCTTTCTGGAATTGCGTTTTCTCGGGAGGAGTTGTTAAAAAAATGTGTGGAATAAAAAAAATAATTGTTTTACAATTTTATTTTTATTTCTTGCTATGTGGTTAATGTGTTGTGTCACAACACTTTGTCCCTCTCTTATGTGGTTTAACTCCTAGGTGTGGGAGTTGGAGTGGGACTCATTGGGTAGCTAACTTCCCTTGGGAGAATAAAGGAGAGTTGGGGCCCACACGAGCCCCACCCCTTCACTTTTTCCATAACTCCTCACCTCCCTCTTTAATCTTGTAAACCCATCATAAATTGAGTAACCTTCCACTTCCTCTCTCTATCCCTCTTAACTCTCGCCAACACATACCTTAATTAATTGATTGAACCTGTCCAATTAATTATCTATGTGTTTGAATTTTGAAAAAAATTGAAATTACTTGTGTTAATAAAATAATAGCATGAACCTATTATTTTACTTTGACACATTTTGTGTTGGGAGAAAAGGGAAAGAGATCTTGTGTAAAATAAGGAGAAAGTTCTTCCAGAGTGTAAGGACATCATCCTCTCCATGAAGAACGATTCTTCTCCGATGAAGAACATTGACCCCTCAACATAGAACAACTCGGAGATCACGGTTCATCATCTTCCTTTTCCTCCACGACAAGGGAGAAGTCACCGACCGCAATGACCATCTCCAACGACGACGTACCTTCCTTCTTCATCTCTGCAACAAGTGAGGAGACATCGTTTCCTCCTTCGATGCAACCCGACGTCCACTGAATCTACGTCCGACCCCCCCCCCCCCCCCCCCCGACTCCGTTCTCCACGACGCCTGACTTGCAACGTCAAATATCTAGGTAAGGGTTTTGATTTGTGTTCGTGTTTATTCTTTTTCCATCCAATGTTAGAATTTTGGGCCGCCTGTTATAATTATAACGGGAGGAGGTCGGACCACACGAACACGGCTGACCCTCCTCCCCCTTTTGTAGTTGATTTCTTTGCGGCTCGAACGAAGGTGGTGCGGGGAAATGGAACCGCGCGGAAACAAGGAGGAACACGACAAAGAAGCGTGGCGCCGTCGCGTCGCGCCGTTGAGGCCGAATGAAACCGCGGCCGTCTTCGGTGCCGCAAAGGCGATTCGAAGACTCCGCAGATTTTTTGTTTGATGTTTGGATAAACGGGAGATGACGGAACGGGAAGAAGTGGCGATTTGATGATTTTGCAGTGAAGTTAGTGTCCCGTAAGGATTCCAGGCGTAGACGGCAGGTGAAACGGACCACCGGTGCGCGTCCGGTGGTCCGCGGAGAGCGGCAGTGGCGCGTCGCTGGAGGAGACCGCCGCGGCTGAGCCGCGGCGGACCGGAACGGCTGAGCCATTCCGGGTTTAGGGGGAGTCGCGGCTTAATTTTCGTGTCGTTTCGGTCAACCAAGGGGGAAAGCACCCCCCCCCCCCTTCCACGGCAGCTCGGCCAGCGCCGAGCTGGCCATGCGGGCCGCGCCCGTGCTAGGCCAACCGGCCGCCCAGTGCGGGCCGGGCCTCGCCGGCTGGGTCGGGCTGCTCCGGTTGGACCGGGACACTCCCACCAGGTTGGGACATGTCCTAAGGGGCCAGAACTGGACCCGGGTCAGGTGGACACGGTTCGGGCTGACCCAGGGGGTCTCGGGCTGGGTCGGTCCGGGACCAAAACCCCCTAAAACCCTACAGATTCACTGAAAATCCCATAACATGGGATACAAACCTCCGATCAACGCACCATCATATGCGATGCGATCCATGGATCGAGGCGGTCATTTCAGTATATTACACTCAAGGTTTAGGAGACCTTTGTGTATGGTCGGGTTGGTTCGAGCACAAAACCAACCGGGACCTCGGAGTGTAAACGCTAATAATATGAGCTTCGGACGTCCGATAAACGTGCCGTCGACTTTTTTGGATTCCTCTTGATGAGACGGAACTTTTGGGAAACATCGCCTGAGGTTTGGATGTAGTTGGATAGTGGCCGGGTTGGATTGAACCCAAAATCCAATCGGGCCCCTGGAACGGAAAAGGTGATAACTTTCAGTCCGGACGTCCATTTAACGAACCGTCTATGGAATTTTTGATCACGTTGAGAAATGGTCCCTATGAGTATAACCTATGATAGTTCTGGGTACAGTTGAGATACGGTTGGGTTGGTTCGTACACGAAACCAACCGGGCCCCCGGGACGAAAAGCTTGATGACACACAGACCGGGCGTCTGATTGTCGTGATGTCTGTTGTGTTTAGTTTCCTATGATGTGGCCAAACCTTGGATACTTCTTCATAGAACTTTGTGATACTTGGAGTATCGACTAGTAGCTCGTAGAGCGGTCCCTCCTTGTGACGAGCTAGCAGAGTGCAGAGACCTAGTAGCTGGCTGAGACTTAACGACTGTTGATCGCTCGTCTCGGAGTGATTCGGATAGCCCAATGGGGTGTGCATGGTTGTAACAGCAGACCCACGATGGAGGTGTGCTTGGTTGTAGTGGCAGACCCGCGGTACTCGACAGAAGGAGTACCTCTGTAGGCTATGAGGGGGTGCGCTTGGTCGTAGCGGTAGACCCATGGTGATATGCGCTTGGTTGTAGTGGCAGGCCCACAATACTCAACAGGTGGAGTACTTCAGCAGTCCAAGGTTAGTGGGGCGCGCATGGTTGCAGCGGCAGACCCACTGTACTCGACAGAGGAGGAGTTCTCCAGCAGTCATGGTTTCAATATCATGAATAAAATCCTGGTTTGAGCTGAGTCAATAACCATTGTCTTTTCCTCATGATTGATATGGGTTACTTGATAACATAGGTATATGTATGGTAATATACCTATGTAGAGGTTATCTATCGAGATCCTTCTTTGTGGTTATCCTTGTTGGATTTAGTGAGACCTTGAGGGTCTTGGGGTCCCTACTGAGTATCGTTATACTCACCCCTGCACGAGCTATGCCCGCACCTCGTTGTGTTTTATGTAGACGACGGACACCGCTGACAGAGGCCGAGTGTTCGAGGACTGAACGGTACCCGGAGGTGGACCTCACGACAAGTCAGTATCCGGAGGTGGACTTCACGACGAGACGATACTCGGAGGAGGTTGACGGGTGAGAGTGTTTTGGACAATCCAGGAGCTGCGCTATCTGTACCTACCCTTTAGGTAGGATCCGAGGTGGACGACCAAGGAGGTGCTTCATTTCTTCCATCTGCTTGTCTTTTCTATTGTACTTCCATTCAGTTCTAGCAGTAATTTTCCGTTGGGTTTGTATTTTGGCGCATTTACTTTTCAGCACTTTCTTTTGTACATAGTATATTACATCTTCTTGTACTCTGTGGTGTTTTGATTACTTTTATAAAGGCAATACCTTCCCAATTATTATGATTTACTCCTTTGGTGCTAGTCGCCAGCCCCTGGCCTATGGAAGGTGGGCGTGAGGTAGTTACGACCTGGGCCCCGGGGGATTGGTCGTGACAAGAAAATATTCATATTATAATTTAAAAAATGAAGGTAATTTTTTTAAATGTACGACTAAAATATAAGATTAACATTTATAATAAAAAACATAAAATATAAGGAAAAACTAATTATATGGGAAAATTAATTTTAATATATTAACTATTCTTTTCATATTTCATATGAATTGTTAATTAAACATGTGTTGATCCATTATTTATTCCAAAATATATTAATCTTCGAAAAATAAATTAAATAAATATAATTTCATTAGTATCTTTCAATCACTAGTGGATGTAATATTTAAAGGGTTTTTTCTCTATATATATCATGATTCCTCCACCACTATTTATACCTATCAATTATATGAATCTTTACAATGGTCAATTTTTTTTTTATTTTGGTGTTTCATGTCATGAAATCAATATGGGCCTTCAACTATTTAATGAGCTCATAATGGCTCGCGATAAATGTTGCTCATTCATTTTCTTACTCTTTTGGGCATCATACATCCTGATCTGCCATGTGAAACATATGGGTATTCTCTAATTCCTACCAACACTAGAAAATATTGTAGTGTTGTCTACACTCGTGTATCTAATCAGCCATATAATCGCGGTTTATTATATGAAGATGGCGAGCATCCACCCCTCCAACAAAGTGAATGTGTATCCATGTGCGAAGTGACCACATATGGATCAACCATTATGCATGTGATTCACTGAGGATGTGATTGATGCACTTACACAACTTGGTTTGTATAATATGACACTCCTCATCAGTTTTAGGATCAGATCTATCCATCTCCTTAGGATCTACATGCTTGTACTCATAAAAAATATCTAGGAGTTTCGCAGTAGGGTCCTCTTTTGGAAACCTTTCTTCCTCAGCAACCACACCCCCTACCATCATTGAGCTCAACCATGGTTGTAGCATAACCCATGATTTCAACTTCATCCTAACTGGGTGTTAGGTCTTGAACATCATTAATGATTGAGACTATGTGAGCTGGTGCAATCAATAAAGGAGCCCTCGTAGATGTTCTGAACTCGTCCATTTTGCAGAGCCTCTAACCTTTTGATCACTACAATGGGAACCGATATCTTGGTCTTCAAAGTTACCTGATAAAATATATGAGCCTACAAATGTAGGAACATACATGATCCAAGTTCAGTGTTGTCCAGCTCCTGAGTCATAGTAGGATCTTCCCCCATCAGATATCCCTTGGCACTTATTAATTCAAATATAGGCAATGCCTCCTAAGTACTGGGAATAGCATGTGACTATGAGGTCTCCATTTCAACCCCTCTAACTGCCTTATCGCTAACCACATCAATCATGGAGGGTCCTCCAACTACTAAAAACATGGTCAGTCCCCAACCCCTCGTGGCCCCATATGCTGATTCATGAGGATGTTCTTCCACGTCCATGGGTGCAATTTCATCCCATGTGGGGGAAACTTCACGGATATCATCAATGATGTGTTCCTGGGTAGTGAAATGATTGGTCATTGGATTTGAGTTATGAAATGAGAATTTTCAGGAGAGATAAGATTTGAGACTCACCTCCAGTTTTTGACCAGTTCCATGTCGGAGCCTGCAATTTTTCCTCTCTCATGTGGGCTTCCCTATTAGGCAGTAGTCTCCTATGTTAATTTTTATCTAGGACCTTCATCCCCAATCTCTTCTTATCCCTCTTAATCTTCTCTCTCTTTTTTCCTCTTTATCTTCTTCTTATTCTTCCTCTTCCTCCCCTTCTTCTTCTTCTTCTTCTTAATCATCAACGTCATCCCCATATGTCATATTTTTTTATTCATGCTCTTAGTAATGCATTACATTCACTAGGAGATGCGGTTTTTCGTACTACCCCTGTTGGAATGCATAAATATCCATCACTGTCAGGTATGCATGTCAGTGATGAAAGGTCACCCACTCTGCAACCGGAATTCACCCTACATCATCTTTGTCTATCATGATGTGCACTAATCTATGTCAGAGCCCATTAGTGGACATAGATTATCGTAGAGTCATCCATGAAGACCATAGAGAAGGGGTAAATGGAATCATCTATAATATTTAGAAGATGGCTTAGTTTCCACCCAGGGAGTTCCCCAGTTGGTCCACTAGGTCACCCATGATACCACCAGTATTTAGAAGGTGGAGGTGTATTCTCCCCTAGAAATTATCCTACCGACGAAGTTCCAACCTATGTCATTCCAACTGTCTGGCTTATTATTTATCTAAACTTCCGAGCAGTACCTCATCTACTTCCTCGTTGTTCGAACTCCATGTTGGCCGCCTTGATTTTCCAAATGTATTTCTGCATAATAGACTCCAGGTACAATGCTATCCAATGATAGACATACTCTGTTGAAAGTTCGGCATTGACATTAGTGGGGGGAAGGATAATGACATCACCAAAACCTACAGTCATGAACATGGGCCACATTTGGTGAAGGATGAAATGGTGTATCTCTTCTTGAAGCCAATTATATACATTATTTGGAATTCCCTACATGCACCCAAATTCCATGGAGAGCATCATCATCATGTAGGGTTCGTAAAATATTTTTCCATCGATCCGGGATACCATCACACCACCCATGATGCTTTGAAAGTATTCCCTCTAGTCTAATGGGCCTCTCTCATCATCTAAAATTTTGAAAGTTGGGGTCCCAAATGGATGAAAATTAACATTGTTTTGGTTTCCAATCGTGATTTTGATCCCTTTATATTTAAGGGTCAATGGGGGAATTCCATAAATGTTCAGTAGGGATGTTTGCATACTGTCACCAAGAGGGGGATGGAATTCGAGAAGTCATACTCACCATTATGAGATGAAACCCAACCATGAATAATATGGAGTGGTCTGAATGTCATCTTAGTCATGTTTCTCTAAGAGATGTGTCCCAAAATGCTGTACATCATGACCAATATGGGCACCTCCAGATTATCCTTACTCATGACCGCCTTGATTGCAACCATCGTGAGCATCCATGGGCGGACCTCCATCCCCATTTCCCTCATTGGAAGAATCCACCCACTCAAGAATTCAACAAGGAACCTAGTATATCGTACATTATATTTACGACTTTCATTTATGATAAATCCCCATGATAAGTACTCACCTGACTCCAAGACCATCTAGTATGATCCTGTCTTACCCCTTGGTGGTGCGCCTGGGCACTCCTTCCCTTGGACTCAAATTTTCACAACCTTGTACTGCTGCAGAAACAAGATGAACCATCCCTGATAGGATATATCTAGTAGGATGTAATTAATTATTTTCTTCTCCTTCGCCATCTCCAACCGATGCCTTGTCATAATGGTGGTGCAAGTCATATCCCCACAAACATTCTCTATTAGAAGAAACTCATCATAATAGTGCCCTCTCATGGGAATTTCCCCAATGCAATGAATGTCCCACATTCTAATCACTACCTCCCAATGGTGGAAGTAAAAATTATTCATGTCGGGATACCACCGACTACAAAGCTCTAGTACCAGGTCTTACTGATGGAATAAATAAAACTATGATGTCCACATAGCTTCAAAAATCCCAATTGATCATAGCTCCACCCCGAACTACTTGCATGGCTGGAAAACCCAGTACGCATTTTCCCATTCACTGATGAAATTTCCCTAGTACATGAAGTCCCATTATTTCCAACATTTGGTCTCATCAGTAATTCTTCTTTTGAAGGTGCTCACATAGTGAGTTGGAGATTCCTCAAGATTGAGATCTCTCCTTAAAATAGTCATAGTCTTTAGATTGTGGAAATAATCAGATGCGTTCTATTATTTCCAATAAGGTTGATTATTTCTCGTGATGTCTAACTGTGTAAGGATATCCTCAAGTGTTACCCATAATTGTTGTGTATCGGTCACAATGCAGGGAATCAACCCCTCTTAAAAAAATTGAACTTCAATATCGATAGACTTTCACTCAAAATGTAATTGTTTTTAGTTTGCATCAGTATACTAAATTCAATATTTTTATTGAACATGACTCCTATGGCGTAATGAATCTGGGGGTTTTTGATCATCTAGGAACTCCTTGGAGTAGTTGTAGCTTCCCTCTCAACATTAACCTTTTGTTCAGCCATTTCAATGAGGTCCTAAAATTCACAAATGGACTTGCATTAAAGAATGGGGTTTTGGCATGCAAGATAGTCTTTTACACAAATGATGGTAATAGGCCATGAAACAATATGGCTTTGTCGGGTGTGACCAAGAATGGAAAATGTTGTGAATGTGTATGTGGTTTCGAGCATGGTGCAGACCAAACTCATGATATTTCATGAAAAAGGGATGATCTTTCACACAAGGATAAAAAGTTGCTTATCGTATAATAAAGTAAAAGTGTGGAGGCATGACCCCCCCGCACACACACACACACATTTATAGGCATGAGATGGACCTTCATGTGGGTAGAAGTTTTTTCCATGTTGAATGGGAATGTTTATGTACACCACTGTTAGGAAGTTTGCTTCTCATAATTTCCCTCAGAATCTATCCTTTGGGTCCCCCTTTAGATCCGATTCTTAGGGGGGAATATGTAGGTGCCGAATTTTGGTTAAGGTAACAAATCAACATTTTCTCGCAAACCAAATGCATATTTTCAATGCGGGGAAAATCCTAAGACACCCAAGGGAGGTGTGCATGAGATTTAAGGGAATCATGCAAGATTGAAACATTCATACAAGAACTTTCTTGACCAATGTGACATAAAATGGATTTTCCAATCTATACCTTCTAAAAAAATATCCACGTCAGCAGCACAAAATGATATTAGAAAACATTCATGATTGGATATTTCTTGAAAGATCTTCCACACCCAATGTAATGTCAAATTCCTCTTGTGTACAGATAACCTTTTGCGCTTTCACCAAAGGAAACATCTATAAAAATAAACATACCGCCACACTTCGGGGTATGGTTAAATAAGATGAACCACTAATCTATTGGGTAATATATGTCCCTTTCACAACCACTCAAAATACACAGCCTCATGGTTTTTTATCCTGCAAGACATGACTCATAAGGGTCCTACATTGGCTGGGAACACTTTGGATTGACTCTCTTCTATTTCCATTTACTTCATGGAAATTCATCCCAAAAGATTCATCATGGGTGAAAATTTACACATCTATCATTCTATTCTTTCATGTTGGTTTTCCCCTTGCATGAAGACCCTCATTTTTCACACATCTATCCAATATTGCATGTAGTACCCCATAATGTGTGTAGCCCATCAATCTCGTGTGTTCCCCTCTGTGTTCGCTCCATGTTTCATCCTTAACGTAAGGAACTATGTCTGAGCCCCTCTTACATGAAACCCCCCTTCATAGTACATACATCTGTCATGTGACCCTCAAGGATTTTACGAAGTGATTTCAAAGTCTAATGGGTGGGGATTTATGTTTCATTCCCTTTCTTCATGATAATTCACATAGGAATGATAATGGAAGTTGTTTCTTTGTATAGCCACGCTATTGTGATCCCCCCAATAGATCACCCCCACAGTCCCATCTCTAGATAGCATGGTTGGTTCCCTCCCTTCACCAGGAGTAAATGTATGCGAGTTGTGTATTTCTCAGGGGTGTAGAGTGAATCCTAATCATCTATGATGAATGATGTCAAACTTCCAAGCACCTGAGTCCCTGAAACATGATGTTAAACTATGATCACCACATAAGAGACAAGACCAAAGAGGCCTATGAATGGGATGGGCACCATAACCCTCTCACTCCCCTCTCCCTCTGATCTTTGTCTCCATACACACCTCAGGATGCCTATGCATCATACCAAACCCAACAAGAAAGGGTTTTCTAGGTACATTGACAATATCCTCTTCATACGTCTCAACCCCCACTCGAGCTTCCTTCCTAGAGTAAGTCCCAATCTATATCTCCCAAGGTCATTAACCATGTGTAATACACATTCCATTTCTTGCAAAGACACCTTTTTCAATGTGATCATTAGGTCATTGTTTCCTTTATATTCTCACACTAAGAATGAATCATGTGGTCTTAGATTATGTATCAACCATGAAATCCTCTTTCGTCTACCATAGTGCATAATCCCCTTTCACCATGACCGAACTACGTGGAATTTTATCTTTTCCATCTCTAGTTGAGCTACATAGGAAGCATCTCTAATGTTTAATCTGATCACCCATCATTTCTGGTCACTTTACATCAGTTTACTCTCATTCCACATGACGTTAAACTATTAGACCCTTTCATCTGACATGACATTAGACTATACACTTTCGAACAATGTGGGTTTTGATCCCTTTCTCTTAGATATGGTATGTAGGAAGCCTCCTTGACGTTGAAACCTAAAGACTGATAGACTTTTCATTCCCCTCTATTGGTTCAAACATACATGGTCCATTGATTCATGGTGTTAGATTTGTCCCCAAGTAGTTAACCATGTGTAATCCCCACACTCAATCAATTCTCCTCGAACCAAGAGTGTACCTCTTGTGATGTAATGATAACCATGCATAAGTAGAAGTATATTTTCAGGTTGTTGTCCTTTGTGTACACCATAATACTATTTCCCTCATCTTGAACTATGTGGAATTTTATTCCCTGACACAATGATACATAGGAAACCTCCCTGAGGTTTATTCCCATCATCCATGTCTCATCATGGGCTTTCCATTGAGCCTTTGTGTTTCAGAAGATCACTCCCTTGATCAGAGGTTCAAATACCATTTGGGTCCCCATCCATGTATTCCATTATCATGGGACACCTCCTCCGGTGTCCCATCACACCCACTAAACTATGTGGTATTTGATTTTCTACAAAGGTGATACATAGAACCCTCTCTGTGGTTCAATCCAAACATCACTATAATCCCCACATTAGTGTCATCCTGAATTATACTATCCTTAGACACTACATCCATATCCATCCTAATTCAACCTAGACCTCTACATCCTAGTTATATCATTCCATCCATTTAGGCCGCTAATCATGCGTAAGACCCCCGCAAGTCTGTGGGCTGTTTCCCATGGTGTACACCCCGATTCCATGGTTTACTCTCTCAGACAATGTGGATTTGATCCATATGTTCCATAAATGGTATATAAAAGGCCTCTATCGGGTTCAATCCCATCCAATAGTAATCCTTGGTGTCCCCATTATAGGGACACAGTCATTGTCAGATCTTTCCTCATTGGGCGTCATGATACACCCATCTAGTTAACCTCTTAGGTGCTCCCTCCTAGGGTTTTACCCTTCTAATCCACTCCTATCAGTGTTCCGATCAGTCTAATATGTCTCCACAAGATGTTAAGCTCAAAACATACTTCATGGTAAACATGAGAACTAAGGAAAACCTCATGGACATGCTTATGATATACAATCCAATGTACTTGACTTGGGATTCCTTGGGCTTCTGCTCCCTCGAGAATACCTATCATAAGGGGAAGCGATCCAGGTTTACCAGTGTTTTAGCACCCACACCCTACAGTGATTCCCAACATAACTACTCCCCTGACTGAATGTTTCTAGCCTGGATTGACCCCATGGAATGTCCTGACAGAAGTAGTATAATAAAATGACATCCACAATGATATGGATCCCAGAATAGTTTCAAGAAAAAAATCTTTTACAATAACGGATTCTAGGACTAGGTGGAAATTTCCAATAAGGAATCCCTAAAGGGAGAGACTAAAATCCCATCATCCAGTTTCAATCAAGGTGAAAACGACCTTGAATAAGAGACAAATTTTTCCGGACTATAGAAAGAGGGAATGAGGGGCCATAACCGGTACGCCCCCATGGATGGATGCGCACCCCAAAAAAATAATCATAAAAACATATTTATTTATAATAAATCATATTATTTGGAGGTTTTAAATGATGTGCACCATCCATGGGGATGGAAGGTCATATGTACTCATGAACGCAACTTTCATTTCTTTATCGTATTAAAAGAATTCACCACTAAATGATACATATGAATATTATAATTGATAGTATAATATGTATTTTATACATGATAAATATGTTTATTAAAACTAACCATTATATAATCCATGTATGGCCTGAATGATTAATATCACTATGAGGGTGGTGGTATTGTACATTTCCTCGAACGAAATTATCATATTTACACAACATGGAAAGAATAAAGGTATGTTATAAATAAGAATTATAGAAGCATAATGACCTTATAAATGACATATATATTATATTTAAAAATATATTTTCCATCATAACGTCTACCATGAGAGGTGTTAGGGGAAAATTAAAAAATCATCGTTTTGTGAGGCAGTAGTTCACCATACACCGAAACATTATGTTTGTTACCTATTAGATGGATGTTTGTGTAAGTGTAGTCAGAATCCATATCCTAAAAACATAATAATATATTTATGACACTGTTTTTGTTATGTATTAATATAATTGTAATACTATATGAATTGGATATTGGAAATGAAACTAGAAATCATGAGTGAATGTGTTACCTCTTAATGGGGTAACTTCTTTGGGTTTGAACTAAAAGGCTTCAAAATATTTCTTCATAAAATAAATTTTCTAGGTAAATGGGAGGGATGTAGGGAGACTATTTTGGAAGTTATTTTAGGAACATAGGTTTTTTTATATTTGTGATGAATGGGGATAGGTGGCGGCCTTTTAAATTGAAGTAAAAGGACTCACTTGGAATTTTTTGAAACAAGTTAGGTCTGCACATGTCCTTACATAAAAAAGTCCAACCAAATAAACCAAACTCAATAATGGAATGTTCATGTCATAATTGTGGTCATACAATGGGTTTTATACAGGTTTCTAAGTCATTTGGTCCCTTATTTAAAATCTTATTCCTCTATTAAGACTAATTTCCCTCTTAATAATTGTAATTAATTTTAATTACATTCACTATTGTTTTTGGTAAAAACAATTAGTCTTATTAGGAATTATAAAAAAAAATTATTCCAAATATTGAATCATTTTTTTCTAATTCATCTCACATAAGTTATAGTAATTAATTTAAATTGAATATGGCAATCGGGACGACATTGCAGGTTTTAAAGGTAAATATGTCTAAATATATGCATTGTTTTAATAGCTAAATTCAAAGTGAAGTTGATTATAAAGAAATAAATTGAACGAATTGATAAAAAAATATATAATTATTCTATAAAAATAATAAATTTTTATAATTTTACTTCATAAATAAATAATATTAGAAAGAAGTATTGAAATAAATTTCAGTATTTTAACAATTCATTAAAAAATGAATCATCGCCAAAAAATACCAAAATGTCATCCTAACCTAATTTATTTATACCTACATAAAAGAAGAGATTTATGATGATATTTTAATTCAATAAAAGGTTAAATTTTTTTATTATAGAGGGTTTAATATCAAATGGGGTGTTGTGTTTACTACAAAGATATCTACTGTTAAATATGGAAAAAACCTGGGGTGCTACATTCTTCTCTCCTACAAAACGTTAATCCTAAAAAATTTAGTTTTATTAACTTAAATAATATGAAGGTATTTATAATTCATATAATCTTATGTTTCCCATGATACTTCTTCTATTTTTTGATTTATCTAGAGAACTTTTACCTGATGAGTCATCTGATTCTTCAATACGTGCTCTTCGGTGGCCAGAATCTGAATGGGTTATTTTTAATAAGAAAGGTCTGGTTCCAACTCTATTTCATAAAATGTGATATCATATGTTGGATCAAGAATTTACTTCCATAATAAGGATATATGGAATGAATCATGAAACTATTTGAGATTTGGTAGCAATACTAATAGATGAGCAATAACTCCATTTGTTTCAAAAATATCGAAGTGTTCAATGTTCCTAGGACTCATTTTCCCTTTATTACCGAACATGATTACGACCTTCAATGGAGATATTTTCTTGAAAACCAGATAACCCATTTGAAATTACAAATAATTTTCATTATTATCATCATAACCCTTTTGCATACTTTTATCTGTTTTAATATGTTCCTGAATGTCCTTCATTATTGCTGTCATATCCTCAACATGTTCTAGGCCTACGAGTTTCCATTTTCTTACATTGTCCCAAAAATTTGTAGTAATTTTCATATAATTATTCATATGGTTTCATTTGAGTACTTCAATGTAAAATATTATTATATGAAGAATCCACTGAAGGTAAGTATTGATCCCACTTACCTTGAAAATCAAGTGAATAGTATCTCAACATTCCATCCATTGTTTGAATGGTTCATTTAGATTTTCCATAACTTTTTGGTTGGTAGAAAGTGAACAAATGATGCTTTGTGTCAAGATCCTTTGGTAGACTCTTCTAGAACATTGATTTAAATAAGGGGTCTCAGTCTGATACAATTGACAGAGGTGCACCATGAAGTCTTTTAACTTCATTAATGTATACCCTTGTGATGCGGTCAAGAGGAATAACTTATACAATTGCAAGGAAAAGTTCAGATTTGGTTAGGAGATCAACAATAACCCATATTGCATCATTCTTTCTAGGAGTCTTTTGATGTCCTATGATGATATTCTTACTAATTTTATACCATTTCCACATAGGGATATAAAATTGTTGCAAAACCCCTTAAGGATGTTGGCTTACAGCTTTCACTTGTTGATAGACCAGAAATTATCACACATAATCCTCAATTTCATGCTTTTTTATCCCACCAAATGTGTCCCCTCATGTCCCAATACATATTTTTTCTCCTAAGGAGTATAGAGAAATCTTAGCTATGAGAATCATCCAACAATTCCCTTTTATTGTTCATGTATAGATGGAACAGATATCCCCTTTAAAAAATTTAGAACTCCATCTTCATAAAAAAGGTATTCTAATTCTCTATGGTTAACACCTTTTAATTTTCTTATAAAAGTGCTCATCATATTATCATCTCTAGTAATGATGGTTTTTCAATCATTTGATAAATTATTAGATGTGTCGCCTTCCTTAAAATTAAAATATCAATATTTACTATATGCATGAATATAAGGTCCTTATCATTCCTCATTTTGGTTCTTCCTCCATGATTTGTCCTACTAAATGAATATTTCACCTTATTCAATTTCACTGGTTGTTATTGTATTTATAAATCAATATCATTCAGTAGTTCAATACATCTCAATTATCTCATGTTGATCTCTTTCAATGAGAAGATGTATTTCAGGATCTTATGATCCATTTATATCTCATATCATTCTCTTTAGAGATAATGAATCAACATTTTCAAAGTGAAAATTACAGACTCTAACTCCATTTCATTGGCTAGGTAGTTCTTCCCATGAGTCTTCAATTCCCTTGATTCATAGGCAATAAAATTTTCATTTTTCATTAGGACACAACCTAGAAACTTCTTTTATGAATCACTATATTTGACTAACCCATTAATACCAAAAGGAAGAGTCAAAATTGTAGAAGTAACCTATATTCTCTTTAGCTCATGAAAGCATTATTCACAATCCATTTTACAAACAAACATAACACCATTACATTTAATAATTTTTAACAAGTCAACTAATCATGAGAATTTATGAATGAATCGCCTTCCAATAAAATGAAACTACGTACAAAGACTACGATTATTGTCCTAGGACATTCTCTAAAAGCCATTATCTTTGCGGGATCAATACATATTCCATCTTTGGAGATAATATGACAATGATAAGAGACTTCTTAAATCCAAAAATTCCTTTTACAAAATTTCTCAAATAACTCATCCATTCTAAGAGTTTTAAGGATAATATGAATGTTGTTTTCATGGTCATCACATGTCATAGAATACACCATAATATCATCAATGAATACTATAACAAAGTAACCAATATATTCCTTAAATACTCTATTCATTATGTCCATAAAAATATATTGTGAATTAGTCATCCCAACATGAATTACTGTAAACTCATAATATCCATACCTTGTGTGAGAATATGTCTTTATAATGTATTCCTTATTCACTCGCAATCTGTAATATCCAGAATTAAGATCAATCTTGGAAAAATATTGGGCTCTATGTAGTTGATTAAACAAGTCATCAAAGTGAGGTAGAGGATACTTGTTCATTATTGTACTGGTATTGATTTCCCAATAATCAACACAAAACCTCATGGATCCATATTTATTTTTAATAAAGAGGATAAGGGATCCTACAAGGTGAAACTCTAGGTCAAACAAATCCATTGTTAGAAAAATACACTTGTTGTTTCTTCAAATCAACAAATTCTATAATTTCCCTTATATAGGGGGTTTTGATATTGGCCTTGATTCATGGACTAAATCAGCGGATAATTAAACCTCACATTTTGGGGGATGACATGGTAAATCCTCAGGAAATACAACTATGTATTCCATTAAAACAGGTTCCTCTTCAATTTGGAAATTACATCCTTCTTCGCTAGACATTGTTACCTCTTCATCACTAATTATTTTATTCAGTAGATCAACTATTGGTGGATCTAAATAATAATAAGGTGAGAAATATTCTATGTTAAAGATGATGGATTAAATATTTTTTTAAAAAAAATTCTTAACTTCATTTCTCTCACAATAAATATTTTTATTGTATTTTGGGAGCCAGTCAATAATGAGAATAATGTCAAAACCAAACATTGTATGATTATAAGGTCAGAACATAAGGTACATTTCTATGTAATAATTGGGACTGACCAACACATCCTTTCAGTAATTATAATTCCCTTATGGGTTTTGACTGATAACTCACTTATCAAATCAAAAGAGAAATGTATAATTTTATTTGAAAATGGGTAGATATAAAAGAGTGTGATGATCCACAATGAAATAATGCATTTTCTAAATATGAATATAATATTTTTCTACCTGTCACCATGCCATTTATCACTTCTTACTCTGTTGTAGTGATCACATAATCTTGTACATTTCCCATGGGCCTCTTCTATGGTAGATTCCCCAAACACCTAGGGAAATCACTTGTGTAGTTCTCCATATCAATATAATCTAATAACTAGAAATCATTTATGAGTTTCTTCCACTTACATTATTTGGAATGGTGACCCTTATGTCCACATTGAAAGAAAACTCACATTACATTCAGTAATTTTCTGGGGTGATTCTTTTCAATGTTATCACAAGATGGAAATTTCTGAAAATTCTTATTCTTTGATGCGTTCCCTTTTACATGATGCTCAGAAAGACACTAATTTTCTTATTTTACTTTTATTATATTGATTTTAGAAAATTTATTCTCTGTCTTGATGGCACATAAAACTATCTCTTCATATGATGACAAATTTTGTGAAACCATCACCCTTTAAAGATGTGGCTTATGACCCTCAAATAATAGGACCATCATGCTCTCTTTTCTATATATATAATTAGTATCATATCTAGATATCCTTGTAAAGGTAGCTTCAAAATCTACAATACTCCCTTCTTCATATTACTTTAAGATAAAGAATTTCCTCTTCATATAAATTTTTTGATCACGAGGGAATTCCATATCAAGGAATGTCTCCTTAAATTTCCAATATTCAATGAATTCTGTTTTTTTCCTTCAATTCATGATTAGAGACCACCACTGGTCAGCATCACCAAGGAGACAGTAGATCGCAAGTGTATCCTTTTTCTTCTCACTGCATTCTAAGTCCATAAATATCATCTTGAATGACTTATTATACTCTTCATCGACAATTAGATTAGTTTCCCACTGAATGATTGGGGCTTTGTCCCCATAAAGAGTCCCATCAAAAGAAATTCTCTTCATGGAATAGGTTTCTCCATTCATGAAAGGTTATTTTTCATAACATAATTGTGTTTCCCAAGTATCTCCATGATTTTTTCTGTTCCAATACTAGCATTGTTGATTTACACAGGAGGGAAATATCTACATTGTCTATGGGTGTTGTAATAATTATTCATTCTATGATCCATTTCTAGACAGTTAGATATACTATATTATGACATAAAATTATGAACCTTCTATACCTCTAAACATGGTATAGAATATAACATATATATTTTTATCATAAATACCTAAATCATAAAATTTGGTTAATTTGGGAAATAAATTCATTAAAATACTTCATAATGGTAGGTAAACAAAATATGAATTATTATTAGCATATCCCTTAGGAGTTTCTTAGAAGTTTCTCAATAAGTCCAATTTTTGTGTACCAAGTTAGCCAAAGTCCGCCCCAGAACACCTTGTTAGAGTAGATACTCGTAGGTACATTTGTTCTAGAACCACATACACTTGTAGAATCCAGACTGTGATGTATTTCCAAGAATTCCCACATATTATCCCTTGTACCAAAATTGTATGATTTTCGTCAATACTATTACATAATTTCTATATTATGGTTGTGCTTCATAATATATGTTTTCTAAATATTGTTTTTTGTGTAGTTTCTAAACTCCCTCTAATACTAACTGTAACTCCCCCACCCTAGAATCCCTGAGCTGATTCATTATTACATCATATTGGCATTATTATAAGGAAGAAAATACCAAATAATTATTATGATTAGAAGTATTGTAAAGATATATTACATAAATGATTCTCGTAATACATTGGTAAATAAGAAATACAAGAATGAAACATATAAAAATAAATTAAACTACATCCTTGAAAGCATAAAAAAATTATCTTCTTCAAAACATGTTTAAAGAAACATAATAAGGGAGAGCGCAAATGCTCAGTAAGGGTAAGAACAAAAGAAGTAATAATGAATCAATATATATGGAATGGAAAAGAACTGATCACACATTCCATTAAAAAAAATACAAGGCATAGTCTATATGGAAATGCAAGAAACTGAAAATTCATTCCATTATTCAATAAATTGAAAATAAAAAAAATACTTTGATATATCGAAGAAAGAACTCATGGATAACTATAAATAAGTATAAATGAGAAAAAATGATTATTATTGGACATCATAGTTTGTAGTTACATTGAACCAATACTGTCAAGACCATTCATATGATTGTTTAGTTGTAGCGTAAATCCCCATATATTTTGGCTCTCTATTTCATCTCATGAGACTACCGATGCAACGAGGGGATTTCAATAACTGGTCCCCAACCCATTTCATACATTTCAAAATAATTCCTTATCTCACAACTAAATATTGTTTCTTATCAAATACCAATATTGAATATTGAATATGTATTTATCAGTAATACCTCATAGGAGGATAATTAACAATAAGGTTTTTTGACATTAAAATATTCCCTATGAACTTTAATATTTAAACACTCCAATGCGTCCCATACAATATTTAAATATTTAAATAATAAATAAAAGAGAAATAAATGAAAAATATAATTTCATGAGAACAATTATTTTCATGATATAAAATATCAATTGATGTATACACACCAAATAAAAGTCAATTTGTGCATAGTAATAATTAATCCATATTGAAAGTAAATTGAGATGAAATCAATTACGTTATTCTTCCATTTTAGTGTGTTTTTATCCTCATGTATGTTTTTAATGCAAAACCCCATGATTTCATAGTGAGTTATTTTCTTTAATGTAATTCAAAATCTTGTGCTACACGCAACACTGAGTTTGAGCACACCACGACTTACTAAACTAGCCATTGAAAAATAGGTTATGAATAGTATTAAATGAATTTTTTATTTTATATAAAACATATAATTTTAACATCCATGTTATGTGTTTCATAGAAATAATATTTTAACGAAATAAATTTTTTTGATAAAAGATTTTTTAAAAAAAAATGCAATTTTACCGCCTTTTAATGGTGAACCTTTTTTAAATACAATATTTGAAACTTTTATATATTCAATTGGAAAATATAAACTTCTTTTTTAGAATCGTGTCATAAAACATTTAGATTGGATAAATTTTCAGTGCTTTTTTGATAACTTTCATAATTTGATGAATAGTGAAAAATAGTAAATTTTAATTGAAATCAACTTTTTTAATCCAAATAATTTATATTGTTAAACTATACAATTGAATAGTTTTTATGTAATATAAGATTGTATTTTTATCATTTAATCCAATTTTGGTCATTTGATGTAATTTTGCAGTTAAATTTGACAAAATCACTTATCAATCTTTTGATAGTTTTTACTTCTCAAAAACCAGCTTTCTGGTTTCGACAAAGGGGATATTTTTTTAAATTAACTAATGAAACATTTATGTTTTGAATTTTTTAAAATAGAAATAATTTTTCAATTTGGAATATCAAAATTATATTTGGGTAAATTTTTTGTATTTTGTAAAAAACATTCAATTTTTGATGAATAGTGAAAACACTACATTATTGTTTAGAGACAACATTTTATTTAAATAATTATTTTTCATTTAAATTTAAATTAATTTAAAAAATATACACATAATACCTATATTATTCAAATTTAATTCATTGAATTTATTTTATTATAATATTATATATATATATAATTTTATTGAACTTTTTAATGTCTTTTACCATCCTTCTAGGCACATTTAAAAATTCACATAAAACATAATTTTAATGATTCTGTGAATCATATTTCAGAATTATGAGATATTAAATTGACATCAGTAAGTAAAATGTGGTTCAATAAGATGAAAATAATATTTTTAAAATTTTAACTTTTGAATTTTATTCAGAACAGTTAAAAGTAAATAGGGTAATTAAAGGTAAAAATGATATTATAATTACACTAACACTTGTCCTAATTCTATTGGATAAGTGAATTTCCACGAAAATAAACCTTATAACAATAATATGATATTTTTTATCCACTTGGATTAGATTATTATATTTATTATATTTTATTTAAAGAAGAGTTAAAAGTGTTGAATTCAAAGTTTAATAACTAAAACATTTTTAATATATGTATAATGATTTGATAAATTCGAATAAAAATATTAATTATAAAGCTAAAAATATTTAATACATAATGGTATTATATATTTAATTTTTATAAATTAAATAAATAAATGTATTTATGACACTATGATGATGCAGTAATTACCTTATTAATGAAAGACTAAAATAATTGATGTTTTAAATATTAAAATAAATGTAAATTGAAAATTTTGTTGCATTAAAATAATTTTATAGGTTAATATGACATGTTAGGGGTTATTTAATGTATTATTTTTGAAGTAATCATGTTATTTTGATATTCACAAAAACCAAATACTAAATAGTGTCAAAATTGACATAAATGAGTTTTTAAAACTAATAATATATTTTTAAAAGATATAGTCTTCCCAAAAATATAAGGTTCTTCCAATGGAAATATATAATGATATATATGTCATTAATGAACCACTTTTGGTTAACATGTCATTTTATTGTTTGATTATTAACCATGTAATATAAAAATACAAGAATACAATGTAAAATGTAAACTATTTAACTAAGAATTAAATCTAATTATTAAGATTAATATAATGACATAAACGTGTCTTAAACCTATTGGTTGAGAATATTTTGACCCATCCCCACCTTATCCTCAAAATAAATCTATTTTGATCCATTATAAATCGAAAATGATTTTATAATAAAATAATCGTTCATGTTTTTCTTAAAGATACCCTCACGTATATTTTAAAAGCATACTTCCCCTTCTCTCACATTCAGAAATCCAAACCATTTGGATCATCCATAACCAGCTAAAAAATCTTCCCAACTACTTTCAAATAAACCTATGTTCCTTAATTTTATCAGAAAGCAAACCTAAGTATCCCTTTTGATCAAATAAAATGGAATCACCCAAAGAAGAGGTAATAATTTCACCACCTCTTTCAAAGTTATTTTCTGTATCCACTCCCTCTTTCATTGTTGTTTCTGTAAAAAAACAATAACTATAGTACCTTAAAGATACTGTGATGTTATTATAAATATTCTAAAACCATATTCATTATTCTATACATCCTATGAATGAAAATTTCACCATACGTGTGTACATACAGCTTACCGTCTCCACGTCGTGGTGTAGTTTGTTATTCAACACTTCATTATTTCGATGGGTATAATAATGAACATAATTCATGTAAATAATAAATATAACAAGTTAATTATTATTTATATATTATATACCATCCAATTACATATGATATCACCATCAATAGAATGATATTGTCACTCGTGTGTACGTACGGATTATTATCCCGACGAATGTGATGAGATCCATTTCCCATCGTAGGAATTCTAATATAATTTTCATTTTATGATTTAAAATAATGTTTAATAACACAAAAAAATTATTTATATGAATAAAATACATCTTATATATAAAAAACATTACATATATAACAAAAAATATAAAGGAAAATGAATTAGTTAACACCCGAAACAAAGATACTACGGAAATATTATTAACAATGAAATATTAAAAAATAATATATTAGATAATGTTTATGTATGTTGTTATTTTATAATTTAATAACAATTAGTTAACTATTATATAGATTTTTAACTTTCCATCGACTAAGTAAAAGTACAAGGTAAGGGGTTTTCGTCTCACTTCTAATTCCAATGAGATTCATGCTATATTGCCACTATTTTCTTTTGTGTGGTGTATATACTGCACATGATTTTATTATTTTTGTAATATAATTTAATTTATGGGTATTTACATCTTCATTATATGGTCATTATTTCATGGTTTGTATGTTTTTTATGTTACCAAATCGTTAAGGGAGTTTCTAATTTCGATTTCCACTAATTGGGTTTTACGCAAACATCATTTATTATTTTACTCCAAGATTATGTGTGAAATCAATATTTATTTATTTATGTAGTAATTTCCACTCCACATTGTGTGGATATAATTTTGATACACATAATCAATCAAATTATTAATTATTAATTCATCGATATGTACTTGATAAGAGTAATCGTAACTCAATTTCCATTTATTGAGTTTAACATCCATGTAATTGGTGTTATTTTTAAAATAATATGTGTGAATGTCCTCTGATTGATTCAAAATAAATATCCAATCATATTAATTGTATTAATATTTTTCAAACATAATTTTTTCCTCGATTTATCTGTAATATAAGGATACAGTCATATATAAGGGATTTCATCTAAATTTACATTCCATTGAGACTTCTTTGTTGTTATGCGCCAATTCACTTTTATATGGTGTACACACATTAATTTTACATTGTATGTCATGAATACATTTATTCTCATGATATTATAAATTTTTTCTTACCTCAATTATATTTATTCATGTTTCTCTAATTTGGTTAGGAACTTTAACTAAAATATGATTTTATATGTTTTAAAGATTAATTTTTTAAGTCTTTCTCATTACTGTCCATGTTTTAAAAATGGTTTTATTGATTTATTTATATGGACATTAATGTTATAAAATTAAAATTACCTTTAAAATTTTCATAGTGGTATGGGACATTTGATTAAAAAATCTTTTTTAAAAATCTTCTTTATAAATAGTGAGACTTCTAAATGTTTTCATGAAAAATAGGATATATCTCTCAAAGATTATTACTACTAATTTTCATATATGTCAATTTCTATCACTATTCTCAATTTAGGTTTATTTATTACAATAAAATATTCTATATTTTATTTAATGCGTTATGTTTGACTATGAAAGTGATATTTTTATACCATTCATGGTTTTTGGTTAAAATATTGAAATTTTGTATGATAGTTTTAATACGAATGTTTAGATTATGTTTAATACATTTCATTTGAGGAATGAATTGGACATATTAGGTGATTGGTGGAGTCCGTTATAGCTCCTCGATGCATCTGTAGGTCTCAAGTGACAAAATAGTGTCTCGGAACAAGGCCTTGACAAAATCTTATTTGTATACATGGCATGTGTGCTTAACTATGTGTGTATGATGTCCGGTATTATGAATTCAATAATTATTAAATTATCTATTGTTTTTTCATGTGATTATTCAACAAGTATAATATCTATGTGAATATGGAAATTGAATTATTTGATTTATATTTTCCATATTATACAAATGTTTCTATTTAAAATGCTTGTGTTTTAGTCTTATACATTGCCTTAAATGATTATGTTTATTTATGATTGTAACCTCTATATTGTTATCCTTATAGAGCATATGAGCTCACCACTTTTTTTGTTTTCTTTTTCACTGACTTTGAAGAAGTATATTATTATTGACCTTCAGGGATAACCTAAATTGATATGAGTGTGTTCAAAGGGTGACACAATGTTGTTTTCTTTATTTCGTGATGTAATGATATACTTATGTATATATCTAATACTTCCAGGGCTATTAAAATAATAGGTATATTGAGACTTGATATATTGTGATCATACCAATGTTATGTAATCATGTACTGACTATACGTAACTAGGGTTTGGGCATTATAGTTGGTATCATAGGAATTTTATTAAAAACATTGGAAACTACATTTAAAAAAACATTGTTTATATAACATTACCTTAAGATAGACATTGAGGAATATTGTAAGAGAACATGCTAAAAATTTGGTAATGTAGATATTTAGTGAATTTTACAAGCAATACATCCCTGTTTGGATATGAGCAGGTAGAGGCAGCTCTGGAACAGATGTATCTAGGTGTAAAACCCAAAAAACCCCGCATTTATCTAGATTCAAATGAGAATTGGTGCACAACAATGGGCCTTTCTTCACTTTGGATTACGACACTCCTGGAGAATATTCTTAGGATAATTCACATTTTCATTACAACCAGATTCGAATGATTTTAATATAAGATCCTAATAAATAACCTTAGTTAATCATAATGTGTTTTAGATTAAATATAAGGTGTCATGATATTCTTTAAATGATTTTATGACTATTTTTACTCACACTATGATTTTTGTTTTTATTCAATGGCTAGATTCTAAGTAATTCATAGTAACATTGAACAAGATCAAAAAGGTGTTAATGATGGTTGAAATGAGAAACTAAATAGAATATTGATAGACGTAATATATATTGTGTTCATTTCAGAGCAGGTTTCCCAAAATATTATTAACAACATATTCATTAACCAACTCCAAACCTCAAAAGAGAATATAACAGAGGAGTATGATAAGATCTCCAATAGTGGTGACCATAGAGAAAAGAAATCTCAATTTCCTTCATACAGGAAATGTGGAAGGAGGCACACAGGAAAGTGTCTCATTGGAACAATGAAATGAATTATGAGTGGGAAATAAGGGCATAATGTAATGAATTACTGAGGAATTATTAATAGAATTATGGAAGAAAATAAAAATTATCCTAAGAATACATTTATAGTCATTTTCCATAAATGTGGTAAACATTGGCATTACTTGAGTCAATGCCTTATTCTATAGGATAACCACTATGTCAAGGATGATCCTTTGTGAAAATAAATGGGTGGAGAATGTTTAAAAGTATTAATTCTCTCTCTTTATGGGATTACATTGGAATATATTTCTCTTGTATGTGTAACCCTACAGTTTTTTATCTGAAAATGATATTTGAGGAAGAATTATAATTTATTTTTTGGATACAGTTATAATGAATCATTTGGGTTTATATAATCCTTGAATTTGGGGCATTTACAGGATATTAATTTTTTGGGATGAAAATGAAAGGTATGAGAAAAACTTTGTGGGTAAATTATATTATAGTTATTTTAATGAATTTATCTCATTTTGGGAATGTGATAAACTATAGTTGTTGAAAAATACAACACGCAGACCGTGTGACAACCCATCATGTTGGAAAATGATGCGGGAATTGAACCCACAACCAAAGTGCAACTGAGATATATCTCATACCACTGGACTACGTGATTTCCCTAGTTAGTGCGACTAATTTTTTTAGTGAAATTATTTTATTGGTCAATAATAAGTTGGTTTGGGTTCTTTTTTTATCTAATGGATATTCTTAGTATAAGTAAATTATTTTTTGATTATGTGATAAATGTTATTTTGGAAGACGTTCGCTCTATTGGGAACACTATATTACTAAGGAAGATAGAATACATTGGGATTTTATTTGAGGAGTAATGGTAGATTTTTATTTTGTAAGAATATATGTTTTTTAGAGAGATTTAGGTTATTAATGGAAAATATTTACCTATCATAGAAAATATGTGATTTCTTTAATTACACTTCAATTTGATACATTAAAAGTAGTAAATATTATTTGGAGATAATTGTTAATATATACTATGGATGACTATGTGATTAAATCCATCTAAGTGTTCAGTTTCAAACTTTTTTGGATTATATTTATGGATTTTAATAACATTTGTTTATTGAATGGTCTTTATTGAACATTGGGTACTGGTAGTTTAATTTTGGAAATTAAGATTAGTTTTCTTTCTATAAAGGATTGTCCATTTTGTGATCTTGTACTAACCATTTTGGTTTTGGATAATCCATAAAGACAAGGGAAATATATAGTTTAGCCTTTGTGATTTGTGTGATTCTTTAGAAGTTAATTCTAGTGCTTTAGAGGTATCCAAATCATCATTAATAGTAATCATTTGGAGAAAAGATGAGTTGGTGGTAGAAATATATTAAGGGATGAAACTATACTAGAAAAGTAAGTATATCCCTTTATGTTCTTAGTCAATCACATAAATAAATTCCTCAACTTTATGAAATGGATCTTAAAACAATAAATTTTGTATGTTTACTTTTCCTACTGGGAAACTAATTACCATTTAACTCATCAAAAGTTTGTGGTTTTATTTTCTTAACATCATACTGATCATGTTTTCTATCCCTCTCCATCAGAACATGGACCATATTTTATCTTCCAAATCCATGTTTTCCTACATTGAACCCTAGTATTGGTTATCTCGAGTGACCTTTGTAATTCTCTTTCTTTCTTTTAATGTTATTGTTTTATTGACTCTTTTTAGAATGAGGTACATTCAATGAAGATCCCAATACAAATTTTAAAATAGTAAGGAAGCAGTTTAAAAAATTGGGGAAGAATGTAACACCCCAAGATTTCATAGTAAGTTATTTTCTTTAATTTAATTCAATGTCATGCGCAACACGCAACACCGAGTTTGAGCACACCACGACAAAACAAACTGGTTGTTCAAAAAGAATTTATGAATAATATTAATTGAATTTTGAATATTATATAATCCATATAATTTTAACATCCATATTATGTGTTTCATAGACATAATATAAGAACAAATTCAATTTTTCAGATAAAAGTAGTATTTTTTTAAAAAAAAGAAAACTTTCAGCCTTTTAATGAAGAAAATTTACTAAATCCAATGTTTTACACTTTTATATTTTAAATTTGACAAAAATAAACTTATTATTTAGAAGAGAGATGTTAAAATTTAGTTTTGATAAATTTTTGGTGCTTTTCCGATAACTTTCATATTTTGATGATTAGTGAAAATTAATAAATTTTAATTTAAAACATGTTTTTTAATAAAAATAATTTATAGTGGTAAATTATACATTCGAAAGGTTTTGAAGTATAATTAGATTATATTTTAATCATTTAATCCAATATTGGTCATTGGATGTAATTTTACATATTAATTGGATATAAATTCATATCAATCTTTTGATTGGTTTAACTTCTCAAAAACCTGATTTCTGGTTTTGACAGTAGGATTATTTTTTAAAAATAATTCATATAACTTATATGTTTTTTAATTGGTAAAATAGACATAATTTTTTAATTTGGAATATCAAAATTATATTTGTGTAATTTTTTTTTGATTTTTCTAAAAATATTCATTTTTTGATGAACAGTTTAAAACACATCATTGTTGTTGAAAGCCGACATTTTATTTAAATATTTATTTTTAATTTACATTTATTTTAAATTAAAAAATATATACATAATATCTATATTATTCCAATGTAATTCATTTAAATAATTTTATAATAAGATTAGATATATAAAATTTTATTGAACTGTTTACCGTCTCTTACCCACCTTTTAGGTGCCTTTGCTAATTTTCCTAAAAAATAATTTTAATTCATTTGTGTATATAATTTCAAAAATATATAATATGTGGTTGAAATCCATAAGTAAAATCTTGTTCAATAGAATGAAAATAATTTTTGGTGAATAGTAAGTTTTGAATTTTATTTTCCATTATTAAAAGTAAATAAGATAATTAAAGGTAAAAATGATATTATAATTATCCTAACACATGTCCTAATTATATTGAAGAAGTTTATTTTTACCAAAATAAACCTTAAGAAAAAATATGATTCATTTTTATCCACTTGGATTATATTAGGAAATTTATTATATTTTATTCAAAAAAGAGTTAAAAATGATAAATTCAGTGTTTAATAAATAAACATTTTTAATATAGGGTTACACATAAGATAAATTATAATATAAATATTAATTATAAAGTTAAATATATTTAATACATAATGTCTTTTTGTTTATAATTTTTAAACATTAAATGATTAAATTTATTTATGACACAATGATGATGCAGTAATTACCTTATTAATGAAAGACTAAAATAATTGATGTTATAAATATTAATATAAATATACTTTGAAATTTTTTATTACATTCAACTAATTTTATAGTTGAATATGACATGTTATGGTTTCTTTAATGTATTTTTTTTAAGTAATACAATTTATTTGACTTTCACACAAACCAAATACTAAATAGTGTCAATATTGACATAAATGGGTTTTTAAAACAAATACTATATTATTAAATGATATAATACGACCAAAAACATAATGATCAGAAAAAAGGCTTATATAATGATATATATGTCATTAATGAACCACTTTAGGTTCACGGGGAATTTTATTGTATGTTTATTAACCATGTAATATAAAAATACAATAATAAAAGGTAAAAGTTGAACAATTTAATTATGAATTCAATCTAAATGATATGGTTAATATGGTGACATAAAATTGACTAAATTCTATTTTATGAGAATATTTCGACCCATACCTACCTTATCCTCTATAAAAATCCATTTTGAGCCATTAGAAACCAAAATTTATTTTATAATAATATAATATTTCAACTTTTCCTAAAGTGACCACCATCTCTCTTATAAAAGGGTAAATCCCCTTCACTCAAATTCACACTTCTAAACCCATTTGTATCGGCAAAAACCTACTCAAATACTCTCCCAACTTCCCTAAATTCAACCTAGAGGCCTTAATTTGATCAGAAAGCCAACCTATAGATCCCTTTTGATTAAATCCAAAAGAATCACCCGAAGATGAGGTAATAATTTCACCACCTATTTCAATGTTCTTTTCCTATTCCACTTCCTATTTCATTTTTGATTCCTTACAAAAATAATAACTCTAGTAAATTATACATAATTTCCTGTTATTATAAATATTCTATAACCATATTCATTATTTTTGAATGAAAATTTCACTATACCTGCATAGATACGGCTTACCATCTCCATGCCGTGGTGTAGATTGTTATTTAACACTTCATTATGTGGATTGGTATAATAACGAGTATAATTGATTTTCATAATAAATATATCACATTAATGATTCCATATATGTGAAATAACTTCCAATTACATACAATTTCCCCATCAATTGTATGATATTGTCGCTCAAGCGTACATATAGATTACCATCTCCATGTACGCGATCAGATTCATTTTCCATCGTAACCAATCATGAATAATTTTTATTTTATGAATTAAAATAATTTTTAAGAACATAATATAATTCTGGATATTAATGAAATACATTATATCAATAACAAACATGACTTACGTAACAAAACATATAAAATAGAATAAACCTGTTAACACATGACTCATTGATACTATTAAAATATTATTAACAATGGAATATTATAAGATCATATATGACATAATATTTAAGTATTTGGTTATTTTATTATTTAATGACAATATTTTAACTATTATAAAATTTGTTAAATCACCCTAGACTATGGAAAAGTACAATGTAAGGGGTTTTCATCTCACTTCTTATTCTCATGATTCATGCTATATTGCCACTATTTCTTTTTGTATATTGTATGAACTGCCCATGATTGTATTCTCAATGTAATATTCTATAATTTATGGGTATTTAAATCTTCATTGTATGATCCTTCCTTAATAAGGTGTATATTTCGGAAGTTACCAAATGGTTAATGTAATTTCTAATTTTGATTTCCACTAATTGGGTTTAATGCAAGCTTCATTGATTATTTTAATAAAAGTAATGTGTGAAATAACTATTTGTATATTTATATAGTAATTTTTCACTCCCCTGTGTGTGGATATAACATTGATACACATAATCACTCCATTTATATATTATCAAGTCATCGATATGAACATGATAAGAGTAATCTTAACTCAATTTCCATTTATTAAGTTAAACATCCAAGTCAGTGGTGTTGTTTTTACAAAATATATGTGAATGTCCTCTAATTTATTTACCCTAAATATCAAATCATATTTTTTTAAATTATATTTTTCACACATTATTAGTCCATTGATTTATCCTCGAAATAAGGATACCGTCTCTATATGGTATTTCATCTCAATTTACATTCCTTTGAAATTTCATTGTTGTTATACGCCAATTTACTTTTATATGGGTGTACTTACTGCACTTTGACATAGTATATCATGAATCACTTTTTTCTAATGATATTATATAGTTTTTATTACCTTAATTATTTTTATTCTAGAGTCTTTCATTTTGTAAGGAACTTTTACGAGAATATAATTTAATATATTTTAAATATTTATTCTTCTAATTCTTTATCATTAATGTCCATGTTTTAAAAAAGATGTTATATATTTTTTTATATAGAAAAAGAATTTTCTATAAAAAAATTTCTTTTAAATGTTTCAAAGTGGTATTGGACACATTGATTAAAAAATCTATTTTTAATGGCTTCTTGATAAATAGTGATCCTTTGAAATGTTTTAATGAAAATGTGGATATTTCTCTCAAAAAGTTTTACTAATTAATTTTATCTATGTAAATATGTTTTATTATTCATTATTCTCATTGATTTATTATAATACAATCATTTATATTGTATTCAACGAGTTATGTTTGACTTTGGATGTGCTATTTTTATAAAATTCATGGTTTGTGGTTAAAATATTGACATTTCGTATGCTAGTTTTAATATGAATGTTTAGATTATTTCTCAACATTTCATATGAGGAATGCATTAGACATTGTAAGTGATGGGTGGAGCCTGTTATTGCTCCTCGATGCATCGGTAGGCCTCAGGAGTCGAACTAGTGTCTTGGTACAAGGCCTTGACAAAATATTATTTATATTCTTGGAACGAGGCATTGACTATGTTGGTATGATGTTAGGAAATATGAATTCCATCATTATGAAATTATTAATTGATATTACATGTGATTATCCGACTATTGGAATATCCATATGAATAAGTAAATGGAATTATTTGATTTATATTATCCATTTTATACAGAATTTTATGTTTATAATGCTTTTGTTTTAGTCTTATTCATTGCCTTAAATTTTTAATCTTATTTATGAAAGTTTCTGCTATATTTTTATCCTTACTAATCATCTGAGCTTACCCCTTTCATTTGTTTTCATTTTCCTAGGATGTGAAGAATTATATTATGATTGACCTACTAGAATATGATATAGGATATGAGTGTGTTAAAAGGGAGACACAATGTTTTTTTATTTCATTATTTAATTAAAAACAAATGTATGTATCAAGTACTTCCAATCCTACTAAACTAATCAGTCTTTCGAGACTTGATCTCTTGTGATCATGCCAATGTTATTTAAAAATGCACCAACTCTAGGTGACTAGGTTCAGGGAGTGACATTTCAAATATATTAAAAATTTATAACATAACCAAACATATGTTTAAAATACTATATATTACATTATTACAATATTTCATTGCCCATTTTTATGTATCTATCAATATTTTGATTGTTTCGGGTGTAAATTTCCTTGTTTTCTTATATACATTATGAATTTTTATTTGTGTTCTTATTAAATATATCAGGGTTTCATCATCTATATAAATTAAACAATGACTAAATTATCATATATATTCATTACATATGTATTTTGAATAGTCTATAATAATTGTAAATTGAAAATGAAGCACATCATTCATGGAGAAGGTAATTCATCTGAACGTGGGAACGCCACTTTTATTTCATTGTCATATTAAAAGAATTAACAACTAAATGATATATATATGTACATTATAATTTTCGGTATCATATTTATTTTATTAATGTTACATATATTTATTATTACCATCATTTATACCTTCCATGTATTCCATGAACGAGTCACAACGCATTTAGGGGGTGGTAGTCCACACTTCCTCAAATGAAATTATCATATTCAGAAACCATGGAAAGGAAAACAGACATGTTATAATTAAAAATTATAGAAAAATAAAGTAATTACAAATTAAATATATATTATATATATATAAATATATTTTCCATTATAATTTCTTCCATGAGAGGTGTTAGGGGAAAATTGAACAATCATCATTTCGTGAGGTAGTAATTCACCGTACACAGAAACAGTATGTTCGTTACCCATTATGTGGACATGTGTGAAAGTGCTGGAAGAATAAATTTCAAAGTGTACTACTAGTATCTTTAGGATAATTTTTTTTATAATCATAGAATAAGAATATTATAGGGGTGTAGAATGGAAATGAAACAAGAAATCGTGAGAGAAGGTGTCACCTCTAAATCAGATAACATCTTTTTGGTTTGAACAAAAATACATCCTTGGAAACATTTTGGCCCAAAGTGAGGCTTCCAGGTCAAGGGGAGGGATTTTGGGAGATTATTTTGTTAGGTAATTTCCTAACATCACTGGTTTGAGAGGTGTGATTAATGGGGATAGGTGGGCGACTTTAAAAGGGACGAAAAAGGCCTCACATAGAATTTTTTGGAAAAAAATTAGGCGTGAAAATGTTAATAGATAAAAATAAACATAAAAAAATAAGAAAGAATAATAATGTAAGGTTCATGGAAAAATTTGGTCCATATAATGGGTTCTAGGAAATTGGATAGGTCATTTGGGACATTAAGTTAAAAGTTTAAACCTTTATGAAGCATAATTTTACCATAACAATTTCAATTATCTTTATTTACATTTAATAATCCTTATGGTAAAAAATGTTGATATTATTATAAATTAGATATTATAATTATGTTAAATATGTAATAAATTGTTTCTAATTCTGTTAATATAAGTGGTAGTTATTAATTGAAATTTAATCTAGTATTCGGGACAACAATGCAGGTTTTTAAGGTAAAAACATCTAAAATATTATTATGTTTTAATTCAATTTGATATTAATTATAATGAATTTAATTTCATTAATTTATAAAAATATTCCATAATTAAACATTAAAACTAATTAAAATTATAATTTATCCTTATTAATAAATTATATGAAAAAGTAGTTTTCAACTAAAATTCAATATTTTTAACTATTAATTAAAAAATGAATATTCACAGAAAAATAAAACTATTTCATCATAACCTAAATTTTATGTTATTATTTCAAATACTATGTATATTTTGATATTTTAAATTTATAAAATGAACAAAATTTTGATTCAAATAGATTTCTCCATCAAAAGGAGGAAAATGGCATATATAAACAATATAGTATTTTAAGTGTAATATTGATATTTTTCTTATACTATGCCTATTATAATAATGAAAAATTATTTATTTGGATATATAATATATAAAAAAACTCTCTAAAATTGAAATAATTTAATTCACTATAAAAAGCATGACAAAATAATATTTTCATTAAATCGGGTGTTATGTGTATTACAATGATATCTAAAGGAAAATATGGTAAAGTCTTGGGGCATTACACTGATGATGGAATGAATATATATATACTAATGAAAATGAGTTAAAAGATTGAATGAAAAATATTGTGATGATTAATAACAAGATGACTCATTTTATGATTAACTATGTGATCATAGGTATGTTTTTTAAAGAACCAAATAATAAAAAAATGGACTGTCATGATGATCATGAGGGAATGAAGATTAAGCAATCTATATATAGAAAAAATGGGTAGAAGCATTGGGTTTAATATCTCAATGTAAAAATAATATGTTTTATTTATGAAAACTATGTACATTCCATATGTAATTTTTAGAATATAAATGAGTAATAAATGTACTTAAATGATGTACACCCAAAGATACCATTTATAATTCATTGTCTCATATGCGTAGGAAATCAAAATTATCATGAAAATTCTGTAATACAAGGGGTAACACATAGAAAATTAGATGTAATAAGACATATCAATGATTTATGTGTAATGATTAATGTTTTTATGTATTATGATTTTACAATTACATTATAAATTTTTTTACCAAGGTATTATCGTTATAATTACCATGAAACATCTATGCATATTTTTATAGAAGTGTTTATTTAGAGATTTGGATGAATCTGATTAATTGTATCAGTAACAAAAAAAAAATGATCCATTAAAAAGGATATAGTTTTGGAAGATCCTGGATTTTGGGATAGATAACACATAATATTTTCCTATGTTTGAGATTATAAAATTTACAAGGGATAAAGATTTTATAAATATTTAGAAGGTAAATTGGATATTTTCATTAACCATGAATTAGATAAGTGATTTATTGAATATGTGGTTTCTTTTATCTTTGATAAATTTTATTTAATTTTAGGGTTTATTGAAAATATTTGGTATCCAAAGATATATCATGAGTAAGATGGATAATGCTAGATTTTTAAAACATATATTCATTAATTGAGGTTTTATGTTGATTCTGATTATTTTAGGAATGTATTGTGATGTTTTATAAGAATATAAAATCATGGTATTTGATGTTTTTTTATGTTAAACAAAGTGATTCATTATGTTATATGGGGACACTAATTGAAAAAACAGTTCAAATGGTTTGGATTCTTTGGTATATACCCCACTCCATTGGTATAGCATATACCTACTCTGTGGAGGGTTGTTTTCACTTTTTCCATCGGTATAGGTGGGTTATGCAATCAATGCCAAAACCATTGGCATAGTTTACAAAAAATTAAATTATCAATATTAATGGTTCTCAAAACCACATGTATAAGTAAATGTTAAATAAAATAATTCCATGATTTTAACCTAGAACCCCATACTATAATTTTAATTAACTAAACACTATTATACATTGTCCTTTGTGGGTATAATTTGATAAACATATATATATATATATATATTTAAAAAATATCAATTTTGATGTATTTATTATTATATGATATAATAATTCCTAAACAAGGTGAGTACCAATTCAAATGGTTCTCAAAGTCTTTTGGCATAGAGATGTATCAATGGTTTTGAGAAATGTTGGTATATATACCAGAATTATTGAGACATATACAAAATTATTTAGAGAAAATTCTGGTATAAGTTATTTATAAGGTTCCTATACAAATTTTTTGTAAAAACTATCTATAGGGTATGTATAAGGTACCTATACCAATGGTTTTTTATAACTGTTCGTATATTTCAAAACTATGAAAACTGCTTTTGAAAACCCATCAGTATATGGTTTGTATAAGAAATATATACCAAAAGTGTTTCTATAATGAACCATACTTTAACTAAATAGATATCACTTGAAAATTTATGTATATTAATTACAAAATATAGTAATTCTATGACAAGAATATATAGTTATAATGTCTTTAGAAACTGGGAACCACAAACAACTGGATCAAAAAACATCCACATTGTCTCCAGATTATTTCTTCATAAATAGAATATTTTTTAACATATCTTACTTAATATCATTCTTCATGACCGGAGTAAAATAATCCTGTGAAAGAGAGAGTTTAAATGATCAGTAAGGGTCATCAAGGGAAATATCAATCATATCATTATAATAATGCATAGAAAAATTACACATTGAAGTCTTATTGTGCATATGAAAGATCATGATATATTATCATGGGATAAAATTTCAAAATAATTAATATTCATAATCCCAAATTTCATAACAGATTACATTATGTTTTTTGGAATACACATAATCATTGAAAATCATTTCATTATAGTCAAGGCTCATTATCAAGACCATTATAGTAGATAATGTCCATTACCGAACCCAGATTACTTGTTGTTCTAGCATTTTAGTAGTGAACTGGGTTTACATTCTATTTTAGCTATGTCTATATCATGGGATATAAATTTTTATGTAATTCATTGGAGGGAGATACATGTCCCACGCAACGCATAATTAAATCATTCCTACGTGTCCCCTGAAAACAAAAAACATTCATCTTAGCATAACCCAAGAAATAAAATGGGTCTCTTAAGCATCATTTAATCATAACATAATCCATATAAAATATTATAAAATCATTAAAAGAGTTAAATAAATATAATAATAGAGATAGATACAACTCCCTATTTAAATAGCATCATCTTATTTGAAAATAATTTTGATAAAACAGTTCGAATTAAATCATGAGAAAAATATCATTTCTCCTTCAAAAAAAATTATTTCTAATAATTTTTTGAAACATTAAATGGAAATATATTATTAGAAAATATACTTGAAATCTTGTAGGGGAATAATCATGCAAATAAGTCTATATGAATATGTAAAATTATGTTCATTTCTTATGAGGTAAAAAAATACTATCCTTATACATTTGTCGTAAAAGTCAATATGTACCCAATATCGAATAATGAAAAAAAATTACTTTCATACCAATTAATAAAAATTTACCAAAGGGTAAAATTAACTTTAAAAAATTAATAATAATATAAATAATTTTACATACTTCATAACCAATAATGTGGAAGATAAATATAACCCAATAATTACTTATGTATAATTAATCTTGGGAAATGATGACATTGAAAAATTATCTCTTACCTTAGGTCTGATATCCTTCATGTGTATCTAAATCTAATGTATAATTATTTAAGTAATGTTATTAACTTATTAAATAATAATAGTCAATTATATCATATTATAATTTGATCTTATTATAATCTATTTTTTAGTAACATTTCATTGTCACTCGTTATTTGAAAATTAACTACTTTGTGTTCTTATGTGAGTTTTATCAGATAAGTGCATGTTCCACTTCATAGGTTCTATTTATATCATTTGTATAATGATACTAGTATAATATATATATATATAATTTATTAATTCCATTCATGTATATTATCATGGTTTAATTAATGTCATGTTAAATGAATCTCTTCGTATCATGTAGACGGTTGGCCATACGTACGCTTGAGGGATGATATCATCCCCTTAATTATGGAATGGTATTGTAGTGTATGGTGTATAATATTTTAGAATCAGTATCATGTTATAATAATAATATAAAATTATTATTCACATCATCATACCGATTCATGTAAGGTGGTGGTGAAAAATAGATTACAACATTGTGAGAAGACTGTAAGCCTTACGTATGCACGCAATGTGATTTCGTTTTTCATAGGATGGATAGAAGGTGGAATATGGTTGTTTCCTAATTATAATAAAAAATCATTATATGAGTGATACTGATATTTTTACTTTAAAATGAAAAAAATAATGAAGATAAGCAGAAGAAGACAAATGTTTGAAATAATCAGTACAATAAATTACCACTTCCTCGACGTGATACCTCTAAACCTCTCCATATAGCACTATATTTGGTCTTTCAATATGACTAAATCCTCTATAATGTGAATATATAAGTTGATAAGGAAACATTTAAGGAGATTGTGGAGAAAATATGCTTAAAATGATGTGAAGAGGTTAGGGAGGAAGTACCCTTTTATAATTGAGGTGAGGGGAACTTTTGGAAATTTCATAAGTAATAATTTATAATAAATTCAAACCGTACACTAAAACCTCAAAAATATACCAATTTCTGAGATTAGATGAGATAGGGTTGTCATATCATAAAACAATAAATTTTGGACATGTATTTTTGTCAATTTAAACATTATCTTTTTAATTAACACTTAGTAATTTTATTTAATTTTGTAAGAGGGTAACAAATAACACTATATTAAAAGGGTAAATTTTTTACATATTTGATGTAAAATAGACCATAAATAAATAAATTAGTTTATCTTATACCATTTCATAATGAATATATTTTTTTTAAATAATGATTAATGATTTTTAAATAATTTAATAAAACATTATTTTGATAAACAATCAATAGTATCAATTTTGACACTATTAAATTAATTGGTTTTGAAAAATATTATTATAGCATAATAAATTCAGAATAAAAATTTTATTATATTTCTAGTAGGTCAAGATCATCTATAAATTTCATTATAAACGCTAATTTTCCCAATATTATATTTACTCTAATGTTTTTAATAACATTTATTTGACATTTCTCTTAATAAAATAATTACTACAAAAATATTTTTGTAATTTTTTAATTTGGTTATTATTGATTAATAATAGAAAATAAAATATTATTATGAAGATGGTTGATATATACTCATCCAATAACAGTTGCTCATATTTAATTATGAAGGTGTCATCTTTAACATCACTTTAAATAAAATAATTTAAGTTTCAAAATCCCTCATATAAGGCTCAAAATGGTCCATAACTAGACCCTTGTATGAATATGGTTGAGATATACTCGTCCAATAATATTTGTTCATTTTTGTGGATATTTAAATGTGTATTATTATTTTAATAAAAAATAGACTATTGATTTTTCATTAATTAAATAATTTATGCATCATTAATGTATATTCTATTAAGGTAATTAAATATTCCCAAAAATTACTAATAAATTCCCATGATAAAGGAAACAATTTATCTATAAAATTGGTATTTAAATTTTAATTTATAATTAGTACATCTTTATATTAAAAACTATTTAGTTATTAAAATTTGAGGGAGGCATGTTTTACTATTCTTTAAATAAAATAAATTTAATGTCCTAATCTCATCAAAATGGCTTCCAAAGGATACCATTTAGACCCAATGATTATTCAACTCAAAACTGGCTCATCAATTTAAATTAATACAGGTTTTAGGGTAATTTTATAATATTAGTCTTAACCTTTTTTTACCTATTTTACACTTTTAATATATAAATAAAAATTAACCGAAGTTACAAATCATAATGCCCAAAAATATAATAAATCAATTTACATAATTGGGGAATATTGATTAAAAATATGGAATCCATCTTAAAAAATTCAAAACACATTAGTTTAAATAGTTAATTTGAAATTATTCTCGATGTCGGAAAGAGAGAATGGGTTTTAAAAGCTAAAACACTACGAATGATTGAAATTTTTTACATCTGAACTCAATGTAAAATTAATTCTAATGACATAGATTACATTATATTATTAATATATATTAAATTTATAAATTAAAACCATAAAATATTTTTATTTAACAATGTGAAATATTTTGATGAAAAAAATAAGTTTTCACATAAAATTTAATGTATTTTTATTATTCATCAAAACATGAAACTTATCAGAAAAATCATAGAAATTCATAAAAAGAATATTTTTATATCCTTGTTCAAAATAACTTGTTAATATTTTGATATAAAAATTATTAAAGTGAACAAATATTAGTTAAAAAGGTGTTCCCCATTGAAAGGTGTACAATTTCCCTTTAAAAAAATATAGGCTTTTATACATCAAATAGGGTATATTCCAACCATATAACTAAAACATACATTGGATGAATATAAAAAATATTTTATTATGCATATAACATATATATCTCATTATTTTCATTACCAATAGTAATTCACCAAATGTCACAAAAATCAAATTGATTTATTTTTTTCATAAATAATTGATATCCAATGAATTACAATGTTTTTTCGTAAGTTATTTATAATTACTATCGCTAACATAATGGATAGGATATAATGGTTATTTTATAATAAAGGTGTCTCAAGGTTTGTTTAAACTCATGATTTATGCAATGAATGATACTGAGGAATTAAATTTATTTAAATAAAATATTTCATAAAAAATTACGGGTGTTATATTTTCCAAAACTATTGGTTTAGGGTATGTATAAGAAAAAATTTCCTATGGTGTTCTAAATTGTTAGTATAGGTATGTGGGAATAAATCCAATGTCTACTAGTGGAATTAATGTTATGTTGATTTTTAAAATTTGGTTAATTTTTTCAAAATTAATTTCTATTTATTTTAATCAAACAAATTTTAGAGGACTTTTATTCTTAAAAAATTATGGAATAATTTTTGTTGATCATTATAAATTATTGTTGTGTTTTTTAAATTAAATATTTATTTAATCATGTGATGATATATCAATATTTATAAACATTTTATTTCCACTTTTTTGGTAAATTTCATGAGACATAATGAATTAATTATCATTTATGTAAGGATCATATGATCTATTAAAAGTTAATTTTATTTATTTAGGCTCGAACAAAACACAACTTTACTAATAATTTATAGGAATAAAAGATGATTTAAAACTGGAAATTTGTAAAGGTGTATACAATGGGTGAAATTTTGATATTGTGCATGAAGAAATAAAGAATTTATATTTTATAATATTCCATCATAGAATAATTACTCAACTGTATGAAAAATGATATTTATAAAGAAATTATTTCCCTTTTACAGCTATTTGTTATGAGTTGAAGTTCTTTTTCACCCATTACTTCTTTATGATTTAGTGTTCAACAAAATCATTGATACCATGTTTTAACTCACACCCAATAATTAAATAGAAATTATATTTCTTCTTCATATCTCAATATTCTCTACCCACTCAGGTTTCCTCATATGGGAACCTAATTATGTGATGTTTAGGGTAACCATTTTGTTTCCCATATCCCTTTTTCAAAGTAATCTTCTATATCCCTTTTATTAATTTAGGTTGACAAAAAATGTGTTTTATAAAATTTGAACAATTATTAAAAATATAAAATCTATTTGGAAATAATTTATTAATTTAGGGGAGAAATTAACCCCCCCACCCCAATTTTAAGAATATATTTTTTAAAACAAATTTGGAGTTCAATAGCTTATTTAATACAAACCCCCATGAATAAATAAATCCTTATATAGTAATCCTTTATAGAATAGACATTAAATTTGATGATATAAAAAATAAAAAAAAAAATTATGAAAAAAAATTCTAATAGTTTTTTATAATGTTAATTTGTTGATTAATTCATAATAAATAATTAACTAATTTTTAAATATTTTACTTCATTATTCAAAAACATTCTTCAAAAATGTTTACTATTTAATTTTCTCAACAAAAAATATAAAAAAATTCATAAATGTTTTTTAGTTTTACATAATTAAATTAATATCTTTTTTATATAATAATTTGAATAATATATTAGGGTTAATTTTCATTATTTTCTTATAAATATTTATTTTTAGTGAATAATGATATATACATATTTTTTTGAAACATTAATTTATTTTCAATGAGATGCCCCATTATGTGATGAAATTCATATTAACGTAATATAAATTTATTTAAATTTTGAATAACTAAATTTATTACCTATGAATCATTATTTTAATTTAATTGGGTATGAGTTCATTTTTGGATAATTTTTTTTATTAAATGTGCTTTTATTCCCAGAATTTGATTTAACGTTCCAAAATTAAATTATTATAAATTTAATAAAATATTTAATTAAATACATATAATATATATTAAATATTATATTTAAAAAAATATGTTCTTAAAAAAATAATTATTGTAAATTGTTTTTTATGATTAAAATTTATTTATTTTTTTCAAAAAGGGTTTCATTCATGTTTTTGTTCTTAATTATAATTTATATATAACCCTTCTTGAAATTGAATATAATAAAATTCATTCCATATTTTAAATATGAATAATTAATATAATTTAAATGTTAAATCTTAATTTTTATGCATTTTCTATAGTAAAAATAACATTTTTAAAAAATTTATGGATAAATGTGTTTTTCAGGTGTGTGGTGGGGGTTGGGATTGGGGGTTAATCCAACAGATAACGGAATAATTTATAGAAAAAAATCATCAAATTTTATTGGTTTACATTATTGTAACCATATCATATCTTAGTTTTTAATATATGTACATTTTTAGACACATTCCAAAGATAGTTATCATATATAATTAAAATCATTAACGATATTTATTATCTGTTTTTCCTTTTATTTATGTAAGGGAACCCCTCATACTGCATTATTCACTTCATTTGAGTCTCATATCTCATCCATTACCATACTCAAAACATTTAAATATTCCATCCATTCTTATTATAGATCATTATCTTCTATTATGACCAATCCATTAGGGCATAATGTGTAATCAAAATGTGGTCTCTCATAGAAGAAGTATAAATTACAACTGAGATCTATCGGTTTTATTTCATCATAAATATTCCATAAACATGATTTATCTATAAAAATAATTATGAATAAAATATTATAAATATAATAATAATTTATTATTATTATGTTAAAACAATTTAACACTTCTTCTTCATTAAACGAGATATTAAAGTGTCTCTCATGCATATGTGTGGACTCTCACTCCCACGTGGTGATAGGATTCGTTTTCAATAAACATAATTCATTTATTTTTATTGTGATTGGTATAATTTTTATATATTATAACTAGTATATAATTAAAATTCTATAAATATAAAACATGATTTTCCTTTTTTTTAAATCTTATTCGTCAGAAAACGTTGAGGTCGCTTTTACCTACATGTGGACTACCACCTCCAGGAGGCAATGTGATTCATTTTTCATTTATACATCAAATTTATGGAAATAATGATTTCATTAATGAATATATATAATATTTATTGTATAATAATTATATATTAATGGTGTTTTAATATTTAATTATTATTTTTCAACCCACCAAATAAGGGAAACATCACTCCTGCATTTGTACATACAACCATCTCTATAAAGTAATGTAATTCATTTTCCATTCCCACATTTTATGAATGGTTAAAAAAGGTGGCTAAAATGATTAAATGTGATTATTATTTTATTATTATGATTCTAGAGACGAGGGATCCATGATCAAAGTATATGAACCTGAACTTTTCTTACAAAACATACATGGTAAATGAAGCAGTTGACAAATGATGAATATAAAAGAGAATTGTTAATAAACATGTGTTTATATGATATTATTGGACAATAAATGATATTATATGTATTTATATTTAATTTTAATATAATTACAATAAATATAAAAATATTATATAAGACTTTACATCAATAATGATTCATGTTGGATATATATTATGGGTATTGTCTTAATTTCCCATCCTCGAGACATATTCGCAAGTTATGGCCCAATTGTTTATTTCTAATATCAATATACATATAAAAAATTTATTTTTTTATAATATATCATTTAATTAAATGGATTTATAGATCCATCTTATTTTAAATCATCTAATGGCATACAATTAACAAATTAACTAATGTCATAAGTTTTCATTAAAAAAATTTATTGGATAAGATATATTTTAATTTTATGAACATATTTATGTTTATGATGATTATATAGTGATAAATTAACATAATATAACAATTATAATTATTAATTAATAATTATTTAATTTAAAATTAGTATTTTTTATGGGGTTCTAATTAAAAAATTATCATAGTGGTAAGGTTTTACCTTCGAAAAGTTTCATATTTACGATATATTTTTTGGATTATTAACATTCCCAACATTATTAAGAATTTATATAAACTATTTTATATGTTATATATGATATGTTTTTATGTTCATGGATATAGATGTCTAATTTGATTTTATTTTTTACAATGTAATTCGGAATCAATTTTTTTAAAATTGTAAGTATTTTATGTTATAATATCAAATTTAATGGGGTTTGAAGATTCTTAGATATTCTGAAAAAAAAAATATTTATATCTCTTATATTATGTATTTTATTCTCATAAGTAATTTATATTTTAGTAACATGTTTCTTTCATTTTAATGTCTCTATGTACTCGAATGATTGAATGATATTTTTTAAGGAATACCTTCGTCATTTTTCTTCTTTTTTCTTGCATATTTTCATTAATGTCTATATTTTGGTTAAAATATTTTCATGAATATATATTCTACTATGAATTAAATTAATTTTCTTAACCATTATTTAATTTCAATAAAAAATAAATGTAATCATAATTTAATATTCTAAATGAGGTATTGTTGAGTTTCTACCTTAATATTAAATAATTTTTTGTTCTAACATGCACTTTATCAAAGAATATTACCTTTTTCATGTAATTTATTTTCATTTTATCTTCCACAAAAATATTCAATAGTTATTTTAAATGATGTTTTTCTATAACAGTTTTGAAAATATTTAGAAATAATTGAATTGAATTAAAAATATGAAGTTTAATTTCCCCAAAAAAATGTTTGTGTGATCTTTTTTAATGTATTTTTGTCTATAAAAACATACAAAAATGTTTATTATACATTAAAATGAATATTTTTCACTGTTTTAATATTTATTCATTCTCGTTGTCATTTTTTTTATGATGAAGTAATTTTTATAAACCATGGTTTACTTCGATGTGTTATTCTTTGATGTAATTATTTATGTTTTAATGGTCTTATGATATACTTTTGAATAGTTTATAATTATATTTTGGGTGGTTCTATTATAAACCACATATGAGTTTTTTTGTTAAATAAAAAGATGGTTGTGTCTGTTATATCCCACTAATCCTTTGGGTTAAAATAATAATATTTAGAAACTCTTAATATATTGAGTTCATAAGCTCATATGTGATGATAAAGTCGTCTAGTTAGAAGTTAATCATAATATTATATTGGAAATGATTGGGAAGAAATTATATTCAACAGAATTATTCCTCAATGATAGTTTTATGAGTGTACTATAACAATGTGAGTTATTTTTTATGCTTATGTGAATTATAAAAACATTTGTCTGATGTAAACTATATGTTCTTATGTATTAGGATTTCTTATTTATGATTCTTCACTCTTATGTCTTATGTATTTTGACTGACAATACCTTTTTTCTTGATTAATAACTAAATATCATTGAATGATTAGGTATGAAAATTATATGTTTTGGTCATGTTCACATACCCTTATTCCTATATTATTCTCACCTACAATTATTGACATATATATTATGTTTACCCCTATTGATAATTAGATGTCACCCATTATTACTTTTCATTTCCCAATGTTATGAACAAATGATGTATGTATTATAGTAAAATAAGTATTTAATTATTCATGAACTGAATGGGAATTAATTTATATCAATTATGTACTAGTTTTTTATGTATCCATAATCCCAAGAACACAAAACATTTACGGTAATGGCATGGATTGTGTTCATATATAATAAATATTATGATAATATGATGCTTGTATATATGTATGAAAGGTCTGTTTCAATATAGTAAAGTATTAGTTTATATTTATACTAGAGACATAAAAAAATTATTTTATTAACTATATTCAAGATATAAAACATTGATCATCTTATATAGTACACATCTTAGTCAAATCCTATATAAAACCATCTATCTTAACCTCAATATGAGATTTTATGAAATATATTATTTTAGTTAAATTTAAATTAGTTAATATATTGTGTTACACATAATACAAAATATAGAATACATCACATGAAACACCATTTTTACCTTGTGTTTAATTCAACATCAAGCCCCCTTGATAACATGTGATACACATAATGTCGAGTCATACATAACAAGTCTAAACTATTGATACTATTATTTAATATTGAAGTTATCAATTAGTTGTTATATTGGTGGGTATGTATATTACTAACTATATGTTAATTACACGTGTTTATAAAATGTTTTTACATTCATCCAGAAAATTTTATAGTCATAGACTAATAAAAAATCTTACTTCACACATAAATGGCCGAATATTTTTTAAATGTAATTTTACAGAAAATTATTGGAGAAAACATTTTAATTCTAAAAATTGACATTATTATAATTTTTATATTAAAAAATAATATTAACTTCGAAATAATAGTATCAAAATTTACATTGTGTGCATTTTGGGAATTTTTTTGATAATATTCATTTTTTGATGAATATTGCAAAATACTGCATTTTATGATGAAAAATCATTTTCATTTAAATATTTATTAACGTTAAATTAAGTATTAAATTGTTTTTAAAGTAAAAATAGATATATTATGTTTATCCAATTTAAATCATTTATATCATTTTTATATTAATTTTATATATAAAAGACTAATGAACATTTGAACATTTTCACATTAAAATGTCACTTTATCACCATGTCTGTGGGATTCACATTAAATATAATTTTCCACTAATAATAATTTATTTTGGAAAACCAGACATATAAGGTTGTAATATGTATAAAATTTTAGGTTTGGCATAATTTTTTAACCCCGATGAATAGTGAATTTCTTTAAAATTAAATAATGTTATTAATATGAAATTAAGGTTAACAAGGGACTAAACCATAATCATAAGTGAGAAAATGATATAGAATAATTTAAAAAAGAAATTTAAATCCAATATATTGACCATATGCCAACGTAGTTGGAATTTTATGAATTTTTTGGGACAATGGTTTGTGAAAGTGACCCACATGAAAAGTTAAGTATGGAAAAAGACAAAAAATGAACCTTCCATACATTTAACATTTATAAATTTTTAGAGTGTAAAATAAGCTACATAGATTAGATTATAAAAATTATTTTTAATCGAAATGATATTTTTCCATGTATATTTAACATTAATATTTAGATATGATATAATTACATTAAATGCTTAATAAATGATAATGCATGGATTATTTACATAATAATTAAATAAAATAGATAATACGAATAATAATAAAATTTAAGTAAATTTAATGATTTATTTCCATAAATTATTTTTTTAGATAAATATATAATTTTAAACTAATATTAACTTATTGTGTGTGAATCTAAACAATGTATTTATATTTTTTAAATTAAAATTAAATAAATAATAAAACATTTACAATGAAATTATTTAAAGAAATGATATTTTATTAAATGGTTTGAAATTAATAAAAATACAATCTTATTCAAATTGATGATTAATTTTTACTAACTCCCTAATTTTGTCTATTATTTTAACAATTTACCTTTTATAAGTAACATATTTACACCTAGATAGTAAAAACCTTATTACAATGGTTTTAGTTAAGGTTGTGTTTTTTCACACTCTATGTGAGTATATAAAAATTTATTTCAAAAACTCGAGGGATTTTTTATTTTTAAAAATACATATAATTTTTATAATTTTTTTATCTATATTTTATTATAAATCTCTCCATTATTTATTCGGAATGGTAAATTCCTTAGGTTTGAAAATTGGTTACCTAAATGAAAAACCAAAATGAAAAATATAATGAATCATATTGAAAAAGGAACAATATTGTAAATATTCACTTCTTTTTGTGGATGAAATTTTTCTCAACCATATATTCACCTTAATCCATTAGTTTTACATTTTTATTAACTTTAGGTAAGGGATACCACATAATATTGATTACATTTTTGTATTTACAAGAATATCACACCCCATTGATTATAAAAAGTCATTCAATATTACCCTTCCTCACACCTATCAATATATTGTGGCTCATAAAAACTCTTACCAAATAGTCTATCAAAATCACACACCTAATCATATGAGCCTAAATTTTATCAAAATTACAAACAAGGAATCCATTTATCACAAACAAAAATGAGTTACCCAAAAAAATAGGTAACATTAGTAAACAACCATTTATGTTATATTTCCATATCTACTGATTAAATTATTCTTATCAAATTCTTATATAATAGAATTAGTATAAAAAAGATACTAATATTTTTTTATATTAATTATTTTACCTATAAAAACACACTATTCAATCAAATCAGTAACGAAATCACGATTCATTTTTGGCGTACTACTACCTCCCATAATGGTGTCCTTCATTTTTCCATTACCACATCTCATGGTTTGGAATTATGATGCAAAAAAAATTTATATGATATATATATATATATTTTTTATAATTAATATTTATAAATAATTTATTTATTTTTATAAGAAACGTATTTTTATGCATTCCATTTCGTGTAAATAGGATAACATTTTTTGTGGACATGGGAACTACTACCTCCTCAAACAAATGTTATACATTTACACATTTCATGGAATATATTAATGATGGGTTTAACTAAAAATATGTTAAATAAATAAATTATATATTATATTCATGAATTAATATCATTTTAATAAATATAATATATTATTTTCTTTACTAATCTTTCACGCACTAAAAATAAGATAATGTCGTTCATGGACGTGTGAACTATCACCTCCTCAATCTGATGTGATATGTTCACACATTTATTATAATGTATTAATGATTGGATTAATTAAAAATATGTTAAATAAATGGTATCTATATTATATTCATGTCATAATTACTTTTTTATAATTTAATATATCATTTTTATTAACCTTTCATACATTGAAAATGTGATAACATTGTTCATTGACGTGTAGAATATTGTATCCTCGACGCGATGTGATTATTTTTCCATCACTTGAATTATAAATAAAAGTGTATATAAATATATAATATGTTATTTATGATTGAATTAATATTATGGAATTTTAAATGTGAGTTACCAACTTTCCATAATGATCATTGAAAATTTGGAACATTACTCAATCATGTGTATGACATGCCGTCTCCAGGATTGTAATGATATTTCATTTTTCATATCCACCATTAATGATTGATTATAAAATTATAATTGAGGTATAATTGTAATAATTATTTCATGAATATTATTCTAGATATTTTTATAAAATTACCTCATTTACCATAGTTGACCTATAAAATGGGTTATTGAGAAATAAGACGAATATCATCAACACATTTGAAATAAACATTATTGATTAGGTAAATGTACATAATTTTTTTTATAAGTGAAGTAAAAATATTACTAAAAATGGAAAAGGTTCTTTGTGAAATTATATAATTAACATACTTTTATTATTTAAGAAGATGGAGAAAAATCAGGAAAAATCTGACTTGAGTTAAAAGATTTAATGTCAATTTCATTTCATTGAGGGATAATGTATTGTTATGAAACTAGTTTCTTTTATATACTTTATTTATCTCTTGTATCATACGTATATAATAAATTTAATTTATTTAATGATAATAAAAGTTTTTAGGGATGTTATTATTTCACAAACGTTATTATTCAAATGTTACTCAAGTAATATGGTATTCTTGTCTCACTTTTACTTTTGGGAGGCATACGTCATAGTAAATTCTTATTTTTTGGTATAGTGTTTATAATGCCTCTTTCAATATATTATATCATGAAATAATGTATATTTATGTTATTTGGATTTTTTACTTTAATTATTATTCATTCATGGGGTATATGGTTTTGATGTTATAGTATAGATAATTGACAATTGTTATAACATTCCTTTTTTGAGACTTTTGACATGTTTTAAACCTATATTATTTTTTAAGGTCTATGTATTTATCCATTAATATGTTATATCAAGCATTTTTTTATTATCATGATATTCAATTTTTCATTTATTTTTATTCCATTCTTTGGTTTAATTGTTCAAATGATTCAAAGTGGTAAGGGATGATATAGAATGATTGAAGATTATTTTCCTCTATAATATTTTAATAATGATTTAATGATAATTAAATTCGTCAATTTTATCTATCTTTGTTGTTAATTATCATCTAATGTGGATATTTTTTAATAATACCATCCACATTCAATCTTTACATGCGTTATTTTTGTTTTAAATAGTTTATTATTTAACCTATTTTTTTCCTTCAGTTATTTTTGTTTCAATGGTATTTTAATTTATCCCATTTTGTCAAAATGGTTTACTCATTTTTCAAATATATTGTTATTAAGACCATTTCTATTCAAATGTTTAGTCATGTTTTAAAGATAATGTTTTAGAACATAATTTATTTCAATGGGTTAATCGTGTTTCAAATATATTGTTACTTATACTTGTTCTCAATGGGATAAGCATGTTTTAATAAAATTCTTATTGAACCCAGATCATTTCCACAGGTTATCCATATTTCAAAAATATTTTTGTTGAACTCATTTCTAATCAAAAAATTAATTTTATTTTTAAAACATTAATGGGTTTTTCAATGAGTTTCAATGAATTCTCGTTATATTAGGTTCATGGACATTATATATGATGGGTGCGCCCAAATAGCACTGGGTGAGTATATTATCGCTTATTTGATGGGTGAGGCCATATAGAGCTCTGATTTGTTGGTTACTCTAGTAATGGAAGTTAGTTTTATGGGTTTTTTTCATTTTTACAGGTTCTGTATGGGATATGTAAGGGATAATGAAGATGATGTTTCAAGATACTGATATGTTTTATAGTTTCTTTATATGGGTTTATAATGTTTCTAATTATATGAATTTATATTACATAGACCTTAATAATTGATTCTGATGAATCTTTACTTTTCAAAGTTTTTATATATTAGAGTCTAGGTATTAATGCATATGATTTATTTTATGACTACCTCATGAGAAGTGATTAAGCTATAATTTCCTTATGATGTCTTATATATATTGGGCGTGTATATCTATTAATTCTTTTTTTCTGTAACACCATGCCCCTACTTCAATGGCTTGATGAGGGGGTGAGGGCTACTTGTCCATAAGCGACGTTCCCAAGAACACCAAAGGCTGGTAATAAATGCCGAGTGCTTCAAGATGAAGTTGTGGAATAATTTTCCCTTGAGACAAAACCAACCAAACCATCCACTAACTACCACTATGATACATTTCATGAAAACACCCAAAAATGTATTCCCAAAAACAACCAAGTTATTCCACAGTACAACCCCAAACCAATACAGTTATACATGGCCACCAATATCAGAATACAAGCAGAAATTAAACAACCAAAGCACCATGAGCCATGACAACTCCACAGCTCCACACCCAGCTCCAAGCTCCAAGCTCCACCAAGACATCTCAATTCACCACTAAAGGAGTTTTATGCCTTTACTTTTCCCATGTCATGGTACATGACATCTGCAAAGACACCAACATGACAAAGTAGGGGGTGAGTACTAAAACTCCGTTGGATTTCCAAAAATGACTTCCCTACACTCGCTACTAGGATAAAACCGTTAAAACATTTATATAAAAAATATTATATAAATTAAATCAAAAGTGCAACCATTTTGATAAGACAAACATGCCCTTACCAAGCCAAAACATCCAACCCAAACAACTAAGGGAAATCCCAAGCAACCATTCCACAAACCATTTCATCATTTACACGTTAGCACAACAGCTTCCATATTGAAAAGCAAGGCACAAAAAAAACAACCATACAACCAAACGGTGTAGCTTCCATCCAACCCCTTCACCCATTCACACCAAAACAATCAAAACGGTGGGACTTCTGCCCAACCCATTCACCCATTCACACCAAAACAATCAAAACGGGGGGACTTCCGCCCAACCCGGTCACCCGTTCACAACTAGCGGTACTTCCCGAACACTCCTCATATGGTGGTTATTCTGAACACTATCCATCCCTTTTCTATAGGGATAATTCCCACCCACTTCCACAAAACATTTCAATCAATCCAAACAAGAATAAACCCACCAAGATCACAACAACATGCAATCAACCATGTTCCATTGCATATCAATCCATTTCAATAAATTATCCAATTATTGGAAACCATTTTCCATTCCAAACAACATTTCAATAAAACAACCCTTCTTATTGAAACCTGTTTGCATCAATCATTTTCACAAATCAAACATCGCATCACATTTTAAAATCTCCATTTTAAAATCCACAAGAATAGTATTTCACTATAAAACACCCTTTTTCCAAAAAAATCCCCAAAACATCACCCAAGGGATTTCCAACCAATTTCGCATTATAATTCACAATTAATTTTCAGAATAAAAATTAATTGTAACAAGTCACCACTAGTTCTAACCAACAGGAGTCGAGAGAGAAGCCACATACCATCAGGGTTCCCGAGAAATTGACCCACAAGCCACCGCACCTCAAATCTGGTGAAAGCAACACCGAAACCTCACTAGATCTCTTCCTCTAGCATCCATAAGACTTAAAATCATCATTCAAGGAAACCACAACCCTAGATCTACACAAAACAAGTGTAGATCTAGAAAATCAAGAAAGAGGGAAGAGAAAATCTAGAGTAAAACACAAGAGAAACAATATGAGAGACTTTCCCAGGAGAAACCACCTTCAAACCGCCCAGAAACCACTTCCAAATCCTTCCAAACAAACTGGGAGAGCCTCTCCAACCCCTGAGAACCCGAAATCCCGAGTGAGGCTTGAGTGGGAGGAAGATTGGTGTGAAATATGTTATGCTCGAGGGAGCCCGGAACATATAACCCTATTTTTATGTGGCCGCACGGTTAGCCCACATGGTTAGCCCGCACGGTTTGGAAAACTATTCCCTAACCGTCTGCATGCTACTACCTCGGGAGTAAGGGTCTACATGGTTGTGTTGCATGGTTTTTCAAACTGTGCGCAGGCTATGCGAAGCCTATAATCTCCCCTGCACGGTTTCCTAGAGAACCCGCACGGTTTCCACTAACTGTGCTCAAACTGTGCACCCCTTTAAAGGCCTCTAAAATCATCAAAAACCATTCCAAACTCTCCCAACCTATTCCCAACTCATCCCATGCACTTTAATCCCATAAAAAATTCATTAAAAAATTCCACATACCTCAAACCGGGGGTACTACATTCTCCCCATCATTGGAATTTCCGTCCTCAGAAAGTAGTGAACTCACCCTTAGCCGAAAGAGCTCGGGCCACTGCTCGAATATCTCTTTCTCCCGCTCCTAAGTCTCCTCTTGAATCTAACCATGTTTCCACAAAACACGAACTAAACTGATTCTTTTACCACGAATGACATTCTATTTCATATCCACAACCCGCACTGGCACATGCACCAACGAAGCATCCTGTTCTAGCTCAACATGATCCCATCAAATCACATGGTCACAATCCGGATGATATATTTTCAACTGCGACACATGAAACACATTATGAACCACACTGATCCTAGGTGGAAAATCCCAATGATATTCCACCTCTCCAACCCGCTCAAAAATCTGAAAAGGCCCAATATACCTTAGAGATAACATTCCCTTCTTCCCAAACCGATTATGTCCCAACCTAGGAGAGATCCTCAAGAACACATGATCAGTCACCTCAAATGACAACGGTCGTCGAAGATGATCTGCATATGATTTCTGACGACTCCGAGCCGTCTCCATTCTCTTCCTGATCAACTTGATCTTATCCGTAGTTTCCTGGACAAGACTTGCTCCAACCATTGAGGACTCACCCGTTTCCACCCAACATAGTGGAGAACGACATGGCCGCCCATACAATGCTTCAAACGGAGCCATATTTATGGATGCCTGATAACAGTTATTGTACGAGTACTCAACCAATGACATGTGATCCTCCGATGAGTCACCAATATCCATTACACTAGCCCACAACATATCATGTAGAGTTTGTATCGTCCTCTCAAATTGACCATCCGTCTGAGGGTGATACGCTGTAATCATCATCAACTGTGTTCCAAGGGCTTAATATATGGATTTCCAAAAACGAGATGTAAATCCCGGATCTCTATCTGATACAATCGAAACTAGAACACCATGCCTCTTTACTAACTCCCAGATATAGATTTTGGATAGATCCTCCACCGTATGAGATTCATGAATTGAGATGAAATTGGCCGACTTCGATAGCTGATCCACTATCACTCAAATGGAATCGTTCTTTCTACCCGTTCTTGGGAGACCTATTAAAAAAATCCATAGATATCTGCTCCCACTTCCAAACTGGGATTGGTAAAGACTCCAACATTCTCATTGGCCTCTGATACTCTATCTTGACTTGCTGACAAGTCAAGCATCTCAAAACAAACTCATCCACTCTTATTTTCATTCAAGCCCACTAGAACTGCACTTTCAATGATGAATACAGTTTCTGAATTACAGGATGAAAAACCCACCTAGAATGATGATACACCCTGAGAAGATCCTCCTGATAAGCAACTGGTACAACCATCTGATTCTGAAAACACAAAAATTAATCTCATTTCAGTTTCCAACCCTCAATGGCCTCCCCACTATTGAGTCTCGACCCCATGGTCACACACTTAGGATCAGATATTTTTCCTCTCTAACCAGGCCAACCAAGTCAGTAATTAACACAACTGGAAAGAAGACTTCTTTATCTCATTGGTCCTCACATTCCAACTGCATATCAACTATAACTGTCATCAACTGCCACTGTTCTAATGCCTATTTCACCACCTTAGCATATGATTTTCTACTTAATGCAAACTCCACTGAATTTCCCTTACCCGGTGTGTACATCAAGTCGAAATCAAACATCTAGAGATATTCCATCCATCTCCTTTGCCTCATGTTCAAATCCCTTTGTGAGAAAATGTGCTTCAAGCTCTTATGATCTTTATATACCGTGAATTTATCACCGAATAGATAATGATGCCACACCTTCAGAGCATGGACCACTACCGCCAACTCCAAATCATGATTTGGGTAATTCATCTCATGCACACTCAAATGTCGTGATCCATACGCAACCACATGATTCCATTGCATGATAACGCACCCCAAACCTGATCCTGATGCATCGCAACACACCACATACCCTTTTCTTGGTTCTAGAAAAACCAGGATTGGTGCTAATTTAAGACGACCCTTTAGCTCCTCGAAACATAGTTGGCACTGCTCATTCCACTAGAATGGAACATCCTTTCTTGTCAAGACTGTCATCGGCGATGCCAAATGTGAAAAATCACAAACGCAAGTAATACACATCTAGACCAAGAAAACATTGTATCTCAATCACATTCTTTGGCGGTTGCCACAAGATAATGGCCTCTATCTTTTCTGGATCCACTAAAACATCCCTTTTAGAAATTACATGGCCAGGAAAATGAACATCACATTTCCAAAAGTCACACTTTGACAATTTAGCATACTACTACTGTTCCCTTAAGATCTGCAGCACTGTCGCCAAGTATTGATCATGCTCCACCCTTGTCTTTGAATACACTAGAATATCGTCTACAAACACCACCACAAATGAATCCAAATATCTCTGAAATATCTGATTCATCAATGCCATAAACACCGCTGGAACATTCATTAGACCAAAGGGAATAACCACATATTCATAATGGCCATATCTACTTCTAAAAGCTATTTTTAGGAATATCCTCCTTCCTCGCCCACAATAGATGATATCCCGACCTCAGGTCGATCTTGGAGAACCACTGGAATCCCCTCAACTGGTCTAAAAATCATCAATTCGTGGAAGTGGATATCTATTATTTATCGTAACTAAGTTAAGTCTACGATAATCAACACAGAGGCTCAAAGTTCCATTCGCATTTTTCACAAACAACACCGGTGATGTCCACGAAGATGTTTTAGGACGGATAAACCCTATATTTTCTACCTCTTCCAACTAGACATTCACTTTCCGAAATTTAGCTGTTTCCATATGATAAGACAGAAGTGAGATAGGATTGGTCCCTGGATGGAGATCAATCGTAAACTCCACTTCTCTTACGGGAGTAAACCCAGAAAATTCTTCAGGAAAAACATCCATGAACTGATTCACCAGGGCCGTCAGAACACTCCTCTCAACATCGTCTACTGATTCCATTGACAATACCGCCAACTAATATGATAACGTACCCACTACTGGTGCCAAAAAACTTGTTGCACCCAGCCTTTCATGCCTCTCTCCTCTAAATAGATGTCTAACACCATCATGTGTCATAAAATCCATTGTTCGCACATCACAATCGATGTGGGCCTTAAACTCCACTAGCCAATCCATTCCCAGGATTACATCATACCCATCCATCTCAAGAATTGAGAATTTCCACACTATCTCAACCTCACCCACAATGATACAACATTCTCTTCACAAGAAGGCTCGACACTATCTTCGACCCAGAGGATTTTGAAGTTTCAAAACAGAGGGAATCATTTCTATTCTTAAACCCAGCAAATCAACCACATGTGCAGCAATAAAAGTGTGTGAAGTAGCCATATCAAATAGCACTTGTATCAATGTTGAATTTAAATGAATAATACCACACATTGTGGATGGTCCCGAATGATCATCCACCACAACCTGATCATCTCCAAACACATGTTTTCTTTCCACACATTGCTCTTTATTGGCTTGCTGAGGCATCATGGTATTCCGAGAATCACCATGACCCACTTTAGTCTGCTGACAAGGGGTGTGATGTTGCCCCCGTCCTGTCGAAGAATACGACATCTATGATCCCTGAGGAGTGTCACTCACACCCGACCTTAGATAATTCCGACATTAACACTGCAGATGCCCCATGTGCTTATAATTATGACATGCTCGAGGTTGTGTCATACAATCCTGCTTGATGTGGCTCGTAGAACCACACTGCAAACATCATGGCTTACTCGGGGGATTCATATGAAGATTTACCAATACTGACGTTAGATTATATGCCATATTCCCACCCTAAGAATAATTGTCCCTCCTTCTCCTGAAACCAGCATTAGAGTTCCCACTATTCCCCATGGGTACCACCATGCTTCCCCCTCCCAAACCGCCCAAAAAATCCCACTCAGCCACCGAGACTCTATTCACCATATCTGTGTAATAATCTATACACAACACCGCTATCTTTGAACTGATTTATTGCCTTAACCCCACTTCAATGATCCTTTCCTTCGACAACGTGCTACCCAGCACCTCGGGTGTAAACCTCACTATGTTCATGAACATAGCTACATACTCTGTCACAGATATAAGCTCTTGCCTCAAACTGGATAAATCAGGCTTATTCTGAATTCTAAACATATGTAGGTTGAATTTTTTGTTAAATTTTTTTTCAAAGCCTTCCCACATCATACCCTAGTCCGTCCCCGCATGGACTACCAACTCCCACCTCTGAAGGGAAAGATCTTCCAACATATACATGGCTAACTTGACTTTTAACTCTACTAAAGTTCCCAGGAACTTGAAGATCTTGTTCATTCTATTCAACCATGCTTCTGCCCTCTCCGGCTCTGAATCACCCCTGATGATGGGTTGATTCTTCTTTTGAAACTGAACCACATGATCCACATGCCTTGTTTTCTCCATTTTATTTCCACTTTCCACAGCTTGGAAAGCTTGAACTCTACTTTGCACTAACTGTTGGTTCACCTGAGGCTCAGGTGCTACCGCATTCTCAGCAGCCTCCTACGGTTGGTCTCTATGTTGCCTACCCAGTGCCATTTATATAAATAGAAATCAAACAACCATGAGTCTCACTTCCGTAGATGTCACAAAATCCCATTTCAAATCACATTACACCACACTATCACAATAAGTCATTCCACCAGTTCACATTTTCCACATGTGCCATGTTTCACCATTTTAAAAACCAAACCATTTTCAAAATACCAATTTATTCACATTACAATTTCAGACATTCATATCACATAACAAATTATTATACCCCAATGAAATATGCATCCTAGTGGGAAGTCATTTCTACCATGCATGACATGCTCATCTCATTGGCTACACCCACGACAATGAGATATCCAATGCCTATAAGTGTCTCTAAAACACTTATGTACCCAACTCCATGATGACTTTAATTTCATCATAAAAGGGTTAGATAAGTCCTTTTATGCTTTATATAGCATGTTGCGACAATCCTACTCCTTTTTACCATCCAGACTTAAGAAATGTAACACAACGAATGTCAACACCAACTCTGAGAATCAAATCCAAAGGACTGAACAAATAGATACCACTTGTTGCACCCTTCCCCAACCTCATTGGCTTGAGGAGGCAGTGAGGGCTACTTGTCCTTAAGCAACGTTCCCAAGACTGCCAAAGGTTGTAAATAAATTTTGAGGGCTTCAAGATCATGTTGGTGAATGATTTTCCCTTGAGACAAAACCAACCAAACCATCCACTAACATCCACTATGACGCATGTCAAGAAAACACCCAAACATTTATTCCCAAAAACAACCAAGTTGTTCCATAATACCACCCCAAACCAATACAATTAGACATGTCCACCAACATCAGAGTACAATCAGAAACTAAACAACCAAAGTACCACGATCCATGACACCTCCACGGCTCCACACCCAGCTACAGGCTCCAAGCTCCACCAAGACATCACAACGCACCACTAAAGGAGGTTGATGGCTTACCTTTGCCCATGTCACGGTACACAACATCTGCCAATACACCAACGTCCCAAAGCAGGGTATGAGTACTAAAACTCAGTAGGATTTCCCCAATTGACTTCCTTACACATGCCACTATGATAAAACCATTAGCACATTTATATAAAATAGTTTATATAAATTAAATCACAAGTGAAACCATTTTCATAAGCCAAACATTCCCTTACCAAGCCAACACATCCAAGCCAAAAAACCAAGGGAAAGCCCAAGAAACCATGCCACAAACAATTTCATCATTTACACGTTAGCACAACAACTTCTATCTTGCAAATAAATCCACAACAAAAGAACCATACGACCAAATAGTGGAGATTTCATTGAACTCATCCTCACATTCACACCAAAACAATCAAAATGGAGGGACTTCCACCCAAACCATCACCCATTCACAACTAGAGGTACTTCCCAAAAACTACTCATATGGTGGTTCTTCCAACCACTATACATCCATTTTTTATAGTGAGACTTCTCACCCACTTCCACACAACATTTCAATCAATTCAACCAACCATAAACCCACCATGATCACAACAACATGCAATTAACCAAGTTCCCTTTCATATCAATCCATTTCAATAAATTATCCATTTATTGAAATCCATTTTCCATTCCAAACAACATTTCAATAAAAACAAACCTTTTAATTGAAACCCATTTCCATCAACCATTTCCAAAAATCAACCATAGCATCCCATTTTAAAATCCACAAGAATAGAATTTCACCATAAAACACCCTTTTCCCACAAAATCCCCAAAACATCACCGAAGGGATTTCTAACCAATTTACAATAACAATTCACTGTTAATTTTCAGGAAAAAAATTAATTGTAACAAGGCACCACTAGTTCTAACCAAGTGGAGTCGTGAGAGAAGCCACCTACCTTTAGGGTTCCCAAGATATCGAACCACAATCCATCGCACCTCAAATCCGGAGAATACACCACTGAAACCTCTCTAGATATCTTCCCCTACCATCCATAAGCCATAAAATCTTCATTCAAGGAAACCACAACCCTAGATCTACACACAACAAGTGTAAATATAGAAAACCGTGAAACAGGGAAGAGCAGACCTAGAGGAAAACAAAAGAGAAATAAGAGGAGAGACTTAACCAGGACAAACCACCATTAAACCGCCAAGAAACCTCTTCAAAATCCTTCCAAACCGAGTGGGATAGCCTCTCCAACCCCTGAGAAACTGAAATCCCAAGTGAGGCTCGAGTAGGAGGAAGATTCGAGTGAAATAGGTTATGTCTAAGGGATCCCAGAACTTATAATCCTATTTTTATGTGGTCGCACGGTTTGGGAAATCGTACGCTAACCGTGTGCACACTACTACCTCGGGATCAAGGCTCTGCACGGTTGCCTCACATGGTTTAGAAAACTGTGCACAGGTCGGGAAAATCCTACTGTCTCCCCTGTATAGTTTCCTGGAGAACCTGCACGGTTTCCACTAACAGTACACCCCTTTAAAGACATCCAAACTCATCTAAAACCATTCCAAACTCTCCCAACCTCTTCCCAACTCATCTCATGCACTTTAAACACCTAAAAATGCATAAAAAATACACATACCTCAAATTGAGGGTACTAAATTTTCTATTACTGAGCATCTGATCTCATCCTTCTTATGTTTCATTCTCCATAGGTTTTAAATAATTATTTTGAAGGATTATTTTTCTATAAAGTATTTTACAAGGATTATGATGATGACCTAAATTTAAATATGAAAAGATGTGTTAAAGGAGATAAATGTTATTTTGATGATTTACATGTCCATGATGATATGATATGATTATATAATAGTTTTTCTTAATTATATGAATCTCTATACCTAAAAGATCATGCGGAATGTAAGTGATCCCAGATTACCTTTGGATTTTGTAAATTTTTATAGAAAAAATTGTGACACATTTAATGGAATCATAGCCATAAATTCAATGTTATTGATTTTAGAATAGGATCATGGAGTGCGGGTGTTATGATGTTATAATTTGTATCAATGGTTAGTTTAGATGAATTTGGAGATTTGGAAGTTTTCATGTGAGGATATGTTAAAATTTATGTAACCCTTAATATTTCTTTAAGCTTAAAGATGATCATAAGTTAAAACAATTAGGCTCCCCATTGAGGTCTTAAAGGATTAGATCTTCTTGTTATTTTTGGAGGTGTCTTTTTGGATGAGTTATATTTAACCCCTAGGATAAACATTATTTGTTTTTATAGAGGAAATATTTTAAATTATTAATGAAAATAATGGAAAACATTTCTACATGAGGACAACCCATCATATCCAAAAAGGGTGTGGGGATTTAATCTGTGACAGATGATGGATAAGGGTTTCACGAACTAACACTTGCCTACATGATGTATGTGTAAGTATGTAAATTTAGTTAATGTAATGGTAATGTATAATTTTAAAAAATATCGTATATTATTTGAGTAGTGATAGTTTATTTATCATGGATGAAAAAATGATCAAATAATTCTAATTTTTTGTTTTTAAATTTATTTAAGAAATTATTGAAATATTTAATGGATAGTCATTTATGGAACTCTTTAGATTGTAATTTGGGTATTAATATTGATTTTTTAATATTATTGTTTCATTTTACGGCTTACTCATTTTGGGACTAATCATACCATATGATAACAATCTACTTTCTGGTTATTCTCTAATGATAGGTGGAATAGCATAACTATAAGGCCCTAGCCTTAAACCTTACTTAGTATTGAATTAAATGAATAATTCACATTGAGGATCTTTTCAGGTTTATTGTTTTAGAGAATTAGGATATAACTATTACATCTCAAAAGATTAAAAAGTAGACACTTCTACTAAGTTTCCATAAAATAAAAACTCTTAAAAAGAAACATGTCTATTTCCATGTTTTAGATATTATAACTTTTCCTTGAACCCATCCTTGACCCTATTCCACCATAATTCCTATGAGAAAAAATTAAAAAAACATGGGGTGAGCATAAAAAGCTCAGTAAGGGATACACAAAGAAGGAAAACTGTTACTTTTTCAAAACAACCAGTAAACCAAGAATTTTTTATCAAAGTAATACTTTTCACCTTTATAAAGTAGTATAAACTCTTCACTGAATAAAATATAATTACATACACTTTTGTAATCAAATGATTACCAAAAACCCATATAAAGAACACATAATTTATAAAAGTAACTTGGTATATAAACATACTTAAATGGAATAACCATACGGTCGACTTCCACACATATCACTTAATTGAATAGTCATATGGCCGACTTCCTTACCCAATGCATTGGAGGTTATAACATAACCACCTACCCTGGTATTCATGGCACCACCCGTCATATGGTTTATCACATAACCCCCCATCAGATGTCCAAGAACCATTATAAAATCATAGACATAAAACAAATATAACGGAAAGAAAACATTTCCAAATTTCGATCACAATATATCACTTAAATATATTGACATAAAAAATCCATTAAAGAAACCATTTTCAATACCACAATACATAAAAGAGTATATGGTATTTATTTACTTTTAAAAACATTACGACTTGTTGAGAAAGCCAAAGTCCAAATAATACTCACGGTGGCGGAAAAGGTCGTTGTCACCGCATGTGTTTAAAGAACATTCCTTTTTGTCATTTTGTAAAACGCTTCATAGAAAAAGATTCCTTTTGTATAAAATTAAAAGTCAAAGGGGTTTATACACCATATAAAAGAAAGTCATGTATTAAAACAAAATATGCCTCAATGAAAGGAGATTGAGTCGAAGTCCCTTACCTCGTGTCTGACTTGACTTGATTGGACTTAAATCTCATGAATAATAAACTATAGTTAATTTATAGTTTCTTAAGAAAATTTTTCATGTTTATTATTCTTTTTATATAACTTATTTCCATGTTATAAACGTTATGTAATCATTTAAGTTAATAAAGATCATTTTGTCGATATTTGGTACTTAAGTCAAAAATGGACTTCTTACAATTACATGTTGTTCACGTTGTCAAAGGTTCATTATATCCAGAATGATATTTTATGGTTTTGATATAATATATATCATATATATCCAGAATATACATGTATTTATAATTGAACATAACATTTATAGGTATGAAATGAAATACACTGTTCATGGAGACGGTAAGTCGTACGTACGCATGAACACTACTTTCATTTCTATTTCATATTTAATGGAGTGAAATTATAATTATATATAGGTATATTATAATTAAAATATAATATCATATATAATATCATTAACTCCATCCTTCATATATCCTACATATGCCATTAACGAGTCAAATCACTTTGAGGGGGCGGTAGTCCGCACTTCCTAAAATGAAGATATCGTGTTTACCCATAATGGAAACCATAAAGGTATGCCGTAAATTAAGAATAAATAAGCATAAAGAAAACATAAACATAATATATATCATATATAACTATAGTGACATCTTAATGTCCACCATGAATGGTGTTAAAAGAAGATTGAACAATCATCGTTTCGTGAGGCAGAAATTCACCAACCAAAGATACAGTTTGTTTTTTTAACCATTAGACGGAGGTGTTTGTAGGTGTAGCTCGAATCCTTCACATAACAACATCCTAGAATATTTAAGATACTGGTTATGTTACAAAATAAATGAATAAAAATATTTTATGGGGTTGGATAAGAAAAATAAAACATAAGAACACTAAAGAAGACATTAGCTTTAAATCGGGTAACTCCCTTTGGTTTGAACCAAAAGAGTTTAATTAAGAGATTCCTACCTATGGTAAGGCTTCTAGGATGAGTAAAGGGATGTGGAGAGATAAAAGGAGCAGATATTGTCCGAGCCAATGGCCTGAGAGGTGTGGGTAAGGTGGTAGAGTTGGGTTCCTTTTATAAGAGGAGAGGAGGGGCACTCTTGGGAAGTTATAAAAGGTTACTTTACTATAAAATGACTTTCAGATTTTAAAGGTCCCAAAATTATATATTTCGAGGATAAGGTGATAAGAGTTATAAATCCACCCATACAATAGTTTTTTGACAAGTTTAGGTCTTATATTTTACATTATCGTTTCATTTTATTTAAATAGTTAAATAATGAGGTAATCGTTGCATCATCATGGTGTCATAAATAATTTAATTTATTTAATGTCAAAAAATTACAATAAAAAGACTATGATGTAGTAAATCTTTTTATCTTTCCAATGATTATTTATAGTCAAAATTATTACTTTAATAACCCCGTGTAAAAATTCTTTTAGTAAAACAACACATGTTTGTGACATTTTTATTTTAACTTTAAATAAAAAGTTATTAATGTCATTTTCTTACCCAAGTGGCTCCATGGGGTCCCCAAGTTGACCTATTGATTTTTTTGGTCGTCCATGAAATATCCAATAATGGTAGGACATATTTCATGGTAATTTCATATTATTATAACATTATTTTTTCCTTAAATTATACTAATTGCCTTTAATCGCGATTAATAAACGTAAAAGTTACTATTCACCAAAAATTTATTTTAATCCCATTGTACCACATTTTATATCCAAATGAAAAACATTTATATTTGAATTTTGGAAAATAAAATTACATAAGTGTTAATGTTTCATTTAAACGAAAAATCAGTTTTTTTAACTCCCACTTAGTGGTTTCACTATTTATCAAAAGTTGATGTTTTTCAGAAAAATACCAAAAAATCACCCTAAGCTATATTTGATATTCCTAATTAAAAAATGATGTCTATTTTAAAAAATTCAAAACATATCATTTGAATTATTTAATTTAATAATTAATTACCGCTGTCAAAACAAATAGCTTGTTTTTATGAAACAATATATATCAAAATATTCACACTAGTTTAAGTCCAAATTCAATGTGAAATTAATTACAATGAACACAATTGGATTAAATGTAAAAAATATATTCTAATTTAACTTTAAAATAAATTCAAAAGATAATCTAATCATACAAATAAATTAGATTAAAAATAGGTTATGAATTAAAATACAACATTTTCCACTATTCATTAAAAATGAACTTTATCGGAAAAATACCAAAAATTTAGACAAGGTAAATTTTGATGTCCCAATTCTAAATAAGAATTTTATTTGGTCCAATTTAATTTATATGAGTGACCAAAACTATATTTAAAGAGGGTTCTCCATCAAAAGGTGATAGTTCGACCTTTTAGTGAATATTAGAGTATCTAGGCCTAAAATTGAATTATTTTCTTATTTTGAGCCTTTATCTTTTATTGGATAAATATAAAAACATTTAACAAACATATATAATCATATTTTAGTTATTTCTATTCATTCTCTCTAATACAACAGCTACGTGGTAACTACCATTTGAAATAATATTATTTTATTACTAGTGTGCAACATAAGATTTCAAAAAAATTCTTTGTTGCGTATCGGGTACACTATCGAACATAGAAACCCCTTTAAAGTAATATTAATATTTAATTCATAAATATTATTAAATATGAAAATGTATTATTCTTTATTTACCTGGGATGTTACATCCTCCCCCCCTTTTGAAAATTGTGTCCTCGCAATTTTATTCATTTATCAAAATAAGTGGGGGTATTTATCCCTCATAGAATTTTCAGAATCCCACGTTTCCCATTCAACCATATAGTTTTTCCACAAAACCTTTACCTGGTGAATTACCTTATTCCGCAACACTTGCTCTCTATGGTCAAGAATCTGGACTAGTTGTTCTTCATAAGAGAGATTCTCTTCTAACTGAACTACCTCTGGGATCAAAACAAAAGATCGATCTAGCATATACTTTCTCCACATCGAAACATGAAAAACATAGTGTAAATAAGATAAACTCGAATGTAAAGCCACTCGAAAAGAAACAGATCCAACTTTCTCCAGAATTTTATATGGTCCAATGAACCTTGGACTCGGCTTTACTTTCTTACCAAATTACGTCACACTTCTCCATGGTGAAACTTTGAGAAAAACATGATCATCTACCTCGAAAGATAGATCCTTCCTCCGGTTATCCGTATAACTTTTCTGTCTGCTCTGAGTTGTTCTCATGTGTTTCTAAATCAGTGGAACTTTTTCTACCATCTCTTCTACCAATTCTGGTCCCATCAACTTCCTTTCACCTACTTCATCCCAAAAAGCTAGAGTTCGACACCTCTTCCCATATAATGCCTCAAACGGAGCCATATGTATACTAGAATGAAAGCTTTTATTTTATAAAAATTCAACCAAAGAAAGATTTTGGTCCCAAATTCCTTGAAAATACATCGATAAAGAACATAGAATATACTCCAAGGACTGAATTGTTCGTTATGACTACCCACATGATTGCATATGAAAAGATGTACTAAAATTTAATCCAATGCCCAATGACTTCTTAAGGCCTTTCCAAAAGTTAGAAGTAAACCTGGGATCATGATCAGATACAATGGAAAGGGGAACTCCATGAAACTTGAATATCTCTTTAAGATACAATCGAAAAAGTTTTTCTAGAGAGAAAGTTTCTCAAATATGAAGGAAATGAGCAGATTTTGTCAAGCGATCAATAATAACTCAGATTGCATTATTACCTAGATATGTCTTCGGTAATCCCACAACAAAGTCCATTGATATATTTTCCAATTTCCACTCTAGAACTGGTAAAGGTTGAAGCATACCTTTCAGTGACTAACGCTCTGATTTAACTGCTGACAAGTCAAATACTTCACAGTAAAATCAGCAATATCTCGTTTCATTCCATCCCACCAGTAACACTCCCGCAGATCTCTGTACATCTTAGTACTACCCGGATGAACTGAAAACGGGGAACTATTAGCCTCACATAACAACTCATTCTTCAACTGTGAATCACTAGGCACACATAATATCTTCCCAAAACTAAAAACACAATCATTATCAATGTTAAATTCAGGCAACTTACCCTTCTAAACCAGCTCTTCCATTTTCTGCAACCCACTGTCTTTCTTCTATGCTTTCTTTATTCTGTCTAATAGAGATGATCTCACTAACACCTCAAAAAAAATTGAATAAATTCCTACACCAATAACTTCTATGCCAAAGTTCATCAAATCAAAAACCAAAAAATCTCGTTCCAAACGTAGCATGGTTAATGAAGCATTACTTTTTCGACTCAAAGCATCAGCCACTTTATTTTATTTTTCCAGATGGTAATGAATTGTACAGTCATAATCCTTGATTAATTCTAGCCATCTCCTCTGTCTAATGTTCAATTATTTCTAAGTGAATATATACTGTAAACTTTTGTAATCAGTATATATTTCACACTTTCCTCCATGCAAATGATGCCTCCAAAATTTTAGAGCAAAAACAACAGTAGCTAATTCCAAGTCATGTGTACGGTAATTTACCTCATGAGTTTTCAACTGACGTGAAGCATCTGAATTTACCTGATCATTATGCATAAGGACACAACCAAGTCCCTTCAACGAAGAATCACTGTAGATAACAAACTCACCATTCCTAGAAGGAAGTGCCAAAACTGGAGCATTCACCAATCTTCTTTTCAACTCCTGAAAACAATCATCACATTCTTTTGTCCAGATAAACATAACACCCTTCCGAGTTAGCTTAGTCATTGGACAAGATAACCATGAAAACTTTTCATCAAACCTTCGGTAGTAACCTACCAAACCAAGAAAACTACGGATCTCGGTTACATTTGTGGGTCTTGTCCATTCTTCAACAACTTTTTTTTAGTAGGAACAACAGTTTTTCCATTTTTTGAAACAATGTGACCAAGGAAAGAAATTTGATGTAACCAAAACTCAGACATGGTAAATTTTCCATACAGTTTATTTTCTTTTAAGGTTTTCAAGATAACCCTTAAATGACTATCATGCTCCTCCTTACTTGTATAAAACACCAAAATATCATTAATGAAAACAACCACAAACTTATCCAAGAACTCATGGAAAATTCGATTCATAAGATCCATGAATACAGAAGGTGCATTGGTTAACCCAAAAGGCATAACTACAAATTCATAATGGACATATCTAGTGCGAAACGTAGTCTTTGGAATGTCTTCTTCTTTTACTTTCTACTGATGATGCCCAGACATCAAGTCAATCTTCGAAAAATACTGACCTCCCTGGAGCTGATCAAACAAATCATCGATATGAGGCAAATGATACTTTTTCTTAACAGTGGTATTATTCAAAGATCTATAATCAATGCAAAGTCTCATTGAACCATCTTTCTTTTTTACAAACAAGACAGGAGCACCCCATGGTGATGTTCTTGGTCGAATGAAACCTTTATCTAATAACTCCTACAATTTCTTCTTTAACACTAAAAGATCAACTTGATCCATTTGATAAGAGGGTTTTGAAATTGGCTTAGAATCAGGAACTAAGTCAACAGTAAATTCAACTTCCCGATCATGAATAATACCAGGCAACTCATCAGAAAAAACATAAAGATACTCATTTACCACTTGCACATCATTTATCTGAATAGTTCCTTTATTTTCAACAATATGTGTAAGATAACATTCATTTCCATCTTTTACTAGTTTCTCAACTTCCTAATATGTTATCAAATTCAAGGGTTCATTCTTGTACACAAACTTCTAATCTTTCTAAGAATAAACCTTTTTAGCTCTGTAGTCAATCCTAGCATGAAAAATAGAAAGCCAATCCATGCCCAAAATAATATCAAACTCTACTATAAGAAAAACAATATGGTTTGTAGGTAGATTCTTTCCACACATAAATATAAGAAGGTTCTTATAATTTCTTTTTTTCTCAATGTTCCCTCTAAGTGTTTTTACCATAAGTTCAGGATTCATATCTTGAGATGGAATTCCCCATTTCCTAAAACACATCTCAGTAATGAAATAATGTGTATACCCTGAATCAAACAAAACATTGGCATAATCTGAATAAACAAAAAGTGTACATGATACTACTTCATTCGATGGCCCAACTTCTACTGAAGTAGTTGCAACGTATTTTACCACCCCTTTCTGCTTGTATTCTGGCTTCTTTACCCCAGTTGGGTTCTTCGTTAGACACTCATTTTCATAATGATCCATTTCATTACACTTAAAACATCTTACCGCTGGATTTCCATTTACTGCTTGATCATCTTCCTTACAGTTACGAGAAATATTACCAGACTTACCACACCGAAAGCACTTTCTAGACTTGGATAAAAATTCTCCAGGATGCATTTTACCACACTTCTCACAGGATGGATATTTGGTTTTTTACCTCCTTGTTTCATTGATGAATTATTCTCCTATTCCTGCAAACTGGACCGCTTATTCTGTTGTTTTTCAAAGAAAACCTGATCATTGGAAAACTCTATTTCCACCTTCTCCGCACATCGAACATGTTTTTCATAACTTTTCAACTCACGAGAAGCTAAATCCCTTCAATAATTTGTCTTTAACACTGAGTAAAAACGGTTGATTTTACTATCAAGATCTCATATGATGTTTGGAGCATACCTTTCCAGTCAAGTGAACATTGCATTATAAGCAGCCACTGAGTCATCCTCCTGCCTTAATTCTAGGAATTGTTTTTTCATCCTAAGACGAACCACCTTAGGAAAATATTTCTCAAGAAACATACCTTTGAATTAGTCCGAGTGAAGATCATCAATCTCATCATTATCCCTAATATTTTTCATCATCGACCACCACTGATCTGCTTCACCTTCAAATCAGTAAATAGCAAGACTAACCTTTTGATCTTCTGAACACCCCATGACATCAAAAATCATCTCCAATGCTTTAATCCACCCTTCATCTATCATAGGGTCAGATTATCATCTCAATGATGGGGGGCGTTGCCTCATGAAATGTTCCACCACTAACATGTTCCTCTGCGGTTGATCTGGATGATCTCATGCATGGATACCACCACCATTTATAGCCTGAGTCAATTGTGCCATCACTGTAACAACCTATTCAGTTCCAATTCTGACCATCTCAGGTTGCTGATTTGGAAGGTTGTCTTCGTCCTGATGTCGTCCCAACATAGCTACCTTATTTCCTCTGCGAAAAACCATTCTGAACATAGAAATATCTTCGGCGAAGCAACATGGTAATCTTTAAATTCTATATCATTTCAATCATACCATAAATTAATTTATAAATTTTACAATTTTCTAACTTCTAAATGTGTCTAAACCATCCTCTGATACCAACTATAAGGCCCTGACCTTAAAACATACTTAATATTGAATTAAATGAATAATTCACATTGAGGATCTTTTCAGGTTTAGAGTTTTAGAGAATTAGTACATAACTATTACATCTCAAAAGTTTACAAAGTAGGCACTTCTTCTAAGTTTCCATAAAATAAAAACTCTTAAAAATAAACATGTCTAGTTCCATGTTTTAGATAGCATGACTTTTCCTTCATCCCATTCTTGACCCCATTCCACATTAAGTCCTGTGAAAAATATTTCAAAAAACTTGGGGTTAGCATAAAAAGCTCAGTAAGGGATACACAAAGAAGGAAAATTGTTAGTTTTTCAAAATAACCAGTAAACCAAGAATACTTTATCAAAGTAATACTTTTCACCTTTATAATGTAGTAAAAATTCTTCACTGAATAAAATATCATTACTTACCCTTTTGTAATCAAAATATTACCATAAAACCCATATAAAGAACACATAATCTATAATGGTAACTTGGGACATAAACATACATAAATGGAATAACCATACGGTCGTCTTCCACACATATCACTTAATGGAATATCCATACGGCCGAATTCCATACCTAATGCATTGGAGGTTATAACGTAACCACCCATCCTATTATTAACGGCACCACCCTTCATATGGTTTATCACTTAACCACCCTTCAAATGTCCAAGTACCATTATAAAATCATTATACATAAAACAAATATAATGGAATGATATAATTTCCACATTTCAATCACAATATATCACTTAAATGTATTAACATAACAAATCCATTTTAGAATACATTTTCAATACCAAAATACATAAAATAGTATGTGGTATTTATTTACTTTTAAAAACATTATGGCTTGTTGAGGAAGCCAAAGTCCAAATAATACTCGTGGCGTCGAAAAAGGTCATTGTCACTGCATACGTTAAAAGAAACATTCTTTTTTTTATAAAACACTTAGTAGAAAAAGATTATTTTTGTATAAAATTTATAGTCAAAGGTGTTTATACACCGTATAAAATAAATTCTTGTATTAGAACAAAATATGCTTCAATGAAAGGAGATTGAGCCAAAGTCCCTTACCTCGTGTCCGACTAGACTCGATTGCTCTTTAAACTCCTGAATAATAAACTAAAGTTAATTTCTACTTGCTTAAGAACCTTTTTCAAGTTTATTATTCTTTTTATACATCTTATTTCCATGTTATAAAAGTTATTTAATCATTTAAGTTAATAAAGATCGTTTTGTTGATATTTGGTACTTAAGTCAAAATAGGACTTCTTATAATTGCATGTTGTTCACGTGGTCAAAGGTTCATTATATCCAAAATTATATTCATTATTTTTATATCATATATATCATATATATCCAGCATATACATGTATTTATTATAGTCCATAACATTTATAAGTAAGAAATGAAAAGCACCGTTCATGGAGACGGTAAGTCGTACGTACGCATGAATGCTACATTCATTTGTATTTCGTATTTAATGGTGTGAAATCATAATGATATATAGGTATATTATAATTCTATAATAATATCATATATAATATCATTAACTCAATCCTTTATACATCCCACATATGGAATTAACGAATCAAATCACTTTGAGGGGGCGGTAGTCCGCACTTCCTAAAATGAAGATATCGCGTTTACCCATAATGGAAACCATAAAGGTATGCCATAAATTAAACATACAGAAGCATAAGAAAAATATAAACACAATATATATCATATATAAATATAGTTACATCTTAATGGCCACCATGAAGTGTGTTAAAATAATATTGAACAATCATCATTTCGTGAGGCAGAAATTCGCCAACCACAGAAACAATATGTTTTTTAACCATTAGATGGAGGTGTGTGTAGTTGTAGCTCGAATACTTATCATAACAACATCCTAGTATATTTATGATACTGTTTTGGTTACATGATAAAGGAATAAAAATAGTTTAGGGGGTTGGAGAAGCAAAATAAAACATAAGAACACAAGAGAAGACATTACCTTTAAATCGGGTAACTCCCTTTGGTTTGAACCAAACGGGTTTCTTGAAGAGATTCCTACCTAAGGTAAGGCTTATAAGATGAGGAAAGGGAATTGGAGAGATAAAATAATCAGATATTTGGCCGAGACAATGGCTTGATAGGTGTGGGTAAGGTGGTAGAGTTGGGGGCCTTTTATAAGAGGAGAGGAGGGGCACTCTTGGAAAGTTATAAAAGGTTACTTTATTATAAAATGTTTTTTTGTATTTTAAAGGTCCCAAAATTATATATTTCGAGTATAATGTGATAATAGTTCAAAATCCACCCATCCAATAGGTTTTTGAAAAGTGTAGGTTTTATATTTTACATTACTGCTTTATTTTATTTAAATCGTTAAATAATGAGATAACTACTGCATCATCATGGTGTCATAAATAATTTAATTTATGTAATGTCTAAAAATTATAAAAAAATACTATGATGTAGGAAATATTTTTATCTTTAGAATGAAAATTTATAGCCAAAATTATGACTTGTATAACTCCATGTAAAAATTGTTTTAGTAAAACACATGTTTGTGACATTTTTATTTTAATTTTAAATAAAAAGTAATTAATGTCATTTTCCTACCCAAGTGGCTCCATGGGGTCCCCATGTTTACCCATGGATTTTTTTGTTCATCCATGACACAATAAATAAGGTTAGGACATCTTTCAAGGTAATTTCATATTATTATACCATTATTTTTTCCTTAAATTACACTAATTATCTCTAATCGTGCTTAATAAACTTAAAAGTTATTATTCACAAAAAAATTATTTTAATCCCATTGTACCACATTTTAAATTTTAATGACAACCATGTATGTCGGAATTTTGAAAAATCAAATTATAGAAGTTGCAATGATTCATTTAAATGAAAAATCAGTTTTTGAACTGCCACTTAGTGGTTTCACTATTCATCAAAAATTGATGTTTTTCAGAAAAATACCAAAAATTCACCGTAAGATATATTTGATATTATGAATTCAAAAATGATTTCTATTTTAAAAAAATCAAAAAATATAAGTTGCATTAATTAATTTAATAATTAATTCCCGCTGTCAAAACAAATAGCTTGTTTTAATGAAACAGTATATATCAAAAGATTGACACTAGTTTAAGTCCAATTTCTATGTGAAATTAATTCCAATGAACACAATTGGATTAAATGGTAAAAATATATTCTAATTGAACTTTAAACCCATTTAAAAAGATAATCTAATAATATAAATAAATTAGTTTAAAAAGAGGTTTTGAATTAAAATACAACATTTTTAACTATTCATTAAAAATGAACTTTATCGAAAAAATACCAAAAATTTACACAAAAGTAAATTTTGATGTCCCAATTCTGAAGAAGATTTTTATTTGGTCCAATAGAGTGTATAAGAGTGACCAAAACTATATTTAAATAGGGTTCTCCATCAAAATGCGATAGTTCGACCTTTTAGTGAATATTACAGTATCTATGCCTAAAATTGAATTCTTTTCTTATTTTAAGTCTTTATATTTTATTGGATAAATATAAAAACATTTCACAAACATATATAATCATATATTAGTTATTTATATTCATTTCTACAAATAAAACAGCAATGTTCTAACTACCATTTAAAATAATATTATTATATTACTAGTGTGCAACGTAAGATTTCAAAGAAACTATTTGTTGTGTATCGGGTACACTATCGAACATATCAACCCCTTTAATGTAAAATTAATATTTAATTCATAAATATTATTAAATATGAAAATGTATTAATCTATATTTACCTGGTATGTTACAATAACTATCCATTTCTATAGTTATGTGGTCTTTAAACGTTTATTTTAGTGATTTAACGGTTAAGAATTCATTATGAATATGAATTTATGGGAGAAAAAATGTAATTTTTGGGGAATTTTACTAAGTATTATATTCTACTCACAAGGTATGTATATTTCTTTTTAATTGGTCTAGATAGTGAATAGAATTATTTAACTCTAAGAAAAGGATCTTGAAACAAAATTCATTATACTAGTATCCTAAATTATGATGAACCAATGGTTCATTCCATCGTAAAATATTTTTGTTTATGAGGCCCTTAACATTCCATTGATCATTCACTTCTTCTATCAATGACCTCAATCACTCTCCATAATTATTTATTTTTTTCCTTCATTCTCACTTATGTTTCCCCTCTATAAAATACTAATTATGAGTAAGTTATCGTGACCCTTATGTTTCCAACAGTCCCTTTTTAAGGTTATATTTTATTAACTCTCTTTATGATGGTTTTTTCAACACATCAATACTAGAAATGTTAATTAAAAGATAACAAAGATGAATTTCTAGGGGGAAATTCATTTTATGTGGGTAGGATGTAAGATCATGTAATTTCAAGAAATATATTCATTCATTTTAATTTAAGCTCAATAATTCAGTATGTTACATGAAATATAATTTTTTAATTTCATCACATGCAACACCATGTTTTCCTTGTGTTTCACGCAATATCGAGACTATTTTTTAACTTGTGATACTTGGAAGGTTGGGTTTTACCAAACAATAATGTATTGTTGATATTATTATTTAATTTGTAAGCTATCACATGGACATTATATTGATGGGTGTGAATATTTAAAACTATTTTTTATTTATAAATGTTTATAATTTTTTTGACATTTATTAAATAAATTTGTAGCCTTAAAATAATAATAAATCCAATTTTAATGTATAAAAAGATATATATTATTAAAATCTAGTTTCGTTGTGATTTAATGGATTAATTATATTAAATATAATTTTGGACACATCTATAATATTTATAGGAAAAAATAAATGTATTTTTAAATAAAAATATCATGTGTTATTTTTTGTGATTATTTAATATTTTCTATGAAGATCCATTTGTTGATTAATAGTGAAAAATTCTGAATTTTAGTTGAAAAATTCCTTTTTCCATTACATAAAAATTAATTATAAATTTTTTTTTAATTTTTTTTTAATTTCATAACATATAAACTATATTTTTTAATCTAATTTAGTTTATTGGAATAATTTTAATAGTCAATTTAGAAAAAAAAATATTAAAGATCATTCTTACATTTTCACTTTAAACCCATGCTTTCTTGTCGTGTTGATATAATTAGATTTAGATAAATTTTTTTTCAAATTAACTAAATTTATTTTGGATAAAAGAAAATAAATGTTTTTAATCAGTTTGAAAATGTTTTCTAATAATATCAACATGATATTTAGACAAAAAAGATTAGTGAATGTGATTATAATTAATTAAAGTGATTAGGGTAAAATTAAGCTTAAAAAGGGAATAACCTTACTCTTAAGAGTAAAATGACTTTGAAATATTTTCAAATGACATTTTATGAAAATATTTAAACCATATCCCCATTTTTTTAAATAATTTATGAGTTATTCAGACATATTTTCATGAATGTGACCCATATGATATGTTATGGAAAATGTTAGAAAATGAACATTCCTTACCATTAAGATTTATAATTATTTAGAGTATGGAATAATCTACATCATTTGTGTCTAAAAAAATTATATGGTTAAATGATTTTTTATCATGGTAATTTAAATATAATATTTAGATATGATATAATTACATTAAATTTTTAACATATAGTAACATGTGGATTATATAGTTAAATATGAAATATAATAAATGGTGCAGAAATAGTAATAATCATGTAAATTTAATGAATTATTTGGTTACATTTTTTTGTAGAAAAAGATATCATATAACATGGAATTTTACTTAATATATTTTAATTTTAATATTGTTTTGATATTTTTAAAATTTAAATTATATAAATAAGGTCAAAAGTGACATTAATGTTATTTTACAATAAATGATGTTTTATTAAATGATTTAAAATTAATGAAAAAAAAACTCAAAATTCTGTTTTTAGTTTTAATAAATACCAAATTTGTTCTATTCAGAGAATAATTAATCTTTTATGATTATCTTATTGACACATATATATTAAAAACATTGTTATCAAAGTTCTTGTTAAATCAATTGTTTTGTGTGTTACATGCGCTTGTTTTGAAAATAATTCCCAAAATAACAGGATTTTTATTTTTTTCTATTATATATATCTTATTTACAATTCATAAGTTCTATATTATCTAATAAATATTGCCTTATTTTATCCGTAAGGGTTATATTATATAGGTTAGAAAATTATTTTACTAAATGAAAACCAAAAATCAAAAATATAAGGATACATAATCATTATAGAACAAAATTATAAAAATTCACATTTTTATGGTTGAATTGTTTCATGAACATACAATCAATTTAATCCGTTTTTTCTATTTTTGAATAATGGTATGTATTGGAGACCTCCCAATAGGGATTTCCATTATTATTTACAAGATATCCACTCCCCCTCCATTATAAAAAGGTGTTCACTCTTACCATTCCTCAAAACTATAAAGACACATTTTATCACCCAAACTCATCATAAATAGTATAAAAACATTCATAAACTAAAAATAAATGCCTCACATTTGGATGAAATACAACTAAGGAATCCTTCTGGTTTAAACCAAAAGGAGTTACTCGAAAAATGGGTAATATTCTTTAACGTACATTTATTTTTTATTTCAGTATCAACCTATTTAATAATTCTTATTCCATTATAATATAATAAAATGTGTATATTATATATATTGATATGTATTTATATTAATCTTTCTACCTATACTAACACACACTTCTATAAAATGGGTAACAAAAGTATTTTTTGTGTACGGCGAACTACCTCCTCACATAACGATGTCATTTGTTTTTCCATTACCACCTCTCATGGTTGGCAATGATGATATACACAATATTTATATGTGATATATATATTTGATATTTTTATTTTTTTAACACTTCTACAGTTATTATATAACACATTACATTATGTGTAATATTTTATGTGTATACAATAACATCGTTTCTGCATGTGCGGGCTACAGCCTCCTCAAAGAAATGTGATACGTTCACACATTTCATAGAATGTATTAAGAATTGATTAAATTAATAATTCATCAAAAAAATTAAATATATTCTAAATTTAAGATATAAATAAATTTCAATAAATTTAATATACTATTTACATTATTACAATTTCACACACATAAAAAGTGATAACATCATTCATGGACGTATGGACTACCGCCTCCTCAATGTGATGCCGTACATTCAATAATTTCATCGAATTCGTCAAGGATGAGTTTAATTAAACTTATAATACATAAATTAAATATTTATATATATATATATATTCATGAAATAAATAAATTTTTTGGATATATAATATATTATTTTATTTATTACCTTTTCACACACTGGAAAATTGATAACGTCATTTATGGACATGTGGATTTCCACCTCCTCGATGTGATGTGATTTCTTTTACATCAAATAATATATATATAAAAGTTTATATGAATAAATAATATGAAATTTAATATGTTATGTTCATATGTAACAATAAATGTAATGTACAATCTTTTTTTAATTTTCCTTGGAAAATGGAAACGTAACTCAGGCATACATATGACCTATCTTCTCTATGATTGTAATGTTGGTTGATTTTTCATATCCCTCATTCATTATTTGTTTTAAAAGTGTAATTTATGTTTAAAAAATATAATTATTTCAGGATTATTATCATGTACATTTTTTTATAATTACCTCATTGACCATAGTAGACTTATCAAAGTGAGTATTAAGACATACGATGAAATTAATTAATGTGAAAAGTACAAAGAACCATTATTTTGAAGCATTTTAAAGCGTAAAGCATTTTTACCTTAATTTCATGACTTGTAAAAACTATTATATGATTTATTAAATAATTATTTATTTATATAATTTACAAAATTAATAAAAAATTATTTAACAGTGATTTATTTAATTTATTATGTTAATATAAAATTTCCCACACAATAACATTTTTCTGAAAAATAAGTATTTTTTACCTTCACATGATTTTATTATAATTATAAACTTATATATGAACTATTTATGTTAAATTATTCATAATTATATATATTTAGTTAAAATTATTTTTAATTTTTTATTGTTATCTAAGAAGAGATACATAGAACAATAATTCATTAAAAATAATTATTTTATTCATGAAATGATTTAATTTAAATATTTAATGATCGTTAATTAGTAATTAATCAATATATTAGAATTCATAAGAACACACACATATATATTTATATATATATATATCAATATGTTATTAATTATATTAATACTCACCAAACTAATGAATTTTCTATGATGGTTAAAATATATCAAAGTTCATTTATACTCAAGGTTGTGTGCATATAAATCTAGTGAATAAATCAGTTTTCTTTCAATGGAATACATATAAAATATTGGGGTTCTACATTATAAATACATAAAGTGGGAATCAATGGGTCACTTCGTCTCTTCAATTGTATCATGGGTTGGGATCCCGGGGAAATGGGTTTAGGGGAATTTACATTTTGATGTTTTATAAGACTCATGTTTCCATCACACATAGGATTTTTAAATACAAAATATTAATTCATCTGTAAAATATATTATATATAATTGTGGGAAATTGGGGGATATTATTTTCTCAAACTCATTATAGGGATACTCTACCCTAGTAAGAGTTAGATAATGCCTCTTGAATTGATGTTTCATCTGAGGGTGTCAAATTCTCAAGAGTGTGGTGTGAGTATGATTCCGTGTGTATTAATGTACAAAAATGTTATAAGTTTATCCCCAGTCAAGTTTCATTGGTAACTTTTTCAAGCATAAAAACTCATATGATGACACTTTGAGGTGGAGTTATCATGATATTTTTGAATTTTTACCAAAACCACCTTTGTCTATATATTATCTAGTGTAATGTGTTGATAATTATTACTTTAATATAATTCATGTCATGGGTATCTATGTTTGTTAAGAATGTGACAAACCATATCCTTTATACACATTATATCATATATTATTACATAAAAATACACCAAAAATTAATCTCATAGTATCAATTGGACTAGTGACTTTGGGAAAATTGGTTCATTGATCATTAAAATGAAACGAAGATCACAATAAATTACATAAAATATTATAACATGTTTTTAAATTCCATTGTTCATATAATAATAAATATTATATCCTAATGATGTACATGAATAATTGGTGCGATATGATGCCCTATAAGTTAATAATTAATGATTACAATGTTGAAATTAATACATGTTAGTCAAGAGTCATATCAAGGTGATAAAGATAGTTGAGAACGATAATCTTGGATATCAAAGAATGATATAAGACGATAACATCAAAGAAACATAACACTATGGAAAGAACATAAAACATGATATCATAATAACAATGAAAGACTAAATACCAAAAAATAAAAACATTATGCTTGTTGGATGATCTCTCATATATAGTAGATGGTATCACCTGGGATAAAAACATTACCCAATGTATTAGAGGTCTATATAATTTCAGTCCCAGCCATCACTTGCATATCACGTACAATTATTTTTATTCTCCATAAATCATTTTACATATAAACATCCTTAATAAGATTTAATTTAATGATTAATTAGTACTTTTATATATATAGATGTCCAAAATCAATAAAATCTTGAAATATCTTGGTTAATACCCCTGTGTGGTGTTGGGGATGTGTAATCACAACCAAAAACATTCACTTATAAAATCATGGGATAGGTTCGTAGCATAATAGTTGTGCTTAAATATTCATGGAAGGTATTTATGAGAGTGACAGTACATTTCTATTTTCCCTATCATGATAATGATACTAAATGAATGTGTAAAATAAAATTATAACATGAAAACGTTTAATTCAAAAGTATTAGTGAAATGAAAGTACATGAATACAAATGATGATGATAGAAGCCATTACTTCAACATTGTAGTGGACTATATATAAGATATAACGATAATATATAAAAAGATATATTTTTATTAGAAAATAATGTGATATTTATAAATAAATGAAAAAAAATCAGTTGATATTCAGAAGGCAAAATACAAAGATGGTTCATAAAAAGAAAAGATGATAGATAAATCCCTTACCTTGAGATAGTGCATCATAAATCTGGGGATGAAAATTTTAAGTGATTTGAAACCCCTTGCGAGGAATATAAGGATATAGAGGAAGAGGTTCATTATAATAAATGGGATTTGAGGGACGGTGGTTTGGAGGTTGGATTGCAATTATAGAAATAATAAGGGTTATTATTTATTATTTTCGAAACATTGATTTTGAAATATTTATGGAAAAATAATCAAAACCAAAAACCATAAAATAGATTTTACCCTAGTTTCAATTAAATATTAGTGGTTATAATAATATTTCATAAAGTAATTAAAATAAATAAAATAATACAATTGGTGATGTATAAGTTAGTCATGTTAATAAAGAATTAATTCTAAAATATGAAAATACAATATAATTTTTTGGATGATTCCTTAATGCAATATATATTTAAAAAATTAACTTTATAAACATGTTATTTTTACAAGTTAATATATATTTGGATATGTAGTAATTTTAAATAACTTTTTATATCCCATTTTGGGGACATTATGACATCCTAATATAGACAGTATATTTATACATAAATTACGTTTTACTTAAATATTTTACTATATTATAAAATTATAACAAAATAAATAATTTTATAATTTTTATTTGATGATTTAAAAAAAATATTAATTTCATGGAAATGATTTTAGAAATATTGGAATTATAAATTTTATCTAAAAATCATTATTTAATTTCAAAAAAAATCTACAAAACTAACAACATTCATTCCCTTATAAAAATTACATTAGAATTCACTAAATTGTATAATCACTAATATTTAAAAAATAATCATTCATTTAAAAAATTACTGAAATAAATATTATTTCTAAAATCATGATTTTATCAAAATATTTTTTTTATTTAATATATATATTTAACAAAAAAAATTCGTCATCTCAAAAATATATTTTTTATCACCATTTATATACTTTTTTATAATGTAATAAAAAATAAAAAACTATAATAATTATTTATTACAAAAAAACATAAATGTTCGAACTATTAAGGTTTAGATACCTAACCCCTTATATCAATTGTTTATAACCTAAGTGTAAGGGCCATGATTATTTAAATTTACTTAAGTGCTTCAAAGACCATGGTATGGGATATGGTCTCAAAAATCATGAAATTCTTATATAAATGTGTTTTCTAATTTTTCAACTGTTGAAAAAATGAAATGGATTGCTCATGGGAAAATCCTTATTGTAATATCTCCCTCAAGAGCACTAATATATGCAATTTATAGTCTATGATCCGAATTGTCAAGTATTGTTGAGTCAATAAGGGTACCTTATGACTTTTCCACTCCTTTATGTTTTGAAAATCACAAACAATTTTTATGGAAAATTATATTTAACTAAGAGTTATTTTCTTATGGAAAATTCTCCATTTCTTAAAGTTTTATCTATACCCTAGGTTTTAATGCCTTATTTAATGTCTTCTCAAAACCAAGTCTAAATTTTTTTTCACAAAGTAAAAAATTTGGATCCTTATCAAAATTATTGGAATATTATAGATTGTAGCATATTGAGTCCTTCTATTTTCAAATTCTTCATTCTCAAAAATTCAAACTCGGAATTCTCTGGAATGTGGACTCTGAATTCACTGAAATTCATACTATGAATTCTATAAAATTCAGACTGCAAATTCTCTAAAATTAAGATTCTTAATTCTCTAATATATAGTCTCCAAATTCTCTGAATTTCAAACTCTGAATTACTTAGAGTTACAACTCTGTATTCCTTCGTATCCAGACACTAAATTCCTCATAATTGATACTCTGAATGACTCGGAATTTGGGCTCTAAACTCTACGGAATTCAGGCTCTGAATTATTCATAATTTATACTCTTAATTCCTCAAATTTCAAACTCTAAATTCCTTATAATTATGACATCAAATTCATCATAATTCAGACTCAAAATATTTGAAACAAGGATCCAAATATCAATATTTATAGAATCTTTTTATTCTCTGATTTCTATTTTTCCTTGGACTCAGATTTTTCAAATTCCGTTATGCCACTTCATTTTCCTTACACATGTTTTTATTACACTGAAATGATGTCGCAAAATTTGTTTCTATCTAAATTTTGGGTGAGTGACACATATACAGGTCCCTTATAGATTTAATGAAAAATATGACTATTAGAGAGGGAGCCGACCATTTATGTTTTTCATATAAATTGGAGCTTATTCAAATGATCTATCAATTGAATCAAAACATTGATTTCATTTCATGATCCTAGAGATTACATGCTATGACGTGATTTCTATAGAGATAAAGACTCTCGTTCCTTGTTCATTTTATGAACATCTTGTTTAGCTGTGAACTTCCAATTCATCTTTCATTGAGTGACTATGATTGATGTTGAGTACAATCGAGGACTTTTGGGGATATGAAGATAGAGGTTTCGACTGCCTTAAATTTAGAGGGCTTCCAAGGACAGAAATACAGAGAGTCATATTCTTATCGAGGTCTTAACCAAGTGTAGGTAATATAGAGTTTCATGAAATTATAAATTAGGTAGCCTTTGTGAAAATTTGTTGGATACCCTACTCATTATGTTAAAAGATTTCGTACATGTTTACTTAATTGTCATTTTCTATTTTATTTCGATTGTAATTTTTTAAATAATGAATGTATAATATTTTTTTAAATTCTTGATCTTTTAATTACTCTGATAAATAAGAATCTATACACTTTAAGGAAGAATCAAATGAACATATGTTTCTTTTTGGATCTATATTTCTAGACACTAATCAAGTTTGTTTCTTAGTTCAGAACAACAGAGGGTTTATGAATTTACATTTCTTAACATTGTTAAACATAGGTTTCATTATGGTTAAAAACCATTGTTTTTCAACATACAATTAACCATCCAAATCTTGTAATTGAGAATCTTTATATACTATTTCAATACTACAATTGGTATCAAAGGAGGTATTTGAAATACTTATACTCAAAAATATGATTTCTTGCTCAAGATTTTCCTGATTCTAAATTTTTCATTCATTACTTTTCTTGTTTAATTTTAGCTGACATATTTCTTTATTTGTATATAAATTTTAACTTTTAACAAGACTTGTGGAAAAGTATTTTCTTATATAATGTTATGTATTAATGTTGGTTACATTGAATAATTAAATCTTACCAGACCACCAATCTTTGATGGTAATGATTATGAGTACTAGAGATATAGGATGAAGACTTTTTTCATTAACACTTGAGTAGAAAATTTTGTATTTCTCACTAAGGATTACAAAATTCTAGTCAGGGATGTCAGAACCTTCACCAATCATGAAAAACAAGAATATCAACTAAATTACAAGGTAGTCAATACTTTGTTGTGTTATATGACCAGGAATATATATATTAAAATATCTTCTGGTGAAGTTGCTAACTAAATTTGGAAGAAACTTGATGTTACACATTTTGGGACCTCTAATGAGATAGAAACTAGAAGAGCTATGATAAGAGTTGAATATCATGGATTCCTATTTTCTTATAGAGAACCAATTTTTAATCTACAAAAAAAAATTAATGCCCATTTTCAATTGTCTTCAATCTATGGGAGTGAAAGTTCTTCATAATGATGTTCGTGTGGATATGATAGTTGAAATCATTCCCTATAGGTGGGAATCAAAATGTACAGCTATTGATGAGAATATAAAAGTATCTAACAATACTCTTGGTAATTTATTTGGAACTCTTTCTCAGCATGAAATAATAATTAAGAGAGATACGGATTTCAACATAAATAAGAATGGTAATGGAAGTATATAATTCACTACTACATCTAATTTCAACACCCAAGAAAGGGTAACTAGATCAAAAGATAATAAAGCTATTATTATATTTGAATAAAATTACTATAATCATTCAGATAATGAATTATCCAATCTTGCTTATAGAATGAACAATATTGTGGGAATGAAATATTTTTAGTACAGTGATAAGAAGATATATATATAAAGGAAAAGAATGATTTTTTAGTAACCTGTTATGAATGTAAATGGGATGAACATATCAGATCATATTTTCTGATGCCTTAGATAAAAGATATAAAGGAAAATAATTCTGAAAGAAATAGAAAGAATTATTACAAATCTAAGGCTCTAAAAGTCCTAAATGAAAATTACACTAGGAGTGCCATTGGTGGTGACTCTTCAGAAGAGTCTTTAGAATATGATTCTTATGGTCAGAAAAATATTGTTCTTATATCCCGAGTACCTTTTGAAAATCATTATTCTATGTATAAGGTACACAATTATTAATTCGTAGAAAATATTTCAGTAAATGAAAATTTTCAAAATGAATAATATTATGAATCCTCGGATGATGAATCTTTCCAATTATAAGGTAATACCATACCTTAATTTAATAAAGTTTCTAGATTTAGTAAACTACTTTACATGGGAAATTATAAAATTAAATGTACATTAGAGAAGAAAATTCTAGAATATATTTTTTAACAAAATTAGTATCATTTCTTTCTACAGATATGGATAAAAAACTCTTGATTTTGAAATTGTTTCTAAAAATGTTTACGAAGTTAATTAGGAGAAGAATAAACATTATTAAAATCTTGAAAATATTATTTCTAAGATAAATATATTGTAGAATAAACCATGTTCTAAAACTAATGACTTTGAGGATAAGAATTTAGTCATGAGAGTAAATTCTAAAAATTTTGGGTTAAATAAACTGTTTTCAAATTTTACTTCCGATGTGAATGAATTTGATAAAATGTATTCAAAACATCTTCCTTGAATGAATAGTTCTGGATTTGGTTATACTCACATGAAAACGGTTTTTAGAAATAATTATTGTGTTCCCCAAAGTTCTCGATTTAGTAGTAAATGCCAATGTTGTGGACATTGGGAAATAAATTGTTCTTTAAATAAAACTTCATAATTAGGTTTTTATAAAAATTATATTTCTACGAAACTATGGATTCATAATATCTTACTTTCATAAATTTTTGGATCCAAAAAAAATGGATTCCAAAAGTTTAACCCTTTTATTTTCATGAAAATAATGCTAGTACTAATAAAAATATATGTTACATGGATAGTGGATGTTCCTGAACAAGAATGGTAACAAAAACGTATTTTAAAATATTATTAAGATGAAAGGAGGAAGATTAAATTTTAGAGATATTGTTAAGGGATAAATTGTTGCTATAGGTAACATTATTCTTCTGGAAATGATTTTTTTAAATAAGTTTTTCAGATACTGATTTTTGTGGATATAGAATGGATATAATAACAAAATCTATAACTTTCCATTTCGTAAGAGATTCATTAGTTTATTGGTCACGCAATAAGAAACACTTCGTAGTACTTTCCACCATTGAAGCTGAATATGTAGTAGTCGAATGTTGTTGTGCTCAAGTGTTGTGGATGCAACATGCAGTCATGACCTATGGGATCAGTTTTACCAAAACACATATATTTTGTGATAATAAAAGTGTGCTTCCCTATGAAAAAACCATTCACATCACTCTATTCCAAAACACATAGACATTAGGCATCACTTTCTTGGGGATCACGCACATAAATGAGATATCATTCTACTATTTATCAGAACACAATACCAACATTCTTATATTTTTACAAAATCATTACCCTATGATAAATTTTAGTACATTAAAAAACATTTGGAATGAAAACCGTAAATTAATCTTCCATATTAATTTTTTTTTGGAAACCTATCTTCTTATATTTAGAAATTTTATTCCGAATAAGGAGAACATTTCTTTATTTTTTTCCAAAAAAAATAGTTCCTAATTAAATTTTTTGTAACAAATTTTTTTTTCTTAATTATATCTTTTTTCGAAACCAAAAAATTATCATTCTTAATCAGATTTTTCAGAAACAAAATTATCAATATTTAATTTTTTGGACTCCTAATTTCCCGAATCAAAAATTTCTTTTCCTTAACAAAATTCTATAATATATGTTTTAAACCTTATTTGTACTGATAGTTCGTTCTATGAAGTCTATTAGTTATGTTTCTTTACTTAAATTTTCATAATTAAATTTTTTTCCTTGTTTGTATTTTTATCTTATTTTAAGAAAACCCTATCAGATTCACTTTCCTAAAATATGATTTTTTCATTAAAACCTTAAAAGATCAAAACCTACCAAATCCTTCTTCGGCACACATCTCAACTATCAGATCAGATCATGCTTATTTGAACCATTGTATCAAATAAGTAATTTGAACATTCCTCTCAATGACTATATAATGGCCTCCCTATTTATTATCACACATCAGTATTTCAATTCTTTGTGCACTGAAGCTACGCTTGTCTTCAAATTGGTCATTCAGTTTTCCATGTTTTCTTACATACCATATGTCTCTTTAATCATACCCATAAAAACAGACATCTTCAACCAAGGAAATCAAGGATTGGAAAATCTACACGGAAATCATGGTTGACCAAAATTGTTTTGCTAAGTATAATTTTTTGATTATGAAGAATATCAAGATGAATATATGGGAGAGTTTTTTTGTTTCCAAGACAAAGATTTTTGATCTAGTTTGTCATAATCTTCTCATATATTTTAATGATATAGTATGTTTTTATAATGAAGGGGAAGTGAATAGTTTTATTTTAAGATCTATGAAAAAACATATTCTCATTCTTTCAATATAGTAGCAAATATACTTGGAGTTCTTTATGTAGGTCATGAAATCTTTTTCTCCCACATGTTTCTAGATAAGTCATGAATCTTTGAGAAAGAAAATGCATTTAAGTGCCTTGGACCCAAGTAAGTAAATTCACTGATGATCGACCGTCTTTAAACATATTTTTAGATGTTACCCTTGTGGGTACAAGGTTTTATTATTCCAAGAAAGAGAGACAATGACTCCTTGATGAAAATTGATATCTTTATAATGGACATTATGGTTTACATTATAATGGTAAACCTGGTGAAGTAAATTCTTTTGAGAATCTCTAACATTAAGAATGGAACTATCAAGTCTCAAATAGTTATGTATCCATCAATCCTGTCAAATATCAAAGTGTTTTTCTTATAATAATTTAAAATTCCATACATTTCCAAACCGAGATACTTCAAGATCATGTCGTCGAATGATGATACATTGAGGATAATGAAATTCAGTATTATTACCAAATCAGGATAATTTTATGTTCTTTCTGAAAGTGAGATCGATACTTTGATTAAAAAATGGGTAGTATGAAAAACTTCGAAGAAATATTGGATGGAGGGAAAATAGAAGGAACCCAAAATGGAAGAAAAATCTATAGATCTAGAAACTTGGCCAGCTCCTCCAAATCCAAAAAATAAAAAATCATTCTCTAATAAAGTGGTAGAAAAATCGAGGGAGCATAAGAAAAAGGATGGGGAGGGAGATCCAGGCATTGGTTTAGATCCTACTGAGGCAAAGGCCTTGAAAATCGAAACTACTAAAGTACACGAAAGGAGATAAAAAGTGAAGAACTTGAAGAAGAATGATTCAAAAAATAAAATTTCCAAGACTTACTCAAAGTTATAGAAAGTTCATCTTAACAAATTCAGGTCCCAGTATCCTTTCTCCAAGAATCAGTTCCATTAAAAACTCTAGGAAAGAAAATATCAATAATGGAACTTGTTGAGGAAGAATAAATAGTTCAAGAGGAATAAATAGAAGAATAAAAAGAGGAATAAGAATATTAATGTGATGATATGATTAATAAAGTGGATTAATACCAATAGAAGGAAAGTCCTTTAGACAAGCTTTCAATCTGAACTTTTCAGGTTGATTTAACCGAAAATGGTTCGCTGGGAAAAGAGGATGATGGAAAAGAAGAGGGTGATAAACCTACTGATGATTTGAGTAGAAACAATGATTTCATTAAACATAATTATGATAATGAATATGCTGTAAAATAATATTTTTATGAATATTATATATTCCAACTTTCTGATAGTGAGCATGAGTATCCAAGGGATGAGAAGGTTATTTCCGAATTGTTTAAAGAAAAACCTGTAGTTGTTGATATAATAAATAAATATGTAATTGTAAAATAAAAGAATTATGTTGGAGTATAATTCAAGAGAAAGGCTGAAGATATAGAAAAATTATCTTCCCCTACAAGGGAATAAGATTCTGAATATTCATCTTTTATAGGTTAGGATTTCCATATTTTGTCTTCAAAAAAGTTTGTAAACACAATTCCATTGATCCCTAATATTCATTCAAGATGTCAGTTACTTCAACATTCATTCATTCATATGTCAACTTCGTTAATCATGCTCATGGAGGTCAATCAAGCTTTAGAAATATTTCAAAACAATTCATATTGGTTATAAAGCTCATAAGAGATCATGGAAGAAAACAAAAAAAAATGGTCTAAAAGAATGATTGAAGACATGAGAATATTTTATGACTTCCAAGATATATTAAATTTTTTTTTTCATAAGTCACCTGATAGAATCAAAAACTATTCAACAAGTATTCAGTAAAGGTGAATCCAGAGAAAGTAGCCTGAAAGAAAGAGTATTAAGATCTGAATGGGATATTAAATTCAGTTGCCTTAAATTTATAGAGAGAAAGAGAGCTCAGGGAATAGATGGAAGAAAAGATCAATCATTGAGAATAGATAGTACAGTCTTAGGAATAAATTTTGATGTCTCAAGAAGAAAAGATCAAACCTTATAAAGAATTAGGACTAGGATCAGTTTCTCAAGAGGTTTGAGGACAATCACAAAGTGCTAAAGAAGTTAAAGAATACCCTGAAAAATATCATGCTAAACGAAAATAAGCATGAATGAGTTTTCATGTCAATCTGATTTTTCTATTTTATTTGAAACCCTTTAAAACTTTCTCCTATCATAATGAAAAAAAATTATCATTCTAGTAGTATTCTCTTGTATATCACTATTCTTTCATGTACAATTATTTTTTTATTCCCATCATTTTGTTATGAAAATTACAAAGGGGGGGAAATAATGATAAAAATAATAATAAGTATAATGAATAGAATTCCCTATGTAAGGGGAGATTTAGTAAGGGGGTCTTCTTAAATAAGATTTTATGAAAAAAGAAAAATTCACATCTCTATGAATGACAAAAATATAATCCTTAGCGATTTCAAAACCTATGGGGGAGTTAGTCGTATTCATCATTGAAGATATGTAAAGGGAGATAATATTTTATATTATAGTTCAGAAAGAAATTTCCTTATTCAATATTTTCTATTTCGAAAGGTTGTTTGTGCTTTCCAAAAAGTGGGAGATTGTTGAGTCAATAAGATTAAATTTTGAATTTTCCATTACTCTATGTTTTGAAAATCCCAACAATATTTTCTTGATAAAAATTGTCTTTATCTAATAATTATTTTCTTAAGGAAATTTTCCCCTCTCTAAAATTTTTATCATTATCCTGGTTTTTAATGTCTTATTCATTATATTCTCAATACCTTGTCGAAACATTTTTTACTATGTCAAAAACACAAATCCTTGTCAAAATCCTCAGAATATTATAGTATCTTGGATATCAAGTCTTTCTGTTTTCAGACTCTAAATTCTCTATAATTTAGACTCTGAATTCTCTAAAATTCAGACTCTGATTTGCTAAAATTCAAACACCAAATTTTATGAAATTTATACTCTGAATTCTATGAAATTCCAACTCTGAATTCTCTGAAATTCGTAATCTGAATTCCTCATTTTTCAGAATATTAATTACTAATAATTAATACTCCAAATTCTTCAAAAAACTAAATCTGAATATACATGTTTCTACAGTCTGATTAGAATCTGATTTCCATTTTTCCTTAGACTCTGATTTTTTAGATTTGGTTATGCTACTTCATTTTCCATAAAAATGTTTTTCTTAAAATGATACGTTGTCTTAGAATTTGTTTCTAACTAAATATTGGTTTAGTGACATGTGTATGGGTCCCTCTGAGATTAAAAAAAATAACCATTGGAGGAGGGATTCAACTGTTAATGTTTTTCCTACAAATTGGATATCATTCGAACGAGCTCAAAATTGAAACGAATTTATGGTTTCCCATAAAGATCATAGCTATTACATTCTCTGAAGTGATTTATAGATAGAGAAAGATACTCATTAATCTTGCATTTTATGAGAATTTTCAGGACCCCCTCCCCACAAAGTGTACCCCTCCTGGGCCGACAATGTGAGAAGGGAGATAATGACCCCCGAGTCCTGCCACCAGTAGGCCCTAGTTTGGCGACTATCACCAACGGTATAGTAAAGACACAAATGGGAGGCATTACCCTCTAAGAGAACACATGCATAAGAGAGAGATAATATAGACACCAATCAACATCGAATCAGAACTAGAATATAAAAGAAACCCAAGTACACATATGAAATGTCAGGAAAAAGTACTACAACTGGAAGGGAAAAACTACAAGTACCCAAAAAGAAGTAAAACAGTAGCAACCACAAGCCTGAACAGTTCCTGAAACCCCAAGCTAGTAGAAACCATCTTGATCTCCAACCTGCTGTAAGTGACCTGAAACACCGTTTATATATATATAGGGTTAGTATAACATTATACGTAGTAGGATCCTCCCTGAAGCCTTTCCTGAAAAAGTAAATAAAGCATACTAAAGCACAGTGAAAAACAAGTGAAACTATCTCGTCACCTAAAAATGTATACTAAGTTCCCAACCTCACCATGGCCACTCTCACCAAGTAACACATACAAGAATATAGCATATATTAAAGAATATCAAGGGTACCCCACTACTACTTTCCCACTAGATTGCCGATTTTCCCCAATATCGCACGTCCTAAGCATCTCTCTCCAAAAAGAGAAACATGTATGAAGCACCACAATCTGCACCTCTTTCACCACAAAGGATTGTCGAAGACTCCTGGGTGAAGTGACACACCATCCTCACAACAAAAAGTAACAAGGTAAGTTCTGGGAGCCAACACAGCCCACATAACATGTATCATACGTCAGGTATTATACCTGAAGCCATTATAGCCCATACACCGAGTAGGGATCCTCAAGCCATCACAGCCTATACATGTTACACCTATAGTAGTCCATAGGATACTATATCAATAATATATGTGTGTGAAATAACCACAATCCATTACAGCCCTCTACACACATATATGGGGAAACTAACTGTTCTGCCTATTTGCACAAGTGTCTACAAAGAGAAGAGAGTGGGGCCAAAGGGGGTAGTCATCCATTCGTCCTCCCACTGGAATATAGGGGAAAACACCCCCCCAGGGCTCAGAATCCTTGGGGTGTCAGTTTCCCTTACTGACAGGTTGGAGTAGCGTATAGAAATATAAAAAGTATAGAATATATTATATCTCACAACCACACTATGGGCATTACCTAGTCTTAGACACAACTGCAGCTAACATCTCTCTGACTCTGTGTTGCTACTTCTAAGTCTAGGTATCCTATAAGCAGAAAACCATTTGAAGATCTTTATTAGATTACATCATTCCATTTTTATCAGTTCCACTGTACGTTAATTAATTCTTTAAACATTAATTAACTATGAAAAATTTAACATTAAACATCATTAGCATCACACCCAATATCCACTTTACTATCCAAATTACAACCTGGTCATTATGTTCCAGCAACTCCAACCCCATCAGTTAACACCATTTATTCAATTATTCATTAAGGAATTACTTTCCCATATTCCCATGCATTCTAGATAAGCATTCTATGCTAATAAACACAAAGGGCTCAACATGGTTATTAGGTGCACTACCCATCGAGTCTTTTCCTCCTATAGCAAGAGCGTAGACCCATTTTCCCTTGAGAGGCTAAAAAAATAAATCACGTGGCATACCCCATGTGTCATCACCTCTTTCGGAAGAAGTGTAATCAAGACCAGCTACCTTGAGCTGTGGGGAAAAGTAAAGCAGATAATCAACCAAAGAATCAAAAAACATCCTGAAATCACATCCATCCCATTCCATCATCCATGGTGTCCTCCCTGACACTCACATGCATAAACCGATGCATCTAGACACTCTAGGAATCTTTTACTGCTTCCACCCAAAGTCTCCATGCCTCTACATATCACAACAGCCATCCAGGCTCACATCACATCACAAGTAGCAGGAAAACAAAAATAAAAAAAGGGGCTCTTCGACCTTTAACAATCAAGAGGGTAACTCAGAAACCTTTTATAAATTATCAAACAAGTGGTTCTTTAATCCATCATTAATTAACAAATTTATTAAATGTAGGTTCCAAATTCAGGAAACCAAATCAGTAAGCTATCGTTGATAAATAATCATGCTTTCTGCACTAATTTGATTAACATCAAATTATTATAATAACCGGATTATTTTTCATTCCTCTTTATCTTTAGTCAATAGTTATTAATTAATCCCGTTTTACGTTCCTTACCAATTTCCATCGAGAATAAACAGCTAAAGAAAGAAATCATATATATCACACTATTAAGAAAAAGAAGCGGCAAAAACATACCATAGATATCAATTTATTTATCCAGTTCAAATATTTATTTTGTCAAATCCATTGTGATCCAATGGGATAAAATATTCTAATGATACAGTTGCATGTAAAAGATAATAGATGCACTGAATCCCTTCCCTCAACAATTCTTGACATTCTCTATCCACACAATGGGTCACAGTCCTCCTCTCGCTACCACTGCTTCCACCGGAGGATGCCACGGTATGACAACACCAACCAAAACCCATGAAAAACCCATTAGAATCTTGGAGATTACATGGTATAATATGGAAGGGAGATATAGGAGAAGATGATACCCAAATGAACGATGATAAAACATATATTCTATGGAACATTGACCGACACATCTCGGTTGCATCCAAAATAGAGCGGGACCAATCAGAGGAGTAGGGATTGATTGTGAAACTCTTACGAGAATCTCATAGCTGAGATCAAAGAGGAAGAACAAGGGAGGATGATATATTGTACCTTTTGAAGATTTAATGGGGCTATGGTTTAAGATACTCTTCATTCTCCATTAAAAGCAGATCACATTATCACACACGGTTTGAACAAGTAAAAACATCCCGAGCTATAGGGATCATAAATATAGGATTAAGGCATTTGAATCGGCCTTAAAGTCCTTAAAATAAGGCTTTAAATGTATTTTAAGTCAAAGGAAACGTTAAAGGGGTGAAACTGTAAGAATCTGGAAACACTGTTCGCATACTCAAAATTTGGAAAAGGAAATAAAAGGTCACCATTAGACCTCACCGTTAGAGGTTACCGATAGACCTCACCATTAGAGGTTACCGATAGACCTCACCATTAGAGGCTATTGATACACCTCACCATTAGAGGTTACCAATAGACCTCACCGTTAGAGGTTACTGATAGACATCACTGTTCTGGAAACATTGTACAATTCTACCAATTTGGAAACATTGTACACCTACCGATCTGGAAACACTGTACAATTCTACCGATCTAGAAACATTGTACAAGTCTACCGATCAAGAAACACTGTACAAGTCTACCGATAGACCTCACCGATAGAAACATTGTTCACCTACCGATACTGTTGATAAAACTAGAAACATTGTACAAGTCTACCGATCTGGAAACACTGTAAAAGTCTACCGATAGAACTCACTAATAGAAACATTGTTCACTGAACCTCATCGATAGAAACACTGTTCACCTACCGACATTGTTCATAAAACTAGAAACACTGTTCACATAACTGGAAATTTGGAAAAGTGTTGGTGATAAGTCACTTTGACCTCCCGAAACACCTCCAACTCCACATTTTCACAAAGAAATGGACTGGAGAGGTCCGGGTCATTACATCAGATACCTCTCAATCCATTCTTTTCCTTGAGAATTCAAAACCAAACCTAAGAGACAAAAAAAGAAACGGGGTCCGAACAACCTCCAATCGAGATACCTCTCAAAAAAGAGCAAGCCAAAAAAGGAACAAAAGAAGTTCATAAATAAAACATGAAAGGTATAACCACGAAGGAAACATCATTACATTAAAAGAGTTAATCATTATACAACTCTGGGTACTAAGAACGTATTTGTGACTCATGCTCCGAGGTACTGTCCTCCATACCACCGTGTCACCACAAGACACAAACTAAGGGGATAGAACGCCCACGTAACGCCTTATCCTTGCGGTCTTGGATCTCCACTAGTCGGTCCTTGATGGTTGCATCATCATCAACATCGATATCTCCCCAATCGATAACATGGGAGTCATCATGAAGATAACGAAGGAGTTGTGGTACCTGGAAAACATCATGTATCTGACTCATCTGAGGGGGAAGTGCTACTCGATATGTCACAACTCCAGCATGAGCTAAGACCTCGAAAGACCCAACAAACTGGGGAGAAAGATTACTTCCACGACCAAACCTTCGCTGCCCATGAGAGGGAGTCACCTTCAGAAACACATCATCCCCAACAATAAACTCTAAGGGTCTCCTTCTTTGATCAGCATATGATTTATGAAGATCGTGCACTGTCTTCATCCTCTCACTAATCACCTGAACCATCTCTGTTGTATTCTTCACTACTTCCGGTATGAGAATTGATGACTCTCCCACCCCAGTCCAGCACAACGGAGAACGGAAAGGCCGGCTATACAAGGCTTCAAACGGCGCCATACCATTGGTGGAGTGAAAAATATTATTGTATGAAAACTCCACTGAGGGTAAGTGCCTCATCCATGAACCTCCAAATTCATGAACACAAGAGCGCAACATGTATTCAAGAGTCTAGATGGTTTGCTTTGTCTGACCATCCATTTGAGTATGAATAGTAGTGCTAAGGCATAGTTGCAAACCGAAAGCATAATGGAGACCCCTCCACACCCTGGAGGTAAAACGAGGATCTCGATCAGAAATGATTGTCCTAGGGATTCCCTGAAGTCTTACTACATCTTCCAGATACTGCCTCGACAAAACTTCCACTAAGCTTGACTCCTTGATTACTATGAAGTGGGATGATTTTGTTAAACAATCCACTACCACCCAAATAGCATCATGTCCTCCTGGATCTCGAGGTAAACCTATAACATAATCCACTGAGATGTCCTTCAACTTCCACTAAGGAATATATAATTTCTGGAGAAGACCACTAGGAACACGGTGTTCAGCCTTCACCCTCTGGCAGACTAAACATCGAGACAGAAACTCCACAACAGCACGCTTTAGCCCAGGCCACCAAAACTAACTCCTCAAGGATCGGTACATCTTTGTCACACCAGGATGTACTACTAATGGTGAACTGTGGAACTCCTTTAGAACCATCTCGTGCATCATCAAGGGAACTAAAACCCTTCCTTGGTAGAAAAATCAGTGTTGTTCATCCTCATACTAACCATCAGGGGCCTCACCATAAACAACTCGGTCTCTCCAATCATCCACTTCTAGATCTCCCAACTGGGACTCTTCCACCTTCTGCACCATGGATGACTGTACCGTCAACTGAAAAAGACAACCTCTACCCCCAACTTCTCCCATATCAAGATGTAATGATGACTGTTCTTCAATTACTCTCCAGGAATCACAGAATTCATGCACAGCATCACTACGTGACTTTCGGCTCAGCGCATCAGCTACAAAATTCCATTTTCCAGGTGTATATGATATTTCAAATTCGTATTCCTACAAGAAATCCATCCACCGACACTGTCGCATGTTTGAGTCTCGCTGAGAGAAAACATACCTCAAACTCTTATGATCGGTAAAAACCACAAAGTGCTCACCAATGAGGTAATGTCTCCACAACATCAGACAAAACACCACAGCTGCCAAATCAAGGTCATGGGTGGAATAGTTACATTCATGGGGATATAATTTCTGAGACCCATAAGAAACAACTGACCTCTATTGCATGAGGACACACCCTAACACCCAATTCAAAGCGTCATAAAAAACATCAAACTGAACTCCCTCAGCGGGAAGAAAAAGAATTGGAGCACTTACTAAATTCACCTTTAGATACTCAAAAGCTTCCTGACATTGATCAGTCAATATGAATGCATGATCCTTCTTGGTCAAAGCTGTTAGTGGAGTCACAACTTGTGAGAAATTGGTTACGAACCTCCGGTAGTATCTAGCTAGCCCAAGGAAACTTCGCACCTCTGAAACTGTCTTGGGGGATGCCCAAGACACAAATGCTTCTATATTTTATGGATCCATACCTACTCCATGTTGGGACAAAACATGCCCTAAGAAACAGACTTCTCAAGCCAAAAAATCACACTTCAAAAACTTCCCGAACAGCTGATGTTGGTGAAGAACTCCTCAAACGGCTCGTAGATTCTCGGCATGATCCTCTTCAGATGTCGAGTACATAAGGATTGCGTCGATAAAAACCACCACAAACATGTCTAGGAACTCACAAAACACAGCATACATCAATCCCATGAAAATAGCCGAAGCATTCGTCATGCCGAACGGCATTACAACGAACTCATAATGCCCATGATGACAAAGGAAGGTAGTCTTCTTGATATCCTCATCCTTTACACGCATCTGATGATTTCCTAACCGCAGACCGATCTTTGAGAACAAACTTTCACCCTTTAGTTGATCAAATAAATCATTAATCCGTGGAAGAGGATAGCGATTCTTTATTGTCACTTTGTTTAACCGACGATAATCAACACAAAACCGCAAATTGTCATCAGACTTCTTCACGAACAAAACGGGTGCACCCCATGGTGACACACTTGGTCGAACAAAATCACACTGTAACAGACCATCAAGTTGCATAGGTAGTTCTCATAACATAGATGGTGCCATCCTATATTGAGACATAGAGATAGGAGACTCTCCTCGCTGTAGCTCAATCCCAAACACAATCTCTCATCGAGGGGGTAATGCTGCAACCTCTTTGAGAAAGACATCAAGGTACTCCTCTATGAACCTAGGAAATGCCAAATGCTGAACCATTGGAGAACTCATCATCAAATCAGCCATAATTGATGATTAGGATGGAATTCACTTATGACCCATCCGAGGATATCACTCACCAACAAACACCACTTGATCTTCATCTGCACCAATGAATATGACCTTCTTCCTGAAGCAATCCACGATAGCCTGCACCGAATACAACCAATAAATGCTGAGGATGACATCATATGGTTGTATTCGTAAACATAGGAAATATCTCTAAGAGTGGTGCTACCCCAACACTTGCTCACAATCTCTACATACATAAAACAAGTCAGCTCGACCTCCAACCGGTGTAGTCAACGCCAAGGGAACTGGAAACCTCTCTACCTCAAGTCCCAAAGCATGGACAAGGGTAGGTGATATGAAGGAGTGTGTCACTCCTGATTCAAACAAGGCATAAACCAAGGTATAAAACAAAACCACAGGTTACCTCGAATGACATATGGCTCTCCTGGGGATGGAAATCCTAGAGCATGAAGCGGACCACGACCTCCTCCATGGCCTCTCTGACCCTGATGATGACCACCACCCATGTCTCACTATGCTCTCTGAGGAAGAGGAGCATCATGGGGTTGTCCTCTGCCTGCCCCATCTACCCTCTTCTGATCTAAAGATGGTGCAACTGGATGATGCTACCTTGGCTGGAACTTCCTCAATGGAGGAACCTAGAGTGGAGTGACAGGAACACAATGGGTGCTCTGAAAGGTCGGGCACTCCCACTGCTTATGACCACGACCACCACAAGAAAAAAAGTGCTTGATCCCTTGGAATAGGCCTGAGTGTTTCTGCTTCTAGTGAAATGTGATGTGAATGGCTAGGACCTACCCCCGGGTGAATGGAAACTATTCTGCCCTGAATGAAGAGAACCTCGTACCACAACTCTTATTTGTGAGTAATCATGTTGATTCCCCTCTTGTGATGATCCGGTCCTAGGTAAAGCCCTCTCGACAACCTCTGCCCTCGCCAGCACCTCAAGATATGTCTTCAGCATAAATGGGGTGACATGGCGCTGGATCTCTGGACGCAAAGCCTCCTCAAAATTCCTCGCTCTGGCCTCCTCATCTGGCAGTAGGTCTGAAGCATATCATAGAAGATTCCTAAAATAGATTCCAAACACTCAAACACTGGAGCTCCCCTTTCGAAGGGTAAGAAGCTCTTGGAAACTGGATGCCTTCGTAGTCGAAGAAAGAAACTCGACTCTAAAACTGTCTCGGAACTCCTCCCATGAGATCGATGACTCCTCACTATCCCCGAGGAACAATAACCACCACTGCCTCGTAGCTCCACACTTCATTGTCACACCAAAGACACCTAGTGCTCCTTACGGGCACGAATCGAACTGATGGCGATCTCGACCTCCTCTAACCATTCTTCCATGACTCTATCTGATACAGATCCCTAAAACTTCTATAGACAATGGCGCTAAAACTCTCTAAGTGACTTCCTCCATGTGTCGTCGTCGTCAACCTCTACCCTATAGTGTTCTCCTATAATAGCCTGCTGGACATTTTCTGCGCAAACCTGATGTGGACGTCATCCTAGAGACATACCTGTAAAAATAACAAACTGTTAGAACTCCTAAACCGGGAATATGGAAGACTCCACATTAATTAATTAATTTTTTCTTTCATTCATTTTAGGTTAACCTATCTCAAGGTCTACCCATTCAAACATAGGCACAAGAAGAATGATGCATGATCATTTCTTTGGTCTCTACCCTGCAACTATTATTACCTTGTTTGGTAGCCATTGTAAACTTAAAGGTTCGTACATCAGATAATAGGGGGCCCTAAATGCCTATGTCTTAACCGGTCTCCAGTGTTTACCTCACTTTCTAAACATTAATGAAAATGTTTCCCTACCAACCCATGCAGCCTCACCTGAGCCTAACTCCAAACTCCATCCTATCCCACAACCATACCTCTGATACCACTCAGTCACGACCCCCTCCCCACAAAGTGTACCCCTACTGGGCCGGCAATGTGAGAAGTTAGATAATGACCCCCGAGTCCTGCCTCTAGTAGCCCTCGGGTTGGTGACTGGCACCGAGTGTATAGTAAACACACAAATGGGAGGCATTAACCTCTAAGAGAACCCATGCGGAAGAGAGATATAAGATAGACACCAATCAACTCCGAATCAGAACCGGAATATAAATGAAACCCAAGTACACATATGAAATGTCATGAAAAAGTACTACAACTGTGAGGTAAAAACTGCAAGTAACCAAATGGAAGTAAAACAACAGCAACCACAAGCCCGAACAGCTCCTGCAACCCCAAGCTCGTAGAAACCAGCTTGATCTCCAACCTGCTCCAAGTGACATGAAAAACATTTTTTATATATATAGGGTGAGTATAACAGTATACTCAGTAGGATCCTCCCCGAAGCCTGTCGTACACAAGTAAAGAAAGCATACTAAAGCACAGTGAACAACAAGTGAAACAAAGTCATCACCGAAATAGGTATACTAAGTTCCCAACCTCATTAAGGCCACTCTCAACAAGTAACGCATACAAGAATATAGAATATTGTAAAGAATATCAAGGGTACCCCACTACTACTTCCCCACTAGTTTTCCTCTTTTCCCCAACGTCACACGTCCTAAAGCATCTCTCTCCAAAAAGGCTTTCCCACAGACACCTGGGCGGAGCACCACAATCTACACCCCGTGCACCATATAGTCTTTCCCACAGACACCTAGGCGAAGCACCAAACTGTCCTCACAACCAAAAGTAACCAGGTAAGTTCTGGGAGCCACCATAGCCCACATAACATGTATCATACATCGGGTATTATACCCAAGCCATTATAGCCCATACACTGAGTATGGATCCTCAAGCCATCACATCCTATACACGTTACACATATAGTAGTCCATAGGATACTATATCAAGAATATATGTGTGTGAAATAACCACAATCCATTACAGCCCTCTACACATATATGGGGAAACTAACCATTGTGCTTGTTGGAACAAGTATCTACCAAGAGAAGAGAGTGGGGCCAAAGGGGGTATTCAGCCATTCGTCCTCCCACCAGAATGTTGGGGAAAACACCCCCCCCCCCCAGGGCTCAGAATCCCAGGGGTGTCAGTTTACCTAACTGACAGGGTGGAGTAGCACATAGAAACATAAAAAAGTAAAAAATATATTATATCTCACAACCACTATATGGGAATTACCTAGTCTTGGAAACAACTGTAGCTAACGTCTCTCTGACTCCGGGCTACTACTTTTAAGACTAGGCATCATATAAGAACACAAACATTTAAAGAGCTTTATTAGATTACTTCATTCCCTTTTTATCAGTTTCATTGTACATTAATTAAATATTTAAACATTAGTTAACCATGAACAATTTTACATTAAACTTCATTAGCATCACACACAATATCCACTGTACCATCCAAATTACAACCTGGTCATTATGTTCCAGCAACTCCAACCGCTTGAGTTAGCACCATTTATTCAATTATTCATTTCAGAATTACATTCCCATATTCCCAGGCATTCTAGAAAAGAATTATATGATACTAAACATAAAGGGCTCAACACAGTGAGTAGATGTACTACCCATCGAGTCTTTTTCTCCTATAGAAATATCATAGACCCATTCTCCCTTAAGATACTAAACAGGGAAAGCATGTTTGCATACCCCACATGTCTTCGCCTCTTCCAAAAGAAGGGTAACCAAGACCAGGTGCCTTGAGTAGTGGGGAAATATAAAGCAGATAATCAACCAAAGAATCAACAAGCATCCAGCAATAACATCCACCCCATTCTGTCATCCCTGGTGTCCTCCCCGACACCCACATGCATAAACTGATGGATCTCACCAATCTAGGCATCATCTGCTACCTCCACCAAAAGTCTCCATGCCTTCACAAATCACAACAACCATATAGGCTCACATCACATCACGGGTAGTAGGAAAACAACAATCACAAAAAATGGGTCTTGGCCCTTTAACAATCAAGAGGGTAACTCAGAAAACTTTTAGAAATTACCAAACAAGCGGTTCTTTAATCCATCATGAATTAACAGTTTTATAAAATTTAGGTTCCAAATTTGGGAAACCTAATCAGTAAGCTATCATAGATAGATACACAGGATTACTGCACTAAATTTATTAACATCAAATTATAATCAAAACCGGATTCTTTTTCATTCCCCTTTATCATTAGCCAATAGTTTTTAATTAATCCTTGTTTATGTTCTTTACCTATTTCCATCGAGAACAAATAGATAAATAAAGAAAGCATAGATATCACACTATCAAGCAAAAGAAGATGCAATAACATATGATAGATATAAATTTATTTATCCAGTTCAATTATTTTTTATGTTAATTCCATTGTGATCCACTGGGATAAAATACGCTAACAATACAGTTGCATGTAAAAGAAAATAGAAGCACTGAATCCCCTACCTCAAAAATTCTTGACGTTCATTATCCACACAACAGGTCACAATCCTCATCTCGCGACAACTGCATCCAACGGAGGATGCCACGGTATGACAGCACCAACCAAACCCCATGAAAAACCCATTAGAATCTTGGAGATTACATGGTTTAATTTGGAAGGGAGAAACATGAGAAGGTGATTCCTAAAGGAATGACGATAAAAATACATTATATGGAAGATTGACCGACATAGCTTGGTTGCATCCAAAATTGAGCGAGACGAATCGGAGGATTAGGGTTTGATTGTGAAACTCCTACGGGCATCTCATAGCCATGAACAAAGAGGATGAACAAGGGAGGATGATATCTTGTCCATTTTAAAGATTTAAAGGGGTGACAGTTTAAGATATGCTTGATTCTCTATTAAAAGCGGATCGCATTATCCTATGTGGTTTGACCAAGTAAAAACCTCCCAAGATATAGCGATAATTAATATAGGATTTATGGTATTTGAATCGGCCTTAATTACCTTAAAATAAGGCTTTAAATTTATTTTACGTCAAAGGAAACGTCAAAGGGGAAATACTTTAGGAAGCTGGAAACACTGTTCACATACTCAAAATTTGGAAAAGGAGAGAAAAGGTCACCATTTAACCTCACCGTTAGAGGATACCAATAGACCTCACTGTTAGAGGTTACCGATAGACCTCACCGTTAGAGGATATTGATACACCTCACCATTAGAGGTTACCGATAGACCTCACCATTAGAGGTTACCAACAGACTTCACCATTTTGGAAATATTGTACAAGTCTACCGATCTGGAAACACTGTACACCTACCGATCTGGAAACATTGTACAAGTCTAACCATCTGGAATCATTGTACACCTACCGATCTAGAAACACTATACAAGTCTTCTGATCTGGAATCACTGTACAAGTATACTGATTTGGAAACACTGTACAAGTCTACTGATAAACCTCACTGATAGAAACATTGTTCACCTACCGATATTGTTCATAAAACTAGAAACACTGTACAAGTCTACCATTCTGGAAACACTGTACAAGTCTACCAATTGGCCTCACCGATAGACCTCGCCGATAGAAACATTGTTCACTGAACCTCATCGATAGAAACACTATTTACCTACCGATACTATTCATAAAACTGGAAACACTGTTCACATAACTAAAAATTTGGAAAAGTGTTGGGGATAAGTCATCTTGACCTCCCGGAACACCTCCAACACCACATTTTCACAAAGTAATGGACCGGAGAGGTCTGGGACATTACATCAGATACCTCTCAAAACATTCTCATCCTCGATAATTCAAAACCAACCCTAAGATACAAAAAAAAGAAACAGGGTCCAAACAACCACACATCGAGATACCTCTCAAAAGATAGCAAGCCACAAAAGGAACAAAAGAAGTTCATAAATAAAACATGAAAGGTATAACCATGAAGGAAACATCATTACATGAAAATAGTTAAACATTAAACAACTCTGGGTACTAAGCATGTATATATGACTCACGCTCCCAGGTACTCTCCTCCATACCACCGTGTCGCCACAAGACACGAACTAAGGGGATAGAACGCCCATGCAACACCTTATCCTTGTGGTTGTGGATCTCTGCAGGTCGCTCCTCGAAGGTTGCATCATCATCAACATTGATCTCTCCACAATCGATAATGTGAGAGTCATCATGAAGATAACGACAGAGATGTGATACATGGAAAGCATCATGTATCTGACTCAGCTGAGGGTGAAGTGAATCTCAATATGCCACAACTCCAACATGAGATAACACCTCAAAAGGTCCAAAAAACCGGGGAGAAAGATTACATCTGTGACCAAACCTTCATTTCCCACGACAGGGAGTCACCTTCAGAAACACAGGATCCCCAACATTAAACTCTAAGGGTCTCCTTCTTTGATCAGCATATGATTTATGTCGATCTTGCACTGTCTTCATCCTCTCATGAATCACCTAAACCATATATGTTATATTCTACACTAGTTCTGGTTCGGGAATTGGTGACTCTCCCACCCCAGTCCAGCACAACGGAGAATGGAAAGGCCGGCCATACAAGGCTTCAAACGGTTCCATACCAATGGTGGAGTGAAAAATATTATTGTAAGCGAACTCCACTAAGGGTAAGTGCCTCATCCATAAACCTCCAAAGTCAAGAACATAAGAGCACATCATGTATTCATGAGTCTGGATGGTTCGCTCTGTCTGACCATTTGTTTGAGGATGAAAATAAGTGCTAAGGAATAGTTGAGAACCGAAATCATGTTGGAGACCCCTCCACACCCTGGAGGTAAAATGAGGATCTCGATCAGAAATGATCATCCTAGGTACTCAATGAAGTCTTACCACATCCTCCAGATAGTGCCTCGACAAAACTTCCACTAAGCTTGACTCCATGATTGCTATGAAGTGGGACGATTTTGTTAAACAATCCACTAACACCCAAATAACATCATGTCCTCCCGGAGCTTGAGGTAAACCTGTAACAAAGTCCATTGAGATGTTCTCCCACTTCTTTTGACGAATCTCTAATGGCTGTAGAAGACCACCAGGAACACAGTGTTTAGCCTTCACCCTCTGGCAGACTAAATATCGAGACACAAACTCCACAACCGCATGCTTTATCCAAGGCCACCAAAACAGACTCCTCAAGGATTGGTGCATCTTTGTCACACCAGGATGTACTGCTAAATAAGAACTATGGAACTCTCTGAGAACAATCTCGCACATCATCAAGGGAACAAAAATCCTTCCTTGGTATAACACTCGGTGTTGTTCATCCTTAGACCAACCATCAGGGGCCTCACCACAAAAAACACAGTCTCTCCAAACCTCCACCTCTAGATCTCCCAAATGGGACTCTTCCACCTTCTTCACCAGGGATGATTGTACCGTCATCTTAAAAAGACAGCCTCTACCCCCACCTTCTCCCATATCAAGATGTAATGCTGAAAGTTCTTCTATTACTTTCCAGGAATCACTGCATTCCCGCACAGCATCACTACGTGACTTTCGGCTCAGTGCATTAGCTACAACATTCGCTTTTCCAGGTGTATATGATATTTCGAAGTCGTATTCTTGCAAGAACTCCATCCACTGATGCTGTCGCAAGTTCAAGTCCAGCTGAGAGAAAACATACCTTAAACTCTTATGATCAGTGAAAACCACAAAGTTCTCACCAATGAGGTAATGTCTCCACAAATTCAGAGAAAACACCACGCCTGCCAACTCAAGATCATGGGTGGTATAGTTACATTCATGGGGACGTAACTGCCAAGACCCATATGAAACAACTGACCTTCATTGCATGAGGACACACTCTAACCCCAGATGTGAAGCGTCATGGAAAACATCAAACTGAACTCCCTCAGCTGGAAGACAAAGAATTGGAGCACTTACTAACTTCACCTTTAGATACTCGAAAGCTGTCTGACACTGATCAGTCCATATGAACGCTTGGTCCTTCCTGGTCAAAGCTATTAGAGGATTCGCAACTCGTGAGAAATTGTTTATGAACCTCATGTAGTATCCTGCTAGCCCAAGATAACTTCACACCTCTAAAACTGTCTTGGGGGTTGCCCAACACACAACTGCTTCTATCTTCGATGGATCCATAGCTACTCCCTGTTGCGACACAACATTCCCTAAGAAACGGACTTATCGAGCACAAAAATCGCACTTCGATAACTTTCCGAAGAGCTGATGTTGGCGATGAACTCCCAAAATGCCTCGTAGATTCTCTACATGTGCCTCTTCAGATGTGAGGTACACAAGGATTTCGTCAATGAAAACCACCACAATATTTTCCAGGAACTCACAGAACATAGCATTCATCAATCCCAGGAACACGGTCGGAGAATTCATCACTCCTAACAGCATTACAACAAACTCATAATGCCCATGAAGACAACGAAAAGAAGTCTTCAGTATATCCTCATCCTTTACATGCATCTAATGATATCCTAACCGCAAGTCGATCTTTGAGATCCATATTGAACCCTTTAGTTGATCAAATAACACATCAATCCACATAAGAGGATATATATTCTTTATTGTCACTTTGTCTAAGAGATGGAAATCCACACACAACCGCAAACTGATGTCAGCCTTCTTCACGAACAAAACTAGTGCACCCCACAGTGACATAATTGGTCGAACAAAACCACATTGTAATATACCATCAAGATGAATACGTAGTTCTCGTAACATTTAAGGGGACATCCTATATGGAGACATAGAAATAGGAGTTGCTCCTGGCTATAGATAGATCCCAAACTCAATCTCTCATCGAGGGGGTAATGCTACAACCTCTTCGGGAAAGACATCAGGGTACTCCTCTACGACCCTAGGAAACGCCAACTACTGATCCTCTGAAGAACTCAGCATCAACTCGGCCATCATGGATGTTAATGATGGACTGCGCCTATGACCCATTTTAGGATCTCGCTCACCAACAAACACCACTTGCTCTCCATCTGCACCAATGAAGATGGCCTTCATCCCGAAGCAATCCATGATAGCCTTCACGAAATACAACAAATACATGCCGAGGATGACATCATATGGTTGTATTCGTAAACATAGGAAATCTATCCAAGAGCGGTGCTACCCTAACACTAGCTCACAATCTCTACATACTTCAAACAAGTCGACTCGACCTTCAACCAGTGTAGTCAATGCCTAGGGTACTAGAAGCCTCTCTACCTCAAGTCCCAAAGCATTGAATGGGTAGGTGATATGAAGGAGTGTGTCTCTCCTTAATCACACAAGGCATAAACCAAGTTAGAAAACAAACAAAGGGTACCTCGAACGTCGTCTGGCTCTCCTGGGGCTGCAAATGCTAGAGCATGAAGCTGACCACGGCCTCCTCCACGGCCTCTCTGACCTTGATGACGACCACCAACCTTGCCGAACTCTTCCCTCTAGGGACGAGGAGAATCATGGGGTTGTCCACTGCCCTCCCTATCTACCCTCTGCTAATCTAATGCTGGTGCAACTGGCTGATGTTGCCTCGGCTGGAACTGCCTCAACGGAGGAACCTGGAGCGGAGTGCATGACGCACGATGGCCACTCTGAAAGGTCAGTCACTCCCGCTACTGATGACCATGACCACCAAAAGAATAAATCGCATGATCCCTTGGAATAGTCTTGAGATTTGTTGCCTCTAGTGAAACCAGATGTGAATGGCTAGGACCTACCCCCGGGTGAATGGAAACACTTCTGCCCAGAAAACCGAGAACCCCGTACCACAACTCTGCTTCGTGAGGAATCATGTTGATTCCCCTCTCATGATGACCCAGTCCTAGCCAAAGTCCTCTCGAAAACTTCTTACCTTTCCAGCACCTCAAGATATGTCTTTAACATAAATGGGTTGACATGGAGCTGGATCACTGGATGTAAAGCCTCCTCAAAATTCCTCGCTCTGGCCTCCACATCTGGCAGTAGGTTTGAAGAATATCGTAAAAGGTTTCTGAAACTAATTCCAAACTCTCGAGCACTGGATCTCCCCTTTTGAAGGGTAAGAAGCTCTTGGCGACTGGACGCCTTTACAGTCGATGAAAGAAAATTGACTCTAAACCTGTCTCAGAAGTCCTCCCATGAGATCGCTAACTCCTCACGATCCCCGAGGAACAAGAACCACCACTGCCTCACAGCTCCACATTGCATTGTCACAACCAAGGAAACCCAGTGAAACTTACGAGCACGAATCGAACTGAAGCCGATCTCAACCTCTTCTAACCAATCTTCCATGACTACATCTGTAAGAGAGCCCTCATACTTCTGTAGACTCTGGTGCTAAAATTCTCGAGGTGTCTTCCTCCATGTGTTGTCATTGTCAACCTTTACCCTACATCGTTCTGCTGGAACAGCCTGTTGGAAACTTTATGCACAAACCTGACAAGGATTTCGACATAGAGCCATACCTGTAAAAATAACAAACCGTTAGATCTCCTAAACCGGGAATATGGAAGACTCAACATTAATTTATTTATTTTTTTTCTTTCATTAATTTTAAGTAAACCTATCCCAAGTTCTACCCATTAAAACACAGGCACAAGAAGAATGATGCATGATCCTTTCCTAGTTCTCTACCCTGCAACTAGTATTACCTTGTTTAGTAGACATTGTAAACTTACAGGTTCGTACATCAGATCATAGGGGGCCCTAAAAGCCTATGTCTCAGTCGTTATCTAGTGTTTAACTCACTTTCTAAACATGAATGACACTATGGACCTACCAACCCATGCAGCCTCACCTGTACCTAACTTCAAACTCTATCATATCCCTCAACCATAACTCTGATACCACTCTGTCATGACCCCCTCCCAACAATGTGTACCCCTCCTGGGCCGCCAATGTGAGAAGTGAGATAATGACCCCCGAGTCCCGCCTCCAGTAGGCCCCGGGTTGGAGACTAGCACCGAGGGTATAGTAAACACACAAATGGGAGGCATTACCCTCTAAGAGAACACATGTAGAAGAGAGAGATAATATAGACACCAATAAAATCAAAATCAGAACTGGAATATAAAAGAAACCCAAGTACACATATTAAATTTCATGGAAAAGTACTACAACTTGAATGGAAAACTGGAAGCACCCAAATGGAAGTAAAACAGAAGAAACCATTATCCTGAACAGCTCCTGTAACCCCAAGCTAGTAGAAACTAGCTTGATCTCCAACCTGCTCCAAGTGACCTGAAAAACAGTTTATATATATATATATAGGGTTAGTATAAAAATATACTCAGTAGGATCCTCCCCGAAGCCTCTTTTGAATAAAAGAAAAGAAAGCATTCTAAATCATAGTGAACAACAAGTGAAACTAACTCCTCACCTAAATAGGTATACTAAGTTCCCAACCTCACCATGGACACTCTCACCAAGTAACGCATACAAGAATATAGAATATAGTAAAGATTATCAAGCATGCCCCACTACTACTTCCCCACTAGTTTTCCGATTTTCCCTAACGTCGCACATCTAAAAGAATCTCTCTCCAAAAAGGCTTGCCCGCAGACACCTGGGTGAAGAACCACAATCTACACCTCGTGCACCATAAATTCTAGCCCACAGACACCTGGGCGAAGAGCCAGACTATCCTCACAACCAAAAGTAACCAGGTAAGTTCCGGGAGCCACCACAACCCACATAACATGTATCATATGTCAGGTATTTTACCTCAAGCCATTATAGACCATACATCGAGTAGGGATCCTCAAGCCATCACAGCCTATACATGTTACACCTATAGTAGTCCATAGGATACTATATTAAAAATATTTGTGTGTGAAAAAACCACAAGCCATTACAGCCCTCAATACACAAATATGGGGAAACTAACCATTGTGCATGTTGGTACAAGTATATACCAAGAGAAGAGAGCGGGGCCAAAGGGGGTAGTTAGCCATTCGTCCTCCGACCGGAATGTTGGGGAAAACACCCCCAGGGCTCAGAATCCCCAGGGTGTCATTTTCCATTACTGACAGGGTGGAGTAGCATATAGAAACATAAAAAGTACAGAATATATTATATCTTACAACCACACTATGGGCATTAGCTAGTCTTAGACACAAATGCAGCTAACGTCTCTCTGACTCTGGGCTGGTACTTCTAAGACTAGGTATCCTATAAGCACACAACCATTTGAAGAGATTTATTAGATTTATTCATTCCATTTTTATCAGTTCTATTGTACGTTAATTAATTCTTTAAACATTAATTAACCATGAACACTTTGACATTATACTTCATTAGCATCACACCCAATATCCACTGTACCATCCAAATTACAACCTGGTCATTATGTTCCAGAAACTCCAACCCCATGAGTTATCACCATTTATTCAATTAGTCATTACAAAATCACATTCCCATATTCACAGGCATTCTAGAAAAGCATTCTATTCTACTAAACACAAAGGGCTCAACACGATGAGTAGATGTGCTGCTCGTCGAGTCTTTGTTTCCTGTAGCAACAACGTAGATACATTCTCCCTTGAGAGGCTAAACAGAGAAAGAATGTGGCAAACCCCGCGTGTCTTCACCTTTTTCGGAAGAAGGGTAAGCAAGACCAGCTGCCTTGAGCAGTGGAGAAAAGTAAAGCAGATAATCAACCAAAGATTTAACAAGAATCCAACAATCACATCCATCCCATTACATCATCCTTGGTGTCCTCCCTGACACCAACATGCATAAACCGATGGATCTTGCCACTCTAGGCGTCATCTACTGCCTCCACCAAAATTCTCCATGCCTCCAGATATCACAACATCCATCTAGGCTCACATCACAACACAAGTAGCCGGAAAACAACAATCACAAAAAAGGGGCTCTTAGCCCTTTAACAATCAAGAGGGTAACTCAGAACCCTTTTAGATATTATTAAACAAGTGGTTCTTTAATCCATCATGAATTAACAGGTTTATTATATGTAGGTTCCAAATTTAGGAAACCTAATTAGTAAGCTATCACATATATATACTCATTCTTATTTCACTAATTTGATAAACATCAAATTATAATAAGAACCGGATTCTTTTTCATGCCTCTTTATCATTAGCCAACAGTTATTAATTATTCTTGGTTTACATTCCATACTGATTTACATTGACAAAAAATAGCTAAACAAAGAAAGAATAGATATCACACTATCACGAAAAAGAAGAGGCAATAACATACGATAGATATAAATTTATTTATCCAGTTCAAATATTTATTATGTCAATTCCATTGTGATCCACTAGGATAAAATATGCTAACGATATAGTTTCACGTAAAAGAAAATATAAGCATTGAATCCCCTACCTCAAAAATTCTTGACTTTCTTTGTCCACAAAATGGGTCACAATCCTCCTCTCACGACAACTGCATCCAACGGAGGATGCCACAGTACAACAGCACCAACCAAACCCCATGAAAACCCCATTATAATCTTGGAGATTACATGGTATTATATGGAATGGAGAAACAAGAGAAGATGATTCCCAAAGGAACGATGATAAAAAATACCTTATATGGAATATTGACCGACACAGCTCGGTTGCATCCAAAATAGAGCGTAACAAATCGGAGGAGTAGGGTTTGATTGTGAAACTCTTACGGGAATCTCAGAGCTGGGAACAAAGAGGAAAAACAAGGGAGGATGATATCTTGTCCCTTTTGAAGATTTAATGGGGTGACGGTTTAAGTTACGCTTAATTCTCCATTAAAAGAGGATCGCATTATCTAATGCGGTTTGAACGAGTAAAAACATCCCGATCTATATGGATAATTAATATAGGATTTATGGCATTTGAATTTTCCTTAATTTCCTTAAAATACATCTTTAAAAATATTTTGCTTCAATGGAAATGTCAAAGGGGGAATACATTAGGAAGTTGGAAACACTATTCAAATGCTCAAAATTTGGCAAAGGAAATAAAAGGTCACCATTAGACCTCACCGTTAGAGGTTACCAATAGACCTCACCATTAGAGGTTACCGATAGACCTCGCTGTTAGAGGCTATTGATACACCTCACTGTTAGAGGTTACCGATAGAACTCACCATTAGAGGATATCGATAGACTTCACCATTCTGGAAACACTATACAGGTCTACCGACCTGGAAACACTGTACAAGTCTATCGATCTGGAAACAATGGACAAGTATACCGATAGACCTCGTCAATAGAAACATGGTTCACCTACCGATATTGTCCCTATAATAGGAAACATTGTACAAGTCTACCGATCTGGAAACATTGTCCAAGTCTACCTATAGACCTCACCGATAGAAACATTGTTCACAAAACCTCACCGATAGAAACACTATTCACCTACTGATATTGTTCATAAATCTGGAAACACTATTCACAGAAAAGGAAATTTCGAAAATTGTTGGGGATAAGTCATCTTGACCTCTCGGAACACCACCAACACCACATTTTAACAAATTGATGGACCGAAGAGGTCCAGGACAATACCTCATATGCCTCTCAAAACATTCTCGTCCTCGAGAATTCAAAAAAATCCCGAAGAGACAAAAAATGAAATGGGGTCCGAACAACCACCCATCGAGATACCTCTCAAAAGAGAGCATGCCACAAAAGGAACAAAATAATATCATAAATAAAACATGAATGGTATAACCATGAAGGAAACATCATTACATGAAAAGAGTTAAACATTAAACAACTCTGGGTAGTAAGAACGTATTTGTGACTCACGCTCCCAGGGACTCTCTTCCATACCACCATGTTGCCACAAGACACGAACTAAGGGGATAGATCGCCCACACAACACCTTCTCCTTACAGTCTTGGATCTCCACAAGTCGCTCCTAGAAGATTGCATCATCATCAACATCGATCTCTCCCCAATCGATAACATGAGAGTCATCATAAAGATAACGACGGAGCTGTGATACAAGGAAAAAAACATATATTTGACTCATCTGAGGAGGAAGTGCTACTCGATAAGCCACAGCTCCAACACGAGCTAACACCTTGAAAGGCCTAAGAACCCGGGGAGAAATCATACTTCCACGACCAAACCTTCACTTCCCTCGACAGGGAGTCATCTTCAGAAACACATGATCCCCAAAATTAAACTCTATGGGTCTTCTTCTATGATTAGAATATGATTTCTGACGATCATGCACTGTCTTCATCCTCTTACGAATCACCTGAACCATCTCTGTTGTATTCTGCACTAGTTTCAGTCCGAGAATTGCTGAGTCTCCCTCCCCAGTCAAGCACAACGGAGAACGTCATGGCCGGCCCTACAAGGCTTCAAACGGCTCCATACCAATGGTGGAGTGAAAAATATTATTGTAAGAGAACTCCACCAAGGTTAAGTGCCTCATCCATGAACCTACAATGTCAAGAACACAAGAGTGCAACATGTCTTCAAGAGTCTGGATGGTTTGCTCTGTCTGACCATCCATTTGAGGATGAAAATTAGTGCTAAGGCATAGTTGAGAACCAAAATCATGTTGGAGGCCCCTCCACACCCTGGAGGTAAAACGACAATCTCGATTAGAAATGATTGTCCTAGGGACTCCATGAAGTCTTACCACATCCTCTAGGTATTGCCTCGACAAAACTTCCACTGAGATCGACTCCTTGATTGCTATGAAGTGGGCCGATTTTGTTAAACAATCCACTACCACCCAAATAGCATCATGTCCTCCCGGAGATTGAGATAAACCTGTAACAAAGTCCATTGATATTTCCTCCCACTTCCACTAAGGAATATCTAATGGCTGGGGAAAACCACTAGGAACATGGTGTTCAGCCTTCACCCTCTGGCAGACTAAACATCGAGACACAAACTCCACAACTGCACACTTTAGCCCAGGCCACCAAAACTGACTCCTCAAGGATTGGTACATCTTTGACACACCAGGATGTACTGTGAAAGGCGAACTTTGTAACTCTTTGAGAACCATATCGCGCATCATCAAGGGAACTAAAATCCTTCCTTGGTACAACACTTGGTGTTGTTCATCCTCAGACCAACCATCAGGGGCCTCACCTCAAACAACTCAGTCTATCCAAACCTCCACCTATAGATCTCCATACTAGGACTCTTCCACCTTCTGCACCAGGGATGGTTGTACCATCATCTGAAAAATATAGCCTCTACCCCCAAAATATCCCATATCAAGATGTAATGCTGGAATATCTTCCATTACTCTCCAGGAATCACTCGATTCACGCACAGCATCACTATGTGACATTCGGCTTAGCGCATCAGCTACAAAATTTCCTTTTCCAGGTGTATATGATATTTCGAAGTCGTATTCCTGCCAGAACTCCATCCACCTACACTGTCTCAAGTTCAAGTCCCTCTGAGAGAAAACATACCTCAAACTCTTATGATCGGTGAAAACCACAAAGCGCTAACCAATTAGGTAATGTCTCCACAACTTTAGAGAAAAAACCACGACCGCCAACTCAAGATCATGGGTGGAATAGCTACATTCATGGGGACGTAACTACTGAGACCCATAAGAAACAACTAACCTTTGTTTCATGAGGACACACCCAAACCCCAGATGTGAAGCATTACAAAAAACATCAAACCGAACTCCCTCTGCTGGAAGACAAAGAACTGGAGCACTTACTAACCTCACCTTTAGATACTCGAAAGCTGCCTGAAACTGATCAGTCCATATGAACACTTGATCCTTTATAGTCAAAGCTATTAGAGGAGTCGCAACTCGTGAGAAATTAGCTACGAACCTCTTGTAGTATCCTGTGAGCCCAAGGAAACATCGCACCTCTGAACCTATCTTGGGGGCTGGCCAAGACACAACTGCTTCTATCTTCGATGGATACATGGCTACTCCCTGTTGGGACACAACATGCCATAAGAAATGGACTTCTCGAGCCCAAAATTCACACTTAAACAACTTCCTGAACAGCTGATGTTGGCGAAGAACTCCCAAAACGGCTCGTAGATGCTCTACATGCTCCTCTTCAGATGTGGCGTACACAAGGATTTCATCGATAAAAACCACCACAAACTTGTCCAGGAACTCACAGAACACATCATTCATAAATCCCATGAACACAGTAGGAGAATTTTTTACGTCGAATGACATTACAAAGAACTCATAATGACCATGACGACAACAGAAAGCAGTCTTCGTTATATCCTCATACTTTACATGCATCTAATGTTATCCTGACCGCAAGTCGACCTTTGAGAACCAACTTTCACCCTTCATATGATCAAATAAATCATCAATCTAGAGAAGAGGATAAAGATTCTTTATTGTCACTTTCATTAAGTGATGACAATTGACACACAACCGCATACTTCCATTAGCCTTCTTCACGTACAAAACTTGTGCACCCCACAGTGACACACTTGGCTGAACAAAAGCACACTATAACAGACCATCATGCTACATACTTAGTTATCGTATCTTATAAGGGGACATCCTATATGGATACATAGAGATAGGAGATGCTCCTGGCTATAACTCGATCCCAAAATCAATCTCTTGTAGAGGGGGTAATGCTACAACCTCTTCGGGAAAGACATCAGGGTACTCCTCTACGACCCTAGGAAACGCCAACTGCTGAACCTATGAGGAACTCACCATCAACTTAGCCATCATGGATAATAAGGATGGAATGCGCCTATGACCCATCTGAGGATCTCTCTCACCAACAGACACCACTTTCTCTCCATCTGCACCAATGAAGATGACTTTCTTCCCAAAGCAATCCATGATAGCCTGCACCAAATACAACCAATACATGCTGAGGATGAAATCATATGGTTCTATTCGTAAACACAGGATATCTCTCCAAGAGCGGTGCTTCCCCAACACTAGCTCACAATCTCTATATACTTCAAACAAGTTGGCTCGACCTCCAACCGGTGTAATCAATGCCAAGGGAACTAGAAGCCTCTCTACCTCAACTCCCAATGCATGGACAAGGGTAGGTGATATGAAGGAGTGTATCTCTCCTAAATCAAACAAGGCATAAACAAAGGTAGAAATCAAACAAAGGGTACCTCGGACGACATCTGGCTCGCCTGGGGATGGAAACACTAGAGCATGAAGCCGACCACGACCTTCTCCACGACCTCTCTAACCTTGATGACGACCACCACCCCGGTCGTGCTCTGCTCTATGAGGAAGAGGAGCATCACGGGGTTGTCCTATGCCCGCCCCATCTACCCTCTGCTGATCTAAGGCTGTTGCAATAGGCTTTTACTACATCGGCTGGAACTGCCTCAATGGAGGAACCTGGAGCGGGGTGCCTGGTGCACGATTGCTGCTCTGAAAGGTCGGGCACTCCCTCTACTAATGAACACGACCAAAACAAGAAAAAAAGTACATGATCCCTTGGCATAGGCCTGAGAGTTGCTGCCTCTAGTGAAACGAGATGTGAATGGCTAGAAACTACCCCTGGGGGAATGGATACTCTTCTACCCAGAAACCGATAACCTCGTACCATAGCACTATTTCATGAGAAATCATGCTAATTCCCCTATCGTGATGATCCGGTCATGGCCAAAGTCAGCTCGACAACCTTTTCCCTCGCCAGCACCTAAAGATATGTCTTCAGCGTAAATGGGGTGACCTGGCACTGGATCTCTGGAAACAAAGACTCCTCAAAATGCATCGTTATGTCCTCCTCATCTAGAAGTAGGTCTGAAGAATATCGTAGAAGGATCCTGAAATGGATTCCAAACACTCGAACACTGGATCTCCCCTGTCAAAGGGTAAGAAGCTGTTGGTGACTAGATGCCTTCGCAGTCAAAGAAAGAAACTCGACTTTATACCTGTCTCGGAATTCCTCCCAGGAGATCACTGACTCTTCAGGATCCCTGACGAACAAGAACCACCACTGCCTTGCAGTTCCACGTATCATTTTCACAACCAAGGACACCCAATTCTTTTTATGAGCACGAATCGAACTGAATCCAATATCGACCTAATCTAACTAGTCTTCCTTGACAGAATCTGAAACAGAGCCCTCATACTTCTGCAGACTCTGGTGCTAAAACTCTCGAAGTTTCTTCCTCCATGCGTCGTCGTCGTCAACCTCTACCCAGCAGCACTCTACTGGAATAGCCTGCTGGACATTTTCTGTGCAAACCTGATGAGGATGTCGACCTAGAGCCATACTAGTAAAAATAACAAACCTTTAGAGCTCCTAAAATGGGAATATAGAATACTCAACATTAATTAATTTATTTTTTTCTTTAATTCATTTTAGGTTAACCTATCCCATGTTCTACTCATTCAAACATAGGAACAAGAAGAATGATGCATGACCCTTTACTATGTCTATACCCTGCAATTAGTATTACCTTGTTTAGTAGCCATTGTAAACTTAAAGGTCCATACATCAGATCATAGGGGGCCCTAAATGCCTATGTATCAGCCAGTATATAGTGTTTACCTCACTTTCTAAACATGAATGACATTGGTTCCCTACAAAACCATGCAACCTCAACTGTGCATAACTCCAAACTCCATCCTATCCCTCAACCATACCTCTAATACCACTCTGTCACAACCCCCTCCCCACAAAGTGTACCCCTCCTAAGCCGGCAATATGGGAGGTGAGACAATGACCCCTGAGTCCCGCCTCTAGTAGGCCCCGGGTTGGCGACTAGCACCGAGGGTATAGTAAACACACAAATGGGAGGCATTACCCTCTAAGAGAACACATGCAGAAGAGAGAGATAAGATAAATACCAATCAACTCCAAATCAGAACTAGAATATAAAAGAAACCCATGTACACATATTAAATTTCATGCAAAAGTACTAAAACTGGAAGGGAAAAACTGCAAGTACCCAAAAGGTATTAAAACAGCAGCAACCACAAGCCTGAATAGCTCCTGCAACCCCAAGCTAGTAAAAACCAGCTTGATCTCTAACCTTCTCCAAGTGACCAGAAAAATAGTTTTCGTATATACATATTGGGTGAGTATAACAATATACTCAGTAGGATCCTCCAAGAATCCTCTCGTGAAAAAGTAAAGAAAGCATACTAAAGCACAGTGAGAAACAAGTGAAACTAACTCATCACCTAAATAGGTATACTAAGTTCCCAACCTCACAATGGAAACTCTCACCAAGTACACATACAATAATATAGCATATAGTAAAGAATATAAAGGTCACCCCACTACTAATTCCCCACTGGTTTACCGCTTTTCCCCAACGTCGCACATCCTAAAGCATCTCTCTCCAAAAAGACTTTCCTGCAGACACCTAGGCGAAACACCACAATCTGCACCTCGTGGACCATAATGTCTTTCCCGCAGAAACCTGCACGAAGTGCCAAACTATATTCACAACCAAAAGTAACCAGGTAAGTTCTGAGAGCCACCACAACCCATATAACATGTATCATACGTCGGGTATTATAAATCAAGCCATTATAGCCCATACACCGAGTAGGGATCCTCAATCCATCACAAACTATACACGTTACACCTATAGTAGTCCATATGATACTATATCAAGAATATATGTGTGTGAAATAACCGAAATCCATTACATCCCTCTACACACATATATGGGGAAACAAACTGTTGTGACTGTTAGCACAGGTATCTACCACGAAAAGAGAGAGGGGCCAAAGGGGGTAGTCAGTCATTCGTCCTCCCACCAGAATGCTGGGGAAAACACCCCCCAGGGCTCAGAATCCCCGGGGTGCCGGTTTCCCTTACTGCAGCTAACATCTCTCTTACTCCGGGATGCTACTTCTAAGACTAGGTATCCTATAAGCACACAAACATTTGATGAGATTTATTAGATTACTTCATTCCCTTTTTATCAGTTCCACTGTATGTAAATTAGTTCATTAAACATTAATTAACCATGAACAATTTAACATTAAACTTCATTATCTTCACACCCAATATCCACTGTACTATCCAAATTACAACCTGGTCATTATGCCCCAGCAACTCCAACCCCATGAGTTAACACCATTTATTCAATTATTCATTACAGAATTACTTTCCCATATTCCTAGAAATTCTAGAAAAGCATTCAATGATACTAAACACAAAGGTATCAACACTGTGAGTAGATGTACTACCCATCGAGTCTTTGCCGCTTATAGCAATAACGTTGACCCATTCTCCCTTGAGAGTCTAAACAGGGAAAGCACATACCATACCCCGCATATCTTAACCTCTCTTGGAAGAAGGGTAAGCAAGACCCGCTACCTTGAGCAGTGGGGAAAAGTAAAGCAGATAATCAACCAAAGAATCAAGAAGCATCCAACAATCACATCTATCCCATTCCATCATCCCTGGTGTCCTCCCCAACACCCACATGCATAAACCGATGGATCTCACCACTCTAGGCATCATCTGTTGCCTCAACCAAAAGTCTACATTCCTCTATATATCACAACAGCCATCCAGGCTCACATCATAACACAAGTAGCAGGAAAAAAAAAATCACAAAATATGGCTCTATGCCCTTTAACAATCAAGAGGGTAACTCATAACCCTTTTAGAAATTATTAAACAAGTGGGTCTTTAATCCATCATGAATTAACAGGTTTATTAAACGTAGGTTCCATATTCGAAAAACCTAATCAGTAAGCTATCATAGATAGATACTCATGCTTACTACACTAATTTGATTAAAATAAAATTATAATAAGAACTAGATTCTTTTTCATGCCTCTTTATCATTATCCAATAGTTATTAATTAATAACAGTTTACGTTACATACATATTTCCATCGAGAACAAATAGCTAAACAAAGAAATCATAGATATCACACTATCAAGCAAAATAATAGGCAATAACATACGATAGATATCAAATTATTTATCCAGTTCAAATATTTATTATGTCAATTCCATTGTGATCCACTAGGATAAAATATGCTAACAATACAGTTGAATGTAAAAGAAAATAGAAGCATTGAATCTCCTGCATCAACAATTCATGACGTTATTTATCCACACAACGGGTCACAATCCTCCTCTCACGACAACTGTATCCACCATAGGATTCCACGGTACGACATCACCAATCAAAACCCACGAAAACCCCATTAGAATCTTGGAAATTACATTGTATAATATGGAAGGGAGAAACATGGGAAGATGATTCCCAAAAGAAACGATGATAAAAAATACCTTATATGGAAGATTGACCGACATAGCTCGGTTGCATCGAAAATAGAGAGAAATGAATGGGAGGAGTAGGGTTGGATTTTGAAACTCCTACGGGCGTCTCATAGCCGAGAATAAAGATGAAGAACAATGGGGGATGATATCTTGTCCCTTTTGAAGATTTAATGGGGCGACGGTTTATGATACGCTTAATTCTCCATTAAAAAAGGATCACATTATCCCATGCGGTTTGACCAAGTAAAAACATCCCGAGATATAGGGATAATTAATATAGGATTTATGACATTTTAAATGGCATTAATTTCCTTAAAATAAGGATTTAAATTTATTTTACACCTAAGGAAACGTCAAAGGGGCAATACTTTAGGAAGCTGGAAACACTGTTCACGTACTAAAAATTTGTCAAAGGAAAGAAAAGGTCACCATTAGACCTCACCGTTAGAGGTTACCGATAGACCTCACCGTTAGAGGTTACCGATAGACCTCGCCGTTAGAGGCTATTGATACACCTCATTATTAGAGGTTACCGATAAACCTCACCGTTAGAGGTTACCGATAGACTTCACCATTCTGGAAACACTGTAAAAGTCTACCGATCTAGAATCACTGTACACATACCGATCTGGAAACAATATACAAGTCAACTGATCTGGAAACACTGTACACCTACCGATCTGGAAACATTGTACAAGTCTACCGATCTGGAAACACTGTACAAGTCTACCGATCTGGAAACAATGTAAAAGTCTACCGATAGACCTCACTAATAGACCTCACCGATAAAAACACTATTCACCTACTGACACTATTCATAAAACTGGAAACATTGTACAAGTATAACGATCTGGAAATACTTTACAATTCTACCGATAGACCTCACCGATAGAAACATTGTTCACTGAACCTCACAAATAGAAACATTGTTCACCTACCGATTCTATTCATAAAACTGGAAACATTGTTCACAGAAATGGTAAAGTGTTGGGGATAAGTCACCTTGACCTCCCGAAACACCTCCAACACCGCATTTTCACAACGTAATGGACCGGAGTTGTCTGGGCCATTACAAACATCTTGTTTAGCTAGGAATATATTGTTCATCTTTCATTGTGCGACTCTGATTGTTACTGATTATAATCGAGGACTTCTAGAGATAAAAATATAGATGTGATTAGTACCTTAAAGTTTGAGGTCTTGCAGGGATAACAAGAGAGACTCTGATACTCTTATCGAGGGCTTACCCTAGTGTGTCTAAGACAGACATTCTTGAAATTATAAATCAAGGGACCTTTATCCATGTTTGTTGGATACCCTACTCTATGGGTTAAAAGATTTCCTAATTATTTACTTGATTTTCATGTCATGTTTTATTTCATCTGTATTTTTTTATTTAAATAAAGTATAACTTTCTTATACTTTCTTGTAATTTTACATTATCTAATAAATAATATTCTCTTTGCAATAAGGTAGAATCATGTGAACATAATTTTCTTTTCTGGATACATATTTCTCCACCCCAATCGATGTTTTTCGTAGTTAATAATAAAAGAGGGTTTATGAATTTACCTTTTTTAACATTGTAAATCATAGATTTCTGTAAGGTAAAATACAATGGTTTTTAAACATACAATTTACCCCCATCATTTAATTGAGCGTCTACATATAATATTTCAATCATATAATAATATAACTTTTTTGATCATTACTAATTAGACATTACCATAAACGTTAATATATAATTGTATTAATGGTAACAATAAAATTAATATATTATCAACAATTAAGACACTTATTTTTATTTTAAATACATTCATATATATTTTATAATGGACCAAAATAGCCAATGTAGTGCATGTGTTTTCAGTAAAAATATTACATAATACGTTGTTTTAGCATTCAAAAATGGAATTTCACTTATCATTTATTGGGTCATTTCATTATCTCCCCTACAACCAAAATTTTCATTTTATACACATAAATACATATGTGTACTTCTATTACATTACCACTTACAATTTCATTATTAATTCCTTAATCATGTTATTCTCGAATTACAATATGACCATGGGAGTTTTATTGTTTTATATGACATTTTATGTATATAAAAATACTCTCCCATGCTTATCTACATATGAAATATCATTATCAAAGTGCAAAATATATGGATTCATTTAATGTGAGGTTGTAATATCCTTGATTTCATTAAGGAATGCTTCTGTTTATGTTCAATTTAAGTCTTTGCTATTTGACTAAATAAATTTTTACCAAGATCATGAGGTGTCTCGTTCATGTCCTAGGGGTATGAGAAAAGAATGATAAGAATCAAAGTAGTTTTCTGGTCATGCTACACAATTTGTACATGGTTAGTTTAAACTATGCTAGGGGAAGGACAAAATGTGTGGCATGAGATAGTGGCGTTCCACATGGTTGGAAGATATTTTGTAAACTATGCGAGCCTACCCAGGTACATGTGCACCCCCTATCCCCTTATAATGTTACTTGTTCATGTTTTATTCTTGTTTTAGAAATCCATGCAGGAAATCTATGCCCCCAGTAAAAGTTGAAACTGTTTCAAAATATCCACTTTGGAATTTTTATGACTCACCTTATTTCCATTTCATTTCACCTATAATAATCCATAATAATGAACCTAAATTTTCCAATCATCCCATGGATTAATCACCGTCATTTATTGGGTTTTTGTAGCACCATTCGTTGAGAATCAGAGAACTGGGTGAGTCTAATCCTCTCATTCCTTTTCTTTTCTAGATGAGGGATTGTATCCTAGGAGATATTATTCAAAAGAAATAAAACTATGATTATCCCATAGTATTTAGTTTGATTCATCATGGGGTGTTTGAATCCAGATTTATGGCCTTGATTCATAGCACATTCATCATCATATTCAATGTAGGTTATCAAAAATTTATATCCCTTTTTCTTTGTGTTTGTTTGTGAATATTTGGTTGCATTATTCATTATATCTTATTGTAAATTTAATGTATTTAGTGAGATTTGTAAAACGGATGTCAAAATTATTAATTGAACCTCTCACGATCCTTGTGGGATGCATCAGGGTTGAATTGAACAATTTATGGACAACAATGGGGTGTGTTGGAATTCCTAAACCAAGGAATTGGAAATGTCAAGTTTGGAATTCACGTGTGATAAAGTAGATCAATTTTTTATCATGTTAATATTATTAGTAGATTCTAAAATGTAATTTTTGTAGTTTTCCATGGGTTTGATAATTCCTTAAGGGGTATTTCTGAGTAAAATATATGAGTTAATTATGTTTCGAATTAAAAAATGTGTTTTGGTTGATTTTCTAAGGAATCTTAAGGATTAAGAACTATATGCGTTAGGGAACTTGAAATAATGAACATGATACATTAGTGGATTCTTGTGAATTTTTTAATGAGTTATGTGTGGTATATTATCATATTGTTTCGAAATAGAACATGAAATTCCTAGGAGGTTTAATGCATGGGAAATGATAGAGGGGATAAATGTGTTAACTAATGGGAATGGAGGATTATGTTAGTGAAACTATGTATAAGAATTTTTTGTTATGCTAATGAGAGTAATAATGTGAACTGATGAATGTGTTAGCTTGGTAATGTAAGGGGATTATTGAATATGCTTTGAGATTTAGGCATAAGCATAAGAGAAATGTGTCAAATGGGCTATGTAATGAAAATGGTAAACATGATGATATTATATGGTGTGATATTGATACCCTTATTAATTGGTTTTGTTTTTAATTTTCATGTGTCATGTTGTAAGGATGGTGGTGATATGGTCTTTTGTGTCAAAATAATATGTTATCATGTTCACTTGGTTTGGTTGTGGGATTAAGGACTAAGGCACCTCCCATGTGTCAGGTTAGATTGATGCTCTAACCCCATCCAGGAATGAATGGGTTAGAGAGATTGAATGATTCTCTATTCCCATAATGGTTTCATTTGAATAAACTAACAGGACATAAAATCCCTTATAAGTGTGAATTATTTATTGTGACATTGTATTCCGTAGTGAGATATAGGAGGCATATAGATTTATTAATAGTGATGAATTCTTTAACAAATTGTATGAATTATGAATATGCCTAATCCATGAAACACATGATGAAAATGGATTAAATAATGAATATGGGATAAGTGAATAAAATGGTAATAATGATAGAAATGGAATAAGTGTGAGATGTTATGTAATGGAAAAGAGTTTGAATTTTTTTTATCTTATCATTTACTTCATACATTCATGCACTATATTTTTAAACTAGATATGTTTAGACACTTTTGGTGGTAGTCTACTGTGTTTTATTGTCACCCTACTCTTGCCACCATTGGGTAACTAAGAAGACTTCTTTATTGTAGTCTTGGTTAATTGAAAGGGCCTAGTTCTAGAGAGTTGATCCAGGTTTTGGATATGCATGGATGATGATCCATACATGGAGTCAATACCATTTTAGGTATTTTTCCTTTTTTCATTATTTTTGTTTACCATTACTTTATCACTTTTATCATGACATAAATGGATATTGTCGGTTTGTTATTTATACCCCATTTTTGGTGTTGTATGGATACAAAAGTATGTTAATGATTTCATATTGTTTCCGCAGTTTATATTTTCATATGTTTTTCCTTAAATTAGTAAAGATGGTAAAGTCTCCAAATGTAGCTTATTATACCCATGACACTAGACGAAACCACATGTGTACACGAAAGTACGCATGAAGTCATGTGACAACTCGACTTGGGGCACAAGTTAGTGGCTCCCGGGTTAGGGACATTACAAACATGAATCAAAGAAGATTTTTTTTCTATTATTACTATGTGGGAAGGTTGAAAAGAGGCTCAGATGTGTCTGGTCATGTTAATGATCTCGTGCTTGGGAGTATCTAACCCATGTATGATGGAATACTAATGTCACCTAGGTTTGGAATTTTCCTTCTTGATATGTGTTGTTACAGGTGAATTATATTTCACTATTTTTTTATGCACATGTTGTGGGATGGGAATATTAAATATATTTTTTCATAGGGACATATTTGTATTACAGGAACCTATGTATATAAGTGACATGCATCATGATAGGTACACAAAGGATTGGTGTGTGGGTAGTAAACTATAAAGACCTCAACCTAGTTTCTCGGTGTCGGTGCCTTATTACATTACATTGGAATAATAAAAAGAATGTCAAATCACTAAAGAAAAAATACATTAGTATATTTTGAGAGAAAGATATATACAAAATTTTATCATTTAAACTTTGAATTAAATGCAAATCATATTTTTTTTTGGGAACATCGGCAACTATAAGTTTATCCCTGTAGTTCATTCATAATAACCATATTCATTTCTTGAGAAAATGAAACATAATAAAAGGGTGAGCTCAAATTCTCAATAAGGGTAAAAAAATATAGTGGAAGATATCATAAACATAAACATTAGGTATGGTGAATAATTGAAAACATAATCCATTAAAAATAATAAACATGAACCCATTATGGCAGGAATATGAGCTGAGTAAATATTTTCACAATAAGACATAATCATCAGTATTCTACTAATAGAATTACCACATGAACTATGAATTAATAGATTCATATTAAGGTAAATTCATATGATAGAAATTATAAAACATATTATCAAGGACTCATCCAATACCCTTGAAAATTATTAAGGCCTCGTCCAAAACCATATCTTAAAATGGGAAAGGCCTCAGCCAAGTCCATATCTATTTGTCTCTTGAGACCTACCAATGCATCAAGGGCCTATAGTGGGCCCCAACAATAACATTATAATTCCAATGCATTCATCATATGAAATGGCATAAAAATAAAAAATATATACATTAATATTGAAACTAACATATGAATCCTAAATAACTTTCCTCTATCATTAAGCATAAACACTTACCATTTATAGTAAAATGCTGAATGATTTTACGATTGCACATCCACAATAAAACTGATGATAAGCCATTAAATTAAATATGCTATATGATATAATAAATATTAATCCATTGAATATATAATAATCAATCGGAGTGTTGAAATAGATGAAGACACTCCTATGAAATCATCGATTATTTCTTGAGATAAATACTCTTTTTTGTTGAAAATAAGAGTTCTTTTAGAATATTCCTTGTATAAAACCAGAACTGAATTAAAATGGTATTTTCAATATAAAATAGTTTTTTTATAAAACTAATGGTTGCTAAAAATATATTATATAGTTCCATTTAATATATGTTATAATTTTATAAATTCTCTTGAACCGGGCTTGTATTTCTGGAAGAATTTTGGAATGATCATTTTATAACATATCACTTCCCACAAATGTAAGTAAAATTATTGTTGGTACATATATATAGAAAATTATAATAGAATATATTAGTAGTATATATGAATAAAAAATGATTTAATTGAGGTATATAGAGAATAAGAGTAACCCAAATGAAAATAGAGGTTTTGGTAAAAAACTCGTACCTTAAGTCCAAAGGTATTCCGCGCATGATCTTAATGACCTGAATAATAAAATTTAGGTTAATAAATTAACTAATCCAAAACATAATATACAATTAATGGATTTATTATAACTTTTTTAGGTTTATTCATGGCCATTTTATGGGTGAATAGATTCAATTTCATTGTCCGATGGCGTTTTCTTCCTTGGACTTCATAACCAGTTTACTTATATTCTCGTGCGGATAAACATGTACAATGAAATTGATTATATAGAAAAAAATTTATGTTATTTTTGAAAAACCAGAAGAATACATGGGTATAAAATATGTTTGGTTATTGTGAGTGAAGATTTATCATTATATAAATCATTAATTACAATTGTTTGTGTTAATTGGTGGTTCTTGATCACAACAAACTCATTTTGATTTATAAATTAATATCATGTGTATAAAAGGATTCTAGAACCTTAAATAATTTATAATACATATATTATAGGTAGGTTCAACCCTAAAAATGGTTTAACGACCTGATTTGAATATGGTAATAAAAATTGAAAACCCTTCATCCTGGAATGTGACAAATTAACACATCTCAGATGGTATTTTCATTTTTAGTATAAAAGATGGGAAATGAGAAATGATGATGAATTATTGATTTAACATAAAAAATTTCAAGTACATGTAACATACCTGATTCCTCACAACATTTGGATGAAAATAGGTGAGTAATGAAGATAAAAAGAAATGAACTTGAAATAATAAAAATGAAAAGAGGAGTTTACCACTTGATGTAATTTTCCTTGAGAGCCTCCTTAGAAAAGAGGTTTTCATCGTTTCATGAGACCAAGGGATTCTGGATGTGGGGAGGATCTTGGGAGGATATAAGAACATAATTTATACATGCCACTAGGATTGAGATTAGTGAACAGAAGAGGTAGTGCGGGGGGGGGGGGGGTATAGGGGAGGAGAGGAGAGATTTCCCATTATTTTACTCATTATTTTATTATTTTGGAAAAGACAACGAATTGTATTGATTCTAGTGACCAATAATAGTAATATGTATATGTGAGTTTAAACCAAGTGTTCTTCCATCATCCATGATTCTATGAATTTTGAATTTAACTGATAGTGTGTATATATGGTAAATTACCATATTTTACTATTCATAAAAAATTCGAGTATTTCAAAGAAAACCCAAAAAAACCCCCTAAGAATTTTTAAAGGTGTATAATTAAAAAATTAACACCATTTTTTGAAATAATTTTCTAAATATTATTAATTTAATTTTTAAATAAAATTATAATTTATTTGAAGAATAATAATTTTAAAAGTATAATTCATTTTATATCGCCTTGAATAATTAAAAGAAATATCATTATCATATAACCTTAAGACAATAAAATAATAATATGATTTAATATTCATAGTGTTCATATTACTATTCATAAGGGTTTGTTACTGTTCACCAAAAATTATGTTTCACTTATCATACACTAAATATCTTACTAAACGCAACCATGTCTGTCAGTTTTTTGTAATTCAAAACACAAAGGTGAAAAAATTATGTTCACTAGCTAGGTTATAAAAAATGGGTTTTTTGTAGAGACTTAGTGTTTTATGCGTTCAATAACAAATTATTTGTAAAAATCATGTGGTGTAACATTATCCCCTCCTTATGAAAATTTCATCCTTCAAATTACCAGAATGTTACCTCAAAAAATGATTTTGGCAGTTCATCATCATAATCTCTTTATTATCCCATATAGCCTCTTGGAGTTTATGATTTTTCCAAACTATCATTACCAGACAAGTCATCTGATTCATCAACACATTTTATTTAGTGTCTATAATATGGGTAGGATCGTCACAATAAGATTGGTCTAGTTCCAATTATATACCTTTAGAAGTGAGGACATGTGTGGAGTCTGGCATGTACTTTCACAGCATGAGACATGGAACACATTGTGTAATTTAGATAGGATAGGTGGAATATCCAAATGATATAAAACACCTCCAGTTATCACCATAATTTCAAGAGGACCTATGTACCTAGGGCTCAGTTTCCCTTACATCCCAAATCATATAACACCACTCCATAGAGACACTTTGAAGTAAACATTATCTCCCTATTGAAACTCCAAATCCTTCATTCGTTTATCAGTGTATCTTTTTTTCTGCTTTTATTTGCATTGATATGGTCTTGAATAGTCTTTACCTTCACTTTTGTTTCCTCCACAGGTTCTAGTCCCAAAATCATCCTTTCTCAAACATCTTCCCAACATGTTGTTGTATGACATCTCTTTTCATACAATGTCTCATAAAGTTCAATTTTAAAACATTAATGAAAACTATTATTATTTGAAAACTCCCATAATGGTTAATATGGATCCCACATTCCTAGAATTTCAAGTGAACAAGATCTCAATGTGTCCTCTAAGGTTTGGATCATCCTTTGTGATTTCATGTCAGATTGTCAATGATAAGAAGTACTCAATTGTAGCTTAGTATCTAGTGTTTTTTGAATAATTTTATAGAATTTAGATGTAAATTTTGGGTCATGATAAGAAACAATTGAGAGAGGTTCTCCATGAAGTCTCAAAACATCATTGATATAGATACCTACTAGGCGCTCTAGTGTAAAATCCTCCCTTATAGAGAAAAAATGTGCATTTTTTATAAGTCGATCCACAATTACCCATATTGCATCATTCGTTCTAGGTGTTTTGGGTATTCTAATGAAAAAATCAATGGTGTTGTCATCTCATTTACATGTAATAATAGGTAAAGGTTTCATGACTCCTTTAAGATGTTGTCATTTTGGCTTCACTTGTTTACAGACTAAACATCTTGATACATAATCATAAACTTCCCTCTTCAACTTATCCCACTAGAAATGATCATTCAAATCACTATACATTATAGTGATACCATAGTGTATAGAAAATTTTAAGCTTTGAGCATCATCCAATAACTCCATTTTCATCTCTGGTAGAGAGGGAACACAAAGCCTCTTCCCAAATTTCATAATTAAATTTTCACACATTAAGTCATCCAACTTCCAATATTTTACAGGATTAATTTTCTTCTAAATATTTGCACCATTAAACTGTGAAGCTTTAATTATTTCCAATGAATATTGTTTGGAAACCATTGGAAAAATTAGTGATGTTTCACCATCTATGATAATTCCCATTTCCATACTCATAAGATCTATATACAAATGATCCTTTTCAATCCTCATTTTTATTGAGAACTCCAGACCCTTCTTTCTCAATGCATCATCTACCTTGTTTTTCTTTCATGGGTGGTACTGTATGGAACAATCATAATCCTTTAATTGTTCAAGACATCTCCTTTGCCTCATGTTGAGTTATTTCTATGAGAAGATATGTTTTATACTCTTTTGATCTATATATATCTCAGGTTTTTCCTCATATAGATAACATCTATGTATCATCGGATAAAATATTACAAATGATACCTCAAGAGCATGAGTATGACAGTTTTGTTCATGAATTTTTAACAGTATTAATGCATAGGCATTAACTCAATCATTCTGCATATGGACAAAACCAAGATCATTCTGGATGAATCTTTATAGATCACAAACCCATCGTTTTCCGATGGCAGAGTTAGGATCATAGAATTCACTAGTATCCTCTTCAAATAATTGAAACAGTCCTAAAATTATTATTTCTATTCAAACTTAACCCCTTTACGTGTAACCATAGTCATTGGTTTGGCTAAACGGGTGATGTCTTGAATGAAATACTAATAAAAATATGCTAAACCAAAAAAACTACATATCTCAATTATGTTCATTGAAGTAGGCCATTCTTGCAAAACCTTTATCTATGTAGGATCAATAGATATTACATCCTTAGAGACAATGTGTCCTAGAATGGAAATGGATTGAAACCAAAATTAAAACTTTCTAAACTTCCCATATAATTCATTTCATCCAAGAGTCCTTAGAGTAGTGTGCATGTGATTTCCATGATCCACGTATCATTTAGAGTATACAAAGATATAACCCTAAATGTCACCACAAATTCATCATGATATTCCTTGAATTCCTTATTCATTATATCCATGAAAATAAAGGGTATATTTGTCAGTTAAAAAGGCATTATTGTAAACTCATAATGCCCATACCTGGTTCGAAATACTACCTTTGTAATATCTTCCTTCCTCACTCAAAATTGATGATTTGAAAATCTAAGATGAATCATCAAAAACAATAGGGCTCCATGAAGTTGATAAAATAAATTTTCATTGTGAGGTTGGGGACACATCTTCTTTATTATTATATCATTTATCTCCCTGTAGTCAATGCACAACCTCATTGATCTATCTTTCTTCTTAACAAAAATAATAGAGACTCCCTATAGAGAAAAATTAGGGATAATAAATCCTTTATCACTCAATTCCTATATTTTTTTCTAAAATTCCTCTCATTCCAAATAGCTCATTCTATAATGGGTCTTCGATATGAACCTTGAATCAGAAATTAAGTCGATAGAAAACTCAATTTCTTGGTTTAGAGGATGTCTGGGTAAATCCTCTAGAAATAAATCAACATATTCTTTCACAATAGTTTTTCATCTATTTGAAAATTACTTTCCTCACCCATAGTTATTGAATTAAATTCCTCCAAAATAATTGAATTTAGTAGAGCTATTGATGGTGGATCTAAATGAGAATTAGATGGTGATGTTTTGACTCTAAAAATAAGGGATTCCACATTGTCCGCAAAATTTTTTACCTCCTTATTCTTTCTATAAATATTTGCATCATGGTTATGATGAAAATCCATATAAAGGATTGTATCAAAGTAAATCATGGGTATGATAATAAAATAAGAATAAAATTCAGGTTTATAAGCCAAAGCGGGGACTTCCTGACAAAACATTTTTCAATGATACTTTCCATATGAGTTTTTACGGACTACTCCCATATAGAGTGAAATTGGATATATCTAATTTTATTAGAAAATTGGGAGGCTGTGAAAGAATGAGATCATACAGAATCAAATAATGTATTATCAAAGGTTGATGAAATGATTAAATTACTTACCACCACGTCATTAGGAACACCGATATTAGTAGTTTTGATCACATAAGCTTTCCCCTTCTCCCTAAGACTTTTCTGAGGCATTTTTCGATGATTCATTGCAAAATCATTATCATTGTGTAACATGTCGCTAAAATTATATTGTTTAACATTAATAGATTCTTTCTTTACATTGAAAACACAAGTATGATGGAATTTCTTTCTACACTTTTTGCACGCCACTTTTCTTTTTAAGAAGGCACTAGGATGATTCCTTCCACAATTATCACAAGGTGGAATGTCAAATCATCCCTTCTTCCCCATTTACATATTTCCTTTTAAATAGTTTTCAAAAAACCCATGTCTTATTTTGTTTTCCTTTAATTTCATAAGACTTAGTGAACTCACTTTACAACTTGATGGCACATGATACTATATCTTTTTATGATGAAAAAGTTTGGAAAACCAGTGCCCGTCGGAGGAATGGCTTTAAGCTATCAAATAATTGATCGATATTACTCCTGGGATTACATATATATTCAAAAACATGACTTTATAACCTTGTGAATTTATCTTTATACATTGCAACATTATCGTCATCCTTTTTCCTCAAATTCAAGAACTGCCATTCCATATCTGCTAACTCATTATGAGGAAAGTATTTTTCCAAAGAAAAGTTCTTTAAATTCTCTCTATTCCATGTTTTCTATCTTTTCCTCCTATTTTTTTTTTAAATTTGTGTCCACAATTTATCAGAATATCCCAAAAGATAATAGACTACCATGAAAAATTTATCTATTTTGTTACTTCCCATAGAGGTAAATATATTTTCTGAGGAACATTTCCACCACTCGACTACGAATGGATTTGTAGTCCAATAAAATAATGGATGATGTTGTCACATAAAAAGATCTAACATTTCTCCTCTACGTTATGGATCCAGATGCTCTATACATGTAATGTTATTATTTATAACCTAAGTAAGTTAACCCAGAATAGTTATAAGTTTCTCTGCACCAATCCCAGCTCCAGATCCAACATCATTATCTTTCATAGGAGGGAAATCCCTACATGGGATATGTGCCTTCATGTGGTTTCCATTCATTCCACTAGGTTCCATTTATAGATAATGGCATGCACTGGATTACATTATGAATCATAATGTATAATCTCAACGTACAAAAAAACATCGAATAAATTGAAATTTTATACATAGATAATCTCATAATCAAAAATATGTATTCTTTGAAGAAATATTTACCTCTAAATCTTTCATAATGGTTTGTAATGAAAATATGAATTATCCTATGTATATCCCCCGATTTTGTCAAACGAGGTGCACAGTAAGGCCCATTGTCATTTACTAGGATACCCTGAGTCAAGATCGAAACTCTATGTTAGTGTTTTCACTCTAAGTACATCAATTCCAAAACCATATCTGCTTATAGTATCAAAAATTTGATGTATTTTCTAGAAAGATCCACATATTCTTTTACTAACTAAAAATTCTTATATGTTCTTGTACGTTTATTATAAAATACTATTTTACAGTTTTATTCCCTAATATAAATTTCCTAAATCCAGTTTCCATGTTTTTTAGTAAACTTTCTCTGATACCATTTCTAATGACTCAACCCCAGTTTCCCCGTGCAGGTGCCCTAGTACATTACATTGGAATAATTTCAAGAATGTCGTATCACCAATGAATGAATAGTTTAGTAGATTCAGAAATCTAGATAAATAAAAAAAGTTAAACATTACAACATAAAATGATATACAACATATATATTTTATTTGGAATGTACATAACTATAATTTTATTCCTATAATTGATTTGTAATATACATTTCCATGTATTTGGAAAATGAAATACAAGAAAGGGGTGATCTCAATAAATTAGTGAGGGTAAAAAATTCAGCGGAATCTATCATAAATATTAACATTAGTCATGATGAATAATTGAAAATGAATTTCTTTAAAAATAATAAAATTTAACACATTATTGTAGGAATATGAGTTGAGTAAATATTTCCACAATAAAGCATGATCATGGGTATCCTACAAGTCGAATAACCACATGAACTATGAATTTATTGCTTCATAAATACGGGAAAAAATATGCCAGACATTCTGAAGCATAATTTTAAGGGCTTGACCAATACATCTAAAAATTATTAATGCATCCGCCAAAACTATATCGAAAAATTTGTAAGGCCTTGGCCAAGTCCAAATCTATTTGTCTCATGAGACCTACCATTGAATAAAGGGGCTATAGTGGGACCCACACATAACATAATAAGTACAATGAATTCCTCATATGAATGAGGATAAACATAAACAATATATACAGTCATATTGAAACTAACATATGAAACATAAATAACTTTCCCGGAACATTATGCATAAACAGTAACCATTCAGAGTAAAATGGTTAATGGTTTTAAGATTGAAAATGCACAGTAAAACTAATCCAAAACCATTAAATTAAATATGGTAGATGATATCATAAACATTATTCCCAATAATATATAATATTCAATAGGAGTGTTGAAATAGTTGATGATACACTTATGAAATCATTGAGTAATTCTTGAGATAAATACTATTTTACATTGAAAATAAGAGTTCATAGAAAAAATCGTTGTATAAAACCAGAATTTAATTATAATGGAATTTTCATAATAAAATAATTTATTTTATAAAAATAATTGTTTCTAAAAACTGATTATATAGTGCCTTTGAAAATAGGTAATAATTTGGGAAATTCCTTTGAATCGAGCTTGTATTTCGGGAAATTTTTTTGAAAGATTCTTTTTTAAAACATATAACATCAAATAAATGTAAGTAGGATTATAGTTGGTACAGATATATATAACATTATAAACTAATATATTATAAGTAAATATTAATAAATAATATTTTCATTGATTTAATTAGAGAATAAGAGTAACCCGAATGAAAATAGAGGTTTGGGTAGAAAACCCATATCTTATGTCTGAAGGTGTTCCTCACTTGATCTTAACGAACTGGAAAAGAAAATTTCAGTTCATAAATTAATGATTCTAGAACATCATATACATGTAATTGATTTAGTATAACATTTTTATGCTCATTCATGGCCTTTTGATGGCTTAAAAGATTCAATTTCATTATTTAGGAGCACTTTCTTCCTTGGTTTTCATGATCAGTTTACTTATATTCATGTATGGATAAACATGTAGAATGAGAATGGTTTTCTAGAATAGATATATTATGTTATTAGTGAAAACCCATAATAATACATGGTTATATTTTTGGTTATTGAGAGTGAAGATGAATCATTAAATAAAATATTGATGATAATTGTTTGGGATAATTATTTGTTCTTGATCACAACAAACTTATTTTTATTTATAAATTAATATCATGTGAAAAAAGAATTCTAGAACCATAAGTAAGTTATAATACATATATTATAGTCTAGTTAAAAAATAAAAACGGATTCACTATGAGAATTGAATATGGTAATTGAAACTGGAAACTTGTTGTCCTTGATTGTGATAAATTAACAGATCTCGGACGGTGTTTTCATTTATAGTATAAAAGATGTGGAATGGGGGCATGATGAATATTTCATCCTTTATCATAAAGACATTCCATTACATGTATGGTACAAGATTCACCACAACATTTTTATTAAATGATTAGTGTAAAGAAAAAGGAAATACACGAACATGAAATAAATGAAATGAAAAGCAGAATTTACCTCTTGTAGTAATCTTCCTTCAAAGCCTCCTTAAGGGAGAGGTTTTGGAATTTTTATGAGACCAAGGTATTCTGGTAATGGGGATGATATGGGGAGGATATTTTAAAAGAATTTATACAAGGAACAAGGCCTGAGAGGAGTGAAGAGAAGAGGGGGTGAGATGGGGGGTTATAGTGGAGGAGAAGAGGGTTTTCCCATTATTTTACTCATTATATTATTATATTTCCATATACAACCAATAGTATTGATTCTTATGACCAAAAATAGTAACACATGTATTTGAGTTCAAACCATGTGGTCATACATCACCCACGATGCTAGGAATAGTGAATTTAATAGATAATGTATATATATGGTAAATTACTGTATTTTACTATTCATCAAAAAATTCGAGTACTTCTGAAAAATCCCAAAAATTCACCCGTACCATTTTTCATTGTGTAGAATTCATAACATAAATCTATTTTTTGAAAATTATTTTCTATATATTAATAATTTAATTTTTAAATAAAATCATAATTCATTTGAAAAAAAATTTAAAACTATAATTCATTTTATATCACCATGAAATGTCAATCAAGATCTCATTATATTATAACCTTATGATAATAAAATAAAAATATGATTTACTAGTCATATGGTTTAAATTAATATTGATAATACTATTTAGAAGTGTATGTTTCTATTCACCAAAAATTAATTTTGTCTAATCAAACTCTAAATATCATACTAAACACAACCATGTATGTCAATTTTTCAAAAAATATAACAAAGAGGCGAAAAAATTATGTTTATTATCTATGTTATAAAAAAGTGGTGTTTTTTAGAGACTCTATTTTTCATGCATTCAATATTAAATTTATTTTCAAAATCATGGGGTGTCACATAAAGGGTAGAATGTATTTGACTTTTTTAAAAAAGAGAATGGAAATGGTGTTTAATAATGTAACACCCTAAGATTTCATAGTACGTTATCTTATTAAAGTAAGTCAATAGCGTGTGCTACAAGCAACAGCGAGTTCGAGCGCACCACAACGTACCAAAATAGGAATTCAAAAAGCAGTTATGAAAATTATTAACTACATTTTAAAATCTTATATACTCTATATAATTTTATAATCCATATTATGTGTTTCTTTAGTATAATATAAGAACAAATTTAGTTTTTTCAAATAAAAAAGTATTTATCAAAAAAAAATTACTGTCTTTTAATGGGGAAACCTTTTTAAAACCAATATTTGAATCTTTTATATATTCAATTTAATTAAAACATTTTTTCTTTAGAATAGGGACAAAAAATATTAGTTCTGATAAATTTTTGGTACATTTCTGATAACTTTCAAATTTTGATGCATAGTAAAAAATACAACATTTTAATTTGAAAACAACTATTTTAATCAAAATAATTGATAGTGTTAAATTATGCATTATAATGGTTTGGATGAATAATTAGATTATATTTTTACCATTTAATACATTGTAGGTCATTATAATTAATTAAACATTTCAATTTGACATAAACACATGTCAATCTTTTGATAGTTTTTTCTTTTTAAAATCCCGCTTTTTGGTTTTGACAACGGGAGTTAATTTTTAATTAATTAATGAAAATTATATGTTTTGAATTTGGTTAAATAGAATTCATTTTGGAATTCAGAATATCAAGATTATCTTAGGGTGATTTTTTGGTATTTTCTGAAAATATTAAATTTTTTATGAATAGTGAAAAACAATGCGTTATTTTTTAAATACAAATTGTTATTTAAATTTTTAGTCATTTTTTTTAATTTATTTTAGGTCAAAATAGATACCAAATAAATATATATTTCCAATTTAATTCATTGGAGTCCTTTTATAACAATTTTAGAAATATTATTTCTTATTGAACTTTTTACTGTCTTTAACCCACATTCTAGGAACATTTGCAAATTTGCAAAAAAATAATTTTACCACTTTTGTGAGTCGAATTTAAAAAGTTCGAGAAACACGGTTAAAATCAGTAAGTAAAATTAGTTTCAATAAGATGAAAATAATCTTTGGTGAATAGTAACTTTTGACTTTTATTTGCCAGGGTTAAAAGTAAATAGGGTAAAAATGATATTATAATTAACCTAACATATGTACTAATTCTATAGGATAAGTTTAATTCGACCCAAAAAAACCATAGGAATAAAATATGATCCTCTTTGGTCCATTTGGACTGGAATAGGACATTTATTATTAATTTATTTAATGATTAATTGAAAGTGTTAAATTCAAAGTTCATTAACTAAAAAAAATTTAATATGGGGTTATACATAAGATAAATTTTACTATAAATATTTATTAGAAATATAAAAATATTTCTTAAATAATGGTTTTTAATTTTTAATTTTTAGACATTAGATAATTTAATTTATTTATGACACAATGATGATGCAGTAATTACGTTATCAATGAAATATTAAAATAATTGATATTATAAATATCCAAATAAATGTAAATTGAGACTTTGGATTAATTACACTAATTTTATAGGTTAATATGAAATTTTTGGATTGATTTTTTTTTAAATGATAAGGGTGTTATGACTTTCAAAAAAACAAAATACCAAATAGTGTCAAAATTGACATAATTAATTTTTAAAACAAATACTATATTATTGGTCGATATATAATTCCTAAAAATCTAATGTTCTTATAAAGGGATTAAATAATATTATATATTTCATTAATGAACCACTTTAGGTTCTTTGGGATGTTTAGAGTATGTTTATTAACCATATAGTGTAAGAATACAAGAAGACATGGTAAAAGATAAACTATTTAACTTAGAATTTAATCTAAAAGATAAGGATAAACTGGTAACCTAAACATGACTAAAACCTATTGGTTGATATGACTTTGACCCATAACCACCTAAGTCTCTAAATAAATTCATTTGGATCCATTATAAACCGAAAATGTTTGTATAATAAATTAATATTTTAATATTTTCTAAAAGTGACCCTAACCCCTCTTATAAAAGAGCACTTCCCCTTCTCTCAAAATCACACATCCAAATACATTTGGCTCAGACAACCCCAAACCAAATATCCTGAAATATTCACTAAATTCAACCTATAGGCCTTAAATTCATCATAAAGACAACCTAATAATCCCTTTTGATCAACTGAAAAGGAAACACCCGAAGTAGAGGTAATAATTTCACCACCCTCTTTCAAGTTATTTTTTTCTTCCACATCTTATTTCTTTATCCTTTCCATTCCAAAATAATAAATCAAGTACCTTCTACATACTGTGATGTTATTATAAATATGTTACAACCATATTAGTTATTCTATCCATCCTATAAATGAAAAACTCACCATACATGTGTGCGTATGGCTTACCGTCTCCACATCGTGTTGTAGTTTGTTATTCAAAAACATCATTGTTTAGATGGGCATAATAATGAGTATAACGTATGTAAATAATAAATATAACATGTTAATAATTATGTATATATGATATTCCCTCTAATTACATACGATTTCTCCGTCAATATAATGATATTGTCACTCGTACGTACGTATGGATTACTGTCTCCACGAACGAGATGACATTAATTTACCCATTGTAACCATTCCAGAATAATTTTAATTTGATGAATAAAAATAATTTTTAAGAACCTAATATCATTCTGTTTTGGAGTAAAATACATCCTATCCAAAAAAACATGGCTTCGTTACCAAGCATATAAAGGAAAATGAGTCAGTTATCACCCAAAATGATTATACTACTAAAATATTATTAACAAAGCAATAATAGAAGATCATATATAATGTCATATTTATGTATATAGTAATTTTATAATTTAATAACAATGGTTTAACTATTATACAGGTGGTTAACATACCATCGACATGGGAATGGTATAAGGTAAGGGTTAGTTCCTCAATATCATTATTATTCGAGATTGTTTATGGGTAAGTATTTACTACAATATATTTATTATCCATTTCCATGTTTAATAAAAGAGTTTTAAATGGGATTATTTTTAAAGGACTTTTTTATTTAAACATAATTTTAAATGTTTTAAATATTTATTTTTCTAAATCATTCTCATTAATGTCCTTGTTTTCAAAATGTTTTTTATGGATTTATGTATATGGAAATGATTGTTTTTAAAATGATAATTAAATTCAAAAGTTTCAAAGTGGTATGGGACACATTGAATCCAAAATGTCTTTAAATGTTTTCCTTTCTAAATTGTGTGACTCTTAAATGTTTTCATGAAAAAATTATATTTCTCTCAATGAGTTTTACAAATCATTTTCATCTATTTCAACATCCTTTGATGGATTTTAAACTTGTTTGAAGTTGATTTATTATGATACAAATCTTTCATATTGTATTGAAGGTTTTGTGACATGTTTGGCTTTGGATGTGTTATTTTTATACCATTCATGGTTTATGGTTAAATTATTGACATTTTATTTTCTTGTTTTAATATTAATGATTATGTTATGTTTCATCCTTTTCATATGAGGAATGTATTGGACAAAGTAAGTGACGGGTGGATCCCGCTATGCCTGCTCGATGTATCGGTAGGTCCCACGAGACAATTATACGTGGAATTGGATGAGGCCTTTCCCTATTTGATAAATGGTTTTGGCCATGGATTTAATCATTTTTAGACATCTTGGATGAGGCCCTGACAAAATTTTTCAGAATGTTTGGCATTATACATTCCCTCGTTATGAAAATAATATTGATGGTTCATGTGGTTATTGGACTAGTATAATACCAATGTCTATATTTTATGAAGGCATTATTTACTTAGCTCATATTTTTTCATAAAGTTTTCTTGTTTATTATTTGTAAGGCATGTGTTTTCATTTATTCACCATGTATATTCTTTATGTTATCTTCCACTAAATGTTTTACCCTTACTAAGAATTTATGCTCACCCCTTTCTTATGTTTCATTTTCCCAGGACTTTGAATAAGTGTATTATGATTGATATGAAGTGTTAAGCTAAAAGAGAATAATGGTGTTCTCAAAGAACTATTTATGCTGTATTTTATGTTTGAAATTGTAATGTGATGTTTATGTATGTAATCTATTTCCAAGAATGCTAAACTGATCGGTCTTTTGGGACAATATTTCCTTGTATCATGCAAATGTATTGAAATAATGCACCGACTTTGGGTAACTGAGGTTGGGGCGTTACAGTTGGTATCAGATAGAGTTTAGAAAAAACCATAGAAATAGATTTAGAAAACGTTGATTAGATAACATTACCCTAAGATAGACTTTGAATATTAGTATACAAGAACTTCCTAAAAACATTAATGTATAGATTTTGTATATTTTCCAATAAATACATCCCTGTCTGGATACGATCACGTAGTGGCGGCTCTGGCACTGATGTACCTAGGTGTGAAAACTCTGACAAAGAGTTTCAGGCTTAACCTGGGGTATCCCGGTACCCAATAATGGGACTTGCTGCACTCTTGGTTATGACACTCTAGGAAAAATGCTAAGGATAATTCACATTTTCATTAAAAGATATTATGAAGGATTTAGGAGTAAATACTTCTTAAATGAAAACATATTATGATTATAGATTATATGCTTAATCTTTTCAATTTATGTTATGTATTTTACATGTTTGTAATTACGCATTGCGATTCATAAATTGACCTCGTGTATTCCATTTTTTAGAAATGTCAGCTAGTAGAAGGAATAATATTTTCTGTAATATGCATGATCAAAAGATAAATAAGGATCATATCATTCATGGTATTAAGCTGACATTTAAAAGTGATAACTATGAAAATAATCACCATGATAAATGCTTGAAAGGAATAGGTGTTTCTTATATGTGTGGAGAAAAAGGACACAAAGTCTTTGATTTCAATGGTATGAAAAAGGTTTCAAATTTACAATGCTTCATCTGCAAGGAGTTGGGATACTACATGAAGCAATGTCCAAATCACCAGAGTATACCTCAAATGCTTCTATTAGATAATAATAATGTTATGATACTACCGAAGATGACATATAATGATTAGATTTCTTATGTTGTTATTAATGTATTATGTCATTTGACTAATGTACTAATGATGTATATATTATACGAATTATAGAGTATATAAATATTGTACTACAGTACTATTTCATTAAGGACTTGAGATTGTGTGGAACCAAGAAAAGTGATTGAATAGCAGGTTAATTTTTTTCAAAAATATATGGTTGAGAGAAAGATAAACCATAATATGGTTCTGATATCGAGTTAGTGATTTTGGAATAATATATGATTGATCTAGAAAAATTATGTTGGATATTTTTTACTAACATGAAACTTATTAATGATTTTTATATTCCAGCATTATTGGAGTTTAAAACATTTTTTGATTGAAGGAGTATATCCAGAATTTTATAAGGAATAAGGGAGCATGAATGTAATCAATAAGGTTTTATGGTAATTCTGGGTGTAACAGTGTTTTAATATAATACATGATGAAGGTATTCACATGTTATTACATGGAAAAAAGGATCTTTATTGTGATCACCTTCATTATAAATTTGGGACTCTGAGTTTGTACAGAATTATTTTGGATAAGTCTAAAGGTTGGAATTTATTATGTTTTTCAATGGTTAAATCAATTCTTGAGATTATTTTTGGATTTTCATAAAAAGGATAACTCTGAGGTCGGGCGATAACCCGTCACGTCCGGCAAGGCCGTGAGACATAAACCCACAACTGAAGGAAAACAAGGGAGAATCACCTAACATTAGCCCATGTGATGTCCTGAATTATATAATGTAGTTTTTATTAATGGTCTGATAAATGAATTATAAATTCATTTTTGGAACCCTATACAATTATGATAAATAGAATATTTTTAAGTTCATTTATCTTATAAAGTGAAAGATTATTTTTTGGTAGAAATTATTTAAATGATAAAACTCTAAATGTCAAGTATACTTTTTCTATCTTATTCTATGTGTAAATTAATTCTTATACTATAGGTAATGTATCTTAAAACCAAAATTGTGTTATCCTAATACCTTATGTTTTGTTGAGTTAATGGTAGTTTAAATCATCTTAGATTGATGGCTTTGAGGCCATCAATTTTACACTTGTTTCTGATTGAAGACCTCAATCACACCCTATAAATATTTAAGTTTTCCTCTAATTATGTGTCTATAATTTCCACCAATGTTCTTCTAATAAATATCATAATTTGGTGGTGACAATTTCATTTCTCTATCCCTCTTATTAAGACTAAATTTCTTTAGCCCAATTTTCAATGTGGGTTTTCCACAGAGGTATTTTTTTATTTTCAAAAATTTATTCTTGAAGGAAAATTTCCAATTGTGAGGAAGAAATTTAATGAATGAGGGTAGAATGTAACACCCCAAGATTTCACAGTACGTTATCTCATTAAAGTAATTAAATTGCTTGCGCTACACGCAACACCGAGTTCGAGCGCACCACGACTTGTCAAACTAGCCGTTCAAAAAGCGGTTATGAATATTCTTAACATCATTTTAAAACATTATATACTATATATAATTTTAACATCCATATTATGTGTTTCTTAGACATAATAAAATAACAAATTCATTTTTTTCAGATAAAAGAATTATTTAAAAAAACAATTTTACCGCCTTTTGATGGCGAAGCCTTTTTATAACAAATATTAGAAACTTTTATATATTAAATTTAATGAAATAAAATTACTCTTTTGATGTGAGACATAAAAATGTAGTTTAGATAATATTTTGGTACTTTTTTGATAACTTTCATATTTTAATGAATAGTTAAAAATTCTAAATTTTAATAAAAAACTACTTTTAAATTGAAATAATTTATAATGTTAAATTTTGAATTTGAATGGTTTATAAGTATAATTAGATTATATTTTTATCATTTAATACAATTTAGTTCATTATAAGTAATTTAAAATTTAAATTTGACATAAACACATGCCAATCTTTTGATAGATTTTACTTTTTAAAAACCCATTTTTTGGTTTTGACAACGAGAATTAATTTTAAATTAATTAATGCAACTTCTATGTTATGAATTTGGTAAAGTATAAATAATTTTTGAATTCGGAATATCAAATTTATATTCAGGGGAAGTTTTGGTATTTTTCTGAAAACCTTCAATTTTGATGAATAGTGAAAAACACTGCGTTGTTGTCTAAAAATGACTTTTTTTAAATAATTAGTTAAATTTTTTTTATTTTTTTAGGTCAATATATATACATAATACCAATATATGTTCAACATAATTAATTGGATTCATTTTATCGTACGTTTAGATATAAAAAATTTTATTGAACTTTTTACCGTCTTTTACCCACCTTCTAGGAGCATTTTTAAATTTGCATAAAACTAAATTTTACCACTTCAGTGAGTTGAATTTAAAAATTCCAAGAGACTGGATTAACCTCTTTAAGTAAATTGAGTTTCAATAAGATGAACATAATTTTTTTGAATAATAACTTTTAACTTTTATTTACCACGGTTAAAAGTAAAAATGGTAATTAAGGGTAAAATTTATATTATTATTACCCTAACACATTTTTTAATTATATTAGATAAGTGTAATTCAACCAAAAACAACCTTATGAATAAAATATTACACTCTTTGGTCCAGTTGGATAATATTAGGACATTTATTGTTATTTTATTTAAAGAAGAGTTGAAAGTGTTAAATTCAACCTTTATTAACTAAACCATTTTAAATTTAGGGTTATACATAAGATAAATTCATCTATAAATATTAATTATAAATATGAAAATATTTACTACATAATGGTATTTAATTTATAATATTTATTCATTAAATAATATAATTTATTTATGACATAGTGATAATGCAGTAATTACCTTATTAATGAAATATTAAAATAACTGATATTATAAATATCTAAATAAATGTAAACAGAGACTTCTGATGAATTACGATAATTTTATAGGTTAATATGACATGTTATAGTTTGTTAGATAAATGTTTTTCGAATTCATAAGGTTGTTATGACTTTCAGAAAAACAAAATACCAAATAGTGTCAAAATTGACATAATTAATTTTCAAAACAAATACTATATTATTGGTTGATATAAAATTATTAAAAATATAATGTTCATCCAAAGGGATTAAAAAATATTATATATGTCATTAATGAATTTCTTGAGTTTCTCTTGGATGTTTATAGTATTTTTATTAACCATATTGTGTAAGAATACAGGAAGACACGATAAAAGTTAAACAATTTAAATAAGAGTTTAATGTAAAAGATAAGGTTTAAATGGTAACCTAAAATTTTCTAAAACCTATTGGATGGGATTATTTCTACCCATAACAACCTAAGTCTTGAAATAAATTCATTTTTATCCATTATAAAATGAAAAATGATTTATAATAAATTAATATTTTTATGTTTTCCTAAAGTGACTTTCACCCCTCTTATAAAAGGGAACATCCCCTTCTCTCAAAATCACACCACCAAAGCCATTTGGCTCATCCAAACCCTACCCAAATATCCTTCCAAATTCCCTCACACTAACCTAGAGGGCATACAGTGATCATAAAACTATTTTCTTGGAATGATTTGTAAATTTAAATTCATTGACTGTATTATGTTTACCTATTAGGTTATACGTCACATGGTACTCACACTACTCACAGGCTGTAGAATGAGTTACTATTACATATATATGGATTTTTTCATCATTTTTCGAGTAATGGTTATATGTTTTGGAAAAAAATTTCCCTATGGTCGCATGGGTAATATTATAAATGTATATAAAATTTTATTTTCATAATTTATCTCAAATTTTCAATTTAATCCTTTAACTATAATCTCTAGTTGGAGATATAATGTCATTATTGTGGTAGGGGATAGTAATATACAATAGATTTTTACCATATGGGAATGGGTTTGGATTTTTGGTTTAGATTTTTTCATACATTAGTTTTAATTTTTGAATTATTAAATACTATGTATTTTATTTAAACTAAGGATTTGTTTTTAGAATGGCCTTATAATGCCTAAATGGAAAATGAATTAATACTAATATAATTTATTTTTCGTTTAAATATTATTTCTGGGAAAAATATCATATAATAATATCGTTTCATTTTAATAACACTTGTCATTAGATAGAGGGGATCAGGGATTCCCAAAAATATTAGTGGTGAAATAGAAGATTTTAAAGACCATAGGGATTCCAATTATATATATTTATAATAAAAAATAATTTTTATTATGGTACTAAATAATGGTAAAAAGTAAAATGTTAAATGATAAAAAAATTACTTTTTTAGAAGTTCAAAGTAACCCATATGTAAAACGAAGAAAAGATTCTATTTTAGTACATTATAATGAAAGTATGAAATATATAAAAAATTGGCTTTATATCTTTTGAATCATATATATGAAATAATTCAAAAAAATTAAACGAACTACAATGGGGAAGGAAATTTTATTATAGGAAAAATTAAAATAGAATTTTTAAAAGAAATTCACATACAACCATTCAATATTTTTGTGTTCATACATATACCCTCATTAGAAATATAATTATATTAGTTTTATACATTCTTAACAACTATTTAAATTTTCATTCTATTATAATTATTTCTTTATTTAATCAATTTTCATGTTTTATTTTGTGAAAAAAAATTATATTTATGTTGGGAATTTTGAATACATTCGGTCTATAAGTCCAAAATGTATTGGGAATGGTGAATATGGTCATTGGGATAATTGTTGAATCACCTATAGAATATTAATATTTAATATTTCATTATTTTTATTAATTAATATATTTTAGAACCATTTATAAAGTGTGGAGATAAAAAGTTTATCACATTACAACATTGAGGTGGTTGTCCACACTTGCACACAAGACATGCTTTTATTTTTCAATGTATGGAATAAAAATAAGGAAAGTAATGAAACAATTTTAAATATTCATAATTATTTCCTAAATATCATATTTATTCATTTGGTCATTTATTATAACCATCCATATTATTCATTGATGAAAAATAAACCACTTCAGTTCATGTGGGTGGTAGTCGACACAAATTCCCAGGTGATGTTTTCATTTCCCATATGATGGGAAAGATGATAATAATGATAGTGTATTAAACATAATAACATTTCACCATATTGAAAATTTTAATTTCATTATATCATTATTTTTATAGTTGATTTAGAGGATGAGGACAAAGATATAATCATGCAATCCCTTAGTTGAGAGTTTCCTATCTTCTTTGAGAATCCTCCAATAGCTGAGACCCAATTCCATACAGGATGATATTTTGGAAATAGTAAATAATTAAGGACATTAGGGGGAATATTTTTAAGGGCATCTTATAGATAATGAATCTGATAAATGGTCCAATAGGATTGAGGATTAATGGAGAGGAGGTTCTCTATTATAAGTGTATGTGTGGTGATCTTGAAAGAATGTGAAGTATTAATATATAATATATTAATAAATCATATAAAATGGATATAATGATACATATATTGGAATATACGAAATATAATGTTGAAATAAATTCAAAATGTAAAACATAGAGGATTTTATGGGTCCAATTGAAACTTTTCCTTTAGTCTAACCCCCTCATTATTCCTTTAATCCTTAATTGTGGTAAAAAGTTTTATTATATTGGGTTCCAAAAAGTAAATTTAAAATTACCTTGTTGAGCATTAATGGAACATTCATTAGAGCCTCATATATATCTAATCTAATTTCACAATCATAAGTTTTTATTATTTTATAATGATTTATAAAATATATTTTCCACATCAAATTATATTGAAATACATTTTCAAGATAAATCAATATATTTGACATTAATGACATCATTGAAAAAACTTATATCTAATATAAAATACTTCATCCTCAAAAATAAATTTTGATTATCCTATATATTTTTCGAACAATAATGTTTTCCTAAACTATATTTCATTTAATATTTTCAAATAATTTAATATCTTTTTATACATCATTTACTTGAAGTAAGTTGGTGCTACATATATGTTTGATGTAGTAATATCTTTACATAAAATTAAAAATACATTAATATAAAAAAATATTTAGGATAAATTTAATATTTTGTATTCCTTCATATATTATTTTTATCAGTACCCATTTTTTGACTACATAATAAGTGAGAGATAGTGAAATTTTATAATCACTCATAAAGTAAATTATTATAATAGATGTCACCAATTTCATGTGGAATTTTTTTTGATATTTTTTATAATTGGATTATTATATTAAAAATAAACTAATCAAATAATAATTTAAATAACATTTTACTACCTTAACCATGGTTTTAACCCAAATTATCTCATTTTATCGTTTTCTATATTGTTTTTTCTAATGAATACTATTTAATATAAGAAAAAATGAAATTAAAATCATTAAAATGTTTAATATGTATATTAAAAATATGATATCAATTTTTCAAGGTTAAATTTCAATCTGTGTAAGAAAATAAATGTGTATAAGTTCAGATAATTCAATGACTAATTATTCTTAGAAACATACCACTTTTAAGAAAAATCATAATTTTATAAGAAAATAATTTGTAATTATAATTATATTGAATATGTTTAATTATGTTTTATAAAATGAAACTTATGTGACATAAAAAAGTATGTAACATAGTGGATCATTGAAATTATATGATAAGAAATGCTATTTTATGCACACAAAAATATTTTTCACTATTCAACAAAAATCAACCTTTTCAAAAAAACTAAAATGAGTTATATTATTATTATTGTTGTTAAATTTTGATTTAAAAAAATTATTCCCATTATATCAAATAAATATGAAACTTTTAGAATAAATTAATCATCACATTCTTGTACTAAATGAAATAACCCCTATTTGAGAAGAAAATGTATTTTTTAATATATATTGATTTTATATTACTTTATTATATAGTAAAAACCATTATAAAAATAATAATTTATCATATAAAATATAATATCTATATATTTCATGAAGCTCAATTATCCTTAGTTACTAACTAATATTTCTTAGATAAAAATTCATTACATACATTAATTTGTTTTGAATATTACCTCTTTTATTTTTTTAAATTGATTTGTTAAAAAAATAATTCACAGTTTCGGGTCTTTAAAAACTATGTTTGTATTAAAAAATCAATAATGTTATTTCACAATGTGATTTATCCTGTTCATACCCACTGACCGACCGATAGGTAAAAATAATACTATTTAAATAATAATATATTAATAGTATATTTTAGTTCATTTTAATATCAGTATTTTGTGTGGTACATAAAATGTGGCATTATATTATATTTAAAAACGATTTTGGTTGTAAATTGAGGACATATATAAATTTAATTCACGATATTAGTGTATTAATCTAAATAAGGGATACAAATTTAAATTAAACTTATTAGTCTATAGAAAACAGAAAATATATATAGGATAGTTTACCAATTAACACCATTAGATTTTATGTATAAAAAAATATAACCCCATATGATATAATCTATTATAAAAAGAGATATTTAAAACTCCTATAATAAATGAAAAAACAATGATGTTTTTAAGGGTTATATAATTCATTAACCATGTTATTCCATTTTTCAATCATAATGAATAAACTATAACAAAATAATTAAAATCAACATTTCTCTAGAGAATTAATAATTTACCAATTGTTCCCATGTGAAATTTTTTTTCAATCAATGAATATGTTCATTATATAACTGTGATTATTAATTAGGTTATCTTATGTTCCAAATACATGGTCATTGATGACACTACGTTTAGAATAAGATGATGAAGAAGAATATTGTCCATAAATATGATTATTTACATGAATAAGAGTTGAAGATGTCCATTAAAGGAGTTTTATTGAAATATTATGTAATGATGATTCCCATGAAAAATAAAGGAAAGTGAATGAAGGTGTTTGAATTTTATTGAAATATATGTTGTCTTTTACTAATATTCTAAACTAGAAAACATGCTATGTATTTATTAGACCCTAGTCTAAAAAGTGTTTAATCCCATAATCTTACATTTTCTAGGCTTTACCAAGGGATCATGTGAAACTAATGTTTATCAGTCATATGGGAACATGTGGGGTCATCCAACAGGTGAAAGAAATGTGGGCCAATGTACAAATTCTACATGAGAGACCACATGGGAATCATGTGGTGATAAGGTTGTGCCAATGTGTGGGGGTGGCATGGGTTCTTGCTAGTGGGGGTTTGGGAGAAGACCTCGAATGTCGCTTCTGGAAAAATAATAGAATTATATCTGTAAAAACTCATGTAGTAGCTACGTTGGAAAATGATGTGAGATTGTAGATATTCATGTACATTACCTCGATCATTAAAATGATGGATAGAATATGGGTCATTGGATATGGTTAATAAGACCCATTCATTAGATTTTGTGAATGTATTCTTCCACTGATGATACATATTGTTGGAGAACTGGTATTCCACCATTGAAGAATCCTATGATATAATGTGGAGGCTTAAACCACTTGAAGAAAGTTCATGATGGTCACATGAGATTCAAGAGTTCATTAAGAACATAATAAGATTGATATTCATTCACAACCATGAATGAAAATTTGTACATTGATTTTGATAGTCTCTTGATGAATAAGATCCTATTTTAATGAAGTAAATGACGTGATTATTGAATCGGTCAGATCAAAATTATAAATAGATGTAGTTACATTCATGCATCAAATGATAAATAATGGGGAAGCACCACTAGTAATTCGTAATTTTTTATCCTATGTGATTAATTTAGGTGATATATAGGTCATGTATTTTGTGGATGTTAATGATACCACATAAAGAAGTAGGGAAAGCCTAAGCTTTTGGATATTTAAAACAAGTTGTAGTGATTACATACCACATGAATAAATAGAGAAACCATGTAATGGTCCGGACCTCTCTATCCCATTACTTTGTAAAAATGCGGTGTTAGATGTGTTCTGGGAGGTTAAGGTTACCTGGGGGTGAGTTTGGGGGAATAGTTAAGGAAAAACTAAAGGAAAGTAGCTTTCGCACGGGCTGTGCATGGTTTGTCTAAACCGTGCGGCCATACCGTGCGTAGTTAATACTAGAGGAAGTGTCTAACACAAGGTTAGCACACAGTTTGTCTAACTGTGTAGTCTAACCATGCGAGGAGTGTTTTTCGAGGCAGTAGCTAACACACAAATAGTGCAAGATTTGTCAAAAAGTGCGGACTAACCAAACGGGCACTTAAATTAGATCCTAAAATTGTGTATCTCAACTGTTTCGCCTCTAACATGCTCGTTTAAGCTCTTAAGCAGCCATAACTCGGGATTACCCTTCCTTGAAGGTAGGAGAACCTCTCCCAAGTGTTTTGAAGGCAATCCGAAAGGGTTCTCTTGGCTAATTGAAGCCGACTACTTGAGGTATGTGATCATTCTTGTTCGGATTCTTAGATCCACTTGGATCTACTTCTCTTCATCCCTCGGTTTCTTAGATCTACGCCCGTTAGGGGTAGATCTGAGTGTGTGGATACCAAACATGATGATTTCAGTCTTGATCTTGCTAGGAGATGAGATATAAGGAGGATTCCGGATAATCAACCTGGATTTCTTGTGCGTTCTTCGTTTGTTTGGGTTTTCGTCAAAAACCCTTGAGGTAGAGGATTCATTGCTTCTCTTTCTTTTGCGTGAAACTCTATTGTTTGCATGTTTAATCCCCTGGATGGAAATTGGAATTGACAGAATAGATATTTTAACCGGATAAATAAACTGTTATCGATCGTATGTTATTGCCTCTTGTTTTTCTAGATAGTGTGCTATTTATGCTTGCTTTTCTTAGCTTTTTTCTCCAGATGAAAATCGGTAAAGAACATAAACTGGGATTAATTGATAATTGTGTGGCTAAAGATAAAGAAGAATGAAAAAGAATCTGGTTCTTATCTCAATTTGATGTTAATAAAATTAGAGTAGTAAGCATGTTTAATCTTCTGTGATAGCTTACTGGTTAGGTTTCCCGATGTTGGAACAAACGATTTATAAACCTGTTAATTCAACGTAGATTAAATAATGATTGTTTGATAATTCCTTGAAGAGTTATGAGGTACCCTCTTGATTGTTAAAGGGACAAGAGCCCAACTTATGTGATGTTTTATTTCTTACTGCTTGTGTTGTGATGTGATTCTGGATGGTTGTTGTGATATGTGGGGGCATATAGGCCTTTTGGTTGTGGCAGCGGATGATGCCTAGAGTGGCGAGATGCATCAGTTTATGCTTGTGGGTGTCGGGGAGGACACCGGGGTTGATGGAATGGGATGGATGTGATTGTTGGTTGCTTGCGGGTTCTTTGGTTATTTATCTTCTTTAATTTTCCCCACTACTCAAGGAAGCTGTTCTGGCTTAACCTTCTTCTGAAATAGTGAAAGACGAGTGGGGTATGCCACGTGCTTTTCATGTTTATCTTCTCTGGGTGGGTCTACGGTCTTGTTATTGGTGTCAAAGACTCGACGGGTAGTACATTTACTCACCATGTTGAGCCCCCTCATGTTAGTATCATAGAATGATTTTTTAGAATACCTGGGAATATGGGAAAGTGTTTCTGTAATGAATAGTTTATTAAATTGTGTTAACCCATGGGGTTGTAGTTCGCTGGGACATAATGATGAGGTTATTATTTTTAAAGGGACAGTGGACTTTGGGTGTGATGCTAATGAAATTTAATGTGGTATTGTTCATGGTTAATTAATGTTTAAAGACATAATTATATTAAATTGGAACTAATAAATAGGTAATGAAGTAATCTAATAACTCTCTTTAAATAGTTGTGTGCTTATAGGATACCTAGTCATAGAAGTAGCAGCCCGGGGTCTGAGAGACGTTAGCTATAGTTGTGTCTAAGACTAGGTTATTCCCATAGTGTGGTTGTGAGTTATAGTTTATCCTGTAATTTTTTTTTGTTTCTATACGATACTCCACCCTTTGAGTAAGAGAAACTGACAGCTTGGGGATTCTGAGCCCTAGGGGTGTTCTCCCCAATATTTTGGTGGGAGGATGAATGGATGACTACCCCCTTTGGCCCCGCTCTCATCTATTGTTAGTTACTTGTGCTTATTGGAACATTGGTTAGTTTTCCCCATATATGTGTGTACAGGTATGTAATGGATTGTGGTTATTCACACACATATTTTCTAGATATAGTATCATATGGACTACTATAGGTGTAACGTGTATTGATTGTGATGGCTTGAGGATCCTTACTCAGTGTATGGGTTGTAATGGATTGAGGTATAATACCTGACATATGATACACGTTATTTGATATTTGGTGGCTCCCAGAAACTAACTGGTTACTTTTGGTTGTGAGGATGGTGTGGTGCTTCGCCCATGTGTCTGCTGGCAAGCCTTTGTGGTCCACGAGGTGCATATTGTGGTGCTTCACCCAGGTGTCTGCTGGCAAGCCTTTTTGGAGAGAGATGCTTAAGACGTGCGACGTTGGGGAAAAGTGGAAAACCAGTGGGGAAGTAGTAGCAGGGTACCCTTGATATTCTTTATTATATGATATATTCTTATATGTGTTACTTGGTGAGAGTAGCCATGGTAAGGTTGGAAACCTATTATATCTATTTAGGTGACGAGTTAGATTCACTTGTTGTTCACTGTGATTGATCATGCTTTCTTTACTTTCGCATGAGAGGCTTAAGGGAGGATCCTACTGAGTATACTGCTATACTCACCCTATGTATATATAAACATTTATTCATGTCACTTGGAGCAGGTTGGAGATCCAGATGGTTTCTACTAGCTTGGGGTTGCATGATTTTTTTGGGATTGTGGTTGATATTTATTTTACTTTGTTTTGGGTACTAGTAGTTTTCCCTTCAATTTGTAGTACTTTTTCATGAAATTACATATGTTCACTTGGATTTCCTTTATCTTCCACTTTTGAGTCGGTGTTGATTGGTGTCTATCTTATCTCTCTCTTCCGCATGTGTTCTCTTAAAGGGTAATTCCTCCCATTTGTGTGTTACTATACCCTTGGTTTTAGTCGCCAACCCGGGGCCTTCTGGAGGTGGGACTCGGGGTTCATTATCTACCTTCTCACATTTTTGGCCCAGGAGGGGTACACTTTGTGGGGAGGGGGTCGTGAAAGAGTGGTATCAGAGGCAGGTTATGAGATAGGATGGAGTTTTGAGGTAGGCACAGGAGTGGTTTCATGGGTTGGTAGGAAAACGTTGTCATTCATGTTTAGAAAGTGAGGTAAACAATGGATACCGGATGAGACATAAGAGTTTAGGTCCCCCTATGATCTGATGTACGGACCATTAAGTTTTCAATGGCTACTAAACAAGGTGATACTAGTTGTAGGGTAGAGACCTAAGAAAAGATCATGCATCATTCTTTTATGTGTCTTTTTTTGAATGGGTAGACCTTGGGATAGGTTAACCTAAAATGAATAAAAGAAAACAATTAATTAATTAATGTTGAGTCCTCCATATTCGGGGTTTAAGAACTCTAACGTTCGTTATATTATAGGGATGGCTCCTGGTCGACGTCCTCGCCATGTTTTCATGGAAAATGTCCAGCAGGCTGTTCCAGCAGATCGCCATAGGGTAGAGGTTGACGACGATGACACTTGGAGGAAGACACTCCGAGAGTTTCACCGCCAGAGTCTGCACAAATACGAGGGCTCCATTTCAGATGCAGTCATGGGAGACTGGTTGGAGGACGTTGAGATAGGCTTCAGTTTGATCCGTGCTTGGAAAGAGCATTGAGTGTCCTTAGCTGTGACGATGTTGTGTGGAGAATAAAGGTTGGTTCTTGTACCTCGGGGATTGTGAGGAGTCAGGGATCTCATGGGAGGAGTTTTGAGACAAGTTTAGAGTCGATTTCATTTCGTCGACTGTGAAGGTGTTCAGTTTCCAGGAGCATGTTACCCTTCAACAAGGTAGATCTACTGTTCGAGTGTTTGGAATCTATTTCAAGAAAATTTTACGATATGCTTTGGAACTATTTCAAGATGAAGAGGCCATGGTAAGTCATTTCAAGGAGGATTTGCGTCCAGAAGTCCAACGCCAGGTCACCCCAGTTATGCTGAAGACATATCTTGAGGTGCCAGCAAGGGTAGAGGTTGTCGAGAGGACTTTGGCCAGGACTGGATCATCATGAGAGGGGTATCGTCATGATCCCTCATGAAGCAGATCTATGGTCTAGGGTTCTCAGTTTTCAGGGAAGAAGTGTTTTTGTTCAGCCAGGGGTAGGTCCCAACCCTTCTCATCTTGATTCTCCAGAGGCATCAACTCTCATGCCTATGCCAAGGGATTACGCGCTTGTTTTCTTGTGGTGGTCATGCTCATCAGCAATGGGAGTGACCGACCATTCAGAGTGGTCATCGTGCACCAGGTGTTTCATTTCAGGTTCCTCCATTGAGGTAGTTCTAGATGAGGTTGCAGCAGCCAGTTGCACCAGCTTTAGATCAGCATAGGGTAGATGGCGTAGGTGGAGGACATCACCATGACACTCCCTGTCCTTATAGAGTATAGCATGGTTGTGGGGGTGGTCATCATCTGGGTTAGAGAGGTCGTGGAGGAGGTCGTGGCCAGCTTCATTCTCTAGCATTGCCAGCTCCAGGTGAGCTAGATGTTGTTTGAGGTACCCTTTTCTTGTTTTCTACCTTGGTGTATGCCTTTTTTGACTCAAGAGTGACACACTTCTTCATATCACCTACCCCTGTCCATGCTTTGGCATAGGAGTTAGAGAGGCTTCCGGTGCCTTTGGCGTTGACTACACTAGTTGGAGGGAGAGATGACTTGTTTGAAGTGTGTAGAGACTGTGAGCTAGTGTTGGGGCAACACCGCTCTTGGGGAGATTTCTTATGTATACGAAAAAAACCATATGATTTCATCCTCAGCATGGATTGGTTTTATTCGGTGCAGTCTATCATGGATTTCTTCTGGAAGAAGGTCGTTTTCCTTGGTATAGATGGAGAGAAAGTGGTGTTTGTTGGTGAGAGAGATCCTCAGATGGGTAATAGGATCATTCCTTCATTGTCGTCCATGATGGCTGAGATGATGCTGAGTTCTTCAGAGGTTCAGCTGTTGGCATTTCCTAGGGACGTAGAGTAGTACCCTGATGTCTTTCTAGAAGAGGCTGTAGCATTACCCCCACGACTAGAGATCGATTTTGGGATCGAGTTACAGTCAGGAGCATCTCCTATCTCTATGTCTCCATATAAGATGTCCCCTTATGAGTTACAAGATCTACATATACAGCTTTATGGTCTGTTATTATGCGGTTTTGTTTGGCTATCTGTGTCACCATGGGGTGCACCAGTTTTGTTCGTAATGAAGGTCGATGATAGTTTGCAGTTGTGTGTCGGTTATCATCATTTAAAAAAAGTGGAAATAAGGAATCGATATCATCTTCCAAAGATTGATGAATTATTCGATCAAATGAAGGGTGAAAGATGGTTCTCAAAGATCGACTTGCGGTCCGGATATCATCAGATGCGTGTGAAGGATGAGGATATCCTGAAGACTGCTTTCTGTTTTCTTCATGGGAATTATGAGTTCATTGTTATGCCGTTCAGTGTGAAGAATTCTACAGATGTATACATGGGATTGATGAATGCTATGCTCCGTGAGTTGCGGGACAAGTTTGTGGTAGTTTTCATCGATGACATCCTTGTGCACTCCACATCTGAAGAGGAGCATGCAGAGCATCTACGAGCCATCTTGGGAGTCCTTCATCAACATCAGCTATTTGGGAAGTTGTATAAGTGTGAGTTTTGGGCTCGAGAGGTCCGTTTAGTGGGGAATTTTGTGTCCCAACAGGGAGTAGCTATGGATCCATTGAAGATATAAGCAGTTGTGTCTTGGTCAGCCTCTAAGATAGTGTCATAGGTGAGAATTTTCCTTGGTCTCACAGGCTACTATATAAGGTTCGTAGCCAATTTCTCACTAGTTGCAACCCCTCTAACATCTTTGACCAGGAAGGATCAGACATTCATATGGACAGATCATTGTTAGGAAGCTTTCAAGTATCTAAAGGAGAAGTTAGTAAGTGCTCTAGTCCTTTGTCTTCCAGCTGAAGGAGTTCAGTTTTATGTTTTCTGCGATGCTTCACACCTAGGGTTAGGATATATTCACTTGTAGAAAAAGAAAATTTTTTCTTATGTGTATCAGAAGTTACGTCTTCATGAACTCAACTATGCCACCCATGATCTTGAGTTTTCAGTCATGGTGTTTGCTCTGATGTTGTGGAGATATTACCTCATTGGTGAGCACTTTGTGGTTTTCACTGATCATAAGAGTTTGAGGAATGTTTTCTCCCAACGTGACCTGAACTTTTGATAGCGTCAGTGGATGGAGTTCTTGTAGGAATACGACTTCTAAATATCATATACACCTGGAAAGGGGAATGCTGTAGCTGATGCACTGAGCCGAATGTCACGTAGTGATGCTGTGTGTGAATCCGGTGATTCCTGGAGAGTAATGGAGGAACAGTCAGCATTACATCTTGATATGGGAGAAGTTGGGGGTAGAGGATGTATTTTTCAGATGAAGGTACAGTCATCCCTGATGCAGAATGTAGAAGAGTCCTAGTTGGGAGATCTAGAGGTGGAGGTCTGGAGAGACCGAGTTGTTTGTGGTGAGGCCCCTGATGGTTGGACTGAAGATGAGAAACACTGAGTATTGTATCATGGAAGTCTTTTTATTCCTTTTTCAATGCGTGAGATGATTCTCAGATAGTTCCATAGTTCACCTTTAGTGGTACATCCAAGCGTGACAAAGATGTACCAATCCTTAAGGAGTTAGTTTTGGTGTCCTGGGTTGAAGCGTGTAGTTGCAGAGTTTGTGTCTCAATGTTTAGTCTGCCAAAAGGTAAAGGCCAAACACCATGTTCCTGGTGGTCTTCTCCATCCATTAGAGATTCCTTAGTGGAAGTGGGAGGATATCTCAATGGACTTTGTTACAGGTTTACATCGAGCACTGGGAGGACATGATGCTATTTGGGTGGTAGTAGATTGTTTAACAAAATCGGAACACTTTATAGCAATCAAGGAGTCATGCTCAATGGTTGTTTTGTCGAGGCAGTATCTAAAGGAGGTGGTGATACTTCACGGAGTCCCTAGTATGATCATTTCTGATCAAGATCCTCATTTTACCTCCAGGGTGTGGAGAGGTCTCCAACATGCTTTCAGTTCTCAACTATGCCTTAGCACTTCATTTCATCCTCAAATGGATGGTCAGATAGAGCGAACCATCAAGAATCTTGAAGACATGTTACGCTCTTGTGTTCTTTGATTTTGAGGATCATGGATGAGGCACTTACCCTTGGTGGAGTTCACTTACAATAATATGTCGATCAAACAAGGATACCCTTTGTGTATAATGTTGGGGATCATGTTTTTCTGAAGGTGACTCCCCGTCTTGGGCAGCGAAGGTTTGGTCATGGAATTATGCTTTCTCCCTGGTTTATTGGGCCTTTTGAGGTGTTAGCTCATGTTGGAGCTGTGGCATATCGAGTACCACTTCCCACACATATGAGTTGGATACATGATGTTTTCCATGTATCACAGCTTCATCGTTATCTTCATGACGCCTCTCGCATCATCGACTGGGGAGAGATAGATATTGATGATGATGCAACCTCTGAGGAGCGACCGGTAGAGATCCAAGACCACAGGGATATGTTGTTGTGTGGGCAATCTATTCCTTTAGTTCGTGTATTGTGGTGACATAGTGGCTTGGAGGAAATTACCTGGTAATGTGAGTCACATATACGTGGTCAGTACCCAGAGTTGTTTGATGTTTAACTCTTTTCATGTATCGATTTAGATTTTTTGGTTATGAATCTTTCATGTTTGTGAGATGGATCCCTTTGTTACTTTTGTGGCTTGCTCTCTTTTGAGAGGTATCTCGAGGGGTGGTTGTTCAGACCCTGTTTCATTTTCACAGTAGGTGGGTTTGGGATTCTCGAGGATGAGAATATTTTGAGCGGTATCTGATGTAATGGTCTAGACCTCTCAAGCTCATTACTTTTTAAAAATGCGGTGTTAGAGGTGTTTTGGGATGTAAAGGTGACTTGGGGGTGCGTTTAGATGAATCATTAAGGAAAAACTAAAGAGCTGTAGCTTTCACATAGGTTGCGCATGGTTTGTCTAAACCATGCGGCCATACCATGCATAGTTAATGTTGGAGGTAGTGGCTAACACATTGTTAGTTCATGGTCTGTCTAACTGTGTGGTCTAAACGTGCGAGGAGTGTTTTTGGAGGCAGTAGAAAATGCACGAATAGCACACAGTTTGTCAAACTGTGAGGACTAACTGTGAGGGCACTTAAATTAGATCCTAAAATTGTGGATCTCAACTGTTTGACCTCTAACTTGCTTGTTATAGATCTTAAGCAGCCATAAATCGGGATTACCCTTCCTTGAAGGTAGGAGAAACTCTCCCAAGAATTTTGGGGGAGATCTGAATGATTCTCTTGGAGAATCGAAGCCATTTCCTTGAGATATGTGATCATTCTTGTTCGGTTTCTTAGATCCGCTTGGGTCTACTTCTCCTCTTCCCTTGGATTATTATATCTACACCCGTTATGGGTAGATCTAATTGTGTGGATACCAAATATGATGAGTTTGGTCTTGATATTTCTAGGAGACGAGATCTAAGGAGGATTCTGGAGAATCAGCCCAGCTTTCTTGTTCGTTCTTCGTTTGTTGGGGTTTTCTTCAAAAACCCTTGAGGTAGGGGATTCATTTCTTCTCTTTCTTTTATTGTGCAACTGTATTGTTAGCTTGTTTAATCCCCCTATATGAAAATTTGAATTGACATAATAAATATTTTAACTAGATAAATGAATTTTTATCGATCATATGTTATTGCCTCTTGTTTTTCTAGATAGTGTGATATTTATGCTTGGTTTTATTAGCTGTTTTTTCCTGATGAGAATCGGTAAAGAATGTAAAATGGGCTTAATTGATAATTTTTTGGATAAAGATAAAGATGCATTAAAACAAATCCGGTTCTTTTCTTAATTTTATGTTAATCAAATTGGAGTAGTAATCATGTTTAATTTTCTGTGATCGCTTACAGGTTAGGTTTCCCGATGTTGGAACCAATGATTTATAGACCTGTTAATTCAAGATGGATTAAAGAATGATTGTTTGATAATTCGTTGAAGGGTTCTGAGTTAAACTCTTTATTGTTAAAGTTCCAAGAGCCCAATTGATTTGATGTTTTCTTTCATGTTTCTTATGTTGTGATGTGATACTGGATGGTTGTTGTGATATGTGGGGGAATAGAGGCATTTTGGTTGTGGTAGTGGATGACACCTAGAGTGGAGAGATGCATCGGTTTATGCATGTGGGTGGAGGGGAGGACATCGGGGTTGTTGGAATTGGATGGATGTGATTGTTGGTTGCTTGCGGGTTCGTTGGTTGTTTATCTGCTTTACTTTTCCCCACTTCTCAAGGTACCTTGTCTGTCTTACCCTTCTTCCGAAAGAGGCGAAGATGTGCATGTATGACACTTGATTTTCGTGTTTAGCTTCTCTAGGGAGGATGGGTCAATGCTCTTACTATAGGCGGAAAAGACTCAACGAGTAGAAAATCTACTCACCGTGTTGATCCCCCCTATGTTATTAGCATAGAATGCTTTTCTAGAATGCCTGGGAATATGGGAAAGTGTTTCTGTATTGAATAACTGATTAAATGGTGTTAACCCATGGGGTTGGAGTTTACTGGGACATAATGATGAGGTTATAATTTTTAACGGGACATTGGACTTTGGGTGTGAGTCTAATGAAATATAATGTGGAATTGTTCATGGTTAATTAATGTTTAAATACATAATTAATGTAAAGTGGAACTGATAAAAAGGGAATGAAGTAATCTAATAAATATCTTTAAATGGTTGTGTTCTTATAGGATACCTAGTCTTAGAAGTAGAAGCCTGGGGTCTGAGAGACGTTAGCTACAGTTGTGTCTAACACTAGGTTATTCCCACAGTGTGTTTGTGGGTTATAGTTTATCCAGTACTTTTTGGGTTTCTATACACTTCTCCACCCTCTCAGTAAGAGAAACTGACAGCCTAGGGATTTAGAGCCCTATGGGGGGTCCCCATCATTCTTGTGAGAGGATGAATGGATGACTACCCCCTTTGGCCCCGCTCTCTTCTCTTGGTAGTTACTTGAGCTGATTGGAATATTGGTTAGTTTTCACCATATATGTGTGTAGGGGGATGTAATGGCTTGTGTTTATTCACACACATATATTCTAGATATAGTATCCTATAGACTACTATATGTGTAACGTGTATCGGTTGTGATGGCTTGAGGATCCATACTCGGTGTATGGGTTGTAATGGCTTGAGGTATAATACCCAACATATGATACACGTTATGCGAGCTGTGTTGGCTCCCAGAAACTACCTGGTTACTTTTGGTTGTGAGGATAGGGTGGTGCTTCTCCCAAGTGTCTGCGGGAAATCATTTGTGGTGCACGAGGTGCATATTGTGGTGCTTCTCACAGGTGTCTTTGGGAAAGCCTTTTTGGAGAGAGATTCTTAGGACGTGTGACGTTTGGGAAAAGTGGCAAACCAGTTGGGAATTAGTAGCAGGGTACCCTTGATATTCTTTATTGTATGATATATTCATGTATACGTTACTTTGTGAGAGTAGCCATGGTGAGGTTCATAACTTAGTATATCTTTTTAGGTGATGAGTTAGTTTCACTTTTTTTTCACTGTTATTTAGAATGTTTTCTTTACTTTTTCATGAGAGGATTTGGGGAGGATCCTACTGAGTATACTGTTATACTCACCCAATGTATATATAAACTATTTTTCAGGTCACTTGATGTAGGTTGGAGATCAAGCTGGTTTCTACTAGCTTGGGGTTGCAGGAGCTGTTCAGGCTTGTGGTTGATGTTGTTTTTACTTTATTTTGGGTACTAGTAGTTTCTCCCTTCCAGTTGTAGACTTTTTTCATGACATTACATATGTGAACTTGGGTTTCTTTTATATACCAGTTTTCAGTCGGTGTTGATTGGTGCCTATCTTATCTCTCTCTTCTGCATGTGTTCTCTTAGAGGGTAATGACTCCCATTTGTGTATTACTATACCCTTGGTGCTAGTCACCATCTTGGGGCCTACTATAGGCGGAACTCGGGGATCATTATCTCCCTTCTCACATTGTCGGCCCAAGAGGGGTATACTTTGTGGGGAGGGGTCATGAAACACCAACCATTCAAATATTTTCATGAAGATGATTTGTGGTGTATATGAAAATACCACTTGGAGAACTAAATGGTGCTAATATTTTAGGAATTTTAATGATAATTTGTTTAATACTACATAAGGAATGATATTTGTAAACCATGGGTGGAATAGAGCTTCCTGATATCATTTTGGTATTTTAGGTGCATGAATATTCAATCATGAATATGGGTTGGTCAAGGGGTGTGATCAAAAAAGTAATCCTGATTCTTTTAGGTGAAATTAATATAGGAATACACACACTGCCTGCATACATAATGAATGTTCATGACAAAATATATGGATACCCAAACCCAAAGGTATTCTTTATGACTTAAATGAAAATAGAATACCCATGACAATTAATTGGTATTTAATTGAGTGAAACAATACCCAAAATAACTTGGGTATATAATTTGTGAAATATAATATCTTAAAACCATTTATGTATTAATATTTCAATAAATATAAATAAATATCATTATTATTCACAAATTTTACTGAATGATTTAAATGAATAAATTAAGTAATGTAATTTATTGAGATCCTATGTATAATTTTTTGATTATATATGTGAATTTTGATTATGTGAAACATGTAGAGAACATTTAATTATCATTTTTAGATCCTGATACATTCATGTATAACTGAGATATGATGAATTTGTTTGTATCTCTTGTACACATATATGTGAGGTTGGGATTTCAGTATAAGGAAGAATGAACTTGGTCATTGTACATGAGAAATATTGATCTAGAAAACACAGATAGGAAGACCAATGTATCATCTTGAAGGGGATCAAACCATGAAGAAAGGTGGAAGCATCTTTGATGGATCTGGGGTAGGATGTGTCTTATTTGATTTAGGAGTAAATGTCTCTAGTGTGGATATTGGAGAAAGCCAGTGGGTATTCTTGTAACACAGTGAGAGTCAATATAAATAATCTCATATGTGGATTTAGGAGAGATAATATGTTATTATGTATCAACCATTTTACTTCATAAATTGTATATAGTGAAAAATCCATGTTGGGTGGAATAACAAACATCGAATAGAGTATTCCTTTATGTCGAACCATTTAAATCCATATTCTATACACCCTTCTATTATAACATTATTAAAAAAATTCTATGAGACAAAATAATATTGGATTTAGGATATAACCAAACATAGAGGTTTATTTTAAAATCTAAAATTTCTAATAAAATGGATTAATGATTCCCCACTCCCCCATTAAGTGATCTCAATCTAATCTGTGATCTACATAACCAATTAATTAGATGGATATATACAATTACCTCACATTTCCATATATAATTCTGAGTAATTATTAAACAAAAAAACATTTAAAAACACTCCATTTTCATTATAACAACCATATTAACCTACAATAAAAAGCACTTTCAACCATCTCAAGAAGACAAGATGAAAAAATCCATATTCTTTTGATATCTCTTAAAATTGATAAATTTCCCAAAGAATTGTAATTTAATTTACATTGAGAAATAATTATAATATAAATAGGAATACTATTAATTATTAAATTTATATTTTGTTCAATAAACTCAATCACGATGTGATTGTATAAAGAAATTCATTTTCACAATTAAAAAAAATATCAGATTGAGTCAACCTAACAAATAACCAAGATTCCATTTGTGACAACCGGGTCCCGGTGATAGGATAGCCACCCCGCCTTAACATGGTCGTCGGGTCCTGGCCCACCAGGTACCCCCAGTTGCCCCGCAGACACGTGGGGCCAACCCTAGGGTCCATCCACATGCCTGAACAGGTCATCTGACTAATGATAGTACCCACATGCCAACATATGTCCATTCTAGTGTGATTTGTCTTCACTCACACACACCCTGGGAGGCTTTCTAGAAAAGTCACCCATCCTGATTACTACTCCAGGCCAAGCATGCTTAACTGTGGAGTTCTAATCAGACAGGCTCCCAAAAAGGAAGATGCACCTTGTTGACATGAGTCATATCATTTAGTCATTTAACCCTTTATCATTTGAGGATGTTACAATCACCTACCCCCCCCCCCCCTTTAGAGCACAACGTCCTCGTTGTGGGTCCTACATCTCAACCCAGGCAGTGCACCTCACATAAGGCTGGGTACGACCTCTAATACCAAATGTGACAACCAGGTCCCCGTGACAGCACAACCACCCCACCTTAACACGGTCGTTGGGTCCTGGCCCACCAGGTACCCCCAGTTACCCCGCATACACGTGGGGCCCACCCCAAGGTCCACCCACATGCCTGAACGGGTCATCTGACTAATGATAGTCCCCACAGGCCAACACATGTCCTTTCCAGTGTACTTTTTCCTCACTCACACACACCCTGGGAGGCTTCCCAAAAGGTCACCCATCCTGATTACTACTACAGGCCAAGCACGCTTAACTGTGGAATTCTAATCAGACAGGGTCCCAAAAAGGAAGGTGCACCTTGTTGACATGTGTCATATCATTTATTCATTTAACCCTTTATCATTCGGGGATGTTACACCATTTATGGATTTTGAAATATAGTAATGTTAAATAAAAAATGACTTTTATAATTCATTTCATAAAAAATAATTACATTCATAATAAAATTAAGTTACATGGAAATTGATTAATTTTTTTTTATTTAAATCCTTTAATATTTTAAAATTATGATATTAATAAAGATCATATACCATGATTCATTATTAATTTTCTATGATTGTATGCCATATTCTGTAATGAAATTATATTAATTATTTATATTCATGATAAATATTACATTTTTAATTCCATTATTATTATTCCTTTTAAAAATTTCTTATTAGCATCTTATACATAATTAAGTAATCAATATAGTTTATGTTGGTTGTTTTGGATTATTTTTGTTCCAAAATAGATTCAATATCACTATTACTATCTACCATCATTTTATAATAGTTCCATGAACATCATATGTGTAAATTTATTGTCTTCCATTAATTTTAAGTGAAAATGAGTTCAATAGATCTATAATTAGTTACTCTTCCTTGACTCAACTTTAATAATCATTTTTTTTAAACTAAAAATATACATGAAATATTACATGTAATTATATTATTATTATTGTTATTTATCATTTAAGAAATAATTAATATTAAATTACATTAACATTAATGGTATATAAAATCACAAAAATAGTTTTTAATAACATTCATGAAAGCAATATATTAATAAAAACACCACCATTCACTTATGTATCATAAAACTACAAGAGTGAGTGATTCAGCTCAAATGGGTTTTTAAAGAAGAAAAACCCTAATAAATAATTTTGTTTCTATAAAAAATTATATTGTTATTAAACATTAATCTATTAACTACATTCAAATGAGATATATTTTTTGGGTACTTTTAGTGTATAGTTTAAATGATAAGATAGATTTTTTTATTACCCCATATTTATAGATATTAGTGGATTATGGAATACATTTTTTTATAGATAATGGGTCATATTTCACCCTCATTTCAACATAGTGGATGAGGATTTTAATATTGAAATATTATACTTTTTTAGTGATAAAAATGTTGTGTTAATATATCCACCTTTAAATGGGATCACCTTTTATCATCTTTAAAAAAACTATAATAATGGTCATACTACAGCAAGGCACTCTTAAAATTTTACCACACTACATAAACAATTCCAATAAAACACATGATATAAAAAATTTATAATTTAATTGAAATAAAAATTAAATCAAAAATACCTAAAAATAAATTATTGTAGAAATTTCGAACATTTTTATCTAAAATTATATTAGCATGTACAACTTATCACAAAAAAATCAAAAATAATAATAGATTCGTTGTATTTGGAACTCGATCCCCAATCAAAATTAGCTGATCAATGAATCAGTATTTAAAAACATTCCAACTCAAGAAAAATAATAAAACTATATATTAAAACAACTCATATGTTAATAATACTATAATGAAATAAATTAAACATAATTATGAACCAATAAATTAATAATATTTTATTTTTAAACTAAAACCAAGTAATTTGAGTAATTTTGATCACATGGTGCATCTGATTGAAGTGAATTTGGTTTGTATACATTAAAAATGAATTATGGATCATTTTACTAAAGTACAAAATCAATCTAAATTCATTTTATCAATTTTGAGTATGTCACTTGGTTTTTACTAGAATGACAATTTAAACATAAAACACAAACTTTTAGTCATATTTGTTTATCATGTGTCAATTTGATGTGAGACTGATTCTTACATGTCAAAAATTGAATATGAATCATTGTCCAAAATTATTAATAAAAATGATTATGTTTTCTCGGTTTTCAGTGATTGAAACACATTTATAACTAAAATGAAAATTTTAAATTGATAACAGACACATTGAGTGATATCGAGCATGCTATATACTTGATTGAGTTTCGTATGATTCATACAATTCAGAAATTTCTTATGGATCATTTTACAAAAGTATCAAAACATCATGAATGTGTTTTTAATGTTTGGACTATGTCACTTCTCTTTTATACTAAAATATTAGTTTTAAATAAATAGATATACATGGAGTCATATCGGTCACACCATGTATCGAATTGAGGTGTGATTAATTCCTACCCATTAAAATTATGTATGGATGTATTTTTTAATTTATCTAAATAATATAAATGTTTTTTTTGTTTTTATTATGTCACACTATTTTTTACCAAAAAATCATTTTCTAAATAATAACTAGCACTATAAGTCATATCAATCACATCATGTGTCTTTTTTATATGAGACTAATTTCTACATGTTGAAAAGAAATTTTGAATTGTTTTTGTAAATTATCAAGCCAAGAGAAGATCATTTTTTTAGTTTCTAGTGTTTTGGATTGAGTTCATGATGATTCAAAAATTCCAAAATTTACTTTTGGGAAATTTTCGTAAAGTATAAAAACAATCTAAATGTGTTTTCTTATTTTTGAGTATGTCATGGAACGTTTTTATTAAAATATCAATTTTAAATTAGAAGAAATGATTTTTGTAATACCAGTAACACTGTATATGTAATTGAGGTGTAGATAATTCCTACACATCATATATGAATTATGTATTATTTCCCTAATGTATCAAATAAATTTAATTTTCTTCTCAGTTTTGAGAATGTCACCAGTTGTTTTTATAAAAATGCCATTTTAAAATTAAAACACAATCAATTAATCAATCTTTTCACACTATTTATTAAATTCACTTCTGGTTGTCTCATCCAAATTAAAATTAACTTATGGATCATTTTTAAAAAGAATCAAAACATTCCAAATACCTTTTCTTGGTTTTCCTTATGTGTGTCATTTTTTATAATAAAATTTTATTTTAAACAGAAAACAAACACATGGTGTAATTCTAGTCACATCATGTGTCAACATGAAATGATACTAATTCCAACATTTACCAAATAAATTGTGAATCGTTTTCTAAAATTATCAAGACAATATGAGTGAATTTTCATTGATTTTTATATTGAAATATGTTTTCATCTATAAAATCAAATTTAAACTCCTAAGATACCATTTTAGTAATCCTAGTCACATTGTGTATCAGATTTAGTATTGAATGTTTAATATACATAAAAAATGACTTTTGAAAAAAAAAGAGTACTGAACCAATCCAAATGAATTTTCTAGGTTTTTTGTATGTCGTGTGAATTTTATATTAAAATGTTAGTATTAAATAAAAAGATATACATGGATTCATATTGTCACATTGTGAGTTGTATTGGGGTGTGAATGATTCATGCTTTTCAAAAATGACATATGGATAGTTTTCCTAAAGTATAAAAAAAATAAAAATGTTTTCATTTGGTATTGAGTATGTAACTTTTTCTAATAAAATGAAATTTTAATCTGAAAACACACACTTTGATTCATAAAATTCTAATTATGTATCTATTTTATGTGATACTGATTATGAAATTTAAAAATGAATTATAAATTAAACTGGAAAATTATTAAGACAATTAATATATTTTTTCATAGTTTTCAGTGAGTGGTGCATGTTTTCTACTAAAATATTAATTATAATGTAATAAATTCACATTGATTCAAATAAGTGACATTGTGCATCAGATTGAGGTTTGGATAATTCCAACATATCAAAAATCAATTAGAGATTATTTTTATAAATTATAAAAAAAAATTGAATGTTTTTTATTGATTTGAGTATGTCACATTTGGTTTATACTAAAATGTAATCTTAATTTGATGACACGTAGTTGGAGACATATTGGTCACACCATGAATTGGATTAAGGTGTGGATTATTTCTACACATAAAAAAAGACATATGGGTCTTTTTTTAAATACATAAAAACAATATAAATTTTATTTCACAATTTTTAGTATGTCACTTTTTTATATATAAAATTTTGTTTTAAACTAAAAATATGATTTTTGATTCATATCAGTAAAATCATGTATTGGATTTTTATGAGACTGATTCATATATCACAAAAAAAAATTAATAACATTTTCAATTAATTTTCAAGGTTATTAGAGAACATTTGATTAGTTTTTTGTGAGTGATTCATGTTTTGAACAAAAATTTTGATTTTAAACTGATAACAGACACCTTCAGTCATATCGGGAAAAAATGTATTTGATTGAGGCATGTATTATTTATATACATAAATAAATATTTGATGTATACATTTAATAATTTATCAAAACAACTCAAATGTTTTATCTCATTTTATTGTGTGTATCTATTTTTTTACTAAAATGTATATTTTAATTAAATAGAAACACATGGAAACAAACCTGTCACACCGAGTATCAAATTGATGTGTGGATGATTACCTCATAAAAAATATGAATTCATGATCATTATTCAATTGTAAAAAAGAATTTTAATTTATTTTCCCTATTTTATGTCATTCTAATGTATTTTTTACTAAAATTTCATTTTAAACCAAAAACATGTACTTGGAGTCATACTGGACATACAATGTGTTGTATTGATATGTGGTTTACATATATATGTCATAAATGAATAAAGAATTATTTTCCAAATGTATCAACACAATTAGAATTTGTTTTATTGTTATTGAGTATGAAATATTTATTTTTAAAAAATATAAATTTAAACTGATAACAAAATCATTGACTCATATCAGGCACGTCATGTGTCAATTTGGAAAGAGACAAATTCCTACACATAAATAATTAATTATGAATCTTTTTTTATAGTATCAATATAATACGAGAAATTTTTCATGGTTTTTAGTTATTACCACACATTTTTAAATAAATTTTTATTTTTAAACAAATAATAGAAAATGTGTGTCATACATGTCACACCCTGTATCGAGTTGAGGTGTGGATAATTCATTTAGATCAAAATGACTTTTGGATAATTTAATTAATTTACTGAAACATTCATTATAAATTTGATCATCATTTTGCATATTAAGTGTTTTTTATCTAATATTTAAATTTTATATATAAAACCTGAACATTGAGTTATACCAGAAACACCGTGAATCGAATTGTGTTGTGGTTGATTCTTAATTGTTATATTTAACTTATGGACAATTTTCATAAATTATCAAATAAACCAGAAAATGAAATTATATAAAAAATAAAGATAAAATGATGAAAAAATCAGAAAAAATAATTAGTAAGAGGTCACCTATCAATGATTTCTACATACAATCTTACACCAGGTATAATTCCCTTTCAATTATTTAAAAATCTCTCTCCTACTGTGAATATGAGGAATTTCATCCTTCTTGGTATTACTCGAAAACTATTATTAGTGTATTGATAAATATTTTCAATAGAACATTAATTATATTAAAAAATACCTCTTTTGGGATGCTAGTTTGTTGATGATATGAAATATCATTCATAAAGTTGAAAATATAATAACCACAGTCTTTATAAATGGTTAGTTTTGGACCTTATCTAAACACTTAAGAAAAAAATTGTTTTTTATATGTTTCAAAATATGAATCTTATAATATATACCCTGATACTTATTCACTTATAGAATATGGTAGGCTACTTATTCTCATAGACTATCCTCATCCTATGATTTTGAATAAATTTAAACATCACCCACTTATAGAATAATATTCATTAAAACATAATATAAAATATGTAACATTATTTTTAGTGGTAAAATTTTGCAGGTAGTGTATTATAAATTGATAAATGTCATCATATGTGTTCAATTTTTTTATCCATTCATTGAATATAGAAAATAATTCATTAGAGTATCCAATTATATATAAAATTTAATAAATAATAAAATAATTTATACTCTATTTTATATTATTAAATTATAGATTTTTATCCATATATCATGTGTATTAAGAAGAGTATGTCTTCTTTATGTTTTCCTTCAAGCATTATATCTAGTTTTTCTACTACCCCATTATAATTATTTGGTTCCACTGTGAGTTATTTTGTATAAATTATGTGAGGACTGATGAGTCTAAATTTTTTTATAGGGGGTTCCCTTAAAATAGTATGGATATATATATGAATAAAATATTAAGAATATTAATCAGTCATAATTACCATATTAGATCATCTATTGGACAAAAAATATGGAATACACACCTCATGTGAACATTTACAATTGAGACACTTATAAATTCATGTGTGAGTATTTCATTAACATTATCAATACCAATATAGTCTGTAATGACCAATCCATACATAAGTTATTCAAAATATATTCTATTTGTATCACCACCTGGTAATATTGTATCTGAATAAACCATTAATTATATTAAATTAAACATTTTAATGAGATGTGTAATGGTAATTTCTGGTGATATTTTTTATTTATTGGTAGATACATTATATAAATTTGATTAGAATTTACATCACCTCTACCATTTTCTATCCATAAAATAACTCATCAGTTCTGGCCTTTTTTAAGTAATTGTAATTGGTTTTTCATGAATATTAAATTGGAAATGAATACATTATTATTAAAACATTTTTTAAAAGATCTAAAAACCATAATATAAAAGATCCAATAGATTAATCAAACATATAAATATCCACATCGGCAAGTGGAATACGTAGCTCAATTCTCGTCTCTTGATATATGATAATCCCTACTATCACATATCTTATTAGATGTGTTTTTTAAAAAATCTATTTGGATATTGTACACAGTACACCTCTCAATAACGAGATGGATGGTTGTTGATAGATATAAATGGAAATATTTTTCCCCTATAGAATATCAGTATGTGATATATATCAGTTTCTTATGAATTAAAAACTCATAGAAACTATTATAATAATATTGATTACTTATTCTAAGTAATCTCTTTGAGGAGAGGGCTCCCCTCAATGCTGGGGTGAGGGGATCATCACTAATTTATTTTTATAATGTTACATATTCTTTTTTAATACTTAAAATATCATTTTTTTTGGAACTCTTACGTCCAGTTATGTTTTTCTTTTAGGGTATATAATCATTCCATTTACTCTTAAATTTCTTTATATTTATCACTTTATTCATTTATTTTCTCAAAATATGTCTGGGTGATACCCCAACACTCAAACCACTGATACATTCATTATATTATTTCCACACAAAGGCCACTTATAATAATTCTTCATTGGGTACAGTTGATGATTATTCTTGATTCCATGTGAGATAAAACAGTATTGAGAAAAATTAATAAATATAATGTAATACATATTTAAATAAAAACAAATTTTTATTATTTCATACATACACATGCTTCCCACATATTTTTAGTGTCTTACTAATTTTTAATCCCTTGTTTATGTACCCATGCCTCATTTTATAGCACATGAATTGAGATAGAAGTGGATTTATGTTTTGATTAATCAATCTACATATAAATATGGGAACAAAATTATGTTTTTTTAAGTAAAAAATAATTATTATCATATATTTAATATATGTACCATTTTTCATGGGAAGCATACATATCATTTCATTAAGATTGGGGTATGTTGGTTTTTCATATCATATCTTTTTTTAGAACATAGTTTTGATTTTATATTATAACAATTAATAATAAAAGTGATTAATAAAAATATTTTTGAGCAATGTATTACTAATACAAATGTTCTAGAAAATATGTCTTTTTTATGATGACTATAAAATTCATTCAATTATTGTTGGATTATTAGGTTTTAACATATATGTGGTGGGTGCGGGATTATATTCCCATCTGATTCTTTGTGTTGATAGTTTTTAATAATTGTGTTAACGCATATATGAGCCTTTCCAATGAGAATTATTACAGATTTCATTCAAGAGTCTTTAACTATAAATTCACTCTTTGGGGGATAATTAATAGTAAGTCAAGGTTTCATTATATTGTTTTTTATTAATATAGTTAAAGTCTGTCAAAATTATAACCTAATATCTTCCCAAATCATTTTCTTATGTGTGGTTAAAACATTATACCATGATTCTAAATCAATAAGTAGAAACTTGTGAGTGTTTTTCCTAATGTAAAAACATAATATAGCCAGGTTGGGGTTAACAGGATTGTCACATTAATTCCACCCAACCATGAATTAATTGCCTTTATTTTTCACCATTAAAAATTTTTCAACTCTAGTGATACCAAAATCTTATTCTTTATGGGATACCAGTTTTTCACCATATATCATTTCCTCTTCTTCAACATCTTCATTATATTGTTTCTCTAGATTATTATTATCAGAATGTGAAGAAGTTTTTTGTTCCTTCTCATTGGGAGAACTAGCATGTTGAGAAACCTTATTTTCTTTGGTGATGTGAGAATCATCATGTGAAAGATTCATTATCATTATAATAGGTCAAATAATTAATTTAGATTACATAAATGCAGTAGAGAAGAGATAATAATATGATGTAACAAAATGTATACTAAAAAATATAACATGAATATTAAAATATTTTTTAATGATGAAGGGATATAAACCCTCTATCGAGTTTCCAAATAACTTCATTGTGGTCTCTTTTCACATACATGACAGTGAATACACTAGGACCACTGTGAAGTGATTATGAAGTCCCAATAAAAGATTCATCGTATTTTGAATTGACATATGAACCTTTATTGGTTATAGCCGATAAAATAATACGTGACCACTTTCGGTTTATCAGATCATGAACATAAAATACTTGTACTTCATGTGATTCCATTATAAATGGCTCATCATTGTACCATTACAATAAGAAATACACTTTATCAAATCTCAATTCATCTATTTTAATAGTAATACTATTATCATCCCACGTGAATTTAATATCTACAATTGGAATGTTGAATATTACAACTCCCATATTTGTTCGATGATTCCAAAGAATGACATATACAAATAACATGAATTTATATCTTGGTACCAAATAAATTCATAACTTTAGACATAATTGAAACTCCGTTATTTTTCGTGATATTTCATTCATCATATTAATTTTTATATAATGTATAACCATTAATTTCATAACCATTATATGATAATAAATTCACACTTGATCTTCTAGCTATATATTGATGTTTTTCTGAAACAGAATCTAGATTTTCAATTGGGTCCCTGAGAATATGGTCTCCAAACCATCCTATTAATTGTTCATTATGTTTATTTGATATCCTTATTTCAGTACATGATGGATTCAAATTCCTAAGAATATAATTATTTGTTTCAATATCTATAGAATTTTCTAAACTGTTATGAAAACATAAAGGTTGACCTTCTCCCGGTTTATAATAATAATTGTGACAATAACTATTATATAAAATCATTCTCCCACAATCAAACTAGCATAATGGGATTTCGATAAATGAATGATTTAAACATCAAATAGACAGCCATTATAGAATTCAATGTCTTCCACAACAAAATTACACTATACAATACGTCCTTCTAGATGGCCTCGATTTTTGACACACTAAATATCATTCAATGGGGTAGACACATCTATATTGTAAAGGACAACAAAGTTGACTCTCTCTTACATTATGAACCATAAAGTGAACCATCACATCAAGGAATGATCAAAGGAGAAAATAACCATTTCAAACAGTATGAAAAAATTTTATGTTTCCATAGTTGGAAATTTTGAGGGATTTACAACATTGTTTCATGTAGGTTTCATAATGAAATAGATCTTAGTTAATGTATGGCATACATTTATAGGAAAATGAAATTTTATATTACATGCATTACATCTGGAATCATATCCAAAAAGTCAGGTGATTTCAAACCCATTACTATTAAATGGCTCATTGACATTATATTATTAATATTTTAAGAATAACCCTATGGAACCGTTACATCATTCAAAATTTTTCCAAACTAATATTCCTCTTTCCTGGAAGAGTGTAATAATTTGGTGGAAGAAAAGTCCATTTTTTATTGTTCACCTGAACCAAGTCTCCCCGTATTACTAGTCAATCAATTCCATCCCATCCATAATTATATTATTTTTTGGGGGTTCATTTATTAATATGATAATGACACTATAACATAAATTTTTATTAACATTCCGGAAATTAAAAAATTATTGTTGTACAACCAATCATTATATTCTAATTCGAAAAAATTTGATCCCTATTTCCAACATGTTTTTATGGTTTTATGAAAAAGGATTACCAAAACCAGTGTCTACATCAATTAAGTTCTCAAATAGATGGTTTTCTGTTAGTGGAGATGGTGTTGTAAATTATTCTAATCTACAATAAAAAAATTCTATCCAAGATTGGTACATATGTCACTATGGTAGAAATTAATGATGTTCTATAAACACAATATTTGTTGATTTTTTCAACCTAATTGACTCTATACCTTCTTCGAAAATTGGAAACCATTAATTTCTTTAGTTCTATAAGATTAAAAATTTATATAAGTAGGAAATCCATTTATCATCCCATACAAAATGGATTTCAACATGAAATCTTCATTTATTTGAGAATCATACAATGCACCACATGAATCCCATAATAATTTCAAATCTTCAATCATTGGATTTCCAAAAACAACAATATCAATTTTTAGTTTTTTGGTCATTATATATGCTGAGATAACATAATGTATTTTAATTTTATGAATAACTATAGTGGAAAGTTATAATTTACTAAAATAACTGGCCATGATCTGTGAGTTCTTACATATGAACCAAATCGATTCAATCAATTTGAAAATATTGTAAAATGATGGTTTCCTAGATTGTTCCAAAATTCTGGATACTCATGAATAATCCTCCTCAACTGAGAAGTGTCATGTGGTTGACAAAGATTCCAATTTTTATATTCACTATATTAATTCCACAACAATATTCTTCCAGTATCCTTAGTTCCATATAGGATCAAAAAACATGTAATTATTATAAGGTTCCATAAAACAATCATTGGAATTGATTCATATTTTATTTATCAACAAGAAACAAACCTTGAAAATTTTAAATGATTTTTGGTCCTTGTGAAATAATTTTTCATCATTTGGACATGCATATATCCTTTCAGAGATCATACTATCTAAACTTAGAATTCATTTAGTGTTATATGTTCAATAGTGAAGCTCCTAATATATTGGGAGAAAATAATTCAAGAGCGTATGTAGTTACGTAAAACTGTAGTGACTCAATATTTTCCAAATATTTAAAATATATAGCTTCATTATGGATGAAAATGTTGTATATTTATTACAAATCGCATTTAATGTCATCTTTTCACAAAACTTTAACTTCTCAAGAAATTTTGGAAAATCCTATGGTTCACCTTCAACTTTCATTCTCATTTCCTCAATATGATCATCATCATTCACAGTTGTAATCACTTCCTTGATAAATTCTTCATCATTTTCAATTATTGTAATCATCTCTGATGATCAATAAAACACAGTCTTCTCCAAGTTAATAGAAACATACATTTTTTCACATGTTTAGTCCAAAATTTATATCATCAATCTATTCTATGAAATATAAATAGTTCTTCCAACTCTATTAAAAAATATATTAGTAAAGAAAAAATGTGTAAACAGGGAAAAATGAATTGAGAGGGGTTATATGAATGTCCATTAGAAAATTTTATGAAATCATTCTCCGCATTCTCATTCCCTTTTATCATACTATTAAAAACATCAATTTTAGATTCATATCTATCCCATTTTATTTAGTAATATTAATATCTAAAAAAATAAATAAATAGTTAAAACCATTTTATATAAAAGGTTTATCCAATCATTAAAATATTAGTTTCAGGTAAGATTAGTAATGGTGTTGATTTTAATGTCCTAAATTAGTTTATTAATGTTTATTATTTATATAACATGGGTTATAATTAATCATTTATATGTTATATTAACCTCATATACCATCTCTTTCACTAAATAGGGTCACAAGATAGATCTCCCTCCAACCAGAAACTAATATATTGGTCGTCAACATATGGAATTTAATAAAAATATTCAAAACTAGATAACTATATCAATGCATGATAAAAATTTTAATAAATTAAATACAATAGGTCAAATCTAAAATTCTACCTCTAAAATATTGGAACAATGTACTTTCCAAAATTTGGATTGTTGAATTGAAGATGATATTGAATGATGATACTCTAATGGTCAATAATAATAAAATACATAAGGTAATTTCATGTTTTGAAAAGGAAGTATGGTTTTAATCTAAGGGAGTATGAAGGATACATGGAATAAAATGGAAAGAATGATTTTAATTTAATCCATGGGAGTAGGAGGGATACTTGAAAATTGGAATTGATTACCATCTACGCACCTCAAAAATTATGCCTACTTACCATTTTCCCTCACCACCATACATGATTAGAGGGAAGGGTTTTGGCAGTACCTAATTAGGAGATAAATGCAATCAGAGTGAGAAATAATAATGAATTAGTGAAAATAAATGTGAAGGATATGGATATATTGAACCGACAATGGCTTTAGGAAAGAGGGATTTGGTGGAGAATCAACATAATAGATATAGGAAATATAAGATCACATATGTGCGCACTTTTTTAATAATGTGGGAAAATAAAAAACAAGTATGTTAGAGGGGGAGAGGCAAATCACAATTGATCACATACCATGATTTTAATATATCATTATATGTTCACGAAAAAAAAATAGATAGTCATTAAATTATGAATAATATAATAATAATAAATTTTAAATTTAAAAAAACTAAACTATGTAATGATTGTAATTTTTATTTCTGTTGCTTTTTTTTCAATGTTAAATTATTTAATGAAAATAAATAATTTTATTTTATCTCCAAATAGTTGTTTTCAGTTTCAAAAATAAACAAATGAATTTTTTTTTGAAATATGAAAAAATAACCCTTATTGAAAATAGTATTTTCCAATAAATCAATTATTCTAAATAGAAAAATATTATTATTTTAAATTGAATATTTGATTTTTTATAATAAATATATAACATATAAAGGTATTTTTTCCAAAAATATATCTATAATTATATATATATATATATATTATTATATATATATTCATATAATTAAATAAATATGTGCTCATAAATATCTATATATATATTCATAAAATAAATATATACTTATATAAATATATATATATATATACTAATATATTAAATATATATTTAAATATATATTTATAATTTCATGTTATTATTGTAAATAAATTACATTGAACAAAAATATTTATATACACGTAATCAAAAAAATTATATAAATAAAATTATTTATAATCTAAATTATTTATACAGAGAAAATAAAAATTAACTAAATACTAGGTATAGTACAGACCATGGATTAAAAATCATGGACATGAAAAATTTATTTTAGAATATAGTAATGATATTGAGAGAATATGGAGTAAAAACATAATGGTGTGGCACAAATGTCACCACAACAAAATAATTGGCAGCCCTGCAAAATCATCTTTTTTTGTCTATCAACCCTTTCCCTAGGAACCTCCTATCACAACTCGTCCCTTGAGGCCCGTGTCGTGACTACCCCAAACCCGCCTTCCATAGGCAAGGGGCTAGCGACTAGCACCAAAGGAGTATTCCCTAAAACTGGCAAGGCATTGCCTTTATAACCTGTAATCACATGCAACCAAGCACACCGCAAGATACGAACTCAAGTAAACTAAATATTAAACTGAGTGAGTACAGTAAGTAAAAGGGGCTAGAATACTAGCCCATCTAGAAAGTACAAGAAACTGAAAGTACAAGTAAACTTCAACAACTCTTGTGATCACCCACCAAGGATCCTACCTCAAGGGTAGGTACGGCTCTCGAATGGATGTCTTTGTGGTACGCCTCGTCTAAGGTCAACCTCCGAGCTACCTTCTGTCCTGGTACTCTCATCCTCACTCAGCGTTGTCCGTCTTCTGCACCAAACACAATGAGGTACGGGCATATCCCATGAAAGGGTGAGTATAACGATACTCAGTAGGGACCCCGAGACCCTCAAGGTCTCACAAAATCTACAAAGGATAAACCACAAAGCATGAAATCAACTGACAACCCAACGTAGGTATATTCCCATACATATACCTAAGTTATAAAGTATACCCATATCAATCATGAGGAAGTACATAGTCTAACTCAAAAGCCCAAAGCTCAACTGTTCCACAAAGGATAGAATGCCACAAAGGAAAGTACCACACAGGTACCCCACACAGAAGAATACCATAAAGGTACTAACTCTTCTCACACCAGGTATAACTAAAGTACAAAAGTAAAAATGATTAATAGTAATGTTAGATCATCTTATTCTATAAAGAGGCTCTATTTCTAACCTGCATAGGATGGCTAGGTGCTGACCCACAGAGGATTGCTAGGTGTTGACCCACAAAAAATCGCTCAGTGCTGACACACACATGATTGCTTGGTGCTAACCCACACCGGATCGCTAGGTGCTGACCCACAAAGGATCGCTCGATGTTGACCCACACAAGATCACTTGGTGCTGACGGACACATGATTTCTTGGTACTAACCTAGACAGGATTGATCGGTGCTGACCCACACATGATCTCTCAGTGCTGACCCGCACATGATTTCTATTCATTCTTCATGTCACAGCCAGCTACTGGGTTCCCGTACTAAGTTTTCTCCTCTCTGAGAGGGTCTACACCTTAAGCCATTGGTCGGTACACCAAATACCAAGAATTCCAATAATGATGTAACTGAAAGGACCACCACGTCTTAGGGGTCTCAATGCAACAAAAGGTGCGTCAATCAGACGCTCAGTCTGTAAGTTATTAGCCTTTTAGTCCCGAGGTCCCGGTTGGATTAGTGCTCGATCCAACCCGGCTATATCCCAACTTTATCTAAATCTCAATTGGGTTATAAAAGGGACCATCTCACTCTAGGGTTTCTGGCACCACTGACATTTCGTCAAATGGACATCTGTGCCAAAGTTATGGCCAAAAGAGCGTAAATGGGTCAAAGTGGGTCTGGGTCTGATCCGACCTGGTCAGACTGACCTAAATCAACTCAGTTTGGGTCTGACCAGCCCACGGTGTAGCCCGGACCACTGGGTTCATACTGAAAGCCCGTCCTAGGCAGCAGGGGGCGGTGTGGAGGATGCGGGGGTCATGAAGGGCGTGGGAGTCGTAGGGGCCGTGATGGCTGACATAACCTCTGGGGTTGCGGGGGCAGCGCAAGGTGGCGCGGAGGCCATGGTCCAACGGGGCAACCATGGTGTGGCAGAGTGGAAGTGGTGCGGCATTCCACCGCGGCTGGCTGGATGGCGATCTGTCCTCTCTGCGTGGCATGGTCGCGCGCCACGCCTTTGTCGACGGCCGGTTTGGCCGGCCGCTCTTCATTCTTCGCCTTGGAACAAATCCACCTTCTTCCACCTTGAATAACACAGTGCTCAAGAAGAATGGCGTAGGGGTCAATCCATGTTTTTTGGCTCAAAACCCTCCACGTTAGAGCAGTATCAAGCAGATAATGGGGGACAATTCAATGTGAGGGGAAAAATTAACATTGATCAATTTAAAAACACACCCCTACCTCATAGATTTGTTGACGGAGGTTGCGAGGACGGAGATGATGTCATTGGGGATAGATGGACGTCAGTGATTTCGGTATTTCCTCGATCGTCAGTTCATTGACATAGAAGACATTCCTCATTGGAGAGAGCGTTCTTCATTGGGGAGAGCCTTCTTTGTTGGAGAACTCATTATTCATTGGAGAGAATAACCCTCCAAATGTTCTCCTCTCCCAATTCCAAAAAAATGTTAAATATCCAACTTGTTATTTTATGTTTATAAAATAAAAAGGTTGGCACAATTAACTACTGGCACAATCAATTGTTCCACATTGGCACAATTAATTTTTGGCACAATTAATTGTCCCATGTTGGAAAAAATAATTGTTCCACATTCACTCAAATTAATGGGAGGAATGGATTAATGGGGGTTGAGTGGTTTCTCCCATTATGAGGGTTCAGGTGGTCCCCACCTTTAAACCATCCACATGGGAGGTTTCAACAAAAAGAAGAAGAAAATAAAAGTTTTTTTTATTTTATTTCTATTTCCACGAAAAACCCCAAATTCTTTCTTTCACCTTCAACCTACTGTTGTGGAGGTGAAGGTCCCCTTAAAAGAGTACATAAGCTGCGAGTTCAATGGTGCCATCAGATTTAAATTCCGAGTACCGGTTCAAAAGTTACAAAAACATGCTCATGTGTTTACTGAATGCACCTGAAAAATTTTTATGAAATTCATTTCGGGCACTTCGGGCCTCGGAATCAAGTGCCGTAAATTTTCGCAGACTCGTAAAATTCCCACATAATTAAAAAAAATTACATGGATTTTTCGAGTCTTTACATTCTACCCACCTATGTGATTTGCATCCTAGTAAGCCACAACACAAAATAAGGAAACAAGTGGGGGTACTGAGCACGAATCTGAGCCTCCCGCTCCAATGTGCTCTCCTGAAGGTTCCTATGCTGCCAGAGAATGTGCAAAAGAGGTATCGACCACCCATGAAAAACCATGTCCTATTGATCATCAATCTCTACTGGATCCTGCGTAAAAGTTACCCCATCATAGTCGTCCAACTCGCCATGGTAAATGATGTGATAAGGGTCGTGCACGTATCACCTCAACTGGGACACGTGGAAGACGTCATGCACCCGATGAAACTAGTGTGGAAGAGACAAGCGGTAAGACACCTCGCCAACATTGATGAGGGCCTAGAAGGGTCCGAGGAACCTCAGAGATAACTTGTCACCTCATCAAAATCTCCACAATCCTCGTCAGGGTGAGACCCGTAGAAAGACGTGGTCACCATCCTCTAACTATAGAGGTCATCATCTCCTAACAGCATCGAACTTCTGCCTGCACTGTGCAGTCTTCATCCGTTCTTGGATGATCTTCACTTTCCTTGTGGTATCTAGTACCATCTTTGGTCCCACTAGTGCTGACTCCCCTAGGACAGTCCATCACAAAGGTGATCTGCAAGGTCACCTATAAAATGCCTCAAAATGTGTCATCCCAATGGAGGAGTGAAAGTTGTTGTTGTATGCAATCTCCACCAATGGAAATTTATCCTCCCTGCTGCGACCAAATTCGAGGAAGCAACCATGCAGCAAGACCTCAAGGGTCAAAATGGTCCCCTCGATCTAACAATCCGTCTGAGAATTGAAGGCAGCGATCAAATGAAGTTGCTCGCAAAAGCCTCCTACAACCCCTTCCATAGCCAAGAAGTAAAACATGATCACGATCAGAGACAATTGTCGAGGGTACTCCATGTAACCACACAATCTTTTAAACATAGAGGCATCCCAATCTCTCTTCTGAACACTACTCTCTGATCTGTAGGAAGTGGCCCGACTTGGTGAGTTGGTCGAAAATCACCAAAATCAAGTCATGAAACATGGATGTACATGGAATTCCTATCAAGAAGTCAATGGATATCACATCCCACTTCCACTATGGGACCTCCAAAGGCAGAACCAAGCCTGCTAGTACCTGATGCTCCGCCTTCACTTGTTATCAAGTGAGGCACTGAGAGACAAACTCAACAATTACTTTCTCCATTTTCATCGACCAGTGTTGTCATCAGAGATCCTGGTACATCTTCTCCACTCCTGGATGTACAGATAGAGGGGATGTGTGGAACTCCCTCATCACTTCCTCCCGAAGTGACACTGGTACCATGGTATGTCCTCTGATGAAGATGATGTGCTCCCCACCTTCATAAATCCATCAGGTGTCTGGCCTGTGGATATTTGAGCACGTCGAGCCTCACAGTTAGTGTCCCCACACTCTGTCTCCCTGGCTCATTATGAATTGGGGGAGTGACTGCAAGAGACTGAAGAAAAAACTTCTCTATCCCGATCCACAAAAGATATCTACAAAGAAACCAGTTTCTCTGCCACCTCACCTAGCAGTTGTATACAAGACCTTCAATTGATTGAATCTTCTACAAAGTTCCCCTTCCCACACTACTGGAAAACGGGCCTATACCCACGGTTTCAAAAAATGTGGGTATAGGTCAACTATACACATTGTTTTGTCCAAAACTGTGGGTATAGAATAGTATTAAAGACCAAAACCTATGGTTTTGCAAAATCGTGGGTATATGTGGGTTTTTTGAAGACGTATACCCACGTTTTTGGCCAAACCATGGGTATATTGTTTTTTCGGAAGACCTGTACCCATCGGTTTTCAAAAACCTGTGTATTTGGTTTTTTTGATGACCTATACCCATGGTTTTAGAGAACCATGGGTATAGATTTCCCGCCATAAGGCGGGAAAAAAAGTTACGCGGGACAACAAAAAAAATTTGGTGGGAACACGGTTTGGGTTAATATAATTACAAAGATAAAAATATAAATACAACTAGCATACACATGTTGGTTGGTCAGACCGTCAGTCTTGTTTAAAATTGTATGTTGTTCGAATATCAGTGAATTAATTTTTTATTTTAAATGAGTTTATATAATATAAGTAAAGAGATGTATAATAATGTTAACAAAATATTTACAGCTCAGTTGGTCAGGAGACGGATCGTCCTCGCTCTGATCGCGTGTTCGAATACCACTGTTATCATTTTTCGGTAAGATCCTTTATTAATATATATATAGATATATATCAAACATCACTATGGCTTGGTTGGTCAAAGACGGGGGCCAGTATCCTGCGCATCCCATGGTCAAATCCTACAGCTTCATTTTAATTTTGAATATAAATCCCCACAGTTTTCAAACCGTGGGTGTATTACGGTTCCAACTGTACACCAGTGTTCCATGCTGTGACACCTATATACCCATTGTTTGGGCAAACCGTGGGTATAGGATATAACCCCTATTGCGACACCATTCCAGCCCACGGTTCCCAAAACCGTGGGTATAGCCTATACCCACGGTTTTGAGGGATATACCCATTATTTTGAACTGTGGGTATAGGTAGTTTTTCCAGTAGTTCTAGGAGTATAGACTATCTCCAACTCATTTTCCTATAGGAACTCAAGCCAATGCCATTGTCTCAAGTTTAGTCCCTTCCGATTGAAGATATACCTGAGACTCTTGTGATTAGAGTAGACTGTAAAATGTCCGCACATAAGTTAGTGTCACCACATTATCAAGGAAAATACCACTACTGATAACTCCAGATCATGGGTAGTGTAGATCTTCTCATGATGTCTCGGATATCGAGAACCATATGTGATAAATGCCCTCTCTTTCATTAGGACACATCTGAGCCCATTCCCTGATGCACAGTAGTAGACTATGTACCCTACGCCCTCCTCTGGTAGCCTCAAGATGGGGACACTAGTCAGCCTCTACCTAAACTCCTAAAAACTCCGCTGGAATCTCTCCGACCAAACGAAGGGTTTCCCTTTCTTCTTCAATGCTGATAATGGTGATACAACTCTAGAAAATCGGGCACAAACCTCTAGTAGTATCAGCCAAACCCGGGAAACTCTGTACATCTGTCACACTGCTCGTTGGCTCCCAAGAAAGTACCGCCTCAATCTACACTAGATCTACTACAACTCCAGCCTCCGATAAGACATGTCCTAGAAAGTGATCCTCTCAGATCCAAAACTGGCACTTCGAGAGATTACCTTAAAGCTGGTTCTCTTAGAATGTGTCATGTACTACCTACAAAAGGTAGGCATGCTCCTCCTTAATAGCCAAGTAGATTAGAATGTCGTCAATGAAGACTACTACAATGCGATCAAGGTATGGTTGAAAGATCATGTTCATGAGTTCCATGAACACTACTGGAGTGTTGGTTACACCAAATGGCATAACCAAGAGATCGTAATGGCCATACTGACATCTTAAAGTCGTCTTATGAACATCCTCATCTCGTACTCTGAGTTGGTGACCGCCTGATCCGAGGTCTATCTTCGAGAACCACTGTGATCCTTTCAGTTGATCGAAGAGGTTGTTAATCCTTGGAAGTGGGTACTTTTTCTTCATGGTCACCTGGTTCATGTGCTATTAGTCAACACAATGTCTTAAGCTTTCATCCACCTTCATAGTGAACAAAATCGGGGCTTGCCAAGGAGAAAGGCGGGGCCAAATGAACCCTTTCCCCTGTAAGTCCTCTAGTTGTACCCTCAGCTCACGAAGCTCCGCAAGAGCCATCTGATATGTTGGTGTAGATATCGATGTCATCTCAGAGTATAAGTCAAAGTAAAAGTCCACCTATCTTTGAAGAGGTCGACCCAAAACATAGTCAGTGAAGACATCCGCGTACTGGTCCACCACAACAGGATAACCTGGACTCTCCACATCAACTACTCTAAGGGTAAGGCTAGCCAACTGAGGAGTGATTGGCTGCACTCTCCTCCTGGTAAGTTCATCATGTGCTACAAAGGCTCCCTTCTCATCGGTGAAGGTGAACTTGGTCACATCTGTGTGGAAACAATGCACTTTGAGCCTAATACAGTCAATCTGACACATGGACTGTAGATAACCAGTCCATACCCAAGATGACGTCGTAAGATCTCGACGCCACTACTTAGAGATCTCAGCCAAATCTATCACCTCCTAGAGTAGGCTCGCACTACCGGCACTAGTGTGTAATCATCAAATCCACTCCCGTAAGAGTCTCTAGTCATAAGGATCAAGCCAAAGACTGCATCAAAATCTCCGAGCTCTAAACAAGGGCAGTGGAAATAAAAGAATGACTGGAACCTATGTCTATAAGTACTGCAGCTAAGGTGGAGTAGACACAGATCATACCTTGTATCATATCTAGAACACCATGAATGTAGACCTTAGCTACTTGGAGATGAGTTCACCCCTATCATCCTGCTCCCTGTGGTCGGGGTGGACCACCTAGTGGTGGTGGCAGTAACATCTCAATTTGTCTCCCACTGACAGCTTCACAACCAGCTCTTCTGCCATGTCCACCTACTCCATGCGGACCTCATCGGTCAAAGCTCTATCTTTTCTTGGGTGGTCCTTCAACCATTTGATGATCATCTGTATGGAGGGTCAGTTAGTCATGAGCCATGTGACCCATCCCACCGCAAGTGTAACACTACCTTCTCCTGGCATGACTGGCTCTGCCTCAGGTGCCCCGCACAACCGACCCTAACTCCTGTGGTCATCCACCTATAGGTCTGGTCCTCTTAGTCCTCTACGACATATGTCTACTGCAAGTTGTAGAAGACTCCACTAAGTGATTATTGGTGGTGGGCCTCATAGCTGGTGACTGCTTAGCAAGGAGACTCTCCACTAATAGAGATCTCTCTAAAACCCCCACATGCATTGGGATGCTAAGAGAAATCATTGAAGCCCTGATCTCACATATGAGTCCCTGCTCAAAGGTCCAGGCCCTAAATAATGGGTCCCACACCATATTAGTGGAGTAGCATGAGAGGTCATTGAACCTCATTGAGTACCGAGCCATAATCATGATGCCCTACTGAAAATGAAGTAGCTCCTATATGCACATTGCCCGAAGAGTCACTTGAAAAAACTCTGCCCAAAAAAGGCTCTCGAAGTCTGCCTAGAGTAGCGTCACCTCTCCTTGAACATGGAGCATCAAGATCCATCATCCTCGTCCTCCTTCTTGTAAAAGGCTGGAGGCAAGGATCACCATGAGATCAGCTAGGGTCCCTACTAGTCGAAAGACTCTCGCCACGACCTCCAACCAATCCTCAGCCGCATGTGCGTCTGTCTCTCCCCTGAACCTAGGAGGCCTCTGCTGCATGAGCTCATGAAATGCACTCAAACGGCATGCACCCTCTACTATTGGTTCTAGTGGCATAGGTGGCCTAATGGGTAATGGTACCGTAGGTGCCTCTGTAGGTGCCTCTACTGGAATAGCTCATTTCATCGAGGCCTCATCGCTGGGTGGGAGATCAGTGCGAACTATACCTAGAACCCTAGCAAGATGTCTACGTGGAGGCATCCTGAAAAGAAACAGGTGTTCCACGGTTAATATGTTATACCTGATGAGATGACTCTAAATATCATAAAGAAAATTTTTGAAAACACTCATGCAATCATTGATTTCATGCACTGAGTTGGAAATCAGATGTCAGGGTCCCTGGTGTATGGATACGTTGGCCGCCACACCAACACTGGATTCCCTAAACTGATAACCACACTCACTACACTTAACACTATTGACAATAAAAAGAAAGAAGATCAGAGTCTTATGTTCAATGGTAGAACCAACTCCTCTAGTACCAATTTGTCATGACCCGTCCCCCAGGACCCGTGTCGTGACTACCCCAATCCTACCATCCATAGGCTAGGGACTGGAAACTAGCACTAAAGGCATTTCCCTAAAACTAGGAAGGAATATCCATTATAACATTTAAAGATGCGGAACCAAGCACACAATAAGATACGAACAAAAGTAAACTGAATAGTAAATAGAGTAAGTATAGTAAGTAAAAGGGGCCAGAATACTAGCCCAACTAGAACGTACAAGAAACTGAAAGTAAAAGTAAACTGGAATATCTCATGTGATCACCCGCCAAGGATCCTACCTATAGGGTAGGTACATCTCTCGAACGGTCGTCTATATGGTACGCCTTTTATAAGGTCCACCTTCGAGCTACCTCCAATCCTAGTACTCTCGTCCTCAGTTAGCGTTGTCTGTCATCTTCACCAAACACAATGAGTTGCGGGCATAGCCCATACAGGGGTGAGTATAACGATACTCAGTAGGGACCCCGACACCCTCAAGGTCTCACAAAATCAAAAAAGGAAAAACCACAAAGCATGAAATCAACTGAAAACCCAACATAGGTATATTCCCATACATATATCAAAGTTATCAATTATACCCATCTTCATAATGAGGAAACATAGTGTCCAACTCAAAATCCCAAGGCTCAACTGTTCCACAATGGAAAGAATACCACAAAGGTAATTACCAGACAGATATGCTATAGAGAATAATACCACAAAGGTACTGACTCGGATCACACCAGGTATAACATATGTACAAAAGTACAATTAATTAGTCATAAACATAGATCATCTTATTCTCTAAAGAGGCTCTACTGGTGACCTGCATAGGATCGCTCGGTGCTGACCCACATGGGATTTATAGGTGCTCAAACACACAAGATCGCTCAGTGCTGACCCACACAGGATTGCTCGGTGCTGACCCAAACAGGATTGCTAAGTGCTGACCCACACATGATCGCTCGGTGTTGACCCATACAAGATCGCTCTGTGCTGACCGACATAGGATCGGTTAGTACTGAACCAGACAAGATCGATAGGTGCTGGCCAGCACGGGATTGCTCAGTGCTGACCCGCATAGGATCTCTATTCATTCTTCACATCACAACCAGCTACTGGCTTCCCGAATTAAGATTGATCGTCTCCGGGAGGGTCCACTCCTCAAACCAATGGTTGATACTTTAACTGCAACAAAGTCCCACTATGAAGTAAACCAAATTACTGCCACGTCTTAGGGGTCTCAATGTGACAGACGTTGTGTCAATCGGATGCCCGATCTATAAGTTATTATCTTTTTATTCCTGAGGGCCCGGTTGGATTCGTGCTTGATCCAACCAACTGTATCCCAACATTATCCAAATATAATGTGGGGCATACCAATGGGACTGTCTCACTCCAAGGTTTCTGTCTCCATAGACAGTTCGTCAAACGGATGTTCGGTGACAATGTTATGGCTGAAAGAGCGTAAATGGGCCAAAGTGGGTCTGGGTCCAGTCTGACCCGGTCGGACCGACTCAACCTAACCTTGCTTGGGCTGACCAGGTTTGGGTCGACCCGGCCTACTGGGCGGTTTGGCCGAGTAGCCCAGACAGGGCGGCGTGTAGGCCGAAGGGCCGCGAAGGTCACGGGAGCCACTGGGGCAGCATGAGGCAGCGCGGAGGCCATGGTCCGGCAGGGTGACCATGGTGCAGTGGGGTGGCCATAGTGCAGTAGTCCTCCGTGGCTGTTCGGGTGGCCAGTTGTTCTCTCCACGTGGCGCGGTCGTGTGTCGCTCCTTCACCGGTGGCCGGTTTGGCCGACCACTCTTTGTTCATCGTTGTGGCACAAAGTCGCCTTCTTCCATCGTGAAGAACACACCACTCACGAAGAACGGCGGAGGGGTCGCAGCATGTTTGTTTGGCCTACACCCTCCGAATTAGAGCGGTAGAAAGCAACTCAAGGGTGATGATTCAATGTGATCCGAAAAAATTAACATTGATTAATTTAAAACACGCCCGTACCTCAGAGATTTTTTGACAGAGGTCGCGAGGAAGGAGACGATGACGTTGGGTATAGATGGTCACCGGTGATGTCGGTGTTTCCTCGATTTTCAGTTTGTTGATGTTGAATAAGTTCCTCATTAGTGAGAGCGTTCTTTTTTGGGGAGTTTTTTTTTCATTGGAGAACGCATTCTTCGTTTGAGAGAATAATCCTCCAAAAGTTATCCTCTCCCAATTCCTCCAAAACATGAAATTTCCAACTTGTTAATTTATGTTTATCAAATTAAAAGTTTGGCACAATTAATTGTAGGCACAATCCATTTTACCACATTCACACAATTAATTTTCAGCAAAATAAATTGTACCACGTTGGCACAATTAATTATCCCACATTGGGTCAAATTAATGGAAAGAATGGATTAATGGGGGGTGAGAGGTTTCTCCCATTATGGGGGTTTAGATGTCTCCACAATTAAGAATTCAAAATGGGGGTTTTAGGATCAGTGGACCCCACCTCCATAACAAGCTTTTGGGAGGTTTTAGTCTAGGTGGTCCCAACATTTAAACCATCCACATGGGAGGTTTTAACAAAATGAAAAATAAAATAAGTGTGTTTTATTTTATTTCTATTTCCACGAAAAACACAAATTATATCTTTCACCATAGACCTACTGCGGTTGAGGTGAAGGTCCCCTTAAGCGAATATTGGCACTATGATTTCAATGATGCCCTCATATTTCAATTCTGAGCACCGGTTAAAAAGTTATAAAAACCCGCTTGTACGTTTACTGAACGTACCTGAAAAAAAAGTTCAGTAATTCTTTCTGGGCATTCTAGGCCTCAGAATCACATGTCGTAAATTTTCGTTGTCTCTTAAAATTCCAATATAATTAAAAAAATCATTGAATTTTTGGGTCTTTACACCTTCATATAATCATGAATGCCTTACTCTCCTCCATTCATATGGATTTTCCCATGAATCACCTCGAGTATGAATGTATGATGTGACATCATTCTCACTATGAGGTTCAATAGCATGATCTTCATTTTAAGGATTCCATTGCATCACAAAATGATGCTCATGAACTTCATCAATCATATATTGTACTATTTTCCTACATAGACCAAGGTGTCATTAGTATTGTCCCTAGGAAAACCCTGATTTGTTGAATCCCAAACTGAGGCCTCCTAGGAATCTTAATCCACCTGGAGAACCACATTCCTAACCTACAGATTACAAGGGGTGTGGATTCTAGGTCAATACCTATTGCACCGTGTGAAATCAACTACCCTGTTAAGGTCCTATGAGACTTCAATACCTTCTAGGAATATTTTTCCTACTGATTTAATAGATAAGATTTAAATCCCTAAACATACAATTTCCTTTAAAATATATATCACTAATCAATTCAATATCATCATTTGATGAGTCATCCTAAGGACACTCTTGCATTCCTACCTGCAGATCATCATCTTAGGGAGCCTAAAATATTTAAGATTACTGGGATATAGCCTCAATTATATATTACTAGTCTCATCATAACCATCATAAATGGGGATCATTATGCGTACTGGTTGTGAGGTTATAAAATTATTTGATCCCCCATCTCACATTCCAAGAGAACAAAAAATAGTGGGCATCCTGGTAATATCAAAGCCAGAGCCAGGATGTTCTGTTGAAGTGGCCCTAATATGCAATAACATCTTTCCCTTGTAGGATCGTGGGGAACACTGTAGCATCACTCATCCAAAAAATTTAATATATTTATACCTCATACCTTACACCATTATCTACTAAACCCTTTTGGCATACACTGTATGTCCTCCTTGTCCCATCATTCACTAAAGGTAGCTTGAATTTACTGTTTCCAACTATGTGATCATGCATCATAAAATTGTAACACTTCATACCACAATGACCATTTTATTTTACATGAAAAATACAAAAAAATAGAGCACAAGAAAAGGCACATGATACTATTAAATGGATAATTAAAAATTCAATTCATCAGAAACTAAACAAATAGTTTCAATCATAGGAAATAAAAGATCAAACTTGACAAGAATCTAGGAAAAATTCCCAAATTGGGATACCTAAATCTTTATGTCCAGATTGATGGGAGTTCACACTATAGATGAATCATTAGAGAAAACATTAGGATGAACAAAACCAATTGAGCCCACTTGGATTAATCCCAGATTTGGGTCATTGGATTCTTCAGATGATCTCAATCAAACCTCGCATCCCAGTCCTGGAATCACATGGTACCAAAATTTAGGGACGTAAATCCAAAGCAGAATGATTTTAATTTCAGATCTAGTGAATGTAAAATGATGTGGAAGAATTCTATTCAATGTTAAATGATGTTCCATCCCTCAAATCCCCATACTCGAAGAATACATTTCTTCAAATATTTAAACTTCTATGAACTGGAGCTTTGTTGTGGGGTCAACTTCACAATGATAGAATAATTGCAGTCTTTAAATCAATCACAAAAGATTTTTTATTTCACCACGAAAAATTCTAAAAAATCATTCCTCATAATCTTGTGTGAGGACGTCAAATTCGAGTGAGAATAGTAGAATAATTAGAAACCAAGATGAGTCATGCCTGATGGGAGTTGATTATCATTAAAATCATTCGTATTTTCCAGTAGATTCACATAAATCTCAACTTTCATAAGAATGAGAAGCCACAAAAATTCCCTGTGTATCCAAATATGTAGGATTATGCACAACCTCATCCCATGTTCTTACATATGTTCCATCCATCTTTTTTGATGGGAAAACGAAAATATCACGACGATCAAAGAAGCAATTAAGATCTATCAGAATAATAAAACCCCAATCCCCATGAGAGCTTAGAAAGAGAGGCTCCTAAATTACATCCATCTCTCATTTCTCAAAATGTATTTTATACATAAAATAAAAATTGTCAATTCAAGGTAATCTAACTTATTTATAATTTATTTATATAATTTTTTAAATCAAAATTATTATTTCACTATAATAAAAAATATTTATTTAAAATTATTATTCAAAATAAAAATTAATTCATTGTAATTAATTTAATATTATTAATAATTTTAAATTTTTAAATCAATATAAAAATTAATTCAAAATATTAATTAAATATTATTTATAAATTATTTATGTAAATCTGAAATTTAAGATAATCAAAATTATTTATAATCAAAACTACTGCTAATAAAAATTTGTTATCAATTATTTTTAAATATTTGTATAAATAAAATCAAAATTATTAATAATTGTTTGTTTTTATTTCATATAATTTCATTTGGTGTAATAAAAAAATTATTTAAAAATTATTTTTAATAAATATTTATTTACACATTAAAAACTATTTTTTCTATTAATATTAAATATGATGGTCATTTATATAAATATTGATTTAAGAAAACATTGAATAATATATGCACACAGGGTAATGTCAAACACTAATGGAAATCATTTTCAACATTTTAAAACATGCACACACATGGATTGAAAATCACTTAGTGAAGATAAAATATTTCTAAACCTGCAACCAATGCAATCCACTCTTTTCAAAAAAAATACATACTTTATGAGATGTTGAAATATAATAAATTATTTTCTCAAAAATCCTCTGATACAAAATGTACATTTAGAAACTCGCGTTGGGATCAAGAGGCACATTAAAAACTCACAATAATTTTTAAATTCAATATAGAATTTTATTTTAAAACATAGGATATGGAATCCCATTCCACGAGAAGGGTTTAAAGCATTTTAAAACACTATTTAATCTTAATGGAATGTCATATAGAATATTATTTACAAATAAACTCTCTAAATAATTATATATATTTGTGCCAGCAAGATGTAGCCGGCAAGGGAGACCCAAGAAGGGGTTGTTGCGTTTGCGGTAGCCCGTGTGGCACGACGACGATGGCGCGTTAGCATTTGACAGGTGCAGAGCAGCGAGTACGGAATTGATGATCATGGCCACGTATCGAAAGTCTTCCTGATAGCGGTGATCAGGTGGCGTGTCCCGATTGGGGATTGGCAGTACATCATGATGGAGAGATCATTCGGGTGTCGCAAGCTGGTGCGAGGTTGATTCATGTTCGGGTGAATATCTCCGAGATAGTGACGTTTTGTCGACAGAAGGGTGACATTTTGTCACAGATTGATCTTCTGATACATGGCGTCAGCAGGATGTTTATCAGAGAGAAGGCAGAGGCGTATCGGGGTGTGTTTTTCACACAGGTTTTCTACGCTCTCTCATTTGTAATTCAAGTTCGGGCATTACTTGGATTCTTTGTACTCTCTGATTCATAGTGGATATTTTGGAAATTTCCCCGTGGTTTTTTAACCCTCTGCATGGGAGGGTTTTTCCACGTTAAAAAATCCGGCGTGTTGATTTCTTCACTCTTCTTATATCGCTTCCATATTTCGACGAGTTTCTCACAAATTTTTTGGCAAGCAATTTTCGGCCCGGATTCAGGTTTCTCCCCAACAAGACAATGTGTACCCATTTATCTGTGTGATTTTTAACACTGTTAAATGGTAATGTTATTAGTTCCTTTGTTGAGCATTCTTATAAAAATACTGCCTTTATCTGCGCTGTTTGTCAAGCACTATTAATGTTTAGTGCTGGATAAAGAATGATATGTCGTAGTTATGAATTATAAAGACTCTAGTAACTTGAGAATTGAACCATATAAAAAAATTAATATATGTTTTAAAATATTGTAACAACAAGGAGTAATAAATAACTAAGACGAAGCAGGTTAGGAAACTCCTACTTTTCACATTGAAAATCCTCATTTGGATTGAGAATATAGACCATGAGGACTGTTATTTTGGAAATATAATAGCATTTCAAACATGGAAAAGGATGTTTAGAAAATGATTTTTTTGCAGGATTAGGAGAAAAAATTGAATATTGATGATTTTTTGAGTTGCGTGGAATGACCTCCCATTGAAAAATATATTTTGTAATATCATAAATACTATGTCATTAGAGGTCTAACATTTTATTCAAAAATGAATGTTGTCTCAAAAAAGGACTTCTTCAAAAAAAATTATTATAATACTATTCTGTTTTTTAAGTTAATTAATAAAATATTGTTTAACTTAAAATATCTTCAATGTCATTATTGAGACTATAAAATAACAATGACATTACAAAAATCAAAATAACAGTGAAATTATTAATTGAATATTTAAAACATTGAATCTATAAAAATCATTAGAGGCACAAAATTATTAAAACACAGTATATTTTTTATTATTTAATTTTTTTTTTCAACCATCATTCAAATGTGTAAAAAATTTCACGTATTCATTCAAGGTGATTATATTTCCCCAATATATTATAAAAAATAAAAAATCAAAAATAAAAAATATAAATCATCAATATAAATATTTTTAACCCTAAAACATTTATTTTATACTCTCATCCTTATCATGAAAACTTATTAAATACGTTGTATATACTTTTCTCACTGTGTGAAAGAACAATATAAGAATTTTAATAAGATATACTCTATATGTTTCTATAATTCATAAATCTTCCTAATTTTTTTAATTATTCTAAAATTTTAATTACTCAAATTGATCGGCTATTTTTTCATTCTCTATGGCTATCTGAAGGACCCCTACATTGTCGTTTCTAATACTGCATAGGCCAGGCATCATCATTGTTAATGATTTTCATATATAAATGGAATATATCATAATCTATTTGAACTGCATATTTTTTTTGTGATATATGGAATATATTATCTTGTGTGTTTTGTTCCATATGATTCTTATGTTTATATACCTTATTTTGTCATGATAATACTATAATATACACTGAATTCTAATATAGATATAAATATAAATATATATCCAACAATTCAGCAAAAAATAATCTTAATCAGAAAAATCTAAAACATTCACCTTATTCTATTTGTGGAATTAACAATGTTTAAATAAAATCAATATTTGAAGTTGAATATATATATATTTTTTAATTTATCATTTCAACAAAAACATATTTTACATCACTAAAAATTATTTTTTTCAGTAGACAACATTAAGGGTGAATGAGAATATTTATATTAGGAAATTAACATGAGCCCCATATTTTGAAAATGTAGTACCAGAGATTGATGCTTATTCAGTGATAGATTTTATCATTTCCAAACAGGAATCGTTAATATGATGTATACAAGTATTAGTGCTAGCTAAATTCACCGATAAAGATATATTTAATTAGCGCAAAAAAAACCCCGATAATAGTGTACCCATAATCAGCCCTCTGTTTAGCATAGATGATGGAGACCTTTATCAACATCATTATTAGCAATGGAAAAAACTCTAAATAATTGAAATTATTAATATTTATATATTTATCAAATTTATATTCCATATTTTAGTTATAAACATTAATAGAAAACACCATGATTATAATTAATATAAATATTATAATTAATATAAAATATTTAATAAATCAAAAATATATACAATGATTTAAAAACAATATTCATAAAATTATAAACAAATAGGTAAATACATTTGAATAATTATGAAATTATAATAAATATATTTAAATATATAAATATATCAAAATAATTATAAAATTTCAATAAATATATTTTAATAAAATATTTCTTTATTATGTTTATATTTATATATATTTATATATTAAAAAATGTATATATAATTACATAAATTTAAATAATTATATAAATATACTTATATTTATATACAAATATTGTTAAATATATTGATTTATATTCAAATTGAATAGTCATGGGTTCAAACTCATGACCAAAAAATTATTAATAAAAAAAATCAAAAAATAGTTAGAAAGAAATAACTTGTCAAATAAGACATCAAAGGCCCAAAATGAAAATAAGAGATCAATTCATCCCCATTTTTTCATGTTCATGAGGTATCATTCATTTTCCTTTGGATGTCGGCCTCATCGCCACGTCATAGCCCTTTGTAGGGTCCCATCTTCCACAACTGAGGATGAACTAGAGTATTCCTTCAGTAGATTGATGATTTGGAATATACATAATAACTCCCTAAAGACCATATCTGAGTTGTATTGAATGTCATATTCTATATTAATAGACAAAATATTTTGTATAAGAAGATTATCACTAGGCCCAAATAGATCTAGTTCCATCACAGAATAAGTGACTTTGAGTTTCAAGAAAATAATTTAGTCGCCTTCTTATCAATACATCGAGGAGGTATTTTTCCCTCATCATCCTTAGGAAAAGTAAAAATGGGGTTGTTATCCCACACAATTTCACATATTCCAACAGTTTTCCTTCCAAGAAGGGCATAAGAGTTTTTCATAAGATATGACAACTTGGATGGGATTTTCCATTCCATATGTTGGGACACTACCACAGTCATAGAGGGTTGTGATACCTGCAACGATATATTAGATGTATTCCCCTATCTAGAATTAGTTAAACATGATTTGGATTTCTGAGGTGTGGCCAATTGGAAACCCTCACCAACAAATAAAATTTTCTTACATATGATTTCATTATAATTACACACATTCATGTGTTCAAGTGCTCCCTTCCATGATTTGGAACCCACATTCACCTATGTCTTAGTTGAATATCAACCTTCTTTGTGATTTTGGTCATAATATACAGTAAGCTCATCATCAACCTTCATTGACCTTGAAAATATATTAATTTATAACTAGAATTATATATATATATGATTATAATATATAATAAAGATATTTTAATAATAAATATTTATTAAATACATAATAATATATATAAAAAATTAATTATATATATTTAATTATATATAATTATTATAATATAAAAATAATTATATATAATTATTCATAAATAATTATAAAATTATAATAAATATATTTAAATAATGAATATAAGTTATATATTTATAATTATATATTTAAAATTAAATATAAATAATTTTTAAATATATTTTTTTAAAATCATAATTTTTTTAAAATAAATATATCTTTAATTGATTATTAAATAATAATAATTTTATTTACATAATAAATCTAATTATAAAATATATAATTATATCTTTTTATATAATGATAAAAATATATATAATTATATAAATATACTAATGTGGTGTGGTACATGAGGTATTAATATATAAATATATATAATTATGTAATATATTTTTAATTATATAGAAATATTTTTAAATCTATTTTATAATTATATTGGATTTAAATAAATAATGTTATATTTACATAATAATATTAAAAAAAATATATTTTAAAAGTAATTATGTTTATTATAATTTTATAATTAAATTTAATATTATATTTATAAATATATATAAAGATTCATCTGTGGGATTTGTTTGCTAAAAAAGGAATGCCGCTGACTTTACGCCAAATTTGAATGCAATATTTGAATGGATAGACATTGGTATGCACTCTATAATAGTTTGAATCATTTTTGTGAGGGACTCGAGGCTGTGGAAAATGGAATTTTTTGTTGCGTGTCTCTCTGATACGTGGGGATTTTATAATTAGATATCGGTTTTGATGGTTCATGGATTCTTCCTTATTATCTTCCCATCATAAGTCCATAAAATGAGGGGCGATGGACTTCAAACAATATATCTTAAACATGTTGTCTTTCACATTTTTAATTGGGAAAGAAACGTCAACACATTGGAGGTTATTAATTCATCAGTTCAATTGGGTATCAAAGTATTTGGATCCAATTATATTATTTGTGACCCAATGATTTTTAAGAAAATTATATGGAAATTGGTGTCCCTATCAAGACAGATAGGGAAAAAGAAGTTGGAATCTTTGGGCGTTTCACCCATTTCATAGTCGAGAATGATTTGTGTTCTAGTTTAGATTGTTGAGAGATTCTATTTACTGGCGTAGAAGAAATTGAATTGCGAATTGAGTATGAAAAGGTGCTATAGTTTTTCATATAGTTCCTTATTATTGGGCATGACATTTACAGCTATAGGATGGCTATTACTTGTGCTTTATGTTTAGCTCAGGGGCATGATTAGAAGGCATGCAATATGAAATCTAGACAGTTGATGAAAAATGGTACGAATTTTTTTCATTGGAATTTTAATGGTATGGGAACCACCCCTAAATTAAACTCTAAAAGAATAGATTTAAACCTTGAGCGTAGGGATGGGCCTTCTCATCCCATATATTGGGATTTGGTTTCACCCATTGCCAACTATTTTCCATTGGAAAATGTGTTCTATGATGTTGTAGGGCCTCTAGAGTATGGTTTTTTGCCACGTTTCAGGATGTGCTTGTAGTATGATTGATGTATTCTTGAAATTTGTAGCTGGCTCACTCCGATGGGGAGGCAGATTCCCAACAAGATGCTGATTCTCAGTTAATCATGTTGAATAAGTTTAATTATCCTAAAATCCTGAAATGTAAATCATGAATTTCCTATTATTTACCACATAAAAAGCAGATTGTAACTTCCTATGCTCATAGAAGGGGGTTATTTAATTAATTTGATTTAGGGCAGACACAAAATAAGCATCAGGCTTCTGTTTATAATAATCTCATAGATCAGTTTTGGGACAAATCTATAGAAATACATGAAAGGAGTTAAATTTTTGATGAAATAAAGGATGAAGGGAATATTGATGGATAAGAATATTTCTTGTATGATCCTCTATCCAAAGTGATTGGAGGAATGAAACTTAAAGCTGGAGAGAAGGTTTCCAATCTCCCAATTTTTTTTTACATCATAGTTTCGAGCTTATATTTCCATGTGAATAAAGACAAATTTAATATGTTCACTTCTACGAAGCACATATCTCCTCCATCTTTTCCTAATGAGGCCTCATTGGAGCATGTTTCAGAGGAGGTAGGCCATGATGATTCAACATGCATTCTTTTCATCGATGATCAACTTGATGGAAAGGTTGAAATTGGGGTGTTTCTCAAGGACCCATCGAATATTGGTCCAAATCCAAAAAAAATAATTTTCTTATTATTCTAAATGGATCTCAATGCATGGTTTCCTTTCAAGTGGAATTTTTCATTGTTCCTAGAGAAAAGGGAATTAGGGAATTGAATAGTAATGCCTCAAATGAAGATGTATATACTCTTCCTGTTAAAAATTATTATACTATAGGTTTTGAGATTCATGATATCGAGGATGAATCACTGGGAATGGATGACCAAGATGGAACTGGTAGGTGTCTATGCAATGGAAGATAGGAATGAACCCAAGAGCCCATGGTGGCTCTCGATGGATAGGATGACTAAAAAGAAGTTGAATTTTGATTTTATTTTTCTATATGGCATTTTTGTTGTCATAGTTTTTCATTATACACACCTCTTTTCCTTGCTTGTGTAGTTTTCATTATATAATAATTTTATCGGATCATGGATTGTAATCTAGGGTCTGCCTCATTCCTTGTATATTTATATCATTATAAGAAAATATTTATAAAAATATTTATTTATAGTTATAATAATTAAGAAATATATATATTTTTAATAATAATAAAGTTATAATAAATATATAAATATATAAATTTTATTTATAATTATATATTAATAGTTTTTAAATAAATATATATTTTTAATTATAATTATAAATTGATTAATAACTATTTAAAAATTTAAATATTTATAATAAATATACATAAATAATAAATATGGTTATTATAATTTTATAGTTATATATATTAATATGTTAATATATATATATAATTATATATATTCATTAGATATATTTATAATTATATAAAAATATTGTTTCAATTATTTCTATATTATTATATTCACGTAATTAACATATGTATTATATTTATAATTATATAATTATAATTATATATTAATATTTTTCAATATATTTATTTATATTTAAATATATATTTATTTATATGTATTTGAATAATTATAAAATTATAATAAATATATTTAAGTAATAAATATAGTTATTATATTTATAATTTTATAAATTTATATATTGATATGAAATTATTTAATAATATTAATATACTAAAATAGTGTAGACCATGATGTATAATATTATATATATATATATATGAATATAAATATATTTATAACTATATAGAAATAGTTTTAAATATTTTTTAAAATTATAATGTAAATAAATAAATAAAAATTTAAATAATTATAAAAATATAAAAAAATATATTTAAATAATATTTATGTTTAATATACATATATATATAAATAATTATATAAATAAATATATAATTTTATATAATTATATTAAAAAATTTATAAATAAATATAATTATAAATATAATTATAAATTATTGCATTTTTTTGAAAAAGGTAAGGAAAATGGCCCTTTATTGAAATAAAATATGTAATGAAATGAAATGATAAGATGATGTTTGACATGGAAAACCTTCTCTTATCAAAGATAGTCCACGACCATGTCCTTCCTAATGTTTATCCCTATTTTGTTTTCCACCTCCCACAGAGCACTCCAAAAAACTCCTCCTTTACCAAGCCAACATCTACTACCTCTAGTATAAAACTATCTCGCACATTCCCCATGATATTGGAGGATTTCAATGCAAGTTCCCTCTGATTTATAAGCCCTTGATTACGTATCTTATTTCTTAGAAGCCAAATCAGAACAACAATGACCTCGACCATGATTTTTTGGATGTTGACCCCGCTTCCAAGAGATAACTTGTTGCCAAGCCCCTCCCAACTCTTCCTTCATAGATTTAGAAATGTCACTCTCGATGAGATTCTTCTCCTTATAATTAATATTTTCAATGTTCACATAACAAACACCAACATCATTGCAACTTTTTGTGCGACTTGGCGCCTTATTAATCCAAACATCATCATACACAACAATAGGAGAGGCATTTTCCGATATGTGATAGAGAAAATGTACATTACCAATATTTGTTTTCAATTTCCTGGACTCTGGATGCTAAAGAATGAGCAATTTGGTAGTTAATTTCATTGTGTGGAGAAAGCACATCAAATTTATTTGATGTAGTAACCTTCACCACACCCCTTCTCTACATAGTGGACTATAGAGGATCATATTGAAGATACCAGGACATCCTAGATGGAATTTGATGAAACACATCATTTTCAACTAGCTTGGATGGAGAGGCAAGCATACCTTCTAGAGATAAAGTGTCAATCCCTACTAATGTGGAGGCATGTTGGCTGACAGTTGAAAAAAATGTGTTACTCACCGAATTCTCTATAGCTGGATTAGGGGAAGCTAATACCAACATATCATTACCCTTCCACATAGATAATGTCAAATAGTATTCTTGGATCAATTCCCTGTCCATATCAGTACTTTTGTAAGCACAGATAATGACTAATCATTTGCGGTGTTAAAAAATTGTGAATAAATGGTAGGTCTAACATCGTATTCTATTTTAGCACAGATACAACCACATTTGATCAATGTTTTTGGAATTTATTTTAAAAAACATTCTACTTATTATAAAATTATATTTAACCAAGTCTCCTCCTATGAAACCTCCAAAAACATGTGGAACCCTACTTCCGGCATCGTCATCATGGTCACTGAATCCTACCACTGACGCCACTATAGAAGAAAAAATCCACTCCAAAACTAACGTATAAGTGCTGATTTATTTTGGTATTAACTTGATATTTGGAATTTCCCAACATTTTCCTATTTTCACCATTTTTGTCGATTCAACTTCGGCATGAAATTTGGTGGGTTCGACTGTTCTGCCTTAACCGGCACGACATCTGGCAGTTCAGCCACTATGGAACGGTTTGGATCTCATCTGTTCACACCCAATTGAGACCCCCTCATACCCTTACAACCACCCGCCACCCACCCTCCCTTTCCACATTTCATTTCCCATCCCTCATTTATAATTGTTCACTGCCCTCTTCCCCTCCCATGCGGCTATCTGCCACCATCCACCCCTCATTCCAAGACCCCCTACCATGCCACTATCTACCGCCCACCATCACCTTTCCATCCACCTACCACTCACATCCATTACCCTTCCATGCCACGTCCCATTACCATGTTTGTACCTAGTTTTTGTTTTTTATAATTCATTTAACATTTTTTATTTTCTTTAATAATTTTTATTAATTTTCAAGTAATCTCTCAGTTGTAGATTCACTATTGCTTTTGTATAATTGAATTAAAATTTGATATTTTTCTATGAGTAATTAATGTTTAACTTATACCCACTATTTTTATGTAATTTTATAATTTTGTATTAGTTTATTAAAGATTTAATAATGGAAATTTTATAATTCTTTATATATTATTAATTCGTATATATTATATATTTAATTTTGTTAAAACTATATTTCTATTATTATAAATATATATATATAAGGGTATCTTTAAAACCAAAAAAAGTGAAGGTTTTCATGGAAAGAGAAGGTTGGTGGAAAGAGAATGTTTCCATGGATCACATGGGGAACATGAGATTCCTTGATTGGTGGATCCACCTATAGAAAGTGAAGGTTTTCATGGGTTAAAAGGGTATCATTACAACCATATTTTCCCCTAAGTCCAGGAGGGGAGTAACAGTAGTGTTGGAGTTGAAACCTGAGGTTCCAAGTTCGATTCCTTTTAGATTCACACCTATGCTTTAATATGTTTCTCCAATTTCCCCGTACACCAATAAGAGGAACTGTCCGACCCCCGAGGACCCAATAGTTTCTGGGACTAGCTGGGCAACATGAGCTTCCAATATTGGTGGATCCACCATGGAATACAAAGGATATCATGGGTTAAATGGGTAGAATTATAGCCACGCTTCTAGGTAGGATCAGGATGGGAGTGGTAGAGGTGCTCGAGTCGAATCTTGCGGTTCCGAGTTCTTGGCCACTTATATTCAAGCCTATAATTTGATATGTTTATTTATTTTCCCTACGCACTTGTAAGAGTAATTGGCCAACCCTTAGGGACTCACTAGTTCCAGGGATCATCTAGAGAACATAAAATTATTTGATTGATGGATCCACCAACAAAACGAGAAGGTTGACACGGGTTAAAAGGGTAGCTTTACCACCACATTTAACAACCATGGGTTGGACAAGTGGTTTTGGTTGGCGGTTTTTGGTCATTAGGTCCAGTGTTCGATTCCCACTGGTTGCAGGTTTTATCCAAGGTAACATCATGCAGGGCGATTTTCCACCTCAACATGGAAGGGCAATGTGGGGAGGCTAGTGTTCCTAGCCTGGTGCAGTTAGCATTTGATCCTCAAGGTCTGGAACACCCTGGAGTGAAATTGGATACACTGGGAAGAGCATTAATTATATATTTTTGTTAGGTTTTATGTACAATAAAACAATATACATATATATTATAATAAATTTATAATAAATATATTTTCAATATTTATAGATATATATATTAATAAATAAATATATATAATTATAGAAATATATATATATAATTAAATAAATATATATAATTACATGAATATATTTATAAATATAGAAAAATAGTTACAAAAATATTAATTTATAATTATTATAGAGTATTGTGGAGATAGTGGAACTATTGACAAAAAAATTATAGTAGTGGTTAGCACTGTAGCAGATACTATAGTCATTGTTGTAACTGTAGTAGGTACATTTGTGGTGGCAGCACTATAGCAGGCACTGTATGTGCCCAGGTACTGTAGATGCACTATTCACCGGAGGGACTTTGGGTAAACAATATGGTCCTTTCGGGCCATGTAATTGGATTTCTTTCCTACTAGGCCTATGGTACATGTAATGGTCTTCATGGAAACTAGTCCTATGTGTTGTGTACTAAATAAATAAGTCTTTATTGGTGGGTTATCCCTTAGGGGGCTTTGGCCTGCCTTTCTAGCTTGTGTGTGCGATGTGTGTGTGTTTAAATTTAATTGTACCCCCAAGGACATAATATATATATATATAAACATATATTAATAAATATATTGAATTGTATTTAAATAAATATGTTTATATATAATTATTAAATTTTTATATATTTTTTAATATTAAATATATATATTTGCATTAGAATGAATTATGATCATATATTAATAAATATATATAATTATATAAATATATAATTATATAAATATATATAATTACATGAATATATTTGTAATTATATATAAATATTTATGAATATATTTATTTATAATTAAAAATATAAATATAAATATAAATATAAATATATTATTATAAAATTATGATAAATATATTTAAATAATAAATATATTTATTTTATTTATTAATTAAGTCATAATTAAGTCATAATTATTCATAACTAATTTCTAACTACCACACAATTAGCCATCCATAGGATTGGGTTCTAGAGATGTGGCATCTTGACCGAGCAACAACACTGATGAGAGATTTTTCCATTGATATCTGGCGGCCTCCTTCCTTGCTCAATGATAATTTGGCTCAATGAAAGTCCTCGTTGACTAATATTTTCAGTGAAAGATTCTTGCAGAATGGTTCTAATAATGAGTTTTTCTTATTTGAATACATGAGGTTGACCCCTTTCTATCTTCAAGGGATCTGGTCCATGTTGTTTCAACATAAGAGGTAATGTGGTCCAGACAAGCGATGAATTGGTTGTGGTTACATAATTTTTGAAAGTAGGCTGTATTCCAATATTGCTTGCTTATTTTCACCACAGAGTTTGAATCCATGGAGGATTGTGGAACATGATGAAAATATCTATGAAATATTGGGCTTCTCTGATTGGAAATGTGTTTTATTGGGTCATGGTTTTTACCACCTTCTCTTCCCATCTGAGGAAAAGAAGAAAATTGAATGGGGTTTCAGTTTGGTCTCCCACTAGCCTAGTCTGCCTCACATATGTGAATGGGATAAATCCTTCAATCCAATGGTGGTAGTATAGACTTCATTGATGATTTGGGTGATATTATTTAGATTAAACTGGCTTCTCTAGCATTCTAAAATATTTATTAAAATATATTTGTCCATTGGAATCCCCATCAAAATGGTTTGAGAGGCTGAAATGGGAAGATTTGGTCATTCCACGTGCATTTTGGTTGTTCTTGATTAATGTTCCTCTTTTTCTTGAGATGGTTCTTCTTTCAATTGATGATGAGGGTTTGAATCTTAAAATTGAGTATGAAAATGTTCCCTATTTCTAATTGATTTTTAAAACCATTGGTCATGATGTTTCAAACTTCTGGAGATCGACTATTTATGTTTTTTGTCATAGTTATGGACAAGAGGAATATATGTTCTTCAAAAACATAAAAACACCACCCTAGGGATGGAAGCACGATTAATTTAGGGAAAGAGGACAATGGGAAGCCTATAAGAAGTAGTTATAGGGAGAATCATGGTCAGATTGATATTAATGAGGTTCATTTGGAAACTCATTCATTTGGACAGCCTAATATACAGGAAGAGGTAGGGGTTTCTACCTTGGAAAATGATGATGTTTCTAACAAAACTAGTAGGAAAGTAAGTAAGGGATCTACTATCAAATAATTATAAGCTTCGTAACCCCAAGCATGTGATGAAGGGATTGATATTATAGTATCATGTGTCATGAAGATCAATGAGGATTATAGGAATTCTTGGGCAACGATCTTTTTTGATATGTTAAATACCTTTGATGATGGTGAAAATTCAAAATTCTTATCTACTGACTCTCTAAAGAAATAAGTGGTTCCCACTATAATCTAACAAGTGAATGTAGATGATACATAAATAATTGATGATCAAAATTTTTCGATTGAGTTTTTGATTTATTTAGTTAAATAAAATTGAAAGAAATTTTTTTTTTCTCACTGGAAGTCTCAAAAATTAAATCAAAATCACATGGATGCTTTGGGATTACAAATGGTATCTCATTGGAAAACCAAGTCAATTGAGAAAAATATTCCCTTCATTTATGATTTGATAAAGGATGATCTGTTACCTAAATCAGTTTCTCATATAGAGGAAGTCATATTAGAGGTTGGATTAGTGAATGAAAACCAAGATTCTATGAAACAAGAACATGATAGAGGTTGGTAACCAAAAAAATGGAGATGGGGAAGGCATCCAAAATGTTGTGGAAGAATATGTGGATGTGATGACTAGACTACTATGTAGGGGACATGGGCCACTAGGTATTACATAAATCAACTCATGTCATAGCAGTAAAGGCATATGAATATTTATTATTCACTTATCAATAAAAAAATTTACATTCTGAATGGGAATCAGCTGTTTAGGGTGAAAAATCAGATTATGGTCAGGGGGATGTCCTTTTAGTTCCATAGTTTTTCTGTTTGTATAATGGAATGACATATTGTTTAATCTATCCATCACTCTTTCCTACTTTTTACTTTTTTTATATATTTAATAAATTTTCATTGGCTTCCAATTAAGAGTAACCATTTTTATATATAATATCACATTAGTTATAAATTATTATAACATTTTAGAAATTTCTTATTATTTTTTAATAAAAATAAAAAAAAAATTATTCAGTGAAAAATATTTTTTATAGGTATTTGATTAACCTTATATGGTTGAACTCAAAAAATATATTATTCATTCAAATTATGAAATTATATAGTAAATATTGTTCATCTACTCTAATCATTGGATAATATATCAATGATAAATACATTTCAACGAAAGCGACAACCATGTCTAAAAAATATTATGTTGAAAAAGAAACAAAATTGATATTTGTAATAGTGTTAGGACTAAAAATATAATTTTTTATAACACACCCATATATGATGTTTTATATTCCACAATTGTATTCCTATAATAAGAAATAAGTTGTATTAATTCCACTCATCACCCAGTTGTGTTAGATTTTTACTTTTGTCACGATAATTCAGTTTTAAGGCTGGACACATTTTCCATTTAAAATGTTCAGTTCCCCCTATTTTAAAGAAAAAATTTTTTGTAATAATTTTTTTTTCATTTATTAATTTTTTTCAATCAAATATGATAGATATAAATAGAAAATTTATGTATGTTAATTGTATGAAAAAATAATATTATTATGTCCAGGAAGAGTTCATAAAAATTGTAAAGGACTATGCATATGACACATCTCAAATCAAATTTTTATGCGTGCACAATTTTTATAAAATAAAAATTAGTCTAGTGGAGTTTCACGGTCAATTTTTCTATTATGGATGATATCGAAGATATAAATGGTTCACTAAACATTAGGAAAATGATAATGTAACTTTTGATGATGATAAAACTATGTAATTTAATAGATAATATGATATGATAACATTTGTGGAAGATGAAGAAGATTGTATTAATGATGAGATAAGAAGTGTGAATTATGTTGAAGATCATATTGGGGAAATTACAATTATAGTTGGAGATAAAATTTTTTATTGTATAATTTTTTTGAGCAGATAATGAGCTGGGAAAAGACCACATTATATGCATTTGAACTAAATATACATCATTATTAGCCATTATGGAACTATATAATTTTAAATCTGGAAATAGATAGAGTAATTCTAGTTTTATCAAACTGCTTTCTCTCTTTATTTATATTCCTCTCTATGATAATGTGCATACTAGACAGAAAATGATGCTAACAGAGTGCAATGTTTATTGGGTATGATCTCTGAAAGAATATGTTCTTGTTCAAATGACTATATAATGTTTCTCAATGATCATAAATAAATTATTTAATGACAAAAGTGTGGTGCTTATAGATTTATGAAAGATTAATCAGGTCCTATGAATGTTTTATTTTACTTTCCATCCATTCCATGGTTTAGGAACCTATATGGAACTGAGGAGACTGAATGCAATTGAAGTGGAACATAGAAATAAGAAATAAAGATTGGAATTTTTTGCACATGAGAGACAATACTCAATGGAAGAGAATTGACCATGAGTTTCATGAAATAGGAAATGATCCAAGAATCCTTTTGCTTCTTCTATTTACAAATGAAGTGAATTATTTTGGTTATCAGATCCTCCCTCACAATACATGGGAGGTTATATAGGTAAATAATAACTTTACATAGTTCATATGTATGAAATGAAAATAAATTATTCCATCTATGCATATTTTAGGACCAGAACATCTAGTTAATGATATTGATGTTTATTTAGTTCCATTGATTGATGATTAGAAATGTTTATGGGATTCATGTGTTATATTGTATGATGCTTATAGAATTATTGATTTCAGATTGAGAGACATGTTGTATAGGATGATTAATTAAATTCATCATTATAGAAATTTTGTAGGATATAGTATTAAAGGAACTAAAGGTTTTCCCATTTTTGAACAAGGTACACAACCAATCAGGTTGAAATGTAAATCAAATATTGTATATCTATAACATCATTGTTTTCTACCCCAAAAAAATAAGAATCAATATTAGATAACATCATTTGTTGGGAGATTAGAAGAACATACCTCACTTTATGCAAGAATAGGTGATCAAATTTTTGAGAAAGTAATATTCATGAACACTTATCTTTTTAATTCTTTTTTCATAAAAACATAAGAAAACTAGTTTGAAAATAGATATGTATTTTTTAAATTATTATATGGTAATTGTTTGTTCGATATAAATTTTTTTGATGTTAGACATGTTGAAATAAATTTGTTAGACTATGTCATTGGAATAATATGAAGTGCACTTGAAAAAAACAAATGAAGAAATTATGTAAAGGTTGTCGATTAAAAATGTGAGAATACACGAAATGTTGGTGCCAGTTAAGGTTGAAAAATATGATTTTATTTCTCCATCATCTTACACTATATCAAATAAAGATAGATATTAATTTTTAAAAATCTCTAATATTTTAATGTTTTTAGTGGGATATTCATTGAATATCATGAATATAATTTCATTTACTGATTTAATGTTAAATGTAATGAAATATCATTATTTTCTTGTTTTGATTCAATATATAATTAATTTATATATTTTTTACATTTTCCCAATAATGTCTTTCATACATTACACAATCTATGTTTCTTTTTCAATGACATTTGAAATAATGTTGTAGACCTAGTGAAATTGCCAACTATGGAATGTGGAACTTCCATAAAATTATTTGAATTGGAAATGTTCATTGAAACATCATTCATTGATATTATGGTTTGACTGATGGTTGATCTGTTGAGAGGGATTTGACTAGGTTATCCAACACATTGTATATAGATGTACCCAATTGAATGGAACATGAATATATTGAATGCATATGTCTAAAATCACTGTCACACAGAGGGTTACATTACATAATGATATATTGTTGAGGATTCTTTTGAATTTTGTACCATCTACTTAATAGATGTGTAAATCATCAGTCTACAAAAATACCATCACACAAGATTTCTTTTGGGTGAATGAATTTATTGAATATATTTTATCACAATCGAAATAATAGATTCATAAAAGTCCAAACCTTATGTTTTTAATATCATATTAGTGGTTTCCATTTTTTTTGAATCCCAAATTGAAATCCTTCATCATTGGAATCAATCAAGGGATGAACTATTGATACAAAATACCCACAATTAACAGTCTGTATGATTGTTTTTTGAGACAATATTTATAATTATTAAGATGAGAATCCACATTAAATTTTATAATGACTTATATGGATAGATATTGGACTATGTGTTCATATATTATATTATAATGGTTATATAATTCATGGTTATGCATTCTATATAAATGAACATGATGGAGGTAGTACCATAAAGAAATTAATGTTATACATATGGATGAAGAAATACATGTATCTTGTACCAAGGAAAAAAATCCAATTTATGTTAATATTTCATACATTGGCATCATCAAACAATAACATGATTTGGATTATACAACATTTCAAGCTCAAATTTTCAATTAATGTGGTTTTATAATAGAAGTTTATTCAAAATAGATGAATTGGGATTCATAAATGTCGATTTCAGTATAGAATCGTATAATGATGAACCATTTATAATAGAATCAGAAGTTGTAAAAGTATATTATGATCCAAATATGGAAAATAAAATGTGTTTATTTAATCTATTATTGACCAAAACCAATAAAGGGTTATATTCAAATTCAACTGATGATGGCCCTTTAATTAGGATGTTATAATAATTACGCAATGTCCCCAATGTGGAATGGGTCATGTGATTTCTAGGAGACCACAATGAAGGGATTTGGATACTCAAAGAATGGTAAAATAAGATAAAACTATTTAAAAAAGAGATTTCAATAATAAGATTATATTTTTCGTAATATACATTGAGTTATATCATGTTATTTTCCACTCACCATTTCATTTATGTAATCTAAATTAAATGTTGAACCAATTCAGCATAAAATGACTTCTCTACGTGTTGATGCTCCCAATCCTAAGGAACAAAAGGTTTGTCCACATGTTTATGTTCCCAGTTCATAGGAACAATTTCCTTCAGCACATGTCGATTCTACCAATCCAGATGAATAACATACTAAAGATTTTGAACATCAGTAAAGGGTATAGAGTGAATAAACAATGTTTCTACAAAATCCGTACATTTGAGGTCTGATGGTGTTAGCTAAAATTATTAAGGAGAAAATAAGAAACATCAAATTTGATGTTAGATGGAATGCGAATGACCATCCTGTTAAACTCAACAAGGCCATCTTCAGTAGTTTCACTGGTCTCACCACTCGACAGTGGTGGCTAATTTATGTAGCTTTGTCGAACCATATTGTTCCAATTATTAAACACTACTTTTTGAGAAAAATAAGGTAAAATTATTATATAATTTATTTTTTTAATAAAAAATAAAAATGAAACATTAATCTATTCTTCATTATATCTTGTTGAGTGAATTTATATTAGATGACCCCCATAAGAAATTATCATTCATTATTATAGGAACTGGTCTCCTATGTTTTCACACAATACGAAGAATCTTTCATCTCAATGATTTTGAATGGAAAATAAACATACATCCCCCACAAAATTACGCACATCTATTAAGATAAGAAGTGTCGGATGAATTTAATGGCTGTCATGAGGAGATATATATTCAGGAACATTGTGGCATGTAATACATTTTTTTGAAAAAATGTGTATTAATCACTTTGGTTATGAATTTATTATTTATGAAACAACAACTGAGTGATGAAAACAAGGAATGAGATAAAAATACTACATAACCCTACCATAAATCAAGGAAGTGGTACACTTCACATGAAAAAATTTGTACACATTATAAATCTACCATAATAATTTTATGTGACATTCAAAAATAACACAATTTTTTCCGCTGTTTATCTATTTATTGATGATTCCAAATCCAGTGCCACAACCACCCCACTCCATGTATCATGGAAATACTCACAAGTTAATATATATGGGATTCTATTATATGAAAACACAAAAAATGAATGGGAATAATATGCAAGTATGACATAATGAAAAAAAATTTATTTCAATCGCAATTACATAAAATTGAGCTCTTATTGAAATATATTTTATATCTGACATAGAAAAAGGAATCATAAAAACTTATACCAGATGAAGAACTAATATCAGTGGAAATGAATTGGAAAGAAATTTTTTTTCATGTTTTATGTGTGGGATTTGGGGTGAAACCATGAACATATTTTTTCAAAAGAAAAGAAAATTTGGATAAATAAAAAAAAGGAAAACATATTTTCAAGAGTAGCTACACTCGAATAAAAATTATATTTGTAGTATGAGTGGTTAGAAAATTATATAGGGGGATGTAAAGAGATGAAAGAACTCATGATCAAAAAATCCTAAATGATCACTCCAATACCCACTAGATTTTAGATGATCAATTTCCCTCAAAGATCTATCTTAGATGAGGTAATCAATATTCTCAATATTGATTATATGAAATATGAATGAGGAAAAAGATGATACCTTTCGTATATTGATATCCAACAAGGTGAAAATAAATATCATTTATATATATCAACACACACCCATCACTTTATTGTGAGGGATTCCATGTTTAATATCCATGAAGACACTGTAAACAATCGAAACATTTAAAAATATCATGTGTGAGTGGGGATTACCATTTAATGTGATCTAGGAGATGAGATACCTATTCCACATGATGATGTATGAATTTATACTGTCAATCAAGCGATAGGAACATTCATATCATGGCCATTAATTCATGTAAAAATTCATGGTTACATAGAGGTATTAATTTCAAATTTACTCTTCATCATAATCTTTAAAATATAAACATAAAAATACCTAACTATTTAATGTTATTACAGAAGTAAAAATGGAATGGGGGTATAGAATATTCAAATCAAAACAATAAAAAGGATTTAAAAAATGATGGAAAATATCTTCTGAAAGCACCTTTACCCCACTCATTTAATATCCTCATTTATTAAAATTGAAGGTTCATGTAAATACAATGTTAAAAGGGGTAGTAATCACATAGTTTATTTTAAAGAAAAAAATTGTTTATAGGCCATTACAGACATTATTTCACTTTATAATGTAAATGAAATCCACAAATCAGAATGGATATGAGTGTCCATTATACATGTTTACATGAGAAATGTTTTCATGATTTTTTTCGAATAGTTGATATAATATGTTAATTATATACCAATAAAATTTATATTTTTTATAGGTGTATATATGAATAACAATTGAAGGGATTACCACATGAACATAAATATTGATTCATTTTTCCTCATGTCACTTCTACCGACCGAACCAAAATTGATTCAGTTCAAATTGATGCATTACTGGAATAAATAGCTAAAACATTTGAAAGAAATCATATGGATGATATAATATTCTTAATACCCACGATGCATAGGTAAAACAAAAAAATATTATTAAAATCAAATATAATTTCATTCCGTTAATTAATTATTCATTTTTTTTTCTTTTTCAACATTGGTTACTCATTGTGGTGAATTTTGATACTCCGATGATTTATTTTTTAGATTCAATAGATGAATAACCCAAAAACTGATAGTACGTGATGAGTTTTTTCTATTTTTAATACACTGCATCCATAATAATAGAACTAAACATCAGTTTATATATTTTATATTATGTTTTAATGAAAATTATATTATGTTAGGGTGCCATTTAAATATCATGAAAATTATGTCATGATGTTAGTGCATGTCCATAACAAACATATAAACATCTATAGGTTGAAAAGTATCATGGTATATACCATAATAGTTAATTATAAAATAACATACAAAAAAAATTATTTTCCGTAATTTTTTGGAATTTATTTAAAGAAAATGCAAAATATTGTGGTTATTATACTTATAAATTTGTTTAAGATATCACATACCATAAAAAATTAGCATCTTTGAAGAGGTAATTTTTAAGATAATTACAATTTATTTATAAATTTTTAGTTAATTATTTGTGTATTTATATATTTTAGTAATAAAATGACTATCAAAAACCCTCATATTAAAAAGATAAAATAGTTTTTTTAGAAAACATTGTAACCATACATGATGCTAGAATGTACACATATATTATGAATAAGTGACTTTATAATTATTAATTAGTTGATTTATCATCATTTGATCTCTATTATTTAGTTTATTTCTTCATAATTTCTACTTACTACTTATTTGGTTAATTATTAAATTGATCATAAATAAATGACACCCTGAAATATGATTATTCACTCTTTTACTATGATCATGCAGTCAATATGATTAAATTTATTCCTGGAATGACTCAACTTTCATGGTATTTGTTTAAAATTGATATTTTATTAATTTATTTTTTATGTTTATTTTTAATTTGTTTCTTGTTATTATTACTAGAATAAGAATTATTTTATTATATAGGTGGATTATTTTCCTCAGCTTGGGGTGGTTTTATCTATTATTATCATGCTCATGTGAGAAAAATGATTTAGGATTCACATAAAATAATGAAAAATTATAAACATGTCAAGAATTTATACAAAAACTAATTAAATGGTTTTTCATAATACTTTTTTAATTAATCATATAATCAGTTTATATAATATTTTTAAATTAATTTACTTATCATTTTTATCAAAAACATAATTATTTATTTTATAGATCTTTTGAAATATCATATATTAGTTCAAAACACACCATATATACTCAAAATTGATCAAACACATTTAGATTTTTTTGACCCGTATTACTAAATGTGTGTGTTTTAATTCAAATTTGATGATAATTTTATTAGAAAGAACAAGTGACATACTTAAATCCAAGAAAATCATTTTATATTTTTTTGAATAGATAGTTGAATGTTCTCAAAGTCATTTTTGACATGAAGGAATCAACCACACCTCAGTCTCACACACAATGTGACAGATAGGACTCAATGCATGTCTTTTTATTTAATATTGACATTAATTTTAATAAAATGAATGTGTTACATACAAAAAACTGAGAAAAATATTCATATTATTTTAATAGATTATAAAAATGATACATAATTCTTTTGTGACATATAGTAATTAACCAATCCACAATCAAAAGCTTATTATGACATAATAACTCCAAGTGTGTCTTTTTATTTCAATTTGGCCTTAATTTGAGTAAAAATATGTAGTGACATAAACAAGAAAAGAAAATCATATTATTTGGATTGTTTAGGAAAATGATATATATGTCAGTTGTGATATGTATGAATCAACTTCACCACAATCTGATGGATTGTGTGACCAGTATAACTCTAAGTGTGTCATTTTATTTAAATTTGACATTAATATAAGTAAAAATAACATTAAAAAAATGAAATCCATGAAAATGCATTAGGATTGTTTTGATACATTATAAAAAGTATCCATATTAATTTTTTAACATGTTTCAATAAACCACATATCAATATGATGTACAATATGTGAAATACAAATCTAAGTGTGTTTATTTTATTTAAAATTGTCATTAATTTTAGTAAAAATAATATGTGAGATATCAAAAACAATGAAAACATATTATTATTGTTTTGATACTTTAGGAAAATGATCCATATATTATTTATGATAAGTAGGAATTAATCTCACCTCAATTTGACCCATGGTGTGACTTACATGACTCTATGTGTGTCTTTTTATTTAAAACAGACATTAATTTTAGTAATAATAAAAAGTGAAAAAGTGAAAAGCAACAAAATAAATTTTAATTTTTATGATAGGTTAGAAAAATGATCCATATAACATTTATGATGTGTTAGAATTATCCAAACATCAATCCAATGTCTGTTGTAATTGATATGACTCATATTGTCTCTTATTAGTTAAAAATTGGCAATTTAGTTCAAAACACCCGTCACTCAACGTGAACTAATAAAAAACATTGAATGTCTTGATAATTTTTTAAAAAGGTTTATAAGTCATTTTTGACAAGTAGGAGTTAGTATCATTTAAAAATTACATCCGATGTGAATATGTTGACATAATGTGTGTGTTTTGAGTTTGAAATGACTTTTTAGTGAAAAACACAAGTGACATGCTTAAAACCGAGAAAACACATTAATATTGTTTTTATACTTTACAAATGTGATATATATGTCATTTGTGATGTGTAGTAATTATCCACACATAATTATAATAAATGGTGTGACCGATATGACTCTATGTGAGACGTTTTATTTATAATTGACAGCATTTTTAGTAGAAAGAACAAGTTACATACAGAACACCAAGAAAACACATTTATATTGTTTTGATACTTTTGGACAATGATCCATAAGTTAGTTGTGTTGTGTAATAATCAATCTCACCATAAAAAAACCCAAGATGTTTCTGATATGACTGAAGGGGTGTCATGTTATTTAAAATTTAAATTTTATTAATGTGTTCTTTCATATTTATGTTTTATTTTTTCATTTATAGTGTTTCCAACATAGGATTTATATATATATATAGGTGAATTATTTTTTTCAGGAAGTGGTGATTTATTTTTAAAATAATACAACGACCATGCATTTTGGATAGGGGTCGTGTGTGATATATTTTATGAAACCTTAACGTTTTAAATGTATGTGGATAGTAATTATAATTTTTATTATAAAAAACATTATCTGAAATGTATTTAGTGGTTTTTTTTGTATTCAAGATGTAAAATTTATTTCAATTAAAATATATATATATGTTCTGGTATATTTTAATATAGGTTATATGTGTGTTTTTTATAGAGTGTTGTTATTAAAATAGCACACTATAGTTGGTTGGGCCTTTATCAGTGCTAATAAATTCACTGATAAAGGGATTATTTTATTTTCACTATTTAAAGTGTGGTTAAATGGGGGTATTTTATCATTGAAAATATAAAGATGATTATGGTGGGATTTTATGAACACCTTATCTAGGTTTTCATAAATCATTCCCTTTAGATGAACTATTGACCATTTCATTTTTTAGTGTAGTTAGTTCCATTTTTCTACAATGTTAATGGGTCAATCTTTAGTAGTGATGATTAGTGGGTAGCCATGCTTCTCCAACCCCTTACAAGTAAGGTATGGGTAAACACCACCAATAGTGGATGAGGTGAGTTCAATCTTATGAGTTTCTAAGAGTACTTTTCTTAATGATCAAATAGTATATAGATTCCAACCAAAAAATTTAATTCATTTGTTCCCCGCAAAATTGAAACATCAATTGAAAACAAAAAGAAAATTTAAATTTTAAGAAAAAAGTAACCTTGGAAAATAATATAAAGATGGATCTTGGTTACCCAACATGTCTGATTTACACGATCAAAAAATAATTTCATGCCCCAAAAATAAGTGATTGTAGGGAGATCATTGGAATTTATGTCACCATCGAAGGACTCACCAATCGAGCCAGCAACACATGTAACAACCCAATATCTTCGTGATATATTACTATTTAAATAAGATTATGTTAGTTATATTCATACACACATATTACAAAACCATAATGGAATATAAATTATTTTATTAAAATTGATAATGAACAATGTATGTTACCATTCAAACATGTAGGTACAAACTACTATAACAAACATGTGATATAAACGTTCATATTAATATTTATTAAAAAAGTGGAAATAAGTAGAAAATAAATAATTTTTTTTCAAAAATTATTTATATTATAAAATGAATATTTTTATGATTAAAATATTTATTATTAGAAAAAAATTCAAAAGTATAGTTAATATACCAAAAAATGGCTTCCGATATGAAAACATTTATTAAAAATATAATATAATTTTATTTTAATTAATAATTTATAAAATTTTTAATGATAATTTTAAAAAATAAAATTAATTGTTGGACTTATCATATTAATGATAAATTATTAGTATTATTTTATTGAATTTTTTCAAAAAATATTTATTTTCTATGTGAATAGTGAAAAATAATACTTTTTCAATTAACATGAATTTATGACATTATTAGTATAAGAGTATGAATTTAAATCCATGAAACCTATTTATAAGATATAATTTTATTTTATATAATATTTTTATTTAAAAAATTTGGATTAAATTTATAAACCCACATTTTTCATTTTGGAACATTAGTTATAAATTCTAGAAGAATTGTTTTTAATATAGTCAAAAAAAGTATTTTATATTTGTTTTCATTTTTTCATTAAAAAATAAAAATAATAAAAATTATATTATCTTTGGAATCACTAGGTCCATATTATATTATAATGTCTGTTTTATTTTAAATCATAATTGATACATTACTTTGGTAAAAACTTATTACATTGTATAAATCAAGAGCTGTAAATGTGTTTAACTAAGAGGGATAAACAAAACAAATTACAATATTTCTGGGAGATAGTTGTTAATGAATTATTGACATTTTCCTTACCCTAAACATTATTTCCCAAATGTAGAGATACATGAGTTTAGAGTGACATACCATTATTAAAATATTCTCTGTATTTACAAAAATGTCACCCCCTTTCAGATATACAAGTGTCACACCTCTCCTCATATACCCACACATCAAAAACCACTAATTTCAGTTCAATATATTTTGAAACCTATCTTTATCATTATATTCCACATTAAATATGTTTTTCCATTCTTATAATTCCATCCATCAAATCATTCACATCCGTTCTGAATACGATAATAAAAATGTGAGGTATAATTGTTTTACCTTTCTATTATACTATATTTTTATTTATTCTAAATTATTATTTATAAAATAGAATTAAAACATATTAAAATGATAAAATTAGAATAATTTTAAAAATAATTTGTTATTATAATTATTTTATATTAATTAAAGACCTATCCATTTTCGGTTAAAAAAATGTGATGTGTGTATACGTGCAGACTATATCCCCCACAATGAAACATGTTGCCTTCAGAATCACTACCTAAACATTCCATAACTAGTTGTGAATTAACAAAAAAATTGTTATATATTATATATATATATATATATATTATTTTTTATCCATTACTGAAAAACCATCTTATTTATTTATTTCTTAAAAAATGAAATAATCAACCATGTTTTTGTACATACGACCTCCATTGTGGAATGATGAATTACATTTTTCATTATTACGTTCATGGATGATAGGAGATTATATTTTATGGTTATATATGATATATATTTTTAATATATATTTGTAATGTGATTATTTATATATAACACAAAAAATAATAATAGTTATTATGAAACCAAATGATTTCGATGAATAACAAGAAACATGTAAATAATTGTTTCCATTATCATGAAATTTCACTAATATTAACATGTATTGTAATTATAAAGTTATATGTATTTATAAATTATAAATTATAGAATATTTATTTTTTTAGTAATAATGTAAATTTTCATAATAAATAATATCAACAACAATTTTTTATATCTAGTTTTGAATGGTCCTGATTATTAACACACAACCCCGAAAAGATACTATAAAATTAAAATACATAAATAAAATTTTTCTTATTGAAGATTATAAATGGAATTATATATGAATATAGTTCTAAAAAAGATAATTAATATTTTTATCACTATGATACACGTGGTTAATAAAATTACATTAAAATCATGTGTAATGGTAAGGTCCTTGGAAACTCATACAACATTCCTTGATATATATAATTTCATATTGTGAATTGTTATTCCAATACCTTCCATTATTTATTGACGTTATCGATTTTATTTCTAGTTAAAAGTGATTTTTTATCTAAATCGAATTAAATGAATAGTTTTCATTTTTTTCTTTAATTATAGACTATATTATAAACTACTCATAATCGGGAATTTTTAAAATATGAATACAAACTGTTTTCAAAAAAAAATAATTTTTGTTATTTGGTTTTCTTTATCATCAAATAATCAACCCATATTGAAGTTATGTTTCATCTTCTACATTACATTTGTGTTCTATTGTGAGATTGTTTTTTTAATAATTTTTTTTGTATCAATTGGTTTCATTCATGAAATTATTTAATGGAATTTGATGATTTATGAGACTCCATTTATTTCCAAGGTTGTTTTATGAAAAGTGACTGATTTTCAATTGGTTGTTTTGTGAATACCACTATATTTCCATGGGGTGTACATTTATTGAAAAGTGAATGTTTTTTATGTTTCATAAATATGTATGGATGATGATTGGTGGGGTTCTATATTTCCCTCCAATGAAATGTTTGCGACTTTATATCTCATGAGACTGATATTAGAAATAAAATTTTAGTTTTATGTATGGTTTTTAATTAATGGTGTGGCTCATTAATTTAATGATTACCTATGACAATGTTTATACCCTAATGAAATGATATGTTTTATTATGAACCTAATATTTCATGATTCGAGAATTAAGTTAAATTATTCTAAGAAATTTTATAGCTATTATTGTTATATGTTGATATTATGTGGCTTTATGTTATTAAACCATGTAATTTGAATCTCAACTATGGATTATTATTATCAAACATGGTCTTTTTATATTTCACACATGGTCATGTTTTTTAATTTTAATTTTTAAATGATGCAGGATATAATGAAAATTATTCCCTTGGGTATTTTTTGGGATAATCTCAACCATATCTCAATTTTCTCATAGTTTTTATGATGATATTAGCATTGAGATATCTATAAGATGGTGTATTATGTTTCCATTATGAAGAACAGATCTTGAGATTCATAAAATAATACTAATATGTTGTTAGTCTCAATAGACACGAAACATATCGGCTATTATGATATAATAATTTATGGAATATAAAATCTATATCATATAAAAGATACAAAAAAAATGAATTTTTAGCTTGTTTCTCTATAGTTTGTATCATGGATAATGTATAGAAATTTTTAGGAGACTTTTGAAGAATGTTTTGATCAATAGGGTTCACAAAACATAGCAGAAATTCAAAATATTTGTCTATTTATAAGATTACATATTAAAATATTTCAAATGTAATGAGAAGTGTATTTTTAGAGAAATACATCTATATATAGATATGGAATAGTGTACATGGATATAAAACAAGTGAACCTATGGGTAATCACCCCGTAAAGAGATGGTTGTGAATTAAACCGATCATCTCTCTATTTCATTATTTGTGGGGTGAACAATACACACCATGATCAACATGAATGGGGGAGGGGTAAGATTTTATTAATATTATTACAATTAAGAACCCTATAAATGATAAATTTCATAGTTAAATTGATTTTTATATATTTTAAATAATTATATAGTAATTTTTTATGATAAAATTCACATTAATTAAAAATATAATAATGTATTAATAGATAAAATATGAATTCATCACCATGAGAATGAGGTTTAGTTTTAAATTGAACTCATACAACGATCTTTTCTTGTAAGACCCCAATGATTTTTGAAGATATATTTTTGTTTAAATTTTATGTTATCTCCGTTTATAATGGGTAAGGAAATTTTTATTGAGAGTATGGGGGGACTCAGATGTGTATGGAGAGTTTGGAACAAAAAAAATGAGTGAAATGGTACTCCATATGATGGGATCCGAATTTAAGAACTATTTTGTACTAACCATGAAAAATTTCAGTGTGATATCTTATGGGTAGTGCATAGTTGAAAAAACATATAAGTCGATCTAGGAAAATGTGAAAAATTGGAAAAGCCAAAGTGAATGTTCACTAAAGAGTTTGGAAATCTATGAAGGATACCCAAAAAAAATCGATACCTAATCCCCCTATCTTATAGAGGGAGTTAACTAGTAGGCACACATTTTTTCTAAACATGCTGAAAATTCGAATTCCTTCTTAAATGAGGGAAATTTTTCATTTCCCTATCTAGATTTTATAAATTATTGTTTATGTTTCTCCCATTTCTTACAAAATGAGACATGGTTTAAATATCATTCCTTTTAAGATTCCAATGGATAATTATTTATTCGTTTTTAGTCATTTTATGAATCATTAGGTTTTAATTGAAGCTTCAGTGAGTGTATAAATCCTCTTCCTTCTATTTTTTTGGAAGAAACATGTTTTGTTGTTTCTTATTATTCTTATTCAGAATCCTCTAAACCCTTGTTTAATAGAAGAATATACGATGTGTATTTGAGGGTTTTTTTGAGCATTAATCATGGGATAATGTTGAGAATGTACTCATCAAAGAACCTGAGGTAGGTGGTCGACAATTTATATCCAACATCCATTATGTTTATTCATTTATATTTGTTTGTTCTTTTTGAAAAGTTATGTTGTCTATTTAATCTCCATGATATTAAATAATAATCTTGGAATTGAAATGATTTTGGACCCTTAGGGTCCCTTTTGAATCCGTTGAGTATGAGAAGACTAGTCCAAGGGATAATCATGGTTTATGTCACTCCCCTGAACCTAGAATTTTGTTCTTAAATGATGAGTTTATAGGTCAATGAGATCAAAATAATAATAATTATGTTTATCTAATTAATTAGGAATAATGGTGTGTTTGTATTAAATTTAAAGCGTAAAATCATTTATGGCATGTAATTGGGAAATTGTGATGAACTATTAAAAAGGATTACCCTTGGGGTTAAATAAAATGAAAAGGGTAAAAAAATTATAGTGTACTTAAATGGTTAAATCATATTTCTAGGGGATGTGAGGACATGTTCAATTTTATGAACCATCGAAACACGATAAAATGGAATGGTGAACCCTAGTTGATATCTTTTGATAAGAGGTCACTAATGTTGACCTTTGATATTGTGAAAAATGCTTGGTGTTATATTTCTGTTACACTCCTATTCATTAGTTTGTCCAAACTAATTCCCCATGATCCCCTATGAACAATATGTTTTTAGAGGATGTACTTATTCTTCTGACTAAAACTTCATAGACATTGAGTTTCATATCATGTTCTTGAGGGTGTGACCTTTAATTATGAATACCTATTGGATACATAGACTGATTATCCTTTCATTCTAACATGATACCCCATTAATAGAATGTTTTGATGACTGACATTGGCCGATGAATTTTATTGGGTATGGATATCTCTTTGGATTGAGAATAAATGTGGATAATTTAAATATTGTTAACTAATTGAACCCGATATATCATCTATTGCTTATTTTGTTAATGTACATCAACTTACATATTTCTTGACAATATATTGGTGTAGACCTTGTTGGTGGTGTATTTTTGAGTTTTAATCTACCCTTTTGGGCCCCCTTTGGGTATCCAATAAGTCTTCATGGTTGTAGGTCCGGATTATGGAAAAGTACATATGTTAGATGAACTATATGTGAGTTAGAATGGTGCATGGATGGGTGGGCCAGACCTAACATTGAGAGCATGTTGCAGATTTTATTTTGTGAAATTATTTTTGGATTATTACATAGCATCAGGATATCATAAAATGACATGTATACACTTCGATTTTTTGGTATTTATTACATGGTAATGTTTTATGATATTTTTTGGTATTCAATATTATTTAATGTTTTTTTTCTTGGTTATTTCTACTATTATTTTACTGTAGTAAATAGGTTCTTCTCTCCCCACATGTTCCATTAGACCACACCATGTAATCTATAGCCTCTAGAATACATGGATTCATGGAAACGATTATGTGGTGAACTAGTTCTGGGCACCGGTTATATTGGAATCTAGGATGGACCATTATAATGTGGTATTAGAGGACTTAATTTTATGTTATTAATTTCATTATAATATGGTAAAAATGATAATATTAGTTTCTTGGCCTTGGAACTGAGATTGTTCATGGGATTATCTACCCCATGTGTGGGATAAAATCCATGTACCCTAGATTGAATTTTCATTCTATTAATTTATATTATAGTTGTATTTTATTTCACCATGGGTGATACTATTATTGTGTGATATTTTGATTTCATGAGATTTCTTTTTTGGACTAGCATGGAATGAGGATTGTAAATTCATGCATATTTTTTGGAACTCTTTATTTATGTGACATGTGTTATATTATAAATACATGTAAATGAATGTTGTGGTGGGTCGTGGGAAAATATAAAATATTTTTTTAGGTCTCTTGTTGTTTCAAAAAATATATTCCTAATAAGGAAATATATTGATGTTATTTTTTAAATGTGATAAATTGAAATAGTTAAAAAAGTGTTAAAATGAGAAATGGTTAAATTTTATAAATATGGAATTCAAGAAATGATGTTAAACTAATGAATTTTAGTTATGTATATTTGTTTTACCCTGTGCTAACTAGGGCATGATAGAGGGATCATTTAGAGATGATATGTGACTTTACCCATTGGGATAAAAATTTTAGATTGGACTTGTTATGAAAAATTTGGATTTGTATTCATTGTAAATTATGGAAACAATATGCTATGGTTTTGGAGATTATAACTTTGAATTGTAGAGAGATTATACCTCATTGAAGTTTACTAGTTGTGTTCAAAGAGGAAATCATCAAGATTTATTATCTAGTAATGGAAACAACCCCACATTTATTCAGGTTAGAATAGGTGAAGATCATTTTCAGGATAAATTTTCTTATTTTATGTTCTGCATAGAGAGAAACCCAAGGTAGGATGTGCTGAGTATGTGTGACTTGAAGAGATAATTTTAGTTACATTTTATCTGACCTTTTACTAAGAGGGGGACTAGAGGTATGTATGTTCTTGGATATATTACATCTAGACGATATTGGAATAAATATAAAATATTTCATAGAGTAGGTTCTAATTGTTATAAAATGTTATGCGATTAATTTTATAGTACTGGTAGTCGATTGTAGTTTATACAGATCTATAACATGGTATGGTGTGTGTAGAATTCCAATAAATGTTCATTGAGAAATTTTACAACAAGACCTAGTGTTTATGGAATGATTAAGAGTTCTTGCAACAAAAGGATGGAATTTTGATGGCGATGGATTTTATTAGTCGATAAAAAACCTAATATGTTGTCCATAATGATGAAGGGAGACGAAACAACTAAAAAAAGTTGTTTTCAGGATGTACTTATATGTGAGATCAAATCCCATGTAAATATATTCCAATGAAATATGTCTTCCAATGTAGTGGATACAAATATTATTTATTGTGGGTAAATAAATATGCTTCCAGTGGTATGAATATAATTTAATTTGGTTGTCTAGAGCTGTGACTTCAAAAAGTAGGAAGAATAATTATGAGAATATCCACTAGGGAGGTGGTGGATAAAGTAACCAGTATAAATGATCAATCTCACATGGATGTGTTCAAGTTCACTACTAGAATCATGGCAGGGAAGGATATGTTCTTGGTCCTCTTCCATGACCACCAAAGAAGTAATGATATTGCAAGAGGATTGGAAATGTGAAATGAAAATGAAGTAAACCTCTGTAGAAGGGTAGGGATTGAGGATGTAGACTGACACAAACAACTAGAAGGGCATCGACAACCCCATATCAATCAGGCTTTGGAGATCCACGGGTTATACGAGTCAGGTTGGAATACATGGAACCTTGTGAAATGGGTGTCCATATCTGTTTGTATACTTATGACATAGGACTCTGGAATGAGGCCAAGGTAAGGGAATATGACAAATGCCTGATATTTAACACATTTAGCTTCAGTTGTAAGGTCAATCCATTGATTTTTCAAGGTAATATTTGGCTAGATTCCATTATTAATTTTTTTCTTAATCATATATAGAGGATTAAAATTATTTTATATCACACTAGATTATATGTGGTCTTGGTTTAGTAGCATAATATATATTTGTAAAAATGTCGATTGACATTCCATTATGAGTGCACTCAAATTGTATCTATCAATGTAAAGAGTGTTCTATCACGGTTAGTGGTTATTTACTCATTTGGTATTTTTACATTCCTGATATGATAGTATTTGAACAGATATAAGGGATGTATTATCATTTTCATATGAGGATCCAATATATTGTTACTTTAGGATAGTGAGTTTCCTATCTATATATGGTTACACTTATGTTCATTTTGTGGAATGTGATGTCTAGGCCGTATTTGCAGGTCTGGTTCATGTAAAATTGTGTGAGCTCACAGGGAAGGACGAATGTATTATTTTTTATGAAGGATCATTGATGAATGATTTCTTCTATCCTATAATGGATCAGTTTCAGGACATGTTTCTTGAGGAATTCTCATGGATGAATCATGAGAGATAAGATGAGGTCAAAGTTGAGATACTTCCTTGAGCTAAGATAGATTCAATTTATCCTTATTAAATGGAACCAGAAGAACCCAAATTCATTAAAATCAATTAGAGGAATTACATGATATGGATTTTATCCATAAAAATATTTCACTTTGGGGATCTCCAGTTTTGTTTTATAAGAAGGATGATGGAACATTGTAGTTATTTTTTGACTACTGGTTGTTTAATCAAATGAATATAAAGAACAAATAACATATTCTACATATTTATAATCTTTTTGACATGTCAAAAAGAGTTCACGTTTTTTCTATTATTTAACTGAGGTTATGGTATTATCAGCTGAGGTTAATACCCTCTAATATACAACTAAATACTTTCAAAATATTGTATGGTTTATATGATTTCATCATAATTCATTTGTGTGGATAATTTATTCCATAGAGTTAATATACATGATGAACAAAATCATTCACCAATACCATGGTCAATGTTGGGTTGTTTCTATAGATTACATCATTGTGTACTACTAGAAATAATATGGTCATTCCTCACATCTTGAAATAATCTTGAGCACACTTAGAGATCATCAACTATATTAAAAGTTATCAATGTTACATTTCTAGATTGAATATTTCCACATCTTGGTTCAAATAATCTCATAGGTAAGTTGTTTCATTGGTACCAGAGAAGGTTCAAGTTGTTTTATCTTGGGAGTAACCCATTAATGTTATGGATATTCAATGCAACAGAATTGTTGATGGTTATAACTAATGTTTTTTCAACATTTTTTATCACATCGAATCACTATATTCTGGCTTGAATAATAAGGGTATAAATTTTGCGTGGTATGATGCATGTAGGAATGATTATCATGTTTTGATGAATAATTTGACCACTTTACTGACTATAATCTTTCTAGATTCTGATATGAAGCTTACATTGTTTTTTAAGAAACTTGGATTCCACATGGGGTAGTGTTTATACAGGGAGATGGAGTTTTGGGGTATAGAATACATCAGTTGTGGTACTATAAAATGAACAACCATATGAACAATCTCTAGTGGGGCTTTCTGGCTTATTCTCTAAAACTTTGGCGGTATTATCATTTTGATACGAAGTTTTTTATATTTGAAAAAATATCCTTAAGTACATATTTTACCATCATAATTTCAATAATTGAACGTGGATAATGGGTGAGAAAATGAAGTGTTCTGACATAAAATTAGATTATATGAAGGTAAAGTAAAAAAATGTTGTCGGCGTGTTGAGTCTGAAGAAACATACTCAGGTGGTTTAAGGGTCTAGTTCCTAGTAGAGTACAATGGATTTGTTCACTGAAATTGGTATAAGTGTGTTGGAGGACCATGAGAGGATGATACTCATGTCCTTATCAGTTGATTCATCTCTTATGAATTGGTTATATAGGATACCTCATGAGGACTTATAATCATTGTCCTTGAGATATTATTTTTTGTTTTGGAGAAACCTTCTAACTGGATTGTTGATGACTAGGGGATTAATTATGTTTGTTTCCCTATTTTTATTACATTTATGGAATAGATGCTGTATGAGTACCATGAATTTAAATCTAAATTAAACCATATTTAAACAAAAATTTACAATGATATTTTTAGAAAATATTTGTGGTCGAGAATGAAAAAGTATATTGTTGGTTTTGTGAGATGGTGCTAGATCTGTCAATAGGTTTCAATATATACTTTGTAGAGAATCTAGTTTGTGTGTTATATTGTAGTGAGAATTAATTATGGGATATGATTATTACATTAGTCTAAGTGATGTGGAACCATGGTAATGTTCAAGAGGAATCATTGTAGATGTAAATAGATATGTGATCCCAGTTCACATATCTTTTTATATAGGTGGCATAATGATGCATATGGGTGAAGATCTAGGAGAATATTTTATATGTTTTGGAGGTTATATGTTCCCAAACTTTTGATAAGGAATGTTTTGGTTTAAATTCTATTTTAACTATATTTATAGGGGTAATTAAATGTTTCTCAATACTATTATAGATCTATAGAGTGTTTGGTTATATTGGGAAAAGAAAAAGGAGAAAAAGGTTACATTATTGGAAGGGAGGAGAATTGAAACATAGGTATTACTAATTGTGAACCACAACCATGCAACATGTAGGGGGAGGTTCATGAGATAAAACAATGAAAGGAGATCCTATAAATTAATAATATTTGGACATATCAAAACACAAGGTCTCAACATGGGTTTCTGAACAATACATGATCCTAAGAGAATTGTGTGACCATACCCCCAACTCGGATAGAGGGAGACACAATGTTGGCCCCATGATTGAAAAACGTGTGTGAAAAAACCATGCGCAACATTAAGGTAGGTTAATTTTATATTTTCCCCACTAGGATTTTTGAATAATAAATATATTTTCACCCATTTCATCATATATGTTCCATGGATTATGAACCATTCCTTCTTGCTTCCAAAAGATTAATGTTCCTCGTTTTTAGTCAATTGGAGTGTTTTTGAGTGCTAATCAATTCTTTGAGGGATTATATCACTCATAATCATACAATATTTAGGAACAATCTCTGTGTATTAATTATTTTTCTTATGAGTTCTTTAATCAATTATTTTCCAATAGATTCAATGTTTAGGATTTAAATATTGTTGAAGCTCGAATCAGAGGCTGAGGATGGGTGAGTATATTTATATAAACAAGAGTAAGTGGTCATAATTTTATATCCATTAGTCACAAGGACTATTCTTGTGTATGTGATTTATAATTTGGGACTATTATATTTTATATTTAACTTACATTGTATGGGTTGATAATATTGTTGTAAAAATGATGTGTTTGACCCATCATGATCACTGTTGGATCCATTATGAATTTGTATATCGAGCTGAAGGATACCCTTGTAGTGTTAAACATTATTAGTCATGTAATTGAGTTATATAATTTTGATTTTATGGGGTTATGATATAAAAATAATGGTAATTTTGTTTATCATGTTGTCATACCATAAATGGGGTTTTGGCAAAAAACGATTGAGAGAAATGTGTTATGGAATGAATATGAATAGATGTGTTCAATGTATATTAAGGATTATCTTTATAGTTAAATTTAATAAAAGTCTTGAAAAATGGTTTTAATGTGATTAAATTTTATAATTGTATTTATATGCGATGTGATAAAAAGTTTTATATAATTAACCTTGGAATTGTGATAAAATGGAAAGGTGTACAATTGTTTATATCATTTTTTATGAGGCCACTGATGTTGAAAATTTAAAATGTGACTAATGTTTGGTGGGATGTTAGACTAATTATACTCTCCCCTAAGAGGGACAGACTAATTCTACATGCTCTCCTATACATTGTATGTTTTCAGAGATGAGAATAATTCTTCTGAATCCAATGGTATAGGCATGGAATTCAATGTCAGGTTTTGGATAGTAAGAGATGGATTTACGAATCCTAGTTGAATTGTTGGTCTAATTCACTTTGTATATTGACCTGAGGTCCCATTGAAATATGTTTTAGATTTCCAATGTTGGCCAATTATGGTTTGATGGGTGTGGGTATCAATTGGAATTTATAATAAATGTGGATAATATAAATATTGTTAACAAATGGAACCTGATTAAAAATATGTAGTTGATTGTTTATTTTTATATAGAATACATTTCTTATTACCATATATTATTTTATATACCATTTGTGGTATCCTACTGAATTATAAACACAAAATACTCTAGGCACTATTTATAAACTGAGTTTACTTCATGGATTAAATTTAGGATCATGGAAAATGTCTTATGTTATATGGAAGATATAAGAGTTAGGAATGTGAATAAATAAGGGTACTAGATATGAAATCATGAAACATTAGGTTATTTTCTTTTAAAAATTTATTTTGGGTTTCTTATTTCACTTTAGACAATGAATACATTATGTTTTTTCTTCTTTTATTTGTTTTGACTTCATGTATTAGAAATATTTAGGTTTTTTTGTATTTGTCATTAGTTTATACAGTAATTCATATATATTCATGCATTTGGATTACAGTAAAAATGTAGTTACATTCTCTGAAAGAAAAAATCCTATTAAACCCACATTAATAGTTAGAAGACTCAGGTGTATGAAGAGGTTCAATTGAGGACATATGGAGAACTGGCATTGGGCACCAATTATAGTAGAACACTGCCCGAGGAATTATAAATTGGTATCAGATGATTTTCATTTTTGTTATTTATATTTTTTTGGTGGGAAAGAGAATATACTATGAGGTTTTGGGCATTATAAATTTTCTCACACATGGTTTAGCTAACCCAAGTGTGGGTGGAAATCCAAGTACCCATGGTGGGTTCTTAATTGACGTTGGATGTTATAATTCAAAGTTATTTTCCATGTGTGTTGCCTTATTCTATGATATTTTTATTTCAAATTATTTTTTTGGCCTAGCATGGAATAATGTTTGAATTTTCATTCATTATTTTAATCACTCCTGATTTATTTTACATGAATCATTTTTCTAATCCAAGAAAAATTATGTTCTATAGGAATGTTCAAAAATAAAAAAGTGTCTATAGTTATTATGTGGATTTAAGAAAAATAGTTCCAAATAAGGAAATTCAATCATGTTAAAGTTGAGATGTGATAAATTGAAATAGATAAGGTGGTGTCCAAATGAGAAAGACTAAAATTATTTTAAACTAGAATGGTTGAAATGGTGTAAAATTATTGTCTTATGGTTATGTATGTTTGGAATAGAAAATATAAACCATGCAATAGAATATGGATTGTTGAGGATATTGGTTATGTGTTATTTTACCCAATGGGATCATGTATGTAGAATTTTTTGGTTAGAGAATGTTGTGAGTATTCTTTTTGTGAAATGTGAGAACTATCTGTTACATCCATTTCCGATGATTTTTTTTAATTATATTGATATTCTAGTATGATGATGATTTCAGGTGTGGATACAAGAGGACATCATAAAAAAGTTTCCTATCGTAGTGGGATAAACACCCCATTGGTTTTTGGTAATTAAGGGGTAGATATGTTCTGTGATATTTTTCTCATTTTATGTAGTTTATCGATAGATACCTTATATAGGTTGTGTTGAGTATGTTTCTCCAAATGAGAGAGTTTCATCGGCATAAAACATATAAAATTACCATAGCATGGTCCTAAGTTATCAGAGTTCTTCATTGAGTCCATCTAGATGATACTAGACCACATACAAAATGATTTTTAGAGGATGGTCAAATTAAGTAGATATATTTTGTGAGGATAACAGATGTGCTAATCATAGTTATAGGTTAAAAAAAAGATGTTAGATGCTATGTTGTGGAAGGATTCTTAGGAAATGTTACTTGAGAACTTTTACCCGATGAACATGAGGAAATGGATGGATGAAGTGGTCATATGACTGACATAGGGGTGTTATTATGGTGATAGATTATAATTTCTACTTTACAGACCTATAATGTTTTCCACGATGTTGAAAATAGATGTGATATATATGATAATAATTATTCAGGATTGATAGATATGTGATATCTGGTCATAAGTAAATATCATCAATATAAAATGGTTTTTGGATTTAGTGAATCAAACTCATATTTTTGAGCAAAACATAACATAGGAAACTAGTGGCGAAAAAGTATTGTTAATTGGGATGTATTTTTTTCATCTTCAGACAATAGGATCCGTCATTATAATAAGGTCTACAAGGGTTGTTGTTGATAAAGTGTCAAAGGGAATGGATTATCCTCATGGGACAATGATCATATGATAAACTACTAGTGTGGAAGGCCGGGACATGTGCGTGGTCAATGTTCATGACCACCAGTGAAATAGTAATCTTGTGGAAGGTCGGGTCTTGTGTTATGGTTCTCAAGGAACCCTCATTATATGGGTAGTGATGATGGATTTATATTAGTACAGAATAGTGGCACGGGATCAACTACGTCATAACAGTCAGGCAGTTGGAGTACCAATGGAAATACAGATCAAGTTTGTAAACATGGTACTTTGTTAAATGTTCTTCCATATGAGCATGGATGTGTAGAATAGGGGGCTCAAATAGGATCCCAAGGTTGGGGAATAGAAACGATGCAGATATTCAAACTTATCATGTCAGTAGAGAGGCTGAACCATTAAATGTTCAAGGTCATATTCTTATAGATTTTAAAATTTCATGTTCTTTATTTGATACATGGGAATCACATTATATTACATTTTCAAAGGTTTTAAATTTGTGGGGTCTAGTAGTTGAGTATATGTTTGGCGTAATTTCGATTGAAACACCACTCGGAGTGATCTCAGAGGTTATCCTTCAATGTAAAGAGTTTAACATCGAGGTTGGTGGGTGGTGAGGCATTTGGGATTTTTATATTCTTAAGATTATGTATCTCCATAATACCCGAGATTGACTAGATAATTACATATCTATATCATATTGATGGTTATCATATGAGAGTGAGTGTTATGTCTCCCAAGGGTGAAAAATATACTAATCATGTGTAATGGAATATCAAAGTTGGTCATACATGAAAATTTTGTCTGATATTATGTGAAATCAAATCCTAGGTGGAATTACTTACACTTGATGGGGGTGGATTAAAGGATAATTTTTCCCTCATATAGTGTATCAGTTTCGTAACATTTTTTCTAAGTACATCTCAGGGATTTATCCTTAGAGTGTGGTTGCGTTTATGATTGATATGATTCCTCACACTGATCAAGTTTATACTCTACCTTATATAACATCACCAATATAGCTTCAAAATCATAAAAATAAGTAGGTGGAATTACCAGATAATGGATTTATCTGTCCTATTATGTCACCTTAGGGTTCTCCATTTTTTACTAATAAGGATTATGGACTTTTTTGACTAGTGTTCATTATAATAATTTTAGTTGTATGGTGTTTAGGAACCAATAACCTCTTCTACGTATAAATAATCTTTTGTCAAGATGATGAGTTATTTTTTTACCAATGTTTGATATGAGGTTAGAGTATCATCAGTTGAGGATAAGACATTCTAATAAACCCCAAACATCATTAAGAAACAAGTATGGTTTTTATGAGTTCTTCATAATTTTGATTGGGTTAACAAACAGATGTGTTTTATTTATGGACATGATGAACCGAGTTAATCACCAATATCTATATCAATTTTTTATTTTATTATAGATGAAATCATGGTATACTATCAAAATCATGAAAATCATGCCACACATCTTGACATCATACTGGGTACACTGAGAGAGAATAATCTATATGGACATCTATCTATATGCCATTTTTGGATCAAATAGGTATTTTTCCTGGGCCACATCATCCCCAAAGAATTTATATCAATGGACGTAGTGATTGTTCAAGTAGTTTTTTCTCGATAGAATCCCAATATTTTTTTTATTTTGGAAATTTTTTAGTATTTACAAGTTATTACCAACGGTTTATCAACAACCTTTATTTTTTTCCAAGACCACTTTTTGGAATGAACAGGAAGGGTTTATGGTTTGATTGATATGAATCATGTGATAATTATTTTCAAGAGCTAATGTAGTGTTCTCAAAATGAAATTATTATAATCATAGATGATATATATATGGAGTAACCTAATATTCTGATTCATCCATGATTATACCTGGTACAATGATGATGTATGAGGATTGATTCATGGTGTTTGTATCATGATAGTTCAGGCCCCATGAATTGAACAATCATAGACATGATCTCAAGTTGTACATAGTGGTTTATGCCTCAAAATATTGGTTACATTTTCTTTTGAGTGAGAATATTTTTTCTTATAGAGACTATAAGAGACTTAAATAGATATTTTCTTAGATTTTTTTGAATCGTCATATGTTGAGATGGATTTAGTAAATGAAACAATTTTTTACATCAAACTATATTATTCATTGGGAAAGGAAAATAGAGTTATTGAAGCACTGTGAATGAAGATACAAACAATGGTGGTTCAGGATTCTAGTTCTTAATTGACAATGAAGGATTTGATTTCTAAAATGAATATAGGTGTTTTGGGGGACCATGAATTGATGACACTCATGACATTATTAGTTAATCCCTCTCTTTTTAATTGGTTAAAGATAGGATAATATGACTAATCAAATTATTTTCATATGGTAGACATCACTGATGGAAGGAGTAACCTTCAGGTCAAACCATTGATAAGAATGATATTATTCACATTCATTTCTGTAAGAACCCAGTTCTTCTCTTTGAGGTACGGGCTTCTTCTTTTCTCTTTTCCTTAATTGTTTTTAATAAAATATTGAAAATGAGGAAAAATCCCAAATTTTTGAACTACACTCAATGTACATTTTTCCACATGACGTGTACTTCTGGCCGTGTTGGGATGAGTACACATGGAGTGTAGTCTTGCTAGTGACAAAGGGTGTAGGAACCGACTACACGCTGTGTAGTGGTCCTTTACATGCCGTGTAGTCAGTCAGCAGGTCAAAAAGTAAGGTGGTGGAGCAGCCGCCAGCTGGGCAGCAGTACACGCCGTGTACTCAGGAGTACATGCCGTGTACTCTTGTCAGCAGGTGAACAGTGCCGCGGTGGCAGAAAGCTGTAAGGTGAACAGTTAAATGAAAGGAGTACATGCCATATACATTGAAGTACATGCCGTGTACTTTGTTTTTTCGGCTTAAAACAGGAAATATCCTCCTCATTTGGTAGAGGAGACACTGGAGATGATTTGGACCCAAAGGAGGAGGCCGGACCTTTGAAGATCCGCTGGGTGTTTGTCTGGAATCTGATTCGGCTTCAGACGATCTCGTTGGAACCTCAGGGGTACGACCTATCCTCTCCTTGTACCATTATTTTCAATTCTGTATCGAGGGGAAGTTATTTAAGTTTTAATGGGTTTTGTTCTTCGTTAGATCTACTCCGTTCTTTGGTGTTTCTGGAGTCGGCGTTTGGGTATAACGTTCGTTGGCGTTTAAGGTAGGTGGCTCGGTGTTTAGTTTTCCAACTGCTGTGCATTTTTGTGCGTTTTTGGGCCACAAAACCATGTTGAGGTGTCATGCGGATGAGGTCGTTGCTATATTAAACACCTAAAATTGATTAGGTATCTAATAATGATAGTAAAATGCGGGTTGGGATCATTGATTGGATCCAGAACCACCCCGGGGGTGTGTTCCACTGTTTATTCGTTTGGCCAGGATACCCAAGGGTATGCCTTTAAAGTAGTAATTGTAGAATTTCCTTGAGATGAATTGATTGTTTAATGCTTGTTTACCTGTTGGGCATGGTCCGGTTACCTGTTTAGCCTGGGGGCATTGATGGGATTAGCCTGTGGGCACTGTACTGTATTAGCCTGAGGGCGTGACTATTTTAGCCCGAGGGCTGTCGTTATTCTGCCTGAGGGAAACCTTTCATGCCTGAGGGCTTGACTTATGTGCCTGGGGGTGACACTTCCTACGCCTGAGGGAAATTTCTGTTATGACTGATGGAAATACCTGCAGGTTGGATTCTGTATAGCCTGAGGGCATGGTTCACTATATTAGCCTGAGGGCAAGATACCGGTTGGCCTGAGGGCTTGGTGCTGTTGAGAACAGAACGATACTAAATTTAATGGATTAAATGAATAATAAAATGGGAATTTAATTTTTAAGTTAGTTACTTTTCAGTACTGCTTACTTTATTGCATTTTACTATTTCACACTATTGGTGCACGCTCACACGCAGTTGGGCACGAGCCTTTGGTGGGTGCCTACTGAGATGTATTTCTCACACCCTGTTTGGGTCATGCTTTTTGGCCCAAACAAATTACGTTGCTGCAGGTGTAGATAGGGTAAATAGTCCCTATGAAGGTACATAATTGCTGCTGAGGAATGGGAGGGCATGGGACCGATCCTAGGCTTGCGATGCCGCTGCCAGCTGTTTTTCTTTGTTTTGTCGTACTCTACTTTTGGTTGTATCATATTGATGTATAACATGTTCTGGCTGTTTTCCTAGAACTTGATACATGTATTATTGTCATTTATATACTGTTGGTTATATCCACTAATGTTGTTTATTTCAGTTGTGTATGGTTTTCTGTTTCCGTTGTTCGTTGTATGTTTTAATTTGTATTCCGCTGCGCTACACTTTGACAAACGAGGGAATAGTTTCCCCACTATCAGACCTGGGCCCTCGTTTCTAGTCGGCAGCCTCTGGCGTTTGGGGAAATGCACTTGAGGTCACGTGGTGAACCAGATTCGGGGCACCCATTGCGTGGAACCTGGGACCGGGACGTTACAATGTGGTATCCGAGGTGTTTCCTTTCTTTGAGTTACTATTTGGAGCTGTAGTCAGGGATATGACGAATGGTAGTTGGTAATAAGTTGTGCCCGGGCGTAGCTAACCCGTGTACATGGAAAAGCAAGTCTACCTCATATTTTGCAATTTTTCTGATTTTTCAAATTTTACTGTTGATATGATTTCACCATTGGGTGACACACTTGTATTATGCTGTTTATAATTTATCTATGGGTTCTCTTGAGTTGCATCCCGATGAGAGGAGGGTATGCCATCTCATGCATCATATAGGCACATGCTAGATATCACATTCCATGTATAGATTCAATGCCATGTAGGTTCATTAGAATTTGTATGTTGTTGTGATAGTTTTTGTGATAATAAAGCATGATGTTGTGATAGCTGCTTGATAAATACCTACCTTGTGATATGGTATTTTAGTTTGAGCTTGTTTATAGAATGGATGCCAAACTTTGGTTTTTGGGGAGTATGGGACACCATTTATAGGAATTTGGTGCATCATTGATTTTTTATTAGTTATGACACAGATAAGATATCAAACTTTGATTCGTGGGGAGTATGGGCCCTCACGGGTCGGAATTTGACACATAGGTGTTGTTTTTCAGTGTTTTCTAGGTTTCGGGGATGTTTCTGAGGCATACTGCCCGGAATCCCAGTATATACGTCGTGTAGTATTTTTACACACGCCATGTATGACCTTCTGTTCGGGAAGAAAAATGAACTTTTTAATTATAGGTCGTGTACTCTGAGTACACGCCATGTAGTCTCTTCCCGTGTAACAAACTGTGTGGGCGGCGACATGGGGTAAGGATGTGCTTGGGTAAAACACGTTGTGTACCTAGTGAACACACCGTGTAGTGTGACCTGGAGTATGGACGTGTAACTAACAACACGGGTCGGTGAACTCCTTGGTAGAACATGCCGTGTCAATGATGAACACGTCGTGTAGTGCGACCTGGGGACTCAGCCGTGTAACTAACAACACGGGCCGGTGTCACCTCTCCCTGAACACGCCGTGTACCTGTGGGACACGCCGTGTAGTCTTGTATGAGGACAGACAATGTGGATTTAGCTGTGTGGAGGGGAAACAGGGTTGTTGACACGCCGTGTGCGGGTGTAACATGCCGTGTAGTGTCAAGCCGAGTAGTCGGCCGTGTCACAGATGACACAGGCAGTTGGAAATAAAACCATACACGCCGTGTATATGAAATACACTCGATGTAATTTTTGTTCAAATCGGAGCCGTGTGTCTTAGCCGTGCATAAGGACTCGGGAAGTGGAAGGGAAGTCAAGTACACGCCGTGTAGTCAGTGTACACGCCGTGTAGTCTTGTTTTGATAATTTTGAATTCCTTGTTACTCCTATTTCTTTTTGGGTTTCTTATTCTTTGGTCTTTGATAATCATGAATCTAAGGCGTGCTTTTGACCTTGTAGTGTGATGGCACCTAGACAATTGCGAGTTGTTCGCCAGGATAGCGGCGAAAATTATACTCTAGAGATGGTGAGCCATAGGCTACAGTTTGAACCTCCAGCAGAGCCAGATGCCGCACCAGCTGCTATACCGGACACAGGCACGGAGGCGCAGTTCCGTGAAAGCTTTATGCGGTTCATGCAGACCATTCAGGGAGCACCGCAGGCTGCTATATCTATGGCTGAGCAGACATGTTTTTTTTCAGTAGGAGCATCTGCCTACGTTTTCTGCGGATGGCGGACCACAGGCTGCAGAGTCTTGGCTGGGATCGATGCAGACCATTTTTTTGCATCTGGAGATGCCTCCAGTGCGGAGGGTCAAGCTCGCGACATACATAATGCGTGATTACGCCAAGAGGTGGTGGGATGTTACAACCCAGTCAGAGAATCACAGGGAAAAGGCGTGGGAGGAGTTTCAGGCAGTCATCTATGACTTTTTCTTTCCCAAGACGCTGAGGGCAGATAGAGCTTGAGATTTCATGAATCTGTAGCAGGGCGCTATGTCAGTGATGTACTATTATGCTTGTTTTACGGAGCTTCGGCGCTTTGCACCCGTGCTGGTGGATGGTGAGACGTTGAGATCTAGAAGTTTCGAGGATGGTCTTCAGTATGAAATCCGCGTGCTGGGGAATGTTTTTAGGTTTCCTACTATACATTCTATTTTGAACCAGGCGTTGATCACAGAGAGAAACCTTTGAGAATCTAGAGGTGTGGACTAGGGAAGTTCAGCACCAGTTTTGGTACTTTTTTGCTGGCAAGAGGAAGAGACAGATGTAATTCTCTCAGGGTGGCAGTACCATCCAGGCAGTCTCTACAGGTGGCCCGATCAGGTGTTACCAGTGTGGCAGATAGGGGCACAAGAGACCGCAGCATCCACGAGACCTAGTGGAGTGCCGAGCTTGCGGCAAGATGGGTCATCTGCAGTTCTTCTGCTGGGCGTTTCTACCAGTGGCTAGTGAGAGGGGATCTGTGCAGACTCCCCGTGCAAGAACACGACCAGTAGCTTCTTACCAGTCTGGAAACTAGAATACGTCTGGGCGTGCAGGCAGAGATGGTGGTCGTGGCCGTGGTATCCAGACACTAGGATCTCACAGGCAGTAGGGCGGGACAGCTCAGGGTAGCCAGGCTGTGTCATAGGGCTGCGACACTGGGCAGACATATGCAGTGCAACAGACCCAACATGAGCAGGATCCCGGACCTTCTACAGTCAGAGGTACTATTTTAGTATCTTCTGTCTTATCTTTAGAACTTTTCGATATGGGTGCTACACATAGTTTCATATTTGTACCCGTTGTAGAGAGCCTTGGGCTCTTTGTTTCTTCATCTTCTGTTATTATGACGTGAGACACTCCGTTGGGGACTAGAACGGCTGGTGTGCATCAGGGCAAGGAGTTCCCCCTTGAGGTTGGTGGGTGTCACTTCCTTTGGGACCTCAATGTCCTAGAGATGACAAGCTATGATGTCATTCTCGGGATGGACTAGTTGGTTCCCTTTCGAGCCTTTGTAGACTGTTATCGTCGTAGGGTGCGTTTCACGTCACCATATGTTGGATAGTTCCTATACATGGGAGAATGGGATGTTCAAGTGAGTCGAGCTGGACCAGAGCATCGTGGGCGAGTTGGAGTCACAACCCAGATTACGATCTTATATCTGGACGACCAAGGGACTTGTTAGGCGGATTTACCCCTATTGTTTATCATTTCAAGGATGTCTTCCCGGACGACATTTCGGGTCTACCTCCAGAGAGAGAGGTGTATTTCTCCATTGAGCTTGTTCCAGGAGCAGCACTGGTGTCCATTCCTCCTTATAGGATGGCCACACCTGAGTTGCAGGAGCTGAAGAGGAATTTAGAGGAGTTACAGTCAAAGGGATTTATTCGACCTAGTACTTCTCCTTTGGAATCTCCAGTCCTTTTTTGCGAAAAAGGCTGACGGTACCCTCATACTTTACGTGGATTATCGGAAGCTGAACTAGTTGACGGTTAAGAACCGATATCCCTTTCCGAGGATTGATTATCTGTTTGATTAGCTTCGTGGATCACGAGTGTTCTCGAAGATTGACTTCAGATCCGAATATCATCAGCTGCGCGTTAGACCATCTGATATTCCTCTCACAGCTTTCAGGAGTAGTTATGGTCTATATGAGTATACGGTTATGTCGTTCAGACTCACAAATGTGCCAGAAGTTTTTATGGCTCTGATGAATTGTGTGTTCCATATGTATCTTGATTCATTTGTGGTAGTATTCATGGAAGACATCTTGGTGTACTCTCACACTCGACATGACCATTTCACCCATCTAGAGATCATATTCAGTACACTGAGGGAGTATAAGATATATGCTAAGATCTCAAAGTGCCACTTTTGGATGGACCAGATTCACTTCCCGGGTCATATCATCTCAGAGGCAGGAGTTTCAGTAGACCCAGAGAAGGTGAGATCAGTAGTTTCCTTGGAGCAGCCTAAGAATGTGTTTGAGATACGGAGTTTCTTAGGGCTGGCTGGATACTACATGCATTTTATATAGGACTTCTCTCGCTTAGCAGCGTCGTTGACGGTCTTGACTAAGAAGGGTGTGAAATTCGTTTGGTTGCAAGCTTGCGAGGAAAATTTTCAGGACTTGATGGGAAGGTTAACATCAACACCGATCCTGATACTCCTAGAGTAGGGGAAGAGCTATACAGTTTACTGTGATGCATTAGGTATTGGGATGGGAGCAGTGTTGATGATGGGTGATCGAGTTGTTGCGTACGAGTCTCGACAGTTGAGGCCACACGAGAGGAATTACCCGATGCATGATCTCGATTTGGTAGCAGTTGTTCATGCATTGCGCTGTTGGAGACATTATCTATTGGAGGAGAATTTTGTGGCTTTCACCGACCACAAAAGCCTCAAGTACATATTTACATAGCGTGACCTGAATCTAAGGTAGTGAAGGTGGGTCGAATAACTTCAATCCTTCGATTTTGAGCTTGCCTATACACCTGGTAAAGGTAATGTAGTAGCTGATGCACTGAGTAGGAAGACTCAGATACATGCAGTGCGTGAGGCCAACGGTGAGTGGAAGCTCATGGCTTTGTTCTCTGAAATGCATCTGGAGGTGCGTGATAGTCAGGGGCAGACTTATCTTTCCTCGTTATCTGTGACATCTGCCCTCATGGATAGAGTGAGTATGAGACAACTATCGGATTCAGTAGGCCTACTTCTATAGGATTCGGTGGCAAGTGAGGACCCTCCTCCCGGTTGGATGATAGGAAATGATGATGTTTTGTGTTTCCATGGACGAGTATGGGTTTTAGGGGATATACGCAAGGAGCTGATGTAGGAGTTTCATGCTTCGGCTTGGGAAGTTCATCCCAGGGATACCAAGATGTACCATGATTTGAGGCATCAGTGCTGGTGGTCGGGTATGAAGAGACAGATAACTGGTTTTGTTACGAGGTGTTCCACATGTCAGCAGGTGAAGGCAGAGAACCAGAGGACTGCTAGGCTATTACACCAGTTGCCCATTCCAGAGTGGAAATGGGATAATGTCACGATGGATTTCGTGACGGGATTTCCGAGGTAACCTCGAGGCAATGACGACGTGTGGGTTGTTGTGGACAGACTCACGAAGGTATCTCACTTCATGCCGATCAAGGAGACCTTCGGTGTTGACGAGATTGGATGGATATATATATCCGAGAGATCGTCCGTCTTCATGGGGTCCCTCGTTCTATTGTTTCTGATAGGGACACCCATTTTACATCTCATTTCTGGCAGAGTTTTCAGAGGGTGCTGGGTACACAGGTGCTTCTGAGCACAACATACCACCCTCAGACTAATGGTCAGTCAGAGCAGACAATACAGGTGCAAGAGGACATGCTGTGTGCATGAGTCCTAGACTTTGGGGTCTCTTGGGAGAAGCATATACCCTTAGTCGAGTTTTCCTATAACAATAGATTCCAGGAGACTATTGAGATGGCACCATATGAGGCTCTATACGGTAGGCCGTGCCAATCACCTTTGTGCTAGTTAGAGGCAGGTGAGGCAGCTTTACTAGGACCACGTCTCGTACAGGAGACATCTAAGTAAGTACAGTTGTTTCAGAAGAGGATGGTTATCGTGTAGTCTCGTCAGAAGTCTTATGCTGATCACCACAGATGACCTTTGGAGTTTGTGGTCGGGGATCGGGTTTTCTTGCGTGTTCGCCGAGGATGGGACACAAGCGGATCCGGAGACAGGGTAAACTTTCACCACGGTATGTGGGACCATTTGAGTTCTTGAGATAGTCGGGATGGTTGCCTATCGATTGCAGTTACCACAGTGGTACCAAGCCATGCACGATGTCTTCCACGTATCTCAGTTGCGTCACTATCATTCAAACCCATCTCACACCTTTCAACCAGAGGAGGTTGAACTGGAGGCAGATGCGTCCTTTGAGGATCATTCAATTCATATCGTTGACAGGAGCACGAAGGTTCTCCAGGTCTGGTCATTTCTTCTTGTACGGGTGCTATGGCAGCATGGATGAGTGCAAGATGAGACCTGGGAGCGGGAGCCTGACGTACGTGCTCAGTGGCCGGGGTTGTTCACAGCTATATCTCCTCCAACCTTGGAAGGGAAATTTGGGGACGAATTGCTATAAGGGGGGAAGTTTGTAAGAACCCGGTTCTTCTATTTGAGGTGTGGGATTCTTCTTTTCTCTTTTCCTTAAGTGTTTTTAATATAAAATGAAAATGAGGAAAAATCCCAAATTTTGGAACTACACGATGTGTACTTTGTTCCACACGCCGTGTACTTCTGGCCATGTTGGGATGAGTACACTGGGCGTGTAGCCTTGCTGGCGAAAAAGGGTGTAGGAACTGACTACAAGCCATGTAGTGGTCCATTACATGCCGTTTAGTCAGTCAGAAGGTCAAAAAGTAAGGTGTTGGAGCAGTCGCTAGCTGGGCAGCAGTACATGCCGTGTACTCAGGAGTACATGTCGTGTACTCTTATCGGCAGGTGAACAGTGCCGTGCTGGCGGAAAGCTGCCTGGTGAATAGTTAAATGAAAGGAGTACACACCGTGTACTTTGATGTAGACACTGTGTACTTTGTTTTTTCGAATTAAAATAGGTAGTAGCCTCCTTATTTGATAGAGGAGACACTTGACCCGATTTGGAGCCAAAGGAAGAGGCCGGACCTTTGAAGATATGTCGGGTGTTCGTCTGGAATCTGATTCGGGTTCGAACAATCTCGTTGCAACCGTACGGGTAAGCCCTTTCCTCTCCTGGTACCGTTCTTACCAATCCTTTCCCGAGGGGAAGTTATTTACGTTTGATTGGGTTTTGTTTTTCTTCAGATCTACACCGTTCTTGGGCGTTTCTGTAGCCGGTGTTCAGGTATAACGTTCATTGGCGTTTAAGGTAGGTGTCTTGGTGTTTAGTTTTCCAACAGTTGTGCATTTTTTGGCCACAAACCCATGTTGGGGTGTCGTGTAACTGAGTCTGTTGCTATACTAAACACCTAAAATTGATTAGGTATCTAATTATAATATTAAAATGTGGGTTGGGATCGTTGCTTGGATTCAGAACCACCCCGGGGGTGTGTTCCACTGTTTAGACACTTGGCCAGGATACCTGAGGGTATGCATTTAAAGTAGTAATTGTAGAATTTACTTGAGAGGAATTTCTTTTTTACTGCTTGTTTACCTTTTCGGCATGTCCCAGTTACCTGTTTTTCCTGAGGGCGTTGTTGTGATTAGCCTGTGGGCACTGTACTATATTAGCCTGAGGGTGTGACTGTTTTAGCCAGAGGGCTGTCATTATTCTGCCTGAGGGAAACCTTTCGTGCCCGAGGGCTTGAATTTTGTGCCTTAGGGTGACACTTCCTATACCTGAGGGAAGTTTTTGTTACGCCAAGGGCAATACCTGCGGGTTGGATTCTGTACAGCATGAGGTCATGGTTCACTATATTAGCCTGACGACAAGATACTGGTTGGCCTGAGGGATTGGTGCTGTTGAGCATAGAACAATACTAAATTTAATGGATTAAATGAAAAATAAAATAGAAATTTAATTGTTATGTTAGTTACTTTTCAGTACTGCTTACTTTATTACATTTTACTATTGCACACTGTTGTTGCATGCTCACACGCAGTTGGGCACATGACTTTGGTGGGTGCCTACTAATATGTATTTCTCACACCCTGTTTGGTTCATGCTTCTCGGCCTAAACAGATTATGTTGTTGTAGGTGTAGATAGGGGCAAGAGTCCCTATACAGGTACATAATTACTGCTGAGGAATGGGAGGGCATGGGACCGAGCCTAGGCTCGTGATGCCGCTGCCAGCTGTTTTGCTTTGTTTTTCCGTACTCGGCTTTTGGTTGTATCGTATTGATGTATAACATGATCTGGTAGTTTTCTTAGAACTTGAGACATGTAGCATCGTCATTTATATACTATTGGTTATATCCACTACTGCTATTTATTTCAGCTGTGTATGGTTTACTGCTTCCGCTGTTTGTTGTATGTTTTAATTTTTATTCCGCTGCGCTACAATTTGACAAATGAGGGTATAGTTTCCCCACTATCAGACCTGGGCCCTCACTGCTAGTCGGCAGCCTCTGGATTTTGGGGAAATGCGCTTGAGGTCATGTGGTGAATCAGATTCGAGGCACCCATTTCATGGCACCCGGGTCCAGGACGTTACAATTTCTATGTCATTATGCCTAGTTGTATTCATTAAGAGCCTTTGTGAGTGTTTCATGTTTCAAAGTGCGAGGTACACCCTATATTGAAAAAATTTATTGTGATCTTTGTAGATTGTATTGGTTACTAGAAATGAAAAATGATATTTTTGGATTCATTACATGATGCTACATCTATCAGTAGGAAAAAGATCAGAGTCAGTGGGTTGGTGGTTTTTTACAACCATTACCCATTCAAGAGTGTATTTGGGTTGAATTTATCATTTATTTTGTTGTTGGTCTTCCTAGAATTCAATTGAATGGTGACACAATATGGGTTATTTTGATCAGATGATAGATTTATCCCAATTTTTTCCAACAAGGGAGACATTCACCCTTGACCATTTGGACGACTTCTATGTTAATGGTGTACTACATTTTCATCGTGTACATAGAAGTGTAATTTCAGATCATGATCCATGTTTTAATTATAAATTTGGGAAAGTGTTAATGAAGTCTCTTATCTGTCAAATTATTTTGAATAAAAACATACACCCATAGAATTATGATAAATCATAATATAATTTCCAGGTATTAGAAGAAATTTCAAGGGAATGTTTCACAGGATTTGGTGGATCATTGGAGAAACAATTACTGTTTTCTATGTTTTCCTATAAAAATAGTTATCTGGTGACTATCCCAATGAAACTATATGAGGTTCTCTATTTCTATAAATTTAGATCTCCCTTATATAGAATATAGGTAGGGGAATAATAGTTGATGTTATTAGGTCTCTAGTAGAAGACAACAATTTAGGTTTAGTTGATTTATAAATGTATGGCTATAACACAGAGTAGACAAAATTCATAAACAAACCGATGTTGTTAACTGATTGGGTTTTTGTTGTGTGATAGTGTTTTCCTTTATGTCTCATAGATATTTGGTCACTATCAAATTTAGAAATAGGGAAAGTTACTAATCAGGTATATTGGGCTGCTTGAGATCATGGAGGTGATTGGATAGGGGGCATATTGATTGGATCTTCGATAATGATATACTATAATGGACGATTTCTTCCATGTATTACAAATTTCATAATATCTCGAAAACCTTTATCATGTGATATATGTGTATGATTTTTATATTGGGGTTGATGAATCATTTTAGGAACATTAGTTTGTGTTTTGGATTATAGTGATAAAATATTGTAGTGTATGATGGTGTCATCAGTTAATGTGCTATGGAAATAATGTAATTCATAAGAGTCAACATGTGATTAGGAAATAAATATATGGGATATACGGCCTGATATTTTTATCATGTAGGATTAGTGATTATTTGGATTTTAGCATTAGGATGAGGTGTTATTATATTGGGAGGTTTTAAAATTCTTACTATTTTATAATGAAAGATTTTATTTAAATTTTTAGTAATCTCCTTTTGTTATTGTTAATGATATTATTCCTAAATGTATGGGGAGATTCATGGGGTGTTCAGTGATTTAATCACAAAAAATGTAGTGAAAGGTTCCAATTTTTATAGGGATCATGTTTGAAACATTTTTAGTAATGACTCAACACCATAACCATGTGGCATATAGGGGTATATGCATTGTTGGAAAAAATGAATCAGGAGCCCAGATACTGTGTATCTTCAAATATATCCATACACATAACCTCCACCTAGTTTTCTAATCCATGCGTGATTCATAGAAAAATTTGGGACTAGTGCCACCTCTGGGACAAAGGGATTCACACAGTTCGTGCATGGTTTGGTGAACTACATGAAAAAACCTTTGCCTAATTAAATGAGTGGAATTTCACCATTTACCCCTCATGATCTATGAAAAATCACCCAACCTTTTTCTATGATTCTTTTTTCTAAAACCATGGTATTGATATCCATTCTCATGAGCTTCCAAAGGACAATCTTCCTCAACTTTTAGTTGTTTTAAGTGTTTAGGGGAGAAAATAGAAGCTCTATTTGAGTCTTTCAATATATATATTTTAATTTTCTTGAAGAAGCATGATTTTTTTGTCTAATATTTTTTTGAATCCTAAAAACCATTATTTTCATCTGGTTTTACTTTGTTGGTTTTAGGATTTTTTTATCTTGAATCAATGGCCATTGTTATGTGACTACCTCTCTATGAACATGAGGTAGGTTCTGTATAAGTTTTATCCCATATTTCCGAGGATTATTCTTATGTATGTGGTTGTTTTTTAGTACCATAATGTTAGGAATTTGACTAACATATTAGGAAAAAAGAAATTAGGCATTGAAATGTTTTTTGGACCCCTCATGATCCATACTTGTTCTCCTCAGAATGATTATATTAGTCTTAATTCCAAAACTGGTGTGTGCCACACCCTAGGACATAGAATTTAGTTTTTTATATGTTTATTTTATGGGTTAATGAGATAAAACCAATGATAGTTGGTTTTTTAATGTTATCATGGAATAAATGGGGGTTGGATTAACTTGATAGAGATAAATGTGTTATGGCGAGTAAATTTGTAAATTTGATGAATAAAAAAATGAAATGGACCTATCGTTAAATGGAATGAATGGGAAAAAATTGTTGTAATGTGTGGAAACTATGAAATAGTCTTGACACCAATGGTCAGAGGATAGACTAATGATCATGAAAACAATTGAATCGATGAGGAAGTATATATCATGGTTGGGGTGTTCAAACATTGAATTATGAATTGTGGACTGATACTATGCTGATGCTCCATGAATTTCCACCTGATGCCACTTTGAAATATGGCTCAGATGACCAACATGGGTAAAAGGTAGGCTTCATGGGTATGGGTATCTATAAGGATTAAGAATAAAAGTGGAAAATTTAATTATTGATAAAAATTAGAACCTCATCTAACATGAATTGATTATTGAACTTATGAATACACTATTTGTGATTGGATATTTTTGTATACACTATTTGTGGGGGCCTATTGCGTCGTACTCACATCCTTTTCAAGCAATAATTGGCTGCCTAATAAGTCTACCTAGTTGTGGGATAAGATAATGTAAAATGATCTATGTTACATTGATAAAATTGGTTCTAGTATGGTTCATGGATGAGGGGACCAAGAATGATGTTGGCTCACTTTTTGGATTTTTTTTTCATTATTATGGGTTTTCTATGTTACATAATAGTATCATGACATGATAAGATTACTTCATTGATTTTTTTTCACTTTCCTCTTGGGATTGTGGTATGAGATGTTTTTGAATTTATGATTATAAAAATTTGTTTTTCTTGGTGATTTATACAATCGGATTACACTAGAAATGTGGGTATTGTTTCCTCATATTCTCTTAGACCCTCACTATTAGTCTTAGGATTGTTGCATATGAGTAGGTGCGCTTGAGGTCACGTGACAAATTTTCTCAGTGAACCATTTAATGTGGAACTATGAGTAGGGTGTTACAATGCCTATCACTAAGAGTCAATATAGAATAGATCTCATGGAATTAATCAAAATAGTTTTTAAAATATATGGAATCATGTTATATTCTCATAATATCATAACCATGGGGTTAATAAGTCCATTTATAAAGAGAAGGCTAGATTAATGCATATTTTGAGTGACTATCATTTGCTTATCAAGATCCTAAATGAGGAAAATTATCATCTACCATACATGATGGACTTATTTTATTTTCTTAGAGAGGCTAAATACTATTCAATGTATGACCTACTATCTTGATATCATCATTTAGGGTTGAAAATTTTGGATATTTCAAAAATGGTTTCCAAATGATGAATGAACAATATGATTTTAGATTGATTCAAAATGGATTGACTAATGACTCCATCATCTTCAAGGATATAATTAATATAGCCATTAGAGAAGAATTTGATCATTTTGTGGTTTATTTTATAGATGATATTATTTTTTTTATGAAATAATGAAGGAGTATCTATAAAAATTACAGAATGTGTTGATAACCATAATAAAGTATAAATTTTATGTAAAATAATTTTTTTAAATTATGTATAAAAAAAGTGTTATTCATTGGTCACATAATCACTAGAAAAGGTATATATATTGATTAATAAATGATAGAAGTTATTGAAAAATGGGATAGAACAACCATTGAAACTGAGATCCATAGTTTTCTATGGGTATAAGTATTCTATTGGTTCTTTTCGAAAATTTTAACATTTTTATTTTTCCACAATCTAGTTTACCTGGAAAGATAGTTATTTTCATTTGGATAAAGCAATGTGAATGAGGTTTAATGAAACTGTTGAAGAGATTCATCAAAACACATAAACATATACTACACTACATTAGAGAACGGTTTGTAATAAACAATTACTCCGTAAATAATGTCTTTAGATTCATCCTTGGGGAATATGAAAGGATATATTTTTTCTTCATGAAAATTAAAAACTGATGAGAAATCCATGATGAAATTTGGTTTGGTGAAAGAAATTAGAATATTTAAAATAAATTTTATGAATTGGCATCTATATATATAGAAGTGTGATATATATACCAACCATAAGATTTGGAAATATATATTAACACTGAAAGAGATAAATTTTCATTGAGGAGATAGTTGGAAATGATCAAAGACAATGATTATTGAATCCATTACAATCGTTCAGAGTAAAAAAAATGCATTTCATGCTTTTAGTAGGAAAAATAATGCTACCATATAGATGACAAGGGTTGAAATACAACTAATACTATTTGATTTTAAAGGGATGAGTATTTATATAATCAGTTAAAGAGATAATTTATATTATTCGTTAGGGACTACTCAACAATCCACTCATTTGATGACAACGAATCTAAAAAGAATATTTATTATTGTTGACAATGTTGGTGAATATTCTATAGTGAAACTGTGATGAAGATGGATTTATAAGCATTAGAACCATTAAATGTGTTTCATAAAAAATTGAATTGAATTGAAATTTTTTGGATTATTTTCATAGCCCATATTTATATATTCATCTATGATTTAAGAAGATATTTAATGATATAGAGAGAAACAACTCACTGGATAACCTGAAAAGAGAGAGATCGTTGAACACATATCATGATGATTGGTATTCCAAAAAGTTAATAATGAATGTTAAAGGTGTAAAGTGATGATAAATCTATTTTTCATACCAGTATATAAATGGGGAATCGTAAACATGTAGTTTTAAAAGAATACCAAATACATATAAAATCCTTAATTCAATCTTGATTTACATTTATCACCTTACTATGTTATCACATTTTAGTACCATAAATGTTGATTTTCCATTAAAAACACACAAAGATAAAAATATGGAATGATTTTTAGTAATATATATTAACACTATAAATTGTATGTTATTGGGATCCAAGTTTTATCTTTTGATTCTATGGACGTCTATAAAAAAATATGAGGTATAGGTGAGTTTTAATACCACTAATCAACCTTAGACTGTTGATTATTCTATTCAGACCATCCAAAAACATGATTACTTCTAGACATACTCATCAATGGTGTTTAAAGGATGTAGGGATAAATGAATCCACTATTAGTTATCTCATATATTGATCGTTTCAATTTTTTTTTCTGATGAATCCTTTTGGGAAAAATTACCTCAAGGTTTTAACTCAGTGTTTTTGGGTTAATTGTGTTTGTTTACAATGACAGATGACCGCCAACGACTATGGATGGTGTTTTATAATGTAGGTTTTTATGGTGGAGTAGTTTCCCAGTCTTTGGAAAAGGATGGTTTTACACAATGGTGTTCATAAATTGCAAACAGTGTAGTACAGTTTGCAGGACGCAAAGGATGTATGGAGAATATTCAAGGGAAATCAGAAAATGTGGATTTCTCCAAAGAATTGCTATAATAACCAAAAAAATGGCTATACAGATCATTTTGGTAAAATAGATCATGGGAGGATCACTACACACCGGAGTCTTAAAGTTCACAGGAGGATTAATGTTTTTTAATGAGGCGAGGATTTGGGGATCTGCCAAAGGGTTTTATTCATAAAAATCAACAGCTATCACAAAGGAGGAAAGGTGCTATACGGAATGTGTAGCACAGTTTGCAGTGAAGGATGTACCTCATCGATGCGTCGGGTAAATCTGATTAGTGAGTTTTTTAGATCTATATTCCTATAGAAGGATATATAATTAGTTTATTAAGTAGATAAAATTTATTATGAAAACATCATCACTCTTGGTATAAATCCTAAAAGTTCAAAGTGTCTCGTTTCGTACTACGAATAAGGCGTGGTTCGTGAGGAGTATGGCCCCTCACGGGTCGGAATTTGACACTTAGGTGTTGTTTTTCAGTGTTTTCTGGGTTCCGGGGAAGTTTCTGAGGTATACTGTCTGAAAACCCAATATACACGCCGTGTAGTATTTTTACACACGCCGAGTATGACCTTCTGTCCGGGAAGAAAAATGAACTTTTTAAGTACACGCCGTGTACTCTGAGTAAACACAGTGTAGTATTTTCCCGTGCCACAAACCGTGTGGGCGGCGACACGGGGTAGGGACGTGCTTGGGTAAAACACATCGTGTACCTAGTGATCATGTCGTGTAGTGTGACCTGGAGTCTGGCCGTGTAACTAACAACACGGGTCAGTGAACTCCTCGATAGAACACGCCTCGTCAATGATGGACACGCCGTGTAGTGCGACCTGGGGACTCGACCGTGTAACTAACAACATGGGACCGTTTCACCTCTCCCTGAACAAGTTGTGTACCTGTGGGACACGCCGTGTAGTCTTGTCCAAGGATAGACCATGTGGATTTAGCCATGTGGCGGGGAAATGGGGTTTTTGACACGCCGTGTGTGGGTGTAACACACCGTGTAGTGTCAAGACAAGTAGTCAGTCATGTCATAGACGACACGGGCAGTTGGAAATAACACCATAGACTCCGTTTAGTTTTTGTTCAAATGGGAGCCGTGTGGATTAGGTGTGTAGAAGGACTCGGGCATGGGAAGGGAAGTCAAGTACACGCCGTGTAGTCAGTGTACACGCTGTGTAGTCTTGTTTTAAAAATATTGAATGGATTGTTCCTCCTATTTCATTTTGAGTTTCTTCATCTTCAGTCTTTGATAATCATGAATCTGAGGCGTGCTTTTGACCTTGTAGTGCCATGCCGCCTAGACGACCTCAAGTTTTTCGCTAGGAGAGCGACGAAGATTATACTCCAGAGATGGTGGGCCATGGGCTACCAGTTGATCCTACAGCAGATCCAGATGCGGCGCCAGAAGCTATACCAGACACAGGCGCGGAGGCGCATTTCCGTGAAGGCTTTATGCAGTTCATGCAGACCTTTCAGGGAGCACCGTAGGCTGCTACATCTATGGCCGAGCTGATGCTTTATTTTCAGCAGCAACATCTGCCTACGTTTTCCGCGGATGGCGGACCACAGGCTGCAGAGTCTTGGATGGGGTCAATGAAGACTATTTTGGAACATCTAGAGATGCCTCCAGGGCAGAGGGTCAAGCTCGCGACATAAATGCTGCATAATTCCACCAATAGGTGGTGGGATGTTACCACCCAGTCAGAGCAACACAGGGAAATGGTGTGGAAGGAGTTTTAGGCAGTCTTCTATGACTTTTTCTTTCCCGAGATGCTAAGCGAAGATAGAGCTCAAGAGTTAATGAATCTGTAGTAGGGCACTATGTTAGTGATGGACTATTCTGCTCATTTTACAGAGCTTCAGCGCTTTGCACCCGTGCTGGTGGGTGATGAGATGCTGAGAGCCAGACGTTTTGAGGATGGTCTTCGGTATGACATCCGCGCGCTGGTGAATTTTTTCAGGTTGCATACTGTACATGGTATTGTGAACCAGGAATTGATCGCAGAGAGGAACCTTTAAGAATATAGAGGTGTGGACCAGGGTGGTTCAGCACCAGTTACTGGAACTTTTTCTGCTGGCAAGAGGAAGAGACAGATGGAATTCTCTCAGGGTGGCAGTACCAGCCAGGCAGTCTCTTCTGGTGGCCTGATCAGGTGCTACCAGTGTATAAGAGAGGGGCACAAGATACCGTAGTTTCCACGAGACAGAGTTTAGTGCCGATCTTGTATCAAGATGGGTCATCTGCAGCGCTTCTGCAGGGAATTTCTACCAGTGGCTAGTGAGAGGGGTTCTGTGCAGACTCTGCGTGCGGGAAAAGGACCAGTAGCTTCTTTCCAGTCTGGAAAATGGAATACGTATGGGCATGCAGTAAGAGATGGTGGTCGTGTCCATGGTAGCCAGACACCACAATCTCAAAGGTAGCAGGGCGGGACATCTCAGGGTAGCCAGGCTGTGTCGTAGGGCCACGACACTGGGCAGGCATATGCAGTGCAACAGATCCAGCAGGAGAAAGATCTCGGACCTTCTACAACCAGAGGTACTATTTTAGTAGCTTCTGTCTTATCTTCAGTACTTTTCGATATGGGTAATACACATAGTTTCATATTTTTACCTGTTGTGGAGATCCTTGGACTCTCTGTTTCTTCATCTTCTGTTATCATGATGCTAGACACTCCGTTGGGGAATAGAACTGCCAGTGTGCATCAGTGCAAGGAGTGCCCCCTTGAGGTTGGTGGGTGTCACTTCGTTTTGGACCTCTATGTCCTAGATATGACAAGCTATGACGTCATTCTTGGGATGGACTGGTTGGTTCCCTTTTAAGCCTTTGTAGACTGCTATCATCACAGGGTGTGTTTCACGTCACCATAGGGTGGAGAGTTTCTATATAAGGGAGAATGAGATGTTCAAGCGAGTCGAGATGGACCATAGCATCGTGGGCGTGGTGGAGTCACAACCCAGATTGTGAGCTTATATCTGGATGACCAGGGGACTTTTCAGGCAGATTTCCCTCCTGTTGTTGATCATTTCAGGGATGTCTTACCGGACAACTTTTCGGGCCTACCTCCGAAGAGAGAGGTGGATTTCTCCATTGAGCTTGTCCCAAGAGTAGCACCGGTGTCCATTCCTCCTTATAGGATGGCCACAACTGAGTTGCATGAGCTCAAGAGGCAGTTATTGGAGTTATAGGCAAAGGGATTTATTCGACCCAGTACTTCTCCTTGGGGTTCTCTAGTCCTTTTTGCGAAAAAGGCAGACGGTACCCTTAGAATTTGCGTGTATTATCGGAAGCTGAACCAACTGACGGTTAAGAACCGATATCCCTTACCGAGGATTGATGATCTGTTTGATCAGCTTCGTGGAGAATGAGTGTTCTCGAAGATTGACTTGAGATCCGGATATCATCAGCTGCACGTTAGACCATCTGATATACCTCTCACAACTTTTAGGATTAGGTATAGTCTATATGAGTATACGGTTATGCCGTTCGGACTCACGAACATGCCAATAGTTTTCATGGCTCTGATGAATCGTGTGTTCCATCCGTATCTTGATTCTTTTGTGATATTATTCGTGGACGACATCTTGGTGTACGCTCACACTCGACATGACCATGCCACCCATCTTGAGATCGTATTGAGCACACTGAGGGAGCATCAGCTATATACTAAGCTCTCAAAGTGCCACTTTTGGATGGTCCACATTCACTTCCTGGGTCATATCATCTCAGAGGCAGGAGTTTCAGTAGACCTAGAGAAGGTGAGAGCAGTAGTTTTCTGGGAGCAGCCTAAGAATGTGTTTGAGATACTGAGTTTCTTAGGGATGGCTGGATACTACATGCGTTTTATACAGGACTTATCCCGCTTAGCAGCACCGTTGATGGGATTGACTAAGAAGGGTGTGAAGTTCCCTTGGTCGGAAGCTTGCAGGGCAGCTTTTCAAGACCTGAAGGGAAGGTTGAAATCATCACCGATCATGATACTCCCAGAGCAGGGGAAGAGCTATTAAGTTTACTGTGATGAATCATGTATTGGGCTGGGATCAGTGTTGATGCAGGGCGATCGATTTGTTGCGTACGAGTCTCGGCAGTTGAGGCCACATGAGAGGAATTACCCGATGCATGATCTCGAGTTCGTAGTAGTTGTTCATGCGTTGCACTGTTGGAGAAAGTATCTATTAGGGGATCATTTTTTGGTTTTCACCAACCACAAAATCCTCAAGTACATATTTACACAGTGTGACCAGAATCTGAGGCAGCGATGGTGGGTTGAATACATTCAATCCTTTGATTTTGATCTTGCCTATACAAGTGCTAAAGGTAATGTAGTAGCTGATGCACTGAGTAGGAAGACTCAGATACAGGTAGTGCAGGAGGCCAACGGTGAGTGGAAGCTCATGGATTTGTTCTCTGAAATGCATCTAGAGGTGCATGATAGTCAGGGGCGGACTTATCTTTCCTTGTTAGCTATGACATCTACCCTCCTGGATAGAGTGAGGATGAGACAGCTATCAGATTCATAAGTCCTAGTTCTATGGGAGTCGGTGGCAAGTGAGGACCCTCCTCCCAGTTGGATGATAGGCGATGATGAGGTTTTGCATTTCCATGGACCAGTATGGGTTCCAGGGGATATACGCGAGGAGATGATGTGGGAGTTTCATGCTTCGGCTTGGGAAGTTCATCCTAGTGTTACCAAGATGTACTGTGATTTGAGGCATCATTACTGGTGGCCGGGTATGAAGAGAGAGATAACTGGTTTTGTTATGAGGTGTTCCACCTATCAGCAGGTGAAGGCAGAACACCAGAGGCCACCTGGGCTATTACAGCAGTTGCCCATTCCAGAGTGGAAATGGGATGATGTCATGATGGATTTCGTGACAGGATTTCCGAGGTCACCTCGAGGCAATGACGCTGTGTGAGTTGTTGTGGATAGACTCACAAAGGTAGCTCACTTCTTTCCAATCAAGGAGACCTTCGGTGTTGACGATCTCAGACGGCTGTATATCCGAGAGATCGTCCATCTTCATGGGGTCCCTCATTCTATCATTTCTGACAGGGACGCCCATTTTACGTATTGTTTCTGGCAGTGTTTTCAAAGGGAACTGGGTACACAGGTTCTTCTGAGCACAGCATGCCACCCTTAGACCAATGGCCAGTCAAAGCGGACGATACGGGTGCTAGAGGACATGCTGTGTGAATGCGTCCTAGAATTTGGGGGATTTTGGGAGAAGCATATACCCTTAGTCGAGTTTTCCTATAACAATCGCTTCTAGGAGCCTATTGAGATGGCACCATATGAGGCTTTATATGGTAGGCCGTGCCGATTTCCTTTGTGCTGGTTAGAGGCAGGTGAGGAAGCTTTACTGGGACCACACCTCGTACATGAGACATCTGAGCAGGTCCAGTTGATTCAGAAGCAGATGGATACCGCGCAGTATTGTCAGAAGTCTTATGCTGATCTCCGAAGATGACCTTTGGAGTTCGTGGTTGGGGATCAGGTTTTCTTGCGTGTTTCGTCGAGGCTGGGACACAAGAGGATTAGGAGATAGGGTAAAATTTCACCGTGGTATGTGGGACCATTTGAGATTCATGAGCGAGTCGGGCTGGTTGCCTATGAGTCGTGGTTACCATAGCAGTACTGAGCCATGCACGACGTCTTCCACGTATCTCAGTTGCGTCGCTATCATTCAGACCCATCTCACACCTTTCAACCAGAGTAGGTTGAGCTGGAGGCAAATGCATCCTTTGAGGAGAATCTGATTCGTATCGTTGACAGGAGCACGAAGGTTCTCTGAGGATGGTCAGTTCCTCTCGTACGGGTGCTATGGTAGCATGGATGAGTGCAGGATGAGACTTGGGAGCGGGAGGCCGACGTACGTGCTCGGTGGCCGGGGTTCTTCACAGCTATATCTTCTCCACCCTTGGAAGGGCAATTCAGGGACGAATTACTATAAGGGGGGAAGTTTGTAAGAACCCGGTTCTTCTCTTTGAGGTGTGGGATTCTTCTTTTCTGTTTTCCTTAAGTGTTTTTAATAAAATATGGAAAATGAGGAAAAATCCCAAATTTTGGAACTACACACCGTGTACTTTTTTCCACACGTCATGTACTTCTGGCCGTGTTGGTATGAGTACACAGGGCGTGTAGCCTTGCCAATGACAAAGGGTGTAGGAACCGACTACATGCCATGTACTGGTCCTTTACACGCAGTGTAGTCAGTCACCAGGTCAAAATGTAAGGCGGTGGAGCAGCCGCCAGCTGGGCAGCAGTACACGCCGTGTACTCAGGAGTGCATGCCGTTTACTCTTGTCGGCTGGTGAACAGTGCCGCGCTGGCAGAAAGCCGCCAGGTGAACAGTTAAATGAAAGGATTACACACCGTTTACTTTTAAGTACACACCGTGTACTTTGTTTTTTCGGCTCAAAACAGGCAGTAGCCTTCCCATTTGGCAGAGGAGACACTTAAGCTGATTTGGAGCCAAAGGAAGAGGCCAGACCTTTGAAGATCGGACGGGTGTTCGTCTTGAATCCGATTCGGCTTAGGACGATCTCATTGGAACCACACGGGTAAGTCCTCTCCTCTCCTGGTACTGTTTTTACCAAATATTTCCTGAGGGAATGTTATTTATGTTTGAATGGGATTTTTTCTTCTTCATATCTACGCCGTTATTGGGAATTTCTGGAGTCGGTGTTCGGGTATAATGTTCGTTGGCGTTTAAGCACTACTACAAACACGGCCTTTATCAGCGCTAAAAATGGCCTTTATCAGCGCTAGACAAGTAATGATAAAGCCATCATAGATAAGGGGGGGGGGGTGGGGGTCCCCTTTATCAGCGCTCCAAAAAGCACTGATATAGGACCCCTTTACCAGCGCTAAAAAAAAAGCGCTGATAAAAGGGGTCTTTTATCAACGCTCAAAAAAATCACTGATAAAAGTACCCCTTTGTCAGCGCTTTTTTTGCGCTGATAAAGGGGTCCTATATAAGCACTTCCTTTATCAGTGCTCTCTTTTTAGCGCTGATAAATGAACCTTTTATCAGCCCTTGTAAAAAAGCGCTGATAAAAGTAAAACAAAATTAAAAAAATTTAAAAAAATTTAAAAAAATTTAAAAAAATTTAAAAAAATTTAAAAAATACTACCAATCGGGGGGGGCTTTATAGCACTTGAACCCCCCTTTTACAGTGCTTTTCAGCCCCTATACAACACACCACGCACCCCACGCACCCCCCTCCACCCTTTAACAGCGCTTGCTCCAATATTCCCCATGCGCGCGCACCCCTGCCTCTACCAGGATTTGAACTCGAGACCTCCCCCCTGCGCGCCTAAGCCCTTACCACTACTCTATTTTGATTTTCTTTCCAATTCATGATATCTATATATATATATATATTTATATATTTAGTTATATTTATTTGTATAGTAATATATATGTATATTAATATATATATAGTTATATTATAATATATATATATAGTTATTTTATAATATATATAGTAATATTAATATATATATAGTGGTATTAATATATATCTATATCTATATCTATATATATATTTAGGTATATTTATTCGTATAGTAATATATATTTATATTAATATATAGTCATATTAACATATATATAGTTATATTAACATATATAAAGTTATATTAACATATATATAGTTATATGAATATATATTTATATAGTTATATTAATATATATATAGTGATATTAATATATATATTTATGGTGATATTAATACATATATTTTTAGTAATACTAATATATATATATCTAGTTATATTAATATATATATAGTTATTAGATTAATATATATATATAGTTAGATTAATATATATATAGTTAGATTAATATATAGGTATATAAATATTCATATATTGGTATTTTAAATAAAATGGATATTAGTTATTATTTAGATAAAGATAATATATTTTATATGTAAATATGTTTAATTATCTATTTACAAAATTTAATTTTTAGGTGCGAATATATAAAAAATATGTACATATAGTTATATATTTGATTATAAATAGCAGTTCATTATAAAAAAGGATGAAATTTCAAAGACATAATATCAATATGAATGTAATACCTTGGAATAAATTTAGTCCCCACCAAGAAAATCCAATAATACCCCCTTAAACGAGTATGAAAATCCACAAAATGTTAAAAAATCTGGGTACCCCGAAAAAAAACGTAGTTTTGGAGGCCTTCTGGGCCTCTTTTGGCCTCAAAAAACGATTTAATGGGGTTTTCCCCAGCCACAACGATGTAGAGCTAGTAGCAGGCTTCGATTTGATATGTGGTAGAGCTCAAACGGACACCCGGATCAAAAGTTATGGCCGTTTGAAGTTTGAGTTGTGTTTTCAACATATTTTGGATCTTTTTTTTTATTTCTTAAATTTTTTTAGTCCTCAAATTGTTATTAAATGACTATTACTCCATAATGATTATCAAAATATTAATCAAAAATATTTTTTAATTTTTTAAGAAGTCATTTTCACTAAATATCTTAAATATTAAGTATAATAAGTGTAAATGTACATTTATACTTATCTAAAATATATTTAAAAATTATATATTATATTTATATAACAATATAACTATATTTATATATTAATATATATATATATATATATTTTTTGAAGCCGACCCTTTATCAGCGCTAAAAAAAGCGCTGATAAAGGCCCCCCTTTATCAGCGCTACTAAGAAAGCGCTGATAAAGGGGGGCCCTTTATCAGCGTTTTTTCGTTAGCGATGATAAAGGGGGGTGCTGCAAAAAACTGTTTTTGTGGTAGTGAAGGTAGGTGGCTTGGTGTTTAGTTTTCCAACTGCTGTGTGTTTTTGTGTGATTTCGGGACACGAACCCATGTTGGGGTGTCATGTGGATGAGGCCATTGCTATATTATGCACCTAAAATTGATTAGGTGTCTAATTATGATATTAAAATGCGGGTTGGGATCGTTTCATGGATTCGAAACCACCCGGGGGTGTGTTCCACAGTTAGCCATCTGGCCAGGATACCCAAGGGTATGCCTTTAAAGTAGTAATTTTAGAATTTCCTTGAGAGGAATTGATTTTTTACTGCTTGTTTACATGTTGGGAATGGCCCAATTACCTGTTTTGCCTGAGGGCATTGTTGTGATTAGCCTGTGGGCACTGTACTGTATTAGCCTAAGGGCGTGACTGTTTTAGCCCAAGGGCTGTCATTATTCCGTCTGGGGGCAACCTTTCATGCCTGAGGGCTTGAATTATGTGCCTGAGGGTGACACTTCCTATGCCTGAGGGAAATTTCTGTTACGCCTGAGATAAATACCTGCGGGTTGGATTCTGTATAGCCTGAGGGCGTAGTTCACTATATTTGCCTGAGGGAAAGATATTGGTTGGCCTGATGTCTTGGTGCTGTTGAGCATAGAATGATACAAAATTTAATGGGTTAAATGAATAATAAAATGGAAATTTAATTTTTAAGTTAGTTACTTTTCAGTACTGCTTACTTTATTGAATTTTACTATTGCACACTGTTGTTGCATGCTCACACGCAGTTGGGCATGTGCCTTTGGTGGGTGCCTACTGAAATGTATTTCTCACACCCTGTTTGGGTCATGCTTTTCGGCCCAAACAGATTACGTTGCTATAGGTGTAGATAGGGGCAAGAGTCCATACACAGGTACATAATTGCTGCTGAGGAATGGGAGGGCACGAGACCGAGCCAAGGCTCGTGATGCCGGTGCCAACTATTTTGCTTTGTTTTTCCGTACTCTGCTTTTGGTTGCATCGTATTGATGTATAACATGTTCTGGCTATTTTCATAGAACTTGAGACATGTATCATCGTCATTTATATGCTGTTGTTTATTTCAGTTGTGTATGGTTTACTGCTTCCTCTGTTCGTTGTATATTTTAATTTGTATTCCGTTGCGCTACACTTTGACAAACGAGGGCATAGTTTCCCCACTATCAGACCTGGGCCCTTGCTGCTAGTCGGCAACCACTGGCGTTTGGGGAAATGCGCTTGAGGTCACGTGGCGAACCGGATTCGGGGCACCCGTTGCGTGGCACCCGGGTCCGGGATGTTACAATTTCAATTTCATTATTCCTACTTGTATTCATTAAGAGCCTTTGTGAGTGTTTCATGTTTCAAAGTGTGTGGTGCACCCTATATTGAAAAAAATGGATTGTGATCTTTGTAGATAGTATTGGTTACTGGAAATGAAAAATGATATTTTTGGATTCATTAAATGATGCTACACCTATCAGTGGGAAAAAGATCAGCGTCAGTGGGTTGGTGGTTTTTTACAACCATTACCCATTCTAGAGTGTATTTGGGTTGAATTCATCATTTATTTTGTTGTTGGTCTTCCTAGTATTCCATTGAATGGTGACACAATATGGGTTATTTTGGATCAGATGATAGATTTATCACAATTTTTCCCAAAAAGGGAGACATTCACCCTTGACCATTTGAATGACTTGTATGTTAATGGTATACTACATTTTCATCGTGTACATAGAAGTGTTATTTCAGATCATGATCCATGTTTTAATTATCAATTTGGGAAAGTGTTAAAGAAGTCTCTTATCTCTAAAATTATTTTGAATAAAAACATACACCCATAGAATGATGATAAATCATAATATAATTTCCAGGTATTATAATAAATTTCAAGGGAATGTTTCACAGGATTTTGTGGATCATTGGAGAAACAATTAGTGTTTTATATGTTTTCCTATAAAAATAGTTATCTGGTGACTATCCCAATGGAACTATATGAGGTTCTATATTTCTATAAATTTAGATCTCCCTTACATAGAATATATGTAGGGGAATAATAGTTGATATTATCAGGTCTATAGTAAAATACATCAATGTAAGTTTAGTTGACTTATAAATGTATGGATATAGCATAGAGTTGACAAAATTCATAAACAAACGGATGTCGTTAACTGATTGAGTTTATGTTGTGTGATAGGGTGTTCCTTTTTATCTCATAGATAATTGGTCACTACCAAATTTAGAAAAAGGGATAGTTACTAATCAGGTATATTGGGATGCTTGAGATCATGGAGATGATTGGATAGGGGCATATTTATTGAATCTTTGATAATGTTATACTATAATGGACGATGTCTTCCCTCTATTAAAAATTTCATAATATCTCCAAAACCATTATCATGTGATATTTGTGTATGATTTTTATATTGGGGTTGATGAATCATTTTAGGAACATTAGTTTGTGTTTTGGATTACAGTGATAAAATATTACAGTGTAGGATGGTGCCAGCAGTTAAAGTGCTATGGACATAATATAATTCATAAGAGTCAACATGTGATTAAGAAATAAATATGCGGGATATACGGACAGATATTTTTATCATGGTGGATTAGTGATTATTTGGATTGTAGATTTAGGATGAGATGTTATTATGTTGGGAGGTTGTAAGATTCTTACTATTTAATAATGAAAGATTTAATTTAAATTTTTAGTAATCTCCTTTTGTTATTGTTAATGATATTATTCCCAAATGTATGAGGAGATTTATGGTGTGTTCAGTGATTTAATGACAAAAATATGTAGTTAAAGGTTCTAATTTTTATAGGGATCATGTTTGAATTTTTTTTAGTAATGACTCAACACCATAACCATGTGGCATGTAGGGGTATATGCATTGTTGGAAAACATGAATCAGGAGCCCTGATACTGTGTATCATTAAATAGATCCATTAACATAACATCGATCTAGTTTTTTAATCCATGCGTGATCCATAGAAAAATTTGGGACTCGTGCCACCTCTGGGACAAAGGGATTCACACAGTTCATGCATGGTTTGGTGAACTGCGTGGAAAAACCTTTGCCTAATTAAATAATGGGAGATTCACTATTTGCCCCTCATGATCTATGAAAAATCATCAAACCATTTTCTATGATTTTTTTTTGTAAAACCATGGTATTGATATCCATTCTCATGAGCTTCCAAAGGACAATATTCCTCAAATTTTAGTTTTTTTAAGTGTTTAGGGGAGAAAATTGAAGCTCTATTTGAGTCTTTCACTATATATACTTTAATTTTCTAGAAGAAGCATGATTTTTTGTCTAATATTCTTTTGAATCCTAAAAAACATTATTTTCTTCTGATTTTACTTTGTTGGTTTTATGATTTTTTGATCTTGAATCAACGGCTGATGTTATGTGATTACCTGTCAACAAACATGAGGTAGGTTCTATAAAAGTTTTATCCCATATTTCTGAGTTTTATTCTTGTCTATGTGGTTGTTTTTTAGTACCATAATGGTAGGAATTTGACTAATATATTAGGAACTAAAAAATTAGGCATTGAAATGTTTTTTGGACCCCTCATGATCCATGTTGGTTCTCTTCAGAATGATTATATTAGTCCTAATTCCACAATTGGGGTGTTCCACACCCTGGGACATTGAATTTAGTTTTTTATATGTTTATTTTATGGGTTTATGAGATGAAACCAATGATAGTTGGTTTATTCATGTTATCATTAAATAAATGGGTGTTGGATTAACTTGATAAAGATAAATGTGTTATGACGAGTAAATTTGTAAATTTGATGAATATAAAAAATGGAATGGCCCTATCGTTAAATGGAATGAATGGGAAAAAATTGTTGTAATGTACTGAAACTGTGAAATGGTCTTGACACCAATGGTCAGAGGATAGAGTAATGATCTTGACAACAATTGGATAGATGAGGAAGTATATATCATGGTTGGGGTGTTCAAACATGGAATTATGAATTGTGGATTGATACTATGATGATGCTCCATGAGTTTCCACCTGATTCCCCTTTTAAATATGGTTCAGATGACCGACATTGGTAAAAGGTAGGCTTCATGGGTATGGGTATCTATAAGGATTAAGAATAAAAGTGGAAAATTTTATTATTGATAAAAAATAGAACCTCGTCTAACATGCATTGTTTATTGAACTTATGAATACACTATTTGTGATTGGATATTTTTGTATACACTATTTGTGGGGGCCTATTGCGTCGTACTCAGATCCTTTTCAGGCAATAATTGGGTGCCTAAGAAGTCTACCTGGTTGTGGGATAAGATAATGTAAAATGATCTATGTTAGATTGATAAAATTAGTCCTAGTATGGTTCATGGATTAGGGGACCAAGAATGACGTTGGCTCACTTTTTTGGATTTTCTTTTTTTCATTATTATGGGTTTTCTATGTAACATAACATTATCATGACAAGCCAAGATTACTTCATTGATTTTTTTGCACTTTCCTCTTGGGATTGTGGTATGAGATTTTTTTGAATTTATGATTGTAAAAATTGGATTTTCTTAGTGATTTATACAATTGGATTACACTAGAAATGTGGGTATAGTTTCCTCATATTATATTAGACCCTCACTATTAGTCATAGGATTCTTTCATATGAGTAGGTGCGCTTGAGGTCAGGTGACAAATTTTCTCAGTGAACGATTTAAAGTGGAACCGTCAGTAGGGTGTTACAATGCCTATCACTAAGAGTCAATATAGAATAGATCTCATGGAATTAAACAAATTAGTCTGAAAAATATATGGAATCATGTTATACTCTCCTAATATCATAGCCATGGGGTGAATAAGTCCATTTTTAATGATAAGGGTAGATTAATGCATATTTTGAGTGACAATCATGAGCATATCAAGATCCTGAATGTGGAAAATTATCATCTACCATAAATAATGGACTTATTTTATTTTGTCATCGAGGCTAAATACTATTCAATGTATGATGTACTATCTTGATATCATCAGTTAGGGTTGAAAATTTATGATATTTCAAAAATGGTTTCCATATGATGAATGAACAATATGATTTTAGATTAATACCAAATGGATTGACTAATGACTCCATCATCTTCATGGATATAATTAATATAGACATTAGAGAAGACTATGATCATTTTGTGATTTATTTTATAGATGATATTATTTTTTATGAAATAATGATAGAGTATCTATAAAATTTACAGAATGTGTTGATAACCATAATAAAGTATAAATTTTATGTAAAAGAAAAAAAAATTAATTATGTATAAAACAAGTGTTATTCATTGGGCACATAATCACTAGAAAAGGTATATATATTGATCAATTAATGATAAAAGTTATTGAAAACTAGGCTAGAACAACCATTGAAACTGAGATCCATAGTTTTCTATTGGTATAATGATTCTATTGGTTCATTTCGAAAATTTTAACATTTTTATTTTTCCACAATCTAGTTTATCTTGAAAGATAGTTATTTTCATTTGGATAACGGAATGTGAATGTGGTTTTATGAAACTGTTGAATAGATTCATCAAAACACATAAACATATACTACACTACATTGGAGAAGGGTTTGTAATATACAATTACTCCATAAATAATGACTTTAGATTCATCCTTCGGAAATATGAAAGGATGTATTATTTCATCATGAAAATTAAAAACTGATGAGAAATCCATGATGAAACTTGGTTTGGTGAATGAAACAAGAATATTTAAAATAAATTTTATGAATTTCCATATATATATATATATAGAAGTGTGATATTTATACCAACCATAAGATTTGGAAATATATATTAACACTGAAAGAGATAAATTTTCATTGAGGAGATAGTTGGAAATGATCAAAGACAATGATCATTGAATCCATTACAATCTTTCAGAGTAAAAAAATGCATTTCATTCTTTGAGTAGGAAAAATAATGCTACCATATATATGACAAGGGTTGAAATACAACTAATAGTATTTGATTTTAAAGGGATGAGTATTTATATAATTAGTTAAAGATATAATTTATATTATTCATAAGGGACTACTCAACAATAAACTCATTTGATGACAACAAAGCTAAAAAGAATATTTATTATTATTGACAATTTTGGTGAATATTCTATAGTGAAACTTTGATGAAGATGGATTTATAAGAATTAGAACCATTAAATGTGTTTCATAAAAAATTGAATTGAATTGAAATTTTTTGGATGATTCCCATAGCCCATATTTATATATTCATCTATGATTTAAGAAGATATTTAATGATATAGAGAGAAACAGTTCACGGGATATCCTGAAAAGAGAGAGATCATCGAACACATATCAGGATCATTGGTATTCTAAAAATTTAATAATGAATGTTAAAGGTATAAAGTGATGATAAATCCAGTATTCATACCAGTATATAAATGGCGAATCATAAACATGTAGTTTTAAAAGAATACCAAATACATATAAAATCCATAATTCAATCTTGATTTACATTTATCACCTTACTATGTTATCACATTTTAGTACCATAAATGTTGATTTTCCATTAAAAACACACAAAGATAAAAATATGGAATTATTTGTTGTATTATATATTAAAACTATAAATTTTATCTTATTGGGATCCATGTTTTATCTTGTGATTTTATGGATGTCTATAAAAAAAATATGAGGTAGAGGTGAGTTTTAATACCACTAATCAACCTTAGACTATTGGTTATTCTAGTCAGACCATCCAAAAACATGATTTCTTGTAGACATCCTCATCAATGGTGTTTAAAGGATGTACGGATAAATGCATCCACTATTAGTGATCTCATATAACGATAGTTTCCATTTTTGTTTTCAGATGAATCCTTTTGGAAAAAATTACCTCAAGGTTCCAACTCAGTGTTTTTGGGTTAATTATGTTTGTTTACAAATCCAGATGACCGCCAATGACTATGGCTGTTGTTTTATATAGTAGGTTTTTATGGTGGAGTAGTTTCCCAGTCTTTGGAAAAGGATGGTTTTACACAATGGAGTTCATAAATTGCAAACCGTGTAGTACAGTTTGCACGCCGCAAAATATGTATGGAGAATATTCAAGGGAAATCAGAAAATGTGGATTTCTCCATAGAAATTCTATAATAACCACAAAAAAGTCTAGACAGATCATTTTGGTAAAATAGATCATGAGAGGATCACTACACACTAGACTCTTAATGTTCGCAGGCGGATCAATGTTTTTTAAATGAGGCGGGGATTTGGGGATCTGCAAAAGGGTTTTATTCATAAAAATCATCATCTATCACAAAGGAAGAAAGGTGCTATAAGGAATGTGTAACACAATTTGCAGTGAAGGATGTACCTCATCGATGCTTTGGGTAAATATGATTAGTGATTTTTTTAGATCTATAATCCTATGGAAGGATATATAATTAGTTTATTAAGTAGATAAAATTTATTATGAAAACATCATCACTCTTGGAATAAATCATCAAATGTCAAAGTGGTTCATGATGTACATTTCTATGAATAAGGAGTGGTTCGTGGGGGAGAAAATACATAAAAGATAAATTTTGGAGTCTCGCGTCGAAGCTGATGAGAGGCTTCAATGATGGAAAAATCAATAAAGAAGAGTATATTCGAACCTGGGACAAAATGGAGTCTCGCATCGAAGTTGTAATCGGTGATGACTCTAATTATAAGGTATGTCTTATGAACTAGAAACTCTATAGGGAGGAAAGTACCAATAGGCTGAGGCTATTCTTTGATGGATTTTCTTTTTCTTATGAGGCTTCTCCACCAGATTTATTGTGACTGGTTTCTCATTTTCCCTAAAAAGTGATTCTATTAATAAAAAGATAATTTTCACTCAATAAAGAGTTTAAGGGATGTATAATTTCATTACACTAACTATAGTTCTATAATATTGAGTAGTGTCCCACATCACGGATTATAAGTTTATAAGGTAGTTGTAGTGGATCATTTATATATATTTCATTAGGTAATTTGACTTCATGGACCCCTTTCATCTCCATTCACTATGTGATATATAGTTTCCAATATACATCATGATTTATGGATTCGTTATTGTTAAATACTACCTTGTATATCAATTGATATTATTATCAAGAATTGGATATTATTTTATTAGATATTAAATTTTTTGTAGAGATTTATACTGAGTACAATTGTCTTGACTATTCATTATGGTATTTATTCTATAAATTATATTCTATTGGGATCATTGAGTTGACAATGCATTGCAGATTTTCCACCCCATTATTTTCTTGGTCATATTAATTACCAGGAATTGATGTGAAATATTTAATTTTTTTTAATTTTTGATATTTGGGTTTTAAACTTAGAGTTTATATAGTCACCACAACTTGGTTATTGCGCCCACAAATAATGTGTTTGTACAAGTGATGTGTATGTTTTTGAATATAATGGTTGACATCGTTCTGGTTTGGCTTGTTAAAAGATGATATGTAATCAACCTTACTGATTTTTAATTAAGAATAATATTATTTATTCATAAATTTTCAAAATTTATAGAGATTATTAAACTATAAAATGTAATGAACATGATATTAACAATAATTTTTTATCTACTAGATTCAATAGTTTATCAGATTTACCATTATCTATAATTTTATATTAGGTGATGTACTTTTTCTTGATGCCTCATGAATTTTTTATGTACCATTCAATCAATTTTATATAAAATTACAGTGTTTCTAATTATATTAGGAATTAGGTAAATATATATATAAATATTATAATTTTATTTATCATTTTCTTTCATTTATTATGGGATATACCTAATCATTTCTGTTCACCATACCCAACACTTTTAGATATTATTATTGTGTGTCACTATCATTTTACTAAAATCCATGGCGGGGAATTAGTGGGTATGATAAGTTAAATTCCACCCACATCATTAATTTATTAAAAATAAAAAATATTATTTCCTCAGTAATATTTATGAAATGTTACTGTTTCATTAGAGACAAAGGGGGAGGGGTCTTGATATTTTTGGGAGAAAGAATACCTTAAATACTAATCATATATACCTAAACTATTAATATCATTTTCTAATAATAATAGTGTTATTATAATAATATACGTCAATTACATTTGTTTATTGTTACATTTTATTGTGATATATAATTTATGATATTTAAATGGAATCATGACACAACAAGTGAGATGAATGACTAATGACAAATAGTTTTTAATTAAATTGAACTCATTGTATAATCCCTTTGACCCAGCATGAATCATTTCATATTTTCCATATGATTAAATATTTATTTTAATATGATTCTCGTATTTAAAAACTAAAGATCCCATCCTCAATAAATTTTCTTATATATCACTAAGCCATGATATATTCTATCATCTAATTCATATTCAATTGTTAGGTAAGAATATTTCCAATTTGGCTCTATATATTTTGTGGTGGGGTTCTAAAATGAAATTTTGAGTGTTTTAAAAAAATGGTTAGGGTTAGGTATCCCATTATGTTCACATATGGAACATGATCCACTATCATTAGGTCAGTTTAATGATAGGCTCTTGGATCCCCTATTATTCATGGGTAGAGGATTCCTTATCCCATATTATAAGTAGGGTCAGGTTCTCTTCCAACATACATGGGGAAATAGATCCAATATCTACTAGACATAGAAACTTCAAAATGATTACTTCTAGAAAGGACTGATTTTATCATCTACAATTACATATAATTTACTCCATTTATATGTTAATTAATGCTTATAAACATGATTAGTGGTATGATATTAACATACCAAAGTATGTGGGTTTTCCTCATGCTAAATAGTATGGATCACCATTAATCAATCTCTTTATCCATGGTTTCTACATATATGTAGTAGTCATAAGGTTCAATGACATAGACATCCATAAGAACAGTGTCTCTATGATTCCATATTATTTTCATTCTGGATTCCGTATAAAGATGACATCCAACATAATTCTTTAATAACTTATTATTGTTATGTTATCCCATGTCTCTCACATATTACTATATTTAATGAATAGAGATGACATTATCATAAAATTTCACTGTCATTGATAATTTTATATATTATTTTTATTTACAGTATCCTTTATTATCATGAATATATATTCTATAGAATCAAGAATATTGAGAAATCATTGTGATTTTTTTCTCTAATGTCATTCTATTGGTCATTTCAAAAATATGATGCTGATATTAATTATTTTTTGTAATTCTCATATATTTTTTTGTAATCTAGCTAGGATTGATTTTAATCACAATTGTATGATATTATGAAACAAAATATTTTATATATAAAAATGAAACATACATTAATGAATATTTAGGCTGATGTGAAGTTGTTGTGTCTTGATTAGATAATAGCACATAAGGGTTCCTGGTGATGTGTGCAGGATATATGTAGCAGTGATAATTGAATTGATTATTAAGGATGGATATAGTTCCTGGAGTATATGCCTCAAGAAGTATGGGAGACTAATTATTCTTCATATTTATAAAATTATAAGGTTTATCTGATGAATATATCGCTTATATTTTCCTCTATGAATATGTTTTTAAAATAGGTATCACATACATGGGTAGTATAAAATTTAGTTGATTATATATATGGCGTACTAGTGTTATTGATAATTTTATATAGTTATGATGTAAAAATAAAGTAAATGATAGAAAAAATTATTTTAATATTTATTTGTATTTATGATTTATGTGGCCATATACACTACAAATATATTATGTAATTCTTAAAATAAAAATAGAAATGGTTTTGTTAAACACGTATCATATTACATTTTATTTAAAATTATTATTACCAAATTATTTAATTTAAATGTGACAAAACAAATTTCAACATTAAATTTAGTTTTTCAAAATTATTTTAAGATTATTTATTTTATAATTTTGGGGAAATTATTATTTTACATGAAAATGTGAAAAAACTGATTTTTATTTAAAATTGATTATTATTTTCAAATAAAAAAAGAAAAAATTATTTTTTAGATTAATTAAAAATTAAATTAGTTATTTTTTATTTAAAATAATCAAATTATTATTTTTTGAAATGGATTTTAGACTTGAATTTAGTAAAAAAATATTTATTATTTTAAAAATAATTTTTTCTAAAAAAGTATTTTTCAGTGTGTTTTCTAGTTTAATTTTCAATTACATTCTAAAATTATGTTCTTTTAATTTTGGAAAAATTTATTCAATATTTGGAAGTATGTTTTCTAAATTTATTAAATAGGTCCCATTTATTTTTGGAAAATATGACTAGTAAACATAGTAAATTTATTACTAATTTAAGGTGTAAATAAGGTAATTTAGGTTAAAATTAAAGTGATATGAACTATAGAAAATTCCCAAAAACCTACCTAAATCTCATTTGAAGATTAAATCTCAACCATAATCATTCAAGGGTATAATATATGTCCTTTTAGGGATACATGGATGATATTAGGACCATTACTGTATTTTATTTATAGAAAAGTCTAACATTTCGCAATATTGATTTTAAAAATTGTAATATTTATAATATGGTTTCATATATATGATATTTAAAACTATAAATATAATTTTGAAATATAAAATAATAATCTCCATGATGGTAATTTATTTTAAATTTTTAGGGAATTAACATATATAATAAATTCTTGCACCACACTGATTTTGTAATTATTTATTTAATTGAAAATTCAAATAAATTATATCAAACATAACAAAAGAAATATAATTTTTTAAAGTTTATGTATGAAAAAAATATTTAAATAACAGAAAATCTTGTGACTTTTTTTTAAAAAAAATTGAATTATAATTTTTATATTGATATTATTAATTCTAAAGTAGTGAATATTTCTAAAAATTGACATCATGTATATTTTATAGTATATAACAATTTAGTAATTGATATAAACTTAATAAAAACAATATATGTGGCCATGTGATTACAAAAAAGTTATAAATATAAATAATTTTTTATTTATAATACTTTTTTCATTTTATAGTACCCATATTGACCCACAAATTACAAAAAGTCACATTGTCACTATAAAACTTATAGGGGTTACAACCAAAGGATAAGGGTAGTTAAGTATTAAAAAATTATATATATTTTATCAGTTTATAAGATTTTGAACCATTATCATCTTATCATTTATATTAATTACATTATATCTATTTGGAATTGAAAATTAATTTATATTATTTTAATATTTTAAGAAATTATAACAGTTCCCCTCCACTCTAATAAAATGCTACAACTTATTATCATTTCATCACACATGAAAATCATTTTTATGAGAAAATACCTCCCTAAATACCTCCCTAGTACTACTCATATAATTTCATAGTCATTATTGTATGTAGAAGACCAATCATTATGGTCTTAATCTGTTACAAAAAAGAGGTTTTCCCTAAAAGATGTATAGTTTTTATCTATATGTTTTAGTTATTTTTCATCATCTACATCCATTAATAAATATTTGACCATAAAAAAATAATAATAAAAATATCCTCCATAAATTTTTTTATTATGTTATTGGAATGACCTATATCCATATCCTCCTCTATTAATTTGGAAAATAATTCTATATTCATGTGTATGGGGGACTACCGTCTAACGATCTTCCTTAATTTATTTACAAACATCTTTTCTCAAGACTTGTTATAATTATGCAATTAATTTTTATTTACGTTATAAATGTCGTATTTATCATTATTAAAAAATAATATATCATTTAGGTTCATACATATCTATGTAAAGAAAAATGAAAATGTCTTTCATGCGTATATGTGTATTTCCACCTCAATGAAGTGATGCGATATTTTTTTCATCACTAAATATCATGGAGATTATATATAAATTTATTTAACTAAGTAATATTATTTTTATGATAGAAATATGAAATAATATTTACCTTATTTCCATAACTATCATTGAAAAGTTGAAATTCTACTAATGCTTACGTATGGCCTACCATCTGCATGATTCTAACATAGTCATTTTTATATCCAAATTTAATTTCTTTATTCAATAGTGTAATTTATTTAGAAAATATATAATCAAATCATGATTATTATTTCTTATATTAATGAAAAATAAACACATTTAAAATAGTCAATAACTGATGTCATTTTGGACTTATGTATCGAATATCATCAAAACATCTGACGTAAAAATTGGGGATTAATTATTTTTTATAACATGTGATGAAGTATTATTAACGGTAATTAAACATGAATGTTGTTCATAACCACTTTAAAAACTATACTATGTTTATTATTCTATATTATAATAAACGTCTATGATGAGTCAGACTAAAATTATGGGACGTTTCACAATAAATCCTTTCTTTAAAATTTATAATGTTTTATTTTCATATAATTTAATTCTATATAAAAATATTCTAAAAATAATTTATAAAATTATTTTACTATAAAATTTTTATTTTATAATTTCATTTTTACTAATTTTTATTTTTTTCAAATTGGTTTTAAGGGTAACTTTTTTTCCATTTTTCTAACATCGTACATTGTGACTTCCCCAACAAAAACATTGATGGAATTTTTTCAAACTTATACAGATTGGGATGATTTAACCACCATTTTGATACCATAATTATTTAAATATTCATTTATAATATCACATGGTTTGTTTGAGATAAATTTTTACCCTTTTTATATGTGCAATTTATTTCAATAAGTGCTTTTAATGTTGGAAAATTATTTTTATCAAGGAATCATTTAATTATTAATGATTTCATGTTTTGTGATTATATAATTTTATTGGAAATGTTAATTTTGATAAATGGTTATGTTATTAAACAATTATGGTTGGTTCTATAATAATACAAGGACATGTAATTATGTTATAACCTATAATCCATTAGGTTCTTCAGAGGTGGATGTTGATCCTATTATTATTTCATTAATGAGACTGATTATAAGAGTCATATAAAAATGATGTCCAATGAAACCTACACGATATTATAATGATTTATATTTATTTTTCATGGGAATAATTAAATTTATTTAGGTAATATATTTATTTAATTAAAATGAACAACATTACTATCTTTTCAAAGTAAAAGGCGTGTTTCTAAGAAATTTTTTTATAAAGGGTTTATATTTTTTCACTAGATTAATTTATTTATAATTATTATGACCCTTAATTTTTTTTTCACATACTACATTTTGAAATATTTTTCACAATTTTTTATGGGTGATTAAGAAAAAATATTTAATTAAGAAGACAATTTGGAATATTTATCATGAAAAGGAACCTTTTTTTATTTGATATTTTTTGTTTGGTTGAAAAAATTGATTTTGATTATATTTTACTACCTATAATTTTTCGGTTTACCTTGTGATAGTATTTCCTAATTATATAAAAATAAAAGAAAAATATATCCATTGGACTATGAGAAAATTATATCTTGTTCAAAAATAGTACAATATGTAATATGTGAGGTCATGTCTTAATCGTGGGTATTAAAGATGGTCTAGATATATTTATAGATAAGTATGTTTACATGTATGGAAATATAAATAGTTATGAATATAATCATGAATTAACAAATACAATTTTGATATTATGTTAATTTTTGAATGCGCCACTTTTTATGTGCTAAGTCTAGGACAACATGAATGATTAATATTATTTTGAGAGACATTTATGGAAATCTAACCCTTAGGATAATTAATGTTTTTAAAAAATGATATTTAAGAAATAATTACATTAATTTTCATGAAAATATCCTAAAGGTATTGTTACCATTTATGATTTAATAGACCATTAGATAATAGGTAATTTGTATGACATTTTTGGAGGAAAAATGAAAGGTATGAGATAACCATTGATGTTAAAACACTTCTATATATTTTAAATATATTGAGGCTATTTTTGAGGATGTTTATTACGTTTCATGAATTCTATAGGGATTATATTAATATATTATTATAAAAATAATAAATCAAATGATTGGCGATGACCCATCACATCCAACAAAGTCACATGGATTGAACACTTAATTAAATGAGGAAATGGGTTCATCACATAAAACTGGCCCACATGCTGTAATGATTAGAATGAACATATCTTTATAGATAGACAATTTGTTGGATAATGAATAATTTGATTTTTGGAACAGTTTTTATCATAAATAAAACCAGGGGATTGGAATTTTATTTTGTGATTATGTTATTAATGAAATTTCTAAATAAGATCATTATAATTTTGGAGAGAATTAGAGTGTTAAGGTAAATTAAATAATAAAAGATTTAATTTGGGGAATATAATTTGAATTATCATTTTAAATAATATGTGATTTTTTACATATTATAGTGATTTTGGTTATCTATATAAATTATAATCATATCAATGATTTTATATGATTTTTGGTTTTAAATATTTGGTATAAAACATTAAGAGTGACTGATGTTATTTTGAAGATAAATGTTAAATTAATGTTGGAATATTTTGTGATCATATAGAACAATGTTTTGGATTTCAATATTAGTTTAGAATATTTTATAGGTATTTTATTGATAGGTATTTGTTAAATTATCTATGTTGAACATTGGGTATTAAATTTGAATTTCAGAGATTAAAGTGGATTTATTCATATAATGATTTATTTTTCTAGGAAATTATCTTATCGAGCCATCACTAGTTTGGTATTGGTTAATTTATAAATATATGAGTAAAATATAATTATAGTTTACTGTATTTTTTTATCATTATAATTTTATTCATATTATTTCGGAATGAAAAAAAATCATAGTAATAATTTGGGGAAAACGATTAGTTTGTGGTGGAAATTAATTAAAGGATTAAAAACTACCTATCATGTATGTATATGTACTTATGTTCTTAGATTGGTTAGTAATGTAATTAATTAAATTTATGAAAACATTTTTGTAACAAAAATGATATCCACTTACTGTTCTCCAAAATAAATCAATTGAATTTTATCCTATCACATATTAATGATTATGGGATGGTTACCTTTCTTATGACTATGTTCCTCATCGATCTCTATCAATCATTGGGTGATTAATTTTAACATTTATATAAAAATTTTACAATATGTAAACCTATATATTTTTATTCTAGATGACATTTTTACTTACATTTTATCTCTTTTAATGCAGAAGGTTTACACGTCCTTTTTACAATGTGGGATTTCAAGAGAGTTTTTTTAAAAATTCAACCATGCATTTCTGATCTTTAGTTCAAAATTCATAGAATGAAACATAAAAATGGAGGATAAGGAGAATGAAATAACCTATGTTATGATATAATTAATCATTTTAATAGTTATATTAATTTTATATTTAATGTTTTATATTTCTTATAAATAATATAATTATTTCTTAAAATAAAAAATAAAATGGTTTTATTAAAGTCATCTCTTAAAAGAATTTTTTATAAAAGTTAAATTTTAAAATTAAATAGTTTTAATATGCAATAAATAATTTTATTTTTAAATTATGTATTTATAAATAATTTGGGGTTTAATTTTTATAAATTTTCAGAAAATATTGAAATTTCACGGAATATTGAAATTCTGATTATTATTCAATATTATATTTTACATTGTTTAATTCACAAGGTAAAATTTGTTTTTGATTTTTTTTTTAAAATTATAACTAGATATTTTTGATTTAAAATAATTAATTTTTTAAATTTATTTCATACACGATTTAGTATAAAAAACTTTTATATTTAAAATTGGTATTTATCTAAAACGCTGTTTTTTTCTTGTGTTTTCATTTTAATATTGAATAAAATTCCAAAATTTATGCATTTTGAATTTTAAAAAATGGATTCTAAATTTTTAATTAGTGTGTCAAAATTTAGTAAATATTTTTTTTTTCAACTAATATGAACAGTATACATAGAAATTTTATTACAAATGTATTGTTAAAATAATGCAATTGATGTTAAAAATAACATTATAGAACCATCAAATGAACCAAAAACATACATCAATTTCAGTTTATGATTATATTCTACCATAATCATACAATATTCTAATTTATGAATTTTTGGTGACATTTGGATAGGACTTTTATCTTTCATGTATTTTATTTAAAGAAACGTTAAACATTTCATGATCATGTTTCAAATAACTATAATATTTTTAATATGGTTTCATATATTTAATATGTCCGGCTATAAATAGTATTTTCTAATATAAAATATTTATCTCCATCATGTTCATTTATTTATACTTTTTCTCGAATAAATATTTATTTTAAATTCTCACTCAATGCTGATGCAAATAATTATTTAATTAATGAAAAATTCAAATAAATTATATTAAAAATATTAAAGGAAATAATTTTTTTCATCATTAATGAATTAATAAAATTTTATCGACTACCTTTGTAGGTTGGGGATATGATACAATATTATTTTATAATTATATGTGTTATATTTATATTATTATACACGATGTAATGATTAGTTTTAAAAATTTACATTATGGATATTTTGTAGTAAATAATATTTTATTAAATAATATGAAATTCATTAAATAATATAATCATCAACTTTATTAGTGTAAGGTATAAAAGGTTACCCATGATCTATTTTTTATCTGTATTTTCATTTTATTGTAACCATAATAACCCACTAAAAGTGTAAAAAATCCATGTTGTCATGGTAAGAGTTTAAAGGGTTAAATATGGGTTTGAACCAGACGATAGGGGTGTAAATATAGTCAAAATAATATCATTTTAATTAGACATAGTTATGTAAACCAATAATAATCATATATTCTAAATAAATTCTTTTTGATCCCTTTTGAATTGAATCATAATTTATACTAATTAGATATTTTAAGAAACATCAAGTGTGCCCCTCTCTTCTTTTAAAAACGGGAAAATCTACTTCTCATTTATTCTCACTTTAAACCTATTTTTTCATCAATGAAATAAAAAATTTCCTTATAATAAAAACTACTCTCATGATATTTGTATTTTTATTCATAATAGTAATCTTATTGGTATTATAATTTTATGAGAAGGAATTTTGCGAAATAAGAGGTATTGTTTTTATCTACAGGTTTTAGTAACATTTCATATTAAAAAATACTTCAACAATATTAAAAAATTATAATAAAATATATCTACTATAAAACATATATTGATACTCTATTATATGTTTTTAATGAACTATATCTATCTACACTTCCATAAAATGGGAACAAAATTCATCATTCATGTGTGTGGTGGACTAACATCTCATGATCCGATGTAAATTGTTTTCCATCACCATCTCTCAAGAAAAATTATAATTTTTGAATTAATTTTTATAAATAACATTAATTAAAAATATATTGTAATAAACATATAATATATCTGTATTTTCTCACTTTTACATAAAAATAAAATGAAAACGTTGTTTGTGCGTATGTGTTGACTTTCACCACCCCGAAGTTATGTGAATTGTTTTTCATCACCATATCATGTGGATAATATATATAAGTATATTTAATGAATAAATATTATATTTAATATTCAAATATAAAATGATATTTAACTTTTTTCTGTAATGATTTTTGAAAAATGCAAATGATACTCATGTGTACACACAACCTACCGTCTGTTTGATTGTAACATATTTCATTTTTAATAATCACATTCATTGGTTGTATTTAAATATATAATTGATGTATAAAAATAATAATTATTTTATGATTATTTTTTTTATATGATGTAACAGTTATCGCAATGAAGATAGTTAACTAACATAAGTCATATTGTATTTATGTGTAATTATCTTCAAAACATCTGATGTAAAACTATGTGATTAATTAATAGTTTATTATTTATAAAATACTAACACAATTTGAATAAGAAACATGAAATTTTTTCATGTGAATGTAAATAATTATCTTATGATTATTATTATGGATGATAAATAATGTATGTCATGTGTCAGAATTAATACTAGGGACACTTGATATTATCTAACATGTTTTAAAAGAGATAAATATTTATTTTTTTAATATTTTCCATAGGGACATTATTCTAAAAATTATTTAAAAAATTTATTTTAATATTATATTATAATTTTTAATGTAATTTTTATCTATTTTATAATATTTTGAAAATGTTTTGAATGTAATCTTTTATTCTTTTACAAAAAAATTACTTTGTGACTTTTTTGAAAAAGTACAGAAGGAATGCTTTCTTAACCTATACATAATGGGTGGATTTTCCCAACAGTATGATTAATGAATGTTTTAAATAATAATTCAAAATAAAAAATGGATATTTACAAATATTTGTTCACTTTTTTTCAAAAACAAAATTAAAATAAGTGATTTTTAAATTATAAAATTATCTTCTACTAGTAATTATAAAATGATGAAATATTTCATGTTTTTTTTTATTTTATGATTATTTATAATTTTTTATAAGGATGGATGGTTATGTTATTAACAAATTATCTTTCTGTTTAATGATAAACATTTATTGGGCAGTTGTGTTATAACCTCAAATCATTGGGTTCTTCGGAGGCGGAGGTCGTCCATATGGTTATTCCATTTCTAAAAGTGAATAGAAGTGTGATATGAAAATTATATTCCAAGGAACCGTCAAGATATTTGTTATTATTTCTAATGTGTCTTCATAGAAATAATTTTATTTCAAAAGATATGATAATGAGTTATTTTTAAAGGGAAAATGATTCTTTTTCATCTAAAAATACATTTTTAATAACCTTTTTAATGTGTTTTAAATTTTCACTAGAATAACGTATATATTATTTTTTATGTACCATAATGAGATATTTTTCACAAAAATAGTTTTAAAATGATTCTCATAGGGTTTTAAAGAAGATTAGGCAATACGATGAGGTAAATAATAAATTTGTGATGATTTATCCTGAAAAAAAAACAATGGTTTATTTGATATGTTTTATTTGGTGGAAAAATGGATACTAACTAAATGTGGACTTTTGTTATGTATGTGTTTGCTATGTAATTTTTTTTTCTAATTCTTTAAATATAAAAAATAGCCTCATGATTGTAAGAAAATAAATTCCATTATAAAAATACTAGAATATATAATGTATACGGTTAAGCCTATTTAGTAGATATATATTTATATTAGTCATTGATTTAATGTATAACCTCCCATATCATGTTTTATTCCTCCTCAGTGCCTCTCACAGACCACTATTTTATTAAATAAAATATTTTGGTTGGAATCTATGCTTACTATTAACATCGGTATGCACTCTTTTGTCTATGATATGTTTCAAATAAATACCAGTCTCATAAAATATGTAAATAGATTAATTTTCCATTACATCTCCAAGATGAGATAATTGATTTTGGTATATTAATATTTTTGATGTTATTATAAGGAAAAATATTTTATTTCCCATTAATTTAACTTTTATTCTTAATATGATTTCATTTTCACAAAATTTACGTGTCTTATATTAATATTAACTATGCTTTGAATTATGTATTGTGTTGTTTAATTCTAGTATTTATATATAATGTAATATTCAGTTATGTAAATACATCCAAAATGAATTCTGATTACTATGAGGAACATGAGTTATGATATGATAAAAACTAAAAAAATATATGTAATAAAATTTTATAATGGTTTTATGATATTTATATTGGTTTGTGTTGATATGTTTTGGTCAATATTAGTTCCATAACGTGTCTTATTATTCCAGTTACCACCCATAGAAAATATATTATTGATCTTATATTCATATTTATCCACTTAATGTATGCTACATCAGTTTTTAGATATGTGTCACTCATGTTAATAAAAATAAAATTATTGATGGACCATTTGAGATGATGTTGTAAATAAGGTTATATAATTGTGATGTTTCATACTTGGACCCCTATCTAAAGAAATCATTTAATTTTTAATAATAATTTTTTATTTATTATAATAATAATCGATCAAAGGAATTTGACTATACAAGAGATAATGTGGTCACACCTAATAAATGTAATGACATCATGTAACTCCATTGTGTTTTTACTATGTTAATTTCCATTCCATTCTATCTATATGTAATGAAATTATGTAATTCGTACTCATCTTTAAATGTTACCATTTAAGATATTATCTACTATTTATGCATAAAACTTATTTAGATACAAAAATTCATGTCGTGGGAATATTAATTTTTTGATGGTTCATGTGGTGGATTTGATTACCATAAACAATGTAGTAATTTTAGTAGGCATGAAATGTAACTAGATAGAACTATTAGAAAATAAAATTTAATGATATACATGAGTATTTTAAAATTTAAAAAAGGCCCTTATCAAATAGAGTATAAATTATTTTAACCTGCTACATTTATAAAAATTAACAATAGATAATCAGTTGTATGTTATTTTAATTATATATTAATGTACAATCCATTTAAACATGACTCATTCAATAATTTTCTAAGGGAGAAAAGTACATACAAATCAGATATTAAAATATAATATATTAATAATAAGAATAAACATAGATATAAAAACCTGTAATAATGGTTCCCCATCCCTAGAAGCATAATCATCCAACAAAAAAGGTATCATAACTCCCCAACCTATGGAACATAAAAATATCAAACACATTCTCGTAAAAATAAATATGTAACAAACAAGAATCAAGATCAATAACTGAGTTTTATAAAACTATGTAAAATCCCTAACAAAATTTTAAAATTTACACTCCATATGAGTGACTAGATAACCCCATACATACCTACCCAAACACAACAGGTCACAAACTTATTTTGAGTTTCTGAACCATATATTGTAGAGAATACTCTTTTGTTATCATAAAATTTAATGACATTAAATAAGTATATATCATTCAAAGATGATAATTAAATATGATAATCATATATATAAAATATCACCCAATATTATGAACACATAATCAAATATATAGAAGTGAAATGTACATTGATGTTATACTATAATCATGAGCCTCATATTAAACCCATATCTAATAGAGGGATTTTATTAACTTTAATTTGGTGTATATTTCCCTATAAATTAATATAATATTAGGTATTTTAATATATATTATACTATATATATTCACAACCATGATATGATAATTACATTTTTAGAAATTAAGTAACACTAATCCGATATGGGATCATATAAAATTTGTTTTTTATACATGATCAAAATTTTCCATGACTCATGATTAATATTTATTTGAAGGATGGAGATATATTTCTAAATTTAATATACTAGAATAAATACCCAAAATCAAATTATAATGTGGATAAATATTATATTTTCCAAGATACCATTATTATTTTTAAATAATTATCAAAATTCCTAATAATTTATAACATTACAAAAGGCCTAGGGGAACACACATAAAATAATTACAAATATATTCCATAGCTAATGTGACAACTTTATGATTAAGAATATTAATTTTTATTATAAAAAAGATTGGATTTTGATTTTTTGTTTCAAAAATTTAATTTTTTATTATTTATAAATTTTTTTACACAAATGTTACTTTTATAACTAATCAACTTTGATGGTTATGAAAAATTTACTTCGTTGTAGTCATGGAGATAGTAGGCCATGTGTACACATGTGTAACATTTCCATTTATCAATGATAATTATAGATTGAAGATAAGGATTATTTTATCATTTTATAAAGATAATGATATCATAAATAGAAATTTAATTTTTAAATATATATATATATATATATATATATAATTCAGATGATGTTGTGATGAAAAATGAATCATATCGCTCAATAGAGGTAGTATTCCACATTTATGCATGAACACCATTATAATTTTTTAGGGGATGAAATATTAATAAAATAGGTGTTTGATTATCATTTGAGAATGATAAATATTTCATGAATATAACACGCACATATATATATATCTGTGTGTGTTTTAAATAATTCATTATATCCATCATTTTGAAGTGGTTATAGAAAAAAAATGCATCGGTTCGTGAGGTGGCAGTCCACCGTACACAAGAATATTGGAATCATTTCCTAGTTTATGTATAGTGGATATGGATATAGTTAATTACATTGACATTAAAAAATAAAATCATATGGTATATATTTATTTTACTATATTAACATGGTTATGGATGATTTATGGGATATAAAAGAATAAATAAAACAGAAATTCTTGGTTAAGAACTACACTTCTTTTTTAGAAAACCTCCATGAGTTTATATCTTATATCCCCTTTGGTGAGAATTATGATGAAAATAGGGCATGAAGAACATGAATAAGTATTAATGGAAGGTATTGGGGTTTTTTATTGATGAAAAAATTATGTCATTTGAGAATAAATTAGATAAAGGGTTGCCTTTTATAAGAGTGGGGAGGGGAACTCATGGAATTTTATATCATAATAAATTACTATAAATTAATTTCAATATCCAAATAAATTTAATTTGAATATATTAGAATATAAGATTATGGTAATTAGATATTTACACATATAATATAATTGGTACATGTTTGGTGTCATATTATACTATATATTTTTCTTTTAACCATTCATTATCCCTTTTAAAAATTATATTGATATCATGATTTCTTACGCTTTGAGGTCATGTTATTCTAACAAAATAAAATAAAGGCCTTTAAATGTTACATTTATGATATATTAAACTATATAATAATCAATTATCTGAATATTTTGTTATCATAAATTTTAAATAATTTAATAAAATATTAATTTCCTAACATATCTGTAATTTATGTTTTTGAACTATTCATTTACATTGAACATTATTACATAAGGAAAATAAAAAAATAAAAAAAATGTTTTATACAACTATAAAATGCTATTTTAATATATATATATTTTTAAAAATTTCAATTCTTTCAATTTATTATACTTTTTATATTTTTTATGTCATTTGTAAATTTTTCCATTAATTGAATAATTACTATGTCAATATTGTGATAGAACGTATTTTAAATATTTCTTCACTATAAATTAAAAATATGTATTAATTATTAAAATAAATATTGTATATTTATAATTATTATTTTGAATTGAACATACGTAATGAACAAACCTGGGTTCCCCTGAATCTTGGCACCCAACCCGATCCGTCACATTCCCGAAGGGCGTTCCCGATCCCCACAGGCTGGTGACAAGCACTCAGGCATCGAACATAAATACTGATCGAATGATTTCCCACAATGTAAATGACCACAGAATATATATATATATATAAATTAAGAAATAGAGGAAGACTAAGAAATATATATGCCCAAACTGTAAGGAAAGCAACAGAAATAGAAGAACCAAAAAAGATGCTAAAAACACAAAAAGACATGTATGACTGCAAGGGACTCACAAACAAAGAACTACTTCAATGATGACATGGAAGAACTCCATCCATATCCCCAATAGCTACCCATTCCAACTTTTATGATCCTCGCCACCTCACTATTACATCTTGACATTCTGTGAACTGGAAGATAGACAATGGTCTACGCAACACAGAATCAGTGTGCATGGTGTGAGCTAACAAGTTCAGTAAGATCCCACCTTGGTTTTCCATAAAAATACTCTGTATATTTAATCACGTATTATAATTTTTAAAGCAAATCATGTCCTGATAATATGTAATGTAGTTTCATAGAAAACATGGTAAGCATTCACTTTTCCAAAATTTAAAAAAATGAAGGAATATCAATTTCAATGAACATTTTCTATATCATTTTCCACAAGATTAAACATGAATATTCAGGAAAAATATGAAATCCAAAAAATATAAAGAAAATGCATAGGTATTACACACCAAGGAATATTACATGTCTAGGTAGCATACTACCTATACCAAAATAATCAAGTGTCGAGAAACTGATCCTTTAGAAATGAGCCTAGGAAGCATAGAAATACCGCATTAGTAAACCCCCACAAATGTCATTATCAGTCCCACTACCAAAAAACTGGGCAATACAGGTGCCTTCCTTTATCAGCGCTAACAGAATAACGTTGATAAAGGGGTATAACTTTATCAGCACCAAAAAAAGTGCATATAAGGTGTACCCTTTATCAGTGCTGATAAAGGTTACATTTATCAGAGATTTTCTTAGTGCTGATAATGTTTATTGTATACATTAAATAAAAAACACATGGTATAACTATATATATATATAATTAAATAATTCTAATATTAAAAATAAATATATTTATTAGATTTATATGATTTATATGATTTATTAATTCATTATAATTATTAGATTTATTAATTAATTATATTTAATATATATAATTATTATATTTGTTTATATTTAATGAATTTGTTTTATTTATAAATATATAATAATTTTTAATATATATGTATAATTAAAATTATTGAATATATATATGTGTTTTCCAATGAATTAGGGTCAATGAATATATCATTCATATATATATGTGCATGAATAATATTCATTTATAGATTATAATTACATATCACCTTGATGTGTTACTGATTTAAAATTATTATGTTACCCATATAATATATATATTCTAAAAAATGTACACTTATAATTTAAATTATATTATATTTAAAAAATAATTTTATATTTTATTATATTTTCAATGATATATATAAATATACCTTTCAAAGAATTTTATAAGTATAAATAATGATATATTCATTTAGAGTTATAATTATTAATAAATACATATATATTTATCATAAATAAAATTTTAAATAAATATATAATAATATATACAAATTATTAAATTTAAACATTTATCAGAATTTTTTTAGCATTGATAAAGTATGTCTTTATCAGCGCTACAAAAGCACTGATAAAGAGGGTATTTATCAGCCCTAAAATGAAAAGTGTTGATAAAGTCACCCTTTATCAGCACTACAAAAGCGCTGATAAAGTCTAACCTTTATTAGTGCTAAAAAAACCTGATAAAGGGGTTTTTTATCAGCGCTTTTCATATTAGAGCTGATAAAGACCCCCTTTATCAGCGCTTTTTACTAGCGCTGATAATGGTCCACGTGGGTTTTATAAAATTTAATGTGTCCTCCTCCTCCTCCCCGCACCCTATCAAGATTTCATGGAAGCCTTACCCTGTGCCGCGGCCTCCTCTCTGCCGCTGCCTCCTCTCAACTGCGGCAACCACCTCCTTCTCCTCCTCCTCTGTCATGGCCGCCGCCGCCACCTCCTCCTCCGATGCCTACTTCTCCTCATCCTCCTCGGACGCAGCTCCTCTTCCTACTCCTCCTCCACCGCAAATCCTCCTCCTCTCCCTCCTCCACCACACTCCTCCTCCTCCTCCTCCTCCACCTACTCTGTTACCACTACTACCTCCGCTGCCTCTGCTACCTCAACGCTGCCTCTGTGCTACCTCCATGTTGCCTCCGCTGCATCTGTTGCCTCTTCTGTCGACAACGCCTCCTCCTCCGCCTCCATGTCCTCCTCTTTAAGGTTAGTAAAATTGAATTTTCATGAATTAATTATGTTTGAATTTTTTGACAATATTGAGATTAATTATGATTTGGCATGATTCTTGTGTGTGATGCTTGTGTGTGTTAAAGGTTTTTACACTAGATTAGGATTTCATTCCGTCTAGTGTCCCTTAGTACGGATGTTTTTGTGATTTTGGATACTACCCCATAGTTAGGCCAGGAAGGGTTTGAACTATATCTGTTGGTGAATACACGTCATTAGGCGAGGCATGCCAACAAAATGAGACATTTGATTAGTATATTCTATATTGTACACTATACTGTACACTATTCTCTGGGTTGGGTCATATACCAATTTAAATATCACATCCTTTCTTATAACATAACAGTTCCACCAACCTCTCACATTGGGTGTGATTCACATATCCTATAATTACACAACATAGTAGCTTCTCCCCCTCTCATTTACGGTGGGTCTCACCATCACATCACATAAAAAACAATTTGTGGAGGGAATATTTATAGACAACCTCCCACAAAACTACTCCATACCAATACTAAGTGATCCCCATTTCTATATCACACATCATATTATCATACAAAAAATGATCTAAGGAGAGTATCACAATATCCAACCTCTATCACAAGTCAAAATGCACCATCAATAGGTGGATCCGATGGAAATCACACACCAATCTCCTTTGACCAATGCCTTCTCACTCAAAGTAGGGCCCTACCAACACCATATCACTTAAATAAAGGCCATCCATCTTTTCTGATGCCACAAAACATATAAATATAATCTAAGGAGGGTATCTAGATATCCAACTTCACGTACTAGAAAAACCACATCATCAATAGGTGGGACCCATGGATGATCATACTTCAACTAGGTGAAAGTCATATGAAGTCCCAATCTCTTAGTCGGACTAACCATAAATGATAAAAGTCACCATCCATTTAGCATTTCATAATAATCTCCTTAAAACCATCTTGGTTATACATGAACATTATTCCCAACCTATCAACATTTTAATTCCACCATTAAGGGAATCTACTGGGTTCTACAAACCTAACACATCTCTACTCATTAAAACCAACACACACTCATCTCTACATGGTAATGTCACAACCCAGATGTTATAATTGATCTAGGCCTCGATAGTCTAGTTTATATAGTATTCTAATTCCAACATTATGACTCATTAAAACTAAATAATGACCATCCTAAGAAACTCACATTAAGAGCCTTGGATACCCTATGCTATGTCAACCAGACTATTACCATGACCCTCACTTATATCTTATCTCCCCTTAGAGATCACTTAATCCAATTATTAGGAGGAAATACTCTATGTCACACATCACCAATCCCTATATGGAATATCCTACTCATCTCACACACTATGACTCTTATATATCCTTAATAGGGTGTTCACCATCATACGTGATATATAAAACTATATTATCCATCTTCTTTAGGCCTAAGACTCTAATAACTACTCAAATAGCCTTAGAAAACCTAACTAGGCTATAAAAATATCATACCAAACCCTATTCTATCATAAACACAACTAGAAACCCCACCTCCATGGAGACATATTCTATGGATGATCACAAAATCACAACCATTCAATAAAACCCTCACCCTATCTCTTGGTGGATCAAAAACAACATATTTATTTATCTAGGTTGCTATTGATTTCTATCCCTTTCACTGGAACACATATACTCATTCATGAATGCACAATCATGCATCAATTGGAACATGGTTTTGTATTATAGGGTCCACCTACCTCAAAAAATGTAGTAACCCCCTCACTAAGATCAAATCATCCTCAACCAAGACAATACATGCTTTATTTTATCTTGTACCAAGGATTGAGACCCAATCTCAAGGAACAATTACCAAATAATTAATTATAGAAACTTATAATTAATTATTCACCTTAATATAATTATGATTAATCTTTTAAAAACTCACTAGGAAACAAAACACCACTTAAACCACACAAAACATGGTGCGTTCATCAAACGAGGATAACCTCTAGCCAATACAAACAAAATCTACATCATCTAAATTGATTTGAAGATGATGTAGTGAAATCATCACAAAAATCCTAGTTAAAATCATCCCAAATCCTAGGGAAATAAAGGATAATAGTAATGGAGGAAATATGAGGGAAGAAATCACGATCTCACTATAAAAAACTCCCATGAACCAACCCTCATCAGGGGGGTCTAAGAGAGGAAGAGAATGGATGAATCCAAAGAACCACCCAAGATTTGTTATTAATCAGCATGCCCCCACCCTTTTTGAAGTATCTACTTTTTTATCTAAATTATACTCATATTCATTCTCCCCTAACCTATATACCCATCCTTTGGATTTCAAATATGATGAATATAAATAAAGAATGGATGAATGCCAATCAGTTGAAAAAAGAGTATGAAGATGGTGTGAAAGAGTTTATCATGTTTGAAAAATATCATGCATATAACCCTTCTCAAATCCTTTGTCCATGTTTATGTTGTTTTTTTTTTCAAAAAAATTAGTCTATAGGAGTTGGAAGAACACTTGATCTATCATGGAATAGATCAGAGTTGTACATTCTGGAATAAACACAGGGAAACTACGAATGTAGGTAGTGGTTGGGATAAAACTGTGTTTTATGGATCGTCTGATACGATTACAAGTATGAACAATGAAGATGAACATATGGAGGATGTGATTACAGATGTGAATAATGATGAAGATCATATTGAGGAAATGACAAGGACCGTTGAAGATGAACTTCGTGATTGCCCAAAATTGTTTGAGAAATTAAAAAGTTGTGCAAAGACACCATTATATACTAGTTTCCCTAAATATACAGCACTGTTAGCAATACTGAAGCTGTATTATTTTAAAGTAGACAACGGGTGGAGTGATGGCAGTTTTACGGGACTACTTGCTCTCCTGAATGACATGCTTCCAGATGATAATGAGCTCCCGAGCCGAACATACGACACTTAATGAATGCTATACTCGATGGGTATGATCTATGAAACAAAACACGCTTTCCTGAATGACTGAATACTATTTCTCAAGGGCCACAAATACCTTAAAGAATTCCCAAAGTGTGTTTATTCTAGATACAAGAAAGATGAATCCAGTCCTACTAAAGTAGTATGGTACATTCCAATCATTCCAAGGTTTAGGTGCCAATATGGATGTGAGGAGACTGCAATACAATTGACATGGAATGAAAATAAAAGAATTAAATATGGGATACAAATTCACCCAAAAGACATTTCTTAGTAGAAGATAATTGATCGTGAGTATCCTGAATTTGGAAACGAGTCAAGAAACCTTCATCTTGCATTATCTATAGATGGAGTTAATCCTTTTGGTTTTCAAAGCAACAGTCACAGTACATGGCCAGTTATGTTGGAAAATTATAACTTACCACTGTGGTTATGCATGAAACAAAAATACATCATGTTATCTATGCTTATATTAGGACCAAATGAACTGGGTAATGATATTGATGTTTATTTAGCTCCATTGATCCAATATTTGAAATTATTGTGAGATTCAGGAGTTACATTGTATGATTCCTACAAAAAGGAAGCTTTCACTTTGAGATCCATGTTGTATGGGACTATAAATGACTTCCCTTCTTATGGAAATTTGTCAAGATATAGCATTAAATGAACTCAAGGGTGTCTCATTTGTGAACAAGGTACACAATCAATTAGGTTGAAACATTAATCGAAAACCGTGTTTCTAGGACATCACAGATTTCGACCCCAATGACATAAGTACCGATCTTGGATGAAAACATTAGATGGAAGTTCATAAGAATGTACAACACAATATACACTAATAGATGATCAATTGTTTGAGAAAAATAAAAATATGGACACTACTTTTGGTAATCTGGCTTCGAAAAATCTTACGAAAATCTGTTGGAAAAAGAGATCAGTTTTTTTTTAATTACCATACTGTAAATGTCTGTATATCAGACATTTTCTTGATGTTATGCATGTAGAAAAAATTTATTTGATAGTGTCATTGGCACGTTGCTAAATACACCTGAAAAAAATGATTGATTTAAGGCTAGGTTAGACATGGTTGAGATGAGAATACGAGAAGATTTGGCACCAGTGAAGGGTGAAAAATGAACATTTCTTCTTCCTGATGCTTACACATTTTCCAATAAGGATATATATAAGTTTTTCCTCTTTTTGAATGACATAAAGGTTCTAGAGGGGTATTCGTCAAATATTAGGAACCTTGTGTCAATGTGCGATTTGAAGTAAAAATGTCTGAAATCACATGAATGCCATGTTTTGATGCAAGATCTCATTCCTAATTCTTTACATTAAATTTTTCCAAATAATGTCTTCCATACATTAATGAAATTGTGTTTCTTCTTCAAATCTATATGCAGCAAAGTTATAGACCCGAAAAAATTGCCAACTATGGAAAGAGAAATTGCCGTCATATTATGTGAAATAGAAATGTTCTTCCCGCCATCCATTTTTTTATATGATGGTCCATTTCATGGTCCACTTGGTGAGAGAGATTCAGCTATCTGGTCCTATACATTAAGATGGATGTACCCCATTAAACGGTATATGAATATTTTTAAAGGGTATGTCAAAAATCTATGTCGTCCAAAGGGTTGTATTGTAGAGTGATATATTGGTGAGGAAGCTTTTGAATTCTGTACCGAATACCTGTCTGGTGTGGAAAACATTGGCCTGCTGAAATCTTGTCACACTAGGCGGCTTGAAGGTGAATGAATTTCTGGAAGATAGGTTGTCACAATAAATATTACAGATCGGTAGCAGGCCCACCATTATGTTTTGCATAACAATTTTGACGTTGACCCATATGTTATAACCCACAATGAAATTATTAGGCATTTTAATCCATATAGGGCTGAAAAATGTATATCAGATACACATAATTGACAGTTTATAGGATGGTTTCGGGACCATATTTTTATGAAGTCAGATGGAAATCCAGAGTCAATTTCAGACCGACTTTGATGGTTAGCCGAAGGACCAAGTGTGTATGTATTATATTACAATGCTTATGTAGTTAATGGTTATACATTTTATACTAATTAACATGATGAAGACAGTACCATGTAGAATAGTGGGGTTACACTTATGGATGAAGCGATGCATGTTTTCAGTGCTAAGGACAGAAATCCAATTTGTGCGAATATGTCATTTTTTGGCATCATCAAACAAATATGGGAGTTGGATTATACAGAATTCCCACTTCTGATTTTCCAATTCAAGTGGGTTGATAACATGAGTGTAGATAAAATAGATGAATTGGGATTCGTGAATGTTTTTTTCATTAAGGAAGGGGAGAAAGAAGAACCGTTTATAATGGCATCATAGGCAGTGAAAGTATTTTATGTTTCAGATACTGCAAAAAGAAAGTAGTCAATTATCCGGTTATCGACCAAAACAACTAAAGGGTCAGATGAAAATTCAATGGAGGATGACCCTTTCATTGGGACTTCTCAATCATTTCACAGTGGTCCCAATGTAGACAACATTTTGTATGTCAGAGTAGACCATAATGAAGGGATATGGATAGTCTATAGAGGGGTTAAATCCCTTCAGCCATTAAAAAAATAGAGTTCAATAATCATGTTATTTTTTATTGTAACATATATTGTGTTACATTATGTTATTATATGTTCATTGGTGATTTTATGTGATCTAAATTAAATGTTAAAATATTTCAGCAGATAATGACTTCTGCACCTACTGATGCACCCAATCCCGAGACACAACAGGTTTCTCAACCTGTTGCAGCTAGTCCCACTGCTGAGGTACAATAGGTGTCTCAACCTGTTGCAACTGGTCCCACTGCTGAGGTACAACAGGGTTTTTACCCTGTTACTGCTGGTCCCACTGCTAAGGTACAACAGGATTCTCAACCTGTTGTTGCTGGTCCTAGTGCCGATGCTAGCGCCTCAGAGGAACATAATGATGATGCAGAAACTGAGGAAATGGTAGACAATGAAACCCCGGTGGCAAAAAAAAACTAGTACGCCATAGTTTGATAGTTTTAGCCAAAATCCTTAAGGAAAATAAAAAGGCATCAAATACGAGGTGGGATGGAATAAGAGAGGCCAACATGTAAACCCCAACAAATCCATGTTTAATAGCTATATTGGAATCGTCACCCGGCATCGCATGCTGATTGATATAAAGTTGTGGCACCATGTTTTTAGTGGGATGGAAACATTAATGTGGGAAGAGATTTTGGAAACATTACGATATCATTTATTTAGTTTATTAAAATAAAATAAAATAAAATACTGAAATATTGACTAACTCTACATTATCTCTTGTAGAGTGAATTTATAGTAGATGTCTCGCACGAAGAATTTGTATTAAGACTAGTAAGAAGGGTTCATATATTCTTTCACACCATTTTAACAAAATTCCATATGAAAGATATTGTAGGGAAAATCATGTTGCACCCACGTACTCTTTATGCACACTTAATATCCCAAGGAGCATGGGATGTGTTTTTCAACCGTTGTGCGGAGTATACTTTTCAGGTACATTTTCTTTGGCAACACATTGTTTAACGTTTCTTGTATTCATCACTTTTATTGACAATTTTTAATTTATGAAACAACAAATGAGTGCTAAAAATAAAGAACGGGTAGAAAAACTAGTGTACCCGTACCGTAAATCATGGCTAGGGTATGCTTCAATTGAAAAACAACTGGTACATATTTTAAAAGTACTGTAATACTTTTATGTGACATAAAAAAACACTGTAACCATTTTTCTCTGTTTATATGTAGATTGATGAATCAAAATACCAAGACACATCCATCCCACGCCATGTGCTATGGAAGGAGGATCGCGTTAATAAAGTGGGGAAACTGGTAGATGAAAACACAAAAAAAGTTTGGGAAACATGTGTAAGTATGACATAATATAATTTTTTTTGATTTAAATCATTATTTCATCATGATGATTACTTATTTTCACATATTTTCTATTTGACAATGTTACATGAATCTACAACACCCGCAACGAATGAGGACATACTTTCAGCGGCCTTGAAACAGCCAGAACAGTATGGCCACGTCAGAGGTGCGGGTTTTGGGGTGACACCCCGAACATATTCTTAGAAAAAAACAAGATTAGGAACAAACTAAAGAAATGAAAATGATGAGAGATAGACTAGCTACCCTTGATGAATAATTCCAAATTTAGGGATTGTTGATAGAATATTTGATGGGGGAGAGGCGAAGAGAAGAAACAACTCAAGAACAACCTGCCCCACCCCCCACCAGCTTTGAGGCAGACCATTCCCCACAATGACCTAACTTAAACGAGGTAATAAATGTTCTAATATTTGTTTCTTTGAAATATGAATCACATAGACACTGATACCTTTCTTGTAATGATATTCTACAGGGTGAAAATGATTGTGATTTATATCTGTCAACTTCCACCCATCACCTTGTAGCGAGGGCTACGGTGTTCAATATGCAGAATGACACACAACACTCCATACCACTTCCAATCGTTCATTTCAAAGTGTCGATTAACGTAGCTCATGATCAGATTGCCGAGCTACCCTTTCCAAATCATGATGAAGACATTCATACGGAGGAAAAAGATATTGGAACATTCATTGCATGGTCGTCGAATCTTGTAAAAAAATATGTCGACTAGGAGGTATTAATTTCTAATTAATTTTTCAAGAAGAACCTTTAACATTTGATTAGAAAAGGGCTGAACCAATGAATGTTATTATAGAAGGAAAAATCGAAGGAGCTAAAATGAAATAATGACTCAAAAGGATCAACCATCCGATCAAAAAAATCTACTAAGGCCACCTTTAAACCACCCGTTCTATATCCACATTTAATATCATTGCAATCTCATGTGGATATGAAAATGAAAGGAGGGAATAATCAAACAATTTTTTTTGTGAAAAGGATATTTACGGATAGGAAACATTAGATTTCGTTAGTGCTTATACTGTAGCTGAAATCATTACATACGACTTTCTAGGCGCCTCAGTTATAAATGTATACATGAGGTTTGTTTTCTGGATTTGATTTTACAGTAGCTGATATACTATGATAATTATGGATAAATTTATTTCATATTTTTCGTAGGAATATATATGAAAAACAATTGAAGGGATTTTCCAGTGAATAAAAATTTGGACTCGTTAGTCCTCACACCATGTCTACACAACAAAAAGAAATAGATTCTGATTTTCAAGTTGAATTAATGTCAAACCTTCTTAGAACGTTTCAATGAAAAATTACGACTTACAAACTCTTTTTAATACCAAAGTTTCAATGGTAAAACTCTACATTTTAATCATATAAATTATATTTTAATTTCTATCATTAATTATTCCATTTTGTATTTTTTGGCAATATTGGATGCTCATTGTAGTCAATTTGGATACTCTAAATATTTATTTATTTGGATTCACTGCATGGATATCAAACAAACCGACTACACATGATGGCGATTTTCAATTTTTAATACACTAGATCCAACATTTTAGAACTAAATATATAGTTATATAATTTATATTATCTTTTAATGAGTATTCTATTATGATAAGGCGGTGTATGAATATCTTCTAAAGGCTGGAATGAATCCAGGGTCTAAGGACAACAAGGAGCACGAGATCTACAAATGGACAAGTATCAGGGTATATATAATTATACTACACTATCCAAATAAAAATCAAAACAGATTACTTATTTTTCTTGATGTTTCTTCCGTGTTTGAAATAAACAAACAGAAATAACCGCGGTTATTATGTTTGTAAATTTATGAAAGATATCATATTTCATGAATAAACTAGCATCCCTGAAGAGGTATTTTTGAAAATAATTACTAGTTCATTTAAAATATTTATTAATCCTTTGTGTATTTATATTTTTTCGGTACTACTATGACTGTCGCAAAAACTCATATTCACAAGATGATATAGATGTGTTTAGAAATGAATGGGCAGTGTACCTGATTGAAGAATTTAAACAAATAGGACAATGAAGGTGAATTGCTACTAATTATGTTATCTTTATATGATCATTGATATATCCTTTGTTTACACTTATTGAGAATCTATGATCACCCTTTCTTATGATTGATATCCTTAGATTATAAAAAATGGTTTTAGAAATGATTTTAGTTCCTAGTAATGAATAACTTAATGAGAGACTCTTATGAACTACTAGCATAAAGAAAACTGAGAAATTGCATTCGGATTGTTTTGATACTTTAGGAAAATGATCCATGAGTCATTTGTGATGTGTACGAATCAATCACACCTCAATTCGATGCATGGTGTGACCGGTATGGCTAAAAGTGTCTGATATCAGTTTCAAATTGACATTAACATTAGAAAACAACACAAGTGACATATGGAAAACTTATAGACACGTTCTGATTGTTTTGATACATTAGGAAAACTATCCATGAGTCATTTTTGACGTGTATGAATCGACCACACCTCAATTTGACACACGGTGTGACAAGTATGGCTAAAAGTGTCTGATATTAGTTTCAAATTAACATTAACTTTAGAAAACAACAAAAGTGACATACGGAAAACCAAGCAAACACGTTAATATTATTTGATTAATTTAGGAATATGATCCATGAGTAATTTTTGACATGTACAAATCAACCGCACCTCAATCCAACGCAAGGTGTGACCGGTATGGATAAAAGTGTCTGATATCATTTTAAAATTGACATTAACTTTAGAAAACAACACAAGAGACAAATGGAAAACCAAGAAAACACGTTCGGATTATTTTATACTTTAGAAAAAAGATCCTCGAGTAATTTTTGAGGTGTACGAATCGACCACACCTCAATCCGACACACGAAGTGAACGGTATGGCTAAAACTGTCTGATATCAGTTTCAAATTGGAATTAATTTTAGAAAACAAAAAATGTGACATATGGAAAACAAATAAAACGCATTTTGATTGTTTTGATACTTTATGAAAATGATCCATGAGTAATTTGTGTCGTGTATAAATCAACCGCACCTCAATCCAACTTACGGTGTGACTGGTATGGATAAAAGTGTCTGATATCAGTTTCAAATTGACATTAACTTTAGAAAAAAACACAAGTGACATACAAAAAATTGAGAAAATAGATTCATATTGTTTTGATAATTTAGGAAAACAATCCATGAGTCATTTATGACGTGTAAGAATCAACCACATCTAAATTTGACACACGGTGTGACCATTATGACTAAAAGTGTCTGATATCAACTTCAAATTGACATAGGCTTTAGAAAACAACACAACTGACATACGAAATACTGAGAAAATGTGTTTTTATTGTTTTGATACTTTAGGACAATGATCTATTAGTCATTTGTGAGGTGTAATAATTTACTACGCCTCAATTCGACACACGGTGAGACCGATAAGGCTAAAAGTGCCTGATATCAGTTTTAAATTCACATTAACTTTAGAAAACAACACTACTGACATAAAAAATACTGATAAAATGCATTCGGGTTGTTTTTATACTTTAGGAAGACAATCCTCGATTCATTTTTGAGGTGTATGAATCAACCACACCTCAATCCGACGCACGGTGTGACCGATATGGCAAAAAGTGTCTGATATGAGTTTCAAATTGACATAAACTTTAAGAACAACACTATTGACACACATAATAGTGAGAAAACGCATTTGTATTGTTTTGATAATTTAGGAAAATAATCCACGAGTCATTTTTGACGTGTAAAAATCGTTTGTACCTCAATTCGAAACACGGTGGGACCGGTATGGCTAAAAGTGTCTGATATCAGTTTGAAATTGACATTAACTTTAGAAAAAAACACAAGTGACATAAGAAATACCAAGAAAACATGTTCGTATTGTTTTGATACTTTAGAAAATGATCAATGATTCATTTGTGAGGTGTATGACTCTGCCTCACCTCAATCCGATGCACGGTGTGACTGGTATGGCTAGAAGTGTCTGATATCAGTTTCAAATTGTCATAAACATTATAAAACAACACTACCGACATGTGGAATACTGAGAAAATGCATTCGGATTGTTTTTTACTTTAGTACAATGATCCATTAGTCATTTTTGACGTGTATGGATCAACCGTACTTCAATCCGATGCACGGTGTGACCGGTATAGCTAAAAGTGTCTGATATCAGTTTTAAATTGACCTTAACCTTAGAAAAAAACACAAGTGACATATTAAATACTGATAAAATGGGTTTGGATTGTTTTGATACTTTAGGAAAACGATACATGAGTAATTTTTTAGGTGTACGAATCGACCGCACATTAATCTGATGCACAGTGTGATCGTTATGGATAAAATTGTCTGATATCAGTTTTAAATTGACATTAACATTAGAAAACAACACTACTGACATATGGAGTACTGAAAAACACATTCAGATTGTTTTGATAATTAGGAAAACTATCCATGAGTACTTTTTTATGTTTATGAATTGGCCACACCTTAATCCGATGCATGATGTGACCGGTATAGCTAAAAGTGTCTGATATTAATTTCAAATTGACATAAACTTTAGAAAAAAACACCACTACTATACGGAATACCAAGAAAACTCATTCGGATTGTTTTGATTCATTAGTAAAATGATACATGAGTCATTGGTGACATGTAATAATCGATCACACCTCAATCTGACTCACGATGTGACCGATATAGATAAAAGTGTCTGATATTAGTTTGAAATTGACATTAACTTTAGAAAACAACACAAGTGACATATGAAATACTGAACAAAGGCATTGAATTGTTTTGATACATTATGAAAATGATCCATGAGTCATTTTTGAGATGTATGAATTGACTGCACCTCAAATCGACACACAGTGTGACCAGTATTTCTAAAAGTGTCTGATATCAGTTTCAAATTGAAATTAACCTTAGAAAACAACACAAGTCACCAATGTAAAACTAGGAAAACACGTTCAGATTGTTTTGATACATTAGGAAAAAGATCCATGAGTCATTTTTGATGTGTATGAATCAACCACAACTCAATCCGATGCATGGTGTGACTAGTATAGCTAAAAGTTTCTAATATTAGTTTCAAATTGACATAAACGTTAGAAAACACCACAAGTGATATACGGAAAACTGAGAAAACACATTCAAAATGTTTTTATACTTTAGTAAAATTATCCATGAGTCATTTTTGTGGTGTACGACTTGACCACACCTCAATCCAATGAACGGTGTGACCGGTATGGAAAAAAGTGTCTAATATCAGTTAGAAAATGACATTATCTTTAGAAAACAACACTTTTGATATACAGAATACCGAGAAAATGATTTCGGATTGTTTTGATACTTTCAAAAAAAATCCATGAGTCATTTGTGACATGTAAGAATCAACTACACCTCAATCTGACGCGCGGTGTGACCGGTATGGCTAAAAGTGTCTGATATCAGTTTCAAATTGACATAAAATTTAGAAAAAAAACTTCTGACATACGGAATACCAATAAAATGCATTTGGATTGTATTTATACTTTATCAAAACTATCCATGAGTCATTTGTGACATGTACGAATCGACCGAACCTCAATTCGACAGAAGGTGGAACAGGTATGGCTAAATGTGTTTGATATTAGTTTGAAATTTACATTAATTTTAGAAAACAACACAAGTGACATACGAAAAACCGAGAAAACACATTCAAATTGTTTTGATACATTAGAAAAACAATCTATGAGTCATTTTCGAGGTTTATGAATTGACCTCACCTCAATTCGATGCACAGTGTGACCAGTATGGATAAAAGTGTCTGAAATTAGTTTCAAATTGACATTAACTTTAGAAAACAACACAAGTGACATATGGAAAACTGATCAAACATGTTCTAATTGTTTTGAAACTTAGGAAAGTGATCTATGAGTCATTTGTGACATGTACGAATTGACCACACCTCAATCCAATGCACATTGTGACCAGTATGGCTAAAAGTGTCTGATATCAGTTTCAAGTTGACATAAAATTTAGAAAACAACACAAGTGACATACGAAAAACATAGAAAATTAATTTTTATTGTTTTGATACTTTAGGACAATGATCTATTAGTCATTTTGGAGGTTTACGAATCGACCGCACCTCAATTCGATGCACAGTGTGACCGGTATGGCTAAAAGTGTCTGATATCAGTTTGAAATTGACATTAACATTAGAAAACAAGACTGCTGACATACATAAGACCAAGAAGAAATGTTTGTATTGTTATGATTATTTAGGAAAATGATCCATGAGTAATTTTTGAAGCGTAGAAATCAAACAAAACTCAATCCGATGCACGGTGTGACTGATATGGAAAAAAGTGTCTGATATCAGTTTCAAATTGACATAAATATTAGAAAACAACACTAATAACATATGGAATACTGAGAAAACGTGTTTGGATTATTTTGATACTTTAGGAAAACAATCCATGAGTCATTTGTGACATGTATGAATTGACCACACCTCAATCTGATTCACGGTGTGACCGGTATGGCCAAAGTGTCTGATAACAGTTTGAAATTGACATTAACTTTAGAAAACAACATAAGTGACATACAGAATACTGAGAAAACACGTTCAGATTGTTTTGATACTTTATGAAAATGATCCATGAGTCACTTTTGAGGTGTATGAATTGACCACACCTTAATCCAACCCACGGTGTGACTGGTATGGCTAAAGGTGTCTGATATCAGTTTCAAATTGACATTAACATTAAAAAAACAAAAGTGACATGTAGAGAACAAAGCAAAGATGTTCGTATTGCTTTGATACATCAGGAAACCGATCCATGAGTCATTTTGGACGTGTATGAATTGACCAAACCTCAATCCGATTCACGGTGTGACAGGTAAGGCTAAAAGTGTTTGATATCAGTTTTAAATTGTCATAAACGCTAGAATACAACACAAGTTACATATGGAAAACTATGAAAACATATTTGGATTGTTTTGATACTTTAGTACAACAATACATGAGTCATTTGTGACATGTAAGTATCAACCGAACCTCAATCCGATGTACAATGTGACAGGTATGGATAAAAGTGTCTGATATCAGTATGAAATTGACATTTACATTAGAGAACAACACTGCTGACACATGGAATACCGAGAAAACTCATTCGGACTATTTTTATACTTTAGGAAAATGATCCATGTGTCATTTTTGACGTGTACAAATCAACCACACTTCAATCTGACGAATGGTGTGACCGGTATGGAGAAAAGTGGCTAATATCAGTTTCAAATTGACATAAACTTTAGAAAACAACACTACTGACATACGAAATACCAAGAAAATGCGTTCATGTTGTTTTGATACTTTAGCAAAACGATCCATGAGTCATTTGTGACATGTAAGAATCGAACGCATCTCAATCCGATGCACAGTGTGACCGGTAAGGCTAAAAGTGTCTGATATCAGTTTGAAATTGACATTAACTTTAGAAAACAACACAAGTGAAATTAAGAATACTGAGAAATCACGTTCATATTGTTTTGATTCTTTAGGAAAACAATAAATGAGTCATTTGTGAGGTGTACGAAGTGACCGCACCTCAATCCGACCCACGGTGTGACTGGTATGGCTATAAGTGTCTGATATCAGTTTCAAATTGACATTAACTTCAGAAAAAAACACAAGTGACATACGAAAAATAGAGAAAACTAATTTGGATTGTTTTTATACATTAGGAAAATTATCCATGAGTCATTTTTGAAGTGTAATAATTGACCACACCTCAATCTGACGCACGGTGTGACCGATATGGCTAAAAGTGTCTGATATCAGTTTCAAATTTACATAAACATTAGAAAACAACACAATAGACTTACAGAAAACCGAGCAAACGCATTCAGATTGTTTTGATACATTCAGAAAATTATTCATGAGTCATTTTTGACGTGTACAAATCAACCACACCTCAATCCAACTCAGAGTGTGACCGGTAAAGCTTTTCATTAAATAAAGAATCAGTATTTATTAAATGAGATAAATCATCCAAAAACATATTGACTTCACATTATACTCTTTGATTGTTATTAGAATAAAAACATTTCAGTTTATCATTTCCATATTTTAGATTCACATTTCAATATTAATGTATTCATTCATATTAATTTTTTAATTTATTTCATTATTGTATTACTAACATAATATTTTTTTCTTATATAGGTGAATTTTTTCCTTGATTTTAGATGGTTAGTTCGGCAAAAAATACCATGGAAAACAATTTTTGAGAGAGGATCACAGATATCAAAGGATGAAACATTAATTTTTATAACTGTTCTTGGATAATTGTAATTTTAACCATGTAAAATATTGTTTGAAATGTATATAGCAGTGTGTTTTTTGTATTCACAATGTTAAGTAAATGTATATAGAATTGTTTTTTAAAAATATTTTGTGCGGGTGCTATTTTCTGTAGGTGTGCAGGTGATATTTTGTGCAGGTGTGTTGGTTTGTGTAGGTGTGTAGGTGTGCATGTGCTGGTTGTGCAGGTGCAGCAGAAGGTGCCTTTATCAGCGCTTTTTTGAGCACTGATAAAGGACACCTTTAACAATGCGAAAGAGCACTGATAAAGGGACCTATTATCAGTGCTCAAGGTATCACTGATAAAGGTGTCTTTAATCAATGCTAGAAAAGAACTGTTAATGCCGGCATAAATAAAGGGGGGGGTCCCCATTATCAGTGCTATGAAAAGTGCTGATAAAGGCGACCTTTATCAGCCCTAAAAACACTGATAAAGGGGGTCCTTTATCATCGCTTTTTTTAGTGTTGACAAAGGTCGCCTTTATCAAAACTTTTCGGAGAACAGATAAAGGGGACCCCCTTTATCAACATTGGCATTAACAATGCTTTCCTAACACTATTATTTTCAGTTTTTAGTGCTGATAAATGGCCAAGTTGTTGTAGTGCCACTAGAAGAACATCCCTAGGAAATTGAGGTAATCCACAGGACATACCACCTTTATAATCACAAAAATATTCACTATAATATCAGGCTAAACCTTCCACATAAATACTAAGGTACCCATGTTCTCCTATTCAAAAACCCATTTTAGTTCATTGAAAAATATTCAAAAACATTTATAATCAATTTATCGAAATCCAAGGGAAAACCATTCCTCTTTCAAAACCCATTTTAAACACAAAAAAAATTCAAATATCATAAATCAATTTATAACAAAATAGATTTCAACCTCATTATGAAAGGCTAGAGATAGATCCACCAACCTCAATGTTCGGGTCGCACATGCCCACAATGGAGTCCAAAAGTAATGAAAACTGACAACACTGTCAAAGGAGGCCCTATAATAAAACCAACACCTTAAAGGATTGATTCATAATAGAAGACAAGGGGTTGGTAGATAGATAAAATCCCACGTACCTCAATAAAAAACATCTGCTTCACCACAACTAGCCATGGAATAGCCTTTGAGCCAATTTATTACAATGGATCTAGATGCTGAAAAAAAGAAACATCCAACATGGATCAACGAATCCAATCATGCAATGCAAGGGAACTATCGTAATCTATCTTAATGTATAATTGGAATGAAAAATTACCAAGACCGGAGCCGATTAGATTGATCTGGAAGGTGAAACACCTCTATAAAATTCCTAGGAGTAGTTTAGGGTTAAGAGAGAAGAGGTTCGGGTAGGAAAGGATAAGTGAAATAGAAAAAATCATGACTTAATCCTGGGCATGGGCCAAGTCATGATGTGTTCCACCTGTTCTCAACATTCAGTCCACACTAGATAAATTTTTCCGAAAAACCCATCTCATCGGGTGAAAAATCTATTATTTAACCCCTACATGACATGTAACATAGGTATATGTTGTGTACAATCTCACGACAGGATATCCCCATCCATGACATGATCTAGAAGTCCCTGAAATGCATCCAACACCAAGTACACGACATGTACTTTAGGTACATGAAAAAATATGTGGCCACTGATCCCTCATCAATGACATACTTTCCCAAGTCTCATGAGAATCTGATCCTTGGTTTTGTTTGACATTGAGAAATGGAAAACTATAAAGGAAGATGCTGCTGATCTGCATACAATTTTTGTAGACTTTGGGCTATAACTAGACATCATCGCACCTTCGGAATCATTGCTGGCATCTCCTGATCCATTATTTATCCAAACAAAGCCACTTCACCTAGATTTACTGAAAAAAGAGGTTATCTGCATGTATGACCATACATTGACTCAAAAGATCAATTTTGATTTATGACTGGTAACTATTTTTGTAAAAACAAACTCAATTAGTCCCAGCTGTATATCCCACAATCCACCAAAATCCAAGACATAGGCACAAAAAATATTCTCAAGGATACGAATTGCACACTTTGTCTGGATATCTGTTTGTTGATAGTAAGTTGTGATCCTCTTGACCTGAGTCCCCATTTCCACATAGACTCCCCCTTTACCTTTCTATAATCATAGGATCCCTAACTAAAACAATAACAGAAGAAATCCCTTGTAACCTCACGATCTTTTTTATATACAACCTACCCAGATCTTCAACTTCAGTGGTGTCTTTAATAATAATGAAATGAGATGACTTTTTCAACCTATCATCAAGAAGTTATATTGAATTTCACCATCTAGGTGTCCACGGTAACACAACAAAAAAAATATATGGACACCTTTTTCCACTTCTAAATTTTCACTAGAAGATGGAAAAGAAATCCATAATACTTCAAGTGCTCTACCATTATCTGTTGGAATGTGTAACAACATGACATATTATTTGTAATGTCATGCTTCATACCAGGCCACCAGAACTATATTTTCAGGTCATAATACATCTTTGTGGATCCTGGATGAATGAACCATGAAGTGCTATGACAATAAAACCAAACTGAACATCTAAAAGATTCTGGGTTTAAAATTTATTTCTGAAATGAAGAATGCCATCTGGAGAAAGAGAACAACCATGAATTGTCTTCCCACCAGAAAGGTTTTCCCGAATCAATTGAAACTCATCATCTTATTTTTGAATTTGCAAGATAGAAACCTGGAAAGATGATTCAAAATGAAACTGGTCACAACCATACCTGGGACATCCTCCTGAGCATCCAAGTGCTATTGAGCAAAAAGATCTATAAGATTCCCCTCGTCCTTCGAATCCAAGACAACTTGTGGTGGTACCTTCCTACATAAAGAATCTTTAACTAAATTTCCTTTCCCTGGATGATAGAAGATGTCAAATTAAAGTGTTTGAAGGTATTATACCCATCATCTCTTTTTTATATTTAAGTCCTTCTGGGAACAGATATAGCACATAAGCTTATGATCATATAAAACCGTGAACTTATCCCCAAAGAGATAATGCCGCCAACATTTAAGTGCTTGCATCACAACAAAAATCTATAAATAATGAGTGGCATAGTTATTATCATGTATTCGGAGGTGATGGGATCCATAAACTACCACATGATTATACTGAATAAACACGCATCCCAAACCTTCACCCAATGCTTCTGAGAACACCATGTGCCCCTTACCAGGCTCAGGTTAGATTAGAACATGTGTAGATGTTAGAAATAATTTCAATTCCTCAGTGGAAGACTAACACTTTTCCTGATAGGATAATTTGACTACCTTCTTGGTAAGACAATTTAAAGGTGATGCCAACTTAGATAAATCCTTGAAAAGGCGTTGGTACTATCCAAAGAGAACAAGGAAGCTCCATATCTCAAAGTCATTTCATGGTTCCTTTTCAGAAAAAACAACATTTGCCTTCTCTAGACCAACTAAAAATCCATGATAATAAATTCTGTTCCCCGTTAACATCACTTCACGAATCCAGAAACTACATTTTTAATGATTTCCATATATATGATGATTTCTCAGAATCTCTAGAACTAAACTCGGATTTTTCTCATGATTACACTTTGACATTGAATAAACCAGAATATAATCCAAAAAATAACTACAAAAGATTCAAGATATTGGTGAAATATCTGATTCACCATGGCCATAAAACTACTGGAGAATTATTCAAACCAAAAGGCATCACATGATATTAATAATGACTATACCCGATCCGGAAATATTTATTTGGACTATCAAACTCCAAAACAATGATATGATGATAAACCAATCGAACATCGATATTTTAAAATGACTTTTCTCCCATCAACTGATAAAAAAATTCATACAGAAGAGGAAAATTTTATCTATTATTAGTCATTACCTTTCCGATAGTCTACAAATAACCGAAGTGAACCATCCGCTTTCTAGGAAAATAATATAGAGGATGCCCAAGGTGGAACACTAGGGAAATCCAAACATTTATCTAACATGTCCTCCAAATTATTCTTTTGTTATTTCAACTCTTTTGTTTCCATATGGTAATAAGGCATCAATATTGGCTGCGTACGTGGCACAAGGTTAATCGTGAACCCTACGTACCTCTCTCGGGGATGACTGGAGAAGTCATCTAAGAAAATGTGATGAATCTCTTATACAATAATATGAAGACCCTAAATATAAGAAATTTCATTGGGAATGAACATAATGACAACCAAAAAACTCCTCATCTCTGGGTGGTATGGTCCTGCATAACCTGACCTCAAGTCTTACTCTCCCTGAAACACACGAGGGCTCCGATCGACATTTAGAAACAAAATGCACCGATGATAACAATCAACCTAGAATTATGAGAGATAAGGAAATCCACACTGATGATGACGCCAAAAATATCTAGATCATGAATGAGAAACTCGAAAACCAACTCTGTGTTAGCTATTGTGAACAAACAAGAAAGACGCTAGATCCCCTGATCATTAATTTTGCCTAGAGGTTTCACTAAATCCATTGTAAGCGGAATAAGTTCTGTTTTAAGTTTAAGAATATCAATAAAACATGCTAATATAAATGATAGGGAGGAACTAGTATCAAACAAATTATTATCTACTGAATATTAAATAAAAAGCATACCTCTCACACTTTTCATACTGCATCAACATCCATCGACATTCATCTACTATGTGTAAATGCTTCTCTCATGAGACATGTGGCTAGAGCCCTATAAACTTTTAATCCTATGACTTTAATGAATTATCCTTTGGAGATGAAGAACCCTAAAAATAATGAGGCATATTCATACCCTTTCAAAAAATATATAGATGACCAACATATCCACAACTATTTCACAACTTCGCATGAATATGACAAAAATTTCTGGAGTGACCACCCTTTCCACAATGGTCACAAGTCAGAGACACACAACCAGCAACATAAGAAGGTGCAGATAAGGCTCAGTGTTATGACCCACCTCCACCTCTCATGTGATGGTTCTGTCACTTCCTTTTCTTCCCATGCACTCTATTGAATATATCACTAGTTGGAAGAGAAGAGGTGGTAAAGTCGACCTTTCTCTCCATGTCCATCACTGCAATAAGTTTTCTATCCACTATCACCACATATGTATAAATATTCAACATCAACACCTACGATCTAATATCCAGTCTCAAACCCTGCCAGTACTTCTACACCTTCAGCTGGCCTTACCACATCTGGTGATAAATAGACAAGATCAACAAACTGGTTGTTGTAGGATGACACCTAAAGATCTACCTTCGTCAATGATAGGAAATACATGGATTATTCCAATATCAGAGACTTAGTCAAAAAAACTATTTAATGAAAAGAGTTTTGAAAAGCTTCCAATCTAAGCCCGCATGTCTGTCTGCCTGGACTATAGAGTCCCACCAGCCCTTGGTGGAATCCTCAAGACTGAATGCTATGCACATCACCTTGATATATTTTGGTGTCTTCTATAAGTTGTTGTTTGATCAATCCTATCAAGTATATCCTCCGTGACATGTTTTTTATTTGTCCCTTTAAGGGCCAGTGTTTTCTCATGCAAGAAATCTCGTGATCAATCTCTTTCTCTTACAACTCCATGATATAATTCTACCACTACATTTTGAAATAGTGGAACATCATGATCAACATCACAAACTACCCATATGATTGTATTGATGATATTCTGATCCTTAGGTGTATTTTCATGAAAATCATAAACTTCACCATCTTTAAGAACTTGTGGATGACGTCTTAGAGGCATACTGATGCACACCAAAACATAAGAACGATCATACAAAGAAAAAAAATATTATTTTTAACTAGAAAATTGATAATAAATATGTATATTTTTTTAAATGAAAAAAACACTAGATAAACATATCTTGAAATCCCATGGTAACTTTATTGTCATTACGATAAGAGTTGGATAGTCACTCATCGCAACATACCTCTCAAGTCACGACAATAGTATGTCTATTATAAAGAAATTCCCATGAAAATATTATTGAGAAAAAACATCATCTGATACCAAATTATAATGAACCGACCCAGGTTTCTTTGAATCTCGACACACATCCTGATATGTCACATACCTGAAGGGAATTATTGATCCCCACAGGCTGGCGACTAGCACCAGGGCATCGAACAAAAAAACTGAGGGAAAATTCTTTCCCAACTTTTACAACCACACAATATATATATATAGAAATGAAGAAATAGCGCCAGACTAAAGAATATATATTCCATAATCATAAGGAAAAAAAGATAAATAGAACAACTAAAACATTAGCTAAAAACAACAAAATAAAAGTCTGACTGTAAGGGACTAAAGAACAAACAGCTACTCAAATAATGGCATGGACAAACTCTAAGCATCTCACCAACAACTACCCATCCTAGCTGACATGAATGCCACCACCTCACTATAGCTCCATTCCTTTCACTGCATTGGAAGACAAAAATATTTCTACGCACCAGCAATGTAGTGAACAAAGTGTGAGCTAACAATCATTATTGGATCCCACCAGGTGTACCAATACAAGTCTCTGCAAAATAAAACCATATATTCTCATTTTTAAAATTAAAAATTGAATGATAATTAGTAAAAATGTATTATTGAAAACATGGTAAACGTTCCATTTCCCACAGTTCTAATCCTAAGTAGGTATATCAGTTTTAAAGCACATTTTCAATATCATTTTCTACAAGAATAAACATGCATATCCAGGTTAACTCAGAAAGGCAATAAATACAAAACCAAAGAACGGGTATAACACACCAAAGAATACTATTGGACTAGGTAGTAGACTAATCATACAATAAGAATTCAGTGCACAACAATTGATCCTAGAAAAAAAGTCATAGGAAGCCGAGGAATGCCCCATGAGTAAACCCCCCAAAATTTCAATATCGATCCTCTAGAACATTTGGCCAAGGAAATATAGGTAATTCCCAAGAAAAAACTCTTTGATTTTCCCAAAGAAATTGATGATGGAATCAAGATAATCCTTCCATCAGAGTACCCAAGTTAACCATATTTCTATTTTTAACAAACCCATTTCAATGCCTTCAAATCATTTCAAACACATTTATAATGAATTTATAAAAAGCTAGGGAATAACCATCCCACTTTCAATACCCTTCTTAAGCACACACAAACCGTCATTAAATTTTCATAAATCAATTTAAAAAGTAATAACATTCTATCTCATCATCAGAGGCTAGAGACAGAACCACCTACCTCAATGTTTGGGTATCACCCACAAACAACATAATCCAAAAGCCACGAAACCCAACAACACCATCAATTAAGGACCTATATTCTAATCCTCACCTAAATGGATTTATTTAAAAAAGAGTACATGATGTTGGAAGATAGAAAAAATCACACGTACCTTAAGAACGAATGTCCGCATCACAACAACTTTCCAAGGAATGGCCTTAGAGACACGATCTCATAATGGATGTAGATGAGGACAACAAGAGACATCCAACATGGATCATAGGATCTTATAACATAATTCTAGGGAGATATCATGATCATTAGCAAGGAATAATCAAAGAGAACCATTTCCCAGAGAGACACATCATAAAAGCAATAGTGAACCAGAGCTGATCAGATCCATACAGAAGGTGAGATGCCTCTAAAAAACACCTAGGAAAAATTTAGGGTCGAGAGCCTAGGGGATCATGATGAAAAAGGTGGATATAAATAGAAAAATTCATGTCTTAAACCTAGGAATGTGCCAGGTCATGACGTGTAATTCTTGGCCATGATGTTTAGTCCAAAATGGATATGTTATGCCAAAAAACCACCACTTTAGGAAAAGAAATCCTATATTTAACCCCTAAACGACATGTACCTCAGGTACATGACCTTTACTAGCTCACTATATCATATTCCCATTCACGACATGATCTCTAAGTCCAACACATAGAACCAGCACCATGTACACAACTGGTACTTTTGGTACACGGCGTGGAATTGTTCTCCAATCATCATTAAACCTAGAAAAATCACATAAATGGATTCTAAAACCAGAAAGGAACTATGAAAAAGGGAATACATATATTATCAATTAAATGAGATGTTACAACCAATATACTTTTTATTTTTATATAAAAAATAGTATAGTTATAAAAAAATATTTTGATATTTTGACTTTTCATTATGTAAAATATTATTAAGGGAAAAATTAGGTAAAAATTGTATAAAAAGATATATATTATTCCTTTGGCTGTGTATGACCAATATATAATCATTAATTAAAATTATTTCAACTCTTATGTCAAGTATTAGGGTCATTTTGTAAAAAGGATAGTATTCATATTGAGGAAAAATATAAGGGACCTATTTTAAATATTTGAACCTCCTTATTCATAATATGGAATCAACATGTAAAAATTCAATTAATATATATGGGAGAGTATAACTAAAAATTAAACCGCAATAAAATGATGAAAACACATTTTTATAAAAATTAATTTTTCAAGTACAAAATATTTTTATACTAAATTCAATCATAAAATTCATTTCACAAAGAATAAATATATTGTTTTATATAAAAAACTAAAATAATATTAAATCCAATACAAAAATTGAATCTTAATTTATGAATAATTTAAATGAAAATAATATTTTCAATAAAAATAACTAGTTTTACTATTCACTATAAGATATTTTTTTGAAAATTCTCAAAATTTCACGTGAAGATAATTTTCATATGATTAATTTAAAAATGATTTTAATTATATAATTTAAAATTTCTATCATTTTAAAATTTTAAATATAACATTTTCTCATGAAATGAAATAAATTAGTTTTTTGAAAACCAATTTATAAGGATTAAAATTGATTTAATAAAAATGGAGTTCTTATATACTATGAATTAATGTATTACCCTTTGTTTCTGGAATGTAACCATTACATTATGCTTTTAATAGTTATAATTTTATGGGTGATGAATGAGAGATTCGGATGAACTTGGAATGACGTTTTGAGGCAAAGGGGATGTCGCACGGGTGCCGCATAATTTGTCTAACCGTGCGGCCAAACTGTGCGTAGTTGACACTTTTGAGGTAGTGGATCCCGAACGGAAAGAGCATGGTTCAGGAGGCCATGTAAGGAGTCCATGTGTGGGTCATTCAAGGTAGTGGATAATGCACAGTTAGCGCACGTTTTGTCAAACCGTGGGAACACACCGTGCATGCACTGAAATGAGATCCTAAAAAACTGGATCTCACATGTTTTTGCCTTTAAATGGATCGTTTTTCCTTTTTAAGAGGCCATAACTCGGGATCACTCTCCTAAGAAGGTAGGAGAACCTCTATAAAGCATTTTAGAGGTGATATGGAGTCATTCTTTGTTCAATCAACATCAGATTCTTGAGGTATGCGATCGTTCGTCATCGTTCTTGATCAGTTTCTTAGGTCTACTTCTATTTTTCTCATGGTTTCTTAGATCTATTCCCGTTATGGGTAGATCTAAGTGTGTGGATTCCAAATATGATGAGATTTGGTCTTAGTCTTGCTGGGAAAAGATATCTAAGGTGTGTTCTTGGAGAATCATCCTGGATTCCTTGTGTGTTATTCGTTTGTTGTGGTTTTCGTCAAAACCTTTGAGGAAGGAGGCTTATTTCTCAACTCCACTTAGTAGAATAGATTTGAATTCATTCAAATTGAATGTGTGGCATTGAATTGATTTTTATTTGGCTGTTGAACACTTTTTTGAAACCTTCTGAGAGATGGTTGTGAAATCTGAAAAATTGGGGATTTTGAATGAGTGCTTTGGTTATTAATTTTTAAAATAGAAATTTTAAAATAGGGATTTTCTGGAGTTGTCACACATGGTTTGGATCAAAGGTTTTCAATAAAAGGAAATGTTTTATTTAAGTGAAGTGTATTTTTTTATATTGTTTTAATCATTCTTTATCAATTAAAGTATAGTGTTATTGAAATTATTTGAATTGGTAGAACACACTTTGTTTTTGACATGATGGTTGTGCGTGTTCATGGGAATGTGGGATAGATATGGGTTAGGGTTCTGACCCATCATTACCAGGATGGATAAGGGATAGGGAACTCTCCCATCAAAGGGTGCATGTGGGACAGATAAGTGTTAGGGGTCTCCCCCATCATTAACGGTATGAATAAGGGGTTGGGATCTCCCCCGCCAAAGCGTGCATGTGGGACGGATAAGGGTTAGGGGTCTCCCCCATCATTAATAGGATGAATAAGGGTTAGGGCTCTCCCACATCAATTAGTTCAATAAAAATGACTTAGTGAAATGATGACACACCACTCGTGAGTATTGGGAGATCCGGGTTACATGCAACGTTGGTTGGGTGGATGTATGAAATGAATTGGGAATGTCAAAAAAATATTGAGAAATTGTTTTAAATATTGTTTACTTATTTTTGTAGAAAAATAAATTTTTGGAAAAATTGTTTTCAATTACACTTGTATGCTTTTGGTTATAATTTGTTTTGGAAACTTGTTTATATTTGGTTATAAACTGTTTTGGTAAATTGTTTTATATAAAATGTCTTATATAAATGTGACTAACTTTTCTATCCTAGTGGTGTGAGTAGGTAAGTCATTGGGGAAAACCTACTGAGTTTTATACTCACCAATGCATTGGGACTTTTGTGCTTTTGTAGATTCTATCGTCCTGGAGAGGGGAAAAGGAAATTTTTGACACATATTTAGCACCACCTCATGACGTTTGGTCTGTTCGGTGATTGTGGATCTTAGAGCTTGTGGAGCATGGAGTCTTGCGGTATTTTTAGTGTCTTGTATCGGCTATCCTTGGTGTACTTAGATAATTTTTTATTCTTCTGTTGTTGCATACTTTGATATGGTTTTGAGATACAAGAATATGTTGGGTTGTATTTCTTTCATTCATATATCATATAATGAATGTTTGGTTATGGTTGGTTGGTTTATCGATTTATTTCTTAAAGTGTAAATCATCCCCCACTAGTATATAAAACCCTTCGGCAGTTATTTCCAGCCTTTTTCATCTTGGGGATGTCTCTTAAGGCCTAGAAATGACTCATTATACTCTCAATGCAATGAGAATTGGCAGGTCATTACAAATGGTATTAGCTTGTTTGGTCCCCACCTAGCAAGTAGTCATCTATGTTCATAGTCTTGGAGATACAATCGCTTCTTGTCTATTCCTTGGGTTGGAATCAAAGAAAGTAAAAGGATTGTCGGAAGTTGAAATATATTGCTTAAAAGTATGTAGCTAACCCTTTTATGAGGAATGTCAAGTTACCATGTATTTGGGTAAATATGTGTTTGGAGACACTTCCAGGATTTTGAAATCTCATTGTCATGGGTTTTTTCAATGATACATTCATGACATACATTATAGACGAATGACTTCCTACTAGGAGTTCATAAATCATTTTGAGAAATGATCATTTTTGAAAGTATGGAATTGTTTTTCAAATGAATGATTTTGAAAAAGTGAATGATTATCATATTTTGAAAATGGTCTAGTTTTCAAAACAAGTTAATTGGTTTCCAAAATAAATGAACATGAGAAAAAGGATGTTGTAGAGAACAATGTTGGGATAGTTTATGTGATATGATTTAAAATTCCAAGCCATCAGTTGCTAGAGGGTGAGATTAAGGGAGTTTGTTGTTGGTTTAGAAAATGGCACATAGTAGGCATTGTCGAAACCAACCCGAAGAAGATGCAGAGAATGTGGTTTCACCTGAACCATGGGTGAACCAAGATCTGGTTCAGAGTATTGTCCATGGTTTTCATTTTGTGGATAGGAGGAATCAGAGGAATGAACCAAGGCATGTGTATCATAACATTCTGTACAAGAAGCATAATCCACCGAACATTCGGGGTGATTCTGAACTCGAGAAGGTGGAGGTGTGGCTATGTAGGATGAATCGTATCTTCGATTTCATGATCACACCATTATAGATCATGTTGAAGTTAGCGATGTATATGCTCGAGGATCTTACACATTAGTGGTGGTATTTATCGGTGCATGCTAAATTAGATGAAGGCCTTACATGGGAGGATTTTGAAGAATTGTTCAACAAACAATTCAATCCTCACATGATAAAAATCCAGAAAATGATAGACTTCTTCAGCCTGAAACATGAGAGCCTCCCTATCATAGAGTATGTAGCTATGTTCGAGAATTTAGTTCATTTTGAACTAGAGGTTGCGGCAACTGCGCCTTTGATGGAACATATCTTCGAATCGGGGCTAAGGCAGAAGAATCTATCGAAGATCGCGATGCTATGTATTACAGATTATACAGAGACGGTGAACAGAGAGACTATTGTAGAACGTGATATCTCAGGATTGATAGGAGGAGGAATGATGATACCTATAGGAAATGGTGGGAACTGAACCACTGTGGACAAGAGGAAAAGGGACACCTATTTCCATAGTGCAAGTGGACGTCAGAACCAGACAGTTGGATTATTAAACCTTCCACCATGAGCCCAATGCAAATCAGGTTGTTTTCAATGTGGTTCTGTTGACCACATAAGGTGATATTTTACAGCACAACCTAGAGCATGTCATATGTGTTACAAAATGGGACATATTCAGCGCTATTGTTGCAGTGCTCTAAGGTCAGGTGCTCGAGACACTTCTCAGCTATCTCAAGCATCGTATGCTTTGACTGGACGTGGAAAACAGAATTAGTCTCGTCAACAGAGCAGAACTAGCCACAGTGATTCTAGAAATACCATAACTCCTCAACCACAACACCCTCAGCAAGGAAATTAGGAGAACAATATAGTAGAGAAGAAACTATATGGAGCTGAGTAGATGATTGTCGATGATCAGGATAGACCATGTATAGTAAGAGGTACAATTATTTTGAATTCTCCCTTTGTGAAAGTGTTTTTTGATACTGGTGCATCACATTCCTTCATTTCTTCTCGTGTTGTTGACATTTTATGTCTAAAATTGGAAATGATTCCTTCTATTTTGCAACTGAAAATGCCTCTTGGTGAAAGAGAATGTGAAGCCTTTGTGTGTAGAGCATGTGCTATAACTATTTATGGAGTTGAGTTAAAATGGGACTTCTCGATGTTGGATATAGATGTATATGATGTAATCCTAGGTATGGATTGGAAAACAACGTTCAAGGCATATATCAATTGTTATAAGAGAACAGTTAGTTTCATTACTGAGGACGGTATCGATCATCTCATTGGAGGAGAGAGGACTATCAAGAATAGTGCAAAGAGATTTATGGCACCAATTGTGGGAACGATATCTTACCAATTGGTAGCATTGACTTTGTAATCACTGAAAGAGATTGAGGGAAATAGTTTTCCAGCCATTGTGGATCATTTTCCAGATGTCTTTCCCAAGAACTTATCAGGGTTACCACCTCTAAGGGAAGTAGAGTTTACGATTGATCTCCTTATAGGGACCAGTCATATTTTCCTTCCATCTGATAGGATGGCACCAATGGAGTTATGGGAATTTAAAGTGTAGTCAGAGGAGATAAAAACAATGGTTTCATTTAACCAAGTACGTCTCCATGGGCATCACCGGTTTTGTTTGTGAAGAATGAAGATGGAACTCTTCAGCTGTGTGTTGATTATCGTAAGCTTACACAAGTTATGATAAAGAATTGATTTCCACTTCCATGCATTGATGATCTATTCAATCAATTAAAGAGAGATCAGTGGTTCCCCAATATTGAATTGTGATCATGATTTCACTAATTGAGAGTTTGGAAAAATGATATTCCAAAGTTATCTTTTAGAATTAGATATGGACACAATGAATATGTAGTCATGCCTTTCGGTCTAAAAAATGCACTAGAAGTCTTCATGTAATTGATGAATCATATATTTCAACAATATCTGGATTCTTTTTTTGTGGAGTTTGTGGATGACATTTTGGTCTATTCAATGACAAGGGATGATCATGTGGTGCACCTAGAAACAATGTTACAAATCTTGAGAGATCATCATTTGTATGCCAAATTATCAAAGTGTGATTTTTGAATACCAGAACTACATTTCCTTGGCCATGTAATTTCTAAGAATGGAATTTCTGTTGATCCTGAAAAGATAGAATCTATTACCTCTTGGAAGCCACCGAAGAATGTGTTCGAGATATGATGTTTTCATGGACTAGCTGGTTACTACCGATGCTTTGTGTGTGATTTATCATGACTATCTTCCCCAATGATAGATATGACAGAGAAGAATGATCCATTCCAATGGATAGAAGAATTTCAGAATTCTTTCTAGGAAATGAATGTTCGACTTACATCAGCACCTATCTTGACCTTGCCAGAATCAGGGCATGGTTATGTGGTGTATTGTGATGCTTAATTATCCGGGTTGGGTTGTGTTATCATGCAAAGAGATCATGTGGTTGCTTTTGGTTCATGGAAGTTGAGGGTGCATGAGAAGAATTACCCAACACATGATTTGGAGTTATCTGTAGTCGTCCATGCTTTGAAAAGATGGAGAAATTATCTCTTTGGTGAGAAATTTACTATGTTTATGGGTAAAAAAATCTTAAAAAACATTTTCTCATAGTGAGATTTAAATTTGAGGAAATGGAGGTGGATGGGGTATCTCTAAATGTTTGACTTTGACTTGATGTACACATCAGGGAAAGGAAATTTAGTGGTAGATGCATTGAGTAGAAAGTTATATTCTTAGTTAGCGAAAGAAACTTCAGATGATTGGTAGTTGATGTCATTCATAGCCAACAGGCATGTGGAATGTGAAGATAGAGGTGATGTTGTGGTTTTCTTTTCAGCAACGCTTGTTCCTAATTTAGTAAAAATGATCAATGAAGCACAATAACCGTATAAAGAATGTCTAGTTGTGTGTTCAAAACTCAATGGTGGGTAGGCCCTTGATGGTGGGAAACATGATGGGGGTTCAATTTTGTTTTTCAAGGATCATATTGTTGTACCTATGGTTTTTCAAGAACATATCCATTGTTCTTACCACCATTCCAGATGGGCTATAAATCCAGGTACACAAAAGATGTATAAGGTGTTGAATGCACAGTTTTGGTGGAGCAGCATGAAAAAGAAGGTGGACGAGTTCATCTAGCGGTGCGTAACATGTCAGTAGGTTACAACAGAGAATCAGAGACTAGATGGAATGATACTATATTTTCCCATCCTAGTGTACAAATGTGATCAAATAGCAATGTATTTTGTTACAGGTCTTCCATGAATGGTCTGGAAACAAGACAACATTTGGGTGATAGTGGATCATCTAACCAAGTTGGCCCATTTCATCCCTATTCGTGAAACTCATACAGTGGTGGATCATTCCAAAATCTACACATGAGAAGTGGTAAAGAGGAATGGGGTACTAGTTTCTATATTCTCGGATAGTGAACAGAGTTTCACATATCGTTTTTGAAAATCATTACCGCAAGCCCTTGGAACATAGTTGACTAGGAGGACTGCTTATCACCCTCAAACAGATGGGCAATCCGAGAAAATGAAACAACATTGGAAGACATGTTGTGGGCTTGTGTAATGTATTTTCATGGATCATGGGAGGATCATATACACTTAGTGGATTTCTCATACAATAACATCTATCAAGCCTCGATACACATGGCTTCGTTTGAAGCATTGTATGGGTGTCCTTGTCAGGTCTCCACTATGCTGGGTGGAAAAAGGTGAAACGTCACTAGTCGGGCCAAGCCTAGTCAAAGAAGAAACAGAGAAGATCTAGTTGAATAGAAGATGATAGAGACAGGTTAGAGTCATCATAAATCTTATGCAGATCACTGTCAAATACCGTCGTCGTTCGTTGTGGGTGATCATGTCTTCTTGAGGATATCTCCAAGGATTGAACATTGTCGTTTTAGGAAGAAGGTCAAGATATCTCCTAGATACATTGTCCCTTATGAGATACTAGAATTGGTTGGAGATGTGGCATATCAGTTGGCATTACCTCCATGGCTTTTTTGGTGCATAATGTGTTCCATGTATCCCAGTTTAGAAGTATCATCCTGATCCTAACCAAGTGATCCGATGGGATCACGTTGAGCTAGAACCAGATGCATCACTGATACATATTTTAGTGTGGATCATGGATAGAAAATATAATTTATTTCATGGGAAAAGCATAGGCATAATGAGTTTTATATGGAAATATGGTCATATTTAGGAAGAGACTTGGGAACGTGAGAAGGAAATGAAAGAGCAGTGGCCTGAACTATTTTTGGCCAGTAAGGTTTGTCTACTTTCTGTGGACAGAAAGACCAATGGTGGGGAGAATTTAGTCCCCCTGGTTTATGGTATGTCACCATTACTTAATGGTTTTAATTGTTATAAAGTTAAGGGTGATGAATGAGATATTCGTGAGAACATGGAATGTGGATTTGAGGTAAAGGGGAAGTCGCACGGGTGGTGCACGATTTATCCGTTCGGCCAAACCGTGCATAACTGACACTTTTTAGGCAGTGGCTCATGAACGGTTGCAGCACGGTTCATAAGACCATGTGAGGAGGCTGTGTGATGGTCTGTTGAGGGAGTAGATAATGAATGGTTAGCACAAGGTTTGTCAAACCGTGGAAACTAACCGTGCATGCACTAAAATGAGATCATAAAAAAGTGGATCTCACACGTTTTTGCCTCTAAATGGATCTTTTTCTATCCTAAGAATCCATAACTCGGGATCACTCTACCTTGAAGGTAGGTGAACCTCTCACAAGCATTTTGGAGGCAATCTAAAGGCATTTCCTGGGGAATCCAAGCTGGATTCTTGAGGTATGTGATCGTTCGTCATCATTCTTGATCGGTTTCTTAGACCTACTTCTCGTTTTCTCTTTTTTTCATAGATCTACGCCTATTTTGGGAATATCTATGTGTGTGGATTCTAAATATGATGAGATTTTTTTTGGTATTTAAAGGAAATGAGATCTAATGTGGGTTCTTGATGAATCAACCCGGTTTTCCTGTGCGTTCTTCGTTCATTGTGGTTTTTGTCAAAATCTTTGAGGTTGGAGGCTTCTTTCTCAAATCCACATAGTAGAACATAATGGAATGCTATCAAATTGAATTTGTGGTTTTGAATTGATTGTTATTTGGTTGTTGAACACTTTTTATAAACCTTCTTGAGTGATGGTATTGAAATCTGGAAAATTGGGGATTTTGAATGAGTGCTTTGGTTGCTTATTTTTAAAATATAGATTTTAAAATGGGGATTTTTTGGAGTTGTTAACCATGGTTTGGATAAGATGTTTTCAATAAAATGGAATGTTTTATTGGAGTGAATTGGATGCTTTAAAATTGTTTTATTGCTTGGTTTTCAAAAAAATTACAGTTTTATTGAAATGTTTTGAATTGGTTGAACAAACATGTTTTTTTAAATAATGGTTGTGTGTGTACACATGAATGTGGGATGGATAAGGGATAGGGGTATCCCGCATCATTAACAGGATGCTTAATTGTTATGTATCTCCCCCATCAAAGGGTGCATGTCGGATAGATAAGTGTTAGGGGTCTCCCCCATCATTAACGGGATGGATAAGGGTTAGGGATCTCCCATGTCAAGGGGTGCTGGTGGGGAAGATAGGGGTCTGGGGTCTCTACCATCATTAACGAGAGAGATAAGGGCTAGGGATCCCCCCATTCAATTGGTTCACTAAGTAACACTTAGTGAAAGGATTACTCCCAACTCGCGAGTATAGGGTGATCCAGGTTACATGTAGGGTTGGCTGTGTGGATGTATGAAATGAATTGGGTATGTCAAAGGAATATTGAGAAATGGTTTTAAAGCTTGTTTATTTAATTTTATAGAAAAATAACGAGTTGGAAAAACTATTTTCAATTACACTTGTATTATTTTAATTTTAAATCATTTTGGAATCTTTTCTAGATTTGGTTATAAACTATTTTGGTAAATTGTTTCATATAAACTGTCTTATATAAATGTGGCTAACTTTTATAACCTAGTGGCGTGAGTAGGGAAGTCATTGGGGAAAACCAACTTAGTTTTATACTTACCCCAGCTTTGGATCTTTTGTGCTTTTGTAGATTCTATCTTCTAAGACAGGGGAAATGGTAAGGTTTCACACTAATTTATCACCACCTCATGACGTTTGGGCTGTTCGGCGATTGTGGAGCTTGGAGCTTGTGGAACATGGAGTCTTGTGGTCTTTTGAGGGTCTTTTATTGTTTATCCACTGTATAATTTGATACTTGGTTATTCATTCGTAGTTGCATACTTTGATACGGTTTAGAGATACATGAAGATGTTGGGTTTTCTTTCATTCGTTCATGCATCATATAGTGAATGTTTGGTTATGGTTGGTTGGTTTATTGATTTATTTCTTAAAGGGTAAATCATCCACCACTTGTATATGAAATTCTTAGGCATTTATTACATGCCTTTGGTGTCTTGGGGAAGTCTCTTAAGTCCTAGTAATGACTCGTTGTACACTCAAGCTAATGAGAATTGGCGGGTCATTGTAATTAATCAATATAATTATACTGAGTAGGTCCTTTATAAGTATTTTTTACAAAATTTGTTAATCTAATTAATAACTAAAAATTCAAGAATTAGGTAATAATTTCCACAATTATGTAATAATATTTAATGGTTAATTTATGATCGGTGTTCCTTCTCATATACATTATCATACATAATATCCATATTTTAATATTTCAAAATTCTAAAATTTCAATTTAATAATAACTGCGGATTTAATGGAATTATTATGTTCTAATCATTCCCCTATAAAGTCATTATTAGTAGGAAGTTAATATATGACCTATATGTGAATCTACATACCCCCAATATTATAATCAACTCGACCCCTTAATCACAATGGATGATAAATTAAATATAAATGAATCTGGATGAACATAATTATTCTATGTGATGGAACTAATGTTATTTAAATTATATTAAATACATATGGAAATTAATATAGAAATTTTTTTACATAAGAGGTATTTTATATTAACACAATACATACAATTTAATTACTATGAAATAAACCAAAAAAGGATATGTGTGTCATAAAATTAATATTTAAAAGTTTACTTAATAATTTTATTCTCATAATCTATGAAATTTATAGAATCATTTTAATAACTAGGTCACATTTAAAATAATTATCAATATAATAAATGAGTATTTGAATAAATAACACCAATAATTGATGTTTTTTATCGAATGAGGGGTAATAGTTTCCCTTTCGTAAATATTGTTCATGTCTTGGAAATAAAAATCAGTAGTATTGGATGTAAAAGGAATTATTTTGAGAATATTTATGGATGAATTAAAAAATATATTTTTTAAATAAATAGACCAAGAATATTATTATATAATAATTATAAACAGTTTGTTACCTAAATCAATATTTCTCAAAACAACATCATAGATATGTTAAGACACACCTTAATGTATATATTAGTCAAATAAATCTATATTAATAATGGATATTATTTTAATGGGACTATGATAAATTATATTCTATATTTAATAATAAAATATTTAATACAAATAGTGACAAAAAATATTTTATGTATTTTTTTGAATTAAATGAGAAATAAAGTTTACCCTCAAGAATATATATTGAGAAATAAATTTTTATTAAAAATAAATGGGATAATTGATATTTTAATTCAAGAATAATAGTGGTGAAATTATATATTTTTTGTAAACCAATACCATGCATTTTATATTTATATACCAAAAAATTTTAATGGATTGAAATGGAATGTATAAGTAGTATTGATATGGGATAAGTTCACTTTTTATTTATACCACCATTTACCTTTCTTAGATGTAATATTTAAAAAACCATTAATAGTTTTTCAAAATATAAATTTGTAATGAAATATAAAATGATGGTTATAACTACATATTTTTGGAATAAAAAATCAATTATCACAAACAAATTTTATTAAATAAAATTATCATGTCATGTATTTTTAGTACTATGGAAATTATTATTGGTTAAGAAACATTATGTTAGTGATAATTTGACCTTATAGTTAACAATGGAACTAAAAATGTAAATTTTTTTTTTGAAAAGTAATATTCTATATCATAGTGTATTTTTATTTTTATTTTTTATTTTTGTCATATACCATTGATGACTAATAATTTTATTAGTGTATATTTTAACGAAACATAATGATTTTAATTTTTTAATAATAATTGTTTTTCATTTTTATATAAAGCAAACACTTTATGGATATGATTATATGATTATTGGGAAATATATTTTTGTTTCATGGAAAACATATCTATAAGTTAATAACACTATAAAGTAAAATTAATTTATATTAGCTCTACTTATCATTGAAATTATCACATAGTTAATATTTGTAATAATGGTATCCAATGAATAATAAATGATGAATTAATGGATGATAATTATTATGAATCATTTTATTTTTGTATTCTTTTGATAGGATAATTATAAATAACCTTTTAAAGGTATTTTTAAATATGATAATAATTTATTATAAATTATGAATACTAATTTATTCGGTCCAATTAGTAAATTATCCATTGTTGTATTTCTGTACTTTATTACCAATTTAGATTATTTTAGATGGTATTGTAATGCGAAACTTATAGTATAAAATTAGGAATCCAATCAAATATTCAATGGGAAAAATATAGTGACTACACATCATAGAAAATTTATTGATCCAATTTGATCTAATAGTGGTTATGAATATTTGAGTCATGATTTTAATCAATATTTTATGGATTACTATATAACATCATAACTCACTCCTCCTGGTACACCATGAATACATTTTATATATTTAATTATTAATTAGACACTATTTGATATGGTGTAGAAAATCATTATTCATTCAATTCATTATGTTTCCTCTTACTTTTATTCACACAAAATAATTTTTTTAAACATAACTATATTTCATCCAAGGTTATTCAAAGGAAAAAAATAATGATATATGGACTATTAAACATTATAATTTTCCATATATGTAGATTTATGAATGTGAATCATACATGATTTTTTTAACATGAAGTAAAATAACACCAAAATTATGTAAATTTATACATATTTATCTTCTATATTATATAGAGGGATATTATTTATCTAATTTATCAGTTCACAATGTGTAATTTTTTTTGACATATATTGATTATTGAATGAAAATTTATTTATAAATGAATTAGTTATAGTAAAATTAAAAAATTTGAATTTAATTACCAATAAGATAACTTTGTTCATTATATGTATCATTTATAAACTAAAATTGTTGATGAAAATGAACCAACTGAGTTTACATAATAACAAAGAAAAAATTTAATATTTTTTCAAGAAACTATTAGACATGGATTAGTATTTTCTAATGAATGTGATTTAATAGACCAAAAATAATCCATAATCATACAAATAGTTAATATTTTTTATAACTCTAATTTAAGGACTAGATAAATGTAATTTGAAATTAAATGTATGTTCACTAATTAGTTCTTGTAGTGTAGTATACCCACCTGATGTGACAAAACCCATTGGGTGAAAGGGGTAATTCATGAAAACATAGACATGGATTATATAGTATAAATAAGTATGTTTTATTGAAATATAATGGTTTTAAACCTATATTATATATTTATTTGTTATAAATAATATATATAGTTGATTCTGTCAAGTCTAGAAGGATTCTTACATATATTACATCCAATTTTGATGACGTGATATAATATATGGTTGTTAAAATAACATTCCATTGAATAAATATTTTAAAGGAAATATATGTGACACAAATTAATTATATTGATGATATTATAAATGAACCTAATATTTATCACTCAAAATAATATATTTATGTGTTGAAAAAATATTCTCTTTATAGTATTATTCAGTTTTTTAATGTTATAAAATGGTTTGTAATTAATAAAAATATATATGATTATCTTCTATATAAAAATTTTACAATGAGAATAATTTCATTATTCTGTTTTTTGATGTCATAGATCAAATCATAAAATATTTATCAATGATACAATTAGTGATAAATTAAATGGGTCAATCATTTTTAATAAAATATCCTAGTTATATATCACACATACACATAATGAATATTTATTTAGATAGATCAAAAAGCGTGTTTCTAAATTTCAAAAATAAAATTATTATGTTACTATGAACAAGAAAGCATTGCTTGTATAGGGTTTTGGGGATACTAGATACTGGAACTACAATGTTGTCAGCGAGGTCGATAACATTGTTTCATCATCCAAGTTACACATCGGGAATTTGGGTTGTTTCGAACATAAAATATACAACCTATGTGTTCCCCAACCTTTAAGTGTCTTTCTCAGAATGAGTTTTTAGTAAACCCTATGTGGGTTGTGATCTCTACATATAATTAAAACATTTCTATTGTGAGGTAATTCAGACAATATTGATGTGGAGCGATAGTATCCATGAAAAAGTGTGATAGGGAACATTGATGAAATATATCCACCACTATATTGTCTACATTGGTTCACTAATTTACTATTTTTTTTTCTCAAATGTTCCTACATCAAACTAAGAAGCTAACTACCACCACATTCTTTAAATGATGTATTGATGGGGGGGGTGAAGTAATTATATTCCTTTCCTACAATACCCCCATAACTGATATGGGAATTGGATGATTCCACAATGCTATGGGACTCAATGGATGCACCATCCTCACATTTTTTATAGAAACCTGGGATAAAGATTAATATATTCTAAATAATTTCAGTTATTAAAAAATTTGAATACATAAGAAAATCAACACCTTTATCATCAACCAATTTAATCTATTTAGATACTATCTTCATAATAATATTATTTTATATATCTTATGATCATTTAACTTTAAAATCACTACACTTGACTATGTTGTACAAAAAAATTAGAAAGACTCTCCATCAAAACCTAGGGATTAAATATTTAGAAAAGTATGACCTTTGAAACCTATTAAGGGATGGATAAACAATTCATTAGGGTTGAATTCATAATCATATGTTGTGAAATATGATCAAAATTGAAATTTTATAACATAATGAGTAATTATAAAATGAATTATGTGAGATTTCTTGTTCACTATATTAAAACCTCACACTGAAAATGATCTACCTGTATGAATTATGACAACCCTAGTCCTTATGACGGATTAATTAATGATTTATTAAATATAAATACACATTATAAAAAATATAAGATCTATAATTATATTTTCATTGGATAGTTTTTTATATTACTTAACAATTTAAAAAGTGGGATAAACCAACATTCCTGAAAACTTCCTTAACATGCTCTTAATTTTCCATCATTCAAAAAACTATATGAGATAACATGGGGACATACATATGAATGGGTTGATCTATAAATACATGTTAATTAATCAAAATAATAAAATGAAAAATCTATTAAATGTTATAACATAGGAATTTAAATGGTACATAAATGTTGTGATAATCATCAACATGAACAAAGAGGAATTATATAGCGTCATAACATAATGTTATATTGAAAAAATCCCATACTCCGTATAATAAATTTAATGAGATTAAAACATTACCCAATGAATTATAGTGTTATCTAGGAACACCCATGAAAAGCATACCATGTTCCAAAATTAGCCTCCCATATAGATCATATAACATAAAAACATATTTTATAAAATTTAATATAAATATTATCTATTCTGGATTAAAAATATATAATTCCACAATCAATGATGTATAGGTACAACTAGGTGAATACCCTTAAAAGGTAATGGGTACGAGTATACAATGCATAAATGTTCATCATTTAAAATCATAGTGGAATTTCTGCAACATAATAGAATTACAAGATGATCCATAAAATGGTTAAATGAGAGAGAAATGGTTCTCTCACAAAATTGAAGTAAAAAAGGATAGTATGATGGATATGTAAATAAATAATCAAAAATGCATATTTGGGAATTAACAAGCATAAGGATTTGAGGGAGTATGAACCCATTTTCTCACTCAGGTTTAGATCCTTTAATATTATGTATAAATATATAATATGTTCCTAATATAGATGTCTAATTAGTTATTAAATGTTTCGAGTGTGTCCGGAGATTGTTTTGATCCTGGAACCCATCTTTTTCGAGAAAACAGACCTGGCACACAGTTTAGAGAAAACCGTGAAGATGTTGTTTTTTTTGGACAAATCCACATCACACAGTTTGCGCATGGTCATGTGGTCTATCCATGAGAGCACCCCTTTTTCCCAGGTAACTGTACATGGATGGTGCGTACCTTGATCAAACTATGTGTGGGATGACTTTTCAAGAAGAACCATCCCATAAAGTTGGATGTGCAATGGTAAGTGCTCAAGCCCACTTCATTTGTTCACATTCTCTTTCTCTATCGACCTTGGTATCCCCATGTAAGCATTATTAACCTTTTCTTATATCCAATCTGATCCAAGGAAAATCAAGGGACTATACCAGGGGAGGAGGATCATACAACCATTAGGTGGGGGGGGGTCTATAAGTCATCCCTAAAGATCATTAATTTTGGAATGTTTTTATGGGGATTTCTGATCCCATCGGGGACCGTCTATTAAATTTACATTCCATGATTATACTTGTTAGAATTTCATTATTATTCTATTTCCAAATATGTGATTAGTTGTTAGTGGTTACCCCCATAACTCAATATGCCTCATGCCGATAGTTATGCCATAATTGGGTTTTTTGTGTTTTTCCCATTTGAGCCACCGTTTGGGTGTTCCTTTATGGACCTTCTTAATGGTGAGACATCCTATTATAAATGGTTTTTTGTTAAATGAGAATTTCATAATAGCATGTACCATGTATGCCCACCACTTGAACCACCTAAGATAAGTTCTTAAAATGATTATTAAATGTGAAATGTGGAATGGAATGTTTACTAAGTATATAACATGACATTATTAAAAGAGATAGAATAATAGTTACTTGTTTTTAGAACCACTTCTATGTTGACGGAAGATAGAGGAGTGAACCTAAATAGTTGAATATTCCTTAATGGTTAACTAAGAATTAATTAAATGCTTGCAATGCTAATTGGATTATCCACACTAATGGAAGACAATGCCTGGACTAGTAAATAAATGGTTTCAGCTCTAGATGACCTATCCACAATAATGTAAGGTAAGACAAGAACCAAATTAATTATCTCATGATTACGATATCAAATAAGAATGGACTGAATCAATCTCTAAATGGATTTTGAGAGGATAATACCTTGGGTCTCGGGAACCCCATTCTGATTCAAGGATGTCATTTGCTTAGGTAGATAGCCACCAATATTCTAGTTCATGTCTATTATTTGGATTCCTGGTATAATACTATTGGGCCCACTTTCATTATTCAAGGATACCTCAGATTCACTCCATGTATCCAGCATTGACATGTAGGTGCCTTGGTTACAATCCTTGGACTCAGTCCTTGTAGTGCCCCGTTTTACCTTGGATGCATTCCTTGGACTCAGTAGGTGACTTCTTGGTGAAGGACTTGGATTAAACTCTTTGGATTGCACTCTTACCCTCATAGCTAGACTCAGATACTACAAATTTTTCTTTCCATGATATTTACATCACCTTGGTTATTACCCTATAACTCTCTCACTGGATATCATTTTCATGAATCCTTGTTACATCTTGGGACCCTAACTACTTATACTATCATGAGGTGATTTCTGTGCTGGAATTGTCTCACATGACCTATTAATATTAAATGGAAATTACAAAACCAATGAACTGGTAATTTTTAGACACCAGTTTAGGGATGAAGTAGGTACTCGGGTTTTTTGGTACATTGTATTGCTTTCATTACATTATATTTCCCTTCCTACATAGTAATATATTCCATTACATAGGCTGAATGTTATAGACACCTCTAGTTGTGTCCCACTAACATTGATCTCACACCCACTATAGGTGTCATTTTCTACCTGGAGGAGATTACATGGTTGCGGTTTTTGAAAAAGTGAATCATACAACTTCCAGAACATGATTGTATGATGATAGGATGGATTTTGATACCAGATGACCCAGTAGGATCTTGGGATTCTTGGAGGAATCATTGTTTTCTTTTACATTGTGGAACATATTATGCCTACTATCTTGTAACCATGATTTTATGTTTTCTAGTGACACAAAATTACATCATTATAGTTCCAGTTGATATAGTTTTAGTTATTCTCATTTATCTATTGCATCAGTTTTCATCCACTATTTATTTATATTGCTTCCACTATTTAATATTCATTTATATTCTATATAATATGATACACTCTACTAATGAGGGTATAGTCATCCTAAATACACAACCTAGGCCCTCTCTTCTAGTCAGTAGCCTATGGAATTCTTGAATATTCACATGAGGCCACGTGGCCCATAGGACTCGAGGCACCTGTTAAATGAATTCAGGGTCCAGGTCATCACAAAGTGGTATCAATGGTGGATTATTTCCTTGCCCTAATATTAGGATTCAATATATTGGTTAATGGGAACACTTTGGACTTGGTCATAAGCTGGCCATGGGCGTCGGGAACCCATGATCATGGTAAAATCCATGTACCCATAATACAATTGTTGTTCTTTTTTTCCTATTACTATTGATATTATTTCACCGTTATGTGACCCACATGGTGTGTGTTGTTGTTGATTATTGATAGATTTTGTGATAGTTTGATTGCACATGTATTACATTGGATGTGATTGAGTGATTGATGGTATCAATTCATGAGGTGTATTGGCTCTCATGGGTTTTTATGAGTAATTTACCAAGTCAATCCGTTATGCAAATGTAAATGGGTGTCATTTCTGGTGATAGTTGTATTAGCACAGATTCATTGGGAATAACTATCCATTATATAGTGAATCCTAAAATCTTATATGAATTGGTTCCATGTCTTTATCCATTCTATTCATGTTTATGAAAGGTATAAGAGTGAGCCTGGAAATTAATTTCAATGTAACATGAAATATATAATTGAGCACATTCTGATACCTATTCTTCTTAGTGGGTAGTTTGGGAAGTATGCATTGGGTAGTGATGTTTCTTACATTCAACTTCTATTAGTGATGCTACAGCCTTGATTCTATGATTGTTCTATGGTGTGTTCTTAGCATTTTTAGAGAAATGCCGCCACGAAGTCCTCATGGTGTTCTCCAAGATAGTGGTGACGACCATACTCTAGACTTGGTGGGCCCTCAACCTATAAGATTTACTCTAATAATTCCACTTTAGGCATCACCTTCTGTACCTGATATGAGCACTGATGATCAAATATGTGATTGTTTTCTATGTCTCATGTAGTCCATGCATGGTGCTCTACGAGTTTCACCTATGAAGGTGGATCCGACCCTTGAGTTCCAACAACACCGTCCACCAACATTATAAGGGGATGAAAGATACCATGCTGCTGAATCTTGTCTAGAAGCCACTATATCTATCTTTGAGCATATGGAAACGTCACCAGAGCAGAGAGTCATGCTTTCTACATAGATGATTCAGGATTCAGGAAAGCATTGGTGTGAGGTCGTTACCAATGCCGGAAGTCATCAGGGCATGTTATGGGTTGACTTCCAGACTACTTTCTATGATCATTTATCTTATCAGTCACTGAGAGATGAAAAATCTAGAGAGTTCATGCATCTCAAGTAGGGTTCTATTCTAGTTATGGAGTATTCATCATGCTTCACTAATTTACAGTTCTTTGCATCACTTATAGCCGATGATGAGATTTCACGTGATAGAAATTTTGAGGATATGCTCCAGTATTCCATCAGAACTCCATTGAATGTATTTCACCTTCCATAATTATCTAAAATAATTGATCATGACCTTGTCACTGAGTGTAACAAGAGGGAAGACACATGTACTGGGTTTAAAGGATCTGTGATATGGCAGGCTAGTAGTTCTTCCTGTGGCAAGAAATGTTCCCTTGAGGGTTTTCATTGTGCAAGTGGCAGCTAGTGTATCATGTTTGATATCTCTATAGTGTGTCATCAGTGTGGAAGACCAGGGCACACTACTGAAAAATTAAATATTTTTGAAGGGTTATTTGCGAGGGGATCCCGTCGCAGAAACCCTTTTGCGACGAGGGCCCGTCGCAAATTGCTCATTACTGAAAACAATGTCACAAATAGATGTCCAATTAAATTCATTATATATAAAAGAACATTTTGCGATGGTCCAGTCACAAAATGTATTTTCCATAGGATACTATCCCGTCATAAATAACTTATATGTTATAAACCTTTTGTGACAGGCCGGTCAGAAAAAAGTTATTGTGACGGTAAAGAAACCCGTCGCAAATAACTTTTAAATATATATATATAATTTATTTGTGATGGACCCCCATCGCAAAAGGCCACATCATAAATACATAATAAAAAACTAATATTACTAAATAAAAAAAATATTAAAAATTTTAATATTCAAAAAATATATAAAAAAAATAATACTGATTATAATTATTATTAGTAAAAACAAACAAATATTAAATAATATAATACTAATAATAAGTAATTATATATTAAAAAATATATATAAAAAAAATTATGCAATATTCACACCTATATAAAATAAAAAACATTAAATAGTTCATAATACAATAAATGTTCAATTCAAAATTTTTTAACCGAACACAAAAATTTACTGGGTGGATATTCTTCTGGAGGAGCTGGAGGAGCTGGAGGAGATGGTGGAGGAAACTCTATCCCTAAACTACGATTCAGACGACGCATGTACTCCATCTACTCATGCTACTTCTACTGCCATCGATACATTTCCTCCTTGTGCTACTAACACATCTCTTCCTGCTGCTTCTGCAAACTCTCTATAAGCTCAGTTTGAGCTCGCAACTACTCTTGATACTGTGATCCAAAAGATGATGCCTCTCCACGAGATCATCTTGAGGAAGATGCCGACATCACAACAGTTCCATAATAATTCCCTGGAGACAAATGAGAGTTGATACCAACTAATCAGACCTTCTCGAAAGCGTACTGGGTCACTGATATCCATACCGTTTCATCAAAATGGTGGTCCTTAGTATGATCAGCTGTTCTGACCTAACTCTCAGCCCGTTTCTGAGAGGTCATGACCTCTTACGACTCCCTCAGTTTCAATTTTAAATAAAAATTGTGAAAATATTATATATAGTTAATTTTCAAAATGGAAAAGAGAAAATACTGACCCCAATCTGTCACTGGTAATCACCTATAATCTCTCTAGTGGCTAGATCATTGTTCATCCTCCGATAAACGCTGTACTTTGTAATATCGGGATGATCGTCTTTCTATATGAATATAAAATAAACTGATTATTTGTAATGTAATATAAAATATTTAAAAAATATACATTCTAGATTCTCTCTATGTGTAAAGAATGTACGACTACCAGCTCGATGTGTCACCTCCTGCCTCCCCCGATTCAGCCAGCCCAATAAAGATCTCTTCTGAAATCAACTACTCAAACATTTTGAACATAATCCTTCCCACATGTTAGATGAAATGTATTCAGATCAGTGGGCTCTACATGACTCATAAAATACTGTCGCTCCAGCTTTCTTAATGGATGTCCTTATCAAATTTTGCAAAAAAAATGATGGAAACGCTCATGCATAGACTGCTCCCATGCCTCGTGGATAGCGCCACACATGCTATCATCGATGGGATACTATAAAACCTACTAATAATTTATAATATCAAGTAATTAATGAAATAAATTACTAAATAAATATTATTTATTTACATACCATTCAATTAGTGAACATTCCAACCCGCACCTCAACGAGAATCTTTTCCTATGTGATCCACAACTGAGAAAAATAATTGTGCAAGATAGTGCTCCAATGTCCACCGACTACATGCACAGAACTATGAAAATAGAACAAATATCAAACAATTACTATATAAGTAGGTCAATGAAAACTAACTAAAATACACAGGTTATAATACATCCACATGCATGGATCAAAAAAATATGTGGACATCACTTGGGTATAGGTTCAGAAATCATAAGTCACACAAGGCCACACCCCCTCCGCGTAACACCTTAACCACTAGTATCATGAGGGTCAGATGATCCCAAATACTCCTCATCCAAAGGTAGCTCAGTCTCCTCCAACTCAGTAAGTAGATCAAGGTCCATCTGAATCATAAAATGACTGTGGTTAGTAGATAGTTGAAAATTACTATTACATATAGATATATATTAGTCATGATTATAACCATCATTTAACTATGTAAATGTTCTCCTTCATCATTATCATCATATCTAATGATGTCAATGTAATCATATTCATCATTGGCGTCATCAATATCCATATGATTTTTGGTTTCATCATCTCTTTCAATTTCAAATTCATTTTTAACATCATTAACATCCCCATCACCATCGACCCTCAATTGTGGGGTGTCATCATTGATATTCATGTCTCATTGTGAAAATGGTGGATATTGATTAGTCACATGAAAATTTTTATATCCTTGTACTTCATTGGAACAACATTCAGTTTCAGTAAACTGATTTTTCCAAGATTTTATTTTTATTATGTTGCACCAATCACTCAGGTCTCTTAAAGTAGCATAGTACTTTGCGTAATATATTTGATTTGGCTGTTGAGCTAATAAAATGGTTCATTTACTAAATATGACTTTTTTTATTTAATATTGAAGATTTAAAGAATCAGATGAACATGAAAGACTCTCTCACTATGTAACCACTGACATTTAAACATTGTTATGTAATTTTGTCCTCGATAACATAGTTTAATATTTTCTTCCAGCATGCCGTAAAAGTCAACTTCACATTCTATATGATGCGATCCTCTCATGAAAACTCCACTTTTCATTTTTTTTATTCCCCATATGCACGTGTATGAAATTGAAAAACATTCACCACATATACACTGTATGATTTATCCATTTGGATGGTGGGTTACTCAATATACATAGCCGCTTATCAATTATATCAGCATGTGGAGACACCAGAAATTTTTGAAAACAATTATCAATATAATTAATAATAAAAATAATTTATATGTTAAAACATTAATACTTTATGTTACTAGTTTTTTAAACCATTGGGAATTTTTTTTATGTCTGCGTTCTTCAAGAGCAGCTGTTGTAATTTTTAGAAATTGTTTTTGATAAGATTATCATATAACCTAAAAATAAAATAATTTTACTTACTATAACATAAATGATAGAATGATTTATAGAAGAACTCACAGTACAAACGATTCCATTTCATCACAGTGGATAGAACATATATATGAGCTCTGTGATGTTCATCATATAAAATAAATTATTCATGAACTCCACTGAAGCTGAGATCTGCCTAATTGAAAACTTATAATTGATTATTCATTTCATCAGCAACATTTCCCTCATTCCATCCCAGGCAGTTGTGTTTTTAGGGATATTGAAATTCAAAATATTGAGACTAGAAAAAATAAATTTCTTCCTGAAAATAAGCTTCAACAATTGAGCCTTTATCTGATGCTTTGTGACATACTTTCTTCTTCAATTTTTTCTTGCATCTCTTGAATGGGTACATCCATCAAAACTGTACCAGACCTCCACATTTAGCTTGAGGTGGAAAATTTAATATTAGATGTTCCATTTAGTTAACGAAATCCAGTGGAATGATTTCTTCCAATTTTCGTATAATGACAAAAACATCATCATCGTTTATTTATTTATTCAAAGAAAGGAGAAGAGCAGGAAGAAACAAGGCCAAAACAACCCAAAAATAATCCTAAGGGGGTCCAAAGTTGTGAAATCTGAGGGCATCCCCTCTGACATGATCAGACCCCTCTGGCATAAGAGAATCCACTTTCGAGAAATAGGAGACACCGTGGCCGAATTCGCTTAAGGATGCAAAGTAGTCTGCAACTTTGTTGCCCTCGCACCAAGTATGGAAGACTTTGATAATACTATTTAGAATACCTCTTCATTTTCTGGTGACATATGAGATTAACCATGGGATAGGGCCCTTGACACCCAAGGACTTATGCAAAATCAAGGAGTCTATTTCCACCTATGAGAGGACAATACTGGCCTGCCGACAGAGCAATAAACCAGTGACCAACACCTTGGCCTAAACCTGGAGAGATGAACCACTTTTGAGGTGAGCAGTGACCGCCAGAATTACAACACATCATGAGCCATGGACAAAAACACCTTCTCTAAGGATCCCCGATTTGTACGAACCGTCAGTGTTGAGCTTCAATCCCCCGGCGGGTGGAAGCCAGCGAACCCATGAAGATATCAGACCATTGGAGACCTAATGAGCCGCATGATTGGGATGGAGAATCCAGCGATTGGATGGATCATCGTACTAGTTGTTGCATAAGATAACCAAGTCCATCAGCATGCTCTGAGTTTTAGCAACGATGGACCATCCTGTTGATTGGATCCCCTCAAACCGTGACTTATTTCTCACCTACAAGAGACACCAGCATCCAGCGTGAAGCACGATCGCCCGAGCCTTCTTTTCTAGACTAGTATTACCCAAAAAATGGAACCCTCTCTCCATGAAGGGGGTACCATCTAGTCTTCCAACAAAAACCCCAGTAAAATCACTGAAATAATTCCATACCTCTCTCTCCCATCCACCTTCAAAGAAAATATATGATGCATTCACCTCCCGGTGCACCTTACAACAACAGAACCTAGAAGCGATATTGATACCACAATTATTCATGTTATAATTATATGGTATTGTATGGTTCATAATTATCCAGGAGAGAATGTTGTATTTGATAGGAATTTTCCTGCTTCACATTGTGGTGTTCCACCTGTTAGGAGGGTTCTGAGAAGAAGAAATCATCCTATAATCCCTGAAGGTGAAGGAACCTGAACTGAATGGGGGTGAAGATGCACCTATCACGCTCATAATTGATATCAATGAGATCAAAAATATCCTTTTGGTCCTTTTCCAGAACAGCCGAGATGACGGGAGGATGAAGAGCCACCTCCTTGAAGGATATATCAGTGGCCGGACATTCCGAGAAACTGATGATGGAGCCAACCCCGTTCTGGTGCCAAAAAGAAATTTCTCAATCTCCAACAATCCATCGGACAAAGGGTTGGAGGTCCTGAATGAGAGGGAGAATCATGGACCAAAAGGGGGACCCATTCCTTGCATCTCTATCTGAGCTCCCAAGCCATTTTCCCGCCATTTCCTTCACCCAATGCATACGTTCATCGAGAACTTCCCATGCCAATTTAGCATGCAAGCAATGAAGAGTGTTAAACAAGCCCCTAACATTGATACCACCCTCATGCACCGGTCTTTCCATCTTACCCCCAGGACACCCAGTGCCATTTTCCCTCTACAAGAGCATCCCAGATGAATCTAGCCATGATATTTTCAATATTAGCAATGACACCTTTAGTTACAAAAATAGAAGAAAGTGCATGGATAGGGGTAGCCATGATCACACTATTGACTAAAGCCACATGACCTCCATTATACCATGACAATCATGACATTTTAATCCGGTAATATGACTATTCTATACACATCTTCCTCAATTGGAAGCCTAGCCATCGAGAAGTCTCAAATCTTCAATACACTATCAAAATAATATGAAACTCTTTTTGGACAGTATATAAGCTACTTTTGGCTTTATTAACCTCTCTGATATGAAAATTTTAAATATTTCTAGTTTTGTTCATCTGCAAATTTGGCAAGATTTAATCATGCCTTGACATTATCTTTGGTCTTACCAGGTGTATCCAAAATTGTATGAAATAAATTATCAAAATAGTTTTTCTCAATATGGATGACGTCCAAGATGTGTTGGACCAACAAATCAGACCTATATGGAAGATTTCAAAAATTGCTCTATTTTATCCAATTATGATCACTCCCAAAGCCATGACTTTTCTTGTTGGTTTACTGTTGTCCCAAATGTGATGGGAGGAAATGAAATTACAAATGAATTCAACTCTGTACCTGAGATCATTTTTGGAGGTTCATCCCTTTCAATTGTTTCTTTTCGGAAATGTGATTTGTTCCTTCGAAAAGGATGATCGGTTGGAAGAAATCTTTGACGACAATCAAAATAGAAAGGTTTTATTCCATTTACAAGCACAAAGGCTTTGTTTCCTTTAATATAGCAAGGACATGATTTTCAGCCATGTGTACTTCATCCTGATAACACTCCATATCCCAAGAATTCACTAATCATCCACATAAATGTAGATTTTAATATGAAATTTAGTTTCATTGCAAAATCATATGTACTTGCACCGTTACTCAACAATGAATTTAACTCATCAATCAATGGTTTCAAATAAACATCAATATTCATTTTCGAATGTCCTGGAATGAATAAGGTCGAAATGATATATGGATATTTCATCTACATCCATGGACATAAATTATACGGAGTTATAATGACATAAAAACATGAATAATGACTATTATAAGAACCAAATGGACAAAAACCGTCAGTAGAAAGACCCAATCACACATTTCGGGCTTCTAAAGCGAAAGATTGCTGCAGTCTGTCAAAATGATTCCATGAATCCCCATCATATGGATGATTCAAACTTTTATTGATTGAAATATTTGTTTTGTGCCATGATATCATTGACACTGTGTTTTGAGATATAAACAAACACTAAAACATGGGTGTAAGGGGAAAATACCACAACTGTTTCACAGGAATCGATCCAGATATCCCAGATTGAGCTTCTTTATACCTCGATTTTCCACATCTGGGACAACTATCCAATGACTCATTTTTACTAGAATATAAGATGTAATCATTTTCACATGCAAGAATCATCCGATAAAAAAACACAGGATAACTAACCAGCCTCTTGCTCTTATAGTAATTTAGAGACAACACATTTACTTTAGGTAAGAGTGTTTTAACCGAAGAATATATCTGATAGACATAGTTGTTTGACATCAAATTATCTGATTTAATAGCCATAAATTCGGAAACAATTTCTAATTTTTTAGATCTTTTAATAAAGAGATAATGCATCCTTAGCAGACCTCAATGACTCATAAAAGTCAGATGGTGCCAACTCAGGAGTTAAATTAATAGCCTCCTGAGTTTCAGTTTGAAGAATATATGGACTTGCAACATCATGTACTAAATTTTGAAACCATGATGGATATGGAATAAAGTTATTAGTATCTTATCTGGAACTTCATTCACCATTTTAAAATAATAAAATATAATTTTGTTGAAAACAAAACCGAAAGAGATGTCCCCCGACCTTGTCAAATGTGTCAAAGTTCTTAGAGCACGTTTTTACAAGGACACTTGTTTATTTATTTTGAAACAAATTTAGGTTTCGATGATGAAAATGTTATGATAGCTTCAAAACCCTGAAAATATAAAAGATTTAAACTAGAACCATTTGGATTTATGCATTGAATTATCCAGGCATGATCATCCAATAATAATTGTTGTCGACTTCCTAGTTCCATATTTTTATACAAAATATAAAATCATTTCTGTTTCTGAATAGTTTGAAATTATAAAAACACTATCCAAAAAAAGAAGATAAATCATTACAAACACTTCTTCATAGTTACGATTAATTATGGGAGACACAATTTCCAGTGGATTGATAGCTACTCTGTTGTCCGACAGCTCATTTATTTGCAACTTTCTCACACTGAAATCACAATGATGAATCTTCTCAGAGGTACAATTATTCATTATCGTCCATATGATAATGCATAAATGTACATCTGAGAAGATTCTACTTTTTGATTTCAGTGTGACAAAGATGCAAGTAAATGAGCCCTGAGGCAAAAGATCGTCCTTTTTCTCGATGAATCTTCTTCTTACAATTATCACCACATAATAACATTATGAAAAATATTCTCCTACAAATGAATATTCAAAATCATTCATAAGATATGGGATATGAATACATAGAATCATACTTATCATAAGGTTTTGATTCGGTGATATTTAAAAGGAGAAGAGTCATCGAGCAAAAGGAGTGTCGTCAATCCAATGAAAATTGTGCCAGGTTATTAAAATTTATTAAAATTTATTATAATTGCTTTTATTGATAATTATTGTTAATTATTATTAATTATTGCTAATTAATGAAAATTATTTCTATTTATTGCTAATTATTTCCAATTGTTTTTAATTATTGCAATTTATTACAAATTAATGCAATTTATTACAACTAATTTCTAATTATTGCAATTTATTGCTAATTATTTCCAATAATTTCTAATTATTTCTAATTATAACTACTTATTGCTAATTATTTGAATTTATTATTATTTTTTGTTATTTATTACTATTTATTACTATTTATGAATAATTATTAGTATTTATTACAATTTATTTCAATTTATTACTATTTATTAACATTTATTAGTATTTATTAGTATCTATTAGTATTTATTAGTATTTATTAGTATTTATTACTATTTATTAGTATTTATTACTTCTTATTAGTATTTATTAGTATTTATATCCATTTTTATCCATTTTTATCTATTTTTTGTATTTATTACTATTTTTTACTAATTATTACTAACTATTACTAATTATTACTAATGATTACTAATGATTACAAATGATTACTAATTATTACTAATTATTACTAATTATTACTGATTATTACCAATTATTACCAATTATTACTAATAATTACAAATTATTATTATATAATACTAATTAATAGTATTTATAAGTATTTATTACAACTTATTAGAATTTATTACTATTTATTAGTATTTATTTTAATTTATTTCTATTTATTACTATTTATTTCTAACTATTAATATTTATTCCAATTTATTAATATTTATTTCTATTTATTACTATTTATTACTAATTATTACTATTTATTACCAATTATTACTAATTATTACTAATTATTACTAATTATTACTAATTATTACAAATTACTACTTACTATTACTAATCAATATATAGTAATCTTAGGTTTTTCCACTACCACGTGTCATAAGACCATGCCTCTACATCATTTTTCCATTACGTATCCTCCCACCAAGAGGCCACGTTGCCCCTCCGTGCGCTCACAATTCTTCTCCGTGAAACCCAATCCTGCTCTGTTTCTCTACTTTTCTCTCCCTCCCTCTACCCTTCCGCTCAGCCTCCCCATCGCGATTTTCCTGCTCCCCATATCTTTTTTCCACTGCTACTCCCTTCTTCCATCCTCGCCGTCTGCCGCCTTCAACCTCTTCGGTCTCCCCAATCCAAGGTTTCCACTTTTTTTTCTGTTCTCCGAATTCAGCGCCTTCACCTTCATCCCCCGATCACGATTTCCATCAGGTTCACCCTTCACTCGTGCGTCATCTCCTCTCGATCGAGGGTTCCATCACAACACATCTGGCATATTATATCATTTGAAACCCTTTCTTCCCCTACTTCCCTCTTCCAGACGCGGTTTCCTCAGTTTCTCATCTCGCTCCTGCTACATCCCCTATTGATCTACGCTTCCCGCAGATCCCATTAGTCTTGTTCAACCAAATATAGGTTCCCCTCTATCCCTACGTTGATTCCCACAAAATATCAACATTCATGAACTCCAAAAACATCCGAAAAATCAGACCTCCCAAATTCCATCCATTCTCAGTGTTGTTACGCTCCTTTTTTGGCTCGATATTTCCTGCACATCGACGCATCATATTAAATTGAATGATTCTCAAACAACATAGGTTTCACCTCCAGTTGGTCTAGGGTTCCCGAATTCCTCGGTTGACATCTCCATCCAATTTTTGGGTCCCCTCCACTCCTCTTGGCATTCCCTGACAGTATGGAGGTAGTCGCTCGGGAGAACATTTACATCTGTGCCTTCTATCCATCTACTTCACAGCCTCTACCACTCGGGATTTCCCACCCACAATCAGTGCTACAAACTCCGAAAGGTACCTCCCATAATTTTAATCTCAGTTCTGGTAGATATTGGTACCAGGTAAGATTACAGTACTGGTAGTGTTTTTGTTACATTCAAATGAACATTCCAAACTACATTACACAACTGTCTCTGCAGATTACATCTTCTAGGACCTGTGCGACCCATTTCACATAACAAGGGAGGAATTCACACTCACCTTCTAATACATGTATGGTATTAAAACACGTTGACTATTTACTTTTTTTTCATATCTATTTTTTTGAATTCCTATCTGCAAAAAATGTGTTTTACATCATGCACAGTAAGCATACCTTATTTGAAATTGTATTCTGGTCATTATTGAGGTGTTGTACATACATGTTTATGGAGCATACATGTTTTTCGTATCCAATAATTGATAAATTTATATTTCCTATTTTCTACCCCTTATTATTACATTAACTTTTTCTGTATACTATTAATTCCCATAATGGTCTAATTTATTTCAATGCCATGTTTGAATGGTAACTGTTTTTCATACTATGCAGTGATGAAATAGGTCATACGTAACTACAATGATATGTTCAGAATCATGTACAATACTGGAATAGTAATTTATAATGCTTGTCCATGTTTCTAGGGTAAATATATGTTACACTATGCAATTATGAAATTGGTCATAAGTTATTGCAATGATCTATTGGGATGAAATAGCATATAATACTTTTCATTCTTCTTCAACATAACTGTAATTCACCATTTCTATTATACTTTTAAATGACCCCAGATTTAGGATCTGCTTCAATGGAACTGGGTTATTTTTACTACATTTCCCAAGAACCCATGCAGTAATTCATCTCATATCCAAGTCAGGGTTACTTTTACTATGTTGTTTCACTGTTATCTAACTGTTTTACTAGTAGTTGTGAATACTACAATATGAATTGTTAATGAATGCATGTATTTTATCATAAAATCAAGAAGGTAACATCCATTTTGACCATCATATGAATGCAGGTAATTTGTACATGAATTTTCCTGAATTCACTATGCTAATTCAAGACACTCACTTCTCTGTTTCATTATTTTGGTGTCAATTAATTAATGCTCATGTAATTATTTTTCATTTCTCATCTGTTCATTGTAATTCAATAACTTCATGGAATGAATTGTGGATTACGGTTTTAGGTTTGTAGAAGCCGAAACTGAAAAAGGACATCTGTGCAGACTTTCTATAGATGAATGTAAGTCCTTAGGGTGCCTCTATTGACATTTTTTTTCAGGATTCACTATCCAAGGTAGGATATATATCATCTTCAAACTAGGGTATGTGTACTTTAATTCCTGGCTATATCATGTCTTCGAGGGACATTTTTGTTCAGAAGTTGCGTCCAAGGTCTGCTTCTGTTGTCTTCAACACAAGTTTTTAGGTTGTCTGTACTATTTTCCTCATCCCTTCTCTATGGAATCATTAGATGAATTTAGTGATGGTAAGTATATCTACCTTTAGATTCCATGATCCAGTAAACCCATAGTTGATGTGTTTCCAGTGAGTATGTTACGTTCACTAATTTTTCATGGATGTCACTGCTGTGGAAAAATATAATATTATTTTTATATAAACATTTAGACATTTTTGAATATATTTAATGAAAGGTAACATTAAACAGTTACAATGATTTCAGGATTTTATTGGATTAGTACATCACCTTCATATTATACATTTCAATTCAATTAAATTAAAATACAATGCCCAAAAAACCTTCGACATTTTAGTAAACATCATCAGTAATTTCAATATCCTGTTTCATACCATATCTTCCTACAATTTTTATTTCTATGAATAAGTAGTACACTGAAAATGTGATCTTTATACACTCTATGTAATAGGATCATAAATATTCTGCTGATTGGATTCTTGAAAGAAGAGTTAGGCATGGCTGAGAATTCCTTTCTCAGGAAGTTGAAGTCTCACCCCTTCTCCACTCTCAAATGAAAAAAGGTATGTTTATCTATACTGGATGAGAAAACCAATAACCTCATGAAAAAACTAGAGGAACTTCAAGAAGCATGAATAATGGATTTACCAAATCCATTCATGAAAATATGTAGGCACATATTGCTGAGAAAACAGTACTGATTTAGGAAATGTAGACTGACAATCTATTCATGCTTTCTCTACAGATAATGACCGCTCTTTTTGATATTTTTGGATCTTTTGGTCTGCGAAATAATTCTATTGAGAGAAGACAATATAACATCAGAGGAAATAAAAATATATGGTAAGAGATTTCATTATGGGGTAAGAGTTTTATAATTTTTAGGACATTAACATTATACTACTACAACAACAGTGCTTCTAAATGATGCCACTTTCACACATATATACAGACATACAAGTTTTAGTTAAAGAAGAAAACATTAATGAATATATATCTTCTATTTAGCAGGGAAACTGGTGATGTTGCTACTTTGTATTGGACAATTTTTTCATTTTTTTCTCAGCTTATGTGAAACATACTTTAATAAATATCCTGCTAGAATTGGGTAATCATTGGTTTCAGGTATAAATTTGTGCTTTCTAGATGATTCTTAATTTCATTTGAATATTTGAGAAACTATGAAGCGAAAGTGGTATTTATAGAAAGGATGTTGTGTTATCAATCAATTTTCAAGAAAACTATGAATTTTTGACATGTGACGCATCCATCAAAATGGAAGTGTTGGGTTTCCAAGGTATACCACTAACCCCTAGAGTTTTGGTCATAATAAGGTCCTCCATTGAATTGTTTATGCACCCTAACTTTAATGTTGAAGCCATTCAGGTCCCTTAGGATGCAACTATTATTATATTTGATGGGAAACTTTTCCCCCTAAAATCTCAAGTAGTTTTTTGTTTTCAAAATATGATCAATCTTTGAAAAAATTGTGTGAAAATAAGAGGAGTTTAAGATGATTTTTCATGTAATCATTGATCACATTTTTCATCAACGAATTCATGTCACAATATGTATATAACTTGTAATGAAACATAGCTTAAATATAATTCTATATTTTCATGGAATGATTGAAAGTGAAGAGAAAGTGATGACATTACTATGAAATTTAATGGCATAATGTGCTGGTAGATTCAAGTGGTAAGCCTCCTAGATGGAAGTGTTATTGAAAACATATTTATATAAACATTAATATTAATATGGAGAAGGCTAATGAGCGTTGCAAAAATCAATGTTTTGGTGTGTACCACACTATTTCACTTCTGAATTATTATCCTTTTCGTGATATAAATTTTTTAGTCAATGTGTTATTTATATCCTCATGATTGGGCAGATTTCAGATAGCAAGAGACCACTAAATATGTTGGAGTTAGAAAATAAGGGGGATAACATTATAGAGACATAACCCCATTCACTGACAGCCAACGAGACTAAATTTAAGTTGATAATCAGTATCTGGGGGATTCAGTTTTGTGGAATTTTTATATATATATTTTAATTACTCTAATTGTTGTAGTGATGATTGAAGGGAAATTTCATCCAAGAGATATGTTTGAAACTGGTAAATTATACCCAAATACAATTTTTTAGTGATCCTTTCCACTTTATTGTTATTCTTCCAACACCTCATTTAAAATTTCTACAAATATATTATTTTTACAGTGGTTGGGGGAGGATGGAAATAGAATAAAATCCTTTCACTAATGACAGAGAACAACTCGACGAGACTCAAACTCGAGACCTCGCCGAGACCCCGTAGGGCCGCTACCAATGGAGCTGCATCCTGGGGGCTACATATATTATAAATACAAGTAAACTTATTAAGATATTTCATTGATTCCAACCCATCCCTCTTCAATATAGATTTCATTTTTCCTTCCATATTAGTTTTTAATTTTGATACCATTATCTCTGTTGAATAACTCAAAGCTAAAGGATCCATATGGTTAATTTAGGGCATTAATATTTTAGTGCACCATTATATTGATCAAGATATTAATTTTTTCGAAGAAAATAGTGTTCATTATGATGATAGAATATGTTTTCATGCTTCTCATTATGCTTGTGGATTTATTTTTAACATGATGGTAAAAAATTGGAATCTTTTGGATGTGTTTTCATATGATTGGTGCTGATTTGTTGACTTTCTTATGCTCATGATGATAAACATTATTATTTTTTACTATATCTAATTAATTCTCTACAAATTACTTCCCTAATAACTATATAATATTCTTAATTCTTTAATTTTTTTATTGAAGAATATTTTCCCTGTGAGGAAAATAGCGCCATAGTCCATGTATGTCCCAATTATTTCAATTCATTTTCAGTCATTTATAAATGATAGTTCTTTTTTAATTTATAATGCCTTGATTCTATAATTTTTCCCTTAAAAATATTTAATTACATTTTTTAATGGCATATTTTTACAGTGCATGCTGGAGCTGGTATTTCTTTTGAATAAAATTCCATCCATTCTTTGATGCAACTCCTATTTGCATTTTAATTTTCGTAACTTCTTTTTAGATGTAAACTTGAAATATTCTATGTAACTACCTTAATGATGTCATGCATAGGTGAAGTGAAATAAAATTTTATAGATATATGGTGGGAATTATCAGATAATGATGCAGATTCAAGGTAACATCCTAATCAAATCATTTTTTTTTGTTTTATTCATAACATTATATATTTTTTATCTGTAGAATGTACCTGATTCTGGAACTGTAGACTGAAAATCTTTCCAGGATTTCTCTATAGATAATGATCGTTCTTTGTGATATTTGTGGATCTTTTGGTCTGTGAAATAATGCTATTGAGAGAATTCAATCTCACATCACAGGAAAGCAACATATATGGTAAGATATTTCATTATGGGGTAACAGTTTTCTGATTTTTTAGGACATTAACATTATACTACTACAACAACAATGCTACTAAATGATTCCACTTTCACACATATATATTGAGATACAAGTTCTAGTTAACGAATAAAACATTAATGAATATATATCTTCTGTTTAGTAAGGAAACTAGGGATGCTGCTACTTTATATTGGATAATTATTTCATTTTTTTCTCAGCTTATGTGAAACATACTTTACGAAATATCATGCTAGAATTGGGTAATCTTTGGTTTCAGGTATAAATTTTTTCTTTCTAGCTGATTCTTATTTTCATTTGAATATTCGAGAAACTATGAAGCGAAAGCGGTATTTATAGAAAGGATGTTGTGTTATCAATCATTTTTCTAGAAAACTATGAAGTTTTGATATGTGACGCATCCATCAAAATGGAAGTCTTGGGTTTCCCAGGTACACCACTAAACCCTAGAGTTTTGGTCATAATAAGGTCATCCATTGAATTTTTTATGCACCCTAACTTCAATGTTGAAGCCATTCATGTGCCCTTAGGATGCCAGTAATATTATATTTGAAGGGAAGCTATTCCCCCTCAAATCTCATGTAGTTTCTTTGTTTCCAAATATGATCAATGTAGGGAAAAATAGTTTGTAAATAAGAGGTTTTTAAGTTTATTTTTCATGTAATTTTTGATCACATTTTTCATCAAGGAATTCATTTCAAAATCTGTATATAACATGCAATGAAACATAGCTTAAATATGATTCTAGATTTTCATGGCATGCTTGCAATTGAAGAGAAAGTGACGGAATTCCTATGAAATTTTATGGCATAATGTGCTGGTAGATTCAAGTGGTAAGCCTCCCAGATGGTAGTTTTCTTGAAAACATTTTTACATAAACATTACTATTGATATGGAGAAGTCTAATGAACGTTTCAAAAATCAATGTTTTGGTGAGCACCACCCTATTTCACTTCTGAATTTTTATCCTTTTCTTGATATAAATTTGTTTTAGTCAGTGTGTTATTTATATCCTCATGATTGTGCAGATTTCAATTTGAAAGAGAGCACTAAATATGCGGGATTTAAAAAATAAGGAGGATAACATTATAGAGACATAACCCAATTCGTTGACAGCCAAATAGTCTAAATTTAAGTTGGTAATTAGTATCTGAGGGATTCAGTTTTGTTGAATTTTTTTATATTATTTTAATTCCTCTAATTGTTGTAGTGATCCTTGAAGGGAAATTTCTTCCAAGAGATATGTTTGAAATTGGTAAATTATACCCAACTACTATTTTTTATTGATCCTTTCCACATGATTTTTATTCTTCCAACACCTAATTTACAATTTCTATACATATATTATTCTTATATCTGTTGGGGGAGGGGGGAAATACAAGAAAATCCTTACACAAATGACAGATAAGAACTCGATGAGACTTGAACCTGAGACGTCACCGAGACCCCACAGGGCCGCTACCAACTGAGCTGCACCCTGGGGGCCACATATATTATAAATACAAGTAAAATTATTAAGATATTTCATTGATTCCAACCCATCCCTCCTCAATATAGATTTCATTTTTCCTTCCAAATTTGTTTTTCATTTTGATACCATTATCTCTCCTGAATAACTCAAACCTAAAGGATCCATAGGGTTAATTTAGGGCATTAATATTTTAGTGCAGCATTAGATTGATTAAGATATTAATTTTTTGGATGAAAATAGTGTTCATTGTGATGATAGAATATGTTTCCATGCTTCTCATTAAGCTTGTGCATTTATTTTTTTCAAGATGATAAAACATTGGAATCTTTAGGAAGTGTTTTCATATGATTGGTGCTGATTTGTTGAATTTCTTATGCTCATGATGAAAAAAAATTATTTTTTTACTATGTCTATTTAATTCTCTGAAAATGACTTCTCTAATCAATATATAATATTCTTAATTATTCAATTTTTTTTCAGAATCTTCTCCCTGTGAGGCAAATACTGCCATAGTCTATGTATATCCCAATTCTCTCAATTCATTTTCACTCAGCTGTAAATGATAATTCTTTTTTTTAATTTATAATGCCTTGATTATTTAATTTTTCCCTTAAAAATATTAAATTACGTTTTTTAATGGCATATTTTTTCAGTGCATGCGGGAGCTGGTATTTCTTTTGAAGAAAATTCCATTCCATATTTGATGCAACTACTATTTGTGTTTTAATTTTCTTAACTTCTTTTAGATGTAAACTTGTAATATTCTATGTAACTACCTTAATGAGGTCTTTCATAGGTGAAGTGAAATAAAATGGAATAGATATATGGTGGGAATTATCAGATAATGATGCAGATCCAAGGTAACATCCTAATTACATCATTTTTTTTATTCATAACATTATATATTTTGTATCTGCAGAATGTACTTGATTCAGGAACTGTAGACTGACAATCTGTTAATGCTTTCTCTACAGATAATGATTGCTCTTTGTGATATTTGTGGATCTTTTGGTCTACGAAATAATGCTCTAGAGAGAAGTCGATCTCACATCACAGGAAAGAAACATATATCCTAAGAGATTTCTTTATGGGGTAAGAGTTTTATGATTTTTTAGGACATTAACATTATACTACTACAAAAAAAATGCTTCTAAATGATGCCACTTTCACACATACAGACAGACATACAATTTTTAGTTAACGAATAAAAAATTAATGAATATATATCTTCTGTTTTGCAGGGAAACTGGTGATGCTGCTACCTTGTATTGGATAACTTTTTCATTTTTTTTCTCAACTTATGTGAAACATACTTGAAGAAATATCATTCTAGAATTGGTTAATCTTTGGTTTCAGGTATAAATTATTGCTTTCTAGCTGATTCTTAATTTCATTTGAATATTTGAGAAACTATGAAGCGAAAGCAGTATATATAGAAAGGATTTTGTGTTATCAATCAATTTTCTAGAAAACTATGAAGTTTTGATATGTGATGCATCCATCGAAATGGATGCCTTAGGTTTCCCAGGTACACCACTAACCCCTAGAGTTTTGGTCATTATATAGTCATCCATTGAATTGTTTATGCACCCTAACCTCAATGTTGAAGCCATTCAGGTGCCCTTAGGATGCCAGTAATATTATATTTTAAGGGAAAATTTTCCCCCTCAAGTCTCAAGTAGTTTATTTGTTTCCAAATATGATCAATGTAGGAAAAACTAGTGTGAACATAAGAGGTTTTGAAGTTGATTTTTCATGTAATCATTGATCACATTTTTCATCAAGGAATTCATTTCACAATCTGTATATAACTTGCAATGAAACATAGCTTAAATATGATTCTATGTTGTCATGTCATGGTTGAAAGTGAAGAGAAAGTGACGACATTCCTATGAAATTTTATGGCATAATGTGCTGGTAGATTCAAGTGATAAGCCTCCCAGATGATAGTGTTCCTGAAAACATTTTTACATAAACATTACTATTGATATAGAGAAGGCTAATGAACATTGAAAAAATCAATGTTGTAGTGAGTACCACCCTATTTCACTTCTGAATTATTATCGTTTTCTTGATATAAATTTGTTTTAGTCAATGTGTTATTTATATCCTCAGGATTGTGCAGATTTCAGTTAGCAAGAGAGCACTAAATATGAGGGAGTTAGAAAATAATGAGGATAACACTATAGAGACATAACCCGGTTCGCTGACAACCAACGAGACTAAATTTAAGTTGATAATCATTATCTAGGGGATTCATTTTTGTGGAATTTTTATATATTTTTTGAATTCCTCTAATTGTTGTAGTGATTCCTGAAGGGAAATTTCATCCAAGAGATATGTTTGAATCTAGTAAATTATACCCAACTACTATTTTTTAGTGACCCTTTCCACTTGATTGTTATTATTCCAACACCTCATTTAAAATTTCTATACATATATTATTATTACAGCGGTTGGGGGAGGGGGAAAATACAAGAAAATCCATACACTAATGACAGAGAAGAACTCGACGAGACTCGAACCCGAGACCTCACCGAGACCCTGTAGGGCCGCTACCAACTCAGATGCACCATGGGGGATACATATATTATAAACACAAGTAAAATTATTAAGATATTTCATTGTTTAGAACCCAACCCTCTTTAATATAGATTTCATTTTTCCTTCTAAATTTGTTTTTCATTTTGATATCATTATCTCTCTTGAATAACTCAAATCTAAAAGATCCATAGGGTTAATATAGGGCATTAATATTTTAGTTCACCATTATATTGATCAAGATATTAATTTTTTGGAAGAAAATAGTGTTCATTATGATGATAGAATATGTTTCCATTGTAACACCCCAGGTAAATAAAGAATATGACATTTTCATATTTATCCATATTTGTGAATAAAATATTGATATGACTTTAAAGGGGACGCTATGCTCGATGGCGTACCCAACACGCAACAACGAGTTTCTTGGGAATCTTACGTTGCACTCTAATAATAAAATAATAATATTTTAAATGGTAGTTAACATGTAGCCGTTGTAATGGCGGGAATGGATAGAAATAACTGAAATATGATTATATATGTTTTTAAATGTTTTTACATTTATCCAATAAAGGATAGAGTCTTAAAATACGGAAATAATTCAATTTTAGGCGTAAATACCCTAGTTTTCACTAAAGGTTCACTTATCACCTTTTGATGTTGAACCATAATTAAATATAGTTTTGTTCACTCTTAAACATTCTTTTTTAAAAAATAAAACTCTTATTAAGAATCGGGACATCAAAATTTACTTTGTGTAAATTTTTGGTATCTTTCCGATAAAGTTCATTTTTTTAATGAATAGTGTAAAATGTTGTATTTCAATTCAAAACCTCTTTTTAATCTAATTTATTTATATGATTAGATTATCTTTTGAATTTGTTTTAAAGTGAAATTAGAATATATTTTTACCATTAAGTCCAATTGTGGTCGTTGGAATTAATTTCACTTTGAAATCAGACTTAAACCAGTGTCAATCTTTTGATACTTATTGTTTCATAAAAACACGCTATTTGCTCTGACAGCGGGAATTAATTATTAAATTAATTAATGTGACTTATATGTTTTTGAATTTTGTAAAATAGACTTCATTTTTGAATTCGGAATATCAAATATAGCTTAGGGTGAATTTTTGGGATTTTTCTAAAGAACATCAATTTTTTGATGAATAGTGACACCACTAAGTGGTACTTATAAAAACTGATTTTTCCATTTAAATGAAATTTTTACATCTTTGTGTTTTGAATTTCAAAAATCCGACATACATGGTTTTCATTAAGAAGTAAAATATGGTTCAATGGGATAAAAATAATTTTTTGGTGAATAGTAACTAATTAAGTTTTTAATCGCGATTAGAGGTAATTAGTGTAGTTTAAGGTAAAACTAATGTTTTAATAATATGAAATGAACTTGAAACAGGTCCTAACATAATTGGATGTGTAATGGCCGACCAAGATAAGCCATGGGTAAACTTGGGGACCAAATGGAGCCACTTTGGTTGGGAAATGACATAAATAACTTTTTATTTAATGTAAAATTAAAAATGACACAAACATGATATGTTTTACTAAAACAATTTTTAAGTGGGGTTATACAAGTCAGATATTTTATTATAAATAGACAATGGAAATATAAAAATATTTTCTACATCATAGTAATTTTTTTATAATTTTTAGACATTAAATAAATTAAATTATTTATGACATAATAATGATGCTGCAATGACATCATTATTTGACGATTTAAATAAAATGGAAAGATAATGTAAAATCTATGAACTACACATGTCCAAAACTTATTGGATGAGTGTATTTCCAACCCTTAACACCTTATCCACGAATTATATCAATGTGGGGCCTTTTAAAACCGAAACACATTTTCAAATAAAGTAATATTTCTTACTTTTCAAAAGTGACCCTCCTCTCCTCTTATAAAAGGCCCCCACCTCATTCTCATTTCACACATTCCTCAAGCCTTTGGCTCGGACAACCCCTGCCCATTTACTCTCTCCACATCCCTCTCCTCATCCTAGAGGATTTCCTTTGGGCAGAAACTTTTCAAAGGAAGCCTTTAGGCTCAAATCAAAAGGAGTTACACTTTTAATGGTAATTCATTCTCTCTTGTTCATTTGTTTCACTTTGCTTCTCCAACCCCATAAACTGTTTTTATTTACTTATTTTGTAACAACACCTGTATCTTCAATATAATAGGATGTTGTTATAAGATTTATTCGAGCTACACTCTCACACAACTACATCAAATGGTTAAAGAACATACGGTTTCCGTGGATGGAGAAATTCTGCCTCCCGAAACGATGATTGTTCAATACTCATTTAACACCTTCAAAGGTGGCCATTATGATGTCACTATTTTTATATATGATATATTATATGATTATGTTTTCCTTAAGCATATGTTTTTTAATTTTTGGCATACATTTATGGTTTCCATTATGGGTAAACGCGATATCTTAATTGAAGAAAGTGCGGACTACCGCCCCCTCAAAGTGATTTGATTCGTTAAATACCATATGTGGGACGTATAAAGGATGGAACTATGATATTATATATGATATTATATTGGAATTATAATATAACTTTATATCATTATTATTCCATTCTATAAAATACGAAATAGAAATGAAAGTAGCGTTCATGCGTACGTACGGCTTACCGTCTCCATGAACGGTGCATTTCATTTCTTACCTCTAAATGATTATGTAATGTTATAAATGCATGAATGTACTGGATATATATGACATATATGATATCTACATCATGAATACAATTCTGGATATAATAAACATTTGGCCACAAGAACAACATGTAATTGTAAGAAGTCCACTTTCGACTTAAGAACCAAATACCGGCAAAACAAATATTATTAACTTAAATGATTACATAATGTTTATGACATGGTAGTAAGTGATATAAAATGAATAATGAACTTGAAAAAGGTTCTTATGGAAGTAGAAATTAACTCAAGTTTATTATTCAGGAGATTAAAGAATGATCGAGTCAAGTCGGGCCCGAGGTAAGGGATCCTACTCCTCTCTTTCTTTTTAAGTACACACTTTTATGTCATTCCTTTTAAAGCTCATATTTCTTGTTATTGGGATGGTATTTTATATTACACTTACTGTAATTTTTATGTTCATGTGATGAGAGACCCTATTCTCTCTCATCAATCCATTTTGGAAGTTTTGAGTGGTGCCGTTAGGCGGGCGAACTTTCGTAAGAGATCTAACCTCTCTCTTTATTTTTAAGAACTCTCTTTTATGTCACTTCTTTTAAGCTCCTCTTTGTAATGTTGGGGGATGTTCTTTTATATTAATCTTTCTGTACATTTTATTGTAATGTGATTAGATACCCTATTTGATCTCATCAATCCATATTCGGAAGTTTTATGTGGCGCCGCTAGGCTGCCGAGTTTTCGTAAGGGATTTTTCATCTCACTTTTATTCCCGTGAGATTTATGCTACATTTGCCACAAATTCCATTGAGTGGTGTATGTACTGACCATTATTCTACTCTTTGTTTAATATAATTTCTTTTATGAGTATTTACATCACTGATCTATTGTCCTTCTTTCATGGGGTGTTTGTTTTGAAAGATACCCAAGTCGGTAAGGAACCTTTCACCCTCCTCTTTTTTTAAAAGACTTCTTTTGTTGGGTATTTTGATTTACATATTGTTATCTTGGGATATGTTCTCATATATCCTTATTGATGTAAATTTTATTTCCAAGTGATGAGATACACTTTTTATCTCTCATCAACTCATTTTGATGTGATGCCATTAGGCTGTCAAGGGACCTTTTTAACCCAATTTCGATTTCTTTGGGTTCAACATCTAGTCATTGAATATGTCATCCATTGAATATGTGTGAATGAAATTTTATTGTTTTACACTTAATATCCTCTTATGTTGGGTGTATTTATATTTGTCACACATATTTTTGAGATTTATTTGTCATTAATTTAAGGATACCTTCTTTGTAAGGGATTTCATCACATTTGACATTTCTATTGAGGGTTCATTGTTGTTATGCACCAATTCACTCGTATATGGTGTATATACTGTCCTTTGGAGTATTATATCATGAATCCATTTATTCTCATGATATTATAAAGTTCTGACTAAATGTTACTCCTCAATTATTGTATTCAAGTGTCTCTAATTTTGGTAAAAACCCTTTAACCAAAATATCACTTTAAATGTTTTAATGATTTGTTCTTATTAATATCCATGTTTTCAAAATGGTTTTAATGATTTATTTATATGGATATTAATGGTTTAAAATGTTAAAATCTTCAAGGTGGTATGAGACACTTTGATTCAAAAATCTCTTTGTTAAATGTTTTAAATGGTTTTGAAAATAGTTTTTTTTCAATATCCTAAAATGTTATATTGTGATTGAAATGTGGAAATGTTATATTTCCTTTATGCATGTTTTATGTGATACATTTATGTTATGGTTCTTGGGAATTATTATGAAAACGGGTGGTTCCGTGATAGAATAAGGGAGATTGAGCCCGATATAGCTCTCCAATGCATTGGGTAACACGAAGGAGTGAAACGTTAAGGTTTCTCCGAAGAGATTTAGGGAATATACTGTGATGGGTATTCCAAACGTAACCAAGAGGGTTACTCCCTACGTAATAATGTTATGAATGCCTCAAGTTACCTTTATGTCTTATGTTTTCTATGTTTTATTCATGATTTGATATGCCTATGTTTTATGGGTAAAGTGTGATTTCATTCTAATGTATATATGAACTCATGTTTCCTTTCCATATTTTTATAACTCTTACTGAGATTTTTATGCTCATCCCAAGTTTTTGAAATGTTTTTCACAGGTCAAGGGAAAGGTACATGATGTGATGATAGTGTCAAGGATGTGTCAAGAAAGAATCCGTGTTATATTTTAAATATGTCTCCGTTGATGGGAAGAATGAATACTGTCTTTTATGTAACCACTTTGTTTAAATTTGGAATGTAATGCAAGTTTCATGATCTAATTCTCTAAAACTATAAACCTAAAAAGATCATCAATGTGTAATCTTGTAATAACTCAAAATTAAGTAAGGTTTAAGGCTGGGGCCTTATAGTTGGTATCAAAGGTCTGTTTAGATAACTTTAGAGGTTAGGGTATTCTCTAAGCATAAGTGACATTACCATAATGGTTAGGATTTCAAAAAGAGTCCTAGATTTAGATAAAGTGAATGAGTAAGTATATCTTAGTGTTTACCTTCCTCATTAGTACATGATGGTTTTGTTGATATACTCACACTGACATTTCTGTTTTTAGTGAATGGATGGATCTAGCAGGCACCAAAGAGACAACAGGTTTGAAGGAAATTGTGGTGGTTCTCTGATTATGATACTAGATAAAATGGTGGATTCAATGAGGAAACTCGTGGTTGTTCTAAACAAACTATAAAGGATTCATGATCGACCACTTGAACCTTGGTATGTTCTGTAATGCATCATGTACAAGATGACCAATCGATATAAAAGTTTAGGTAATAATTATAAAGGTAACCATTAGAGTTTATATGATCCTTAATTTTTAGGTAATTATGGGTTACTCTATGATATGATGGAAAATGAAAAGAATGAGATAAACTTGAGGTTAAAATATGTTATGATTATTCTTGAAGATTTTATCTCATTTTGGGGAATGTTTTAAGAATTATATAGATTTGGAAAAAGGACAACACGCAGACCGTGTGACAACCCGTCGCGTCGGACAAAGCTGCGGGAATTGAACCCACAACCAGAGTGCGACTGGTATTTATCACCTACCTCTGGACTACGTGAATTCCCTGGTTAGTTTGACTGATTCTTTTTAGTTATATGATTTTATGAATTAAGAGTAAGTTGATTTTGGGTTATTTATGAAAATGATTAACCTATCATGGAGGATATGTGATTAGGTTAATTACTTTCCAATACGAGACTTTAGGAGTAACTGATGTTGTTTGGAGATAAATGTTACGATTTAACTTGGAAGACTATGTGACTAAATCTTTCAAATATTTGGGTTTCAATCCTATATTGGTTTACTTTGAAGAATTTTATGGACAAATTGTTTATCGGATGGTCCTCATTGAACGTTGGGTTTTGTTGGACAAATTTTGGAGATTAAGCATAGATTTTCTTTTTAAAGGGTTATCCTTTTCTGGATTATCTGACCTTGTACTAACATTTTTTGTTTTGGTTAAGGTCTAAAGATATGGGATGTATATAGTTCACTTTGGTGGATTAGGTGATTCTCTAGAAATTGATTATAGTACTCTTAATGCGAACAAGTCTCCCTAAATACTCGTCTTTTGGAAAAAATATGAGTTTGATTAAGGAATCTAGTAAAAGTTTAAAGTCAACATGATAAGTGATTATGTTTCCTTATGAATAAATTCCTCAATAAAAAGTAACTTAAAAAAAATGTTGTCTATTAACTTTTCCTACTGGGGAACCCAACACCGTTTAACCCATCACAAGTTTGTGATTTTCTTATTGTTAACTTTCTCCTAAACATGTTTTCTATCACTCTCCATCAGAACATGACCCTATGTTTTCTCCTCCATGTCCATATTTTTCTACATTTAATCCTAGTATGGGTTAACTCGGGTGACCTTTTTACTTATCTTTCTTTATTTTAAAGTGGTTGTTTTACCGACTCTTGTTCCGATGTGGGACTTTCAAGGATGTTTCCAAGCTCAATTTTAAAAATTGCGAGGACGCAATTCCCAAAAGGGGGGAAGGATGTAACACCCCAGGTAAATAAAGAATATGACATTTTCATATTTATCCATATTTGTGAATAAAATATTGATATGACTTTAAAGGGGACGTTATTCCCGATGGCGTACCCAACACGCAACAACGAGTTTCTTGGGAATCTTACGTTGCACTCTAATAATAAAATAATATTATTTTAAATGGTAGTTAACATGTAGCCGTTGTAATGGAGGGAATGGATATAAATAACTAAAATATTATTATATATGTTTTTAAATGTTTTTACATTTATCCAATAAAGGATAGAGGCTTAAAATACGGAAAGAATTCAATTTTAGGCGTAAATGCCTTAGTTTTCACTAAAGGTTCCCTTATCACCTTTTGATGTTGAACCATCATTAAATATAGTTTTTTTTCACTTTTAAACATTCTTTTAGACCAAATAAAACTCTTATTAAGAATCGGGACATCAAAATTTACTTTGTGTAAATTTTTGGTATCTTTCCGATAAAGTTCATTTTTTTAATGAATAGTGTAAAATGTTGTATTTCAATTCAAAACCTCTTTTTAATCTAATTTATTTATATTATTATATTATCTTTTGAATTGTTTTTAAAGTTAAATTAGAATATATTTTTACCATTAAGTCCAATAGTGGTCGTTGTAAATAATTTCACTTTGAAATCAGACTTAAACCAGTGTCAATCTTTTGATACTTATTGTTTCATAAAAACACGCTATTTGCTCTGACAGCGAGAATTAATTATTAAATTAATTAATGTGACTTATATATTTTGAATTTTTTAAAATAGACTTCATTTTTGAATTCGGAATATCTAATATATCTTAGTGTGAATTTTTGGGATTTTTCTGAAAAACATCAATTTTTGATGAATAGTGACACCACTAAGTGGTACTTATAAAAACTGATTTTTCCGTTTAAATGAAAATTTTCCATCTTTGTGTTTTGAATTTCAAAAATCCGACATACATGGTTTTCATTAAGAAGTAAAATGTGGTTCAATGGGGTAAAAATAATTTTTCAGTGAATAGTAACTTATTAAGTTTTTAATCGCGATTAGAGGTAATTAGTGTAGTTTAAGGTAAAAATAATGTTTTAATAATATGAAATGAACTTGACACATGTCCTAACCTCATTGGATGTGTAATGACTGACGAAGAAAATCCATGGGTCAACTTGGGGAACCCATGGAGCCACTTTGGTTGGGAAATGACATAAATAAATTTTTATTTAATGTAAAATTAAAAATGACACAAACAAGATATGTTTTACTAAAACAATTTTTAAGTGGGGTTATACAAGTCAGATATTTTTTTATAAATATACATTGGAAAGATAAAAAGATTTCCTACATCATAGTAATTGTTTTATAATTTTTAGACATTAAATAAATTAAATTATTTATGACATAATAATGATGCAGCAATGACATCATTATTTGACGATTTAAATAAAATGGAAAGATAATGTAAAATCTATGAACTACACATGTACAAAACTTATTGTATTGGTGGATTTCCAACCCTTAACACCTTATCCAAGAATTATATCAATGTGGGACCTTTTAAAACCGAAACACATTTTCAAATAAAGTAATATTTCTTACTTTCCAAAAGTGCCCCTCCTCTCCTCTTATAAAAGGCCCCCACCTCTACCTCATTTCACACATTCCTAAAGCCTTTGTCTCGGCCAACCCCTTCCCATTTACTCTCTCCACATCCCTCTCCTAATCCTAGAGGATTCCCTTTGGGCAGAATCCTTTCAAAGGAAGCCTTTAGGCTCAAATCAAAAGGAGTTACACTTTTAAAGGTAATTCATTCTCTCTTGTTCATTTGTTTCATTTTGCTTCTCCATCCTCCTAAACTCTTTTTATTTACTTCTTTTGTAACAACACCAGTATCTTCAATATAATAGGATGTTTTTATAAGATTAATTCTAGCTAAACTCTCACACAACTACATCAAATGGTTAAAGAACATACGGTTTCCGTGGATGGCGAAATTCTGCCTCCCGAAACGATGATTGTTCAATACTCATTTAACACCTTCAAAGGTGGCCATTATGATGTCACTATTTTTATATATGATATATAATATGTTTATGTTTTCCTTAATCTTCTGTTTTTTCATTTTGGGCATACCTTTATGGTTTCCATTATGGGTAAACGCGATATCTTTATTTAAGGAAGTGCGGACTACCGCCCCCTCAAAGTGATTTGATTCGTTAAATACCATATGTGGGACGTATAAAGTATGGAACTATGATATTATATATTATATTATACTGGAATTATAATATAACTTTATATCATTATTATTCCATTCTATAAAATATGAAATAGAAATGAAAGTAGCGTTCATGAGTACGTACGGCTTACCGTCTCCATGAATGGTGCATTTCATTTATTACCTCTAAATGATTATGTAATGTTATAAAAACATGAATGTACTGGATATATATGACATATATGATATCTACATCGTGAATAAAATTATGGATATAATAAACATTTGGCCACACGAACAACATGTAATTGTAAGAAGTCCACTTTCGACTTAAGAACCAAATATCGACAAAACAAATATTATTAACATAAATGATTACATAATGTTTATGACATGGTAGTAAGTGATATAAAAGGAATAATTAACTTGAAAAAAGGTTCTTAAGGACGTATAAATTAACTCAAGTTTATTATTCAGTAGATTAAAGAACGATCGAGTCAAGTCGGACCCGAGGTAAGGGATCCTACTCCTCTCTTTCTTTTTAAGTACACACTTTTATGTCATTCCTTTTAAAGCTCATCTTTCTTGTTATTGGGATGGTATTTTATATTACACTTACTGTAATTTTTATCTTCATGTGATGAGAGACGCTATTCTCTCTCATCAATCCATTTTGGAAGTTTTGAGTGGTGCCGTTAGGCTGCCGAACTTTCGTAAGAGATCTAACCTCTCTCTTTATTTTTAAGAACTCTCCTTTATGTCACTTATTTTAGGATCCTCTTTGTAATGTTGGGGGATGTTCTTTTATATTAATCTTTCTATAAATTTTATTGTAATTTGATGAGATACCCTATTTGATCTCATCAATCCATATTCGGAAGTTTTATGTGGCGCCGTTAGGCTGCCGAGTTTTCGTAAGGGATTTTTCATCTCACTTTTATTCCCGTGAGATTTATGCTACATTTGCCACAAATTCCATTGAGTGGTGTATTTACTGCCCATTATTCTACTCTTTGTGTAATATAATTTCTTTTATGAGTATTTACATCAATGATCTATTGTCCTTCTTTCAGGGGGTGTTTGTTTTGAAAGATACCCAAGTCGGTAAGGGAACCTTTCACACTCGTCTTTTTTTTAAAAGACTTCTTTTGTTGGGTCTTTTAATTTACATATTGTTATGTTGGGATATGTTCTCATATATCCTTATTGATGTAAATTTTATGTCCAAGTGATGAGATACACTTTTTATTTCTCATCAACTCATTTTGATGTGATGCCGTTAGGCTGTCAAGGGAACTTTTTAACCCAATTTCGATTTCTTTGGGTTCAACATGTAGTCATTGAATATGTCATCCATTGAATATGTGTGAATGACATTTTATTGTTTTAAACTTAATATCCACTTATGTTGGGTGTATTTATATTTTTCACACATATTTTTGAGATTTATTTGTCCTTAATTTAAGGATACCTTCTTTGTAAGGGATTTCATCACATTTGACATTTCTATTGAGGGTTCATTGTTGTTATGAACCAATTCACTTTTATATGGTGTATATACTGTCCTTTGGAGTATTATATCATGAATACATTTATTCTCATGATATTATAAAGTTCTGACTAAATTTTATTCCTCAATTATTGTATTCAAGTGTCTCTAATTTTGGTAAAAACCCTTTAACCAAAATATCACTTTAAATGTTTTAATGATTTGTTCTTATTAATATCCATGTTTTCAAAATGGTTTTAAGGATTTATTTATATGGATATTAATGGTTTAAAATGTTAAAATCTTCAAGGTTGTATGAGACACTTTGATTCAAAAATCTCTTTATTAAATGTTTTAAATGGTTTTTAAAATGGTTTTTTTCAATATCCTAAAATGTTATATTGTGATTGAAATGTGGAAATGTTATATTTCCATTATTCATGTTTTATGTGATACATTTATGTTATGGTTCTTGGGAATTGTTATGAAAACAGGTGGTTCCGTGATAGACTAAGGGCGGGTGAGCCCGATATAGCTCTCCAATGCATTGGGTAACGCGAAGGAGTGAAACGTTAAGGTTTCTCTGAAGAGATTTAGGGAATATACTGTGATGGGTATTCCAAACGTAACCAAGAGGGTTACTCCCTACGTAAGAATGTTATGAATGCCTCAAGTTACCTTTATGTCTTATGTTTTCTATGATTTATTAATGATTTGATATGCCTATGTTTTATGGGTAAAGTGTGATTTCATTCTAATGTATATATGAACTCATGTTTCATTTCCATATTTTTATAACTCTTACTGAGCTTTTTATGCTCATCCCAAGATTTTGAAATGTTTTTCACAGGTTAAGGGAAAGGTACATGATGTTATGATAGTGTCAAGGATGTGTCAATAAAAAATCTGTGTTATATTTTAAATATGTCTCCGTTGATGGGAAGAATGAATACTGTCTTTTATGTAACCACTTTGTTTAAATGTGGAATGTAATGCAAGTTTCATGATATAATTCTCTAAAACTCTAAACCTGAAGAGATCCTCAATGTGTAATCTTGTAATAACTCAAGATTAAGTAAGGTTTAAGGCTGGGGCCTTATATCCATGCTTCTCAATAAGCTTGTGGATTTATTTTTATCAAGATGGTAAAAAATTGGAATATTTTGGAAGTGTTTTCATATGATTGGTGCCGATTTGTTGACATTCTTATGATCATGATGAAAAACATTAATTTTTTTACTATGTCTATTTAATTCTCTCAAAATTACTTCTCTAATTAGTATATAATATTCTTAATTCTTCAATTTTTTATTGAATAATCTTCTCCCTGTGAGGAAAATACCGTCATAGTCCATGTATGTCCCTATTATCTGAATTAATTTTCTCTCAGCTGTAAATGATAATTCTTTTTTAATTTATAATTCCTTGCTTCTATAATTTTTCCATTACAAATATTTAATTACAATTTTTTAATGGAATATTTTTACAGTGCATGCTGGAGCTGGTATTGCTTTTGAAGAAAATTCCATTCCATCTTTGATGCAACTCCTATTTGCATTTTAAGTTTATTAAACATTTTTAGATGTAAACTTGAAATATTATATGTAACTACCTTAATGAGGTCATGCATAGGTGAAGTGAAATAAAATGTAATAGATATATGGTGGGAATTATCAGATAACAATGCAGATCCAAGGTAACATCCTAATCACATCATTTTTTTGGTTTTATTCATAACAGTATATATTTTGTATCTGCAGAATGTACCTGATTCAGGAACTGTAGACTGACAATCTATTCATTATTTCTCTATAGATAATGATCACTCTTTGTGATATTTCTGGATCTTTTGGTCTGCGAAATAATGCTATTGGGAGAAGTCAATCTCACATCACAGGAAAGCAACATATATGGTAAGATATTTCTTTATGGGGTAAGAGTTTTCTGATTTTTAGGACATTAAAATTATACTACAACAACAACAATGCTTCTAAATGATTCCACTTTCACACATATATACAGACATACAAGTTTTAGTTAACGAATCAAACATTAATGAATATATATCTTCTGTTTAGCAGGGAAACTGGTGATGCTTCTACTTTGTATTGGATAATTTTTTCATTTTTTTTCTCAGATTATGTGAAACATACTTTAAGAAATATCATGCTAGAATTGGGTAAACATTGGTTTCAGGTATAAATTTGTGATATCTAGCTGATTCATAATTTCATCTGAATATTTGAGAAATGATGAAGCGAAAGCGGTATTTATAGATAGGATGTTGTGTTATCAATCAATTTTCTAGAAAACTATGTAGTTTTTATATGTGACGCATCCATAAAATGGAAGTATTGGGTTTCCCAAGTACACCACTAACCCCTATAGTTTTGGTCATAATAAGGAACTCCATTGAATTTTTTATACACCCTAACTTCAATGTTGAATCCATTCAGGTGCCCTTATGATTCCAGTAATATTATATTTGAAGGGAAACTTTTCCCCCTCAAATCTCAAGTAGTTTATTTGTTTCCAAATATGATCAATGTAGGAAAAAATAGTATGAACATAAGAGGTTTTTTAGTTTATTTTCATGTAATCGTTGATCACATTTTTCACCAAGGAATTCATCTCACAATCTTTATATAACTTGTAATGAAACATAGCTTAAATATGATTCTAGATTGTCATGGCATGGTTGCAAGTGAAGAGAAAGAAAAAACATTCCTATGAAATTTTATAGCATAACTTGCTGGTAGATTCAAGTGGTAAGCATCCCAGATGGTAGTGTTCTTGAAAGGTTTTTTACATAAAAAATACTATTGATATGGAGAAGGATAATGAACGTTGGAAAAAATCAATGTTGTGGTCAGTACCACCCTTTTTCACTTCTAAATTATTATCCTTTTCTAGATATAAATTTGTTTTAGTCAATGTGTTATTTATATCCTCATGATTGTGCAGATTTTAGTTAGCAAGAGAGCATGAAATATGAGTGAGTTAGAAAATAATGAGTATAACATTATAGAGACATAACCCAATTTTCTGACAGCCAACAAGAATAAATTTAGTTGATAATAAGTATCTGAGGGATTCAGTTTTGTGTAATTTTTATATATTTTTTGAATTCCTCTAATTGTTGTAGTGATGCTTGAAGGGAAATTTTTTCCAAGAGATATGTTTGAAACTGGTTAATTATACCCAACTACTATTCTTTAGTGATCCTTTCCACTTGATTGTTATTCTTCCAACACCTCATTTACAATTTCTATACATATATTATTATTATAGCAATTGGAGGTGGGGGGAAATACAAGAAAATCCTTTCACTAATGACAGAGAAGAACTCAACGAGACTCGAACCCGAGACCTCGCCGAGACCCCGCAGGGCCGCTACCAACTAAGCTGCACCCTGGGGGCTACATATATTATAAATACAAGTAAACTTATTAAGATATTTCATTGATTACAACCCATCCCTCTTCAATATATATTGCATTTTTCCTTCCAAATTTGTTTTTCATTTTGATACCATTATCTCACTAGAATAACTGAAAGCTAAAGGATCCATAGGGTTAATGTAGGGCATTAATATTTTAGTGCACCATTATATTGATCAAGATATTAATTTTTTGGAAGGAAATAGTGTTCATTATGATGATAGAATATTGTTCCATGCTTCTCATTAATCTTGTGGATTTATTTTTATCAAGATGGTAAAAAAATTGGAATCTTTAGGAAGTGTTTTCATATGATTGGTGCTGATTTGCTGACTTTCTTATGCTCATGATGAAAAACATTAATTTGTTTTACTATTTATATTTAATTGTATTCAAATGACTTCTCTAATCACTATATAATATTCTTAATTCTTCAAATTGTTTTGCAGAATCTTCTCCCTGTGAGGAAAATAGCGACATAGTCTCTGTATGTCCCAATTCTCTCAATCCATTTTCACTCAGCTGTAAATGATAATTATTTTTTAATTTATAATGACTTGATTCTTTAATTTTACCCTTAAAAATTTTTAATTACATTTTTTAATCGCATTTTTTTACAGTGCATGCTGGAGCTGATATTTCTTTTGAAGAAAATTCCATTCCTTATTTGATGCAACACATATTTTCATTTTAATTTTCTTAACTTTTTTTTAGATGTAAACTTGAAATATTCTATGTGACTACCTTAAAGAGGTCATTCATAGGTGAAGTGAAATAAAATGTAATAGATATATAGTGGGAATTATCAGATAATGAAACAAATCCAAGGTAACATCCTAATCAAATCATTATTTTTGTTTTATTCATAAAATTATATATTTTGTATCTACCGAATGTACCTGATTCATGAACTGTTGACTGAAAATCTGTTCATTCTTTCTTTATAGATAATGATCGCTCTTTGTGATATTTGTGGATCTTTTGGTCTGTGAAATAATGAAATTGAGAGAATTCAATCTCACATCACAGGAAAGAAACATATATGGTAAGAGATTTCATTATGGGGTAAGAGTTTTCTGATTTTTTAGGACATTAACATTATACTACTACAACAACAATGCTTCTAAATGATGCCACTTTCAAACATATATATAGACATACAAGTTTTAGTTAACAAATCAAAAATTAATGAATATATATATTCTGTTTAGTAGGGTAAATGGTGATGATGCTACTTTGTATTGGATTGTTTGTTCATTTTTTTCTCACCTTAGGTGAAACATACTTTATGAAATATCATGCTAGAATTGGGTAACTTTGGTTTTAGGTATAAATTTGTGCTTTCTAGATGATTCTTAATTTCATTTGAATATTTGAGAAACTATGAAGCGAAAGTGGTATTTATAGAAATGGTGTTGTGTTATCAATCAATTTTCTAGAAAACTATGTAGTTTTGATATGTGACACATCCATCGAAATGGAAGTCTTGGGTTTCCCAGGTACACCACTAACCCCTAGAGTTTTGGTCATAATAAGGTCCTCCATTGAATTGTTTATGCACACTAAATTCAATGTTGAAGCCATTCAGGTGCCCTTAGGATGCCAATAATATTATATTTTAAGGGAAACTTTTCCCCCTCAAATCTCAAGTAGTTTCTTTGTTTCCAAATATGATCAATGTAGGAAAATATATTGTGAACATAAAAGGTTTTTATGTTGATTTTTCATGTAACTGTTGATCACATTTTTCATCAAGGAATTCATGTCACAATATGTATATAACATGCAATGAAACTTAGCTTAAATATGATTCTAGATTGTCATGGAATTGTTGCAAGTGAAGAGAATGTGATGACATTCCTATGAAATTTTATGGCATAATGTGCTGGTAGATTCAAGTGGTAATCCTCCCAGATGGTAGTGTTCATGAAAACATTTTTACATAAAAATTACTATTCATATGGAGAAGGCTAATAAACATCGAAAAAATCAATTTTGTGGTGAGTACCACACTATTTCACTTCTGAATTATTATCCTTTTCCTGATATAAATTTATTTTAGTCAATGTGTTATTTATATCCTCACGATTGTGCAGATTTCAGTTATCAAGAGAGCACTAAATATGAGGGAGTTAGAAAATTATTAGGATAACATTATAGAGACATAACCCAATTCATTGACAAACAACGAGACTAAATTTAAGTTGATAATCATTATCTGGGGGATTCAGTTTTGTGGAATTTTTATATATTTTTTGAATTCCTATAATTGTTGTAGTGATGCTTGAAGGGAAATTTCTTCCAAGAGATATGTTTGAAACTGGTAAATTAGACCCAACTACTATTTTTTAGTGATCCTTTCCACTTGATTGTTATTATTCCAAAACCTCATTTACAATTTCTATACATATATTATATTTACAGCGGTTGGGGGAGGGGGGAAATACAAGAAAATACTTACACTAATGATAGAGAATAACTCGACGAGACTCAAACCCAAGACCTCGCCGAGACCCCGCAGGGCTGCTACCAATTGAGCTGCACCCTAGGGGATACATATATTATAAATACAAGTAAAATTATTAAGATATTTCATTGATTCCAACCCACCCCTCTTCAATATATATTTCATTTTTCCTTCCAATTTTTTTTTCATTTTGATTCCATTATCTCACTTGAATAAATCAAATCTAAAAGATCCGTAGTGTTAATGTAGGGAAATAATATTTTAGTGCAGAATTAGATTGATCAAGATATTAATTTTTTGGAAGAAAATAGTGTTCATTATGAATACAGAATATGTTTCCATGCTTCTCATCAAGCTTGTGGATTTATTTTTATCAGGATTGTAGAGACCCGCATCTTGACGTACATGGACATTAAATTACTTTTGCGGAATACATAGTACATAACAAAAACACACACACAAGGATCTTAATAGTTTAGTGTCTTTGGAATCTAGGAATATAATCTTCTAATCGTGGTGAAAGATCTTCAACATCTCCCATAAAGATCTTCCTTTTTTTAAACCTAAATCATTTCTTTATGTCCTGGGGAAAAGAAAACATAAAAGGGTGAGCTCAAATGCTTTGTAAGGGTAAACAAAAGAAATATCAATCACGTTATATTCATAAGAACATATCTTTTGGAAATCTTAACCTGCAAAAGAGATCATAATTTCATAACATGGGATAAATCATAGTAGTGAAATGTAATCCCAATAATCATAACTTAAAACATGAAACTTTGTGGCATACACACATAATCATAGAGAATCATTTCTTATTAGTCAAGACTCATTGCCAAGACTATCTTAGTGGACAAAGTCCCTTTTTGAACCGAGTTCACTCTTCATTTTAGTCCTGTTTCACTGAACCGGTATAACCTACCGTTTGAGCCATGTCTATCTCATGAGATATAAAATCGTTACCCAATGCATTGGAGGGAGATATAGGTCCCACCCATCTAATAATGATACCATTCTTATGTGTGCCACAAAATCATAAATCATACATCATTGCATAACCCATGTAATAAAAATGGGATTCTTAAACAACATGACATCATAAAACAATTAATATAAGATAAAGGAATTCATAAAAATAATTCCATCACAACATAATCAAATCAATGTAATAATAGGGATAGAAACAGAACCATATATTATCTTAGATGGAAAATAATTTTGATAAAACACTTGAACTCCATTCTTGAGAAAAATATCCTTTCTACTTCAAAAACACTTTTCCTTTCTTAACATGTCATACAATTATAAACTAAAAGAATTTGATTAAAAATAAACTTTAAAACTTGTAAAGGATGATTCTTGGAAATAATGTTTTAAAAATCCATTCATTCCGTGTAAGTTAAAAAATCATTCTTCTCGTACTTTTGTCAGAAAAGTCAAAAAGTATCTCATACGAAAAACGACAAAAGATTCCATTCATATCTTTTACTAAAAACTCACCGAAGCGTAAAATTGGATTCAAACAATTTTAGGTGGATGGAAATACTATTACATATTGATGAAACATGGATGTGGATGATAAAATACACCATAGTAAATTTCAATGTATAAACAATCTCGGATAAAAATGAGATTGTGATATTTCCCTTACCTTAGGTCTGTTTTACTTCGTAAGTGTCCAAACCTCTTGTATAATGATTTAAATAATGTTATTGAATTATTCTAGAATCGTAATTATTTTTATTATATCATATATGGTCATATTCTTAGCTTCTTAGTAGTAATATTTCATTGCTACTTGTTATTCGGGTGTTTATAACTTTTTAATCTTATGCATGTTTTGTCGAATAAATTCTTATAATTCTATTTAGGATATAGATACCTGATTTCCAGAATGGTATTACTGTAATATATATCATATTCATTCATTCAATTCATTTATATAATCATTATGAAATGAAGATCATGTAGAACGAGTCGCATGACATCGTGGAGACGGTATTCCGTACGTACGCACGAGTGATGATATCATTCCTATGATCGTGGAATTGTATTGGAGTGTATGTATACTATTTAAGAATTAGTATCACTTTATAATAGTCATATATAGTCATTATTTACACCATTATACCTATCCAAGTAAGGTGGTGGTGGAAAATAGATTACACCACGGCGTTGAGACGATATTTCGTACGTACGCACGCGCTGTGATTTCTTTTTCCATAGGATGGATAGATAGTGAAATAGGGTTGTTTCATACTTATAATAAAATATCAGTATATGAGTGATACTGGTGTTACTACTTCATAATAAAAAAACTAAAGAAGAAGAAGTGGAAGAAGTAATAAAGATGAAAGAATCGGTAACAGACATTACCTCTTCTTTGAAGTGCTTCTTTGAGACCTCCTTTTAGGGCACTAAAATAGGTCTTTGAAGAATACCAGAACCTCTAGGATGTCTCTAGGGAAGTGGAGAGGAGAAAGTGGCAGGGGTTGGCCGAGATTGAAGGCTCAATGTGGTGTGAGGAAGAGAGGGAGGAGGTGCCCTTTTATAAGGGAGGAGAGGGGCACCTTTGGAATAACTAAACATATTATTTTATTATAAAGTCAAATTCGGTTTCTAATAGCTCCAAATTGATATATTTCGATAACAAGGCGGGTAGGGGTATAAATCCTCTCATCCAATAGAATTTAGACAAGTTTAGGTACCAATTTTAACCTTATCATTTAGATTTAACTTTAAGTTATATAATATAACTTTTACCGTGCCTTCTTGTTTTCTTACCCTATAAGGTTAATAAACATACCATATCAAGCCAAACAAACCCCAAGTTGTTTATTATTAATATATATAACCTTATCTAAGACATGTTTCTGATCCTTAGATTTTTAGGAATAAAATAACAATTAGTAATATAATATTTGTTTTAAAAACTATTTTATGTCAATTTTGACACTATTAAGTAATTGATTTTTGTGAAAATCATAACAGAATGATTAGTTCGAACAATGTTTTTTAAATAAATACTAACATGTCATATTATCCTAGAAAATTAGTGTAATTCATAAAAAGTCTCAAATTTCATTTATTTGGGTATTTATAACATCAATTATGTCAATATTTCATTAATAAGATAATTACTGCATCATCATTGTGTCATAAATAAATTAAATTATTTAATATATAAAAATTAAAAATAAAATACCATTATGTATAAAATCTTTTTAGATTTCTAATGAATATTTATAGTCTAATTTATCTTATGTATAACCCCATATTAAAAATGTTTTACTTATTAAACATTGATTTTAACTATTTTAACCCTTCTTTAAATAAATTAATAATAAATGTCCTAATCTAATACAAGTGGGCCTAAATGGTCATATTTTATTCCTAAGGTTGTTTGTGGTCGAATTACACTTATACAATAGAATTAGGACATGTGTTAGGGTAATAATAATATCTTTTTTACCCTTAATTACCCTATTTACTTTTAACCGTGGTAAAAAAAATTAATAAGTTACTATTCACCAAAAATTATTTGCATCTCATTGAACCACATTTTAGTCCTTGATATTAACCGTGTCTCTAGGATTTTCGAAATTCCACTCACAGAAGCGGTAAAATTATGTTTTATGAAAAATTCAGTTTTTTAACTACCACTTAGTGGTTTCACTATTCATCAAAAAATGAAAGTTTTCATAAAAATACAAAAAATTAGGACTAAGATATATTTGATATTATGAATTCAAAAATGATTTCAATTTTATCAAATTCAAAACATATCAGTTACATTAACTAATTTAAAAATTAATTCCCGTCGTCAAAACAAATAGCGTGTTTTTAAGAGATAATAACTATCAAAAGATTGACACTTGTTTATATTTGGTTTAAATGTGAAATTACATCCAATGAAAAAAATTGTATTAAATTGTAAAAATATATTCTAAATATGCTTTAAAACCACTAAAATTAATAATTTTTCACTATTAATTATTTTGATTAAAAAAGTTGTTTTTCATTAAAATTTAGTAATTTTCACTATTCATCAGAATATGAAAGTTATCCGAAAAGTACCAAAATTTCACCCTAAGCTAATTTCGATATTCCGAATCCAAAAATAAAGTCCATTTTGAGAAATAAAATTTACAAAATTTCAAAAAGTGGTTATTACTATTCATAACGACTAGTTCTAATAATATTTTCACAGCATATCGTTGTTTAGTAAAACTCGGTATTGCGTACTACACATGCTATCGAGGAAGGTAGAGATTGCGTGTAATGCAAGGAAAGTCAAGGATGCGTGTTGTGTAAGCTCCTTTTGGTGTAGCATATAACACCAGACATTAATGAAAAGAATATTTTTCATAAAATCTCGGGGTGTTACATTCTACCCCCCTTAAAATGAATTTCGCCCTAAAAATTCGTCGGGGTTATAAATGGTTTACTATTTGAAAGTTTATTTGATAGAAACCCAAATCGTAAAAAGGAATACCAAAACCAATCTTTAAAAACAAAAGTATGAAATGTAACGGTTACCCAAATAAACTAATAACTGGGTTTCCACATAGGTGAAAATATGGATATGGAAGATAAATCTAACCATCATGTTCTGATGGAGAGTGGTAGAGAACATGGCTATGGAAAAACCAGCAATCACAAAGCCATAAATTTGTGACGATCTAAGGTACCATCTGATTCATCAGATATAAGAGCACTAGGACAACATTTTTGGTTTTCAATATCATTTCCCTAAAGTTGATGAAATTGGAATTAGAAGAAATACTTTCGTGATTTTGGTATAGTCTCACCGTTGGTCGTTCTTTGGACAATTATCACTTCATCTCATAAAAAAATGAAGTTGAATTTGTCATTCGTGGTGTGATAGAAGATCATGTGATAGAATGATGGGTCATTCCATCTGTCTCAAACAAAAGGTTAGAAAAGTCATCAAAAAATACATAAGTCCATCTATAGTGAGATTAATCATATATGGTTCCAAAAATGGACTTATACTTTATATATCATACTAATTAATATAATAAAAATAGTTTCTACTAAAAATGGACTTCCTGTAGGCCAGTGGTAGGCGATAAAGGCCAGTCGCACTTCGGTTGTGGGTTCGATTCTCACGGCCTTATCCGACGCGATGGGCCGTCGCCCATCCTGCAGGTTGTCCTTTTTCTAAAACTATATTACTATAACATCCCATCAATAATATCGAAACAAACTTTTACCCTTAAACAATACTAACTTATGTCCAACATAGTCCATTCCAATCTTTAGGCTTATCCATAATATTGCAGTCCACTATCATAATATAGTGAAAAAGATTACTAGAGATTTAATACCATCATTGATCCCCATATATCTTAAGATATGTCTTATTGGACACATTCCAAACATTCAATGGCCTTAATCTTGTGTTCTCTTGAATACCCATTGAACCTTAGTGAAAAAATGAATGCAGTTAAAAGTTAACACTTTCCACATACCAAAATCCTCAAAATTCTATATACTCAAACCATGATATCACATACTCCTTATATCAATCATGAGCTCATGAATACTGACAAATATGTCATTTTCTCATTTTCCCTTCATTATGTGCATATCATATTTTTTCCAAAAATATCTCAATCACTTTCCATGGTTACCGGTACCATAAAATTATTGAAGGCCACATTAGAACAATACATAAATATTACAATACTCAACATTATTTTGGAATCCCATTACATAAACACTTAATCATTCCACCACATCGTTGTCATATTCAACATCGCCAATGGTGATCGCATGTGACTTCCCTTTGTCCTTTGCCTTAAGTGGTTGCTCAAGTCGATCATCACTAACCCTTGGATTAGGGCATTTATTGGCATAATGTCCTATCTCCTTGCACTTGAAACATTGAAGTGTAGTAGGTTCATTCTGTGTATCCCATCCTTTGTTTGCATCATTACACATCTTCTTCCTATAATTGTAGCATTCAAATGCCCGATGACCTTGCTTTCCACATTTTAAACATTTACTTGTCCCTTTAAGACAATCTCCACCATACTTCTTTCCACACTTTGAGCATAAGGAAACATTCATCTTCTTTTCACCACTATTCTGAGATTTCTGCTTGAAATCCATCTTTCGTTTCTTTTCAAAACTATGAGATGGATAAGTAACACCAACTTCCATTTCTACCGTGATAGAACAACGCACAATTTCGTCATAGCTAATGAAGTCTCTTATAGCTAATGCCCATCGAAGATTTGGTTTTAAGCCACTGAAGAATCGATCAACTTTACTTTCAGGTTGGATGATAAATCCAGATGCATACCTTGAAATCCTTGTAAAATTCACTTCATATATACCAACAGATTCATCATCCTTTTTCTTTCGTTCAAGAAACTCATCCATCTTTGTTCGAAGAATACGAGGGAAGTACTTGTTGAAAAATAAGTTCTTGAACTCGTCCAATTCCATGGACTCAATTTCATCTCTTTGCCTCATATTCTTGATAAGATTCCACCATTGGTCAGCTTCACCTTCCAAATGATATACTGCTAAGATGACTATATCATGTTCAGAACATTGATGAACTGAAAATATATTTTCAGTGGTACGGATCCATTGTTCGGTAACAAGTGGATCAGAAGACCCACTGAAAGAAGGTGGACGTTGCCTCATGAAGGACTCAATAGAATATTGTTCCCTTCTCTGCTCATTTGGAAGTCCAGAATGATTCATAGCTTGTGTAAGTATAGCAATAAGATTTTGCACTCCATCTCCCAAAACATTTGTTTGTTCAGGAGGACAATAATTTCATTGTCCATTACAGTGATCAACACGGTTCCTTCGGGTTCCAGCCATCATCTGAAACCCAAAAAGAATAATGTGAGAGGCAAAAATCATGCTAGGGAAAACAACATAATAAAGGGGGAGTACCCTTAATATCTAACATCTTAGGTTAAATTCTAAGATTGTTACTGTAGTTCTAGGACTATATCCTATACGTATACTTATCCTTAGAGACATCCCTAGACATACCTTAAAAATATCTCTAGGGATCTCACTAACGTTCTCACATCCAAGTTTCCAAAGGTTGACTAAACCGCTCCTCTGATAACAACTGTAGAGACCCGTATCTTGACGTACATGGACATTACATTACTTTTGCAGAATATATAATACATAACAAAAACACACACACAAGGATCGTAATAATTTAGTGTCTTTGGAAACTCGGAATATAATCTTCTAATCGTGGTGAAAGATCTTCAACATCTCCCATAAAGATCTTCCTTTTTTTAAACCTAAATCCTTTCTTTATGTCCTGGGGAAACGAAAACATAAAAGGGTGAGCTCAAATGCTCAGTAAGGGTAAACAAAAGAAATATCAATCTCGTCATATTCATAAGAACATATCTTTTGGAAATCTTAACCTGCAAAAGAGATCATAATTTCATAACATGGGATAAATCATAGTAGTGAAATGTAATCCCAATAATCATAACATAAAACATGAAACTTTGTGGAATACACACATAATCATAGAGAATCATTTCTTAATAGTCAAGACTCATTTCCAAGACTATCTTAGTGGACAAAGTCCCTTTATGAACCGAGTTCACTCCTCGTTTCAGTCCTGTTTCACTGAACCGGTATAACCTACCGTTCCAGCCATATCTATCTCATGAGATAAAAAATCATTACCCAATTCATTGGAGGGAGATATAGGTCCCACCCATCTCATAATGATACCATTCTTATGTGTGCCACAAAATCATAAATCATACATCATTGCATAACCCATGTAATAAAAATGGAATTCTTAAACAACATGACATTATAAAACAATTCATATAAGATAAAGGAATTCATAAAAATAATTCCATCACAACATAATCAAATCAATGTAATAAGAGGGATAGAAACATAACCCTATATTATCTTAGATGGAAAATAATTTTGATAAAACACTTGAACTCCATTCTTGAGGAAAATATCCTTTCTACTTCAAAAACACTTTTCCTTTCTTAACATGTCATACAATTATAAACTAAAAGAAGTTGATTAAAAATAAACTTGAAATCTTGTAAAGGAAGATTCTTGGAAATAATTTTTTAAAAATCCATTCATTCCGTATAAGTTAAAAAAACATTCTTCTCGTACTTTTGTCGGAAAAGTCAAAAATACCTCATACGAAAATCGACAAAATATTCCTTTCATATATTTTACGAAAAAGTCACCGAAGGGTAAAATTGGATTCAAAAAATTTTAGGTGGATGGAAATAATATTACATATTGATGAAACATGGATGTGGATGATAAAATACACCATTGTAAATTCCAAAGTATAAACAACCTCGGATAAAAATTAGATTGTGATATTTCCCTTAACTTAGGTTCGTTTTACTTCGTAAGTGTCTGAACCTCCTGTATAATGATTTAAATAATTTTATTGACTTATTCCAGAATCATACTTATTTTTATGATATCATATATGGTCATATTCATAGCTTCTTAGTAGTAATATTTCATTGCTACTTGTTATTTGGGTGTTTATAACTTTTTGTTCTTATGCGTGTTTTGTCGAATAAATTCTTATTCTTATCTTTAGGATATATATACCTCATTTCCATAATAGTATTACATTAATATATATCATATTCATTCATTGAATTCATTTATATAATCATTATGAAATGAAGATCATGTAGAACGAGTCGCATCACATTGTGGAGATGGTATTCCGTACGTATGCACGAGTGATGATATCATTCATATGATCGTAAAATTGTATTGGAGTGTATGTATACTATTTAAGAATCAGTATCACTTTATAATAGTCATATATAGTCATTATTTACACCATTATACCCATCCAAGTAAGGTGGTGGTGGAAAATAGATTGCACCACAGCGTGGAGACGGTATTCCGTACGTACGCACGTGCGGTGATTTCTTTTTCCGTAGGATGGATAGATGGTGAAATAGGGTTTTTTCATACTTATAATAACATATAATTATATTAGTGATACTGGTGTTATTACTTCATAATGAAACAACTAAAGAAGAAGAAGTAGAATAAGAAATAAAGATAAAAGAATCGGTAACAGACATTACCTCTTCTTTGAAGTGCTTCTTTGAGACCTCCTTTTAGGGGACTAAAATAGGTCTTTGAAGAAGACCCGAACCTCTAGGATGTCTCTAGGGAAGTGGAGAGGAGAAAGTGGAAGGAGTTGGCCGAGCATTAAGGCTCAAAGTAGTGTGAGGAAGAGAGGGAGGAGGTGCCCTTTTATAAGGGAGGAGAGGGGCACCTTTAGAATAACTAAAATTATTATTTTATTATAAAGTAAAACTCGGTTTTTAATAGCTCAAAATTGATATATTTCGAAGATAAGGTGGGTAGGCGTCGAAAGCCTCTCATCAAATAGAATTTAGACATGTTTAGGTATCAATTTTAACCTTATCATTTAGATTTAACTTTAAGTTAGATAATATAACTTTTACCATGCCTTCTTGTTTTCTTACACTATAAGGTTAATAAACTTACCATATCATGCCAAACGAACCCCAAGTTGTTTATTATTAATATATATAACCTTACCTAATACATTTGGCCGAACATTAGATTTTTATGAATAAAATAACAATTAGTAATATAATATTTGTTTTAAAAACTATTTTATGTCAATTTGACACTATTAAGTAATTGATTTTTGTGAAACTCATAACAGAATGATTAGTTGTGAAAAAGTTGATTAAATAAATACTAACATGTCATATTATCCTATAAAATTAGTGTAATTCATAAAAAGTCTCAAATTACATTTATTTGGGTATTTATAACATTAATTATGCCAATATTTCATTAATAAGATAATTATTGCATCATCATTGTGTCATAAATAAATTAAATTATTTAATGTCTAAAAATTATAAATAAAATACCATTATGTAGAAAATCTTTTTAGCTTTCTAATTAATATTTATAGTCTAATTTATCTTATGTATAACCCCATATTAAAAATGTTTTACTTATTAAACTTTGATTTTAACTATTTTAACCCTTCTTTAAATAAATTAATAATAAATGTCCTAATCTAATCCAAGTGGGCCTAAATGGTGATATTTTATTACTTAGGGTTTTTGTGGTCGAATTAAACTTATCAAATAGAATTAGGACATGTTTTAGGGTAATAATAATATCTTTTTTACCCTTAATTACCCTATTTACTTTTAACCGTGGTAAAAAAAGTAAAAAGTTACTATTCACCAAATATTATTTTCATCTCATTGAACCAAATTTTAGTCCTTGATATTAACTGTGTCTCTCAGATTTTCGAAATTCCACTCATAGAAGCGGTAAAATTATGTTTTATGAAAAAGTCATTTTTTTAACTACCACTTAGTGGTTTCACTATTCATCAAAAATTGAAAGTTTTCAAAAAAATACCAAAAATTAGGCCTAAGCTATATTTGATATTATGAATTCAAAAATGATGTCTATTTTATCACACTAAAAACATATCACTTAAATTAACTAATTTAAAAATCAATTCCCATCGTCAAAACAAATAGCGTGTTTTTAAGAGATAATAACTATCAAAAGATTGACACTTGTTTATATCTGGTTTAAATGTGAAATTACACCCAATGACCAAAATTGTATTAAAATATAAAAATATATTCTAAATATAATTTAAAACCACTCAAACTAATAATTTATCACTATTAATTATTTTTATTAAAAAAGTTGTTTTTAATTAAAATTTAGTAATTTTCAATATTCATCAGAATATGAAAGTTATCCGAAAAGTACCAAAATTTCAACCGAAGCTAATTTCGATATTCCGAATCCAAAAATAAAGCCCATTTTGAAAAATAAAATTTACAAAATTTCAAAAAGTTGTTATTACTATTCATAACAGTTAGTTCTAATAATATTTTAATAGCATATCGTTGTTTAGTGAAACTCGGTATTGCGTACTACACACGCTATCGAGGAAGGTCGTGATTGCGTGTAATGAAAGGCAAGTCAAGGATGCGTGTTGTACAAGATCCTTTTGGTGTAGCGTACAACACAAGACATTAATGAAAAGAATATTTTTCATAAAATCTCGTGGTGTTACAAGGATAGTAAAGAATTGTAATATTTTGGAAGTGTTTTCATTTGATTGGTGCTGATTTGTTGACTTTCTATGCTCATGATGAAAAAAATTAATTTTTTTACTATGTCTATTTAATTTTGTGCAAATAACTTCTCTAATCAATATATAATATTCTTAATTCTTCAATTTTTTATTGAATAATCTTCTCCTTGTGAGGAAAATAGTGTTATAGTCCATGTATGTCCCAATTCTCTCAATTCATTTTCACTCAGCTGTAAATGATAATTCTTTTTTAATTTATAATGCCTTGCTTCTATAATTTTTTCCTTAAAAATACTTAATTACATTTTTTTAATGGAATATTTTAACATTTCATGATGGAGCTGGTATTGCTTTTGAAGAAAATTCCATTACTTCATTGATGAAACTCCTATTTGCATTTTAATTTGCTTAATCCTTTTTGGATGTAAACTTGAAATATTCTATGTAACTACCTTAGTGAGGTCATGAATAGGTGAAGTGAAATAAAATGTAATAGATATATGGTGGGAATTATTAGATAACGATTCATATCCAAGGTAACATCCTAATCACATCATTTTTTTGTTTTATTCATAACATTATATATTTTATATCTGCAGAATGTACCTGATTCAGGAACTGTAGACTGAAAATCTATTCATGCTTTCTCTATAGATAATGATTGCTCTTTGTGATATCTGTGGATCTTTTGGTCTACAAAATATTGCTATTGAGAGAAGTCAATCTCACATCACAGGAAAGAAACATATATAGTAAGATATTGCTTTATGGGGTAAGAGTTTTCTGATTTTTTAAGACATTAACATTATACTACTACAACAAAAATGATTCTAAATGATGCCAGTTTCACACATATATACAGACATACAAGTTTTAGTTAACGAATCAAACATTAATGAATATATATCTCTTATTTATCAGGGAAACTGGTGATGCTGCTACTTGGTATTGGATTATTTTTTCATTTTTTTATCAGCTCATGTGAAACATAATTTAAGAAATATCGTGCTAGAATTGGGTAATCATTGGTTTCAGGTATAAATTTGTTCTTTCTAGCTGATTCATAATTTCATTTGAATATTTGAGAAACTATGAAGTGAAAGAGATATTTATAGAAAGGATGTTGTGTTATCAATCAATTTTCTAGAAAACTATGATGTTTTTATATGTGACGCATCCATCGAAATGAAAGTATTTGGTTTCCCAGTTACACCACTAACCCCTATAGTTTTGTTCATAATAAGGTCCTCCATTGAATTGTTTATGCACCCTAACTTCAATGTTGAAGCCATTCAGGTGACCTTAGGATTCCAGTAATATTCTATTTGAAGGGAAACTTTTCCCTGTCAAATTTCAAGTAGTTTATTTGTTTCCAAATATGATCAATGTAGGAAAATATAGTATTAACATAAGAGGGTTTTCAGTTGATTTTTCATGTAATCGTTGATCACATTTTTCATCAAGGAATTCATGTCACAATCTATATATAACTTGCAATGAATCGTAGATTAAATATGATTCTAGATTGTAATGGCACGGTTGAAAGTGAAGAGAAAGAGATGACATTCCTATGAAATTTTATGGCATAATGTGCTGCTAGATTCAAGAGGTAATCCTCCCAGATGGTAGTGTTCTTGAATATTTTTTTACATAAACATTTCTAGTGATATGGATAAGGCTAATGAATGTTGCAAAAATAAATGTTGTGGTGAGTACCACCCTATTTTAGTTCTGAATTATTATCTCTTTCTTGATATAAATGTGTTTTAGTCAATGAGTTATTTATATCCTCACGATTGTTCATATTTCAGTTAGAAAGAGAGCACTAAATATGATGGAGTTAGAAAATAATGAGGATAACATTATAGAGACATAACCCAATTCGCTGACAGCCAACAAAACTAAAATTAAGTTGATAATAAGTATCTGAGGGATTCAGTTTTGTGGAATTTTTATATATTTTTTTAATTCCTCTAATTGTTGTAATGATGCTTGAAGGGAAATTTCTTCCAAGAGATATGTTTGAAACTGGTAAATTATACCCAACTACTATTTTTTAGTGATCCTTTCCACTTAATTGTTATTATTCCAACACCTCATTTACAATTTCTATACATATATTATTATTACAACTGTTGGCTGAGGGGGGAAATACAAGAAAATACTTACACTAATGATAGAGAAGAACTCGATGAGACTCGAACCTGAGACCTCGCCGAGACCCCACAGGGCCACTTCCAACTGAGCATCACCTTTAGGGCTACATATATTATAAATACAAGTAAACTTATTAAGATATTTCATTGATTCCAAACCATCCCCCTTCAATATAGATTTCATTTTTCCTTCCAAATTTGTTTTTCATTTTGATACCATTATCTCTCCTGAATAACTAAAAGACAAAGGATCCATACGGTTAATGTAGGGCATTAATATTTTAGTGCACCATTATATTGATCACGATATTAATTTTTTGGAAGAAAATAGTGTTCATTATGATTATAGAATATGTTTCCATGCTTCTAAATAAGCTTGTGGATTTATTTTTATCAAGATGATAAAAAATTGGAACCTTTTGGAAGTGTTTTCATATGATTGGTGGTGATTAGCTGACTTTCTTATGCACATGATGAAAAACATAATTTTTTTTACTATGTCTATTTAATTCTTTGAAAATGAATTCTCTACTCACTATATAATATTATTAATTCTACAATTGTTTTTTTTTGCAGAATCTTCTCCCTGTGAGGTATATGGATCCATAGTCTATGTACGTCACAATTCTCTCAATTCATATTCACTCAGCTGTAAATGATAATTATTTTTTAATTTATAATTCCATGATTATTTAATTTTCCCCTTAAAAATATTTAATTACATTTTTTGATGGCATATTTTTATAGTGCATGCTGGAGCTGGTATTTCTTTTGATGAAAATTCATTTCCTTCTTTTATGCAACTCCTATTTTCATTTTAATTTTCTTAACTTTTTTAAGATGAAAACTTGAAACATTCTATATAAATACCTTAATGAGGTCATGCATAGGTGAAGTAAAATAAAATGTAATAGATATATGGTGGGAATTATCAGATAATGATGAAGATCCAAGGTAACATACTAATCACATCATTTTTTTTGTTTTATTCATTACATTATATATTTGGTATCTGCCTAATGTACCTGATTCAGGAACTGTTGACTGACAATCTCCTCATGCTTTCTCTACAGATAATGAACGGTCAATGTGATGTTTTTGGATCTTTTGGTCTGTGAAAAAATTCTATTGAGAGAAGTCAATCTCACATCACAGGAAAGAAACATATATGGAAAGATATTTCATTATGGGGTAAGAGTTTTCTGATTTTTTAGGACATTAAAATTATACTACTACAACAACAATGCTTCTAAATGATTCCACTTTCACACATATATACAGACATAGAAGTTTTAGTTAACCAATAAAACATTAATGAATATATATCTTCTATTTAGTAGGGAAAATGGTGATGCTGCTACTTTGTATTGGATAATTTTTTCATTTTTTTCTTAGCTTATGTGAATCATAGTTTAAGAAATATTATGCTAGAATTGGGTAATCATTGGTTTTAGAAATAAATTTGTGCTTTCTAGCTGATTTTTAATTTCATTTGAATATTTGAGAAACTATGAAGCAAAAGCGGTATTTATAGAAAGGATGTTGTGTTATCAATCAATTATCTAGAAAACTATGAAGTTTTGATATGTGACGCATCTATAAAAATGGAAGTCTTGGGTTTCCCAGGTACACATCTAACCCCTAGAGTTTTGGTCATAATAAGGTCCTCCATTGAATTGTTTATGCACCCTAACTTTAATGTTGAAGCCATTCCGGTACCCTTAGGATTCCAGTAATATTATATTAGAAGGGAAACGTTTCCCCCTAAAATCCCATGTAGTTTCTTTGTCTCCAAATATGATCAATGTAGGAAACAATAGTGTGAACATAAGAGGTTTTAAGTTGATTTTTCATGTAATCGTTGACCACATTTTTCATGAAGGAATTCATGTCACAATCTATATAAAACATGCAATGAAACATAGATTAAATATGATTCTAGATTGTCATGGAAAGGTTACAAGTGACGAGAAAGTGACAACATTCCTATGAAATTTTATGGCATAATGTGTTGGTAGATTCAAGTGGTAATCCTCCCAGATGGTAGTGTTCTTGAAAACATTTTTACATAAACATTACTATTGATATGGAGAAGGCTAACGAACATTGAAAAAATCAATGTTGTGGTGAGTACCACCCTATTTCACTTCTAAATTATTATCCTTTTCTTGATATAGTTTTTTTAGTCAATGTGTTATTTATATCCTCATAATTGTGCAGATTTCAGTTAGCAAGAGAGAACTAAATATATGGGAGTTAGAAAATAATGAGGATAACATTATAGAGACATAATCCAATTCGCTGACAGCAAACGAGACTAAATTTAAGTTGATAATCAGTATCTGGGGGATTTAGTTTTGAGGAATTTTTATATATTTTTTGAATTCCTCTAATTGTTGTAGTGATGATTAAAGGGAAATTTCTTCCAAAAGATATGTTTGAAACTAGTAAATTATACCCAACTACTATTTTTTAGTTATCCTTTCCACTTGATTGTTATTCTTCCAACAACTCATTTACAATTTCTATACATATATTATTATTACAGCAGTTGGGGGAGGGGGGAAATACAAGAAAATCCTTACACTAATGACAGAGAATAACTTGACGAGACTCGATCCTGAGACCCCACCGAGACCCCACAGGGCCGATAACAATTAAGCTGCACCCTGGGGGCTATATATATTATAAATACAAGTAAAGTTACTAAGATATTTCATTGATTCAAACCCATCCCTCTACAATGTTGATTTCATTTTTCCTTCCAAATTTATTTTTCATTTTGATACCATTATCTCTCTTGAATAACTCAAAGATAAAGGATCCATAGTGTTAATGTATGGGATTTATATTTTTGTGCACCATTAGATTGATCAAGATATTAATTTTCATGGAAGAAAATAGTGTTCATTATGATTATAGAATATGTTATCATGCTTCTCATTAAGCTTGTGGATTTATTTTTATCAAGATGCTAAAAAATTGGAATCTTTTGGAAGTGTTTTCATAAGATTGGTGCTGATTTGTTGAATTTCTTATACTCACAATGAAAAACAATAATTGTTTTTACTATGTCTATTAAATTCCCTTGCAAATTACTTCTCTAATCACTATAAAATATTCTTAAATCTTCAATTTTTTGTTGCAGAATCTTCTCCCTGTGAGGAAAATAGTGCCATAGTCTATGTATGTCCTAATTCTCTCAATTCATTTTCACTCGGCTATAAATGATAATTCTTTTTTAATTTTTAATGCCTTCCTTATATAATTTTCCCCGTACAAAAATATAATTTAATTTTTTTAATGGCATATTTTTACAGTGCATGATGGAGCTGGTATTGCTTTTGAAGAAAATTCCATTCCTTCTTTGATGAAACTCTTGTTTGAATTTTAATTTTCTTAAATTTTTTTAGATGTAAACTTTAAATATTCTATGTAACTATCTTAATGAGGTCATGCATAGGTGAAGTGAAATATAATGTAATAGATATATGGTGGGAATTATCAGATAATGATGCAAATCCAAGGTAACATCCTAATCACATCATTTTTTTGTTTTATTCGTAACTTTATATATTTTGTATCTGCAGAATGTACCTGCTAGATGTTTTTCAAGATGAAGAAATCTTTCAAAAAAAAGTTATTTATTGCATGAGTGTATAACTTCATGTTACTGAAAATCTTCTAAAAATTTATACATCATAAATTATGATGCAATTACTTACTTTCTGCCAGTCAGTATTTAATTCAATCATTATCACATTTCTCATTTTTATTATTACAACTGTTTTCTTATTTTTGATATATCTTTCATTCATTATTTAATTGCATGCATTACTATTATTGTGATTGAAGTTAGGAAAAGAAATCAAACTTCCACCCACAAAAATTAGAAATTCATTTACTTTTAATCTATCCTTTTTCTTTGTCAATAATTTAAACGCTCTATCCATATGCTATGCACTCCTATTCTATTATCATACACAATTACTTTGTAATTAAAATTTATTCAGCATTATTTTTTCTAATAACCTATTATCAAAACAAATTTCTTATTAAAAGAAAATCCAATTATCGAATACGCCGTGCAATAGCACGGGCGAGTACTAGTTACTACTAATCATTACTAATTATTACTAATTATTTATAATTATTACTAATTATTACTAATTATTTTTATTTATTACTGTTTATTAATATTTATTAATATTTTTTAAAATTAATTACTACTTATCACTATTATTACTAATTATTACTAGTTATTACTATTTATTAAAATTTATTATAATTTATTTCTATTTATTAGTATTAATTTCTATTTATTACAATTTATTAATATTTATAACTATTTATAACTATTTATTACTATTTATTATTATTTATTATTATTTATTACTATTTATTAGTATTTATTATAATTTATTACAATTTATTAGTATATGATAATATTTAATAATATTTATTAGTATTTATTATTATTTATTGGTATTTATTAGTATATATTACTATTTATTAGTATTTATTACTATTTATTAGTATTTATTATTATTTATTTTTATTAATTACTTATTAATACTTTTTATTAGTATTTATTACCATTTGTTAGTATTTATTACTATTTATTAGTATTTATTTCTACTTATTACTGTTTATTACTATATATTTGTATTTATAAGTATTTATTAGTATTTATTAATATTTATTAATATTTATTAGTAATTATTACTATTTATTAGTGATTATTAGTATTTATTACTATTTATTTCTAATTATTACCATTTATTAGTATTTGTTACTATTTATTATTATTTATTTCTTTTTAATAGTATTTATTACTATTTATTTCTATTTATTTTTATTTATTTGTATTTATTTTCATTTAATAGTTTTTATTGATATTTAACAGTATTTAATAGTATTTATTATTATTTATTTATATTTATTTGTATTTATTAATATTTATTAGTAATTATTACAAATTATTACTATTTATTAATAATGATTAGTATTTATTACTACTTAATAATATTTATTACTATTAATTAGTATTTTCATTACAAATTATTAGTATTTATTACTAATTATGAATATTTTTTACAAGTTATTACAATTTATTATCATTTATTTGTATTTATTACTAATTGTTAGTATTTCTTACTAATTATTACTAATTAATAATATTTATTACAAACTGTTAATATTTATAACTAATTTTTAATATTTATTTCTATTTTTCTAATTATTACTAATTAGTGTTAATTACTATTAATTACTGCAAAATACAGCTACTAATTACTAATTACCACTAAATATTTATATGCATTACTAGTTATATTTAATAATGATTAATTATTACTAATTACTATGTATTAATACTAATAAATTAATTTTATTATTACATATTAATATTGATGAGAAAACAATTTAAATCCAACTTAATTACAACTAATAAATAATAATTAATATTAATATAAAAAAAAGAAATAAATTCAAAATTAAATAAAACCTTAATACCTTTAAACTGGATCCCTTATAAATGTTGGTGGCTTCACAACATCTTTGTGAAAAAAAGTTAACTCTAAAAAATTTTCACACTAAAATTAGAGTTTGGAGAAGCAGAGGAATAAGAAATTCGGGCAGAGAGATGAAAAAATAGGGAGGGGTATATATAGGTTATATTAGTTGTGATAGAACTTTTTGCGACGTGAATACCATCGCAAAAGGTAAATTTTGCGACAGGGCCTGTCGTAATTATCTTCGGCTGCTTAAATTAAATTCGGCGGTTAAAATGTTATTTATGATGGAGCCCATTGCAAAAAGTGACCCACCGACATACTTTTTTGGATGGGACAACTTCCCCTCACGAATATGTTTTTACTGCCGCCAGTTTTTGCGATGGGACCAGTCGCAAACAACCTTCGGTGGTGGAACTTGTTGCGACGGGGGATCCCACCCATCACAACTAGGTTTTACCGCCTCCGGGAATTTGCGACGGACAATGCGAAACCGTCGCAAATACTCTTTCCCACGGTTTGGCGTGAAAAATGCACAAAACTGCCTGTATGTTTTTGCGATCGGGGGCCTATTCCCATTGCAATTAATTGACTATTTGTAATGGGTTGACCATCCCATTGCAAATAATCTCTTCGACAGACTATTTGCGAGGGGATTTATTCCCATCCCAAAAACCATGTCCCAACTAATGGGTTTTATTGTAGTGAGATAAGAATCCCCAATGAGACTGAGACCATATTGAGTGTCGGGACTACTGTCGTATCAGTCATCTTTAGCATTTCTGCAGGTTCTTTCCAACAACATCGAGAGAAAATGGGTTTCTGCCTGCTCCACTATCTGGAGTGAGTTATTTTACGCCACTTTAGGAAAGGAGTTTGAATATCACTAGTAGGTCTGGTCGAGGAGTAGGTCCTGATCATGGTAGTCTGATCCCAGATCACTAGTAGCGCCGGTAGTGGAGTCATGATCATTGTAATCAATCTGTTGAACATGGCAGTGGATTAGGTCAGCTGCATTCGTAACAGCCGATACCCGAGGATCAGGCTGCGGGGCCATCTACTGTATGAGGTACTATTCTAGTATTCTATACTATTGTATCTTCTTTGTTTGATATAGGTTTTTCAAACTCTAAAATTTCTGTATCTATCATGGAATTTTTGGGACTATAGATACAATATCGTTATGGTGTAATGGCCCTCAATTCCCTATTGGGAATACAGACGAAGGTCATATACCAGTACAGGTAATGTCCTCTTGAGGTATGCTGTTACCCATTCATTGGGAATCTATTTTTCCAAAAATTAATGGCTATGATGACATTATCGGGATAAACTAGTTAGTAAAATTTCCTGCCTTTAGTAGACTTCTATCACCATAGGTTTTTTTACATCACTAGAGGGAAAAATTTATCCTTTCAAAGGTGAGTGGGATGTACTGGCATGGAGAGTTGGACCGAAGTATCACGGGCTAGGTGTAGTGACCGCCCAGATTGATAATATTTTCATGGAGTATCTGGGTTTGCTTCAAACTAATTTCCCCCGAGTAGTTAGTCATTTCCACGAAGTCATTCCTGATGAATCTTATGGCATAGCTCTTAAGAGAGAGGTAGAGTTTACAATTGTTCTTATTCTAGGAGAATCTCAAGTGTCCATTCATCCATACAAGTTGTCAGCTACTGAGCATCAGGAGCTCAACTAAAATATAGAGGACTTATAGGCCAAAGCTTTTTATGGGACAATACATCCTCTTGGGGTCCACTCATTCTCTTCTCTAAAAATGATGATGTATCTATTCATTTATGCATCGATTAAAGAAATTTTAATCAAATTACGATCAAGAACCATAGTCCACTTCCTCTAATAGATGACATATTTGACTTTCATGAAGGAGAAAATGTGTTATGTAAGATCAATTTTAGATCAGGTTATCATCAAGTCTGAGTTATTCCATCAAAAAAACCTCATCTAATATTCCATAGCCAGTATAGTCTGTATGAGTATCCTTTAATGTTGTCCAGTCTTACAAATGCGTCTTTAATTTTCATGGCTTTGATGAATAGGGTTATCCATTCCTATCTGGACTCTTTGGTTTTGGCCTTTGTGGACGACATATTGGTGTATTTTCTCACTCGTAACAACCATTCCAATAATCTAGAGAATGTTCTGAGTACACTGAGAGAGCATATGTTTTATGCCAATCTTTCTAAATGCATCTTCCAAATTTACAAGGTCCAGTTATTTGGTAATATAATTTCAGAATCAGAAGTATTTGTTGACTCTAAAAACAAAAGTGTTATAGTCTCATGGGAGAAGCCTTATAACGTGATTGATATTAGGAGATTCATTGGGCTCTTTGGATATTATAAGAGTTTCAAATAGGACCTATCACGTCTTTCATCACCTCTAATTGGACTTACAAATAATAGTGTTTAATTATTTTGGTTAGAAGCATGTGAGAAATTCATTCAGGAGATGAAAGGGAGGCTTTTCTAGACACCAATTCTGATTCTTCCATAACCTAGTAAAGTTTATATCGTCTTTTGTGATCTATCAGGCTTTGGATTAGGATTAGTGTTGATGTAGGAAGATAGATTCATTGCGTATGGATCTCAACAATTAAGGCCACATGAGAGAAATTACAAGACACAATCTCGAGCTAGAAACATTTATCCATGCCCTTCGTTTCTAGAGGCATTATCTTTTGGGGGAGCTCTTTATGGTGTATAAAGATCCCAAACGACTCAATTAAATATTTTCAAATAATAAAATGAGCCTAAGACCGCAGATATGGGACAAATATCTATAGTAATTTGATTTTGAGCTTGCCTATACGCCTGAAAGTGGAAATGTGGTCATTGATTCACTGAGTCAGAACACTCAAATACATGCCATGTAGGAATCCAGTGATGAATTCATGTTATTGGACCTCTTTTCTGAACATTATTTGGGGTTTCATGACATTCACGTGCAGTCTTACCTCTCAAGCTTAGTAGTTACCACTTATCTCCTTGAAAAGGTGAAGAGTATGCAGTTTTCCAATCATGAAGGATTGGTTCACTGGGGGAGTATATTAGAGGATAACCCACGTCTAGATTGGTCTATGCACATATACGATGTGTTGTGTCTATTCTGACGTATCTGGGTTCCTATATATACGAGAGAGGAGTTGATTAAGGAGTCACATGCTTCTCAGTGGGTAGTTCATCGAGGCATCTCAAAGAAGTATCGAGATATGTGATTCTAGTATTGGTGTATTGGGATGAAATTTCATATTGCAGGCTTCATCACCAGGTGTTCCCCTTATCAGAAGGTGAAGGCAGAGAAACATAGACCTGCTAGATTTTTACATCTTCTTCTAGTCTCAGAATGGAAATGGGAATATTTTCTTTGGATTTCATAGTCAGCTTACTTAGGACGCAAGGGGCAGTGACTATATCTATTTTTTAATTGACTGAATAAATAAATAATCCCAATTAATTCAAATTCAATAGAATTCCCCAGTTGATGAATTTGAAATACTATATGTTCTTGAGATCATACGACTACACAGGGTTCCACATACAATCATTTCAGATAAAGAAGATCGATTCAATTCACAGTTCTGGTAGGGTTGGCAGAACGCTATGTGGACTCATTTTCTTTTAAGCAAACCTTTTCACCCTCATACTGATAGAGAATAGGAATGAATGATACATGTTTTTGAGGATATGCTCCGATCATGTGTCCTTGATTTTGGAATTTCATGGGAGAAGAATATCCCTCACATCGAGTCTTCTTGTAAATTTTTTTAGGTGATGATTCAGATGGATACTTTTGAGGACTTATATGGTTGACAATTCCATTCACCTTTGTGCTGGATAGAGGTATGTGAGGAAGCCCTACTAGGTCCTCATATCATTCAAGAGACATTATAAGATGTTAAGGTAATCACAAAGTGTATGAATACTACCCATTCTAGAAAGAAATCTTATGTTGATCACCATTAATGACCACTTTAGTTTGTGTTTGGGGATCATGTATTCATTTATGTATCACCCAATATTGGGAATAGATGGTTAAGAAATTAGGTAAATATGTTTCCTCATTATGTTAGGCCTTTTTAGACTCTTGGGATATCTGGGCCGGTAGCTTATCAGTTGTTACTACCTTAGAGGTAACATTCCATGCATGGCATATTTCATTTCTCAAAGCTTCGACAATATCATGATGACATGTCTCATACATTTGATCCCCTTGATGTTGAGTTAGATGTCAATGCTACCTGTAATGAGTATCCAGTACGTACCATTAATCAAAACACAATTGTTCTCCAAGGAAAGTTTGTCCTTCTACTATGGGTGCTATGTCAGCATAGATGAGTACATGATGAGACTTGGGAGAGAGATACTGATGTATGTACTATGTGGACATAGTTGTATTTAGATAGTGTTTCTTTACCTTTGGAAGGAGAACATAGGGGAATGTTCTTTTATGGTGTAAGACTGTAAGAACCCAGTTTATCACTCAGGTATGGATCCCTTAATTTTTGGTCTATGTATATACTTTAGACCTAATATGGATTCATAATGAGTTATTGAAGGATCTCATGGTTTCTGGGCCTTATTCAGAGCCCAAAACCCATCTTTTTGGAGAAAAAAGACCTTCCACACAATATAGAGACAATCATGTGGATGTTGTTTTTTGGACATAGCCACCTCAAACGGTTGGTGAAAGACAGTGTAGTCTAATCATGTGATCACCCCTTTCTTCCAAGGTAACGATGCATGATTGAAGTATGGTTTGATCAAATTATGTTGGGGATGAATTTTCAAGCAGAACCACCTCACATAGTTGGACAATTTGTGTGGAAAAATTGTGCACAAACTATTTCTGAGGCTGAATTTTCTAGTTTTTCCAGTAATGATCTAATTATGTCACCCCTTCCTCCCTAATCTATGTTTATGTACGATTGACCTATTTCACTCCCAATTTTTGGAATTTTTAATATCAAAACATGGAATCACGAGATCTCCATCATCCAACATTTGATAGAGATTTTTTTCATCATGTTGGATGTGTAACAATTAGTACTTGAGTCATCTTTAGTCATTCTTCTTCTCATTCTATCTCAACTTAAGTATCACCATGTGAACATTTTTAACCTTTTCTTAGATCTGTCTGATCTGATGGAAATCAATGGCCAATACCGGAGGAGTAGGATTATTTAACCATAAGTTGGGGGGGGGGGTTCTATAACTCATCCCTGATGTACATTGATTTTTGAATGTTAATGTGGGGCCCATCGATCCCATCGGGGACCATCTATTAAATTTAAATTCCATGTTTATACTTGTTATAATTGTATGGTTACACTCTTATCCAATATGTGATTTGTGGATAGTGGTTACACCTACAACTCAATCATCCTCATGTCGAGTGTTATTCAACAATATAGTTTTTAGTGTTTTGACACGTTTGAACCACCATTTGGGTGTGTCCTTTCTTGACCTTCCTCAAGGTGAGCCTTCCTATAATAAATGGTTTTTGTTAAATGAGAATTTAATAATGGAATATACCATGTGTGATCACTACTTGACCTGCCTAAGGTAAGTTCATCAAATTACTATTAAATGTGAAGTGTGTAATGAAATGAATACTATGTATATAACCTGACATTATTAAAAGATATTGAATGAATGTTACATTTCCGTAGTACTCCTTCCATATTGATGGAATTCAGTGGAGTGAACCTCAATAATTGAATATTACTTAAATGGTTAAATAAGGATTATTTTAATGGTTTCAACGCTACATTTTCTATCCACACTAATGAATGACATGGACTCGACCAATAAATAAATGGTTTTAACACTACGTAACCTACCCTCACTAATAAATTTAAATACAAGAACAAAATAAATTATCTCATGATTACAATATCAAATATGAATGGAGTGACTTGAGAATTACCTGGATTCTGAGTGGAGAATACCTTGGGTCTCAAGAACCCCATTCCAATTCGAGGATACAATTTTTATAGGCTGATACCCACCTAGATTCCAGATGTTTTCTATTTTTTACATGCCCAGAATAATACTGTAGTGCCCCCTTTAATTATTCCATGATACCTCAGATACACTTTATGGATCAAGCATAGACATGTAGCTGCCTTGGAAAAAATCCTTAGATCCAGTCCTTGCATATCCATGTTTTACCCTGGATTCACTCCTTGGACTTAGTAGGCACCTTATTGTGGAATTCCTTGGATTATGCTACTTGGATTACACTCTTACACTCATAGCTAGAATTAGCTACTATTGAGTTAGCATTTCGTGAGATTTATTTTACCTTGGTTGTTGCCCTATAACTCACTCAATGAATTTCATTTTCTATTATTTTTGTTACATCTTGTGACCCTCACAACAAATACTATCATGAGGTGATGTCAGTGCTGACTATGACTCGCATGAAATATTAACATTAAACTCTAATTACATAATCATTGAACTAGTTACATGTTTAGAAACAAACCAAGGGCTGAAGAAGGTACTTGGGTTTGTAGTTAAATTATATTATTTTAATTAAATTATATATTCATTCATGAACAATTCTATATTCTAGTACATGGGTCGAATGTTATAGACACCGTTGGTGGTGGCTCACTGAGATTTATGTCAAACCCTCTCCGGGCATCTTTTGGTACACATAGAATATTATATAGTAGTAGGTATTGAAGAACTGAAGCATAAAACTTCCAACACATGATTGTATGATGAAAATATGGAGCATGATAGCAGATGATCGAGTAGGATCTCAGGATGGATGGAGTAGTATTTCTTTTCTTTTACATTGTGGAACATGTCATTTCTATTATCTTGTATCGATGCGTTCTATTTTTCTAGTGACATGACATTACATTAGCATTATTGTAGTTGATACACTTATTATTATTCTCATTTATCTATTAAATAAATTTGCTTCTACTATTTATTTATATTGCATACATTCTTTACTATTCCTATATATTTCATCCATTATGCCACACTCTTCCAATGAAGTAATTGTATTCCCACAAGCACACCCTAGGCCGACGCTCCTATTTGGGATCCTCTAGTGTTCAATAAGATGGACTTGAGGCCATGTGGCCCACTGGTCTCGGGGCACCCATTATCTGACATGGGGGTTCGGGTCATCACATAGGGTCCCTAAATCAAAATGGTAGGGAAATATCATTGGATAATTTTAGCTATGTAATAAAGGTACATAATGAATCATGGAAGAGATTAATGAGAGTGAAAGGGGTTACTCATCACATGGAAGTCATTTTGGAAGAATGCGGGATGTGTAATAGGATATCAAATTAATAGGAAATATAAGAAAAAGAGAATTACATAAATAATATTCCAGACTCAATAGGAGAATGAGTGAATCCCTCACTAAATATTACTATAGTAATATCTTAGGTAAATAAAATAATGAGAAGGTGAAAATTATATATCATTTTGAAGAATTTTTTTGACATTATCGAGATATTTATAATGTCATGTATACACAATCAATGGATAATAAAAATGCTAATTATATTAATGTTTCATGAATGGAAACAAGACTGGGAAATTCCACACTAAATTTCAACCAAGTAATTAATTAAGTAAAGGTTATAACAGGAGGTAATAAATGATATATATATATAAAGAAATAAATTTTATAGTAAATTTGAATTTATAAATCCATGAAAACATAAAAAATTTAGATAATAAAAGGTCAATTAAAAACAAGGATCAATAATTGAAAAGACAACATATTTACCTTACCTTGAGGGGGTGATTGTAAATGCTTGGGAGGATCTTCTTGAGAGGTTAAGGGAACTTTGGGAGGATTCTGGATAGAAGAGTTTAGAGTAACATTGGAAAAAAAGGTTATTAAGTGAAGTGAAATGGGATAATGGGTGGGTTTATACTATAATAGATAGACAAGTTCTTTATTATTACCCAATAATAGGTTTTAGCCTCCATATAAATAATAATAATAAAACCACAAGCCATCCCTTGGTCATTCCAATTGTTTCTACCAAGGTGGAATGGGTTTTAAAATTTTAAATGTAAAATATACGAAATTATTAAAAAGTTACACTTGGTGGTGTGGAAGTGAGTCATGTTTATAGAGAATGGATTTTAAATCCTCAAAATGTAATATATGTTCTGGATGATTCATAAAGTCTTTTTAAAATTAATCAAATTACCAAAAACAACATTATTTTTAAGGGGAAACATGGATTTCAACATATAATCACTTTACCACATTTATGACATCAATTTTGGGTCATTATGATATCATAATACACACTATAGATTTATAAAATAAATAATTTTTACATGAAATTTATTTTATATCCAAAATTTATTTAAAATTCATCAATTGATTAAATTAAAGTTATTATTTAGAAAATAATAATTATTTTTTCAATTTTTTTTTCTTAATATGTGAAGATTCATATTCAAAACAAGTATCTACATTTAATTTTATGACATGGGTTTTTAATAATTGTTTTCGAACCATTAAAATAGTTAAATTTGACTTCATAATATTATATTATCATCTAAATTTAATGAAAATTAGTTAATAATATTATTTTAATAAAATATTTTATATTTTAAAATTTCATTAAATCACCAAAATAGAATGTTTTAATTTAAAATTATTTTTTAAAACAAATGTTGCGTTTTATTATACCAAATTTAAGTTTTAATCAAAATCATTTATTAATTATTTATAAATACGTAACAAATGATATATTAATAAGTGTATTTAAAATAAAATATAAATATTCACAGTATTATGTTAACGTATTTTTAGACCTTTTAAAAATATATTTACCATTAATTATTATATATTTTATAATATAGTAATAAATATTTACAACAGTTTCAATTTTTATTATCCAAAAATTAATTTGGACTAATAAAATGGTATTAATTTTGATTACTCATAATATTTAATCCATTTTATAAATTTCAATTCACAATTTTGGGAAAAGGTATTTTAAAATAAGTCCCTACAAGAGTGATGGAAATTATTTTTTTTGTTCCGAAAAAATGCATTTTCAAGGAAAAGATGACTATGCATTATCTATATTATTTGTAATATGAACTATATGAATTTCAATTCAAAATTAAATATATATGATCCATACATTAAACATATTTCATTCCACATTAGAGGTTATTTTTAAATCATTAAAATTGTTATTCATTATTCATTTGGAAACAATTTCTAGTGAAATGTGTTTCCACCCTAAAAATAAAAATATAATAAAATCCCATAAAAATATAATTAAAATTCAATTAGTTGAATTAAATAGAATTAAAACTTTATTATGTTAATTTTAAATAAAATAAAAAAAAATGTGACTATAAAGATACATAATATTTTGAAGGAAAGGATAATTTTCTTAAAAATGTTTATTTTTCTATTCATCGAAATATAATTAATTTCTAAAAAATTAAAATTATTTAAACTTAATTTAATTTTTATTTGAATATATAAATAATGGTGTTATTTTTACCAAATAAATTTTATAAATTTTATAAAATTAATTAAATATTTTTCCAATGAAATAAATAAATATCATTTTGGATAAAAACATATTTGGGACAAATAGAATGACATTAAATAAAAATGATTGATTATTTAAGAAGAACTTATGAATATATTTATGTTGGATAGAATATATATATATATATTATAATTTATTTAATCCTATTAAAATCTTAATATTTAATTTCTCTGTTAAAATGGTCATATTTAAACAATCATTGCTTGTTCGGGTTCAGTGTTGTGTATCACATTCTCTATCAATTTTTTTATAGTTTAAAAACATGGGGTATTATATTATTCCCCATTTTATAAATTGCATCATTAAAATTGGAACTTGTTCTTAGAATGGTATTTCTCGAAACTGGAAAGTGTCATTATTGAAACCCTACATTGTAAATAGGGTTAATAAATCATCTTCTTAAAAGGATAGAAATTTATATATGAATGTCATAAAGAGACTAGGTTTCTATGTATGAGAAAATTAGTTTAAATTTAGAATATATAGTTTTTAGAAATAAAAATAATGACCAAGAACATATAGATATTGATAGGGATCATGGTTAGGATAAAGTAAAGGACCACAAAACCCTAAATCTTAAATGGGTGAAAAGGACCTCAATTCATCCTAAATGATCATAAAATGACCACATTTTTTCATCTATATGGTTTTCATAGAGTAAATAAATTACAATAAAATAATTAGTAGGAACAGAAGGAAATATAATTTGCTGAAATGTATAATATCATCCTTTAATCAATCTCTATTATGACTTCATCATTTTTTCCAAATGATGAGTACTGAGGATTAAATTTGTATGAATGTACTGCTAGAATTAGAATATAACTAATACAATAATCGAAATAACAAGAAGTCATTACTCCTGTAATTACTAAATAGAACATGGTTATCAGAAAGTAAGATAAAATATAAAATGAATAAAAGTCAATACATTATGTCCATTTTTTTTAAAAACATACAAACAAATTAACATAGATCATTCATTAGATAAATACCCCTATATGAAAAATAAAACTAATAACCTCAACATTATAGAATGTTCCCACCTAAATTTTTTCTATCATAAAAATCATGTTAAAAATCTAAAAACATAATATAATTCTTGAAAAATATTAATTTATATTATAATTAATGTGTATATATATAACTAAACTAAACAATACATCACCAGAAATATCAATAATCACCTAAAAATCAAAACAATATTTGATCATGTAATATGTTTTCCAAAATATCATTAATCATGATAAACATCCCATAGATAATTCTTCAAAAGTTTTATCAATGATTTTTTACAAAGGATAAGACTTAGGAAGATCATCCGACTCCTTAGGTTAATACCAATATCAAACAAAAATTAGAAGTCATCAATCCATCAATCCTAATGTTACAAAACGTCTCCTTTACACTAAATAATTTTATTTGGAACTGGTACCATTCAACATTTAGTTAAAATATATAATAAAAACTACAATGGATCATTATAAAGGTGTTTTATGATTATTATATACATAAAGTCATTATTATACTACTTGAAAAACATAAATATCAAATATTAATATGTTAACACTTCATTCCATATACATAAATGATTCCCATAACTTAAGTCCTTAATTACTCTAGGATTTATCCCCTAGATTAGAAAATTTAATTGGACATAACCCATATTCTTAAAAAAATAATCATTAATGAACACTATTTTTTGTATGATGTAATTGATTCTTTTACATCATATTCTTCAGTTTTTACAACAAGAAACTACTTTATGCTCTATTTTTTATAACATAAAACACCTTTGAGTTCCTTTGAATAATTTTCATAGATCCAAATTCCTTGTTTTTTATATACATGAAATTAAATCTTCATTCCTTTATAAAACTTATTATATGATATTCATTAAGACATATTTGTCCCCTTATTTTAGGTCATTGAACATTAAACTTGGTTCCATATGTTAATTATGATTTTTGATAGATAGTTGGAATAATCACATGAAATATTACATTACATACCATCATTTTAGACATATCGTTATTATATTCAAAAAATTTCTCTTCAATTAGATTGGGGAATTTTCTTAAAACAATTTCTATCCATTGTAATAATTAAAGGAAATTCTGGGATGATTACTTTTAAAATATTAAACATACAATCAAGAATACAATAATATTGAAGTGATAACCAATATATTACAAGTATTTTCTTAATATTTGAATTTATATGTTTCAATCTATGTTATCCTTGATATATTTCCTAAAATAGAATCTTTTGGTAATTTTTTAAATTAAATATTGTTTTTAATTAGGTTTTTCATTCCCCAATGAATATCCACTGGGAGTGTCAAACCACATGATTGTATATATCCTTTTTCAAGAAAAAAGTCCTAACATTCTCAAGATTAAATTAGTGTTTTTAGGGTTTTAATCCCTAGGTACATCTTTACCAGAGCCATATCCACTTGCAGTATCCGGACATGGATGAATTTCTATTGAAAACACCTAATCTATACACTACCAAAATATAATGAACAATTTTATATACATAGTAGAAACCTTAATTAATCAATTTGAGTATTCATATTCTAATCCCAAAAATAACTAAACATACCTATGTTACCATATATTACAATACTATTCATTGTGACATATTAATTCATGGTTTATTAAATAAGAATAAAAATAATAGAAACTATAATATCAATAAGTATAATGACTTTGGGTAATTTGGTACATCAAATAACAATGTAGAACAAGTTGTACATAAACATTATTGAAATATTATTTAATATTCTAATAATTATCCATTGTCATTAAAACTACATGTGATTACTTTGGGATATATTTAAAAAAGGGTTGAGCTATAAATACTAAGAGTGGAATAAAAAAATCATAATAGGAAGAAAGTATTAAAACTAATAAAATACACATTTAAATGGGATATAAACTGGCGGAGAATCATAAACCTGAATAAAGAGGCATGATATAGATTGATAATATAAAGGAAACATGGAAATGTGGAAACAAAATTAATCATGGAATAATTATCATTAATAAATATTAACCTCTAAGACATCATAAAACAGTTTTCTTAATATAACCTTATGTGAACAATACATGGAATCTAATGAGGCTAAAACATTACCCAATGCATTGAATATCAATTTTGTAGCACCCATAATAATCATATCATGTACATGTATAAGTGTGTGCCATACATCCGATAATGTAGGAACATATTTAATCACATTGAATAAAAATATTATGCTTGTTGGGTTAAATAAATTTAATTCCCCAAAAAAGTAATTACAAGCGCAACTAGGTGAATATCCTTGTCTAGAAATGGTTATAAGTATATACCACACAAATAATCAATATAAAAAACCATTGTGACATTTGGGCAGCATAACAGTAGTACTTGAGGACACATAAAATGGTTCAATGATAGAGAATGTGGACTATCAAAACATTTGACTAAAAATTAATCTATGATGGATATGTAATAACATAATCCAACATGATTTTTTTTTGAATTCAAATACAAAAGATAATGTGGGATCTTTAATTGGAACATGGCATTGAGAAATCAGAAGATAATTTAGGTAGCATAACAATGGTACATGATATATTAGGGGAGGGATTAATAAGATTTAAAAGTATCACCCATATATTATAAATCGTAATATAGTTTTGGTGGATGTGTATGAGTATATCCGATCAATTATAGGTGGATGATACAATGATTTATAAAAAATAATGCGATTTAATAAAGGTGAGAAATAAAGGGCACCTTACTAAATGTTGGTAGGGAAACAACTTCGCAAAATTTAATAATTAGAGGGGACAAAAGATTGATCACTATTATGAAATCAATTATAAAATAGACTTATATTAATAATGACATATATACATAAAAAATTGTTATTCAAAAAGATAATTACAAATAAGGTAGTTGATCAGAAAATAATAGATGGAAATCCTTTACTAAATTTCAGCATAGTTACTACTTAGCTAAAGGTTATAACACGAAGAGATAAATGAAACCTCAATATAAATAATTCATTTTTCTAGTAAAGTGACAATTTTAAAATAATTAAAACTCAATAAATTTATATTGAAAAGGTTAATTTAAATAAATGTGCATGAATTGATAAGAAGATGGAGAGACGTCCCTTACCTTGAGATGGTGAGTCCAAAATATTTGGAGGATATTCTTACAAGAAATAGGATACCAAGGGTCATCTATAGAGTGTGGGGGTAATAGTAATGACGTTCTTTATGGTTTTTCTATGAAGGGATATTTTTATGATTTAATTTGGAAAATTTATGGGAGTTATTTATTATTTCCAAAACATAGGTTTTGGAGTATATAAAATAAACTAATCAAAACCAACAATATTCTGATGGGGTTTTCCCTAGTTTTAGAAAAAGAATAATTTTTTAAATTATATTATAATTCAATGTCTGATCTAATTAGAATATTAAACTTGGTGATGTGTAAGTGAGTCATGTACATAAATAATTAATTTTTAAAACATCAAAAATATAATATTTTTTTGATGATTCCCATTGAATTTATAAAATTAATCAAATTTCCAAAAATTAAATAATTTCAAAGTAGAAACATATATATGGTCTTTTATTCCATTTATAGAATTTGTTACAATAATTTTGGTTCATTATGATGTTATAATACATATTTTATTTTTATATCATAATTAGTTTTCACCAGAAAATTCAACTGTCTCATAAAATTACAAGAAATTCACTATTTGATATATTAAACATCATTATTTAAAAATAATATGAATATTATGAAAATAATTTTATAAATATTTTAATTTTTAATTTTAAAATAAGATGTGACATTTATTGAGTAGTGTTCGTTTTTTATAAAAATTTTCAAACACTTATAATAAATTAGATTTTCCATTATAAAAAACATATTATCATTTAAATTAACAAAAATTATTTAATATTAATATTTTATTAAAATAAAAATTATTTTTAAAATTCATTAATTCAAAAAAATGAATTTCTAAATTGAACACAAAAATACAATATTTGTCTTATGGTGTCGAATAATAATTTCTATCAACATCATTTTTTAATTATCTCTATTGTAAAAAAATAATTATTACTTTTAAAGGAAAGTATAAATATTCCAAATATAAGGGTGACATGGTTTCCAGTCCTTTTTCAAATTATTTTGACCATAAATTAACATATTTTACATTTACTATGGTAATAATTATTTACTATAACTACTATTCATATTATCTAAATAATAAGGTAACCATATTATAGATTATTAATAATGTTTATTCAAAATATTAAAACTTTTTTTATCAAAATACACTCTTAGTGGTTTTAGTATTCAATTTAAAATAAGACCCTCATGCATGATGGAAAGAAGGTTGTTCTAAAATTGTCATTCCAAAGGAATAAAATATTTTAGTCTAAATATATAATGAGTAATCACCATTATATTAATCTCATATAATAATGAAATATATATTATCCAAAGATTAAATTTAAATTATTTTGAATTAGGTATTATTATTAATTATTTAAAATAGAGATACATTTATCATTTTAAACTTATTTTAATAAACATGTGTTTTCCATCGTAAAAATAAACACATACTAAAATACGGTATAAATATGATTTAAATGAAAAAATGATTTAATTGTATATCATGAATGATAATTCTTTTTTAAATTAAAATTAATTATTAATTGGAATTTAAAATTACTTATATTGTAAAATGAAATTAATGTCATATAGAAAATGGGTATTGTTCGATATTCACAGAAAAGTAAATATTTTCCAAAAAATTCCAATATTTCATGATAAGTTATTTTTTATAAAATGATGTCAAGAATTAAGAAAATTTTATAAAATAAGTTTTTAAATGTACTATATATTAATTATTATATTTTTAACCAAAATAAATACAAATCATTTATGAAGAAAACATATTTTTGAAGAATAAAATGTCATTGCTAAAAATTGATTGATTATTTACTATGAATATATATATATTTATTGAAAGGGATATATATATATATATATATAATAATGTAGTTAATTTTATTTGCATATTCGCATAGGGTGGATTCCACTCTTCTACCCATACTAGTCTAGAGGGTGTAGTAAGGAACACTTTCACACCTTATCTAGAGGTGACAGTAGTGGGTGCGCCTCATTCGGGAGTCCTTCCAATAGTTCCTTCCTATGGGTGACACTGGGGTACACGAAAGACTTTTACTGAGAAATTTTTCTCCATTATCAGCCATCCATTTTTGGTAAAAATGGATTTTTGGATGTTGATGAGTGGATATATATCATTGAGTGTGTCTTTGAACTTAAAGAGACAATAGATGATGGGAGGGTATGATTGTGTGGTTCATGCCACATAGAACTACTAATAAGTGTTGGGGAATTATGGGAATTGCTAGTTGATGTGTGGGCCTTACATGAGAGATATTCAAGAACCTTTTGTTTGTAAAAAGTATTCATGATACTTTAAATATGGACTGAGAAATAGAGATCATGGAGACACAACTCAAACTGAAGAAAGTTTCTACACATTCCTCTCATTTTACTAAGAAATATATCTTGCCTCCACTAATAGATAGAAATGATAAACATACGGCTAAAAATTTATAGATCATAATTAATTATAACATTTGATTATAGGTTTTGACCATAAACCTTGTCAATTACCATGAAGTTCTATGTAATACCATGTCATTAAAGAAGTGTCTGGAGTAGGATCAAGAATTTGGTCATAATAAAACATTAATAAATCATGTTAGTGGGACTCTTATTAATTTTAGGAGTTTATATTGTATAATAAAAATGATTAATAATAGATATGTTCATCTGGGTAGTGGTAAGAAGGATGAATAAATTTTAGTATCCTTAGTTCTCATAGTGGGAGTGCCAATGTTCTTAAACAATTGGAACATCTGTCATTTCCATTTGTGCTTAAAAACACCTAAGATCATGTTTTATATGCGTTAATAAATGGGGTATCATAAGAATTTTTTCTTTTAGGATATGAGGCCAGGTACTTATATAAGATCAACACATAGAATGTTAGTGGACTATAGATCCAATCGAGGTTCTAAATAGTATGAATATAAGATAGAGAAACACAATACTAATTTTTCAATGAGATTGTTTTTTTGATATAAAGAAGGTTGTGTTAATGTAATGGACTAGACTCCATAAAAATCTTTATTAGGAGAATATATTTATCGATTTATGATCATAATCAATTTTTTGTTTTAAAATATTTTATTTCATTCTGGTGGTTCCCATTCCATTATATATGCACAAATTATTTTTGTACTTAATGTACCAATCATGTTTTCTTTTGTGCTATTTTCCATTGATAAACCATTGAGAACCAAAGAAGATTATCATAAATTATTTCTGAAGGTCCATATAGTAGTTTATGGTTATAGGCATAAATGGGATTTAATGATTATAGAGATGGTGAGATTCCATGTGATTTTAATTATGGACTAGAAAGTCGGATTCTGAGCTCACATTAAGTATATCATAGTTGGGTATCATATATATCATCAAAGGGAGAAATTATAAGCATGGATCATGAGGGATAACTGGTAGTGGGATGAGTTTTCCCTAACAGAAGACATATTTGAAAATAATGGAATAGATTTTGGGTGTGGATCATTCAGCAGAATTTTTGGAAAACTCCATGTATTTTCATCCAGTCATGGAAGTCTATTAAGATGTGTTTCTAGTTTACATCATTAGATTTTCACCTGATCATGGTCTTTACATTGATTTAGATATCGTACCATGTCTGTATCCAATTTCAATATTTTTTATCATATATAACCAACTAAGTTGAAGGATATCACGGTACAAATCAAGGTATTATAGAATAAGTGATTTTTTATGTCGAGTATTTCATTATGGGGTGAGCTTGTATTATTCTTTATGAACAAATTTGGTTTTCTATAATTATGATTATATTACTTATGTATAAACCATTAAAATATTGAAAACAAATATCTATTACCATGGGTTTATGATATTTCTGATCAGGTAATTTAATCCTAATGGTTATCTAAGATAGATATTTTAAAAGGTTATCACCAACTACAGGCTAGAGAGGATGACATCTTGAAAATGGTAGTTTAGAGTATGAATTGTAGGTATGAGTTTATGTTGATTATGTTTGTGTTGATGAATTTATTATAAGTGTTCATGCATCTCATAAATTTTATATTCAACACATATATTCAATCATTCATCATGGTGTTTGTTGACAACATCATTGTCTACTCATTGAACCAAGAGTACTATTCCTAAAAACATTAGATAGTCCACAATATAAATTAGAAATTTCATGATTATTGATTGTTTTAAAGGTGTAACATTTCAATTTTTGTGCTTAAATTTTTATTCGATATAGTTTTATAGATATGTAAATCTATATACATAAAGAATTATGATTTATGGATGTCTAGGAAACATCCCCAGATTTTTTTGAGATCACTGCTTTCTAGGTTAACCTAAACAGTATAAATGTTTTCTCAAGGACATATATAATTTATCACCATCCATAATGTTGTTGATAAATAATAAAATGAATTTTACATGGCTGGATATGTGCTAAGTGTAATTAAATTAGTTAAAAAATTATTGACTATATCTCAAGTGTTCATTCTTTTAGATCTAGGGATTCGTTAGGTTTTTTGTTGTGATGAGTCTTTTGTTGATTTGGTAGCAGTATATTTGTAGAGGGAATTATTAATCTCTTATGTGTCACATAAAATAGGACCCCATGATCGGAAATATCCAAATCACTCTTTTCAAATGGAATCAATGGTTCAGAATATAATCTGTTGGTGAAGGTATCTCTTCGATTATCAGTTTCTTTCCTACACTGATCACATGAAACATCACTATATCTTCAGGAATTTGGATCTCAATTTGAGGCATAGGTTCTTGGAAGAGTACCTATATATATATATTCAAATTTGAGATATTCTATTAACTAGTAAAATTAATATTTTTATATTCTCTTAGTCATTATATTCCAATAGGATCATTTCATAGTTAATGCTCACTAATGAAAAGGTGGTTTCTTAGGATTAATTTATTGATGGGATGGGGTTCTTCGATGGAACCCGGGTTGATGATTTTTTTTCAATTATGGATCACATATTCTTTTTTATATCAAATTGTTTCTCCTCATGGTTCCAAACCAAAACATTTTTCGGATGATGGATGGACTAGTAATTACTGTCTCGATACCAAGGTGGTCAGTAGATGAAGATGATGTTATATATTTCTATGGGAGTGTTATTATTCCTTCTTCTATTAGGGAATTGATTATGACATACCTCTATACCTCCTATTTTGTTGGTTCATATTAGTGATAAGTATATGAATCATGTCTTCAGGCAGTAGTTTAGGTGGCTTGGGATGAAAATGGAAATTTATGGATTTTTTCTGAAACCATAATATGCAAAGGTTAATGGTCGACCACTAAAATCTAACATTATTTTTTATGTAAAATTATTATCCTATTTTAGAGGTGGGAGGAAATAATATTGAAAATTTTAATGGGGTTACATAAGACATCAGTGAATAGTGACATAGTCTTGTGACTGTCAATTAATTAAATAAAGATTCACATTTCATGTAGATTTAAAATAGAAAATTATTATCGATGATGGGAAATATATATTTAAAAGATATAATATGATTTATTAGAGTTACATTGAATATTTTATCTGATATTAAAGAATATTTTACATCATAGTTTTAGTAAGACTTTTATAAGGCCTTAGGGGATCAGTTGATATTTAGCAAAACATACAATCTTTAGACAGACATGAAATTAGAGGGAATGATCCATATGAAGGTGGATATGTTTTTATGTTATATTAAAATAAAATGCAGATAATGGGATGATCATCCAAACATGACTGATTTCAAATAGAGAAATAGATACCAAGATCTATTTTAGATGACACCATATGAGGATCATTATAGTACGAATTTCTTTCACCACTTTGTTGTGATAAGGTATGTTAGGATGTAGTTGTGTGGACCAGTGTGGTACACATGACCTCCACATGGGTGAATCTGATTCGAAAGAGGTCAGTCAAATCATTTAACATGAAGAGGTATTGTGATGATCATAGGGGGATACATGTGTATGTTTCAGTGGGAAAATGGGTTTTTCATAGAGCGACTCATCAGTTTGGAGATTACATTTGAGGAGGAATGGGAAGCTAAAATTGCACTACATTAGGTCATCTTAGATCAATGATAGGGTTTTAATTGTATTGTTCTATCTTGTTCTACCATTACACTAATGAGGTGTGCATGACTTATTTCATCATTGTCACCTCAGGAGGTAAATGACATATCCTCAACATGTAATCAACTATAAGGATATTGAGATGGTTCGTATAGAATATTACATGAAGTACCTATTATGGAACATATACCCAATTGAAAATGATTATTGTGGGAAGGTAGCACCACTAGTCTACATTCTATACCATCATGGATGAATCAATGTAGAAACATTGTACAAATAAGTTGATGTTAATGATTAGTGGCCATAGTTATTCATGAAGGATTCATCAATATGATTATTAACGATGAAAAGTCATTTTAGGGGTATTATTATAACACCATTTTTATTTATGATGTTTCCAAGGGTTTTCTCATGAGTAAAAATGGTAATTTTAGTTTTGTAAATAATTTTTTAATGATGTGGTGTGTTTTCTTGCATCATTTAGACAGTGTTTTCAATATTACTTTTTCATTTACACATAGTGGGAATCTTTTATGCTTTTTTTTATTTTGTTATACTTTTTAAATTAAGTATTATTCTATGAAATAGAATAATGATAATGGATTTTGGTTGGTTCTTATGATTTGGGATCCTTTGAACCACTGAATCTAGTTTCTTAATAGAGTCCTTAAGGGATTCATTTTTGTGATATCCACTCGAACATAGAGTTATACCTATTATGAAGGATCTTGTATTTGACCCTGGAATGGATTATAGATTAATATTTACCCCAAAAAATAATGGAATTTACTACCCCAATATTATGCAGTGTTTATCATTTTGGTACTATTTTTGGTATAGTCTTATGCACCACTTCAAAATGACTAATTTTATTACTTTCCAATAAATTCACCATTCCCATAAAACTCATCATCCCCTATGGTTTTTCTCACTAACATTGAGCTACATTTTTTCATATTTAAGATCTATTTGAGCACTTAATATATTTAAATCATCCATTAAATTAGAGGATCGTCTCATGGGAAATTTCGGGGTGTTTCTATCAAAATATTTTTTGGTTTTCATGTTATTTTAGGACCTCAATCTATAATCCCATTTTCATTGATGGATTGGTGAGGGATTGATGTTAAATAAATATAACTATGTTTCTTGTCTATATTGGAGATTAATTCCCACTCCATTATTCAATTTCTATAGATTTGGAGAATTGATGAACATTTCTTCATCATCCCTAAAATTGGATTTTATTGATATATAATTTAACTTATATAACTCTAAGATCTACTCTTTATGAAATGTAATATTATTTAGAGTATTTATCAAAAAACATTCTTGATGATGTTGAAACCCCAGTTAGGAATTCTTGATGTATGTGTTGGGAATTTGTGGGTGTGTTACGTGTTCAGTCTTCAATCCTTGACAAACTATGGAGTTCATAATAAAAAACAATGATATAAGAATGTAAATATCATTTTATTATCAATTATACATATTTTTTTGGTATGAAGCTTTTTTTTTCATATTTCATGACTGTGATGTATTTTAATCTCATGTGGGTTTTTCTATATCCCATGAAACCTATTGATGGTCTATATATCATTAACTATGCTTATATATTATTTTTTCCTGTTTTATTTTGATCACATGTGTTGATTGATGATACTATTTCTCTACTGATACGTTATTAATTTCATATATTATATAGACTATTGTGTGTTACTTCATGACTTTGGTGGTATTGTTTATAGTGATTGAAATAGGTGGATTGGCAACTCATATTTATCAATTCGATGGGATAGGTGCATGACATATAATGACAGTGTTGATGGAATTGAGAAAAAGGTGGAGATAAAATTATCTCTCACTTATCATGTGTAATACACTAGTGTCCGGGTGGATGGAAAATTATATGTGTTCTCAAGGCATAGTAGATGGGTAGTAGTAAAAAATCCCAATTCATAGTGGATTATTAGAAACGTATTTACTAGATTCATTAATATAGATTTTTTATTTTCAATGATTTTATATTCTTTCTATAATATTGGTGAAAAGGTATTGATTGGGATTTTTGTGACTTGGTTGGACATTGTAACTTGATTTGTGATGGTTAGTGTTGTTTGATCATTAATTAGTCTAATGGTATACACATTTCGTACACATTGAAATTTTTTTTGAATTCATTAATAGTCTAATAATATGTTTATTACTCACACTATATACATGAATTTCAATTCACAAGTTTAGTTCTATTATAGGGATCCATGAAATGGTATTGGGGCTTTGGAAAATAGGGGATCTAAGGTGCATGGACATTGATGCATTTCTGGTACATAGTCATGTAGATAATTCAATTTTTTTATTTATTTTCATACCTTAACATTTAATCTTTTTTATCATTCCCCAATGGGATCCCATATATTTGAAATTGGTCATCTGTTCTATATATTATTATATTAATCACTTGTTTATAATATGTTTTTGTAAAACATAATTACATTATTTTTGCAGGAATATGATACTAAGGGTATAGTCTCTACATTGACCCTGTACAAACCCTCAATACTAGTTAGAAGCATGTTGCATACCGAGAGACTTGTTTTTTGAATTTTTGAACTTTGGATCAAATCCAATGGTTTGGGTTGGGGAATTACAGGAACACATATAACTTATTTTTATATCCTAACATTTCCCAAAAATTGCATCATATTTGACTAAAACCACTACACTATGGTAATCACTGTCCACTCTATAACACCTATATTCAGCAGCCCCAAATACCATCAGAATACAATACATTCAAATTTTTTACTTACATATTTGTATGATGATAAGAAATGAAAAAAAAATCAAAAAATAATTTCTACTATTGTTATATTTTGAGATTATTTTGAATCCACTTAATAATTTATATATTGAAGTATTTAAAACGTGTAAAATTTTATATTCCTCATCAATTGGGTGAATCATGTACGACTAATTTTATATGCTTCATGATATAATCTCCAAATTATTTATGGATAATTTTTAAAGATAATATCCCATTGAAAGTCATTGGGTAAACATTATTATTATTATTATCTATTATATAATCACTAATGATCAATTATTTATCTTGTATGGTGATTAATATGTAATTATAAATGGATATATTGATTCGGTTTTCCAAACAATAAATAATTAAATTACGTAAGAATTTGTATTTTTAATAAACAGTGATGTTGTTGGATGGAAAATGTATATGAAAGCGATAATAAAAAATTATTGAACAAAATATAAATATATCATAACCTATTAAACATGTCTTTTTTAATGGATAAGTTCATTAGTGATCAATTTTTTGAAAAGAATCATGAACTTAATTGAATATTAAATTGATAATGGTGGAGCTAATGTAAAATATGTTGAACCCCTATCCCACAAGAGATGAACATTTATTATATTAAAATTTTTAACATTTATTAGATAATTGATATAGTAAATATTATTATGTTTCATATAACTATAGAGGATAATAACATAAATCCCTTATATAACTCTCTTAATTAAAAACAAATATCTAAAACCCATGCCAATTCTCATTGTATTATAAAAATTGGTTACTTGATTTAGTTAATTTGTGATATTGTTACTATTTAATACTTAAATTTAGTATATTGTTGTTGTCATAGGGAAATTTTATGAAATATTTTATTTTTACCTAAAATAATTTTTAATTTATTAGTTTTTTTGGAAACATGTGACATGTTGTGATAAAAAAATATAATATATTTATTATAATATTTTCCTTGATCAATGATCATAATATTTTGTAAAACATGTATGTTAATACTAATATAGGTAGGATATGTTTTAATTATATATTACTAATCACTAATAAAATAAAAGTTCCAAAATAGTTATTTTGATTGAGATTCTTCAATGAAATTATATATATTTCTATATTTATATGTCCTTGTCATTACATATATGACCATTAATTATGGATTATTTGAAATTTGGATGTTGTTTAAAATCTCAAATTTTGGGGTTTATTTAATTGATTGTTATTTATTGTAATTTAATAAATCAAGATAATATACTTTTTTGGAAATATACCAATAATGTAGATAGGTTTCATTATCAATAATAGAATGTGAATTCACACATTATTGGTTATGATATCACATCCCTCAATTGTGTATATATTTTGTAGGTGTATAAAGAATAAATTTTAACATTTTGTGATGTTAATATATATTATATACTTTGTATTTTAATTTATAAAATAAGATAATCTATACATGATATTAATAATCAGTCTCCCATGATTATCCTTGATTTCATGGGAAAACAATTCTTCCAGCCATGTGATCAATTATATAACTATAAACCCATTTGTAATTTTAGTAGACAAGAAATATTAAAATATTATACTATTATCTTATATTCATTAATCAGAATCATGAATATTAAAAAATTTATGAAGGGACCATTTTGTGACACTGATTAGAATTCTAGTATTGAACATTGATGAAATGATATTAGTTCATCTGTATGATCATTAATATTTATTGTTAAAAACATATATCACATTTAACAAATTGTAATTAATAAAATAAATATATGACTATTGATAAATAAATTAATGTTTCATTACTATTAAAATATTATTTAATTATTTTTATAACAAAATGATCATAAGAAAATGGAAAATACCAACTCTCTATTGGGGTTTGTGTTTTTAAAATTTGAAATCTAAAGCCCATTTCATGTTAAATGTTTTGATTCAATATTTAGATTGTATATATGGACCTACACTTATAGTATTAAAAAATTCTAAGTATCTTTAATTGACCACTCATAGTGGTTTTGGAACTTGTGTATGTATAGAACACTATATATATAATCAAATAACCATGATTTTTTTAATCACAGATCATTTGTACTAGAACTAATTTGGATTTTATTGACCCTATTGTATAATCTAGTCCCTAAGGAGGATGTGGGTAGTATTCTGTATATTCATCAAAATCAATGATATTTCCATGTTTTATCATGTCTTTCTCTATAAAAATTGATAAAAATAATACTTCATAACATTTTCTATACATCAATGTTTTAAATCCTAATGTTGTGTTATTTTTTGTGAAATTGGCACTTTTTTCGGGAATATGAATATATTTATGTTAATTTATATGAGGTATTAATTTCCATATTTTTATAATTTGTTAAACTTTTTATATGGTATATTTATATATTGAAACGAAATAGAAAATTTAAAATGATTTCATAGGCTTATAACCTTGATTGGATACATTTCCTCAAATAGATATATAATCTGAATCTAAATATTTGATGCAATAATGAAGCTACAAATTTGATCCCTTCATAATATGATCATAATGGATGACATTCAAAATTTTCACTTAAAATGTAAATTAGTATAAAAATAGAGTTGAAATTTTACATAGAGAGATAAGACATTTCAATAGAAAACTTTATTTTTGAGTGTCCACCCAAGATTCTAGGGAAAACTAGTTGGTAATTTCAAAGGTGCCTGATTCATATTAAATCCATAAGTCTACCAGTATATAAAATTATTCTAGAATAAATTAGATAGAATTCTAGATTCATGTTTTCAATGAATTTAAAATTTTATGGTAAAAAATAAAATACATAAGATAAGAGAATTCAATAAGACCATATAAAAATATTAGAAAATTTTATTTTTTTTATAATTTGTGTGTTTTTGGAGGGAAATTTTTTCATCATTTTATATATTAATATTAATCTCCCTCCATTCAAAGTAGTATGAAAATTTAGTTTTTCTTTTTTATAAGCATAATATAATTTATTTTTCTATTTAAATATTCTAATATCAAAATTTTTATTATTCTTCCATCGACATATTATTCTATTATGTCTATTATATTTCACTATCCTTTTGAATATAGTCTCTAAAAAATGGAGAAGTACTATAAATATAGTTCAATGGGAGGGATATGTTTTTCTTATGTAGATTCATTTCATTTTAATTCAATATTTTTTTCTCGAAATTTTGACACTGGTTAAATAAATCATAGTTAGTGTTCACCCCATTTTCTATAATGTTTATTTGAACTTATTTATTATTAATCTTCATTCGATTACATTTTTAGTCACACATATATTAGAGTATGTGAAAAATATTTTTGATCACTGAATAACTCTACAATATGAAATTCAAATGAATATTTCCTAGTACGTAATGGTCTTTATGTGGGGTAACATATATTCTATCCCAAACTGTGTGTTGTTACCTACAATATTAGATAGGATTTCAAGATTATATTTTTATAACATTGATTTAAATTCATTGATCTTATTTGAGAAAAAAATATTATTATTGCATGGATGTTTCATTTCATTTTTGATTATATATATATATAAATATTTATTAAAAAATTCTATATCGATAATATATTAACCTATAATTTAAAAGATTATTATTTAAAGAATATAATAGAGACAAAAAATATTGTTTGTGTGTAATAAAACTTCTAGAGATCAATCCAATGTGTTTATAATATTTCATGACTAGGTAATAAAAAAATTTCATAGGGATTTGCCAAAATTTCCCATTAATCATAGAGAGTACACTACTTTCATTACTATTGAGGGTCTTTAGATTATTTACAATCATATATTTTATACTTTTTATCATAGGATTGACTAAAATTAATGGTTATGATTTAATAGTATTGAATTCATTAATGACTAACATTATTATTGGATATATAAGGATATTTATATTCATTAATTCAAGATATATTTAAACATTCCAAAAAAGATTATAAGGTATTTTTTTAATTTTTATTTTATTATTTTATTATTTTAAATTTATTACTCATTTTATTTATATTTGTTTTCTATGATCCATGGTCCAATAATGATACTAAAACCATGCGTGTACATATACGAGTAAGGTAAAAAGTGAAATACAACTACATATAGTAATTTTAGTTAATTAATAATGTGTTAGAAAATAATGAAGACAACAAAACGAAATGTCTTTACAAATTTTGGAAGAATAAGACGCATCCTACAACAATATCGGACAAATATATATTGTAACACAATGTTGGGTGCCATTGTGGATGATTAGAATGACTATATCACAATGTATAGGATCAATAATAGCATCCCACAAATTTCTTTATAGTAATAATATCTACCATATCACAAAATATAGGTTACCCCAATTAAAATTGACCAAATAATCCATATTATTCTATAACTCACACCACTAGCATCACACTTAGTGTCTAGTCTATACTTCATATACAAAACATAATGAATACTTTCCTCTACCTCATGGTATGTTCAGAATAATATCCTATAAATATACTATCTCAATTAGGGTAATATGTGTTATAATCCTCTCAATATGTGTAAGTCCTCACATCATCTCATTTGGCATGTCACCTCAACTAACACAATGTAAAGAATGTTTGGTCTAAGAATTACCTCTTTGTCCAAAGATGTTTCACTCATGGAATGAAATTTTGGTATAGTCATTTAATGTTAATAATTTATTTTCAGTTATTTTTTCAATAAAAATAACAAAGTCAATTATTTAAACCAATTCAAACATGTTTACGTTGCCCACAATACACGAAAAAAAGGATCAGAAGTCCTATACCAAGCTTTCGACCTTCTATTAATATAATTTATAAACATCAACCATTATTCAAAAAATATATATAATGAATCATCTTCTAGAACAAAGAGTCTAAAAAAATAAATCTTCCAACATATCTCATATAAAAACCAATCAATTTAGACTATTGTATACTTGTTTAATTTGAGTGACCAATCATCAACCGCTTCTTTACAATAAGATAATACACTACATTCCTCATACCCAACACAATATAATCTAATTTATTATATCTAATATGCATCATTCTACAATAATCATATATCTCATAGGCTATACATAACCATTGACTAATGTTTTTGGGATCTATTCTTATTCCAATCCCCACAATTACTTCATACTCATAAACCAATGGAATAATGCCATATAACTATCCAAAATCCACTTATTAGAACATTTCAATTATATACAAAGAAAAATTAATATAACCCATACAATTATATATATGAAATTCTCATAATAGAACACTCGAGTCACCTTGTAGATAAACCCTCAATTTCACAATGAATTGACCCCTGTAAGACCCATTCAACTCACATAAATCATAAAGACCACTATTAAATTTCATGGGATACTATAAACCATACAATATATTTATACCTGACTCACCCAACATCCATATGCTTATTCCTAACATTCTTTCTCTCTTATAAATAGAAGAACCAATATATGTTATCCAAATCACATTATAACATGGAAGACCTATCATGGAAATATCCCATTATAAATTTGTATCATCTCCCCAAGGAACAATTATTAACCATGGTTACGAAGGCTAGAAAATTATTAGTTGAGTAATTTATCTAGACATTCTGGGATATAGGATATATAGTTCATAATTATGGAACACTTGGTCCATATATCATTTACCAAAATATAAAACATTATTCATTAATGAAAAATCATGTATAAAAACTAATATGATTGGTTATTAAAAGAATATAACCATGAATATATTATCATACATTCAAGAAAATCATGATCTATCACTGTTCTACAACATACACATTATGATATACCGTAATCCCTTATCTTATTTAAGATGCCCAAAAAAATAATCATTTATAATTAAATATGAAAATTGAATTAACATTTAACATTCTCTAGATACTAAATGAGATAGTGATTCGTTAACACCATGACTGATAGAATACATTCATCATCTCCTATTATAATGTATCATGATCAGTAAAATCTATAGTATTCAGGATTATTCACTCACGATCCTATAGAATAGTCTTAAAAAAACAAATTGAATTTGATCTTTTTTAATGAAAATAAATAAGAAGAAAAATATTGGTAATATACATAATATACACTTATAAAATATCATTGAATCATTATATAATTTTTTTTTCTTATTTATATCTTCTATTGATCAATGACGTTGGTAATATGTTTAAATAAAAAATTTAATTTTATGTGAATTGTATAGTTTTTACACAGTAACTAAATTTGTTTAATAAAATCATAAAATTATAAGGTTTTTTTTACAGATTTCTGTCAGATTATGTTGTAGCCTATGATATATATTGTAATCATTTGAAGTATTTTTATATTGATGAAAAATAATTTTTATCGATTTGGTATTATAACAATGTTTGCTAAAGGTGAAAAAAGAACTACAATGATTAAGATTTATTTTACAAGAATCCCAATCCAACGCTACGTAAAATTTCAATAGTTAATAAGAATTGAATAAAAAATGTGTCAACATATGTGAAAACCTATGGATATCAAATTAACCACTGCATGGGATCCAAAAAAATAAGAAAAAAACTCAAGAGTTATGAATTAATGAAGAAGTCAATTGTAGGTGAAATTATACTATGAGAGTTTTTACCAAATTTTTATTAGTGGTATATAATGCATAATAGAGCACATTCATGGTGGAATAATATCCCACTAAACGGGTTTCTTCTATTGGATTTGATCGAGTACCAATTATATTTGTCAAAGATATATATAGGAAATCACCCAAGAAAATATTTTCTGTTGGAAAAGAATATGTTGTGTTATATTACAAAATTACATTGTACAACATAGAATATATGATGTATGTATACATTCAATGAAACTAAATAGATAATTTCCAACAATATAGATATTTAATAATATAATTTAATATTCACATTGGGATGAGATACCAACCCTAATAGTCTTGATAACATCACCATAGTAATCCACTTCCCTATACTAGAATTTACTCGGAGGAAAAGTATCATCTAAAAAGATTATAAATTTGATATTAATATAAAATAAACATGTAATTTTTGACATTAATGTTTGAAAACAATATATATTTTTAATTTATTAATATTTGATGATATTTTTTCATGGTCATGGTAAAAAAATTAGGGCATTAATTTTACTATACATCAATATCACATGATATTATTTATGGATCACTCACTTATTTAATGAATGGGATACTGGTATTTATTGTTGAATACTAATATTTATTCTTTTTGAATGCTATAAGAATGAAAAATAACCGTGTGACATGATATGAGGTTACATTGGGTGATTTGGAAATTATTTTGGAGACCTTGAGTCTGATTTATTATCAATAATTTATGATTGAATGTTTCATGAAAATGGTGTGTTATTTTTAAAAAATATATTATAATGATCTTTTTGTGTCATTGATAATGGATAATCCATCAATTAATGATATATTTAAATTAATTAATAATTATTTATTCCTCACAAGGGAGTAGTTACTTATAAGGTTTCATATTTGGAGTAAGGGGAATAATGTTTCTCTGGGAAGGACTAACATAATTTTTAAATTACATACGATTGAATAATATCACATTGAAGATAATTCTAACTTATCCCCATATCCCCATGATAGTGTAATGGTAACAATGATATGATTCCAAATGTGCTAAATTATAGTGGGAGTTTAAGAGTTAACATTACTCTATGATTTTTCTTTTGATACTGAAATTAATGAGAAAATAATTGTTCTTTTACTCTCACGTAAGTGATATAATATGTTTATGTCAACATAATAACCTAATATGTTATATAGTAACCCAACTAAATATTTAAATTTGTTTGAAATTTTATTTTTCATGTTTAATTAGTTGTAACCATTATAAATCAATCCTATAAAACTGATCTATTGAGAAAATTTAAATCTATGAATTTCATCATATCTAATGTAAATCCTAGATGGTGGAAATTTATATTGTCATGAAATTCCCCGAGTCGACAATGAACCAGTCACACGATATAGTCTACAACAAGTACCGATGGGTATTACCAATCCCCTTGGGACATAAACTGGTGTCAGCCACAAAATATAATTAAAGATGCATCGATTTAATCCCAAAAGAAATAATCAGGACATGATAATAAATTATAACATACAAAGAACAAAAAAAAAACAATTAACTAAATGGAAAATAACTAGGTAATTTATTCAGTTACAATATACTACTAAACAAGGGATAACATGATATAGAACATGAAACAAAAATGTACTACCACAATATCTGTGTGACCTTTTGGTCACCTCCCACAACGAGGCCAGCTTTGTTCCAAAATGAGAACATGTTCCATGAAACCATAAACTAAAATGATATTATAGGTGTGGCCCCCATGATGCTCAGTAGGGATCCAATGGATAAACCAAAAAATCCAATCATTTCGTTTCCCAAAATATCCCATGACCACAAGACTGAAATACAGTTATAAAATTTGTTTTTTTTTCATATGTTATTAAACAACAACAATTTTACAATTTTAAAATACAATTCACTCCACATAAAATTTTGTACACCATTTTTCATTTTATAAGCAAAATACAAAGAAGGGTAGCTAGGGTTAGGACAAAAGGTCAAAAATGAGTGAAAAAATGAAACCATTACATCAAAGAGTAAACAATAAATACAAATAATTGCATTGGGGGATCCTAAAAAACTAGAGAATACCCCTGGATATTCTTGGTTTGGAACCACTTATAGACATATAGTGAAGCCCCTGTGTCAATAACCAACTGGATTCTCTATCCTAGCCTCACTTGTGGAAAAACCACCTGACATATCTATAACTCTAGAGGGTACTATAATATCTAATTAGGGATGGTAATATACCATTACTTGATCAACTAAAAAACCCAAGAACCCATGGTTGTAATAATAATCGTGTGTAAGTAGGAGACTAATACACACATGACTCAGCTCGGTTGTCTCCACTGCACTTGCCTACACCAAACACATACACCAATATATGATATCCCATAAAGGGAAATCCCTCCATAAATGGTTATGCATATACATACATATGCATTTTATATTATATAAGGTGACAATTAGGTCAATATACCCTAAAAATTACAAAAACATTCATTTAACACTATGGTTTGGAAACTAAACACACATTTTTACCAAACCAACATCCATTCTAAGAGTTCATACAAGCATCACCTTTTAGTTGTATAGGACAGAAAATCCTTAATAATATATTACAAAATGAAAATAAAAAATCCTCATAAAAAAACCCCTGAACTCATTTCCAAAATCCAAATGGGGCCCTAACCAAACATTCACCAAAACCCACACCAAGAGAGAAATGGACATTATCCTTCCCAAACATACACCAAAGAACAATTCAAGGTAAAATGAGCCAAAACTTTAGGAACACACTTAAAATAAATTTTAGAATCTATAAAAAACACCAAAACTCATTTAGAATGTAAGAACCATTTAAGAATCAAGGTTTTTAGGGACATACCATTTAAAATCGACCTTCATTATGAGGAACATCAGGGTGTTCACATTGTGCACCAATGGTTGTGTCAACATCCAATGGCACAAAAAACATCCAAAAGACCTAAAACCACTTTCACATAAACACTAAATTCATTAAATCCTAATCCAACCTTTTCTATCATATATAAATCATGGAAAATCACTTTAAAACCATGACACACTTCCCAAAACATTCTAATCCATTTAATAAAACATAAAATTTCCAACCATTCACAATAAACCAAATTCACTACCAAATAAACGTTACCACACAACATAAGAGACAATCAATTCATAAATTACAAACTTTAACATTCAAATAAAAAGGGAATTTTAAAAAAACACCCAATGTTCCATAAAAATCGGCTTTATACAAAAATCTCATTAAAAACCTAATGATTTAAAATTCAATAAACATGAAATCACCAATTGAATCTATCCATAAGTATTATATAGGTTAGAAATAACATTTAATAATTAATTGTAAAGACACAAGTTCTCAAGGAATTAGTTGGAAAGGAAAAAGTTGGGAACACCTACCTTAGGCTTGTGTGAATGGAACAAAACTCTAAGGGAAGGAAGAGACGAGCCCTAAAAATGATCCAAATGCCTGATCCATAATGAAAATAAAACCAAATTATCCCACCAAAACTATAGTGTTTGGATGATAAGAAAAAACCCCAATGAAAACCCTAGAAATCGATGCAAACATGAAATAGGGAAGATAATTGGAAAAATTATTAAAGATCTTACATTGGGACTTTAAAGAGCCATCAGTGGAGGAAGGAGAGCAAGGGAGAAGGTTGTGGAGGACACCCTAGTGAGCCTTGGAGAGAGGGAGGGGGAGAAGACCAAAATTGGTAAAATAGATGAGAGACAAAAATAAGAAAATATATTTTAATGACCTAGAATTTTTGCACTATTTGTATGCATGGTTACCCGGAACCTACCACACGACCATGTGCATGATGTGCAACAAGTTTTGTCCCATTGGTTATATCACACGACTAGTCAGAAAATTTATTACTAATCATGTGGAAACCATGATACACATAGAAAATTTACAAAAAAAAAATTCAATATTTCAAAAAAGACTCAAACCCAAACCTCAATAAAATAATCCAAGACTAAGAACAAGATAATATGAAAATTTATCAAAGGTTGGGATTTGAAAATCATCCCCACCACATATAGTTAGTTCCCCTAAGAATTCACCAAGACAATAGCCCACAAGACATGAGTCCATGCCCTACCAAAATCAAGGGAAAACAAGAATCTCAGGATGACCATACTCTTCACAAGTCACCCCAACCAATGAAAGAGAGGCCGCAACAGAAAATAAGGGGAGAAAACAAAGTGGTTGTCCCCACCATAAGAACTCTACTATAATTAAAATATCAAAACCCCAACACACCACCTCGGGGGGGGGGGGGGGTGTGGGAGTTCCAAACTGATCCTATCCAACTTATACACACTGCCCAAGAAAAAGGATTTCCCCAATTGATAACTAAAAAATCTCATCCCATGCAAAATCAAATCCATTATCTTGAGAGAAACAACTCCATAATAAGTATTCAACTATATAAAATTTATAAAAAACCCTGAAAATGAGAATACATGTATGAGGAATCATTCTAGAAGAAACAATAACCATCCGCATAAGGGAAAACACATCACCACCCGAACCAAAAATTCACCACACGGGAAAAAAACTACAACAAGATGGGGACACACCCTAGAATAAATCATTTAATATGCTGGACTTAAAACACCATCCACCCACCTCATGTAACCCAAAAATCACCAAACGAGCACCACTAAAACAACCAGTACAAAGGAAAAACTCACCTTTTGAAAAATAAAATATTTTAGGAGCTACAATGACTGAATGATAAGAACGAGAAAACATAATTATTTTAATCCTATTTTGGAAACAAGATCTAATATAAGGTTCAATATTCCATCAGTAATTCATGAGTTTGCTTCAGCTTCACCTCGAGACCTCAGGCTGGGGCTATGATGGCAGAAGAATCTTTTACCTTACAGTGAGGCAATAACATCTCCCAATCTGAACTCTTTCCTCGGATGATGCATCATACAGGACCACCCCTGATGACCCGAATAGCCAAATGTTTGAAAATAATCATTGGGGATTTGATATGATTACTTGATTTTCCCAAACCGGTCATACCAATGGTATTAGAGAAAGAAATATGAAAAACTAGATGTTAGATCAAAGAAGGATAACTTCTTAAAGATATGTTTCTCTAACATGCTCTCCAAGCCAGATGGGGAACCCTCACGAGAGTCGACCATAACCAACTACACACCAAATTTTAATGACGATGAAACAACCAGCCTCAACTGATCCAAAACTAAACCGTAACCTGAACCAAAATAGAATGAACATAAACAACCTTGGGTGTTCCAAACAAACGGAAGAAAACCTAAACTTCCATAAAACCACATCGCTGCCTCTAATTTTCCCCAATCTATTTGAATAATATGGGACACCAAAAAAGAATAAAAAATTGGGTATGCATCCTTGGAAATTTTAGGGACCTTTTTGGGTGGCATACATTGAACAACACGAAGAAGATAATACAAAACCTACGCCATTCCAAAAGACAATCAAAAGAACACCTCAATCTCAAAACAACTGACTCGTAAGACAACAAAACATAAGAAAAACCAAAAAAATATTTTTAATAACCACTATTTTCAATCAAATTCTAAAACACCCTTATAACAATTCCATTTTTAAAATACAAATCAAATTTTCAAAAGTCAAAAATCCACTCCTCAAGGAAAACCAATCTCTAAATCCCTAATTATTTAAAAAAACATCCATGGAATCACATGAATCACCACATGTGGGGCCATCCATTCCCACTAATATCATCTATGAATAGGTTCCCCCATTCACTATCCTTGTATACCTGCACACATTTGATATTATATAATAATTACCCAAGTTCACTCACCAATTTTCATTATCAAACCCCAAAAATTCCCTAAAATAGAAAACCCAAATCGACTTTAGATTTAAAATTCAATTTACTAATTTGAAATCATTTGAAAAAAACACTTCATCGTCAAAAACCATTTCATTTTAAAACCTAATACACCACTAAAGCCAAGACGGAGCACCACAAAAAACACACTATCCCTGAATGAAAAATAAGTGATTATGCCTGTCTCGATGATGTGGTAGTGAGCCATGTCCCATGTAAGACATAACAGTTATAGGACCTTGAATTGGGAACTATAACTCTACATGGGTCACTACTCCATGTGTGGTCACAATGTGACACTGGATTACCTCTATTTTCATCCCTCAATCCAAAACAAAGAAAATGACTAAAATCCAGGACTACCCTTGATAACTCAGGATTCGTCCTGAGTGGTGGTGTGCAGGCAAGGACCCATAACCAACCTTCTATGCCCTGAAAATCCTAATCTCTAACCAATCAACATCCCAAATAGAAAGGGCCTCCAATTATATCATTTTTTCATGAAGCATCCCGAGTCTTCCCAGAACCGATCACCCAAGACGAATTTCAACATGTCCTGAGGGGAATTATTTACCCGCAAGATGTAAATCAGTGTCTGGTATTAGATAAAACACAATAGGGATTGATTTAAGGACAATAGAAAAAACAAGGACTAGATAAAAAAATAGAACAGACAAAGAATGTAGAGAAACCAACCATTGAATTTCATATAACTAGGAAATTGATTCATTTAAAATATTCAACACTAAAAATGTGTTAGAAGAATACCAAACTCGAAACAAAACAACACTACCATGATCTCCTTCTAACTCCTTTATCACCTCTAACCACAACACCAACCCTGCTCCACAATGTGAACCTAATCCAGAAAACCAGAAACTGAAATTATTGGATATGTGTGAGCATTGAGATACTCCGTAGGGATTCTATTGAGAAAAAATAAAATCCAATATTTTGATTCCCAAAATATTAAATTAAAAAAAGATAAAATATATTTAAAAGATTAAGGTTTCTTCAAATTTTTTTAAAGAACATTTTTTTTCTAATTTCAATATCCAATTCAATCCACATATCATTTCATAAACCAGTTTTACTTTTATATGAAAAATCCAAACAAGGGTTTCCATGGATATTACAAAAGGAAAAATATATGAATTGAAAATATTAAATTTTTACCACAAATGTATCCATAAATATAAATAATAATCATGGGAGATCACAAATATCTTTAGAAGATCCCCGTACATACTTAGTTCAGAACCACCTGTCGGCATATAGAAAATCTCCTAAGTCAATAACCAACTGAATGATCTAGCATAAACTAACCTATGTCAAAACCCTCATTGAGTACCTATTACTCAGTATGGTACCAACCCATATAATTGGGGCTAGTAAGCTTCAATCACATTATCAAGTAAAATACACCCTCGAACCCAAGGTTGTAATTATAATCCTATGTACGTAGGAGGACAATACACACGTGACCACGCTCTGATGTCACCATTGCCCTTGTTTACCACAAACATGAACAACAAAATACGATAAACAATAAATTTTAATCCCTCATATTACAGTTCCACATATACATAAATATTTAATTCATATTACACAAGGTGAAAAGTGGGCAGATAAACCATAAAAATGTTCAAAACATTTAATAAAATAGTACATGTAACCAACCGAGCACACATTTTTACCAAACCAAAATCCATTTATAAGGGTTCATTCAGACATAAAAATTGATTTGGAAGTTCCAAATGGTCCCTCAACTTGATATTAACAAATAGGCATACCAAAACATTGTACATACACTCTGTAACACATTTTTAAATGCCAAACGAGCCTTTATCCAAATATTCACCAAGACAAACACGCAGAGCCGAATGAGATATATCCTTCCAAAAATTAAAACAACACATAATTAAAGTCCAAATAGACCAAACCATGAAGAACACAATTAGAAAAAATTTTAGAAACCACACAAAATACCTAATATCATTTAGTAAACAATAACCTTTTTGGAAACTTGGTTTTCACGAAAATACCTATTTAAAACCCACTTTCATTTGAAGGCACATCTAGGAGTGCACCTAGTGCACCCATGGCTTTGAAAACATCAAATGGAACAAAACAAACCCAAAAAACTTGAAATCAATTTAACATGAACACCAACTCCTTGGAAACCGAAACCAAACTTTCATATCATTTAGAAATCAGGAAAACCCCTTTAAAAACATTAAACACTTACTTAAAACATTATTACCTATTTATGAAAACATAAAATTACAATCCATTCAAACTAAACAAAATTTACATCCAAATAATAATTACCAATAAATTTGAGAGATAAGAATTTCGTAAAGTCTCCAATTTCACTTTTAAGGAACAAGTTCATTTCAAAAAAACACATTATCTTCCATAAACGTAGTCATTATACACAAATCTCAATAAAAACCAATCATTAATAAAGTCAAATCAACATGAAGTCCCCACTTAAATCTGTCCTTAAGAATTATAGATGTGAGAACAACATTAAAATATTAACTGGAAGCAAACAAGTAATCATGGAATGATTTAGAAAAGGAATAGTAGGGAACACCTACCCTAGCCTTGTGAGAATACAAAAAAACTCAAAGGGAGAGTCGTTCCCCACATACTATCTGCACAACCTATAAATAATAAAAATAAAATATCATTATAAAACCCTAACAATAGGGCTTGGACAACAAGAAAAAACACCAAAGAAAACCATATATTTTTAGGAGAAAAGGAAATACGGATGAAAATAGCCAAAAATCCAAGAGATTTTACTTTGGGACATTAGAGGGTGTTCCATGGAGAAAGGAGAGAAAGGGAAAGGGGTTTGGGAGGAACCCCTGTAAATACATGGTGAGAGGGAGGAGCTGAAGCATGAAAATGTGTAAAAAATAATAGAATGGGATATACCAAAAGATATTTTTAATGACTTGGAATGTCTGCACTGTTTGACTGCACAGTTTACCAAACCATGTGGTAACTATGGAAACCCCTATGGCTGACGAAAAACTTCAAAAATTTTACATGGAACCTAACACATGACCTTGCATAGGATGTTCATCTAGTTCTTCCCCACTAAATCTGCCACACGACATGGCCGCACAATTACTAAAAACTGTGGGACAACCATGCTTCCCTTGTAAAATTTACTAAAAATTCCTAAAATTTAAAATTTCAACCAGGACTGAAACCCAAACCTCATCCTAATGATCCATAACTAAAATTAGGATAGAAAAAGAGTATATGAGGTCTGGGTATGACATATATAGTTGTATATTTTCTACACTAGGAGTAAAATTTTATTTTAATTAATTATTTATATTGAAATAAAAGTAACATACTATCCGTAAAATTTGAAACCCTTACTTATCTATGATTCAACATAAGGACATGTGTTTAATATATTACTTTTATTCATATTACTATTTATTTATCCAAGAATATGAAGTAAAAAATCTATCTAACTACATCCGGATTTGATAGAGTACATCTAGTATTCAACAACATTGGACAATTTTTCAACATAGCTAACATAGATATAGACTAATAGTTTAACAAATGATCTATTATAGACATTTAAAATTATAGATTTTAGCTTATTTTTGTTCATGGGTGTTCTTGTTTTTTTCCTTATATGTCACTAATGTCGAATACAGTCTCTATGTGAATGAATAATGAGGGCTTAATTTTATTTTAATCTTGAATTAATTCCTTTGATTTTTCACTATACATATTACACCATAAGGAAATGATGATAGATAAAAAATATAACCTAATCATATTAGGAAGATCTTGCGAAAACTGTTGGTATTTACAACAACAATATCATTAATTTTAACTTGAAAAATAATGAATTCCATCCACGAAATTACATAGAATGAGAATTATTTGACCTTCCATAAAAACCAATGGTATTATAAAAATGTATATTATGTTAGAGATGATACAAAATACAAGATTATGGGTGAATAAAACGAGACAAACATCATATTCACCGATCTCACATTAGAAAGATATATGAAACATTATAAAATAAGAGATTCATATATTCATAAATCTTCCATTAAATATGAAAATTATCATTGATGATGCTTTATAAAGTTTGTTTTTATTAGTCTTAGGATCCATAACAATAATGGAATATCTAAAGAAAATATTTGTGAAAAAACTATTCCTACTCGAAGAAATGATTACACATTAAATTTAATCGATAATTTTTCAATATAGATTGAGGAATATATGAATAATTATTGGGAAGGTAGAAATGATATTCATTGTCATTTTCATCATCATTGAGTGACTTTTTGTATTAATTTCTATTACTGTTTTTATTTTAGAAATAATTCAATGGTAATTGTTTATAATTAGATTGTTAATGGATTTATGGGATGTCCTAATTAGAAGCCTAAGACATATTTAATTATTATGGGGAAAATTTCAAACAATGCCAATATATTATATTCAAACCAAAGAGAGAAGTATGTCAAATCTAGGAGACACACCAAATTAGATCACCTTAATGATGTAATGTCTAATAAATATTGTTACACATTTTAATCAATAAACATATATCAACCTATGATCTATGAAATGTATGATCATTTGAGATGTGTGTTAGTCATGACCTATTCCAAGACTCTCATGCCGTAATATATTAATATTCAATGTTTGATGTGACTTTTTAAAATTATAACTAACAACAACTCTACAAAATTATAGTAAAATGAAGGATGGATTTCATTATAAAAAAATAAATGTGATATAGTTAGATTATAAAAAATACACATCAATATTCATTTCCCCTATTTTTGGCCAATCATTATAGTAGTTGAGACCCATAGAGAAATATAGTAAATATTATAAACCACTATTTCGATAAATGTATTAATACCTTCAATACCTACAATAAATTTATACTTATTTTGAGGATTTTTTTCAATGATATATATCAAGAAAAATAAGTAAAAAATGGTAAAATTGAGAGAATAAGATGGAAACATGGAAATGAAATAAAAAATATCCATGGATTTATCAAGTAAAATGAAAAAATGTGAATAAGTTAAAAAACATACATAAGGTAATTAATGAGTTTTAATAGGAAATATTAACATACCATGTAAAGGGGATTATGAAATTAATTTATAGAGCAAATGAGAGCATCTTGGAAAATATGATTCTAGTGAGAAGAAACAATGATAGCTGAAAAACTATCTGAATTATATGGGAAAGTGAAATTGAATGGAAGATGGAATTTAGAATCAATCAACTAATATATGGAAACCATTGAAGAAGGTACTTGTATAACCTTATATACCAACCTAAGTTTTTCAAAGTGGCGGAAACATGGAAAATTGAATAATTATATAATAAATTTCATGAAATGCTCAGGAAACTTTTTAAAATATCCCTTCTCAATGGAAATCCCTAAATTGAAAACTTATACCAAATTTTATATTAATTTACTATCTAATAATAAAAACATTGGGGATTTAAATATTATATATTTAAGTGAGGATTACTCATGTTGGGTGGAAATAATTATATTTTTAAATAGGTGATACATTGGTAGTTTCTCAATCAAGTATATATTTTGGTCATGAACATTAATAAAACCATCAAGAGACATTGATGTATGTGTGAATCTAATTTCACTGAATTTCTTCATGAATATATGAATAAGAAACCCATAACACATATTAGTTGAATTATAATTAGACAAATGATCTATCAAGTATCCAATAATAATTTTCAATAATGCATTCACGAATGTACAAGGGTTTAATTTTCCAACTGACATTCTCATTCGGGAGTTAGAGGTTGAAAGGGGAATTAATTTTTCTCATTGATGATTATTCCGTTCCCCATAGAAGATAACATAACTATGTTAATCTTGTTTGGTTGATTATCTATGGGATATAAGACTATTTATGAATTTCCATAACCAAAGTAGTGATGTAATGTGATAAAATATAAGAAAACTGTCTCATGACTATAATGGTTGTCATACATATATATATATATCAAGAAATATAAATAAGGGATATGAACAAATTTTTTGATGAATATGTATTTCATGAAATTGATGGATGTAGATAATGGGGAATAAATTATATTGTTGTACCTTTATAAATGGATTTTTTAGGAGTTAAACACTTTTTTTTTAAATCCCACAATGATAAAAAAATCCGTGAAATATATATTATTATTTTTCGATTATGTAGAATTTGTTTATGTAATTTTTAATTGATATTTGTATAATTTTAATGTTAAATAACTCTTATCTATTTTAATTCATTATAGGATTTTTATTGAATAGAAAATTACTAATATAAATGGTATGAACCCTTGAATTTTCACCCATAATGTCCGACTAAAATATGGAATGAGACAATAAAGATAGACCTAAATATTTTTATCCCCAAGGGTGGAGAAATTTATAAATTAAGTATTTTTGAATCCATTGGGAAGATGAATTATTTACCCAATTGCAAAGTGAGTGAACAAGTTTTTCCTTTGATATAAAATAGAATGGGAAAGTGAGGGTTTTCAAGGAATATGATGGGATTATCTCCACACATATAATTATGAGATATTGAGTTTTATTAGAATACATGATAATAAATAAATAAAATATGAACAATTTTAAAATTAAAAAATAGATCAAATCGTAGAGACGTTATAAGGGAATGTTTTATATCTTTTTGATATTGATAATATAGATGTAATAATATCCTTATGGAACCGGAAGAAACAGAATGGTCAAAATTCACATGCCCATGGATAATCACCATATACGGATTAATGGATAGTAGTATGTGAATCAAACCTGAAAATTTTTGGTTGTCAATGTGTCATCATGCTTTCAATATATATGTAAAATAAATATATATTTTTATGGTTGATTTAGTGGCCAATGGATGTTATTTTTGATTGTAACTGTTGACATTCCCATAGTGCCTAGAAAATGAGATAATAGATGCCTCAAATTTAATTTTGTTAAATTAGAATTTTTGTTAGTCAATAACATTGTTCATGTTCAATGATATTACAAGGGAGGTATATAATTTGACCCTTTTAATGTGTATTTTATCAAATAATTTAATAACTATACACTCAATAAATATTATGAAAATATTTCATCAAATTGAAATTTATTTCCAATTTTTTCATTATTTCTCAAAACATTTTCACCCACATACTCACATGATCGAAAATGATGTAAAATTTAAAAATGACGATTAATTAAAAGTATATTTTAAGGATTTATTGAAACTATTAGTCACTACACCCATAATGTTTTCCCTAAATTTGGAATAACCTTTTGTGATAAATTTTTGTGCCAATGAATTTATAGCATTGAAGTCCTTAGGAAAATGAAGAACTAAATATCATATAAAATCAATTATACTAAATCAGTATTTCTCAAGTCACAATTTATCTACACCAGTATTGTGAAGATGGTAAATGTATAGTTGTATTTTAAATTATATATGATATGACATATATATTTCTCTATAAGGTGGTGATTCACAATCACCATATGACATTGAAATACATAAGGAACAAGAAGTATACCAAACCATAGCATATTGTAAATTTTTATATATTATAATAATTTTATATAGATATTTACGACATAAAAGTGTCATATATTGTTTTTCTTGACTATATCATGAGAATTGAATTTGTTATAAATTCCGGAGAGAATGAAAAATCCAAATATGAATTCATTGTTTAAAAATTCAAGTGACAGAATATTTCAACTAAATTATATTTTGGGAATATTTCCAAGTATAGGTCCACATAGATTATTTATAAAAAATTCTCCTACTAGTATGAAATAAATTTTTTATCTATCATTCATCATAACATTTTTATGAGATAATACTTTTGATATAGTATATAATTGAAATATAATACATACATTGGATTATAATATATAGATATGGTGTAATTTTTATTGAACAATTATTTCATTAAACAAAATCACTTAGGAGTATCGTGAAGGTATAATACCTTTGGAAACATGGAATCACAAAAAACTGGTTCATTGGTTATTTATTTCATCTCTTATTATTTTATTCATAATTAACACACTTCTTATACATATCTTACATAATTAATTTATTCATATCATGGGTAAAAGATACATAATAATGGGTGAGAATAGATTCTTACTTTGAAAAAATAAGGGTTATACATTTTTATAACAAGAAAAAAACATTATAAAACATAAGAATAACATTTGATAACCATACACTAAATAAAAATGATCATCATATGGATTGATGAAATTATGATTGTAATTTCATAAGATAAGAATAATTAGAGAATAAAATAATATTCTCTAGGAGATAATTAAAATTTCATAAGAAATATATTTTTGGAATGAACATAAACAAAGAAAATCATTTCCATAGTAGTTAAGGCTCACTACCAAGGTCATCAAAGTTGAATGTGTTCACTCCCCAAACCATCATAGTTGTCAATTAATACTCCAAAGACCATTTTATTGAAAATAGACCATTCCTAAATAGGCTAACCCTCAACTTCCATTCCAAATTCTAGAATTAACTACATAGGCGGTTGGATGTCACAATTTTATAAGGTGAGCATCATTTTTTGTATATATTTCATGTTAAGAGAAATCGATCACATATATTGCACATAATTTTGCTCAAATAAATGAGAAATAATGGACTAGGGGATCTAATAAAATTGATAATATTTCATAAACTAGATTTGAAACATGTTTTTATATTGTTTCTTTCCCATTACCCCATGATTTATTACTTTTATTGGTATCGATTTTAGAGTTGTAATTTGTTTTTACCAAAGAAAATTTCTTTAAATGCCTAAAAATAAAATGATCCTTATAAAATAATTTATACCTAATAAATAAAATTAATATATCCATTTTATTCTATGAAATTTATTTTTATTTAAAAATAAATTCTTACATTAGTGAATTTTACACATAAAAAGTACTTTATAGAAAAAAATAATTTTAAGATTAAATTTTATTTATAAGATGAAATTATAAGTTTATTTTAAAAAAATTATAAAAACATTTTTATTATAAATTAAAAAAATTTGTCAATTTTTAAATGAATAACTAATTTATCGAATATTATTTAATTAATTGAAATTATATAAAATTATTTACTTTAAATTATTAATTATGTAAATAAAGATGAATTCGTTGGTTTTATAAATATTTTATCATTAAATTTGAATAGTTTATAAATAATTTATCAATTAAATTATTTTAAATAAATTTCCATATTAGTTTTTTAAATATAATATTATAGGTTTCTTATTAAAAGATCTTTCAAAACACAGTTAAAAACCATTTGTTCATGAAAAATCTCTAAAAATCACTATTGTATAATAGAGGGAAGGGAAATTCCATAATTAAGTTCACATAATAAAATATAAATTCGTACCTTTAAAATTTATATATGAAATTAAAATACAATGTAAAATACAATTATTGAAAAATATCAATTTTTAATAATTATGTATTTTTAATATTATCTCAAACCATTTCCATATATAAAGATATTAAAATATAAGTTAATAATTTGAGAGATTATCTATTAGGAAAATAATATTTTACAAGTGATATATTTGAATTTATTAGCATAATAAAAAGTTATTTTATAATGGAAAATTCTGTTATATATTAATTTTTGATATTTATATGTCTCATCATAGTTTTTAATTCAATCATTTCTTTTTATTACATCTTTAATTGATCATTCAAAAATTTTAATAGTAAGAAATAAGATGGGGGTCATTTTAATTCAATATTTCATGTGTTGAAATATCTTAAATATTATATTTATTTAATAATATATATTCTAAAATCACAGGTTGTTAGATTTTCCCACCCTGATATAAATTTCATCTTCATAATTTTAGTTACTAGAAACATGAAAAGCTAACTCATAGTATATAAGTGAAAGAAATATCTCATAATATAAATTATATAGTGTTATAAAAAATATATTAAATTTAAATTTTTCCTTTGGAATTGGTTATTTCTTATATTTAGTATTTCAATGATAATTTGACTTAAATATTCATCATGATTAGGTTTAATTTCATAAAAAATTATCTAATCAGAGAGATAATATTCAAATTTACCTTGATAGATGATTATTAGTAGGTTTTAAAAATTAAATGTGATTTCCCTATTTTGTTGAGAATTATAAATTCTGTGTGGAGATTGCTAATAAATTTTGTAAATCACACCATATTCACCAAACAGAAGGATAAATTTTTTTTTGAAAATTCACATTCTAGAAAATAAGTACTTGGTATACAATACAACATGATTTTTTCATCGATAATCAAATCAACGTGCTTGTCTTTTAATATCCTAAGAAACATTTCCAGATATCATAGATATGAATCCAATAATCCAATATCTAATATATATAAGAGGATAAGTGTATAATAATTATCATTATCCACTCTAGTAATTTTGAATGGACATATATTCCCTTATTATTTTTTATTTGGAAGTTTTTTATACCAATAATCCTTGAAAACCCATTAATTTTAGCATCAATTTCCGTAATTATAGAAAATATTTTATTTATAAAGTTAATGTGTGTATGAATTATTTGTTATGTCTATAAAACATTTTATTATATTGGATAACAACATAAAATTTCCATGATAATCACGAGAACAATGGATAATCCTTCCATGCTTCAGGAATTTTATTGTTCCATTGAGACATTCCCTCGAGTTGTTCTTCATAAACTTTTATCACACATGTAGTTGAATCATACTCCATTCATCACATTCAAAAAGTAATATTTTAAAAAACTCAATTAGTATCTAATTTTCGACATTGAAATTATGATAAAGTCCCATGTTATTAGTTATATATTTATATGTTTGAGAATAAAAACATGATTTTCAACAGTGGCATCTATCCCTTTTTTCACATTTGGCTAATTTTATCATTTCCCATCATGTGTATTATTGAATATTTACTACTAGGAACTATCTATTTTTAAAATATATTGGGTAAATAATCTGGGATCAATAACAACACTATAATGGAATTATCATAACTAATATAATTATAATTTAATATATATATATATGTCTCAATTCATGGATGTTTTTTTGAATAAATTTCATCTAATTCATCATGGATCACTATTAGATCAACATAGGATTCATTAATAATAATTACCGTATATTTTTAAATATATTACCTAAAAATATTCAGAAAATATAGACATCATAGTGGGTTTTAAATAGTAGGTTAGTCAACCAAAGAATATCCCCATGATTCTTTAATCCATGGGTATAGTTTGACATCATTTTTGTGCACCCTGTGAAATTTAACTAAGCCCAAAACATTCCTTTTCCAGTTTTATTACCCCTTGGTACATCTATTATAGTTACTATATCCACATATATCATCATGAATTATATTTAATTTCACAAACGGCCACACATTCTCTACCTTATAAAAACATCATGTTTTCATCCTGTAGTTGTAATCAATCAAAGAGTTGTCGCTACAAATTGATTATAACAATACCTAAAATACATAATATATTTATTATGAACAATATAAAATTTTATCAATTACTATATTTTTATGAACATATATAACATATAAATCATTATAGATGTGAATAAATATTAATTTATCTATAATAAGTAGCATCCTAAACTCTGAAGTTATATAAACACTACAACGTTACTAACTAAGGTTATCTAAACCTCTACTTAGAGACCTAGTGATAAAAAAACTCTACAAACATTTTTCTGATACAAATCATTAAAAATAATGTTCATTCAAAAAAATATAATATTTATATTATGAAGAAAATTTTAGGTTTAGTTAATTAGCTAGTCAAGATAATGATTTAACGAGTAAAAGCCATGTCTATTGCATGAAATAGAAATTTTTACCACTTTATAAAAAAAAAATTACCCATAACAAACCAAAAACATATCACACACTCTCATTAATGGAAACACTTCTAGAAAAATCATACACATTTCTTTTTTTCTTAAAAATTGGAAATTGAATAATAATAAAGTAGTGAGATCATATTTTTAGTATGGGTAAATTGAAGTTATAAAAATCAAAGACGATAAGAAATAAGAAGATGATCTAATTGGTATAATCAAGGTAAAAATGATTTTTATACAAAAATATATTGATCATGAATCATTGAGTGAGTCTTTCTATAAAATAATATGTTAAAAAATATTGTTGAAATATGAGTCAATAAACAGGGCCATGAGATAACAACGTAGTTGAGAGAATATAAATTAAATTATGGATTGAACATAATCCTACAAAATTAATATATAGGATACACATAAAGATATTCATTGCATTCTATTCTTGGGTTGAAAACCCATGTTATTTCTCTGGCTTATTATAATCCCTTCATGTACACGTGGTCTTAGGAAAAATCCACCAGTATAACCATTTTTCTTTGGAAAGAACCTCATGTGTGCTTTTTTTATGGGATAAACCATAACATGTACCCTTTTAAGATAATGATAAAAAAATATAAACCAACTAATTTTTGGAAGATATAAGTCCCCACCTATTATCAACTATACGAATCCCTACTGCAGAAAATAAAGGCATTATTTCACAGAAAACCTAATGGATAAATGGTTTCATATTATATTACATAATAATCAAATCAGTAAAACATTAATAATTCCATAAATAAAAATAACATTATTTACCTATGTCAAATAAAATAATTTTCAATGATATTAAATAACATTATAGTTTAATACTATTCATTCATGAAAATAAATTATAAGCTATATTTAGAATATTTAAAATGTGTATACTGGTAATTAAATTATTATTTTTAAATTAGTCAATGTTTTGAACATTGTGAACACACTTCAATCAATGTAATTAAAATATGGTATTCAAAAATAATTTTTTTTGGAATAATGTTTACTTCTATACATAGTGGATTATTATAAAAAAAATACAGTTATGGATCATTCCTCACATATTGAAATAAATAATTTAATCATATTAGAGAAAGAAGTTGGATGATATTTTTCAATTTGTTGATCAAGAATGAAAAAGATAATTTAAATTTAAGAAAAACACCTATTATTATTTTTAAAATATAATTTTTTTTAAAGAATATTGATCGATAATCATTTTAAATCATTTTAGAAGTAATATTTTTATAATTATATAAGAAAATAATTAATTTTTGAAAATATAATAACCTCAAGATACTATTTCATAATAAATTAGATTTCCAACATAATTTTGTGTTCACATTTGTATGAATTAAAAATAGATATCAAAATATATTTCTATGTTTATGATGTTACATTTAATAGTCAAAATATATTTTTAAAAAGATTATTTAAAATATTTAACAAAAAATTTAGTTATGAATATTATAATTCAATCATTGATACTTGAAAAACATAATTTTCATAAAAAATATTTTTTCTAATATAATTAAATTTAAAATATATATATAATGTAATAATTTTTTGGGATATCATTTTTTAAAATACTCTTAAAAAAGAGTAAAAAAAATTATTTGTAAGAAAGAAAAATAAAATATATACATTTCATGATACAACATAAAAATTTTTTTTGATCTAAGAAGGATAAAATATATGGGAATATAAAATATAAATAAGCTAGGGAACCCATCATTTAAGAGGAGGAGAATTATTTTTTACAATGAAATACATTTTGGAATGAAATTTTATAAAGGTAAAAGAATCAGATTAATAGTTAATATTACAATATAGTGAAAGATATGGTACCTTCAACTAAACTCTTAATGTGGATAAATATAATATTTAGATTACGAAGTTCAAGGGGAGGCATTATAACTCAATAGATGATGATGAGTTAAGAAAAACCCTGAAATCATTGGTATATGTTTCATGAAAGAAATTTAAAGAGATAACATGAAATTTTCCGTGAAACTCCATTAAATAAAATAATATTTAAAAAAAATAAAAAAGAATATGATAATCCTTTACAATGAAAACATGGTATATTTTAAGAAATATGTCACAAGTGTTTAAAATTTGAGATAATAATCTATTTTCTTGAATTTCCACATAGATAATCATACTCAAAACTATTATATAAAAAATGAACATAAAAATAATATATCTTAGTGACATAAAATATTTAAAATTATTTATTTAAAATTAGTACCTCTATGTTTATTAGTTTAATATTATATATTTTTATTATTGGGTGTGAGTAATCATGATAGTTTTGAAAATTTTTCATAATTGAGGTGTTTTTAATCATTATTATGGCAATGTTAAAAAGTATCATATCAAAATGATAGTGTATTTTGGATTAATTATATTTTATCAATTCATAAACTCATTCTATTAATGATTTATTCATGGGTATTTTTTAAAAAATTGGAAATAACATTAATACGTGTTCATTAAAATATGAATGATGTTATATTAATACATGATTTGAATATTAATGATAAAAGTAAATAACCAAAAAAATCCTTATTTAAATATTTATATGATAAATAAATATTAATTTAGTTATCTTAATAATCCAGGATGTTATTTTATAGAATTGATCATGTAGGTGGCTAAATCACGAAAGAATTAACATACCATAATCAGTTGATGATTTGGATTATGAAAGTGTTTTCATTTAGAATATAACCATTTTTAATGAATCATAATTAAATTATAAATATAATTATGATTTTCTAAATCATTTTTAATATAATTTAATGAATGATAATGAAACTATATAAAAAATTAAATATGTTACTTTAGGGATGTATTAGTCTACACAATGCATGATTAACATCTTCATTTCTCACCGAATTAGTGAAAAAGAAGTAGGATTTTAATTTTTCCACAAAATAATCATATTTATAATATATTTTGAACATTTATTACTAAATATCACTTTATTATCTATGAGGATAGGAATCAGTGAGAAAATACATGCTGTCACATTATGAAGGTTATCATCCCCACAATGTGCATATGGATGTTGTTTTCTAAATAAAAAATGGTGAATGTGGTTGATATTTATTACCAAATTATATTAAAAATAAATATAAAGATATAATTTAATTATATTTTAATTATAAAATTATATTATGATATTATGATATAAAATAAATGATTTCATGGAAAATAGATTACTAATGTTAGGAAATTTGGCTTCCCTGTGCAATAATCATTTGTAATTGAGGAACTAATAAAATATCTTATGAATAGAGGTCATGTAAAAAATATTTTTATAAATTAAGGATAATTAGGTTATTTTCATATATAAATACAAAAATTTTAGTGGTCAATAAGGGATAATAAGACAACACTTCTATATGTCGTGGGAAATATAATTTTTAATATTCCATCATAATATATTGAGAACAAATGATATAGATGTGAAGTGTCTCAAAAATATTAAATATTTGAATTTGATGAGATACATTTTATAATCACTCAACCACTCAACTATAAAGACGTTTTTAACATGTTTCTATCCATCTTTCCGTTGATTTTTTTTACATTTACAATTTTATAATTTTCAACGGTATCTTTGTATTACCTATGTGATTTAATTTTATTTCATTAAAAATTAAATTTCATAAATAATTAATATATTCATAATTAATAAAACTATAAAATTCATTTTATCATATTAATGGTATATATGTTTGGAAAATAAATTTCAACATTACCACACATTAGAAATAAAAACACATTTTTGGAAAATGTGTATTTTAATTTATAATAGGGTTTCTGTTGGAATGAATTATCAAATTAATCTATTTTAATTATATATTTGGGTTTATTGAATAATAAGTATTTTATTGGATTTAAAATATTTAGAACACTAAATTTTACAAAATAATAACTATAAAACAGAAAATACAAGGATCATTTTTATTGGAAAAATTTACTAAAGTTACTAAAATTACAATAATATGTTCTTTAAATATGTATCATGAAAATAAATAACATTAATATATATTTTATAAATTTTTTTTTTGTAAAATTCCATGTCTTTAATATATAATTATGGTTTTATTGTTTTTGTGAAATGTAGATTTCCACTCTTCATTAAAAATTCAATTATTTTAGAGAATTCTCAAAACAAACACCATAGGATAACATAGATATGAGTAACAAAAAATGTAGGTTTATATTAAATGTTTAAAATAAAAAAACATATCAATTTATATTTTCCAATAGAAATACAAATAATATTCATTTATTAAAAAACATCTTTTTTGATGTTTAGTGTTTTTAGAAATATTTCATACTAATTCATAACTTCATGATTTCAATATGTCAGATAATATTTTGGAATGTTATATATTTTCGAAATATTTTATTACTAGTGATTAGTGAAAATTTATTAAAATATTAAATGTTTATATGATAGTGGAAGAAATGTATATATATTACATCACATTATTTATTTATCCTTACTCTTATAAAATGTTTGAGTACATTTTTTATATACTAGATGATTTATAATTATTAAATTTTGTTAATAGTAAATGTATTTGGGATTTGATTACTATTGTGTTGTGCACAAAGAATTATATTAGAAAATGTATTTATTTCAGAAATTATATTTAAAATTATCAGGGTGTTACAATGTTTAATAATAATTTTCAGAACTGCAAAATCCACCTATACACAATGTATAAAATGGTGGGTATTATTATGGCCCATATATTACATACATTAATATTACATAAAAATAGAAGTATATTCATTACAAAATAAAATAAATCCATGATAAAACCGTAAAAGGATTGTTTAATTATAAACTGGGAAACAAAAACCAATAGTTAATAAAACATCTACATTGTCTATTTCTAATTTCTTCGTAACTAGACACATTTTTGATATATCTTAATTAATATGATTTTTCATGACCAGGTATAAAGAATCACATGAAAGGGTGTGCTTAAATTCTTAGTAATGGTAAACAAGGGAAATATCAATAATATCCTAATCATAATACATAAGTACATAACCTTTAAAAGTATGATTCTACATGTTAATGTTCGTGATATAATGTCATGGGATAGAAAATAAATTCATATTACTCAAGGCTCATTTCCAAGTCCATTATAGCGAACAATATTCATTAATAAATTCAGTATATTGTATGTTCCAACCTGGTATTACTGAATCATATTTAGTTTCAGTTCCATTCATGTATTTATCATGAAAAATAAATCTTTATCTAAGGCAATGTAAATAGATACATGTCCAAATAATCACACAATGAAATCATTCATATTTGATCCCCAAAAACATAAATCATTCATCATAACATAACCTTAGAAATAGAACGTGTTTATTAAAAATAATTCCATCATAACATAATTCATATAAAATATAATTCTATAAAGAATCAACATTCATATTAAACACATAAAAAAATAATAAAATAATAAATATTCAATTGGGAATATTTTTACAAAAAATCAAGGGACCAAGATATTATATGAAAACATTCTCATTCAACCCCCTAGTAGTTTTCATTAATGAAAAATATTTTTTTTCCATCCTAAATTAACCGATTCATTTAACAATTGTTATGGCCATAAGAAACATATGGTTCCAGCTACCAATAACATTAAATTATTTAAACATTCTCTATGTGAAAATATAATTTCCATGTACTACATCAATAAATAATTTTATCAATTTATCATTACTCAATGTTTCTATAGAAAATTATTTTCCAGTTTCAATTTCCATGAAATGTTTCTATTAATAAAAAACATGATAAACCATAGTATCAACATGAGATAACACACTTTAATTAAAAGTAATAGCCAGTTAGTCAAAATGATGAACAATTATGCGATCAACATACTCTAAACAATAATTCATTACTCAATTATGTTTTATTCATCATAACTGTTAATTTCACAAACACCTTATTAAATAAATTTAAAAAATAAATAATTTCACATAAAATATGAGAATTAGTAAAACCAAAACCCCAAAACAGTTAATGTCCCCAAAAAAATAATTTCACATTAAGTATATATATCCAATAACTTCTCCAAAAAATAATATTTTTGGTCCCCTAGATCACCGTAGATTTCCTGTTGAATTCAAGGATAAAACACCAATCAAAGGGTCTTAAAAAATCATATGTTTTATATTTTCATTCCCATGGTATTGTGGAAAATGGAGTATTTTCAGAGAGGATGATCCTTCAAATAAATTTTATGGAATTCTTCTAGGATCACATTAATGGCATGGGTGTGTTATTAAAAACCATAATTGATCTAGTATAATTCCTGAAAAAAATTATCAAATGAATCATATAATCATCGAATAATTTCAATAAATTAATGTTAGTTTCAAACCATAAAATTTTCAAGGATATATTTATCAAATATATCCCGACATTAATTAATACAGTAAATTGATGGTTCATGAAATGATACACACGATGAAATATAACTAAATTTTTTGTTTGAAATAAACATAAAATCTATGATCAAGTTATTTTACAAGATAAAAACACATAAAAACATGGATTCCTGTTGCAATAAGATTTTATGTCCCAAAATTCCCCAATCTTATTATAGTATTCATTCATTCTTCTCATGAATGGGAAACTAGAAAATTAATTGACTATAAGGTTCTAATCCCATACATTGTATACCACTCAAACAATTATTAAAATCATGAATTAAATCCAAAACTATAGAGAAGGAGTAGAAAAGGGGATTTCAAAAAACAACCCAATGAGATGCCTCTTGAGAGTAATTCTATCATAGGAGCACAATGATATAATTTAGTTTAAAACAATGAATACTATGGAACATTATCAATTTTCTCCCAAACACTCTCTTAAGAGAGATAACTTATAAAACACAATCAATGAGGTAGAAAAGGAATCAATGAAGAGGCATGATTCTCATATACTAGCTAAATGTATAAATACTGATAATATAATTAACAAAGGATAAATCATGGATAAAAAATCAGGGATAATAACATCAAATATATTACTAATGTTTATAAGATATTTCCTCAACACCATTGTGACTATAAATTACACGCATAAATGGAATAATATGTATATTAAATATCTTCTCTGGGTTTTCCTAAATATCCACAGGATTCTCACCAATAGTATCATAATCATCAATATCAATCTCACCTAAATTGAGGATGTGAAATTTTTCATGTAGAAGGAGGCCATGATACAACACATAAAAGACATCATTGATTTGAATAAAATATTGGGTAAATTAAAACTAGTACATGATGACCACTACACTCTATAATAGATCGAGTGACCCGATTAATTAGGGTAAAACCACAATCCCCTAGAAAACTTCTCTAACAATGATGGAGAGTCAAATATGGAGAATATATTCTCCAACATGCATCTCTATTGGCCTCAATTTGTGATACACCTAGGAATTTTCCCTTAGTGTAGAACCTTTATCTAGTTTTCAATATCTAGAAGCATATATGTTGTTCTCCATAGTTGTTATGACATTATAATTGATAAATACTCAACCCTATAATAACACAATGTAGTGTGAAATTTTTCTCTATACAAATAACCAAAGGTTACATACCATTGATATAATGGAACTATTGTTATAAGAAAACTCCACTCTGGGTAGGAACATCACCCATGAACCCCAAAAGTGTAGTACATAAATGTGAAACGTGTATTCAGTTGTTTTTATTTTTGATACATCTGACCATCTATAAATGGATTAAGAGTTGTTATGAAGAAAAAACATAGATCCAAAATAATATTGAACACATATCTAACCCATTTTGTTAAAATTTGGATCATTATTGGATTTAATTTCCATTGGGACTCCATGATGATTCACCACATCATATTGATACTTTCTAGATAAAACCATAGTATATATTTACTATTGGAGTTCTAATATATGTGTTTATTTCATGAATATTTTGTCAATTACTCATATAGGATCAAAACATACATATGATTGATGTAAATTAGAGATGATTTATATTAATTTTTTCTCCCAATTTCCCTGAGGAATATGTAGTTGAAGGAATAAACAGCGAGGAATAGATTTTAAACCTTCACTTATAGACGACTTAAGATTGGATTCTGAACTCTACAACTGAAGACTTCAAACCTAACCATCGAAAAAATGAAGTCTTATAGAAAAATACATATATTCCATACAATGATGTACTTATATGTGTGATATTTGTAAATTGATGAAGAACACCACACCCATCCACGAAGGAACAAAGAGCCAACCAAGTAATAACACCCAATTCTGATCATCCTCAAACAAACCCTCAGTGGTGCCCAAAAAAACAAGTCGATTATTTCATACATCTAGTTCGGGATACCCTATATGGGGAACCTAAACATCATATAAAAATACTACATAAAAATCATATAATAAAGGCATCATGTTACACAAAACTCTTCCATATCAAGATTCACCATATTTATATCTTCCATTACCCTCTATAAATATCCAAATTCAAATATATATATATATAATTTGTGACTACTATCATATTTCATTAGTAAAAACATTAAATTTTAATTGTTTATAAGATATTTCCAATTGATAATTGTCTATATATTATATCTAATATTCAATCCCTAGGATAATGTCTCACTAGAAGAAAACATACTCATGCTATTTTGATAAGTCAAAACCATAGATCATTCATTTATAAAATACAATCACAAAAATATTAATGAAATAAAACACTAACTATTTTAGACAACGACTTCCGTCATTATTCTAATTAGGGTATAATAGTTGATATCCACAAGAAATGAGCACCCTCTATTATAATAAAACATTTCCCTAGGAATGACCCAAAGCACTATGGGTAACATCAAATAAGACTCCAACATCAAAATAAAATGTGTAATAGAGTAAAATCCAGCGTCACATTTAAATATTAAGATGAAGATGAAAAATGTTTAGAATATAAGAATTCATTATACATTATTAACATGGATTTTATGGGATATATAATCCATTATATTTGAAGTATGATCCATAAATAATAACATAAATATCACAGAAAACCCATTCATATAGATCAATATTAGTGGATCCCCATGAAATTACCACCTCTATATTTGACTAATGTAAAACTAATCCATGATGGGACCACTATTCCATAGGAAATGAACTACTCGAGAGCCTATATGACAATTTTTTTTGAAAAAAACTACTGATGTAAAAGAGGTCCTCAAAAGGCACAAATATACTCTATGTTCTCTCCTTCAAACTCAGAGATTGAAATGGGGTCATCGATAATCATAACCATTAATGTGTAATTTTTTTGAACACTACATTTATCTATCCCATGAATACAACTTGTTTGTTCATCATAATGAATGGTATTAAAATAATGTCATAATTATCATAATGACATTAGAAAACAATCTCATGAACAACCTCATTCTTTATCTATATGTAGTTATATACTAATTTTAGATGAGTGTTCATGAAATAAATTTCTCTCTAATCTAACCGAATAAATACATGATATAATAATAAATATTATTATTATTTTAACATGGTAGGTCTTAGAAAAATCGTGATATACTATCAAATATTATTATTTTATCACAACCATTATAAACTAAACATTTAATTGTTTTTTATAAATATAAATAAATATATTATGAAAATGTTAGTGACAAATTTTTTTAAAAAAAATTTATTTTTTATAATTAATTTTAAATGAAAATAAAAATTATAATTGAATATTAGGAATGTGTTTTGATTGAATAAACTATTTTAATGACCATAATGAATTTTTTTCATAATTATTTAAATTATTCAATATTATTGGAAAATAGTAATGAAATATATATTTTATATATTAAAAAAATATTTTAATGTAATAAAATATGTTTGATAGCTTAATATAAGAATAAATACACATTTAAACATAAACTTTATATTGTTTTAAAAGGAATTTGTATGAATTTTAATGAAACACCTACGTTAAAATAAAATTTTCAAACATTTATTTGTTTTATATGAAAACAAATTTATGGTATGCCAAAATTTTATTACGGTGAATGGTGTTTTCAATGAAGATTCATTTTTTTAGAAATATTGAAAAATACGAAATTTAAATTTAAAAAGGCTTTTTTATCTAGTATATATATAGTTAAATTATATTTTAAATTGGTTTTAATTTTTAATAATTTCAATTATAATTAAATCAATCCATTTTTTGTAATTTTAATCAACTTCACATATAAAATTTATATTAAAGCATGTTATGATTCTAAACCTTTCACAATAAAAACCCACATTTTCATTCTTTTTGTGGGATTATATTAGATATAATTTTCCAATTTAGTTAATTGAATTTAGTAGAATGGATTACATAATTGGAATCATAACACTTAAATTATGTTTTAAAACAAATACCATTTTTAGTCATAAAATTGTAAACATGGTATAAAATTAATTCGTCATTATATAAGTAAGAAATGAAACATCTTAATGTTAAAATGGTGAAGGTGTAAAATACCTATAAATTAAAACATTTATTGTTTTATTGATGTTTATGTTGCACCAAAAAATCCTAATAATATCAAATTCTATCCAAAAACATATAAATTAATGACACATCAATGTGGGTGTATTTAAATATGAAATATTTAATATTTGAATAATATAAACCCATCAATCCTCAATTATAAATACCACAATCCCAACCCCATTTCAAACCACAAGCCATTAAGCTCCTCAAATGACTGAAGAAACATCTTATAGTCACTATACCCATGTCTATGTACTTATGGGATAACCAAATAATCAAATCAAAGGTTCTTATAGGTTCATCCAAGGTGGTGATATTGAAGAGGTAATTTTCTCAAAAAAACATTCTTATTTTCTTTTATTCATATAATTTATCATCATTTATTTCATCCATAATGAAAGTATAGTTACAGAATTATGTAAATAGTATAATTTTATATTTCAAATAATATATATTATATCCATCCATTTTGTTACATCCTATTATAGAAAATAATGAAATTATATTCCATGTTATATTGGTTAATCACCGTTGTGAATAATTATTTTTTTCATTTTACATTACATCCATAATGGATGTTCATAGAACAATTATTTGGGTTAAATAATATTTTAATTGGTATATAATTACCTTTTTCGTGTTCTTCATATAACATATTGTCAAAATAGTAAATTAAATGAAACTACTTCATGTTTTTCAGGAAATCTACTAAAAATACTTAACATATATCATTTATGTTATATTTAATGAATCATACTCATGTATGAAATAAAAATTATATAAGGGTCCATTTAAAATTATGGATTTTCATTAATACTATTTCTTTCCAATTCTAATTTTTAATGATTTTTTTTTCAAAAACATCAATAGTTTCACACAAATTAATCGATCATTAAACCATGAAACGAACGCACCCGAAACTATAACGTAAAAAAATATTATTAATGAATTAGATATAATATATTATAAAATATACGACTAATGTATTATGAATATTAATATTGTAATTTAATAACATAATAAAACTCTTTTAATCATTATAAAATATGTTAATGTATGTGAAACTAAAAAGATTCCTCATATAAGGGTTTTTTATTCTACTTTATTACATCTATGACATATATGCCTTATTCACCACTTAAATTTTTTGTGTGGTGTACGTACTTCCCTTTGATATATAATATCCGGAATCTTATTATATTCATGTAATTTAATTTCATATTTTATAATTATTACTTTTATGGGTAATATATTTCGATTTATTACATGTGGTAAGGCGTTTCTTAACTCAATTTCCATTTAGTGGGTTATATTTCTACTTAGTTGATTATATTATGCCATGACTTTGTGTAAAATAAAATTTTCATTTAATTGTATTCCCATATCACTTATTATGTATATATTATTATTACACATAATTACCCCACTATGAAATTCTCACATCAATGAGATGATCTTTTTTTGGGGATTTCTAATGTCACTTTTGTTTCTATAAGATTTACGACATATTCACAATATATTTTTGTTATAACGTGTATATATATCCTATTAATATATTGTATGTATCATTTAAATAAACTAATTTGGATTTATTTATCAATTTGAGTATCTCCCTTTTAGAGGGTTTAAAGTTTCAGTGTTATCAAATTGGTAATAGACATTTTTCACAAGTTCCCTTCATTGAGACATTTGTTATGTTACATATCTATCCTATTTTATGATGTGTTTATAATATTCCTATGAAATTTTATATAGTGAATCTCATTATTCTATTTATATTATAGATTTAATTTTATAATATTTATTTTTGGTTATTATGATTCAAATTCTTCAATATGGTATGAGACAATTTAAAATGATTAAATATTATTATCCTAGATAATTTTTCAATCATCTCAATTAAAAAAATTTCATATATTTCAACATCATTTATTGATTCATGTAAGTAATTGAGGTATATATTATATAATACCATCTAAAATACTTTATTAAATGTTTATTAGTTTTAATTTGGATATAATATTGAGATACAATTCATTATATTACTTTTTATGGGTTGTGACCTTGTGTACATAATGAATGTTATTTAAATTTAGTATGATTGTTTCAAGAAAAATGTATATATTAATTATGGTTCATCACATTTATATTAAGAATGTATTAATGTTTATATGTGATGGGTGGGGATCACTATATCCCATCAATGCCTTGATAGGTCTCATGAGACAAACCAGAATAGGTTTTTGAAGAGGATTTACGCATTTATGTCGAATTCATTTGTGAGGCCCTCATTATATGTTTTATACATCCCAAAATATTAATTACCTCTTTATGATATTAGTGATGTATATTCAATGTATTTATTTAACTACTATAATATAAATTGTTATGATTAATTCTTATGTAATTATTTCTATGGTATTATTTGATCAGCTTTGATTTCTTCAATACTATTCTTATGTTATTTATTATATGGAATGTGTTCCTATTTTTTATGTTACACAATGTTTTATAGATATTTTATGATGATATCATCCACTGTATGTATACCCATATTTTACTTCCATAACATCATATTTCTTATGTTTTATTTTTTCCTATAGATACCAAGATGTATATTATTTATGATAACATGGTTTAGCAAATAAAATGCCTATGTTTTCATATGATCCACTATATTTATTTTTAAATTTTAAATTTTAATTTATGATTAAATTATGTTATATGATTTCCAAAATTTCTAAATTTTTTAGTCCTTTGGAACTAAAATATTGTAACTTTGAGAATTAATAAATTAATGCATCAAAACTCATATATTATTGTTGGGTTTATTTTTGTAATAATCATAGGAAGTTTAGTAGAGAACATGCGAAGCATATTTAAGAAACCTAAATTATGGAACGTAATTATATGGCTGAATTTTGATGATATTTTTATGATAATTATAATATCCTATAAATTTGGTAATGAACAAGGGTAACCTTGGTTATACATTTGGTGTCATAATTTGAGAGTAAATTGTCACGATTTAGACATCATTTGAGAAAAATATTATGAAAATTTGATAGAACACTCCTATTTTTTTTATATTTACACTTTTAATTTTGTTTATATTCAATGGTGAAACTATAAATAACCAATATAATGTTGAATATGATATAGAATGTTTTGAATAAATATTTCACCAATGGTATTATGTTTAAAATAATGATGAAGCATATATTAAATTATGTAGATTTTGGATAAATATATTTTTTCATTAAGATAATATTTATAGGCACCATCATGAGTTTATGAGTTTAATTTTAATAATATTTTTAAATTAATCAATCCCCTTTTATAATTTTATGTTATGGGGTTTAACAAATATTATGAATATTTTGGGAAACTTTTATTCAAATACAACCCATTGGAATAATATGTGTTAAGAAGTGACTTATAAAATAATTCCTTTACATGTTGTGAAAATAAGTATAAATGTATAGATAATCATTAGGGTTTATATGATAATTAATTTTTATTTCATTTAGGGTTATTATATTTTGGGAATGTAAAGTGAAATAAATTAGATAAACATTAATGATAAAAATTTTCATTGTTGATTAAATTTAATAGGGTTATTTTTTAAAAAAAACATGTCACATTATTTTGAGAAATATATATCGATAATATTAATATTTTTTTAGAAAAAGGAAATAACACATATCAGGAAATTACATATCACATTCGTTAAGGCCATGTGGAATGAACCCACAATAGAATATTGATATGGGTGTAATACCTAAAACTTACCTATGTTATGTTCTAATAATTATGGAATTTTATTTTTTGTAAACCGATTTAATAGATAAAGGATAAATTTACTACATGAACCCCATATGGTTAAGGTAAATATAAAATTATGGATTTTTATTTGTGAAGTAATGGTTAAATTATTATTATTATTAATTTATTATTATGGATTTATGGTTATTTCTAGTTATTTATGTAAATAGTTTTCATATCTTCGAGATTATATAATTAGGTAATGCACATTTTTATAGATAAATATTAAAATTATCTTTCTGGACTATGTGATTAAAATATTTTTATCTTTGGGTTTTAATATTAACATAGAATATATTTTTATAAATTTATATATACTAATATGTTGAATTTTCTAAGTTGATTTTTGGGTATTAGCATTGATTTTTTGTATTAAAGTATCATTATTTAAATAATGTTTTGTTCTTTTACAGAATTATCTTATCATTTTGTAATAATATTTTTTTTTGATTAATAACAAATAACTATAGGAATAGATTTTTTTTTATTTTTTGGTTTACTAACAAATAACTATAGGAAAAAAACAACACACTCATCATTTCTAGAAAAATAAAATTTTGTTGTGGAAATTGATTAAAGGATGAAACCCCACTTCACAAGTAACTATATTTCCTTATGTTCTAACCAAAAGTAGTAACATAATTCCTATACATTTGGTAATGAACTTTAGAACAATAAAGTTTTCAATTTAATTTCAATAAAATAATATCAAAGTCCTTATTATCCCATCAAATATTTTATATCTTGTTGATGATAGAAATTATAATGAATATTTTATCTATCAATCTCCATAAAAACATGATGGATTTATTTATATTCCAGGTACCGGTTTTCCCATTACACTAATTTCATCATATTCAATAGCCCGATTTTTTTGGTGTACTTCGAATTTCCATGTAACTCTTGTTAAGGGGATTTTTAATTTTCCCTATTTAAGATGTGGGTTTTCCTAAATGGAATTTTTAAGTATCAACATTCTATTTTCAATTTGAAATTTAAAATTGTGAGGATGAAATTTACTAAATATGGGGGAATGTAACACAACAAAATTTTATGGTGTTTCTAATTGTATATCATATTTCATCAATAGTATAAATTTAACCCAAAATCGATCCTAGATGAACCATTATATATTATTAAGTATTATTATTTTAACACAACTATTATAAATATTCCATTGAATGCACATTTTTTATAGGATTTACTAAATTAAGAAAATATAGTTTACACATGTTTATAATGTAAATTCACTGATTACCAATTTACAATAAATGAAAAAAAACCAATATAAATGATTTGTTTTTATTATTAATTTTTTCCCATATTTAAATTTTATCATAATAAATTAAATTAAACAATATTAGCTATTAATATATATTATATATATATATTTTTATTAAAAAAAATGATTTTAAATTCATCCAATATGTTTGATAGACTCTAAAAAAGAAAAATATTTTTTTAACCATAAAAGCTATAATTTTCTAAAAGATATTTTTTCATTATTTTGATGGCACACATATCATCGAATTCCATTTTAATATATTTATAATTTTTTTTTGGAAAAAAATATTTTATCAAATTTATCAGAGGGTGACATTATGTATTTTTTTGGAGAATTTTAAATATTTTGACGAATAATAAAAAATACTAAATTTTACTTAAAAACTATCGTTTCATATAATTTATTTTTGTAGTTAAATTCTATTATAAATTCTTAATAGTATAAGTAGTTAAATTATATATGATTAAACCCATTTCAGGTAATTTTAATCAATTTCACATTGAAATTTGGTATAAAAATATTTCAATCATTTGAACATTTCACTTTAGAACCCCACTTTTTCATTTTGTCTACCAAATTATTTTTAAATATTATTTTTAAAATTATGTGAATTGAATTTGGAAAAATGGAATGCATATTTAGAACCAAAATGTGGAATTATTTATGATTGGTAATTTCATTTTTAATCATAAAAAACATACCATGGTAAAAAAATAGTTATCATAACACGAGATGAAAATGAAAAATGTTAATTTTATAAAGGTAATTGCCTAAAATACCAAATAATCACAAACATTTAATATATTTTTTGAGTTATTTATAGATATTAAAAATCTTTTAAAATATTAATTTAAATAAAACATTGTGTAAATTAATTCCACCTTAATGTGGATGGATTTAAATATAAATTAATCATTATTTTTTTCACTTAATCTCGCCCTTCCTCAAGTATACATACCAATCCATTTTGACCCAAATTCCATGAATCTATAAAAATATGTAAAAAACCATTAATATCCACTATCCCCTTGTAAAATTATTTTTGGTATCACAAAATGTCAAAATAGTAGGTCCTCAAGTGGTCATCCAAAGAGGTGATATTAAGGAGGTTATTTTCTAAAAACGTCTCTATTATTTTAATTCTTTATTCTATATTCTCCTAATCTCTTTTATACATTAAGAAATGATAATTATAAAGTCATCAATATATTGTAATTTTAGAAATCTAAAAAAATATCTTACTTACAACCATTCAATTACCATATCATATTCAAGGGAATGAAAATTTGTCTTTTATTATTGGAGTTAATCACCTCCTTGAATAATTGTTTTCTTCCTTTCACTTTACATAATCCATATATCATTGTAAATATATTATTATAGTTAAATAATATTTTAATTGTGATATAATATCATATTTTATGTTGGGGAACTAAAAAAATACTCATCTTAGTTAATAAAATTAAACAACATCATGGTGATCAGAAAACCCTTTAAAATAAACTAAAAATTAATCCTTAACATTTTATATAACGAATAAATCTCATAGAATAATGAAAGCAACATATTGTAATATTTTTAGTTCTGGAAGTGAATTAGTATTGTTTACATCAACTTCTATATTTTTTTCCCATTTTAAATGAAAATTTACAATTTTACACTAATTAACCAATTATGAAACTAAGAAATGAACGCACCAAAAAACATCACAACAATAGAATACTGTTAATTAATGGGTAATAAAATTTAGAAAATCATAATATAAGGTATTATAATTTTTAATATATTTGAGGAATAATTTTATATAATTCATTTAATTATTATATTAGTGGTTGATATACGTGAAAACAAAGGGAAGAGTTAAGTAAGGGTTCCTCATCTAATTTATTTACTTCTATGTGATATATTCCATATTAACCACATTGTAATAATGTATAGTGTATGTATAAGGACTTAGTCTTAAACCATTATATAATCATGAATTAAATGAATAAATCACATTAAGGATCTTTTCTGGTTTAAGGTTTTAGATAATTAGGCCATAAATATTACATTACATCTAAAAAAATTAAAAAGTCCACACTTCTACTCAGTTGCCTTTTTTTCTAAAATAAAAACTCTTTAAAAAAAGAGTCATTTCTAGTTCCCTGTTTTAGACAGCATGATTTTTTTCTTAATCCCATCCTTGACCCTATTTATCTTTACGTACTGTGAAAAAATGTCAAAACATAGGATTAGCATAAAAATATCAGCAAGCATTATAAAATAAAGAAAGAAAACATTATTTCATCAATAGATACCATGTATAATCTCATACCTTATTAAATTATCATATTTATTAATAACACTTAGAAATCATCAATCACAAAAGTAACATGTGGCATCCATATCATAATTACATTGTAGCCATCAGAGCTACATAGGGAGTTACATTTGGAATACCCATCATAGTATATTCCCAAAATCTATTAGGAGAAACATTCATGTCTTCCTCTATCACATTACACAATGCATTAGAGATCTATCTCAGCCTCACATGACCTAGTATTTTTATTGAACCACCCGTATAAGTAAATAATGCACAAGAACCATAACATATTCTTAACACATAAAAGAAACAGAAATGAAAGATAACCTCTCCACATTTCAATCACAACATATCATTTAAGTATATTGACAACAAATACATTATCAAAACCCTTTTCAATACCAAAATATGTAAAAGAGTATAGGGTACTTATTTTCCTTTTAAAAAAATTACTCCTTGTTACAAAATCCAAAGATCAAATAACACTCCCGATGACAGAAAAGGTCACTGTCACCACATACATTAAAAGAAATATATTTTTTTAGTTTAAAAAAAATAATATAGAAAATATTCCCTTTTAAAGAAATTAAATTTAAAAGGGTTTTATACAACATATAAAATAATTTCATGTATAAATCAAAGGATGCCTCAACGAAAGGAGATAGAGACGAAGCCCCTTACCTCGTGTCCGACTTGACCCGTTCATTCATTAATATCTAGAATAATAAACTAATTTTAATTTATTATTTATTTTTAACCATTACCAAGTTTATTATTCCATTTATATCACTTATTAGAATGTTACATTCATTAAGAAACCATTTATGTTAATAATGGTCATTTTGTCGATATTTGTTACTTGTGTTAAAATTGAACTTCTTACAAGTACATGTTTTACATGTGATAAAAATTCGATTAACACCAGAATGATATTAATGATTTAGATATCAAATATATCATATATATCCAGTATATATATGTATTTATAATAGTTCATAACGTTCGGAGGTAAGAAATGAAATGCACTGTTCATGGAGATGGTAAGTCGTACATACGCTTGAACGCTACATTCATGTATATTTCATAATCAATGGAATTAAAACATAATGATACATAGGAATATAATTATTCTATTATAATATCATATATAATTTCATTAACTCTATCCTTTATACGTTCCTCATATCGCATGAAGGAGTCTTATGACTTTGATGGGGCGGTAGTCTGCACTTCCTCAAATGAAATTATCGTAATATTTCCATTATAGAAAGATTAAAGTTATGATAAAAATGAAAAATAAAGAACTATAGAGACAATATAAATATAATATATATCACATATAAATAAATTTTTATTTCAATAACCACCATAATAGTGGGTGGGAGAATATCTAACAATCATCGTTTCGTGAGGTAAGAGTTCGTCATCCACAAAAAATATATGTTATTTACCCATTAGAGGGAGGTGTGTGTAAGTTTATTTAAAATAAAACTCATAAAAACAACATAGTATATTTATGGTACTATTATTTTTATAAAATAAATGAATAAAAAGTTTTTAGGGGTTAGAGAAGTAAAATAAATGAAATGAACATAAGAGGAGATGTTACATTTAAATCGGGTAACTCTATTTGGTTTGAACTAAAAGGATTTTTTGAAGTGATTTATGACATAGGTGAGGCATATATGTGGAAGATAGGGATCTTGAGAGATTATTTGGGAATATGTTGAATGAGACAATGTTCTTGAGAGGTGTGAGTAATGGGTTAGAGGTGAAGAATTTTTATATGGTGGAGGAGGGGCTCTTTAGGAATGTTTGAAAATATTATTTTATTTTATAATGATTTTCCGGTTCTAAAGGTAAAAAACATATTTAAATCAAAGATAAAATGAATCTGTTTAGATATAAAATCATCTAATAATAATTGAACAAGTTTTGGATTGTTTTTATATTTTATAATATCACTTATCTAAATCATTTATTAATAAGGTAATCACTGCATCATCATTTTGTCATAAATAATTTTATTTATATGATGTCTAAAAATTATAAATAAAATACCATAATTTAGGAAATTGAATTATATTTCAAATGAATATTTATAGTTGAATATATAACGTATATATCCCCATGTAAATATTTAATTACTAAAAGATATGTGTTTATGTCATTATGGAATTTACTTTAAATTAATTAATATAATGTGCCATTATCACTCTAAAGAGGCTACATGGGGTTCCGAAATCGACTCAATGATGACCATGGATGGAAATGTATGAAAAAATAGTATTAGGACATATGTTAGAGTAATTTTAAATTATTATAATATTATGTTTACCTAGAATTACCCTATTTAACTTTACCCGCTGTAAATAAAAGTCAAAAGTAACTATTCACTAAAAATTATTTTCATTTTATTGAACCACATATTAAATATAAATAACATCCTTTTATGTCAATTTTTAGAAATTCAATTCTCATAAGCTGTAAAATATCTTTTATATTAAAATGTTGAATTTTTACCAACTACTAAGTGTTTTCACAATTCATCAAAAACTAATGTTTTTCAGAAAAATACACAAAATTCAGCCAATATATATTTGATATTCTGAATTCAAAAATTATGCCTATTTTAAAAAAGTCAAAATATATTAATTTCAATAATTAAATAAAAAATCATTTTAATTGTCAAATCAAAAAGCATGTTATTTAAGGAATAAGAACTATTAAAATATTGACACTTGTTTATGTCCAATTTCAATGTGAAATTATTTACAATGAACTACATTGGATTAAATAGTAAAAATATAATTTATTTAGACTTGAAAACCAAATAATAATATAATCTAACTATATAAATAAGTTAGATGAAAAGGCAGTTTTGAATTAAAGTACAGTATTTTTCTCTATACATTAAAAAATAAATTTTATCAGAAAAATACCAATAACATACCCAAATTAAATTTTGATATCCCAATTCTAAAGAAGAATTATATTTTGTCAAATTGAACATATAAATGTAAAAAAATCTCGATTTAAATAGGGTTCACCTACAAACGGTTGTATGTCGACCATTTTAATAATATTAGATTATTTATGATTAAAATTAGATTCATTCACATTTTAAACCTCTATATTTTATTAGATAAATGTAATAATATTTTAAAAGAGGTATATTCATATAGTAGTTAGTATTGTTAATTTCCGCCAATACAATGGCCATGCTTTAACAACCATTTAAAATAATAATTATATTATAGTATTTTTTGGTATAACGCAACATTGGGTGTAACATATGATTTCATAGAAACCCATTGTTGCGTATATGATATGCCATCAGACATGGCATCCACGTTAAATTAAAATTAATATTTAATTAATAACTATTAATAAATATGAAAATTTCATATTTTTTATTTACTTGTGAGGTTATAGTATGCTCTTAACCTTGATATATAATATCATGAATCTTATTGTATTCAAGATATTCAATGTTCCATTTTATAATTGATAAATTTATACGGAATATGATTCGACTAATTAAATGTGGGTTGGTGTTTCTTAACTCAATTTCCATTCATTAGGTTATTTATTAACTTCATTGATAGTATTACTCTTATATTATGTGTAGAATACACTATTTATTTCATTATATTCCCATTTTTATAATGAAGATTATTTTGTCACACATAATCACCCCATTAATAAATTCTCCTAACAATGATACGAACATTGCAATGGACATTCTAGTCTCACTTTTATTTCTCTACGACTTATCCCATATTAAAAAACTTATTTTTGTTTTCTGTTTTATATAATTACCATTAATATATTCTATGTTTTTTATCATTAAATATATTGGTATTTACATGTCCGTTTGAGTATCTCTATTTCATGTGGATTATGGATTTTCTGTATCCAAAGCGGTAATGAATTTTTATCATTTTTTTTCATTGAGAAATTTTTCATTTAGTGCACATATATTCTTTTATGAGGTGTATATACTACTCCATTGAAATTTTATAACATGAATATCATTATTATAAATATATATTAGGATTCAGTTGATTACATTCCTTCAACTGGATTATGAATAATTGGTTTTGAATTGGTATGAGACACTTTGGAATGTTTAAAAACTAATTTCCTCAAGAATTTATCAATAATATCATTGGAAGTATTTCAGTATTTGTCAAAATACATTGTGGGATCTTTTACTTAATTTAGGATTATCTATAATGATCTTATCTACCATGTTTTATTAATTTTTTGGACTACTTTGAATGAAGATATAATATTTTGATACCATTCTTTTTTATGTGATTTGCTATTGATATTCCATTTGATTATTCATCAAGTATAATATCCATGGTTAAATTTCATTCTCATGTATTTATTTATTTGACATTATTTTGTAGTATTTTATTCCAATCGTATTGTTTTTATGTTATTTATTAAATTTAATGTGTTTTAGTTATTCATATTACCACATTTTTATTCCTATTTGATGATTATATCTGTTGTTGTATGTGGACCCTTATATAGCATCAGATCTCACCACTTTCTTCTATTTAATCATTCAAGAAAATTCAAAACAATTATTCCCAATAATATTAAGGGTTAATGTAGGATAATTATTTAGTTCTCAAAGTATTAACTATCTTTATTTTTATATTTTAAATTGTAATTTTTGATTCATGTATAAAATTTGTTTTCCAAAACAACTGAACAAATATGTCATTTGGGATTCAAATCTTTCATTTTTGCCAATTTAAAACACTAAGGAACTAGATTCGGGCTACTAGTTTAAGGGTTGTTACAGTCATAATTTATGTTAAAATATTCGATACATAGACACTGACATCCATCGACCTACCTCTAAAACAAAATAAGATCACCCCAACGTGACACACTCTAATGAGTAAAACCACATTACAATATATCATATATCTATATATCCAAAATTTTCAATTTATATGTTTTAATCATATAAGGAGATATTAAAATGATATAAGAAACCAACAATATCATTATTCCAATCGTGGTATTATATCCAGGTTATAGCAATAAAAAATATTCTTGAAACAAATTAGGGAGCTATTACATAAATCTAGAAAACACTACTAGATGAACCTCTAATGAACAGAGTACGATATTAGAGAAAGCATAAGACATAGAATAGAAAAACCTACTACCCACATAGGGTTATAAATTTTCAATGCACATGACTGAATAACTAAAAATTATATTTTTTATTATCAAAAAAAATTTAAAGGAAAAACTGTGAATCCTCAAAGTCTAGAAGAATAACAAAAACATACAAAAACAAAACCAAGATAAAAAGAACAACATGGTATGCCTTACCATAGAAAATACACCATTTCAAAAAACCCTCACTGATGCATAAAACTCATCTAACTATCCCACACAAGGTTGTGAGGGCTCGGTACAGATGGAGTAGCCATTCCCTCTCAGTCCTCCAAATCCTAATGTCATGCAAAGGTGCATGTTTCTTGTTCTGAACCACCTCTGAGGCAGATCTAATATAGGTGAAAAGCCTCACAAAAAAAACGTCAACATCACACAGATAATAGATCCAAAAATAGACTGAAAATGCACCATAATGCACCTAAACCAAAGAAATCCCCCCCAGAAAATTGACCCGAGTAATTGAAAAGAACCATAATCTTACCAGAGCCATTTTAACTAAACAAAAATCCTGAAAGAGATATTACATGTATGTTTGGACTCTCCATCACCATGTTTTGAAAATTAAAGGATATTTGGTCACAGGTCTTTATATACTGTTGAATGTTAATTTTCCCTTTGATGAACTCCCCAAAATGTATTATTTCATGTTTTTTCACCCAAGCGTATTGCTCCTCATTGGTGTCACCTCCAGAGGCCCAACATCATTTTAACGCCCTACTCTCCAGACGCATTGAGGAGAAATCCTAATCAACTACTTCATCCTCCAATAATAAAACTAATTCCCAGTGCTTCTCCCCATGGTTCTCTAATTCCTAATGATTCACTTCCACATTGTCAACCATTTAGGATTTAACCTTTTTAAAATATCGACTCTACAATAGAGGAGGTAACGATGAGTTTTCCTTCTTACCCTTTCTCCTCATATTACCTATATTACCATTTGGGCTTGATATTTCATCTGTTGAATGACTATGTTCATCTCTATTGCACCCATGCACACATCCTTGTACTACATCCAATGAGTTAATGGGGATATCACTAAATTCTTTTTCAGAAATCCCTTCATATTTGTTTTTTAGATGAATTGGGGTCTGGTACCTGGGATCAAGACCCCCTGTATTCCACCAACTTTTTTGGTAAGAAAAATTTGAAGCTGGTATTTGAAACCCTTGCTGAAAAACACCACTAACGGACCACGTAAACTCAGCCAAAACATTCTCTTCACTGCCCGCCAACTACAACATAGCCTCCCGACTTCAAGACTCTTGGGTTTCCACACAAACTCGGTCCTACTGAACCAGATTATACTTCTCCACCCCAAGAACTGGTTTAGGCCATCTAGGTCCATAAAAACATATTAAAAACATTGCAAACCTAAGGATTGTCTTGAGTCACCAAAGGCGTCTTCATGGGATAATGAGGTCGAGTAGGACAACTAAACCTTGCAAATGTCACCTCACACGTAACTAGACCACCAGGAGTCGTCTCCTCCAATTACATACTGGAGTGATTTCCCCCTCATACCCTTTCTTCCACCATGGTTAACTACATTTTCAACATCCCTACCATCCCATGCACCTTATGTTTCTTTCCGTGATCATTACACCCCCCGAAAGAAAGATAATACCCCTTACGACTGAAGTCCAACGTGTGACCCAGGATCTTGCATCCCAAATATAAATCATTACAATTTTTGTAGGCCACCTTTTGTTAGAAATGATATTTTTCACCCATATTGATCCATACATACTCAAATGGAAACCATGATGAATCAAATTCAACACAGACTCGATGAATTATACGGTGAAAGAGAGCTTCAATTCGGCTATCCGAACACATGTACATACAGATCAAATTCCCTAGCATAACCATAACTAAAGAATTTTCAAATGACAGGGGAAGATTGGGGAAGTTTACATAGGCCTATATAGATGGAGGATCTATCTTCATATGCCAATTGAAGGACCAACAAAATAGAAAAAATATGAAACCATTGGAATTACAAGATGCACTCGACATTAACTTGATGAGAACCACCTCCAAGGATAAGAATATTATAATATGAAGACTATACAACATAGTAGATGTCTCCCTATCATGAAAATACCAAGTTTCAAAGATGTTCCTATCAAACACATCCACTGGAGGTCATCACTGAAATAACCTCGTAAATAAGGTGTTATTCATAAGTTACGATGTTTCCGAGAATTGTGCAGTTGATAATTGGAGGTTAGGGCATCCAACGAGCAACTACGAAACATTTGTTCTGAGTGAATCTTGAGGGAAATGAGGAAGCCAATCTGTCTTCATGATGGAGTTGAAGGAATAATAAACCCCTTTGATGAGTGTAGAAGGTCCCTCCCCCCATTAGTGGGGGGTGTAGATGGCTCAAGGGCCGCCTCCGTCACAGGGGGGAGAATCCCCGATAGGTTTCCTCCTGAGCATCCTACTGGCAAGACGTTAGCACTTTAAAATGTACATGAAAGACCCTCTGTGGGTTTGAAAGATCACAAAGATCCCCCCTAAAGAAATCGATATTCTCCTATGCTGGATTCATCGACTCCATCAAATGGATGATGTCATATGGAAGAATTTTCAAAATATGAATTATCTTTAATAGTGGTGATACCCTAGAACTAGGTCATTGTATGTATTTTCATGAAACAAATTTCCCAACTTCCTACAGGTGTAACAAATTCCAATGGAACTGTGATCCTTAATACCTAAATTCCAAAATCACTCACTGTGTAATTTTAGTAGAAGAATTGAATAGCTCAAAAATTAAATATATCATCTACCCAAAATGAATAAAATGAAAATTTAACTTCAAATGACATTTGTATTTCACAATGTTGGTAACTATAGTGTAGCTCTGATGACATTAGATTACATAAAAATTCATCGACCAAAATGGATACAACCCTGATAGATTATATGTTCCCTCTAAGGTTGAGGAGTATCACAATACTATCCTATTTCCACTCCATATCCCCTCAGTAAATCAAGTTCTAAAGAACCCAATTTCTAATGTCTCTACCTATAATGGTCCAATGATATAAATTATCATTAACCATAATCCAAATGTTTTATAATAAACTGGATACTATCCCTATCCACTAATCTATAGCCTCTACGTTAAAAATTAATTTTTGATCCCTTTTCAGGAGACCAAGTTAACAAACCTAAAAAAAGTTGGATATATAATATTGGGATCTACCCCGACATTTCCAAGAACCATTAATTCATGGAATCTAGGATCCCCGGTTCATATCAATACAATGTGGAAAATTTTGATGACTCATCTATGAAGATGTCTTGGTCCTGGATAGTTCCCTCTCAATAATATTTTCTTCCACTAGTTACTCATGATATATAAATAGAATAGATTGTGTGACTAGGTTCTTGATCAATAGATGTAACTCATTATTAATAAGAAGATCTAAATCATATTAGGGAAGGGTAGTAATATTTATTCTGAACTCTAACACACTGATGCATCCCAGTCAAAATGTAATCAAATCATGATGACTGTGCATATTCTAAAATGAATAAAGGAGTTAAAATGTAAACTAATCTTAAGAATTATCCAATAAAATAACTTAAATGTCATGATTCTCAGGTAATAAAATCCCCACTGCCTGGATACCCCCATTAAGAATCATTACTACAACCACATCATAATACTTATTTTTTATCCTAGACCGAGTTAAAGTAATTCTATTTATCCTCTAACAAGTACACTTCTACTAAATCTAAAATGGCTCCCTCATACATATGTATAATCTGATATTGAAATTCTCGTATTTTCCCCTACCACAATAAATTATTTTTAACCATAAACCATTTATTAAATTCCTGAACATATTTGTAAAAATATTCAAAATGAACCAGAGAAGGATTTTTATATTGATCCATAAAATGAAAATATAAAATTCTTATGGGAACAAAATCCAAGAAAATAGAATGTTTATGATTAATTAACTAATGTTCTATCTATCCAAAATGTCTAAAAATTTAAAAAAATTATGGAAAATGGAATTATTGATGATCATTTCCTTGGATTTTACCCCAAACTATTATCAATTTTTCTAGAAGGCATACTAAACATGAAAATAATTGAATTAGATCTATAGGGGCCCAAAATAAATCTATCCTAGACAGTCCCCCTTGTATATATCATAGACTAGGATCTACTAACATAATTTTATGACTAACCATTGTAGTCTTCAGTTGTTTCTATATCCAATATCCACAGAATTTGGTAACATATCCTTTGATACCAATATTTCAATACCACATCCCTAAAAAGAAGCACTAATGGGTTGAAAATTAATGAATAAGGAAGTTGACACCCAATGTACACCTATATAATTCCACTGGTCTGCAACTACCACTACTGGTACACCAAAAACAAAAATGGGAGGCATTATACTATAATTAGGAAGATGAATACATTATAAGATAAAACCCTAAAAAACTCAAACATATAATAAAAAATTGATCCCAAAACATGCATTTAATGTCACAAAAAAACTAAAACTAATATAAATGAAAAGAAAAAGTACAAAAATGAAGTCCTTAGTAAAGTCCTTGACATAAAAAAATGGCTAAACAACACCATGATATAGCAATTTCTTGGTTGATCACTGAAACAAATGTATAACTAAGAAATATCTTATACTATTTTGGGTCAAAATAACATGTATACGTAGTAGGGTCATCCATGTAGGCTCACATGATGTTATGATGGAGCATGTCAAGTCCCATAGAATATATGGAGAATCTAAACTATCATTTAAAAAGTAGGATATATTCCAAGAATCACTAAATATTGTTCACTATATATTCAATTAATAAAATAATATAATATCCAATATAAATATAAAATTAAAAGTACCTCACTACCTATTATCTAATGGTTTTCTAATGTCACATTAACATATCTATTAATAAAATTTCTCTCTATAATAATATAAATGCCTCAAAGGAAACATTATAAGAAACTAAACAATGTATTCTATATAATATCATCATTATCATGACCTCAAGATGTTAGCTGAGTTTTTTCTAGAATCACCAAATCATGCATATCATGTACTATAATGCCAACAATGAAATCGCATGCAATTTAGACCTAAAATGATTCTTATGATTGTATATTTACTTATATATGTTTTTGAAATAAACACAAGACATTATATCCCTCTGAACCAAAATATATGAAGGTTACCTCCATATATACGAGAACATAATAATACTCATAGAGAAGATACCAGGGAGAGGGTAATGTCTACCATATACCATCACTAACATCAATGTTTGGGAAAAACCTCCCCCATTGTATTTTGGGTGTCGGTTTCTATACAATCATGGGTTTGTTAGTCTATCAGATCACTTAACATGTGAATTTAATCCTAATTAAAACAACACTACGAGAAGCTACCTAACATTAGACTCAATTATATACGTCATATCTCAGACACCACTTAGCATTCTATGATATAGATATCATATAGTTAAAAATGAATTCTTTCAATTAGACATTTAATACTACAAAATCACCAACAAAACATCCATAGTCAACCATAAAAACTCATACCCCATATGTTAGGTCATATAATATTCATTATCATTACATAATTAAATGTATTTTTGTAATCATCCAAAAATACCATAAAAATTAATATTTGAATAAAATGAGTTCTATTATGTAGTGGAGAATAGAATATGGAAATCAAGAATCCCGATCATCATACATTCTATGTAATAATATCATTAAATGAAATGGAATCCATCTTTATATTCCGAAAACTAGAGAAATAAAAATCTAAACCTACATCATCATTCAGTGTGTCATCCCGACTTCACCATATGTAATGCCCTAACCCCAGTTACCCAGATTCAGTGCATTATTACATAACATTGGAATTATCACGAAAGATCAAGTATGGAAAGACTGATTAGTTTAGTAGCCTTGGAAACACATGATACATTCATAAGTCTTACATTATATGATAAAGTGACAAACTACAACAAAACAGTCTACATAATTTACACTCATAACCCCTCAGACTATCCCTACAGTTCAGTTATAAAATACTTCTTTCCAACTTGGGAATAATAAAACCTAGAATGGGGTGATCTCAGATACTCATTAAGGATAAAAATATAGTCAATCTTTCATAAATAAGCATAAAACTTTAAGGCAATCTATAACATAAACAACTGCCTTTTAAACTTGAACTTCAGAATAATATGAAAAAAATAAAATGAAATAATTCCATTTACTTATTCACATGGATATTCTACTAGTTGATTGCTCACATGAAATATCAATAACCACTTTCAGAATGATGGAATGCATAATTCCATACTATCATAACCACATAGTCAATGCCTTGTTCCAAGACTACAAATAAGATTTTTTCAAGGCCTTGTGCCAAGACACTAGTTTGTCTCATGAGACCAACTGATGCATTGAGGAGCTATAGCGGGCTCCACCCTTCACTTACTAAGTCCAATGCATTCCTCATATGAACAAGGTTAAACATAATATAAACATTCGTATTAAAACTAGTATAAGAAATGTCACTACCTGATCCATAAACAATGAATGGTATAAAAATAACACATCCTCCAGTATAATGGTGAAATAATTGTTATTAAATTATAAAACAATCATATAAAGTAATATGATATCATATATGATCTTTTAACATTTCTTTCACTACCACAAAAATAGTTTTTCCTGGCACCATCCATTATCAGCACTAATGAAAAAGTGCTGATAAAGGGGGGTACCTTTAACAGTGATAAAAAAATGCAGATAAAAGTGCCACTTTTTCAGCGCTTTTTAAGCACTGAAAAAGGTACCCCCTTTATCAGTGCTTCTTTTAGCGCTGATAAAGGTACCCACTTTATCAACAATTTTTTTAGCACTGATAAAGGGACCCCCTTTATCATAGGTTTTTTAGTAGTGCTGATAAAGGGGGACCTTTATCAGCGCTTTTTTAAGCACTAATAAATGGTCGACTTTAAAAAAAAATTACAAATAATATATAAATATATAAATATAGTTATATTGATATAAATATAATATATAATTTTTATATATATTTTATATATGTATAAATATAAATTTACACTTAATATATTAAATATATAAGAGATTAAGTGAAAATGGCTTATAAAAAATAATGAAAATATTTTTAATTAATAATTTGAAAATTATTATGGATTAGTAGTCATTTTATAATAATTTGAAAAACCAAAAAATACAAAAATTAAAAAAAGACCCAAAATATGTTGAAAACACAACTCGAGCTTCAAACAAGCATTACTTTTGATCTGGGTGTCCATTTGAGTTCTACCACATATCAAATCTAATACTTTGATGAGCTCTACCCCCTGTGGCCTAGGAAATATATTCAAGGTTATATCACGTCCAAAAAAGGCCCATAAGTTCTCCAAAACTGAGTTTTTAGTCGGGATACACTGCTTTTTTAACATTTTGTGGATTTTCAGCCTCGTTTAAGGGGGTAGTATTGCCATTATTTGTGGGGACTAAATTTATTCCATGGTATTACATTCATATTGATATTATTTATTTTTAATTTTATCATTTTTTATAATGAACTTCTATTTATAATCAAATATACAACAATATATACATATTTTTTATATATTCACAAATAAAAATTAAATTATAAATTTAAAAAATAAAATATATATACATATAAAATATATTATCTTTATCTAAATAATAACTAATATTCATTTTATTTAAAATACAAATATATGAATATTTATATACCTATATATTAATCTAACTATATATATATATATTAATCTAACTATATATATATATATATTAATCTAACTATATATATATATATATTAATATAACTACATATATATATATTAATATTACTATAAATATATATATTAATATAACTACATATATATATTAATATTACTATAAATATATATATTAATATCACTATAAATATATATATTAATATAACTATATATATATATTAATATAACAATATATATATATATTAATATAACAATATATATATATAACTATATATAAAAATATATTAATATAAAGATATATTATATATGAATAAATATATATATATATATATAGATAAATATTAATATAACTATATATATATATTAATATAACTATATATATATATATTAATATAAATATATATTACTATACAAGTAAATATAACTATATATATATATAGAGAAATCATGAAATGGATAACAAATGAAAATAGAGGAGTGGTAAGGGCTTAGGCGTGTTGGGGGGAGGTCTTGAGTTCAAAACCGGGTGGAGGCAGGGGCGCGCATGCATGGGTGAATATGGGAGACAATGCTGATGAAGGGTGGAGGGGTGAGTGCAGTCACTGGAGGGGGGTAGAAAAGCGGTGTAAAAGGGGGGCTCAAGTGCTATAAAAGCCCCCCGATTGGCAGGATTTTTTCATTTTTTTATTTTCATAACTTCTATCAGCAATTTTAAAAAACAGCTCACAAAAGAGGTCATTTTTCAGAGCTATAAATAAAGCACTGATAAGGGACCCTTTTATTAGTGCTTTGTTTTAGCGCTGATAAAAGACCCCTTTTCTCAGTGCTTTTTTTAACGCTGAAAAAAGGGGTCTTTATCAGCTCTTTTTTGAGCACTGATTAAGGGGAACCACCATTATCTTTTCCATATTTAATAGTGCTTTTCTAGTTCCGATAAAGGCCATTTTTAGTGCTGATTAAAAGTAAAATTTGTAATAGTGTTTGTAAATAATATCATAGTATTATCGTCATTTCGGGTGTTAACAGATTCATTTTCCTTTATATTATTTGTTATGTGAGTCATAAATTTTACGGATCGGATGTATATTATTCATATCCAGAATTATTTCAAGTCATTATAAATAATTATAAATCATCTAATAAAAAATAGTCTTGATTGGATATGATGAGGAACAAATCTAATCGCGTTCGTGGAGATGGTAATCCGTACATATGCACGAGCGACAATATCATTATTTTGATATTTAAATAATATATAATTGGATGGTATATTATATTTACAGAATCATTTACATTTTATATTTATTATTTAGATCAATTACGCATCAATATTATATCAATCCAAATAATAATGTGTTTAATAACAATTACACTATGACGTGGAGACAGTATGTTGTACGTACGCACGTATGGTGACATGTCATAAAAGGATTGATAGAATAATGAATTTGGTTGTAACATATTTATAATAACATCATAGTATATATAAGATAATTGTGTTATTATTTTATAAAGGAAACAACAAAGAAAACGTAAGTTGAAGAATAAAGGAACTTTAAAGAGGTGGTGAGATATTTACCTCTTATTCGGGTTCTTCATTTTGATTTGATCAAAAGGGCTTCATATGTTGGATTTATCACTAAAGGAAATCCTCTAGGGTGAAGGGAGGATATTTGGGAGGGTATTTGGGCAGATTTTTGCCTATCCAAATGGATTTTAATGTGTGAAGTATAGATAAGGGGGAGTTCCCATTTATAAGAGGGGTGAGGGGCACCTTAGGAAAAGCTATAAATATTATTTTATAATAAAATAATTTTCTGTTTCTAATGTCTCCAAAATGGATTATATAAATTATAAAGTGGTTATGGGTCAAAATACACTTAACCAATAGGTTTTATATAGGTTTTTATCGCTATATTAACATTATCTTTTAGATTTAACTCTTAGTAAAATAGTTTGACATTTACCATGTCTCTTTGTATTTTTATATTATATTGTTAATAAACATAATATATACTCCAATTATAACCCCAAGTGGTTAATTAATTAATCAACTCTCATTATATAAGTCCTTTGGCTGAACCATAGATTTTTAGGAATAGAATATCAATTAATAATATAATATTTGTTTTAAAAACTCTTTTATGACAATTTTGACACTATTTGATATATTCTTTCTGCAAAATTCATAAAAACATTATTAAATCAAAAAAAAATTAATATAACCAATCATAATATGTCATATTAACCTATAAAATTAGTTTAATTCATAAAAGGTCTAAAATTAGATTTATTTGTAAATTTATAATTTCAATTATTTTAATATTTCATTAATTAAGTAATTACTACATCATTATTGTGTCAAAAAAAATTAAATTATTTAATGTCTAAAAAATATAAATAAAATATCATTAGGTATAAAATTATTATATCTTTATAATGAATAATTATATTGGAATTAATTTAATGTATATCCCTATAATAAATTTTATTTAGTTATTAAACATTGATTTTAACTTTTTTAACTCTTCTTTGAATTAAATAATGATAAATGCCCTAATCTAATCCAGGTGGATGAAATAGGTTCATATTTTATTCCTATGGTTGTTTTTGGTCGAAGTATACTTATCCAATAGAATTAATACACATGTTAGGGTAATAATAATATCATTTTTACCCATAATTACCCTATTAACTTCGAACCGTTGTAAATAAAAGTAAAAAGTTACTATTCACCAACAATTAGTTTCCTTATATTGAACCACATTTTGCTTAATGACATAAACCGTGTCTCTAAGATTTTTTAAATTCAACTCACATAAATGGTAATATTATCTTTTATGTGAATTTTCAAATTCTTATAGGAGGAGGGTAAAATACGGTGAAAAGTTCTATAAAATTTTTAAATATAAAAAATCATTATAAATTGACTCCAATGAATTACATTGAAATTATATTGGTATTATGTGTCTATTTTAACCAAAAATAAATTTAAATATAATTAATAATTATTTAAATAAAAATTTGGTTTTAAACTACAACTCAGTGTTTTCACTATTCATAAAAAATTGAAAGTTTTCAGAAAAATAAAAAAAATTCACCCCAAGCTAATTTCAATATTCCAAATCTAAAAATAAATTCCATTTCGAAATATAAAATTTATAAAATTTGAAAATGTGGGTATTACTATTCATAAGAACTAGTTTCATTGGTTGGTGTGTGTTCGAACTCAAAGTTGAGTACAACACCCACTACAGTATTATTCAAAGAGAAGCGTACTGTTGAAGCTTGGGGTGTTACAACATAAATTTCATCATTCATAAAACCCTCATCTGGGTTAAATACCGTCCAAACCTGGGCACCCCACCCATTCCTCCCCAATCCAAAAAATATACATGTGACCCAAAATGGTGCATATGAATTATTCATGTCCATATAAAATACATAAAGTATAATCCAGAAAAAATCTTATTGGGAATCCATGAAATAAATCAAGGAATCAATATATTATAATAAAATGGCCTCACTCTCAAAAAAATATCTAAATAAAACAACTATTTCATTACAATACTGAATTAATATATTCATCTAATATAGGTTACAACCACAAGATAAATATGGAATAATATACAAATAACTATATATTATTTAAAAATTCTCCAACAATGATATCAATTTTTATTATTTAAAAAGAATAACAATAATATTCTTTCAATATTATTTATTTAATTCAACAATAATTAACCAAATTTAGTATTTTTAGATAATTTTCAATTATAGAAAACATTTTAAACAACCAATCTATAAAAGACAAAAAACAATTTAGAAAAACAAGAGTCAACACATCAACTGGAGTATTCACATGTGATCACTAAATCCTAAAACGAATATTACCACTATTTTAGTTCAATCATCATTATGTTTAATTCCACTATTACCAATTGAGTTTAATATTTACAAACTCAAAATTTACATTAAAATTACCGAATAAATCAATATCATACCTAAAAATATTTAATTTTCTTTGAATAATAATATTATAAAAGGATTTTATATCTAATCACCTATCCCACAAGAAATTGACAGTGTAATACCCCATTATTTTATTTTTTCCTTCATCTAATTAAACATCATTTTTCTTTATCTTCCATTATAAAATTCCAAGTGTCTATATAAATTTCAATATAGCAATCCATTATAACACAACCATTAAAATATAATAAATTATAAGTAATAAATACATTATGAAAAATATTTATAATGATTTCAAATATTTTAGAAGTATTGAGTAATCAATAATAAATGACTACACAGTTTTAAATTTTGTCATTTTGGGCATCAAAATTATAATGTCTTTAAAAAATGTTTTATCATGTTTTATAAAAAATGAAGTTATAATGAAATTAATAATTTTTGGAAATAATATAAGAGGAGATTAATATCATTTTTAAATCACCATATGAATAATATCAAAGGGTAATTTTTTAATATTCTTCTATAGACGTTTAATTTTTTATTAAATGATAGAAAATTATTGTTTTTGAAAAAGAATTATTTTTACCAAGTAGAATCGCTATTATGTATTTATCCGTGTAGTAAAGTATTATATTCCTCCTTCTCTTATAATGAATAAAATTAATTACATATGAATCGTCAATGAACATGTTTTTTTCATAGGTTCATTTAGGGGATAAATTCAAAATTTTCCAAGAACTATTTTTACGTGCATAATTATATTTTATCATTTTAAATTAAATTGAATAATATTTATAAATTATGTTTATTAAATTTATATATTAAATAATACACCATATATTTATTCATTAGTATTATGGTTTTCACATGGAATGTAATGGATGTAAATTATGATTTATACATAAAATAATTTTTTCTAAAACATGCTTTTATTATTTTTTCACAATAAAATAATATTTTATTTTTCTACATATATAAATAAAATATAGTTAAATATATTAATTATTAATAATAACATATTAATTTAATGTGATAGTATCAAAATAATTTTTGGTCATTGAGAATAGAAAAAACTATAAATTTCATTAGTATGATTACTTTCGAAATGGGTGCCCCTATGATGTGTAAATCTAATCTATTTGATTTTTATTTCCACTAAAAATTTTCTAATTTATATTAATTTAATATATTTCAACATTTTATTTTCAGAACGTCAAATATTTTTTCATTTGGATCCACAATCCAATGAATGTTACCTTATATAGATGCAATCATTTACAAAAATCCATGTGTACCATCCTCTAACTTATAAAAGAGAATATATTATAAAAATTCTTCACACCAATTAAACCTTATATATAAGATATTATATCCTATAAGACATTTTCTAAATCTCTCTATTGATCTAGGTCACACATGTTTGTTTCTTTTTTTATTTTGTTTCTATTTTAGTTTTTTCCTTGGGTTTGGTAATTGTGTTGTGGGTGTGATAGGTTTAAATATTGATTTTCATGGTGTTTTTCTCTTAGATAATGGTTTGAATAAGATTTAGGTATACCATGAATCATGTTTTAGGAATCTTCGTGGCTTTTGGGTTAGAGGAAGGGGCCTAGCGCATGACTAGAACACAGTTTGAAAGACTATGCAACAAGTATGTGATGAGGTTTTGTCTTTGGGTAGTGGAATTTTTAATTTTTGGGGCATGGTTTGGAATCCATGCATCCAAACAATGTAGGTTCCATGGGGTTATTATTAAGAGATTTGTAGTTTCTGTGTGGATTTTTAAACCATGCGACCTAACCTTGTGACTTTCCTAGGTCAAAAAATTAATAAAATTTCAACTATTACCTCTCAATATTTTCAACCCAAAATGCTTCGTCATCCTATATTCACATTCTTGATACCTATATTGATCCCCTCCCTTTCTCTTTAAGACTATAATCCTCTCCCATGTTAATGATATTAGTTTTCTTTCAATATTTTGTGTTAGATCTTGTGGATAATCCACCTCCTATCTTCTTCCCCTTCCTTTGTCTCTCCTTTTGTCTTCAGATTTCCTTCTCCCATGATCATGTGGACATATGTTTTTTTTGTTTCCCTTCATTTATTTTAGTGGTTTTATACCGTTCCTCTTCATAAATATTTTGTCTAGGATTCCCTGTGGTGCGATATTGGGACTACATAGTCATTGCGCCATGGATTTGAGGTATGTTTCCCATTGTAAACGACTTTATAATTTAAAATTCAATAGTTTCATGTTTTTCACACCACCCTGGTACATTTAATAATGATATGTGACCTTTGAAACATTTTTTTGGTGTGAAATGTGGTGATTTGTTCGTTGTTATTTGATAAATGGATTCTTTTTGTCGAATATTGCACACTTAGTGCTTTCTATAATTTGTAATTGGATTATTCATGTGCTTTGTGATATTCTAAAATATTTAGTGATGTTGGGAATATATATTTTTTGTTTCAAATGATAATTTTAGTTCATTAAACGTGTTTTTAATGTGGTTTTGGATTAAAAGTAACAGTGTATTATTTTTTCAATAATTGTAAGAAATTTTAATAAAAATGGATTGACGTGAAAAAGTGACATGAATGATGAAATGGGGATTTTATGAAATTATTTTGATATTGGTAATGGTGTATTTTAATATTTTTTGAAAGGTGACTTGGTTAAATTAAAAAGGATAGATCTAACGATTTTTGAGGACGATTTGGAATGTTCATGAAAGTGGTGAAAATGGTGGGTATGAAATGTTCCCATTGAAAATAATCATTCCTTGTAATATATATATGTTGAATATGTACAATTTAATCTCTATTGAATCCTTGTGAAAATTATACATTGAGATGAATTGTGGAGCCTTGGTATGAAATACTTTGTGACCTACGAGTCTTATAGAAATATCATGGCCCTTAGGGTGAATTGGGTGATTCATGTTGTTTGAGATAATATATATGAGCATGTTATTTACTTCTTGGTTGGAATCAGCTGGCTCACCCTCTTCTTCATACATAATTACATGGAATCCTATAATAGTGAGCGATTGTTTTGAGAATGACTGTTTCACTATTAAGATTATGCACTAATTAGTGTCCCATTTTTGGGGGATATATTTTTTTTATTCCTATCATATTGTTCCCCTCAGTTTGTACCAATTAGTGTGTGGTAGGGAGTGAGGGTGTTATGTATGTCATCAAGTGAGGTCTGCTTTCCGGGATGAGTAAACATGTATAGTATGTTCTTGATTATTCATGAGATCCATGGATTTTCCCATGTATATTGGAAATTATTTTCTTATAGTGAATGAATAGGATACATTTTTGGTTGGTTACTCTTTTGTTTTTATTTCCAATCCCCATGTTTTATGATTGTGTAATTTCTTCTTTTTTAATTTGGATTCATAAAAAATTCTAAAATAATAAAGTGTGTTTTATGGATGAAGGATTTGGAAATGTGTTACACTGTTTATATCTTTTATAAATGAGATGTCACATTTCCCTTTTGAAATTTATGGAGTTCGTTCATCGGGAAAAGTATGGTTTTAAATTATATAAATAAAAACTTACCATTTATGGATATAAATGGTTAACTTGGGGAAAAAGGTACTTTTATATATATTATTTCGAACATGAAATTGATGTTTCCTATATTTTTCTGATTGTACATAGAGAATATATTTTCGATCATGCCTGACGTGTTTTAAGACTCACACCCATAGTTCTTGTTTGTTATCTCATGGAGTAGGATACATCTTGATATCGATCACCATAGTAAATGGTTGGTTTTCATATCTGAGATTGCCCCAAAGGGAAATATGGAAATTTCATTGTAGTTAGATTTTTTTGGGTGTTGTTGTTCATTTTTTTATTTCCTACTTTTTGTAAGAGTTGTTCAGTTTGGATATTGTAATATATATATAGTTGATTTTTATCTTTCTATTCTTTAGTTTTTTCATTTATATGGGAGAATTGTTCCCTTTATTCCCTCGTTTGATGAACAACACTAGTTTCTAAGCTGTGAGGATTGGGAACGCCCTTAAGAAATTTCCATAGATTAGCTCTGGTGATTGGACCATGGTCGAGCAGGCTGGTTCTTGAGAATAGGTTAGTTTTGGGAGGACCATACATTTAGAGCATCTATTTTATTTTTGTGGATTTCTAGCTAGATATAATTGGGTTGTCGAATCCCCAGGGTGTAGGTGTGATGGATTGTATGTCTAACACATTCTATACCAAGTCTTCATTTTCCATGGGATGTCCAGGTCTATTTGGTCTCTTTGGTTCCTGTGGTTTTTTAGTATGGCATGAGTTTAAAGTGCCCAGGGTTTCCTGTGAACGTACATGTGAGTGAGACTCTAAGGAATTTAATTGGTGAGCATGTAAATCCACTGAGTTTTTTCTCCTTCTGAGAAGTTTCCAAGAGAAAAATTGTGGTGTTTATATAACCTGAGGATGTGTGCATTATTTTAATATTTTTTGAACGTAATTTTCATGTCATGTTCTATATTTTAAATATTGATAGTGATTTGGTTTTTAAGTGGGGTCTAGTGTATTTTTTCAATGGTTTTGGTAATCATTGATCATATTTCCTCCTCATATTAGTATCTTTTTTAGATGTTTTTTGGTAATGTGATAGTCTTTATTAAGATATTTAAATTCATGTGGCTTAGTGTTCATCCATATAAGGATCTGATGAATATTCATGTTGCACAAATGGTGATACCATATTAGCATGCTCTCTATTTGATCAACCTAATTATTTTATTCTTGATTTTCTGAAGCTAAATCCAACTATATTTTATTCTCAAGTGGGTCTTCTTGAAGAAGAAGAGTGGATGATGAAAATTGAATGAAAATTTATCCACATTGAGTATCCTAACTCAACAAACGTGAGGATTTAAACCTTAATGCTTGATATACCGACCTGGAAATAGAGGATGTCAGTAGCTCAAAATAATCCTCCTATATATCGTAAATGGGAGTCTATCAAGGCTTTATTCGTCAAAAAATATTTTTCAGAGATAATAAAAATGAAGAAAGGAATGGAGAAGTAATTTCTTCTATAGGGTTATGGGTTAGTGTTGGAGTTTTATAACCACTTTGTTGACCTTTTTCCATATGATCTGATGTATTTCAAAGAAAATTCCTAGAATGATTGAGATTTCAATTAGAGGATTCATCATGATCTATATTTGATGGTATTCGAGTTTTATCTAAACACATTTGAGAATGTGGTGGGGAAAGTCATTCATGAGAAATTCGTGATGGTAGGCGTTCTTGAGTCATCCTTCCCTCCCTCTTTTCCGTGAATCGGAGTGGGGGATGCATGTAAAGAAGTGGGGAATAGGATGTATGGGATTAGAGTAGGTCAAGGAATAAAAATTTATCAAGATAAGTAGTCAATTTATTATAGGTGTATACTAATGGTGTGTCATCAATATGCAATTCTAGATCAAAGTAAGTCTTCATGTCCAATAAAACTGAAGACCTGTCAAATTTTTGGGAGCTTAGACTACATTCAACTATTATTTTTAGGTGTTCCTAGGAAGTGAAGTTGTCATTGTTCATATGAATATAGTAATGTTTCGGTTTTATTTAAAGTACCATTATGTTGTAGTTTATTGTTACATTGTGGCAGTTGTGTTCTCTTTTGTTTGGGATGAAAGGATAAATTTCAGATCTCCCGAGAACACCTCTACTAATGATAGAGTGTTCTTATTTTAGGAATTATTAACATTTTTACATTATAAATATTGGTGTATCATGTGTATATCTTGTGGATTCTTTTCATTGTATCAGAGATTATGGGATTCAATTTGTGAGGAAAAATATTATTCAAACATTAGGATGCTAGACAGAGGCCGTAGTGTGAAGCTCGCTTGTATTCAGAAATCCCAGGAGGGTGAGAGACCTTGTAAATATCTTGCCTTTACTGTGGTAGTGGTGACAATTTTTGGTCATCTGCTATAGTATCTTAATCATGGGTTAATTTATGTTTGTATTGGGTTTATTTTAGAGGGTCCCCTTATGTTGTATTTGATTGGCCTATGTTGGGTAAATATTTTTGACCATGTTGAATATTTCTTGTATTTAATCATGTTAGATTTTATGTGGTGGAATGTACCCTAATTTCATGCTAGTTAGTTCTTAATTGTGGGTAGACCCACCCTGGGTCTCACTGAGATTTATCATAAAATCATTCTCTGCTAGTTAGTTTCTAATGGTGGGGAGTCTATTCTGACCTCCCTTGATATGAATGGGGATTTATTTCAGATGTTATTCTGTTATAACTAGCCTCTTTAATATAGTTTAATTCTGAGACTACTTTCATTTTTGTAAATAATTTGGTTTGATGTACACCCAATGATATTATTTGAACCAAGGTTGTGGATAATGAGGCCTATTTTTTCCATTGTCAGTCTAGAGTTGGTTTCATTTATTATTTTGTGTCACGGTATGGGAAAATGTTTTCTTTGGTTTTATTCGAGGTTTTTTTTGAGAGTTTTGGTCATAGGAATGTGGGATTCCATAATCAATTAATGGTCAGCTAGAATATGTTGTTGATTTCTGGGGGAAGAAAGCATTAATGGTGGGGAAAATTGTCACATAGTGAATTTTTTGACTTCTATTCTAGAATATCATTTTTCTTAGGTTTAACTCGAATATTTTCTATGTGATGGGTTTAAATTTTGGGTTTTCTGGTGTTTTTATTTTGGATCATGGTGTGTTCGCAATTTGGGTATGTCGTGCGACATGTTCCAGGAAACCATGTGGCTCTAGGGTTAGAGGTAGAGGCATGAACCAGGATTGGGTACATTTATTCAAATCATGTGGAATGATTCTAAGGAGGTTTGGTATTGAGGTAGCATACTTTGGCATGGTTAGATCATGGTTTGGAAACAATGTGGCCACATCATGTAGATGACTAGTTATTTATAGTAAGGGGAGCATGATTGGAGGATGGTTTAGTATACAAAGTATCCAGACTATGCGAGTTTCCAAGATCTAAAAAATCATCAAATTACAACATTTCCCTCTCAGTATATTAATCCCAAAAGTCCTCATCCTCCCCTATCCTAGTTCCCATGACACAAAAGGATCCCCTTAATTTCTCTATAAGCCTCGACTCTTCTCCAATATTGAGGACCGAGGATTAATTAATGATTTTTGATTGTATCTTCATGATAATCCTTTTTCTCTTTTTTTCTTATTCCGCTTTCCCACATTTTCCCTTGTGTTATCTTTATACCATGGTCATGTGGTTCTAGGGTCTTAGTTTACCTTCCCTTATGATAGGGCTCCTCTTCATAAATCGTGTCTCTTGGATCCATCGTGGTGTGATATTTTTCATTTGCAGTCTTTACACCTTGGATTTGAGGATTACCTCCCCTTACACATATATTTATAATTTGAGATTCATTTATTTCATGTTATTATCACCTACATTGTTTGAAAAATAATGATATGTGACCTTTTAATCATTTTTTTTGATTTTTGAAGTGGTTATTTTTTCCTTTCTATGTGATTAATGAAATAATTTTTTAATATATCCAACATACTGTTTGATATAATGGCATATTGGTATCTTTAGGTCCATTATGATATTCTAAAGAAATTTTTTCTATTCTAAATAAAATTATGGTGTTTGAAATAAATATTTGGGTTCATTAAACATGTTTTAAATGTGGTAAATTATTTAAAGGAATGGAGTATTTGGTTTTCTAGAATGTTTTGACATTTCAATAAAAATGGATTAAATTAAAATGTTACTGTAATGAAGGAAATTAAATTCTTTGAAATGATTATGTATTGGGAAATGAAATATTTTCATCTTTTTTGAATGGTGATTTGGTTCTTTGAAAAATGATTTTTTCTTGAATAATGTTTGAGGCATATTTCGATCTTTTGGGATCGTGGAGAAAATTGATTGTATGGAAACTTACCTTGGGAAAATTGCCTAGCCATGTTATATAAATATTGAGTTGGTTTGATTTTATTATTGTGGAATCCCCATGACCCATTTAATTTATATGGAATGGGAGATCTTCAAAAAGGAATCCATTGTGACCTATGAGTCATTTGTAAAGAGGTTGGTCCTTGGGGTGACTCGGATGATGCCTATTGTTTGATTAAATATATGTTTTGATGTTTTTTCACACATAATTGGCATCATTTGTCTCACAATAATATCTATACATAACAACATGTGAACCTTGAATAGTGAGAAAATTTTATGATAATTATTGTTTCAATAGTTATATTATTCATATCTTGTGGCCCAGAACAAGGGATTTATTTATTTTTTATCTCCATGGAATCATTCCCCTCATCCTATATCTGGTTGAGTGTGGTCAGAAGTCTAGGAATTATAGATTTCATTGAGTGAGGAATTCATTCCGGTATGAGTCTGCATGTCAATTATGTTCTTGATTAATCCCAAGTTACATGGTTTTACCCATGTCTATTGGCACATAGATAATTTCATCTAATTATTGTCATACATTGGGATTGGGTTAATCTTGTTTGCTAAATTACATTCCCCTTACTGAATTATTTTGATGAGTCCTATTGAGTAGTGTGGATTAATGCGAAAAATGGAAAATGGTTAAAAGTGTTTTTTGGAAAACGTTTATGGAATTCATTTACTATCATTATTTCTTTTAAAAAGGAAATTTCACTTTTCTATTTTTAAATATCTATGGTTCTTCATTGTAAATAAGTGTGGTTTTAAATGGTATAAATTGAAATGAACCTTGTTTGTATTTTAAATGGTTATTCTGTGTGAGAAATTTATATTTATATATTGTATTTAAAACATAAAATTTATGTTTCTTTTTATTTTAATGAAAACACGTTGTGAAATTATTATTAAAGGATTCATACTGAGTATTAATACCCAAAACTACAATTATTCTTATGTCTATCATGAGTTGAAGCTTTGAGCTTGGTATATCTCACCTTGGGTGATGGTTGTTTTTTATATTGGAGAGTGACCCTAGGGTCACAAGGATATGTTATTGTTGTCATGTTCAGTTTGGTTTTGTTGTTAAGTTATTATATTTCCCGGTTTTTGCAAAATATGTTTAGTTTATATATTTATATATATGTATAATAAGATATTTTTAGGTTTCTTATATTCACTTTATTCCTTTATATTGACTGAAGTCTTTCCATTTTTCCACACTATTGATACCCAATACGTGTTTCCCGCCTATAGGGATTGGGAACACCCTTTGAGACTTGACACTAATTGGCTAGGGTGACTGGTTTGGGTTAAAACTCAGGTGGTTCATGAGAATTTGACATCTTATGGTCTTCTAATATATCAAATCCTTCAATACATAAAATTCATTCTAACGGAGGACTCCCAATGATGTGTTTTAGGACATAGCAAAGATTTTTCAATTTTATTTCATCATATATATCTTAGAATTATTTTTTATCAATAAAAATGTAATGATTAAACTCCCTCCAATAAACCAAGACATTATAATCATTATTCCACAAATATTTACTACATTTTCTCATTATAATCATAAATTAATATATCTCTCATGTATATGTGTGGACTACCACATAAACAATGTGATATAAATCATTTTTCAATAGAATCTGAAATATATGGTAATTGGGATGTTTATAGTGGTTATATATGATATTCATGATATAATTATTATTATTTTATTAGAATATCATATCATACTTCTTACCATCTGATCCATTAGTTGGAAATAACGTTACTCTTTCATACATGTCAACTGTCACATTCACAAAACGATATGATTTATATATATCTTGTTTTTTTATTGGATGCAAATAGGGTATATTAAATGAAAATATATGATATTAATGATATAATATTATTTATAAAACTTTATATTATCATTTAATCTTAAGTCATTATATTCATTGAATTTTAAAAAAAATTCCCTTGATTACGTAATGATTATTATTTCCATGGTGTGAGGTAACTAATTTATATTCACCATATGCATTTTTATAAATATCTATATTACTAATATATATTTGATTTATTTAATTTAAAATTATATGGATATGAATTAATAATTATCATTGTTCAAGGGGAATAACTATGGGAAAAAATCATTAAAAAGGAAGTCTTTATCATGTGAAAGAAAGAGAGTAATAAAGGATTAGTAATAAATGGTTGATAATATGTTATTGGTAAACCATGTGGTGATTATAGTTATGAATATAGTTATGGAATAGTTTTATAATAAATAATATTTTTTTAAAATGTGTTCATATTTCATAAGAATAGTGAAATATATGAGGTAAATGTTGTATATTGAAATATCATTTTACCATGATTATTTAATGTTTAATGTTCTAATGAATAATATATTTGAACTATATATCCCAAATAATATTTATTTTATTATCCTCTATTAATTTAAAATATTTGTTGTTTTCCTATCATTTTACTCTCTTTTAATCCTCAATTGATCAAAACAATATATTTAATGAAAAATGTTTTCTTATTTCTCTTCGGTCAAAAATATTTTCTTCTAAGTCCAATGTTTCATTGAAAATTTTTCCAGAATATTTTTACACTTCTCCAAAAAATTATTTAAATCATTTTTAAATTTCTTTAAATTCTTTAAAAATTATCTTAATGAATTTTATTTTTATTTTATATATAATTAAAATATCATATTTAAGGAAAAATTTATATGGAATAATCGTTAAAATATACAATCTATAAAATATATTAAATATCATCATGGATTTTCTTTACATAGGAAACTCTTTAACATGATTCAATTTTAATATTCAATCAATTTATTTTTCTTTAATTAATTTAACTTTTCATATTTTTTATATTTTATTTCAGAATAAAAGTGATAATTTATTCATTAGACATTCAAATTATTTTGTAAAGGAATTATTATATATTAGAATATCATTAATGATTGTTATGCGGTTATGGGGATTTCATCAAATGATATTATTCATATTCTTAATCTGTAATATTTTTTTTGATGAGGATATTTTTATTAAACATTTAGCCTTTCTATAGGGTATGACATGAGGTTAATATTAATGGTCTATAATATTGTGGCATATATATGTGTTTTTTTAATTATGTGAAGGATATGTATGAAAATATATATCCTTTTAATGAATATGATAATGAAGGATATATCATCAAATAATAAGGACTCAGTGGTGAGTGAACCCAATTCAGTAATGTACAATCTCTAATAAGATATTACTTGGAGTGACCCTTGACTAATGAAAGGATTGAATATAGAGTGAACATGAAACACTATAATTGTATTAAAAATGATCAATGTCTAAGGAAATGACATTATATACAAATGAAGAGTAAAAGAAATTATATATTATCATTATGAATTTCTTTCATGGGTCATGATTTTTTGTCTTTAATTTTATGAACTTATTTATTTTGTTTTTTTAATAATTTATTCTATAGTTCATTGTTATAGGTTATTTTATTATTGGGTGTTATTATTATTATATGTTTTATCCTGTTATCCTACCAATATGATTAACATATGTTGACCTATTGGCTTTTATTTAAATATATTATGTTTACACTTGTTGATCATAAATGATTAACCATTAATATATTTTCCTTCCCTTAGTTATGAAGAACAGATTTATATATGATATTCCTAAGAAGAGTCACAACATTAAATAATTTTAATCAAAATTATTTAGATATTGTTTTGTATAGGTTTTTAGTTTATCAATGTTCATAAAGACATTAAACCAGTATGTTTCAGGCTTGGATTATATTAATATTTAGTGAATTGTAATTTAACTAGATATAGTATTTATTTATGAAATGTTTGGTTTTTATTAGTTGGTATTAGTGAATTGTTTAATATGTTTTGAAAACATGGATGAGAAAACATTAAATATAAACCATTGTATATTCTTAAGAATAAGATAATATCATATGTTACAGTAAATAAAATAGATTTTTTTTCCTAAAAAAATATATACATGTTAGGATATTATATGTGGATATGGGATTTGAATAGATTCAGCTATGAAAATTCATTTGAGTATATCTTAGCCATCATTATAGTGCATTGGGAATGGTCCCTTATAATGAATCAATTTTGACACTCATGGGGGATATGCATTGGCTAACTCACATTTTCATTCTGAACCAATATAAAATACTTGGATAGATAATGAATATTGATGAACTAATTTAAACATATGTTTATACTGATTGAAAAAAAAATGTTTCATTATTTACACAACTTGTGAATTATACTTACATGATTAATAGATTTCACAATATAGTTCTTATATAACATATTACGATTTCTTGCTTTTTTCTATGGATTAAACAAATTGGTCCCATTTTAATTATTTTATTTAACAACACTATATTAAATAGAGAAATAAAAATGAGGACCCATATTGAATTAGTTAGGGAGAACCCATTAATTGCTCCATGGCCAAAGGAATATAACCCAAAATTTGTGGGAAAACCTAAAGGCACCATCGCCATTCCAAAACCTATTATAGTACTAACCCTTCCTAATATAAGTTTTTTGAATAATTGTTCCCCAACTAAGATACATGAAAATCACAACCATCTGATCCCCCATTGTGCCAAAATCTAGTTCTAGACAGATCTCTTCACACAATCATGCCATAGGGCTACCATACAATCACCAGATCTAGAATAGATCAATAAAAATCCATCCAAGAATGATAAATGCTACACAAAATTAATTGGGCCAGCCAAACCAGATCCTTTATCATCCATCACTCCATGTTATCACTGCCTGATGATCTAGATCCATCAATCCACACCAATACAATCAAAAAACATAAATTAACTATATATTTCATTGAGACTAGAACACACCAATCATACTTCAACCATGATTCCCTCCACATCTTGATGCACATATTCACATTGCCTGACAACCATAATTTCCCAAGAATCTCTATCACCCCTCCCTGCGTAGACTCTAACAAGATCTAGACTATAAAAAAATCACAACTAGATATGTAGATTCCAACCAAAAATGAGAAATAGACTTTCATGTTAGTTATTGTTGTTATATAAAATGAAATGATTGTCAGATTGAGAAGAACATTGTCATGAGAGATGGAATGAAAAATCTCATCTCAATGAATACCAAACATTGTTAATCCATGAAATATATTAGAAATAAAAATGAGGAATGAAGGGTAAATTTTACAATGGAGTCATTCTTGAGGAAACAATCACATGCTCTAACTGGATATGATATTATAATAATTTCTATATAATGGTTCAACACCAATTAAAATATATAAATCATTCTCTAGTGCATAGATATAGAAAATGTGAAATAGTTTTTTATATGTAGAAGGAATAGAAGTTAAATGGGGGAAAATTTTCAAGTATATGAGTACATGATACAAAATTAACTATAGTGTGTTGGATGAGTTTAGGTAATTATTTGTCACTAATTAGTTTCCCTATATTATTAAAATAAAAATAAATAATTATTTCGTTGATGTTCTGAAGATGTTTTATGAATTTATTAGTACTTATAAGTAAAATATTAAAAATACTTTTGTGGACTGATTCTTGAATTATAATTGAACTAAAATGTTTGTTTTATTAATTTTTTTTCGTGGCATAAAAACCTATCTCTAAAAGAAATTATCCATAATAAAATTCATTAGCTATGATTAAATCATTCAGTGTTCTATCAACATGATGATTGATATTTTATTCACCCATTAATATCATGGGTTTGATTAGAAAAAGGGAGATTGAATTATATTGAATTTGAATAAAAAACCAATGAAGGGATGAAGTTTTTTCCCAATTAATCTAGTTGTTTGGAATGATACAAGGAGGAAATTTATGTAATGAGATTAGTAGATGATTTATATGTCAAAAAAAAGAACATCAGAAAATCATATTCTTATGTAATGAGAATAAATATAAAAAATATAAAAGGAGAAAAAACTTGATAGGATAAGAAAATTAATTAAATGAAATCACTATTATGTATCTTGTGTATGATAATAATGTGGAAAAATGTACACATTCCATCAACTCTAGAACTATTAATGTCATATTTGTTTGTAGTTGTAAAAATTATAATATATCTGAAAAATTTATAATACAATAACATTATATCCTCAATTATTTGATATTGAAATAGTAACAAAATTTTCTAATGTTTTAATGATCACATCTATAGTCAATGATTCTTCCCTAACTATAGTTTATGGGAATTTTCTCCACCAAATTATTTTTATTATTCATCTAGTAGAATTTGATGATATATTGGTAATCATTTCAATTTATTTATATATATCCCATTTCATTTGTCCAGGAAAGGAAGTATCATTTGATATTCAAAACCATCGAGTGATTTTATCTCTTAGTGGGGATACATATGAAAATAAAAACTAATTTAAATACATTAAATAGGTCATAATTTAATTCTAATTGGGTTTTTTATCTCCAAAAATAGTAGAAGAAAATTAATGTCACTGACATGGGTAATGTGAAAATGTTTTTTGTGGGCTTCATGGAATAGTTTATTTGTATTCCTCCGAATCATCAAATAATGATTTCAATATGAATCATACCTAGTTATAAAAAATCCAAAATAATCCATATAGAATGGCCTTAATTTAGTTTAATTCATTGAATGAGAAACTACATTGGAATCATATTGAATAATTCCCTTACCCTTCTGTGCCACTGTGGGGGCGCACATATACTTTTTTATCAGAAATACGGATTAATGAAACTTTTTATGGAATATGGAGAAAAAAATAATGTATAAATCAATAATAAATATAATTATCATGATATTACTATTTTTTTGATCGATTATAAGGAGATTAATAATTTTCCAATTTAATATTTAGTCAATATACTGATAGTTATGGGTCAAAAGGGAACACATACCAATGATAACCTTCCATTCAAGGAATTATAACTAATAAACTCTTAGGATTTTCTAGTATTACTAAATCACCTTATATCTATATAGATTTAATGAATTTTGTAATTATGTATTTATAGTATTGGTTTATGGTAGACCTTATAAAATATATCTTTCTATTTTCCATGTGAGAGGGAGAGCATGTAGACCTAATATATATTTTACTAGAATCTCTATTGGATAATATATTGTATGAAAAAAATATCGATTAATGAATTATGATAATGAATGTTTTATTTTTTATGTTATATAATATCAAGTGATGATATATATACTGATACATAAAGTACTAATTTTAATAGATAGTTCCCCAGACCAACAACTATTAGTGAAATAAATAGTTTTCACGGATTGGTAGTATATTATTAATTATTTCTATAGTATTTTTCATGTATATATAATCCACTCAAAAAGTTATCTTAGATGTTCATTATGATCCTTTTTATGAATTATATGATAAAAATTTCAACGAACAAAATAGATTGTTGGTCAGTGCATCAATGATCAAAATAACTCATAGTAGTGATGACTTTTTGAATTATACTGAGGAACAAATGAATGGGAATGAATGTTTTCTCAATAATAATTATATGGTGGTAGAATAATTCTCATTAAAATTCATCAATGATGAGAAAAATTACCTGAATCATGAATTAGAGTTAGATATTGGAAAACAGGATAATGTATACCGAACTGAATGGGTATTTAATGTTTCACAACTTAAAGAGGGATATTATAGAGTATGTATATTGGGTGTTAGTATAATAGTAAGGTAAGGATCAGAGATAAAATTCTATAGGGTAGTTACAACCAATACCCTTACAATAATTTAAATTTGAAAACAACCACATGTATTTTTTTCATCAGACTTCCCATAATACCTAAAGGTTAAAATTCTATTTGGGTTATAGTCAACAACCTTATGATGTAAAAATAATACATAAATTTTTAATAAGAAATATTCTATCATGATTAGTTTATTTACAAGGTTTAAAATATTATATTGAATATGGTTTGGATCTATGGATTAACTTGATGTTTTAGGGAATTATTTAGTATGATCTAAATAACTATTTTTATATTATCACTCATTATCATCCTCATATTAATTTTTTGTTTTAGGGGTATATTAAAACCCTAAAGGATAGGGAATAATCTTTTTCTATTGATTTTAATTGTGGTTGGGATCAAAACCTTCGTGTTGTTGTTTTTTTCTTACAAAAAGAACATCTATTTGAGCATTCAGGTGGATATTTAAGAAGACCATTAATGAATAAACAATATAATACTATTATAATAGGATGTAGTGCGATACAGAAATATATTAGGACCTAGAAAAATATATGGTATATAATCCTAGGGATATTCATTAGTATGTAAACATAGCATGGTTTAGATAGAATGGTTATATTGGAAATCCATTTATGAGATATTTAATTTGATGTTGGTGAGAAGTTATCCATCTAAATTACCCCATTGAATAATAATATCATTTTTAAAAATATGGGAATGTTGAACCCTATTTATATTTTTTTATTTATAATAATTGGATTATGATAGTTTCATATCGCTTGGAACTCATGGTGAGAAACTCTAAAGTTTATTATTTATTCCATGTATCTATTTTTAGTGAATATATACCCAATCCTTCCATTGTATTTTACATAGTGTTTAAATTATTGATAATATTGTTTAATATGAAGAAAATCTAGTAGAAATATATTACTATAGAGATAGTTTTCTATGAAATATGACTATTGACAAGGAGAATGTTATTTGATGGAATCAAAGACTTAAAGAAGTTACCATGGAACCTGAGGATGCAATGAAGTAATGATATCCTAGTTTTTTGTATTAGAGTGATGTAAATTTTAATTATAAATAGATTTTAATGCGGTTAAAATGTGGAAAAAAAATTTATGTGTATTTCCATTGATATAAACATGAGGTATTCAATAGATTTCCTCACATGATACCCCGAGTATATAAGAATTAAAATTTAACAAACCATTATAACATAGAAATTAAATTGGGAAGTATAAATCATGACATCTTCATTATGAATGAATTTATTATGGTTTTAAATAGTAAAATATATTTATTAGTAAACAATAAATATATAAAATATTTTCCATGAAGTCATTTTATTCTTCAAAAATCTATTTTTCAAAATGGATTTTATAAAACATTATGCATGCATATATTATATTTTAATTCAAACATTTTTAAAAATATTATATTTATAATGTAAGATAATTTTTGAAATCATAATTTTGATATTATCACAGAGGTTATTTCTTTCATTTTCATAAAATGACATAATTTTTAGTAAATTGTGAAAAATAATTATGTTTATAAACATGTCATTAATATCCAAGTAAAAGTAAAATTATATTTCTAATTTTACCATAATGTAATGTAAGTCTCTTTTAATTATAAATAATATAAATAATTATATGGGAATAATAATTATAGTTTATTTTTTATAAGTTTGATGTAGTATTAAATATTTTTCTATAAAAAAATTTTATGAACACAATGTGATTTTATGTTAAAAATTATAATTAATATGAATTAATTTATGATATTACTGAAATTTATATATCATATAATTTTTAATAAATAATAAAATAAATTTTATAGTTTTTATAGTTAAACTAATATATGAAAATTATATTTAAAAAAAATCATTTTTCTCAAACTTCGTTTCATTATGATTTTCTCAATTAATTAAAATTATGTAGTTCCACATATAAAAATTTAATTCATGAAAATCTATTCCATTATTGGTATTAGTGTTATTAATATAATGTAATGCATATCATTTTCACAGTGAACATTACAAAAGTAAAAAAATACCACATTTATTGATAAAACATGTTTACTATGGAGTTAAACCAAGAGGTTGGGGTGGATTTCTATTGAAAATTGAATAATTTTTATTAGATGAAGATATTTCATCCATATACTATCCACCCTCATTAAAACCATATAATAATTGTAGAATATAAATTATCTAGTGAAAAAAATTTCATTGAATCATTCGCTTCTTACAACAGATTTTGTTTTTTAATAACACCAATTCATTAAAAATAAATTTGTAAGTTGAATGAGGTCTCTCAAATAATAGTTGTAGTTATTGATCTATATCTTTCAAATTTCATTCATCTTATAATTATTATATATTTTTTAAACTACTAATATATGATGAATTTATTTTCCTAAATAAATTGATTTTTTATTATGATGATAGGAAAACCACTATTTACCTATTTTTAGTCAAATGGATGATGAAAGTATCACTCACGCATATATGTGGACTACTACCTCCTGGTAGACAAAAAATTCATTTTCCATAATTATCATTAGTAGTGGATTATTATGATTATTTAAATGTATGTGTGCAATATTTTTGGGATAATTATTCTTTTTTAATGATAATAATATATCTAGCTTCCAACCATATAAATCATTCATCAATATCGTTACCTATGCATATGTGAGGTCAACCACCTCCATGAGGAGTTGTGTCTTTTTTATCATTTAGACATTAATAATATGGTAAAAAGAGTTTATTTAATTAAAATACATCATATTATTGATATAATAATGATTTTGGATCATTTAATTATAATGTTTTATTACTTTTTCCATCCATAAGAAATTGGAAACATCAGTCATGGGAACAAATGAATTATCTTCAACATGATGTGGTGAAGTTCATTGTTCCTCCTAAATTTATATGATTGTTTATTAATATCAATATAATGAATATATATATATATATTATAATTCATATGATTAGTTAATCATCATTAATGGAAAAGGATAATAACAAATGAACCAGAATAGAAATGAAAAACCAAGCAGTTAACTATAGAAATAATGATCTTAATGAACTATTATTATTAAAATAATGATAAGATTTTATAATTAAACCATGAATGGTATTATAGTAATGATTTTGGACCTATTATATAATATTAATAAATTTAGAATTATTATATAAGATATTAGTGTAATAATGAATAAATATTGACTTTAGGTACACATTTTATGTTACAATAACATTTTTTACTCGAAATTTTTATGTTGAAATTTTATGAGAATGAAATTCTGTGAACTTTACCTCAAAAATATTTTCCCTATATTTCTCTATTTATATTTATAAATATTACAGATTTTTCTTTCACTTCTTATATTTTTTTAAACATGTTAAATAATAAAATTAAATAAATCCCAACATCATTTTTTCCACGGTTGTCAATATTTTCTTCCATGTTAATACTTCTTTTAAAATTTTTTAAGGAATATTTTATAAATTTTAAAAATATTTTTTTGTTTTCATTTTTACCCATGTTTCTCTTTTTGTAATTTTTTATGGAATCATCTTAACATTTTCCAAACGAGGTACTTTCAACTTTTTAAAAAAATGTTAACTTAATCAATTTTTCAAGTACACAATATGAATTCCCATACTGAATATCATATTTTTTTTGACATTAAATATTAAATACCGTGTATTAATGGTAATTTTCAATAATCATTATTTATGATTTTTTTTAATTTTAAATATGTTATTGAAAATTGTAAATTGTATTGTCCTTGAGAATTTTTCTAGTGGACTTTAGTTGGTAGTTTATTTTATATTAAAATCATTTATGTTACACATGCTTTAATAGTGATATGGTTAAATGATATCATCCTTATTATTCTACTAGATGGTATATTGTTATGATGATGAGGTTTTAATGAAGTCATTATTCTTTAAATAAGTAATGGTAGGATGTTATGATTAATTTTTTATGTTCCTCTAACACACATATATATGGATTTAATTGTGTGATGGGTGGGAATAGAATTATATATCACTCAAAATAATTGGGTATGATCAATATATTAATTGACAATAAAGACTTAATTGGGGTGTGATATTAGATTTATATGGGACTTCATCACATAATATTGTTATAGGTGTAATCCATTAATAAAAAATGATGGAATGGTGAGTGAACATAATCATATATTATAGTTTTGGTAGTGGTTGTGGATTAAATATGTAGTTTCCTATCCATTCATATATTCCAAAAACATATTATAATCATTATGAAATGTTTTATTGTCCCATCATTGATTATTAATTATATCGTTGTAATATATATATTATATTTTTTGATTTAATATACCATATTCAATAATTGATGAAAAAGGATGTTGTTTTATATATTATAATTATTTTATGTTTGTTTTCATATTTTTATATTCTAATGATTATATTTTGATCATGTATGGTCATTGATTGATTTATCATATGTTTAACCATACTGTGCATTTGATCTCGCATATTCTCATATTTCTCTTCCCTATGTTATAAACAAATGTTTTATGTAAGATACGTCTAAGTAAGAAACTAGTACTGAATAACATAATTGGAAATGATTTAGTTAATTTATATACAAGTTTTTTGTATGATGGCATCCACATATACTAATCAATTATAGTTCATCAATACATAACATTGATATATAAGGATTTTTCATATAATAATAGGTAATAGTAATTTGTGAAATGGTTTCACCACTATAAATGGTCCCTCAGATCTATAAAGATGGATCTCATGTGCCGATAGTGAATAAAAATTAAAAGGGATTGAAAAACATAAGATAAATATACTTTTATTCATTGGGTTTACAAGAAAATTATTCACTTTGAGAGAGATTTAGGGTTCAATAGAATTTATAATCATTCTATTGAATTTATATTCATAGATTGAATGGACCATTAATGTGGTGAATGGATTATTTTTATGACACGAAGAAAAAAACACATGAAAGATCCTATATCCTTATGATATATTCTCATAGAGAATTATCAGTTCACTTGAAGAATTATTTATGAATCATTTAATTCGACAGAACATCCATTCACACAATGAAATTATTATTCACGCTATGACCCAAACACTATAAACCACACCAAAAAGTCTATGAATAACTATCCATGCCATAGGATCTAACATCATGCCGCTAACAACACATCATAACCACAAATTCATTATAAACAATATTTCACCTCCTAAACATCACCAATCCATCTTAAGGATTCCACCCAGAAACATAATCATGGAAAATCACATTGGAATGAAATATAAGGTATCAAACACGTATAGTCATTCTGACTATATTATAGCACTATTTGGCCATATTTTAAGAAGTATATTAGAGAATAAAAATACATTCATCTAATAAAATATTTGATACTTTTAGCGATATTTTATTCTACATAAATTATTCTAATCCCCTTTTCACTTTTATCCATAACAATGGTTAATAAAATATTAAATGAAAACATAATTATTTAGATAAAATTAAATGGATTCTAATCAATAATTTGAAATAAAGGATTTAGAAAATTAAATGTGTATTAAAAAATTTCTATTTTAGAGGTGGGAAAATTACATTTTGAATATTTAACTGTATTATCAATGAATTACATCACTATAAATATTTTATTTTTTCAAAAAAATTGAATTAATAACAAAATCATTAACAGAAAATTTTCTATAAAATATATTAGCTTATGAATAAAAAAGGTGTATTTTTGTATCTTTAAAACAAATTCTAAATATATTGTATAATGTAATTACTGAATTTATAAAAGAGAACAAAATAGTTCATTTAAATGAATAATATTCCACGAAGGATCTAAATTTCCAATCATATGTTGATAAATTTATTATAATCATTCAAAATTTTAAATTTTTCCTTTTAAATAAAATTTTTATTTATAAAATTTTTATAGAAAATTTTTAAGTAATTTTTAAATCACGTTGATTTTATAAAAATGACAGTATCTATAACATAAAATTATTTTACATATTTTACCTAAAAAAATTATTCTTGATTAAAATAAATAAATAACTGAAAACATGATATCAAAATGATCAATTTAAAAAATATTATTTTTTAATTAATGTAATTTTATAAATTTTAGGTTTTTATTTTTTAAGAAACAATATAGTTCATGATAAACAATGTACATTGAATAAAAATATGTATATTTATACAAAAAAAATTAAATACTGAATTTAAATTCTTAAATTCTAATTATATAAATTAATAATTTAATAATTAGTCACATTACATGGGTTTCTACATTATTTACATCTTAATCAAATTATCTATTGATAATTGTATTTATTTTTAAAATTGTTTTGGTATTCTTCTATTATATCCTTCAAAAATTCGTAGGTTTATACTTTAATAAAATGGTTATTCTATAAATCATTATCATGGAGAAACACCTTGTTTTATAAAATCTAATTAATGTGAACAGGGATGCAGAATAGATTTTCCATTCAGGAATGATTCTCATCCAACTAAATTACTCTATGGATCAACACAATAAATACATATGGTACACATTTCTTTAATAGTGAACCACAAAACCATTATGTACATAATATGAAATCAAAGGTAATGATACTCTATATGGAACATATCATCCCTCTCTAAAATTTCATTCAATTATATATAAAAATATTTCACTTTCCATTATAATAAAATATTTCTATAATGTTCCTTATAATAGTTTTTTTAAAAATTAAATTGAAAGTATACCTCAATCAGAAGGTATGTTCTCTTTTTATCTATATAACTATTCTTCCAACTATGAGAATCCATTATATATTAGTTATCAATATTATTTTTTTCAATTTATTCCCTTTATTTTGTTTTTAAAAGTTTTATTACCCTACATCACCCTATCCTGTTGGAGTATAACATAGTTTGTAAAATGGATCAAACAATGTCATATGTAACATTAATTTCAACTATTATTGTATGAAAATAATATTACTACAAGTTTATTATCCCATGATCACATGTATAATAATGATAATTCATAAAGAAAATGTAATAAATTGTTAATTTTATTAATATGTTTTTTATCTTATTGAAGGTGATAAGTTTCACTAAATAATAATTAAATACTCAATGAATTCTATGGTAAATTAAAAATATATATGTCAATATGGGTTTATAATGAGATAAAATAGATATATGTTTTCCATGTATCCTAATTGTCTCCATACAAATGATTCTAAAAATATTATCTAAATTTATGTATCTTTAATAAGATAATAATTTTTAGATTTATTCTATTCGTATGAAATAAAACATATGACTTTCTTATTTAGAAATTACTTTCGTAATCCCACAACAAAATATAGTGTTATATTCAGCCATATATTTTAAGGTATTAGAAATGGACGAGGAATTTCATTTGTTAGTTTAACTTCAACATTTACTTATTGATATGTCTAGCATTTCATGTTAAATATAAAAATGTATTTATTCCATCCTTCCAGTGAAAAATGTTTCCAATGGTATCTATATATTTTAGTATTATACGAATGAAATTTTAGTGGGGATATATTTTCCTTGAACTTTAATTACATTTTTAATGGGGAATAATTCAACACATATATCAAATATTAACATATTACAACACCTACTTTATAAAAATAAAATTTTGGTATATTCCATATATAAACTATTTAACACTTTATTTGAAAACATCATATCAATTTGGTATCCTCTTAATTTTTTTAAGGATTATTTTCATGATAACTATAAATAATAAGATGGTAATTTTTTATTTTTTACTATCTATTGAAATTATTATTAAATCAGTAACCCTTGGATCATTATTTATAAATATCATTGTTAATGATGTACTATGTTTTCAAATCATCATATATTATTCCTTATTATCTTATCTTAGATTATAGTGATAGTAGATATGGTAATCTTATATATATCCATGAAATCATCAGGGAATCTTGTTAAAATTTTTTATATAAATACATGATTCAAAAATTTACAAACCGTGTATATTTTAAATTTATCTTGATATAAATATTTTCTCAAATTTATTAATGAATAAGATATTTTAATCATCCAATGGTATTACATAAGAAATTATTTTCCATTAGAAATCCCATTGAACGTTGGATTTTTAGTGACATAATAATTATAATAAAAAACCTCTATTTCAATTAAATAATGCATCACTACAGATAAAAAAAACATTTTTACTAGATTGTTAGAATAATAATATATAATTAACCAATCCTATTTTTGAAATCCTAAAAATATTTTTTAAACACAGTTTTATAAATTAATTTAAATAAATATTTGTTTAATGTGTTTTCAATCTTAGATTACAATGAAAATTTTTTAGAATAAATTATATGAATCTCATATATCCAAAGAAACTATCAATTTGAGTAATTTTATTATTTAATTTCCATTATTCTAAAAAATTACTTGAAACATAAGAAAGTAATAATTAATTTAATTAAAATATTCCAAGGAATTGAATCCTTCCATAAAATATTGATACATTTGATGATTTGTGTGTTTAGGTTTTTTAATTATGGTCATCAAAACAATCCATAATTGATCCTCATTATAGTATAATATTTATATTTTAATATAATATATTTAATTAAATAAACAACTATTATAATAAAATATATATAAAAAACATTATTAATAATATTTGATAAATATTACATTTTGTTGTAAACCCAAAATGCAAGTCATATTCATATAATTTCTATTTTTCTTTTGAAAAATCAGTTTTTTGACATTATATATAACATTTAGCTTTTAATACTTTTAACTGAGAGAAATATATGTAAAATATTAATTCAGATCAAAGATAATAAAATAACTGATCAATATTATAAAAATTTTACTTTATTACAACTCTAAGGTTGTTGACTGAAGTGTAATTAATTAAAATCTTTATAAATACATGCAACTTAAAATTAGAAAATTTAAATCGCCCCAAGGTGATTGGACGAGATAAATGAAACCATTATAATTAATATTTATTAAATCTATTTTTAAATCTAATATATCTATTAATGACATTCGATAAGTGGTTATTAATATTATCTTATCATCTTGATCTATTTAAATAATATACTCAATACACCATTTAGGAATAAAAGTAGGAATATAATTTGAAAATATAACTAATTTTTTTAATAAATAATCCTAAAAAATTATAACAGTTCCCATATTTTTAGTGACATCTTAGAGATAAAAATTACATCAATCATTAATCAATTTCTCATAACTCTGATGTGTTATTAGTGGTATATACATATGCTTATATATGAATTGAAGAACATTCAAAAAAATTATTATGAATTAATTAACATTTTAATATAGGTTATAATTATAAACCATAATACAATAAATAATGATAATAAAATCAAACTATACTATGGGATAAGATATGGATCTATTTCATTGAACATTTCCCACATAATTTTTTATGAATTTGTTGAATTATGGAATCTGAAATAAGGACATAATGGAGACAAATTGTGTTTTGATAATTTTTGATAATAAATGATTTCATGAAATAATTATTCCAATTTCATAAATATCTACAAATTTTTTTATATTGATCGATCCAAACTCTTTAAGATTAAAAAACTACCTCAAACGTGATGGGAAGAATAGCGATGACATATGATTTACCATATATCACTATGAATGATCTTAAATGGTGTACTATAATCCAAATATTATATTGATAACGATGTAATTTTGAATAGGATTTTATTGGGTGATTTATGATTTGAGGAATTTGATATATACATGACTGATATTATTTGAAACCAATTTGATCCCAATAAATAATCCAAGATTTGGATTGAAACCTTGAAAGTTTGTGGTGTACATAACATAGATTTTATGATGTTCATGAAGATTCATTCTAGGGATAGTCTAATCACTTAAGAAAATGATGAACCACATGAATCATCACTAAATTCAAGTCATTAAATATGAAAGGTAGTTATTGTGTCTTGAGTTTTTTATGAGTAAAGAAATTTAATTAGGGATTATTGTATTGTGATATGATAACTGAAATTGTACTTAAAATATTTATACAATAAAATTTAAGTAAATGAAAACATTTTTATAAAATATAGGTGGATGAATATTTTTAGGAGAGGTTAGAGGAGAAGTTAAAAATGCATAGAAAGGAGGGAATAAAACTAGACTTTGGTATACTAAATAAAAGAATACTCAGGAGCTAGAGCTAGAATAAAGAATGAACCTCACCAAAGAATGTTCATTATCTCATATTATTATCATGAATTGTATTTATTATATGATTTAATTTACAAAAAACATATTTAGAATGAATATGTATATAACAAAATTATTTATTTCTACACCTTTTTAAATTAATTCTAATTTTTATTTCGATTCAATTAAAATTATTGATCTTTTTGATCTTTTTGGTATTCTTTATTATGATATTATTTTATAATATTTTAATTTTGATCTATTTGATACATTTCCACAAATGAAAATTACTTTCAGATATTGTAATATCATACTGTGTAATATTTACTTAGTGATTTCATCATTAAACCCATATGAGAATCATTCCTTCCATACACCATGTACTAACAGGTGAAGAGTAATGGTAAATTTTTTCCTAAACCTCAATAAATTTATTTTGATTTGAATGTTTTATGGATATGTTTTCTATATAATGGATTACCCTTTTCTATGAGTTTTTACAGCGATTTTATTCCTATAATAAGATATCTATATATTTTATGGACCTTGATGGAAGTCATATGTATTTATCTTCTATTCAGACAAATTTTTAGAATGTTAATGGTTGAAACTGATTAAAATTAAAAAAAATCAATTCAATCATTCCATATCAATATTTATTAATTTTTTAAAACCAAGTTCTACGTCATTATATATATTGAATCCCAAATATTAAATAATTATCACTTCACGTCATTCACATATCACAATCACCATCACCTTCATTCATTACCATTTCATGTTTCATTTTCTTTTTTACATCAACCAATCAATACTTGTATTTTTGGAGATGACATTAATTATTCTCTACTAATTAAAAGTAGATTTAAAAAATAATTATTTTCTTACACTATCAATTATTACATGAACATTTATTTGTGATATTTTTAGGGAAGGAAACTTGTTTCCATGATACCAAACAATAAATAAATAATATAAATAATACATTGTTCAATTTTTTTAAAAAAAAACTAAAATCTAAATGTTTTAATTAAATATAATGAGTATCATGAGCCAATGATTGAAAATATTAAAAGGAATAAACATTTAGAATTTCAAATTTCAGTCATTAAAGGAATCCCATTTTGCATTAGGATTAATCACATGTCTAGGAGTTGGGAAATGAAACAATATAATTTGGATCTGATAGTATTAGTTTTTGGGTTACCTAAGGAGGAAAACCATTAATTCATTAGGTATTTTTATAAAATATAGGTGGCAGAATATTTTTAAGAGAGGTTAGAGGAGAAGTTAAAAATGCATAGAAAGGAGGTCACCCCACTAGGTAATATTACCATCATATTAGGTTTTAAATTAACAAATGAGTTATGGGAGATTCATTGACAAATATGTTAAATAATTGAAACATGTATTTAGTACAGAAGATTTATATTCAATGAAAAAAATAATTTATGAAAATAAAATTCAATTGAAATGAGAGTAACACTACCTTACAAAATGAAATTACCATCATTATTTGTGAACATAAAATAATTAAACCATTAATGAACCATAATTCTAATAATGTATCTTGTAAAAATAATGTAAGACCCATGGAAATTGCATGCCTTGTTCAATTTATTTGGGAATAAAAATAGTCTAATAAACCAATTTCAATAATTCATGTCTATAAATGATTTGATCAATTGAAAAAAAAGTTAGAGAAAGGATGATCATTATTATTAACTTTTAAAAATGTTAAAGGATGAAAAAATATGTAGTGAGGAAAATTGATTCACATTAAAATAAATGAGATTCTGAACTTTTTAATATTCAAAAATCAATTAAAGGAATTGGTTTGATATTTGAGAAAGATTTCATTAATAATTTTTCAATATCCTTTGAGATGAATTATAGAGATAATGTTAAGTGTATTACTATTAGTTCGAGACAGAAAACACCGGGGAAATATAGGATGTATCATAAGGATGGTGATATTAAAGATATAAAAAACCTGAAACTCAAAATTTGGAAAAATTTTAAGTTTTTCTAGAAACAACCAAAATAAATAAAACATTTGATTTTTAATTATAAAATTAAAATTTTAATGAAATATAAAATCAATAAATATTAAAGAGGAAATTAAAAGTTGACATTTTAGGATAAGGAGAATGATCAACGAATATTGAAAAATTATACTCCTCTCAGACCTTTTCACCTATGTAATTTTAATGTTATAATGAACTATAATCTATTAATTTAATTTATATATTTTGATAATTTATTATCAACATTACTCTTATAGATGAGAAGATAAATTCCCATCATAGTTAAGATTAATTGAAATATTTTTACATAATAAATGAAATTGTAATGACCTTGATTCCATTAATCTCACTTAATAATATAGTTATATTATTCTTTTGGAATTTATTTTGAAATTATTAGACCCTTGAAGTGTTTAAATTAAATGTATAATTAGAGGTAGTTTGGATAATAATATATTATGAGATATAGGAAAATGATTCAACCTTATTATATTATTATTTTTAAAAATAAATATATAATTTACATTAAATAAAATTTCGTTTCTCCACAGATAACATACAAGGAACTCACTCATCCCTATGGAAGGGTGGATGATGTTTTATAGAAGACGGGGAACCATAAATTACCCACTAATTTTCTGATCATTTAAATGTGATGTGATGAAAAAGTACCTATTATTTTGGAAAAATCATTCATTGATACTAATTGAACTAATTTTTATTTTTCCAAAGGAATACTGAGCCTCTAATTCATGGATGATATATAATAATTTCATATCCTTAAGAAAACCAATCATGAGGGTAGATGTAACCAAACTAATGATGCCTATGATAATCTTAATATTTAGATTATGAGGAATTTTTATCACCCTTCTCATTAGAAATTATAATAACTTTAAAGGGATACCTCACTAGTTGATAAGTGATGTGAACTTTTTTGTCTCATTTGAGTCTGGCTCCATTTTTTTGGATTATACAGAAATTGAGAGATTTCAATAACATGATGCAATATCTTAGGGTCAGGTACCATGCTCTTGGTAATCTTATGGTGAGTGATTTACTTCCTTAGATCCAAATAATTATTCATTACCAGAAATAAATCTTACTATTATTTTGAGCCTTTTAATGAGAGTTTTAATTGAAAAATTATGTTTTTGAATGTTTTTTAGATTAGGGAATTATTTCACAGAATACTTATTAGAAATTTTATCTCACCCTACATAATAATTTATTTTTCATGGTATCATCTTAATTTTTTTTGATAATGTGGATGATGATGATTTATATCATTTTCATTGAAAATACAAATTATTTTAATTTTATTTAGACTATAAAAATATAAATTATTTTCACAATGTAAATATATTATATGGGGATATTTTGAATCATCAATTTCTAAAGTTGTTTAGTGTGTTATTTAGAGATATTGATCATGTTTGAATTTGGATTTTACTAATTTCTGTGTTTTCCTATTTACGATGTGTGGGGTATATTCTATAAAACATTTCTAGTTTTTTTTTATGAATTGTAATGGGATGTTATCTTCAATTTTTTTATTGTAATCATTGATAAATCTTCATAATAATAGTAGTGGAATATAAACATTATTCTATTTGGTTTTTTTAATTTCTTTTACATTAATTTTTTTTAGTGTTTAAGAGAAACTTATTCATATTAATGGACATGATTTTCAAAAATTTTCATCTAGAATCTATAATAAATCATTCTAGTTGAATTTTACTAGGTAGAGCGGATGGGGACTATAAATCTGGCATTTCATGGGAGACAACACATAATTTAATAAACCTATTAGTTTCATTTTTATATCGTTTTATTAATAAATATGAATCCATAGTTATCAAGGGTAGTGCATTAATACACAATCCTCTACAAAAAATTTCATGAAATTGGAGTGAGCAAATCTTCTTCATATGATCAAAAATTAAAACCATTACATCCTATTACAATTACCATGTATCATCTTATATAATTGCAATGTTTGTTACAAATGTTTAATAGTTCTTCATTTGAGAGAAATTTCATTGGGAGATCAAAAACTATAATAAATAAAAGATAATAGTGATCATTTACAATGTGTATGGACTCAACACTACTAAAAGGGATGAATTTAGTCTTATTTTTCATTATGTATTAGTTTTTTAATTTGATTGCATGAATCCTTCAAAGTGTTACCTAGATAAATAGATTTTATTTATTTACATAAAAATACATTATACTCATCAATGGATGTAAGTGTGGGGGATGATTCCCCATTGTTTTTTATCAAATTCTTCCTCTTAAACTTATTTGGGTGTTTTATTTCATCAATATCAACCATTAAAAATTAAATTGGCCAAAAAATATATCTGTGTTCAGAACCCAATATTATATTATTTGTTTTGTTGAAGACATTGTTTAACATACTATATTTTGGACCAAATTTGAAAATAATTTTTCATGTTTAGAATGGTAAAATCATATAAAATTGAATTAATTTTTTTTGAAAAGGTTATGATGTTTTTGAAAATTATATTTGAATTTCATTCTACCCGTTAACATGTCATTATGCGACTGAATCAAAAATATATTTTGAACTAATATTCATTATTGTATTCATTCACCTAGTTGTTTATCTTTGAAGATAATGTTGGGTTTAAATTTTGGGGGAGGGATTTATTAATGTGTTTAACAATAATTCCTTGAGATATTGTCAAAAACCCATAATAGTTTTTTTTTGTGAAATGTTATTTTTTTACTCTCTATTAAAAATTCTCACAGAAGAAATTATTTATCAATCCTAAGGGTTTTGAAGGAATATTGAGGACAATAATCTCTTTTGAATTAAGGAATTTATTGATTTAATGATATTTACTCTCTCATTGGAATATGTCTCATTAAAATCCATGTAGAACATTATATAGTTATTTATTACTTATAAATTTAAATTTAAATTTCAGTCAAAAGTATTCATTCAAATAGATAATTAAATTAAAATACTAACCCCTATTGAACTCATACATTCATTATTTTCATCAATTATTAATCATTATTAAGGATGTTTTATTTATTATAGTAATAAATATTCACTCCAATATATCAAAATTTGTGTCTATTATAATAGTTTATTAAATTATATGAGTGTGTTCAACTACAGATTAAGAGAATTATTTAATTTTAGTTGGATGATAATTCATGTTTATTATATTCCTTTTATATTTTTAAATTATTATAATTTTTATAAATTATTTTCCAAAATTTCACTAAGGAAATTTGATTGTAGAGTGAATTTATATTTCACAACATTGTAGGATATATTGGTAAAAATCAATTTTCTAAATCAAATTCGTATGGAATTTTAATTTTTCAATTTTATGATTTATTTGAAATCAAATAATTCAAATAAAATGTCTTATTGAGTGAATTGAATATTATAATTATAGTATAATTTGATGTGAAGTAATTTCATGACAACTTCACTAAATATTTTTTATGAATTTTTTGTATTTTTGAAAAAATACTCTCATAATACATTAATATTTATATTTTTTTCTATTGGATATGGAATAATTTTACGAAACAAGGATTATAATTTTGTGAATATCAATTAAAACTACAATTAAAATTTATCCAATCACTTTATGATTAATTAACTTCTCCAATCATTTGAGGAAGAACAGTTATAAACACGGTTGTACACATAATTACTACCGAGGTGTTGATTTAAAGTACAAGAATCCCAATATGAGTTTTATAATGATGGGATCCTGCATCAAATTTCAGTTAACAATTCATTATTTGATGAAGTGGATATGGACCAGTGATATAATGGGGTAACTGAGTTGAATTAAATTGAATAATGACATCTGATTTTGACTCCATGTGAGTTTGTGATAAGCCCCTGAAAGGCTAAAGTAGACATAGATTTCGATGGAGAATTTTTCATCAAGTTAAAGATGATTATGAACTAGGGGTGTTGTTATTGAATCATATAAATTTTATATTGGAAGAAATTTTTGATCTTCCACATGGATTTTATGAGTCCAAAAATATCATTAAGGAAGGAAAATTGTTTTGTGATACTGATGAATGATAGTAAAAAAACATTTGATGAAGTAAAGTTTATGTATTTCAAAACATATTTATAATATGTAGGAGGATTGAATAATTTGTGTAGGTTATATGAGTTGTGAAAAACACATAAAAACATATAATAGAATTTGATCATTTTCTATAATTAGGTGCACAATCTTGGGAGACAGAGCTGGTGGAATGAAGGAACCTCACCAAATATGATTCATTATCTCTTCATTGTTTCTTGAACAATGTCATTGATAGAAATTCTTAGTTTATAATAGAGGTTTTAGAAAACACATTTGTTAAATTTTATATGGATTTTACAGATTCTTCTTGGATTGATTCTATTTTATGTGTGTTAATTAAATTAAAATCATTTATGTCTCTAACCATTATGTTATTATTCTATATAAATTTACTTTTTTATTACTATAGTTTTGTACAACTTAAAACATTATCTTAGATTAGAATTAGATTTACTTGTTGGGAAATCACAACGTGTATTTTTCACATAGTTATTTCATATGTAAATCCATTTAATTATGATTCATTCCATTCCAAGAGTCCAAGAAATATACTAAAATAACCTTTATATCGGAGGCCTCTACATAAGAATAATCACCATATTTTCTCATGATAATGAAAAATTGGAATGCAAAACATGAGGTAAATTGACACCTTTATATTACGGCACAAATGAAGAAATGAGATCCTAGAATTTTGACCTGATAAAATGATGGTTAGGTTGAATAACCTAATAAAATACAACATTACACATTTCCAATATGGTCTGACAATAATAAATGGTGATATAATACCACCCCATGTCTAACTCATGATCTAACTCCTTCAAATTCGAACATGCCTGTAGAAATTCTTCCATGGAACTCATGATACCACTAATATCAAGAATTCCAATTACATGTACCACAAAGGTACATATATGTAACGTTATATGAATAGATGATTAATAGTTCCATATTTTGAGATAATGAAACAAATTAATTTCTATATAACAGTAATGATGGTATTTTGAATTTTTTAATCTGTGGGAATTGCTTAATAAAAATATACTCTAAAAAAGAAAACTTAATTTTGGAGAAATATAATTGAACCGACATCTACATAATATAATATAAGTGTTAGATAATGGATGAATTATATAAATAAATGTAGATCAAGATAAAATCCATTTCTAAGAATATGTAATGAAACACTTATCTAGATCCCCCAAAAAATATATTATGCATAGAACCTCATTCTGTTATTTCTTCAACACAACATCAGTGATCTGAGGGTGATCACTAACCCACCAAAAAAAGAATTCCAAGGCCATATATCTTGGAATTAACGAGAGGGATCTAGACTAGCTGTGTTTCCAAAAATAAATATCACCATGCTTAACCATCCAGAAAGAGTTCTCCAATATAAGAGAGACAATACTGCACAAATTATTCCAGATATGAGAACCATTTCATCTATCAACCTAATCAAAAGGTAATGCCATGAATTTCCTATTAATTAATACATTCTAATTAGAATCACTAAAATAACTTCTTACACCGATTTAGCCTATATACACCACACACTATCTTAATTTCCATTGAGAATAAACCTCCCCCTTGAAAATTTTATTCGTTTCTAGAAAAACATGCCCAATGATGAAATCCATCATGGTGAGAATCCAATATAATGAAATTATGGATTCTTTCAATGTTTCTAGTCACCACTTTTGGTGGAATACACATAAATAAAACAAGCATATGGATGGAATAAAGGGAAATATTAACCAATGTTATCTTTCCCCCCAAGGATATAATGTGAGTATTTCATGATTCTATCCTTCCCATTATTTTATTATCAATGTTATCATAGTGATAAATTATAAATCTCCCATTAGATAATGGAGAATCCACGTATTACATATTGATTTTTTATCTGAAAAAATATTATCGTGAATGAGAACCGATATCATAAAAGAAAACATATTGTAGATAAAAACACCATATTTTTTGTATTAACACATTAGAAATCGTTATTATAGTTGTCATAAAATTTATATAAAAACTATGAATGTAAATTTCACTATCGTTGAGGATAAATAACATTTATTCCATCAAAAAAGATATGATAAATAAATGAGAATCCATAACTCTATTTAAATGGGTGAATCAAACCATTACTAACACTTTTGTTATGATTTATACTGAGAACATCCAGAGTGAAAATTTATAAGCATGGAAAAATAGAATCATGTTGTATCAGTCCCCTTGATGATTTAATGAAATAAAATATTTTCCCCATTAATGAAATAAATAACCATAGAGAGGAGAGAAACCTAGAGAATTGATCTACCACCCACTTAGAAAGGTCACATTTTCCGAGAAATTTTGTGATGAAAGACTAGTCCATCCAATCATTCTAATTTCATGTTAAATAATAACCACCACATTGGTACCAAATACACGTTTTTCAAGATCATCATTAATTTCATGGAGAAGACCTATAGATCCCAGATTTCCACTCCCTTTAATAATACCATGATATTCACTTTAATCCTTGAGAGGAATATGATGTGAATTTTTTTTATTTAGAATGGTTGAAACACATTATATGCGAAGATATATATTCTAATAGGAAATTTTTTTCAAAAATCATTGGGCTAATTGAATTTATGAATAAAGGTAAAAATGGTAGCTGAAGAAACTCTTAGTAAATTTACACCCATACCAAAATCTATAACCACATGAACCACATCCTATTTTATAATGAGCAATTTATCAGAATAGAAAGAACCTTGAAATCCACCAAGACCAAGAGATCATACAAGATTATGAGACTATATTTCATGAAAAAATATCCTCCACTCCTTGGAGAGTGCCCAATAATTGATTGTCCAAAGCTGAAGAAAAAGAGTAAACATTATCAAATAATGGAGCATAAGTTGATCACTCCTCAGAAGAATCTTAAAGAACCTAAATTTGATAAGAAAGATCTTTATATAAGTTCGATATAGCCAATGTGCCGTCAATAATAGAATCCCAATTGAAGGTTCCATATAGGAGAGGAAAATTGAGTCTACTATTGAACACTTTCTCCCGGATACAATCATAAAATAATCATATATTCTTATCTCCCAACATAATCCAATGAATATTATGTTTAATATCCTCTTGATTACCTTCCATGTCAAGATGCTAATTAGGATGAAAAATAATCCAGTGGATGATTGAAACCATGAGCATTGAAAGATTATTATGAAGAGAACCCAATTAAAACCTTGAAGAGGAGAATTTTATGAATCCAAAATTATCTCTATGAATAATTCTTATATCCACGAATGACTGGTATAAAAACCATTATTGACTCCCTTTTATAATTGAAGTGAAGAAGGTGAAGATAATCGTCAGATATAGACCTAGAAAAATAAGTGACTAAAGAGTCTATTAAATTAGAGATAACATGTAAATTCTTGAGGTTTTTATCCTCTCTTATCCATATTCGTATACTTCTGTAAGGATTATTAAACCAAGTACAAGAATAACCTGTATAACACAAATCTATGAGATAATTGGATACAATAAAGGATTTAAAATCAAGAATAATGTTGATAGGATAAATTCCCCATCATGTTATTAAAAAATTTCCCAAATAGTATTAAAATATATTCAAACTGCCCCTAAACAAGATACAAATATGTTTTAAGATAAAGAACCCCATAAGTCCTTTTATTAATTGGGTGGAAACTAGAATAAAAAATTGATAGATGAATATAACCCCTTTTTCTACTAACATTAGTGGAGATATTCTGAATGGAACTTTCTATTATATAAAATATTATTTGATCATTCATAAAGATACCGATTTTCATATTAACTAGATGAACATAAAAAAATGTCTAAAATTAAGGCATCGATCCATGTCATTGATGAACTCAGGTTTGATCATAGGTTCTATGATAGACAATAAGGAATGAATTTTTTTAACTATCTTCATATGGAATTCCCTCTTGTCCCAGGATCCAAAAGCCCTTGAAATCTGTATAACGGATTTAATTATATATAAATATTAGTATAGACATGTAGGCCTAATAACTTGATGATTAATTTGGATTTGGAAAAGGGTTCAATTCTTCTAGGAGGAAGTTAATATTCAACCAACATAGAATAAACCCAAAACATGGATTTTTGTATATGATACTTTACATACGAATACAACACATTGATATAATTTTTAGTTGGATTGATGTCATTTGTTAGAAGATAGTAATCATGTTATTTTCAATGAAATGTAGACAAGCAGTATCATGTAATGGAAACTACTTATTCAAAAATAAACATTGGCACCTCCTGAGTACCAACAGGACGGAGGAGACCAATAAATCAATTCAAGAATATGATCCCCACAAAACTAAGAAATTATGATAAGAATGTTGAGCCAGATTAGGCTGAGATGACAACACATAACATTTTAAATAATCAAGATAATGAACCACTCGAAATTAATGATGTAAGAGTAGATAAAAATAATACAACAAATTGGAACAAGAATCCTCCGGTCGTGTCATAGAAGTATGAATTTAAGAGTGACAATCACTATCAGACTCACTAGGAATATGTGGTGGAAAATACCATGACTAATTAGGATACAATGATGTATAAGATAATTTCCTAGGAGGTTTATGATTATTGAAAACAAGAGCTTCACCAAAGAAGTTCCCATGAGTATGCATTGGAAATTTTATGTTGAAATATAGATGAGTCAATCCAAATCCAGATCCATAACTCCCACTGATTGACTATCATCAGGAAACTACTTTATCAAAATCACATCATATGTAATCCTATAATGTACATAATAATTATCCACCAAGGAAATCCTATGGATAACATCGCATGATAGATCATGAAGTTAACTATACTCCCTATCATAAAACCCATGGTTTCGACAGAAATAATATGATTGTATATTAATTTTTCCACAAGATAAAACCTAAGGTACTTAGGGTAAATAATATTTTCCAAAATATGATGTTCCATAAAAGAAATCAAATGAATTACTGATGGATGAAGATAAGACTTATCACACTCAAAAAATATTTGAGATTCTATTAACTAATCCATCATTTGGGTTTCCACATAATCAATAGAAGTACGAATTATAGAATTACTAATATATTAAAGGAATTTATGATTCCGAAATGGTATAGGGATCCCAAGAAAATGAATCCTCATTGTGATAAAGAATAATAATTGACAAAAAATAAATTTTTCTTAATCATGAATTCAATAATATTTCTCAAATTATTTCCTAAAAAATTTGTATAAAAGTATTAAGGTAGATTTATAAAAAGTATCATTATTTTGGAGAACATGATGGCTCATCGAATCTCTTCCTTAAACAAACCATTACTTATTAATTTATCAAAAACTAATAGTTAATCATTATTTCATTTCCATACATCATTAAATCAGTCTATTTTAAGAAAATAAAAAAATATAAAATTCATATACAAATATTGGGATATATTATATATATCACCATTAAAAAAACCATACAACATACTTTACCATGAAATAACCAACCATGTTAATTCAAAAAATATTTATAAAGAGAAATTTTAATTACCCAGTGCATGTGAGGTTATATTGGATCCATCCATTATGATTTACAACATCATATTATAATAACATTAATAAGATGTATAAAATCATTTTTCCATTATATATAATAACAATTTTCATTGGGATTTATTTTACAAAATCAAACTCAGTCGTATGATAATGATAAATGAATTAACATTTAATTTTCAAATTTTAAAAATAATATTATAGAAAAATAAGAATATCATCATCAATACAACCCATTGAAACATGTTATAGTGGATTGAAAATTATGATTGTTCATGTTTGAGGAAAAATGAAATAACTTTTAAATACTAAAAATAGATTATTTTCCCTTTTTTATGAATGAGAAAATGACCGATATTTAAAATTTCAAAATCATTCATTTTAAAATAATTTTAATTAAAGAAAATTATATTTTAAATTTAAATTTTTAATTATATTTGAGAATAAATATGAAAATTTATGATCCCTTTAATACAACATAGATAATAATTAATATATTTTTTTAATTTTTCTATGATAATTAGAAAAATTACTTAATAATAAATATCTTAGCTATGGTATATAGGATGCTTGTATGTTCTCTTCCATACCAAGGAATAAAAATATATTATTTATTTACATTATTAGGAATTTATTTTTATGATACAATCTTATTCCTTGAATGTTCCTCAATATTTAATTGATTAAGCTGACATGAGATTGGTTTCTTTTTTGTAAACATTGTTAATTATGTGTGTGCTCTTATTTTGTTAGTGTTCTATAGAAATTTGGATGAAAAATAGTTGATATAATAGATTTTGAATCAATTTTTGATTCATGTTGTGAATGTGAAATTTACAATTTGAATTATTTTTGGTGGACCCCATGAATGTTTTTTGGTCCATTACTTTGAAAGGTAATACTTTATGTATTAAATTTAGGTTATGAGTCTCAATACATGATGTGAAAATATTTTTCATATTGTGAATTTTTAATGTAAATTATGGCTGAGGATTCATTTTTTTATAAATATTGAAAACTGAGGATTCACCAAGTTTAATACAAATTCACTCCATTAATAAGGAATATCTAGTAACATATTTAAACCATTGTTCCCATTGATTCCCTATTCCATAACTCTATATTACACTAATTCCATCACACTATATAGAATTTGGGGATTCCTCTTCTATCTAGTGACCTTCTGGATGGATCTTACTGTTCTGGGTTAGATATTCAAATATAATCCTCTATCTTCTTCTTAAATATCTTCACCAATTAGTTATCCCATAGAGATAAAAGCTGTGATTAAAAATCTAGAACTGGTATAATTTTATATATTGATATAGTTGCTAGTATTCTTTGAAAGGAAATATTGATTAACCATGTTCTACATTTGATATTGAGTAAATTCTTCATCATATCAGTATTGTGGATTGTGGCCTAGAATAACTCAATAATTTACATTTATTTTCATTACAAAAAAAAATTCCCTGATGACACATCATGTAATCCTCTTAATCCAAATGGTAAATCACTCAATTTAGAATTCATATGTGTAGAACTCCCTTAAACATCATTGGATCTGTTGTCATTGCCACCCAATCATCTAGAAATTAGAGATGTTATCTTACCTTAGAACATGTTAATAATATGGATGGTTTAAATGGTTGTTGTAATATAATGGTTTTTGGTATGTTACATAAATATAAAATCAGATATAATGTAATTTACAAGACCTAAAAAAGTATAGTAGTATTTTAAATGGATTAGGAATGAAAAGATGGTGCATTATTGTTTTAATTAGAATATAAAAATGGATTGTAATATTTATGATGATAATTGTTAATTGGGATCAAAATATTATGTTTTGTAAAATTTGTAACTTATGAAGTCACCAAAATGGGTTTTATTTACATATTGGAAATTCTTTGTGAATGACAAATTATTTTCCTAGATTTTCATGTTCACTTGTTTTCAATTTTTGCTTCTATTGTACTGTTTATATTGATTTACCTATTCTACTACAAATATCATAGGGTGGTTCATGATTATATGGTATTAATTATATGGATTTTCCTTGTTACACAGTAATTATTATAGGTTATTTCCTATGATGTAATGATTATTGATATTTTCATGGTTGTGGTGTAATAATTATATTTATTTTCATGGATTTGTTTTTCTGTTTCATGGACCTAGGGGTTATAGTTCTTTTTCCAATTCTTCTATGACATTCTTAGAGATATTTTTAAATACGCTAATTTAGGTTCGTTAATCCATGTGAATAAACTTTGAGATAATGGTTTTGAAGGGTTGTTTGATGTGACGCCCTAATTTTCGAACTAATTCCTATTATTATCATATTATTTCATGTTCTGTATATTAACACCAGATAGTTTTTACATATTGGTTGTTTTCCAACTAGGTTACACACACCTATGATTCTGGTTCCATTTGGAACCCATGGGGATTTCATGGATGCAAGTATTGAATAGGGAAATGGTCAATGCATTGATTTATTTTGTGAGGGGATGGTATATAATTTGTATACTGAACGAGAATGTGGTCTAGGATCAAAGATTATGGATTCATATATTATTAATTATTTTTATCAATTTTCTATAAGACATTAGTTACATTATTCATTTCATTACATGATTCATTATTATTATTTTGTATTTTTATATTTTTCTTTTATTTATATTTATTTTTATTATTTATTATTTATATTTTTTATATGTTTTGAATCTCTTTACATGAGGGTATAGTTTCCCCAATATACTGAACACTCCTCCCCTTCTAGTCACTAGCCTTTGGAATATGGGGAAGCACACCTAATGTCAGGTAACAACAAGTTTCAGTCGAATAATGGAGTATTAGGATTGTGTTGTTAAATTTTTTATATTCATTCATTAACATTATTTATTATTTATAATTTTTATCACATTTTATTTACTTATGAAATTAGTTTAAATCACATAGTTATTTTTTAAGTTATTTGGTTGATAACAAATTCATTGAATTTAGTTTTGTCAAAAGAAGTCATAATTTGGTATCATAACCCATATAGAAACTCAATAGTATCATAAAAGACAAATTCATTCATTAAATTAACAATTTAATCAATCTATTTAATTTGTTTTAAAAAATTGAAAAACATATTTCATATAGGTAGTAGTCATCGCATACACAAGAGCAATATTTTCATTTTTCTAAATAGGTGTATGGAATCTAATGTTGATAATTTTTAAATTTATAAAAACATAATAACAATTTATCATTTAATACAACATTATCCCATTATATATGTTTTTTAAATGAAAAATTACTTCATCCAAAGATTTATTATTATACATAATTTCTTGAACAATACTTTCATTTTTTTACTATATTAAATAAAGATAGAAAATAGTTCTTCCATAAATATAATAACATTTTAATTTATTGATGGTAATGATGAATTTATATTATAACAGTTAATATAGGTTTATAATATAAATAAGAATAAATTAATATGAAAAAAACCCAGTTAGGATGACTATTTGTTCATTATAGATCCCTCTTTACTTTACACATTAATCCGTAATTATTTTGTCTTTCAGTGAGATCAGGACCTCTGAGAAATTCGAGTTGGATTTTTATAGGACCATTTGGAATTACCTCGATGAGTATTATTATTTTTGTATTTTTTTATTATTGAGAGATTAAGATATACTTTTTTCTATGGTGGAAGTAGAACTATTAAAAATAATCCAAATATTTAAATATCATAGATGTGTTTCTAAAGTTCCTGAGAAAAAATGTATATAAATATGATAATATAAGATAATAGAAGGTGAAAATATATTCCATCAAAACAAATTTATATATATATTACATATATTTTAGTCATTATCCATTTGTTTAACCCACCATTTATAATTTTTTATACATACAATGATACATACATTTTAGAAAGGGATCATAATTTTATGAAAAAAAATGAAAAATATTTCACTATATAATTTGAATTTTTTGGTACCAAATATGGGATCAATTTTACATGATTAATTTTTGACATGTAGTCCAAATGACATTTTATATAATTATTTATTATATAATCGAACATATTTTTTTTATAAAAGTGTATTGGTATGTGTTAAAATTAATTTACACCAATTTCAAGTACATGGATTATCTTCTCGATTGACATTAGATTATGAATAATTAAATGAATGTTATGTATCATTAAGAAATGATTCACATCCCAATTTAAACTTATAATTATCAAATTATAGGAAAATTTAGCAATGGTTCTTTTACTAGTAAAAAACTTTACTATGCTTTAAAAAGTTCAATCATAGGTTATTAAATTAAACACTTTTATTATATTATTGATATTGATTGTATACATATAAATAATTTTAAAATAAATCATGTTATTTTTATTTCATGATGATTCCAAAAAAAGTGATAATATTTTTTAAAAACATTATTTTTCATTATTTACCAAAATAATCAACTATTTACAAAAAACCCCAAAATTCACCCAAATCTAATGATGAAATTATAAAATTTCAAATTATTTCTATTTAATGAAATTATTATCATAAAATTTATAAATTTATCATTAAAATAGAATAGTATAAATCATGGATTAAAAATTATTTTGGATATATCAAATAATATTTCAATGGAAAACAATAATATTTAATTTGAATCTATAAAATATAAAAGGTAAAATTGTTGAGAACTGAAATTTATTTTTTATTAACAATACATGGGTTTTCATAACATAAGATCATATAGGAATGACATAATATCATAATATACAAGATTAGATGACACCACAATGAAAAATGGAATTAAAATATTATATAGTCTGTCACTGAATTATAAAAATTTCAAAATTATAAAAAGATTAAATTATAAGTATAATTAAAGGCTCACTTAAATGACAAAAAACATATTGTGATAGGATTATTGCTAATGAAACATAAATGCAATCTCATAAATGAATAAATTACCTAGTAAATTGGGATGATAAAAAATTATAGTCCAACCCATCACAGTATGATATTCATATGATTATCTACAAAAGATAAGGTAATGAGATAATAAACATATCATCACCATTGGAATTCCCATGAGAAATGAATTACTAATAAAATCATTTCATTAGGAATAGGCCAATTAAATTATAGTAGTGAATTTAGGGAGAGAAAGTAATCAATTATTATTTTACATTCATTAAATTATTAATAATGATAGTTCCTATTTGTGGTTCTTATATGATGAAAAATCTCTTTAATTAGATAATTTTTTTTATTGAAATGATTCTAAAAAACAATTATTGATTAAATGATTAAAAAAATTAATGAATTTAATGACTATATATTTTAAATCATATTAGTAATAAACAAACATTTTTCATATAATATAGAAATTAATTTTATATATCATAAATGATAAAAGAAAATTAAAAGGTGATACATGAAATGAAATATGGAATAAAAATGATAACTTTATACGAGGTTTCTTTATAGAATGGTTTAGAAGGTAAAATGAAAACCCTAATAACCCTTTTATATTATGGTAAATTAAACTACATATAAATTTAATAATCATATATTGATATAATAGAAGAATTATTTAAGAAAAAGAGAGATATTATGGCTGGAAAAGAGTGGGAATGCTTAACACAAATTTAATTATGGTGTTTTCGGAATTCACTTACCATTTGAATCAAGTCACTTAATATATTCATATAATCTCATAAATACAGTAATTTAATTTGTTAAATTCAATTTTTTGATAAATTTTCATTTATATTTATGTCAATGATTGAGGGACTTATTTATTGTTTTCCTCTAGAAGGATAATATTTTCAAAGATAAATTTTGTTTTTATGTTATGAGATGTGAGTAATATACTTTTAAAAAGATATTTCTTGTTATTTTTTTCGATGATTCTTTATAGTTTAATATATTGTCTATAAGAAACCAAGAATATTACTATCAATATGTTAGTTATATGGGTTTGAGAAGATTTTATTTTTTACATTTGTAATGTTAATTATATATGTTGTCACTGGTGGTCCACAGGTGAACATACTAGATGGGTTGATCATACAGAATAATAAATTCCCCATATATATGAACATATCCATGTTTTTTCACTTATTTCCATTAAAACTAGATGATATAGATAGTAGATCATAAAAAAATCGACACTAATTAAGGAAACTAATTCAATTTTCAAAGAGTTATTATTATGTTATACACATTACCTTTGATAATATTTGAGTTATATTTTATCTCATCTGTTTGATATAATATATCTATGTAAAATTTTAGGATGTTTTGTTGGACTCCTCGTGTCTTGATCATGTTTTACCGATAAAATATTCTTTACTTTTTGTAAATCGTATTAATCCTATTTAATATATCTCTAATTATGTGTATAGATGATTAGTATTTTTATGCTTTAAATAAACTTATCCAAGAACATAATTTTATACATTAAATTTAATTATTTTACTCTATATTTTATTTAATTCATAATGATTTATTTGATGAATGACTACTTTTAAACCATTTTTTGAATATCACTGTTTAAGTATGTATGTCTATAATTGGATAATACAAGGAAACTGTATGTCTTCCACCGGTTGTGTTTCTATGGAACACCATCTAGACACCATGACCATCCAGACACTATAACCATCCAGACAATGTGACCATATAGACACCATGACCATCCACATACCGTGACCATCCAGACACCGTGACTATCCAGACACCGTGACCATCCCGACATCGTGACCATACGGACACCGTGACCATCCAAAAACCATGACCATCAAGACATAGTGACCATCCAGACACCGTGACCATCCAGGTACTGTGACCATATAGGAACCGTTTTATGGAGACACCATTTACAGACCAACTGTGAACCCGTTTCTTAATATGTTTTGTTGTATTTTTAATGGTCATATTTGATGCTTTTAAAAACTTTGACACTATTAATGCTTTTTTATAGACATATCACATGACAGTTTGAGGTAAGAGGTTCAGAATACATGCATCCTATAGGATCCAAATGTAAATTACAAGAATAGAAAAGAAAAATGTCTCTAGAAGAAAAAGAAGCATGATTGTGGTGACCTTAGCTATAAAAAAAACAACAATAAAAAACAAATGTGTGTGTGAAAACGAAGAATAAAGATCTTCCATGAAACATTACATGACTGAAGAACACACTAAGCACACTCTAATCATATATTTGTGAATATTTATGCACTATAAATTCCATGAAGTACTTGAGCTTGATCGAAACGACATATAATACACTTTTTCTATAGGAGGAATCGATTTCTACATCTTCTTCATCTAAGAAGTCCAGCGCTGAATAGATTAACACACAGATCACCTCTAACCGTATCTATTCATTTCAACACTGTTGAGTATTATTTTTATTATCTTTTGAGTATTGTTTGTGTTTGTATTAAACATGAATTATCTCCTTCATCACACTAAAGGATACAATATATTCGGTATATTAAATCATTTTACACTTTTGTATTCCGATATATATGTGTGGAAGAGGTTATGTGTAACCTGTTAGTTCATACCCACAAAGAACTATCGAAGAAGTTGCATGACCTGGACAGTCTTTTGTATTGTTGTTATCCCCGATCCAGGGTGTGGTTCATGTTTATTTATATAAACATCTTGGTGGTAGGCGATCACTAAGTGGAGTGGATTTAGTCTCAACTTGAGATTTAACCACTTGTTTTATAACCACTTGTTTTATAACCACTATGCTGCTTATTTAGTTTTCTATGTTTCACTATTTAATTTATAAATCAATAAACTTTATTTGATATTTAATATTGTAAAGAAGTTATCATTGTTTTTCCTTATTAAAATATATTTAAATGATATATTAATAACTGATATTAAGATCTCTAGGAATTAATTAATCTTTTAAGAAGTTATTTGAACACTCAAACATTCATAACTAAATAACCATTATTGACTGGGATGTATTTGAATTTATTGGGGAACCCTTGTAAGAATAAATTTTAAAAAATTATTGATACTCAATTCACCCCCTTGGGAATACTCTATCCGATAAACATTTGGTATCTAATGAATGTTTTTTAATCCTTTTACAACTCTATTTCTGACCCTATTCAATTGTGATTTAGTTGTACATTAATGATCTATAAATTTATATTAATTCTAAATTGCTAGATCTATTAAGGTATTTTTGTAATATGGATAATAGATTGGAAGGTTCTTAGACAAATAGACTACCATTATTTAATGGAACTAATTATTCTCAATGGAAAATTAAATTGAAAATGAATATAGAAAGTACGATATTTGATATTTGGTCATAAAATGTAGATGAATATATGATTCCTGAGACTAATAGAATCACATGGGATGAACCCCCAAAACCTTCCTATAATTACAATTAAAAAGCTATGAATTCTTTATACTTCTCTTTAAGAGATGCATAATATAATAGAATCCTTTCATGTAAAACTACCCATGAAATTTGGGATACATTGTCTGTTTCAAATGAAGGAACATCCAGTGTGAATGGAATGTGAATTAATACTTATAATGATATATATGATATCATTAAAATGAAACTAGATGAGCGTATCTTTGACTTGAATCTCAAGTTCAAAGAAATTTTCAGCACAATGATTTCTCTAGGGAGAGAAGTCACTACCACTGAAAAGATCATGAGGATTCTCAGATGCCTAACTAACAAATAGAGGGGAACCTCTGTCTCTATTAGAGTGTTATGCGACATTAGCATGATACATGTAAATCAAATCATTGTAAAAATGTTGATTTATATAGAGGAGATGAATGTCAGCATGGAAGAGGAGGATAAACCCAAAATAAAATATATTACATTCAATAACACAACCTCTAATCACAAATAGAAATTGAAATTGGTTGTTTGTATAGAATTTTCTTGTAGAGAACAATCATCAACATTCAGTGATGAGGATATCTATCAAATATCTATATGGTTTATGTAATTTAACAAGATGAAGAACATTTTCAGAAATCCTATCTTCATAGTAAGTTGTGATAAAAAATGAAGATTGAAGAATGATTATAAAAGATGTGATATGTCTGATGAGATTTTATGAGATGAATGTATGAAAAAGGGACATATCATGGATGCCTATCCCAAGCTCAAATACAAAATGAAATATGAGGACAATGATAGAATATATAAAATTACAATGAAAGCAACATGGTGTGATTCTGAGGACAGTTCAAGTGACTAAGAATCATCTCATTATGAACTAGCTAACAAAGAAAATATGTGTTTTATGACAAACACATCTGAGGTAACCCCAGAATCTTCTTGTACACAATTCATATTATACTAGAAATGAGAGTGACTCTAAAAATATATCTAATGAATAAATTTTTAAATATTGTAATATGCTTGAAGTAATAGTCAATTAAATAAAATATATATACAATTATTTAAAGAAACATCATGCTCTCACCTGAACTGTTAAAATTGGACTTAATGTAGAAATGGAGAAAAATGATCAATTACTCAAAGAGAACAATGAACTAAAACTATCTAATGAAAAATTGAAAAAGGATCTGGAATGGTTTATTAATGGTAAGGATACAGTGGTACAAATTATTGGTAAACATATTCCTCTGAAATATACTACAGGAATTAGATATCAACCTAGTAAATGAAATTTTTTAAGAAATAATTTTTCTTCTGAATCAAGGACAAACAGCTTTACTCCAGTTCAATAAAACGTTTATCTTGTTCATGTTATGTTACACTTTCTATTGTTTCACGCTTTTCTAGACCAAATAGAGTTTATTTTTCAACTACATTACATTATTCTTATAGGAAATCTATGATGTATATATGGGTTTTTAAAGCTCTAATCACTAATATTTTTGGACCCAAACAAGTGTGGGTACTAAAATATGTTTTTATTTGACTATTTTATAGGAAAGATTATTAAAGAGTCCCTGTTAACATTTATGGTACTTTGAAAGTGGGTGTTCAAGACACATGAATGGAGACTATTTATTCTTCAAGAATTAAATAAAATTTTATGGAGGACATGTCAACTTTGTGGAAAATTTCAAAGGAATGATTATGGGCCTTGGAAAAATCAAATACTATAACACAATTTTGATTTCCAAGGTACTCTTTGATGATATAATGAAGTATAATTTACATAGTATTTCACAATTATGTTTGATGGATTTCATTTACAATTTTAATATGATGATTGTAACGTTTTTAATTCAAAAAATCAATTAGTGTTTTATGCATTATGAAATGAAAAAGTATCTTCTGTTAACATACATTATTTATCTTCTCAAAAGATTCATGTTTATGTGTGTCTCAAAAAGAGTCCTGGATGTGGCATATGAGATTGGGACACTGTAATAATCACTCCCTTAGAATGTTAACTAGAAAAATCTTAGTCAAATACCTACCCAAACCTGAATTTCCAAACGATAATGTTTGTAACCCTTGTCAAAAAGAAAAGAACCACAAAATTTACTTAAATCCAAAGAAATAAGTGTTATATTATCCTCCTCTCGAATTGGTTCACACGGATTTGTTTGTACCATCTAGAGATTCTTGTTCATTGGGAAGAAATTTGTTTATGTTCTTATTTATGACATATCTACATATACTTGGACTTTCATTTTGGATAATAAAATTGAATCTCGCTCTCATTTTAATAAATTTTCCAAAACTACAAAAAATATTAGTGGAAATAAAATTAAATCCTTTTGAAGTGATCATTCACATGAGTTTGAAAATCACGAGTTTCAATCCTTGTTCTCAAAAAAGGCAATAGACGTAATTATTATGCCCCTAGAACACCTCAACAGAATGGAGTTGTAGAAAGAAAAAATTGAACCCTGTAAGATATTTCTAGAACTATTCTTATTGAATATGACTTACTTATTTACTTTTGAGATAAAGATATAAATACAAAATGCTACTGTCACGACCCGCCCTCGGTGTCCGTGTCGTGACTACCCCAAGCCCGCCTTCCATAGGCCAGGGGCTGGCGACTAGCACCAAGGCGTAAATCCCGGTAAAAAGGGAAGGCATTGCCTTTGAAATGTAAACACACACCACAGAGTAAACAAGCGGAAAGTAAACACTAAACAAGCAGAGTACGACTGAAAGTGCGGAAAAGTAAATGGGCCAGAATACAAACCCAAACTGAAAGTAAAGTACAACTCGAAAAGGTAAAAACAGCAATTGAAAAGTAAAAGCCGCTACTCCGAGCTGTCCACTGGAAATCCCACCTGAAGGGTGGGTACAGATAGCTCCTCTGCTCCACGGGTCCCGCCGTCCGCTCCGAGCACGTCCCGCCCAGTGGTCCACCTCCGGGTACCGTCCCGCTCTGCAAGCCTCAGCTAAGGTCAACGCTGTCCGTCGTCTGCAACCAACACAACGTAGTGCGGGCAAAGCCCGTGCAGGGGTGAGTATAAGCTACTCAGTAGGGACCTCGAGACCCCTGAAGGTCTCTCAAATCCACAAAGGATAAACCACGAAGAAAAGTACAATCACGAAGTAACAAACGACACTGCTTAGGTATATGCCCATACATATACCTAAGTCATCAATTCAAATACGCTCCAACCTCCGAGCCCAAGTACAACTCAGTCCACGCAGGAAAGTATACGTATTCCACATAGGAAAGTAAAACATAATGCACACAGGATTGCACAACACAATCCACACAGGAAAGCAACAGGATTCAGCTCACACAGGTATACTTCTTCAAGGACGATAACGATGATCACTGATCCATCTAAGTCGTCGGACCCACGAAGGATCGATAGGTAACTAACCCCCGCAGAAGACCCACACAGGATCGGGCTCACACAGAACCTGTAGGCGCTGGCTCACACAGAACCGCTGAGCGCAAGGACCCACACAGGATCGGGCCCACACAGGACCTGTAGCACTGATCCACGTAGGATCGCTGAGTGCTGTAGTCGTCGTCGTCGAATCCACACAGGATCTTTGTACTGTCATCGTCGCAGTCACAGTAGCAGTCGTAGCAGAAGAACAGTTGCAGCCAGCACTAGGGTTCCCGCACACAGCAAGCTCGTACGGAGGGTCCGCTCCACGAGCCGAGAGGCTGATACATCAACTGTCACGAAGACCGAAGTTGATGTATCCAAAAGTTCCGTATCGTCAACAGGAACTCAACGTAACAGACGGTGCGTCGATCGGACGCCCGGTCTGAGAGTTATTGGCATTTTTGTCTCCGGGGCCCGGTTGGTTTTTAAGGCAAAACCAACCCGACCGTACTCCACCTGCGTCCAAACCTCGGGCGGAGTATGCCAAAAGATCTGTCTCACTAAGAGGAACACAACGCGACTGACGGCACGTCAATCGGACGTTCGTAGCTCAAGATATGAGCGTTTCCGCTCCGAAGGCCCGGTTGGTTTCGTGAACGAACCAACCCGGCCGAACTCAAGGTTAACCGAAACCTTGAGTGCAATATATCGAAACGACCGTCTCGATCCAAGGATCGCGTTGCCGCAGATGGTTCGTCATTCGGAGGTCCGAGGCTCAAGTTATGGGCCAAAAACCAAATCTGGTTCGAAACGGGGGGTCCGGGTCCGGGCCGACCCGGCCCGACCCCCCCCCCCCCCTGGGCGGCGCGGTGGCCGGCGGCGGCGGCGGGCGGCGGCGGAGGGCGGCGGCGGGCGGCGGCAGCGGGCGGCGGCGCGGCGGCGCGGCGGGCCGCGGCGGCCGGGCGCCGCGAGGTGGCGGCACGCGGGGGGGCGAAGCCCCCCGCTGATTAGGGTGGCGGCGCGGCCTTTGTGCCGTGCCACTTGCAAGACACGGCCCCCGCACGTGGGGGCCGGCTGGGATCAAACCGGGGGGCCGGCTGCCCCCCTTCCTTCAAGGAACCGCCCCCCCCCCCCCCCCCCCCCCCTCATTAAGAGGGGGGTTTTGGTGAACCGGCCGGGGGATTTAATCCCCCGGTTTTCTGTCATCCGGCCGGCCAGCTGGCCGGCCGGTTTTTACCAACGGGACCGGAAATTCCGGTCCCGCCTTCGACTTCCGACGCCGGCGGCCCGGCCGCCGGTCTCCTCTTCCGCCGCGGCCCGGAACCGGCCGCGGTCTTCTCGTCCCGCCGCGGCCCGGAACCGGCCGCGGTCTTCGTCGTCCGGCGTGGTGCGACGGAACCGCGCCCTTTTCGCCGTGCCATGATTCTTTTCAACGCGGCGCGACGGCGTCGCGTTCTTGAAGATTTTTCCTTGACGTAGCGCGACGGCGCCGCGTAAATTATTTTTACGATCATCCGCGTGGTGCGACGGCACCACGCCACTTGCTTCCACCCGCATGAATAAACATGAACGATGGAGGGGGGTTCGGCCGTGTTCGTGCGGTCCGGCCCCCCTCGCGTTAACAATAACACTTATATAAAATATTTAAATGCCTCACGTAGACATGCGATCCACGAGCAAGAAAAGGAATAAGGAAACCAAAATGAAATCAACAACCCCTACCTCGGGTTTAAGATTCGAAGATTCGTCTACGTTCCGCGGAAGACGGCGTCGCGGAGGTCGGGCGTCGCGGTCGTCGTTCGTCAAATCCGTTGACGAAGAGATATGCCCGAAGAGACACGTCGTTGGCGGATCTTCGTTTGCCGACGAAGAAGGTTCGAGGAGGAAGCGGTGTTCCCTCTTGTTGACTCCGAGGACGAAGAAGAGAGGCGTCGTTCTTCGTCGGAGTTTGAGCGTTCTTCGTTCTTCGTCAGAGCATGAAGATGAAGAGGAAGCTCTCAAAATGACAAACAAAGAACCCAAAATAAAATAAGACTACCTCTTATTTTATTAACACATAACACAAAAGAATTTCAATGTTTGAAATTCAAAAAGTCTTAACTCCCATAATTAATTAAGTAACTTAAGCCATTAAAGAGGGGGGTTAAGGGAATTTGAAAAGTCTAGGGTTTCGTGTGGGCCCCACCACACTTAATCCTCCCAAGGGAGGTTAAGTGGGTGTGGGTCCCACTTCCAACCCCCTTTGGTAGGTTTTTAACAAACTAAAAATAAAATTTGTCTTACACAAATTTTAGTTAACTCAACTGAAAACCCCAAAACATAACTTTCAACCCGCAACAAACGCAACTCCCGAAAAGGTCTCTTTAAGCGAATATCGGCGCTGCGAGTTCATCGGTGCCCTCAGATTTCAATTCCGAGCACCGGATCAAAAGTTAGGAATTCCCGCTCGTTCGTTCACTGAACGTACCCGAGCCAAACTTCGGAAATTAATTCCGGGCACTCCGGGCCTCGGAATCAGGCGCCGTCTAAAACCGCGCTCTTGTAAAATTCTAAAGAAAATTAAGAAAAAATTTCCCTTGAATTTTACGGGTCTTTACATTACTCCCACCTCAGGGCTTTACGTCCCCGTAAAGATACATCAAAACTTGGGAAACAAATGAGGGTACTGAGCACGCATTTGAGCCTCCCGCTCCCATGTGCTCTCCTGGAGATTCCCGTGTTTCCATCTGATGCCCACAAGAGGAATCGATCGCCCACGCAGGACCCGCTCCTGTCGATCCTCTATCTCCACCGGGACCTCCGTAAAAGTCGCCCCATCGTCAACGTCAAGTTCCCCATGATCAATGATGTGCGTCGGGTCGTGCACGTATCGCCTCAGCTGAGATACGTGGAAGACGTCGTGCACCCGGTGCAACTGAGGTGGTAGAGCCAGGCGATAAGCCACCTCACCAATCCTGCTGAGAATCTGGAAAGGTCCGATGAAGCGCGGAGATAACTTGCCGCCTCGGCCAAATCTCCGAATACCACGTCGAGGTGAGACCCGCAAGAAGACGTGGTCGCCATCCTCGAACTCCAGTGGCCTCCACCTCCTGTCAGCGTATGACTTCTGCCGGCTCTGAGCTGTCCTCATCCGCTCCTGGATGACCTGGACCTTCTCTGTCGTGGCCTGGACCATCTCCGGTCCCACCAGTGCTGACTCCCCAGGGTCTGTCCAGCACAAAGGAGATCTACATGGTCGGTCGTACAACGCCTCATACGGTGCCATCCCGATGGTGGAGTGGTAGCTGTTGTTGTACGCGAACTCCACCAAGGGTAGGTGGTCCTCCCAGTTATGACCAAAGTCGAAGACACATGCGCGGAGCATGTCCTCGAGAGTCTGAATGGTCCTCTCCGTCTGACCATCCGTCTGAGGGTGAAAAGCTGTGCTAAGACGTAGCTGTGTACCGAACGCCTCCTGTAACCCCTTCCAAAGCCGGGAAGTAAAGCGGGCATCTCGATCAGAAACGATAGATGATGGCACGCCGTGGAGCCGCACAATCTCCTGAACGTAGAGACGTCCCAAGCTCTCCACTGAGACCTGCTCTCTGATGGGTATGAAGTGTGCCGACTTGGTGAGTCGGTCAACAATCACCCAGATGGAGTCGTGACCTATGGAAGTGCGTGGAAGTCCAGTCACGAAGTCCATAGATATGCCGTCCCACTTCCACTCCGGAACCTCCAAGGGTTGTACCAAGCCTGCTGGTACCTGATGCTCTGCCTTCACCTGCTGACAGGTGAGGCATCGAGAAACGAACTCTGTTACAGCCTTCTTCATGCCCGGCCACCAGTGCTGTCGGCTGAGGTCCCGGTACATCTTCGCCACTCCAGGATGTACCGCCAAAGGAGAAGTGTGAAACTCTCTCAGCACTTCCTCTCGCAAAGCTACTGGTACCATGGTACGTCCTCTGAAAAGGACGTCGTGCTCTACTCCAAAGGAGAAACCATCAGGTGCCTGTCCCGAGGATATCTGTGCACGCCGTGTCTCACAGTCAGCGTCCCCATGCTGTACCTCCCTGACTCGCTGCAGTAGTGGTGGAGTGACTGTGAGAGACTGAAGAAAGGATGCTCCATCTCTATCCACGAAGGATATCTGCAAAGAGGCTAGCTGCTCTGTCGCCTCCTCAAGTAGCTGAATGCCCGTCCTCCTGCTGAGGGCATCGGATACTACGTTCCCTTTCCCAGGAGTATAGACTATCTCAAAGTCATAGTCCTGGAGGAACTCGAGCCATCGTCGCTGTCTCAGGTTCAGGTCCTTCTGCGAGAAGATATACCTGAGACTCTGATGATCGGAAAAGACTGTAAAGCGCTCGCCCATCAGATAGTGTCGCCATGTCTTCAGAGCAAAGACCACTGCTGCTAACTCCAGGTCATGGGTAGCGTAGTTCTGTTCATGCGGCCTCAACTGTCGTGATCCATAGGCGATCACTGCCCGCTCCTGCATCAGAACACATCCGAGTCCGGTCCCTGATGCATCGCAGTAGACTACGTACCCTACTCCCTCCTCAGGCAACCTCAAGATAGGTGCGCTAGTCAATCTCTGTCTCAGCTCCTGAAAGCTCTGCTGACATCTGTCTGACCACACGAAGGGTTTCCCCTTCTTCGTCAAAGCTGTGAGTGATGCCGCAACTCTGGAGAAGTTCGGCACAAATCTACGATAGTATCCAGCTAGTCCCAAGAAACTCCGAACCTCAGTCACGCTCCTGGGTGGCTCCCATGCTAACACAGCCTCAATCTTCACGGGATCCACAGCAACTCCCGCCTCAGAGATAACGTGTCCCAAAAAGTGGACCTCACGTATCCAGAACTGGCACTTCGAGAGCTTACCATAAAGCTGGTGCTCTCGGAGTGTGTCAAGAACAACTCGCAAGTGATAGGCGTGCTCCTCCTCTGTCGTAGAGTAAATCAGAATGTCGTCGATGAAGACTACGACAAACCGATCGAGGTATGGCTGAAAGATCCTGTTCATGAGAGCCATGAACACTGCTGGAGCATTGGTTACACCGAAAGGCATAACCAAGAACTCATAGTGGCCATACCGACATCTGAAGGCCGTCTTCTGCACATCCTCGTCTCTGACTCTGAGCTGATGATAGCCTGACCTGAGGTCTATCTTCGAGAACCACCGTGCTCCCTTGAGCTGATCAAAGAGGTCATCAATCCTCGGTAGCGGATACTTGTTCCTCACTGTCACCTGGTTCAGGTGACGATAGTCAACACAAAGTCGCAAGCTCCCGTCCACCTTCTTGGCGAACAATATCGGTGAAGCCCAGGGTGAAACACTGGGTCGGATGAACCCCTTGCCCTGCAAGTCCTCCAACTGTACCCGTAGCTCTCGAAGCTCGGCGGGGGCCATCCGATATGCTGGAGTGGATATCGGGGCTGTCCCGGGGTACAAGTCAATATAAAAGTCTACCTCTCTGCGAGGAGGTAGCCCTGGAACGTCGTCGTGAAAAACGTCCGCAAATTGATCCACCACTGCAGGAAAACCAGGACTCCGCACGTCAACTGCTCCAAGGATAAGGCTAGCCAACTGATGAGTGATGGGCTGTCCTCTCCTCCGCGGAAGTCCATCCTGTGCTGCTAAGGCTCCCTTCTCACCGGTGAAGGTGAACCTGCTCCCGTCGGTGCGTACACAACGCACCTTGCGCCTAAAACAGTCAATCTGTGCATGGACCGTAGATAGCCAATCCATGCCCAAGATGACGTCGTAAGGCCTCGACGCTGCTACAAGAAGATCCCAGCCGAAGCTCTCACCTCCTAGAGTAAGCTCACACTGCCGGCACCAGTGCGTAATCGTCGAGTCTGCTCCCGTAGGAGTCTCTAGCCGTAAGGATCGAGCCAACGGCTCTGTCGGAATCTCCGAGCTCCGAACAAGGGCAGCGGCTATGAAAGAATAACTCGCTCCTGTGTCTATAAGAACTACAGCAAGGGTGGAATAGACACAGATTGTACCTCGAATCATCTCGGGTGCGCCGTGGTCGTAGGCCTCTGCTACCTGGAGCTGTGTCTGTCGCTGCCCGCCAGCTCCCTGTGGTCGGGGTGGTTCTCCTGGTGGTGGTGGTGGTAGAGCCTCAAAGCGTCGGCCACCACCAGCTGCTCGTCCAGCTCCTCTGCCTCGTCCGCCTCCTCCCTGCGGACCGCCACAGTCGACCCTCTGCCTCTGCCTCGGTGGTCCATCAACTGTCTGCTGCTCCTCGGCACGACGGTTCGGGCAGTCACGAGCCATGTGGCCCTGCCCGCCGCACGAGTAGCACTGTCTGCCTCTCGGAAGACTGGCTCCGCGCTGTGTGCCCCGCACTGCTGAGCCAGTGCCCTGAGGTCGTCGGCCCGAAGGTCTGGTCTTTCTGGACCCCTGATTCATCCGTCGACTGCCTGCTGCAGATGACTCTGCCACGTGCCGCCCTACGGTGGGTCTCTGTGCTGGTGTAGACTCAGCAAGGAAGCTCTCGATCAGAAGGGCCCGCTCCAGTACTCCTGTCTGAGTCGGTATGCGGAGGGAGATCAGCGATGCCCTGATCTCGTGTCTCAAACCCTGCTCGAAGGTCCGGGCCCGAAAGAATGGATCCCGTACCATGTCGGTCGAGTAGCGCGAGAGATCGGTAAATCTCGCCGAGTACTGAGCGACCGTCATGCTGCCCTGTCGCAGCTGTAGAAGCTCCTGGATACGCACCGCACGAAGGGTGGCTGGTACGAACTCCGAGCGGAAGAGGCTCTCAAAGTCCGTCCAAAGTAGAGATGCCTCATTGTGCACCTGGAGCATCAAGCTCCACCATCGTCCTACTGCTGCGTGTAGTAGGCTCGCAGCGAGGATCACCATGAGGTCTGCTGGTGTCCTCACTAGCCTAAACACTCGAACCACTGCCTCCAGCCAGTCCTCTGCTGCCTGGGGATCCGTCTCCCCGCGAAACCTGGGCTGTCGCTGGCGTTGAAACTCATGCAGTGCGCTGAGGCGACGTGCATCGTCAGCGGCTGCTGCTGGAAGCATCGGGGAATCGGCGGGTAAAGCTACCGCCGGTGCCACTACAGGAAAAGGGCCCTGCACCGAGGCCTCATCGCTCGGTGGGCTGTCGTCTCGCTCGACTCTCGGAACCCTAGCTGGCTGCCGTCATGGGGCCATCCTGAAAAGGAAACAGGTGCGCCACGGTTAGAACAGTATACCTGGTGAGCTGATATAAGTAATCACAAAGAAAACATTGAAACACACACGCAATCAATGTTTTCGTGCATTAAGTCGGAAATCAGAAGTCAGGGTCCTGGTGTACAGATACGTCGGCCGCCGCACCAACACTGGACTCCCTGGACTGATAACCACACTCAATACACTAAACATTATTGCTTCACATAGAAAAGATCAGAGTTCGCGGTAGAACCGAACTCCTCTGATACCAATTTGTCACGACCCGCCCTCGGGGTCCGTGCTGTGACTACCCCAAGCCCGCCTTCCATAGGCCAGGGGTTGGCGACTAGCACCAAGGCGTAAATCCCGGTAAAAAGGGAAGGCATTGCCTTTGAAAAGTAAACACACACCACAGAGTAAACAAGCGGAAAGTAAACACTAAACAAGCATAGTACGACTGAAAGTGCGGAAAAGTAAATGGGCCAGAATACAAACCCAAACTGAAAGTAAAGTACAACTCGAAAAGGGAAAAACAGAAACTGAAAAGTAAAAGCCGCTACTCCGAGCTGTCCACTGGAAATCCCACCTGAAGGGTGGGTACAGATAGCTCCTCTGCTCCACGGGTCCTGCCGTCCGCTCCGAGCACGTCCCGCCCAGTGGTCCACCTCCGGGTACCGTCCCGCTCTGCAAGCCTCAGCTAAGGTCAACGCTGTCCGTCGTCTGCAACCAACACAACGTAGTGCGGGCAAAGCCCGTGCAGGGGTGAGTATAAGCTACTCAGTAGGGACCCCGAGACCCCTGAAGGTCTCTCAAATCCACAAAGGATAAACCACGAAGAAAAGTACAATCATGAAGTAACAACCGACGCTGCTTAGGTATATGCCCATACATATACCTAAGTCATCAATTCAAATACGCTCCAACCTCCAAGCCCAAGTACAACTCAGTCCACGCAGGAAAGTATACGTATTCCACATAGGAAAGTAAAACATAATCCACACAGGATTGCACAACACAATCCACACAGGAAAGCAACAGGATTCAGCTCACACAGGTATACTTCTTCAAGGACGATAAAGATGATCACTGATCCATCTAAGTTGTCGGACCCACGAAGGATCGATAGGTAACTAACCCCCGAAGAAGACCCACACAGGATCGGGCTCACACAGAACCTGTAGGCGCTGGCTCACACAGAACCACTGAGCGCAAGGACCCACACAGGATCGGGCCCACACAGGACCTGTAGCACTGATCCACGTAGGATCGCTGAGTGCTGTAGTCGTCGTCGTCGAATCCACACAGGATCTCTGTACTGTCATCGTCGCAGTCACAGTAGCAGTCGTAGCAGAAGAACAGTCGCAGCCAGCACTAGGGTTCCCGCACACAGCAAGCTCGTACGGAGGGTCCGCTCCACGAGCCGAGAGGCTGATACATCAACTGTCACGAAGACCGAAGTTGATGTATCCAAAAGTTCCGTATCGTCAACAGGAACTCAACGTAACAGACGGCGCGTCGATCGGACGCCCGGTCTGAGAGTTATTGGCATTTTTGTCTCCGGGGCCCGGTTGGTTTTTAAGGCAAAACCGACCCGACCGTACTCCACCTGCGTCCAAACCTCGGGCGGAGTATGCCAAAAGATCCGTCTCACTAAGAGGAACACAACGCGACTAACGGCGCGTCAATCGGACGTTCGTAGCTCAAGATATGAGCGTTTCCGCTCCGAAGGCCCGGTTGGTTTCGTGAACGAACCAACCCGGCCGAACTCAAAGTTAACTGAAACCTTGAGTGCGATATATCGAAACGACCGTCTCGATCCAAGGATCGCGTTTCCGCAGACGGTTCGTCATTCGGAGGTCCGAGACTCAAGTTATGGGCCAAAAACCAAATCTGGTTCGAAACGGGGGGTCCGGGTCCGGGCCGACCCGGCCCCACCCCCCCCCCCCCCCTGGGCGGCGCGGCGGCGCGGCGGGCCGCGGCGGCCTGGCGCCGCGAGGTGGCGGCACGCGGGGGGGCGAAGTCCCCCGCTGATTAGGGTGGCGGCGCGGCCTTTGTGCCGCGCCACTTGCAAGACACGGCCCCCGCACGTGGGGGCCGGCTGGGATCAAACCGGGGGGCCGGCTGCCCCCCTTCCTTCAAGGAACCGCTCCCCTCATTAAGAGGGGGGTTTTGTTGAACCGGCCGAGGGATTTAATCCCCAGGTTTTCTGTCATCCGGCCGGCCAGCTGGCCGGCCGGTTTTTACCAACGGGACCGGAAATTCCGGTCCCGCCTTCGACTTCCGACGCCGGCGGCCCGGCCGCCGGTCTCCTCTTCCGCCGCGGCCCGGAACCGGCCGCGGTCTTCTCGTCCCGCCTCGGCCCGGAACCGGCCGCAGTCTTCGTCGTCCGGCGTGGTGCGACGTCACCGCGCCCCTTTCGCCGTGCCATGATTCTTTTCAACGCGGCGCGACGGCGTCGCGTTCTTGAAGATTTTTCCTTGACGTAGCGCGACGGCGCCGCGTAAATTATTTGTACGATCATCCGCGTGGTGCGACGGCACCACGCCACTTGCTTCCACCCGCATGAATAAACATGAACGATGGAGGGGGGTTCGGCCGTGTTCGTGCGGTCCGGCCCCCCTCGTGTTAACAATAACACTTATATAAAATATTAAAATGCCTCACGTAGACATGCGATCCACGAGCAAGAAAAGGAATAAGGAAACCAAAATGAAATCAACAACCCCTACCTCGGGTTTAAGATTCGAAGATTCGTCTACGTTCCGCGGAAGACGGCGTCACGGAGGTCGGGCGTCGCGGTCGTCGTTCGTCAAATCCGTTGACGAAGAGATATGCCCGAAGAGACACGTCATTGGCGGATCTTCGTTTGCCGACGAAGAAGGTTCGAGGAGGAAGCGGCGTTCCCTCTTGTTGACTCCGAGGACGAAGAAGAGAGGCGTCGTTCTTCGTCGGAGTTTGAGCGTTCTTCGTTCTTCGTCAGAGCTTGAAGATGAAGAGGAAGCTCTCAAAATGACAAACAAAGAACCCAAAATAAAATAAGACTACCTCTTATTTTATTAACACATAACACAAAAGAATTTCAATGTTTGAAATTCAAAAAGACTTAACTCCAATAATTAATTAAGTAACTTAAGCCATTAAAGAGGGGGTTAAGGGAATTTGAAAAGTCTAGGTTTTCGTGTGGGCCCCACCACACTTAATCCTCCCAAGGGAGGTTAAGTGGGTGTGGGTCCCACTTCCAACCCCCTTTGGGAGGTTTTTAACAAACTAAAAATAAAATTTGTCTTACACAAATTTTATTTAACTCAACTGAAAACCCCAAAACATAACTTTCAACCCGCAACAAACGCAACTCCCGAAAAGGTCTCTTTAAGCGAATATCGGCGCTGCGAGTTCATCGGTGCCCTCGGATTTCAATTCCGAGCACCGGATCAAAAGTTAGGAATTCCCGCTCGTTCGTTCACTGAACGTACCCGAGCCAAACTTCGGAAATTAATTCCGGGCACTCCGGGCCTCGGAATCAGGTGCCGTCTGAAACCGCGCTCTTGTAAAATTCTAAAGAAAATTAAGAAAAAATTTCCCTTGAATTTTACGGGTCTTTATAGCTACATAATCAATAGAGTATTGATTCAACAAATCCTTAAAAGAAATCCACATGAATTTTGGAATAATATAAAACCCAAATTTAGCAACTAAAAAGTATTTGGTGGAAATGTCTATATCCTTAAGACAAAGGATAATATTGAAAAATTTTCATCCATGAGTGATGAAGGAATATTCATAGCACAATATATTTCTAGTAATTCATATAGACTGTTTAATAAAATAAATTGATGTGTGGAAGAATCAATCCATGTCAAATTAGATGAAATAGATCCACATGAGCATAACACCACTCAAGGGAACTTGGATGAAGATGTATCAAATATGTATATTAATTCAAAATCCCATAACCATCCTATAAAGGAATCTATGAAAGCTTGTATTTCTGGAAATTCTATAGATTCTGGTCACAATGAACAAGACCCCATTGATGAACCTTAAATCACAATTCCATCTTTTTCTAGAGCTATTAAAAATCATAAGAACCATCATTTAGATGCTGTTGTGGGAGACTTAGGAAAAGGAACTCAAACAATATCTTCTCATAGAAAATAGGATGAACATCATGTCTTCTTATCACAATATGAACCAAAAAACATTAATGATGCTATAAATGATAAATTTTGGGTGATGGCTATGCATAAAGAAATTAATCAGTTTGAAAGGAACCATGTTTGGAAACATGTTGAATTTACCAAAGGCACAATCACTATAGACACAAAATGGGTGTTTAGAAATAAGGTAGATGAATCTCGTAATATTGTTAAAAACAATACTAGAATGGTTTCACAAGGATATAGTCATGAAAGAAGGATTTGACTATAAAGAGACCTTCTCACCAATAGCTATACATGAAACAATCAGAATTTTTCTTGCTTATGTTGCACATATAAATTTCAATATATATCAAATAGATGTTAAAAGTTAATTTCTAAATGGGAATATATCTTAGGATATCTTTGTAGAGAAACCCCCCTTGTTTTACGAACCCTCATTTTCCAAAAAATATTTTTAAATTATCAAAATATTTATACGGTTTAAGACAATCTCTAAGATATTGGTATGATAGATTATGTGTATTTCTTATTTCCAATGGTTTTACAAAATAAATTGCTGATCCTGCCCTTTTTATGAAATGAATTTCCAATGATGTTATAGTAGTTCATATATAAGTAGATGAAATTATCTTTCAATATTCAAAAAATTACTTATGTATTTAATTTTCTAAAATAATGAAAATTGAATTTGAAATGAGTTTAATGGGTGACCACAAATTATTTTTGGAATTTAAATATTTCAAAATAATGATGGTATTATTTTAAATCAACGTAAATATTTTAGATATCTTCTAGAACTTTTTGGCCATGATAGTACTAAAAGTAGTGAGAATCCAATGAGTACTACATGTTAGTTGGATCTTGATGAAGATGGAAAATCTGTTGAATAAACCACTTACAGTGGAATGATTAGAAGCTTACTATACTTACCTCATAGTTGACCTAAAATTATGTTTAGTGTGTGTATATGTGCTCGTTTTCAAGAAAATTATATGGAATCTCATATAAATGTTGTAAAGATAATTTTCAAATACCAAAAACATACACCAAATCATGGACTGTTCTATCCCAGAAGAAAATCATTTGAGTTAGTGAGTTATTCTGATGTAGAATTTGGTGGTTGTATGTTAGATAAAAATATCACCTCTGAAAAATTTCACCTTTTAGGAAAGTTACTAGTATTATGGGGTAGTAAGAAACCAAACCTTGTTTCACTATTGACTATAGAAGCTGAATACCTATTTGATGACAATTGTTCTGCACAAATTTTGTAGATGATACATGCATTTCTATATTGTGGATATCAATTCAAGCATGTAACTATAAATTGTTACAATACTAGTGCTATTAAAATTTTAAGAAATCCTATTTAACACTTTTAAAAAAAAACATATTGTTGTAAGAAATCACTTTTTAGATATGATTATCAAAAATGTCACATAACTTTTGAATTCATTGGAACTGAATATCATCTTGTTGATATACTCACCAAACCATTAAATTCTGAAAGAATTGATTACATCATACATGAATTGAGTATGATAAATATTAATTATTTTTCTTCATATTTCATTACTTTTGGTTTAATAACTTACAGTTTCATATCTTACTATTTCATATCTTACTATTTGACACATTACAGTTTCACAAGTCACGTTTTTTAGATTATTGTTTGTCTTTAATAGTTCTACAGCTTTATTGTCTCAAGACTCATTGTTTCATGTTTAGGGTTTCATAGTTAACATTTCCTGGTTACTGTCTGACACTTACTGTCTCAAACATTACGGTCGCACAGTTTAGAAATAACACTTTAATAGTCTCACAGTGAATACTTGTTATAGTCTCACTGTAAATATGCTTTATTGTATTATTTATAAATTATAAAATGTATCTTGGTAATTAATCATTTTTTAATTTACCGTGCTTTTTTCCCATGACACTTTATATGCCTAAATGATAAAATAAAATAATATTCACTCATTCTTCACTCGAGCTCTATTCCCTTCTCACAAACTGTAACCCCTCTTTTACCCTTCACTCTCTCAAACCTTTAGTGAAATCCCCAGATGAAATTTCATTCGTCATATACTCTTGAGAAGTGGAGTTCAATGAGGATGTTGAAGTTACCACTGAAGTCTACATCCAAAGGCCCTCTAAATCAGACCTAGTTGAATAGAGTAGTAGTACCTTAAAAAAGATATTCCTTAAATAGCTTCTATCAAATATGTCTTTGGTGTTAAATATGCTAACAGAGCAAGGATGGATAGATTGGTTTACAAAGGAGGATAATCCTATCCACCCAAAGCTAGTTTCATAGTTTTACCAGTATGTTCAATTCACCTTTGATTCAGAGGATGGCTATTCTGTGAAAAGGTGGATCAATGGTCATATTTTACATTTTCTTCAAGGTTATGGGATATATGCCTTAGGATACCTCCTAAGGGTATTTTTTTTATCACTATGAGAGAGGTCCTCCACCTCCAAGTGAGATCATTGTTTTTGAAGAAGCATTGAGGAGTTTACCTAGTAATGAAAACAAGAGGAGAGCCATAGCTGTCATTCTTGATGGTGAATCTAGAATTTTTTTTATTGTTTGTTTAGAATATGATTAGCCCCCGAAAAGGTGATTTTTTATACTCAACTATCAGGATGTATTTTTGATACATCTCATGAAAAATGGACATAATATTACCATTTTGAAGTATAATATTCACCACATGTGTGTGTTTATCAAAAAAACATTCACATCAACATCCCCATTATCTTTGAGGCTTATCTCAGCAATGCTTCATGCAAAAGGACTTGTTGGTCTAGATAAAGAGTTTGTAATGGATTATGAGTTCTATCTTTAGAATGTTACTATAAATGGAATGAATATAAATTATAATCCATGGAAGAAATCATGGGTTGAATATAATTATAGAGTTTATGGAAGGATTAATATAGTGAAACACCCTTCTAGACCCACAGATGTCTCTAATAATGATTTTGAACCAGATAAGATTATTGAGTTTTCATATGTGGAAAAAGAATAAGAGGGTGTTGTACCTCTGAGAAAAATTGATCAGATTGAGGAAGATAATGAATCATCTCATCATTTTTTATTTGAAAATGGAGTTCACATTCATGAAAAAGTTGTTTCTATGGAGAAACACATTGTTTCAAAAGATGAGTCTATTACTATGGTAACTGGAAAGAATGTTTTTGAAGAGCATATAGAAGAATATATTACTATTGTTCAAGAAGATTACCTTGAGTAACTCCTAGAGGAATAAGTTGTTCTTGAATTTATTCCTTCTGTAGAAGAGAGAATGGTGAAATCATTTCAGTTAGCTAGAAAGGAAATGGATATGGAAATAAGGGTTGAATTCATGGAAATAGATCAAGGATTTAAATCACACATTCCTGAGAAATATACACATATTTTGAGGGAACAACCCCCCAATCTAGAAGTTGTTGAAGTCCTTAATCCAGTTGATCTGAGTTCAGTGGATATATGGTATAAATTCCCCTGTTATTTTAATGTGACTAATTCATTTGAAGTCTCAGTTAATGGAATGGACCTGTATACTATGATTCATATGAAATTGGCATATAAACATGAATCTATCTCTACTATGGAAACTGAGCCTTTCTCACCTTCTATTCAAAAGCCTTCTAAAGAACCTACAAACTTGGTGAACAAGGATGATCTGAAAGAATTTAGAGTAACCCTATTGGATAGAGTTCAGAAACTCATGAATTCCCAACCGACTCATGTAACCTATCATAGTAAAAGAGATGCTTCACTATTGATAGAAAAGGTTATAAGGAAGATTCAACCCAAGTTCCATTATGAAATTCAAGAAGATAGATTTGAGAATAAACTACTCAATGATGAAGTAAAAACCCTAGGAGGTATGGATGATGAAATGAAAAGAGTATTGAACTCAAATTTATAATCTATTTCTAATCATATTGAATATATTTTTAGTTAGAATCTAGAGGATGTGACCTCATTGATTCAACATCATCTAACATACATAGCTTAAAAGGTAGTTGAAAGAAACAAAATAATTTTCAAGAGATGTGTGAGCTTGTTATTGGTCTTAACAAGTTAACTGATGAGTAGAGGGGATGTATCCAAAATGATCTAAATCAACTAAAATCACTTACTCTGCTATCAATGCTTCTCATAATCCTGTAAAATAATCTCAACCTTAATTGGATTTTGTTCTTCTTTGAATAATTGTCAAAGAAGAACTTCAATCTATGATTAGTTGCTTTTCCATGGAATCTCTATCAGAAGTTATCAAGAACAGTGACATAGTTCTTGATTTGGTGAGAATTCATTCCATGATTGCTAATTATGCTCAGCAAGAAATTTCTAAAAAAGTGGACTTCTACTTCAATTAGATCTTCTCTAATTATTGCATGACAAACCACTTAATGTACCTTGTGGAGAATCTAAGGATACCCCTTATAACTCAAACATTCAATACTCACGTCAAAAGCTCGAAGATTACACTCTTTTGATTGATATGTTTATGGAGAACACGGATGACATTGAGAAATATATGCTGTATGGTGGTGAAATCATTGCAAACTTCATCAAACGTTTGCGACCTTATCTTCTTGTTCAACGTAATGCCATTTTCGATCTTACACCTACACCCATGAGATCGGGTTTACCAAAAATCTCATCCACTACCTTATCCTTCACATCTATGCCTATCTCTCAGGCCCTAAGTTATTTCAATCCTATAATCCTTGAAAATCAATTGCACTGGTATTCCACTGCACCTACCTTGGACCCTTCTGTTTTTGAAGGACTCCCTTTACCTTATATGTCCACTAGTTGACTCCCTTACACCACATCTACTTTTGCTCCAATGACTTCTTATTCTGATGATGCTTCCAAGGGAAAAGAGAAGACAAGACCGTGCTGAAGAATAGTGTTTACTATCTTTTGATGGTGCTGTTTTATTTAGTCTTATTCCTTACTGTTTGTAATGACACCTTTTATCTATCTAATTTATTGTTAACTTCTAATGTCTACTTCTTATTTACACATTTTGACAATCCCAAAAGGGGGAGAAATATTTATTCTATCTACACACTAATTGTACGTTAAATAAGAGAAACATTATTTAAGAATAAATCTCACACTCACAAGATTTGTGATAAAAAAAAAGGGGAAATTGTTAGACTCCACATGTCTTAATCATGTTTTAATTATCACAAATACTTACTTTTTATAGAGCTTGTTAATCCAATTTAATCTATCTCAAATCATGTGTACAGATGTTGGTATTTTTACGATTTAAATAAACATATCCAAGATCTTAATTTCTATACATTACATTTAATTATAGTATACTATATTTAATTTGATTTATAATGATTTCTTTGATGAATGACTGTCTAAACCATTTTATGAATATCACTATTTATGTATGTATATAGATATTTTGTTATGTCTGATAAACTTTTTGACTTCCACTGGTTGTGTTTTTATGCAAAACCATCCAGACACTATGACCATCAAGACACCGTAACCATCTAGACACTATGACCATCCAGACACCATGACCATACCCACATCGTGACCATCCAAACACTGTGACCATCTAGACATCGTACCCTCCAAACACTGTGACCATCCAGACACCATGACCATCTAGACACATTGACCATTATGACACTGTGACCATCTAGACATCATGACCATCCAAACACTATGAATATCAAGACATCATTTCATGGAGACATCATTTACAGAAAAATGATGACACCATTTATTAATCTGTTGAAACATTTTCTAACGGTCATATTTTAAACTTTTAAATACATTGACACAATTAATGTTTCCGTGTAGACATATCACCTGGCAGTACAAGGTACGCGGTCTAGAATACATGCATCTAGTTGGTTCCAACACATGCATTCCAAGAAAAAAAACAACAACATGGACAGAAGAAAAAGAAGAATGATTGTGGAGACTGTAGAGCCAACAGTAACCACAAAAAAACAAGAGTGTGCACAATAAAGAAGACGTACGAGCATACATGAAACTCAAAACGACTAAAGAAGACACAAATCATACTCTAATTCTAGAGTTGAGAATATTTTTTCACTATCAATTCCATAAATATCTAAAGCCAAATCTAGATGAATTATGATACTTTTTTTCCCTGAGAGGACTCGATTTGATCATCTACTTCATCCCAGAAGTCCAGTGCTACATAGATTAACACTCAGAGCACTTCAAACCCTATCTCATCATTCCTTCTTTTTCGTGTATTATGTTTCTTATCTTTAGAGCAGTGTGTGTATCAGTATTAAACATGCATTGTCTCCTGCATCAAACTTAAGGATACAAGATATCATTTCTCTTACATATTTTTACACTTTTTTATTACCACAGATAAGTATGGAAGAGGTTGTGTGTAACCTATTACTTTATACCCATGAAGAACTGTGGAAGGGGTCGTGAGACCTTGATATTCTTGGGTACTGTTATTATTCCATATCTAGTGTGTGGATCATGTTTATTTATATAAACTTCTAGGTGGTAGGTGATCAGCAAGGGGAGAGAATAAGGTCTCATCTTGAGAATGAACCACTAGTTTTATATCTACTGTACTGCTTACTTTAGTTTTTTATATTTTACTCTTTAATTCATAAATAACTAAATTTACTTTAATTGTTAATCATGGTAGGAATTTATAATTTGTTTTTCCTTTTCAGAATACCTTAAATAGTAATATTGATAATTAATATTAAAATTAAATAGAATTAACCAATATTCTAAGAAGTTATTTAAATATTAAAACTATTATAAACCTATAACCTTGATTTACTGGGTTTTATTTAAATATAATGGGTAACCCTTTTTAGAATAATTTTAAATAGAAATATTTATAGATACTCAATTCACCCCCATCTTGGGTACTCTACTCCGACAAACATTATGTTTACATTATTTTTATAAATAGTAAATTCTTACATATATTCAATACTAGTTTTTTATTATCAATTGTTTTTAATTTTCATTAATATAGTAAGGAATATTTATATATTTATGTATGATGTGACATGAAGAAAATTTAAATTCTATATGTATAACTAGAGTATGTGTAACATATTTATAATTATTTTCTTTTGTGGTAATAATATGTAAATGTATTATTGGATGAGGACATGGTATTTTTATAACGCAGAGGTTCGTATGTGATATATTTCCTTTAGATGGAGACATTGAACCCATGATTTTCATAATTCCTTGTTTATGTCTAATATTTATTAGAATTTATATTATGTATATTTATAATCTATATGAATATGGCATAAAACTATATCCCATAGATGTTAGTTGTATTATTACATTATTTACTTTTTATTTAGGTATTTGATTGTAATTTTTCATGAGGTTGAATGGAAAATCGGCATATTTTGTGTGATATTTAATATTATATCAAATAATGATTAAATTATAAGCCTATATCAATGAATTGGTGACCTATTTAACCATTTAATGGAAGATAAATTTCTTTCCATTAATAATTTTCAATTTTTCAATTATTAGTATATAATTACAGATATAGACATTAAAAATGGTATATTTTGGATTTGATATAGTCGTAATGGATTTTAGTGATATAACATGGATTAAGAAACTATTCTATAGTGCACTTTTAGAAAAACAGGTATTTGCAACGGGTCATTTGCGACAGGATCCCGTCGCAAATGGCCCGTTGCTGAAAACGGTGTCGCAACAACAATTATTTGCGACGGGCACGTCGCTAAAGCCTTTTTTTGTGACGGGGATTCTCCCCGTCGCAAATAGTACTCCGTATATTTGTAAAAAACATTTCAAATAGTAATGGCGACGGGCCCCGTCGCAAATACCTGTTGCGACGGGCCCGCCGCAAATAGTTTTTGCGACGGGATCTGTCGCAAAAAATATTTTAAAAATAAATAAAAAATTATTAATAAATTATTTTAATGCATATAATAATAATACTATTTGTGATGGGCATAGTATCCCGTCGCAAATACTATAAAAAAATAAATTATTAATAAATTATTTTAACTAATATAATAATAATCTAATTATAATTCAAAAATAAAAAATAATTAAATATTAATAAATGATTTTAATAAATATAATAATAGAATTATAATTCACAAATAAAAATAATAAATTATTAATAAAATAGTTTAATTAATATAATAATAATAGAATTATAATTCAAAAATAAAAAATAATAGAATATTAATAAATGATTTAATTAATATAATAATATTAGAATTATAATTCATAAATAAAAAAATATTAATAAGTTATTTTAATTAATATAAAAATAATAGAATTATTTTACATTCAAATATTAAAATAATTCAAGTATTACAAAAAGATATAATTAAATTATAATATTATAAAATTTTAATATATATATATAATTTAATATTATAAAATATAAATAATATTATTATTCATATTAATATTGTTATTTCAAAATATAATATTATTAATATTTTATAATGAGACAGAAACTACGAATAGAAAAAAAAATCATATTTTGATTTCACAAATTTTATAACATAAAAACAAACTCTAATCTGAAGGGGGGGGAGGGGGGGATCTGCAGATGGTGGTGGAGGAAACTCCATCCCTAAAGCATGAGTGAGTTGGCGCATGTACTCCATCTGCTCCTGATGCTGCTGCTGCCACCGACTCGTCTGCTCCTCGTACAGCTGCTGCTGGCGTCGACGCTCCTCCTCATGCTGCTGATGCATCTTCTCCTACTCCTGTCGGAGACTCTCTATCAATGTAGTATGAGATCACAACTGATCCTCATACTGTGTAGCAGAAGAAGATGCACGAGCTCCTCTAGAGCAGGACGCCGACATCGCAGCACTGTCATAATAATCTCCGGGAGTCAGTCGAGAGTTGATACCAACTACCCTGCCCTTCTCGAGGCCATACTGGGTGGCATGTATCCATGCCGCCTCATCAAACTGACGGCCAGTGGTCTGATCTGATGACTCGGCCTGACTCTCAGGCCGGGCCTATGACGCTGCGGCCTCATATGACTCCTGTAGTTGCAATTTAAAATTAAAATTGTGAATATATTATATGCAGTTAATTTTTAAACTTGAAAACAAATAATACTGACCATGATGTGATGCTAATGATCACCTCTGAGCTCCCCAGTAGCAAGATCACTATACATCCTCCGATATACGTCGTACTCCGTAATATCGGGTTGCTCGACAGCCTATAAGAATAAAAAATAAACTATTAATATTTATAGTTATATAAAATATTTTTAAATAATGTACATACCATATGCTGTCTATGAGTACTGAAAGAACGACTCCAAGCTTGATGAGTCTCCTCTTGTCTCCCCCAATTGTGCCTCCCCACCGATGATTTCCTCTGAATGACACCACTCAACTAGTGCGCACATAATCCATCCCATACATGAGATGAAATGTACTCTGGTCGGTGTGCTCTACATGACTCGTCAAAGTCTGACACTCATGCTTTCTTCATGGCATCTTTTCTTAAATTGTGCAAAATCTGACGAAGGCGATCACGCATGGCCACCTCCCATGCCTCGTGGATGGCGTCACGCATGGTATCCTCGATCGGATACCATAAACCCTACAAATAAATCAAAATTTCAAGTTAGAAATGAAATAATTTTCAAAATAAAAATTATTTATTTACTTACGTACCAACCAATGGCCGAACATGGCCTGCTGCACATCAATGGTAATCTGCTCCCATGTGGTCCACGACTGAGAGAAATAGTTGCGCAAAATAGCGATGCCCTGTCCGACTGCTATATGCGGAAAACTGTAAAAATAATAAACATTTATTATGTGAATAGATTAATGAAATCTTAGTCAAATCCACAGGTTATCACCCAAGTTATCACACCTCTATGTGCGTGGATCAAACCCAAGACGTGGACGTCGCTCGGGGACGGGGTCAAGAATCATCAATCGTGCAAGACCGCGCCCCCTCCGCGTTCTCCCTGGAGAGCCTGCAGGCTGAGGGTCATCTGCTAGCAACTCATCCGCATCGAAAGGCAGGTCAGCATCCGCCAACTCACGAAATGTGGCGTCGTCCATCTGAAACAGAAAATGTTAATGTTGTTAGCAATTAATTGATAATTACTATTATATATACATATATATATATATATATATGTTATGACTGTATATAAATACCATGGAATTCTATCAGTGTTCATCTTCATCATCATCTTCATATATGTCAATGTCATCTTCATATTCCTCCTCAACATCATCGATATCCATTCGAGTTACAATTGCTTCATCTCTTACCATTTCAAATTCATATGTGACATCATTAACATTATCGTCATCACCGACTCTTAAATGTGGGGTGTCGTCATCGATACTCATGTCTCTTTGTAAAAAAGATTGATTTTGAGTACTCTCTTGAAAAACTTCAATTCTTTGCACATCAGTGAAAGCACATTCTCTTTGACTAAACTGATTGTCTCGAATTTTGATTTTTATTACACTCCACCAATCAGTCAATTCTCTTGATGTAGCACAGTACTTTGCGTAATAAACTTGATGTGCCTGTTGAGCCAATAAGAATGGTTCATTTACTGCGAGAACATTTTTAAATTTAATATCGATGATTCCATGGGTCGGATGAACACGCACGCCTCTCTCGGTATCCAACCACCGACATTTGAACATGGTTATGTAATGTTGTCCAAGATAACAGAGTTCAATGATTTCATCAAGTATTCCATAAAAGACAACTTCATTTTCTCGATGATGAGATCCTCTCAAACTAACTCCACTGTTCATTGATTTTTTCGATTCCCCATATGCATGTGTGTGAAATCGAAATCCATTCACCACATATGCATTATAAGTTTTAACATGTTTGGAAGGTGGTTTACTCAATACACACAGCCGTTTGTCAATTTTATCAGCATGTCGAGATACCAGAAAATTTGTGAAATAATTATCAATATAGTAAACTATACATTGAATGAGTTTCTAAAAGATAAAGAATTTATGTTACCAGTTTTTGAAACCACTGAGAGAAATTTTGTAGTCGACGTTCTTCGAGAGCAGCTGCTGTAATTTGTGTAATTTGTTTCTTGATATGATTATCATACAACCTATAAAAACCAAAGTTATTTACTGTAACATAAATGATAGAATAAGTGATATAAACACTTACAGTACAACTGATGTCATATCTTCACAGTTGAGCAGAACATACGTATGAGCTCTATGATGTTCATCATCTGAAAGCCATCGTTCATAAACTCCACCGAAACCAAGCTCTGGCTGGTTGAAAACATATAATTGATTGTCGATTTCATCAATATTCCTCTCGTTCCGTCCCATTCAGTTGTGTTTTGAAGGATACTCAGATTCAAAATAATGGGAGCAGAAAAAAGATATTTCCTCTTGCAAATAAGGTTCTGCAATAGATCCTTCAACAGATGCTTTGTTACATACTTTTCTTTTCAATTTTTGCATGCATCTTTCAAATGGGTACATCCATCGAAACTGTACTAGACCTCCACATTTGGCTTCATATGGAAAATGTAACTTCAAATGTTCCATTGAGTCGAAGAAAGACGGCGGAAATATTTTTTCTAGTTTACATATAATTACAACAACATCTTTTTCAAGATTGCCTAGAGCATCATAATCTGCTGTAGCCGCACAAATTTCCCGAAAAAAATGATACATGTCTGTTATGGAATCCCTAATCACAGAATTCAACAAACCTCTTAATCCAATGGGTAGAAGTATTTCCATTATAACATGACAATCATGACTTTTTAATCCAGTAATATGACCATTATTTACACATCTACCCAAATTGGAAGAACAACCATCTGGAAGTCTCAAATCTGCAATCCACTGACAAAATAATAAACGGTTTTCTTTAGACAATGTATAAGCTGCTTTTGGATTCTGTAAACTTTCTGTTCTAACATTCTCAAACAGTTCCAATTCTGGACGCCTACAAATTTGGGCAAGATCTAAACGTGCATTTACATTGTCTTTGCTCTTTCCTAGCGTATCCAAAACTGTATGAAACAAATTATCAAAACAGTTCTTTTCAATATGCATGACATCTAACATGTGTCGGACCAACAAATCAGATCAATATGGAAAATCCCAAAATATGCTACATTTAATCCAATTGTGTCCATTCCCAAAACCAGAAATTTTCTGTTGGTTTATTGTGGGATAAAATGTGATGGGAGGTAATGAAAAGACAACTGATTTTAACTCCGAACCTGATAGTATTTTTGGTGGTCCATCCCTTTCAACTGTTCCTTTTCTGAAATGAGATCTATTTCTACGAAAAGGATGATCAGCTGGAAGAAATATGTGATGACAGTAAAAATAATAAGTTTTATTTCCATGAATGAGCATAAATTCTTTGTTCTCTCCCATACAGTAAGGACATGATTTCTGACCATGTGTACTCCATCCATATAACATCCTATAAGCCAGGAAGTCACTAATTGTCCACATCAATGCTGCTCTCAGTATGAAATTCAGTTTAGGTGCAACATCATATGTACTGACACCAGTACTCCACAATAAATTTAATTAATCAATCAATGGTTTAAAATAAACATCAATATTTTTCTTCGGATGTCCTGGAATTAGTAAAATCAAAACGATATATGGCTCCTTCATCAACATCCATGGAGGTAAATTGTACGGAGTTAAAAAAACAGGCCAACATGAATATTGACTACCATAAGATCCAAACAGACAAAAACCATCAGTGGAAAGGCCTAGTCGAACATTTCAAGCTTCTAAAGAAAAGGATGGATGCACTCTATAAAAATGTTTCCATGAATCACCATCGGCTGGATGATTCAAGATTTTATCGGTTGAAATACTCTCTTTATGCCATGACATCATTGTCGCTGTATTCTTAGACATGAATAAACGCTGAAGTCTGGATGTAAGCGGAAAATATCTCAACTCTTTTACAGGAATCAAACCAGACTTCCCGTGTTGTCCTTCTTTATATCTCAGTTGCCCACATGTGGGAAAACAATCCAACGACTCATTTTCCCCAGAATATAAAATGTAGTCATTTGAACATGCATGAATCTTCTGACAATTACGTCCCAAATTTCGAACCAGCCTCTTACTCTCATAGTAATTTGCAGGCAAAACATTTCCTTCGGGTAACAGTGTTTTAAGCAAAGAAAATATCTAGTCAAAACAGGTGTTTGACATTCCGTTATCTGATTTGATATCCATAAATTTTGCAACTGCTTCTAATTTGCTCATCTTGCAGCCAGGATATAATGCATCCTCAGCAGACCTCAACAACTCATAAAATTTAGACGGTGCCAACATAGGATTTAAAGCTATATCAGCCGAAGTTTCTGTATGTTGAACAGATGAACCTCCAACATCATGTACTAAATATTGAAACCTGGATGGATCCGGAATCAAGTTGGTATCACCTACTATGGAACTGCGTTCACCGTGTTGATACCAAAAAACTTAATCTGGTTGAAAACCAAAACGCAAGAGATGTTCCCCCACTTTTCCAAACGTGTCAAACGTTCTCAATGCACATTTTCTGCAAGGGCATTTTATTTTGCCTTCTGAAACAAATTCTGGATTTGATGCCACAAATGATAAAAAAGTCTCCACACCCTCTACATATACTGGATTTAAACCAGAACCGTTTGGATTTCTACGTTGATTTATCCATATGCGGTCACCTAATAATGATTGTTGACGACCTCGTTGTTCCGTATTATTCTATAAAATATAAAAGCATTACTGGTTTTGAATAATTTGTTAGAAAAAACACTCAAGCTAAGATAATTATAGAGTTTACATCATACATGACTAACACAAACTTTTTATTGGGATAGACTTAAAAATTGACCATATAAGAATTAAATATGTTGAGAATAAAGAAAAACCTGTTAAAAATATTGATAATTTTAATATTATCTAAATTTTTTATTATATTCATAGTACTAATATTATTGGTAATTATTACTAATTATTGGTAATTATTACTCATTATTGGTAATTATTACTAATTATTGGCAATTATTACTAATTATTAATAATTATTACTAATCATTGGTAATTATTACTAAATATTACTAATTATTGGTAATTATTCCTAATTATTGGTAATTATTCCTAATTATTGGTAATTATTACTAATTATTACTAATTATTACTAATTACTTGTAATTATTGGTAATTATTGGTAATTATTGGTAATTATTGGTAATTATTCCTAATTATTGGTAATTATTACTAATTATTGTTAATTATTACTAATTATTGGTAATTATTACTAATTATTACTAATTATTGGTAATTATTACTAATTATTGGTAATTATTACTAATTATTCCTAATTATTGGTAATTATTGGTAATTATTGGTAATTATTGGTAATTATTACTAATTATTGGTAATTATTCCTAATTATGGGTAATTATTTCCAATTATTGGTAATTATCGGTAATTATGGGTAATTATTGGTAATTATTACTAATTATTGGTAATTATTACTAATTATGGGTAATTATTTCTAATTATTGGTAATTATTACTAATTATTGTTAATTATTACAAATTATTGTTAATTATTACTAATTATTGTTAATTATTACTAATTATTACTAATTATTGCTAATTATACTAATTAGTACTAATTATTGATAATTATTACTAATTATTACTAATTATTACTAATTACTACTAATTATTGGCAATTATTGGTAATTATTACTAATTTTGGTAATTAATACTAATTATTGGTAATTATTATTAATTATTACTAATTATTACTAATTATTGGTAATTATTACTAATTATTGGTAATTATTACTAATTATTACTAATTATTGGTAATTATTGCTAATTATTACTATTTATTGGTAATTATTACTAATTATTCGTAATTATTCCTAATTATTGGTAATTATTTCTAATTATTGGTAATTATTTCTAATTATTGGTAATTATCAGTAATTATGGGTAATTATTAGTAATTACTACTAATTATTGGTAATTATTACTAATTATTGGTAATTATTACTAATTATTGTTAATTATTACTAATTATTGTTAATTATTACTAATTATTGTTAATTATTACTAATTATTGTTAATTATTACTAATTATTACTAATTATTGGTAATTATTACTAATTATTGGTAATTATTACTAATTATTACTAATTATTACTAATTATTGGTAATTATTGGTAATTATTACTAATTATTGGTAATTATTAGTAATTATTACTAATTATTACTAATTATTGGTAATTATTACTAATTATTGGTAATTATTACTAATTATTGGTAATTATTACTAATTATTACTAATTATTGGTAATTATTGCTAATTATTACTAATTATTGGTAATTATTACTAATTATTACTAATTATTAGTAAATATTAGTAATTATTACTAATTATTTGTAATTATTACTAATTATTGGTAATTATTACTAATTATTGGTAATTATTACTAATTATTGGTAATTATTACTAATTATTACAAATTATTACTAAATATTACTAATTATTACTATTTACCGGTAATTATTGGTAATTATTCCTAATTATTGGTAATTATTACTAATTATTGTTAATTATTACTAATTATTACTAATTATTACTAATTATTACTAATTATTACTAATTATTACTAATTATTGGTAATTATCAATAATTATTGTTAATTATTGGTAATTATTATTAATTATTACTAATTATTTCTAATTATTGGGAATTATCGGTAATTATTGCTAATTATTGGTAATTATAATTAATTATTATTAATTATTACTAATTATTGGTAATTATTACTAATTATTGGTAATTCTTACTAATTATTGTTAATTATTACTAATTATTGGTAATTATTACTAATTATTACTAATTATTACTAATTATTACTAATTATTGGTAATTATTACTAATTATTACTAATTATTACTAATTATTGGTAATTATGGGTAATTATTACTAATTATTGGTAATTAATACTAATTATTGGTAATTATTATTAATTATTACTAATTATTACTATTTATTGGTAATTATTACTAATTATTGGCAATTATTACTAATTATTACTAATTATTACTAAATATTGGTAATTATTACTAATTATTACTAATTATTACTAATTATTAGTAATTATTACTAATTATTACTTGTTATTGGTAATTATTCCTAATTATTACTAATTATTACTATTTACCGGTAGTTATTGGTAAATATTGGTAATTATTCCTAATTATTGGTAATTATTACTTATTATTGTTAAGTATTACTAATTATTGGTAATTATTACTAATTATTACTAATTATTACTAATTATTACTAATTATTGGTAATTATTACTAATTATTACTATTATTGGTAATTATTACTAATTATTCCTAATTATTACTAATTATTGGTAATTATTACTAATTATTGGTAATTATTGGTAATTATTCCTAATTATTGGTAATTATTCCAAATTATTAGTAATTATTCCTAATTATTGATAATTATTTATAATTATTGGTAATTATCAGTAATTATGATTAATTATTGGTAGTTATTACTAATTATTGGTAATTATTACAGATTATTACTAATTATTACTAATTATTACTAATAATCGGTAATTATCGGTAATTATTGGTAATTATTGGTAATTATTTCTAATTATTGGTAATTATTGGTAATTATTACTAATTATTGGTAATTATTCCTAATTATTGGTAATTATTCCTAATTATTGCTAATTATTGGTAATTATTCCTAATTATTTCTAATTATTGGTAATTATTCCTAATTATTGCTAATTATTGATAATTATTCCCAATTATTAGTAATTATATGAATAATTACCAATAATTAGGAATAATTACCAATAATTAGGAATAATAACATTATTAGTATATTTTATTATTAATATTAAAATAATATAATTTTCTATATTATATACAATTCTCCTTTCGTCTGTGTGTTTTCTGTCTCCACATACAAATAATACATGTGCAGACAAAAAACACACAGATGAAAGGAGAATTGTATATAATATAAAAAATTATATTATTTTAATATTAATAATAAAATATACTAATAATGTAATAATGTTATTATTCCTAATTATTGGTATTTATTACTAATTATTAATATTTATTCTTAATTATTGAAAATTATTACTAATTATTCCGAATTACCATTAACTATGAGCAATACTAATAATTTAAATTTATTAAGTAACAAAACAATGTAAACATAATTAAATTACAACTAATTAAGAATAATTGAAACTAATAAAAAATTTAAAATAAATATTAAATTAAAATGAATATAAATACCTTGAAAATTGAACTGAGGTTGATCTCTGATCGTTCTTGAAAACTTCAATATCATCTCCGGTGAAAAAAATTAAACATCAGAAACGCTGAACTCTAGAAATAGAATTTTGAGCGAAGAAGAAGATGGAGTTTGAGAATGAATTGAAAAAAACGGATGGGGGTATTTATATGTTAGATTATTTGCGACGGTACCCGTCGCAAATACCTTAGCCATCATTTATTATGGTCAACGGTTAAATAGTTATTTGCAACGAGTCCTATCGCAAATAACCACCTGCCGACATACTATTTGCGATAGGGAAATATTCCCGTCGCAAAGACCTTTTATCGCCGCCAGTTATTTGCGACGGGAAAAAACCGCCCGTCAGAAATATGTTTCCCGCGATTTGGCGCGCAAAGCGCGCCAGTTCTTTTGCGACGGGGAAAGCAATCCCGTCGCAAAAGGCTACTTATTTGCGACGGGCAAATACCCACGTCGCAAATAAGTTTTTAACGGGGCTATTTGCGACGGGATTTATCCCCGTCCCAAATAACCCGTCGCAAATAACCATTTTTCCCGTAGTGGTGTTAGAGTCCATTTTTAATAATATTTTCTACAAATAACTTGATTCATTTATATTAGCCATTGTAAATTGCATCATAGTGTACTCTAATTCACTTTAGGAATACATATATGTCATTGTATCTATAAAGAAAACTATATTACATCACAATTATTATATCATAATCCAAATGTAACAAATTGTAATGTCGAGACCAAGCTGTAATAAAGAATGAATCAAATTCAAAACACAAAACCTCCAAATCTTCCAAATCCTAATAGCCAAGCATAATGAAAGAATCCTACTCTGAATCCTCATCTGAATCATTTCCTAGTATAAAGTGAGGACCAAGCCGTCATCCAAAACAGAAACCATCAAATGTAAAAATTATAAAACTCAATACCAGCCATATCCAACTATTTCACCAGAAATCCATTCTAGTCAGAAAACATATATCGTTCCAATAATGTCCAAATAATAAACCCCTAAATCCATAAACCCAGATATGGCAACTCCAATGAATAGTAACCATGGAAAATTTTTTTACCACAAAAAGGATTAATCAATAAATTAAAGTTAAAAATAAATTGTATGGTACATAAAATAACACATACACTTGATTTTTTTTTGAATAGATAATATTCACCAGTAAGAATTCATTGTTCGAAAAATTGGAATTTGTTTTCCATTTGTATGTAATTATGAATTTTTTAATATTAATTTATTGGAATGTACAAGATTTCATTTTCATATTTTTAATAATTATTTAATTTTTAAAATAGATGTATACAAAGGATATATTCGAATATAAATATTCATTTTAATTCTAATTGATTTATCTTCATCTTGTAATTCTTTTAAATTTTAATTTCCACAAAAAAAATTATAATATAATGGATATTTTATTTTATTTTTTTTCAAAGATATCATTTCATATTTATTTTTACAAAATCAATGTAATCATTACTCCTTAAATTCAAATTATTGATTTTTAATGAAAATAATAATTTACTAAATAATTTTAAATTCCAAAAAATATAATAATCAAAGAAAATATTTTGATAAGGTTTGAAATTAAACTGTCAATCCATTTATAGGTATTTTTTTTATAGTAACTATATTAACCCATAAAATGTAAAAAATAACGCTGACACGGTAAGAGTGAAAGGGGTTAAATAAGGGTTACAACCAATAGATAACTATATGACCATAAAATAATATTTAAAAAAATATTGGATAAATATTATTACACCAAAATAACCATATGTTATAATTTAATTATTAATAATTGGAACTTTTCCATGAAAATGAATTATATATTATTTAATTCACACACTGTTTTAAAATGTCACGCTCTTTGTATTTAATATGTTATATTTGAACACATAGGGATGGAAAAACTATATGAACATTACTAAATGTCTAATTTTTTAATGATTTTTTATTATATAAATAAATATTTATTTTTAAGATATTATATACATACTATAAAACATTCTAAAATGCTAAAAAAGTTTTATTTAATTAACATGAAAATAAGATAAATGATTTTAAAAGTATTATTTATTATATATTTTCAACGACATAATGTTTTTAATAAATTTTATATATCTATATGAAATATTTGATATGTTTGAAATCATTAAATTCTATTTCTGATGCATTATTGATGTATTTTATGTCAAATTAACTGAATCATTTTAAAATTTTATATTAATGAAAATTTATAAAAAAAATATTTTATTAAATTACTAAAAATTCAGAAAAATATTATATTTGTCTATGTGAGTGGAATTTATTATAATCCATCATAAATGGTCCATTTTAGTCATTTTATCATTTATAATATAATAGTTAATTATTTATAATCAATTTAATCATTACTATGATTATGGTAAAAAATAAATAACCATTAAAATTTTAAAAATGTTAAGTATTAAATAGAAACCTAAACATGTATATATTCAATTTTTATGGTATTAAAAATCAAACTTATATTTTAAAAAAATCCATTTACATTGGGAGGAATTTTTCATGTTAAATGAATATATTACATTTTTCTCTTTAAATAAGTTTTAAAATATCCCATCGCCTAAATTATAAAAGGGGGCCTCCCCTCACTTATTAAAACTACATTGATCCATTTGGATCAACAAAGTCTAGACTTTTTTATTTTATACATCTATATATGCGTTATGGTTTTTGATTCTTCCAAAAGGCCAACCATAGATCTCGTAAGAGGAGATATATTGTAAATCCACTGATGTAGAGATAATAGTCTTTACCAACTATGTCATGTTTATTTCTTATTAGAAATATTTCCATGTGTTTTTGAAATGGTAAAAAAATAAATAGAAAATCATTTATATTATATGATGTTATTTTGATTATGATAAAACCATATTCCACCTTTTATGCATCATTTAAAAAATAGAAACACCGTGCATGCGTACATATAGATTTTTATCTTCACAATGTGGTGTAATTCGTTTATCCTCATCAATTTACAAGGATGGTTATAATTACAGGAATATTTTATATAGATGGTACTTATAAAATGATATTAATTCAGGAAAATTAATATACCACCAACATATTTACCATTTCACCCATTAATGGAATGATATGGTTTCTCAGGTATACGGACAACCTACCATCTCTAGGACATGATGTGATTGATAACCCATGTTAAATAATTTTGAATGATTATAAAACTATATATAATTAATAAATATTAGCTATAAGAAAATATTTTAATTCTGGAGATTCATGGACTATATCATATTCCCACGAATCATATCATTATGAAAGTACACGCACTGGGATATGAAGAAGTTAACCCAAAAAACATATATTTTAATGAAATATTATAAAAATATGGGTAATTAGATAATATTAAAAGAGAATATATTTGATCATATGTAATGAATCATATTTATCAGGTTTTATTTCTGGATATTATATAGATTATTTTTGAGACTAGGCAATGAGGAACCATGTGATTCCTAGGGTACCATTAAGTTTAGATTGCATGGTTTACTCTATTCATCACATAAACATTATCGGCAAGGGATTTTTGTGAATTAGTTCCCATGGGTTCAAAGTTCATAAATTAAATTTATTAAACAATTTATTTCATTTTAAATGCATTATGTTACATGGTTCATCATTAAACAGGCAACAATGGATTCAGTGTCATTGTTGGCTACTAAACCATAGAGACATAGAATCAATTGTTGGAGAAAGTTCTTGGTGAACAATGACAGATCGAGATCAAATCATGGATTTTTGTGCCAACTATGTTTTTGGATATCTCAAAGGTCATACTAATAAACATTATTAATCAATAACCAATCCCAAATCTTGGTAGGATGTTCTTTTTGTTATTTATATAATATCTCATAATCTTGGATAAACAAGAATCAAATACCCTAACATAAATGTCACATTCATCAAAGATCGAATTAAATTGATAGAATTTTTATTATTTTAGTTTGATTTATACTACTTCATTTGTTCAATTATATTAAAAATAATTGAATCTTAATTGATAACTTATGATAATCATTTCTTCAAATATTATTGATTTTTGATTTACTCATTAGTTCTATACATGTTCATCGCAGAATTTGTTTTTCACATGTGGTTGAATGAATACATTTTATTTGACCATTAGTTGAGCATTGATCAACAAAATGAATCAACATTGGGGGTACAGTATTTGATCGAAGGTGCGATCAAGGTGAGATGGTGGTGATGGATGATAAGAGTCGAATAATATTAGATTTCTTGGGTTTGTTCTTCCTAGATTTGATGTACGACAATCAATAGTTCTATGTAGGGTTTTTCGAGAATATTGAGGGCACTGATCCCATCTAGTGTTAACTGAAAGTATTGGATGTCCCCAAATATATTTGTTTTTGGAACTTGAAAGCAATGATGATGTGAAAAAATGAAGAGGAAGATAGGAAAAATCTAGAAGGCACAAGAAACACAGTGTGCAATGCAGCATTACATGCCATGCAGGCCCTCCCTTGTTGCCCTGCTAGGTATCCAGCAGCTGTTAAGTATCACAAGACTTGTGAAACTATGACACATTTTTTGGAACAATCTTTTATGGATCTCTATTTACTTTATAATGTACATAGATATTGGGAAAATCACATGGATAAATTCATGCCATGTATGTGGACACTGACACTGCCACGTGTACACAATCCAGTACATAGATACCATAACCTATGCATAGACATGTCCATGATAAACAAGAATCATGACGTGGTTCTCTATATATTATGTACTCATTTTACACATCTTTTATCTTGAGACATACAATTCGCGTGATGGATTTCCACATAAGAAGGCGTTTTGATTGTTGGACACACCATGAATCCCTTAGTACAAATGGTGTTCCTCCATCAAGAGTTTTTGTAAATATTCATTTCCATTGTTTGGAAAAGAATTTGTTGAGTTTGTTCCCATGGATAGTAACCTCAAGGGTACAGTACTACATTAAATGAAAATCATATAATTTTTATCCAATATAAATGATGAGTATCACATAGAGTTGTGGAGTCCCTCCATGAGAATCAACTAATATCCTATAACATCCTTTTCCACAATTCAGGTTTTTGGAATCATTTTTTCCTCCCCAAACATGGTGTTGATCCTCCATTAATAGATCATAAGAGTGGGTTTTTTTGGTATCACTGATAGAATATACCCTAGGTAGGTGGTAGATCTATATAATAATTATGGTTTCCCACAATAGATTTTTTGAGTCACCCCCAATCTGTGTATCAAGGACTTCTCAGACCTGTGAGATTTCATTTTAATGGCCCAATGATATATATGTCTTCATTGAGTGCCTCCAAAAATAGTGTGAATCTAAAGTGAACACTCTCAAAATGAGCATTTCATTGAGTAGAATCATATGGTTTTCAGTTGGTAATGAACTCTTATATGTTTAGTGTATTTACTAAGTATATTTGGCTGTTTCTATTATATATTTACTATTATATCATATATTCAGCAGAATTTACATGGGGATTTTGCTTAATTTTATGGGGGTGTCCAGGTGTTTATTGTTATACACACCCCTTTATATGATTTCCCCATTTATTTCCTGCCTTATAGAGACAATGACAGCTTTGATGGTGTCATGGGATATTAAAGAAGCGGGTGTAAAGTAGCTAGGGATTTTTAGAATGATGTGTTTTTTGGGATCTTGTATTTTATTTATTCCTTACCCTTAAATCTAGTTATGTAGTTTATTGTTTTTTTTATTTTCTTGTATTTGGCCTCTATTTCACATTCAGTGCTTTACTATCAAACTCTATTGTGGGATAATATATGTATGGATACATGGTTTCAGTTGTTTTACATGTCACATTGTGTATGCTTGGAGATGTATGTGTGATTACAGGTAAATAATTTTGCTGGCTCTCATTTGTGTGATATGCCTACTTCGTACCAGTCGCTAACCCCTGGCTTAATAGAGGTGGTATTGGGGTAGTCATAGTTCGATCCTTAGTGAGTTGGGTCATGACATATTTGTATCAAAGGAGTCGATTATCTGTTAGTACCAAAACTGTTGAGATTGGTTCAATGAAAATTTGTTTTATTTTTCATGTTTAAAATTTAGAGCAGGGAATCTAGTATTTATAAGGTGACCATTGAATCCATACTCAAGGACTCTGATAACACTTTTTTAGAAATAGTACATGTATAGATTGATTATAGGGAAAATTATTTTGGTACATGAATCATATAGAGATTAATTTTGTTTTACGTGTCATTTTGGGTTCATCTCCCTATATATACTATTATAACCATGGTATATATTGTTTTATTTAAGGGTGATCCCACATAAAAAATCTCTGATTCCATGGTTTGATCATGTGGATGATAATCCTAGTGACGATGCATCGATATATTAGTATGTACGAAAAATATCTTATCTTGGTGGTTTAACATATATACAACCAGATTTTGAGAACTATCATGTGATTGAAGTATCAGCTGAGGATGAATGCAGTTGGAGAGTGTTTCATGACTTTTAGAGGTATTTTAAACCCTTGTTTCAATGTTATCTAGACCCATAGGGAGTTGAAAATTGGATAGAGGCATTTACTAACAATTTCATATGTGTGAGGAAGCATTCAGATCTTATGGTAGTCCACAAGGAAATTATTCTTGATGGATCCACAAGGAGATGGTGGAGCTTAGTGAATCAATCACATGATGGGAAAATACTATTATTGTTATACTTTTAGCATCTCATTGGGGAGGAGTTCAATACGAACACGTTGTGATCAATATTCTTATAGGCACTTCTACATCTACAGTAGGGAAATATGACCCTGGTAGATTACTCAGTGAGGTTTGCTAATCTCTCACTTTACTCCATGGATATAGTGAGTAATATGTTCTTCATATCCTACAACATTGATAGGGACATACCTTGATACATCTTGTATTTATTAGTATCCCTTTTTAATTCTAAACTATGTCTGGGTTATTGAGTGAGCCGTGATGGTGGAGATCTTTCTTGAAGACAAAGCATCTACAGTGGGAGCTAGTAGTGGGAACAAGTAGCTGAGACCTCAGTACCTAGCTACTGACATCAGTCACAAGGATCCAATTATGTCAAAATATTTAGAAGATGATCCCAGTATAATGGTATAGTACATTAGGCCTCTCAAGGTGGATTGAATCATATAAGGGAGAAGTTGTGTTTTTTTTGGTGATGGTAGAGGACATATTTCATGATATTTTCTAACACATAATACAACTGATCATGGGATAGTAGAATGGACCATCATGGTAAAGATGGAGGCATGAGTGGGGTGGTAAGAAAGGAAACAGATGTGTTATGGGTCTGGAAAGGTGGTATGATGTGGTTGGAGGATAGACATATTATGACCACCACACCCAGGTGGTCCATGAACAAATCTTAGAGATGGTTGAAAAAGAAAATGTCATATTCAATTATAGAGGCCTATACAACTATGGATATACAGATGATATGAGTTATGGTTTATGTCAATACAATATTATCTACATTATTGACAGACATAGGTTGGGGTAATTCAATCCATTCCACATCTCTAGTTCTAGAGATAGAGTTTCTAGTTGTTAAGTTGGATCTGCCCTGACAATTGGAGACTATGACATAAGGTGACTCAACAATAGTGAAAATATGGTGAATGTGTGATATACTGTTTTGAGGTGAGAGTTTAGTATATGGTTTCTTTGTAGTAGGAATGATTCCTTAAGTTTTCCTCTTAGGTATTTAATGTTTATCCATGGTTCATGCCTAGATTTATTGTTTTAGGTAGAAGATATATTGTTTTTGTTCTGATGGAATGAGGCATTCATTTATGGGAGAGAATTAATCATTGGAAGATTAAGATGAAATTAATAATAGTTGTGTGCAACTGATTACATAATATTTGGTTAGAATGAATCATGGGGTAGTGGTTCATATGGGCTATCAGTTTATTTTTTAGTAGTAAATAATGATGACATCTGTATTGTAGTTGTTTTTGGTCTTCCTCCCCACCTAGAGAATGACCTATCCGTTTACATGCGTCTCAAGATAGCACTAATATCCCCACCAACATTTTAGATGTCTCCGATATAACATCAATATTCGAGAGTGATGATTGAGGTATTTCTTGGGAATATGTTTCTTAGACCCATCATTTTCCCCCTAGGTAGCCCGAGTTTTGTTCACTATGATTCCATATGGGAGATTGATTTTATCTGTGTATTAATGATGCTTAATTAGTTGTCTATACGGATTTTTTGGTACCCTACCAAGGAATGATGACTTCATTGATCATTGGAGAGGGGTAGGACAATTCTTATTGATTGACCTCAGATTCTTCAATCACAAGATAAGAGTACCAGACAATGATATATCGAATATGGAATTCAGATATTGTTACAAACATTATAAGTACCTGGGGATGCCTTACGACATGACTAATTCCCCAAACGTATTCATGGGACTCATGAATGAGATCTTTGAGAATTTATTACACCAGTTTGCAGCGGACTTCATCGATAAAATCATTTTATATTAGGAATGTGATAGGAGAATTTGAGGCTCTTAAGGATGGACTTGGACACACTCATAGAGAACAATATTTACATAAATCTCTTGAAGTTTCATTTTTTTAATCAAGAGTTCGACATTCTACGATATGTCATCTCAGATGATTAAGTATATGTGGACCCTAAAATGATAGAGGAAATGGTTTTTTTGTATTCAAACAATTGTGTAACAAAGGTAAAAAATTTACTTGGGATCAAAGTTTACTATTAGTGGTTTTTTTAGATTCTTCTATATTAGAGACACCCTTAAAATATTTCACCCTAAAGGGGAAATTGTTTTTGCGGATGGAAATGTTCCATTAGTTATTTTAGGAGAAGAGGTAGAGGATGAAAAGAACTACTATATTAATATTTTCATAGGAGTTTGTTTATTACGTTGTGTTTTGTGATGCATCAGGGATAATACTTTATTGGGTTATGATGTAGAATCCTGTAGTTATCGCCTTTAGTTCTCATTAGTTTTGGACACAAGATCCTATCATCGTTACCCCTAATCTTAAGTTATCATAAGTATTTTGTTGATTGATGATGTGGTGAAACTACATAATTGGAGAGAATTTGATTGTTTTTTCTGACCATAAATGTCTCATCTATACATTGTCACAAAATGATACCAAATTGAGAAAGAGGTAGTGTATATAGTTCTTCCAGGAATATGACATTGAAATTTTCTATACTCCTAGAAAGGGTATGTTGTTGGAAGAATCTCTTAGTACAATATCATGTACTCTACTATTGTGTAAGATGTTTGAGTTGTTATACTTGTTGGAGTGTTACTTTGTGGACAAGGTTGGTTCTTCAAATATTCAGTTGATCATTGTTAACCAACCTATTTTTCATCACGTCAAGTATGATCAGTGTTGATATATCGACTATAAGACACTAAATATTTAGATATGAACTAGTTGTTCTCCTGACAGATATTCTAATGGTGGGATCCCCAGTATACATTTAAAAGGACGGATGATGGTACCATTGATGTTGTGGTAGAGGTGAAGGATGTGTTTTATAAACAACCTTTTGGTGAACATTCAGGTTTAAGAAATATATAAGTGTACCTATGACATCTGTTGTGGTGGACATTGATAATGAAGAGAGATTCAATTTTTGTATCTTGATGCCTCACTTATCAGCATGTGATGGAAGAACACCAGGTGCAAAAAGGTTTAGGTTAACACCATGAAGTGTTATAGTTTATGTTTGATGGGATATTAATTGAATTAATAATGGGATTACCAGGTATGTATAGGGTTAATGATTCCATCTGGGAGATCGTAGATTATATAACTAACCCGCCCCATATCATAGTTATTTGATAGAAGTACTTAGTAGAGATATTAGGATTCTTATATGTGCTAGTGATAGTCCAACACCATTAATTTCTTATGATTTTCATTTCTGATCAGGATACTCGATTCACATATCATATTTAGAGGGGATTAATGGAGGCCTTTAGAACATAATTATTTTTGAACTCAATGTTCAACCCCCAAACTGACAGCTAGAAAGATCCCACCATTCAGTTCATGGTGGAAAAGATTCTTAATTACATCATGTACTTTGGTCATAGCTGGGAGGATCAATTACCCATATTGAAGTTTTCATATGGCGATATCATCCATCATGACATTGGTATAGAACCATTCATGGATTTTTTTACTTATGACCTGACTATCCACCACTTTTTTTGTATATAACTATGCTAGTTAGGATTCATTGTCTTATATTTGGTACTAGCTAATATAGAGATGGTATATATCATATAGAAGTCGATGAGGACTACAAAGAGATACCATAATTATTTTACATTGAAATTAAGAGGACATTTGGAGTTCAAGGTGGGAGCCTATTTGTTCTTGATTCTCCCACATCAATCTTGATTGATGATATTAGGTTGTAGAAAAAAGTTATCCATGAGATGCATTGGTCCCTTCCTGATATAATAAAAGGTTTTTAAGGTGTAATTACACATAGATTTACAACTACAGTATGATTGGGTACATTATGTCTTCAAATTTTTTTAGTTGATGAAATTTATGCATGACCAATTTCATGTCACCATTAAGGTTAAGCTATAAATCAAGGATTGAGTAAACTTTTCTATGTTACTGATGGATATCGAGGATTTAAAGGATAAGATACTTAGAGGATGATTGATTCCAATTTTGTGTGTCTAGTGGAAACATGATATTGTTTTGGGGAGAACCTAGGAGTGGGAGACCCAGATGCAAGCCCAGTACCCTCATCTTTTTTAGTTGGGTTTTCCATTTTAATGACTAAAATACATATGCTTGAAAAAATTAATGAATCTTATTTTTTCAGTATCATTTATGGATTATATACATATTTTTTCCAAACTTGGTCTTGATATGACGTTCGATTTGGAGTAATAGAGAGCATAGAAAAAATGTTCGAAATACAATAAATATATTAAATTGAACAAAGGTGTAATTATCATAAAAATTGGGGAATAACTTCTGAACTAGGGTCCGAATTCAAAATCGGAGGGCATTGTTTATTTTAAAATGCCTGTTTTACCCTAGTTATTACATGAACATTTTTGTCATGGAATGTTTGTGAAAAAAGATATTTCATATGGGAAATTAATTAAATAAATTAAGTAAATAATTTATTTTAATGTTATTTAATTTAGTGACGTGGTTTCTATTTGAATATATATCAACATATTTTAATTAGGTTTGTATGAAAAACCCTGGTGAAATAGAATCTATTGTATATGTTTGTTCATTGAGAACGATGATAGATCATGAATAATCATGTATTGTCATTTCAACATAGTTAATGGATATCATCAATGATAGAAACCCAAATATTCTTTTATCAGTAAGAGTAGAGTACTCAAGAGGGGGGTGGGGGTGGATTAAGAATCAATTAAAATTTATATTAAAAATTTTTCTTAAAAATATACCCCAATAAAATAAATACAACCAATTTAATGAATGTAATGCGATTATAATAGTTTGACTGTTCAAATAACCTCTCATAAGATTGATTAATTCTCTGTAATATAAATATGAGTTATTGATACTACTTTTGAAGCTATTCTAATAAAGAAACAATGTTATAACTTTATCCAAGATTAACAATCACAGTAAAATCTAGTTTTCTCTGAAATATACAATAAAGAGGATAAAAAGTTAATTAAATAACATAGTGGATAAAACAAGTGGCTTAGTATTAAGCCAAGACATTATCCACTCCACTTGGTGATCATCCACCACTATGTAGTTTATATTAAAAAACATGATCCACACCCCAGATGGGGGTAAACAACAACGAACTGGACTATCTATGTCATATGACCTCTTCCACTTTTCTTCATCAGTATCAACTACCAAGTCACACAAGGACAACTTCCACACTTAGTCATGGGAGTAATCTATTGTAAGAAGTGAAGAAAATAAGGATATATTGTATCCTTAATTTTATTATAAGAGATAGTGTGTGTTTAATAAAGAAACATGGAAATTTCATGGAAGCTAAAAACATTACAAAATAGTGAAAAGACGATGAGAAAGGGTTATAAGTTCATTGAGTGTTACTATATGTGGTTATGGGTTTATATGATTAATAAGATACAACTATCAAGTATTATTGTGAAAAAACATAGTATCCCAATTCAGGTTCCCTGATTTCTAGTTTGATGGTGTAAGTTTTCTAGCTTATTTTATAATTGAATTTGGTACAATGAAGATGTTTTTGTCTATGATTTATGGTAGTCCAACTATTTAGAATCAATATTTCTTTGTGTGTCCTTCATTTTTATCTTGTTTCATGTTTTGGTTCACTTTTTAAATTCATTTGTGTTTACTGCTCTACATGTGTTTATATTTTAAGTACGACTTCTCTTCCCTTTTTAATTGCAGTTTCATACATTTGATTTGAAAAGATGCATGTATTATGCACCTCGTACCTCATACTATTAGGTGATATGTCTACAACGAAACATTAAATATGTCAACGAATTTATATGACTCAAATATTACAGTTATAAATTTAATTAAAAATGAAAAAATTGATTAATGAATGCTATCACATTATTTCTTGAATCGGTATAACTTGAAAAAAGTGTCACTGTTAAATGAATTCTTATTCTTCTTTTCCATTGAGTGGTGAGACAATCAAGATGCTAAAATTTTATTGATATCAACAACTGGTTGCAGAGAAGCAGTGATATGATCACAATGTCTGGTCCTTTTCCAAACATCGAACGACATATTGGTGATGGTAGAAAGGAACTGGTGTTGCCGATATCATGAGATCTGAAACTTGTTACGGTTTCCATATCACAGTTTGTAGGTCACAATGTTTGGGTCATAATTTTTGGATCATGGTGTCTGGATTACATTGTCAAGATTACAGTTTCTTGGTCACTGTATCTGGGTAATGGTTTCTCGGTTCCAGTGTCTGGGTCCTTTTACACAAAACCAGAACTGGTGGCAGACTCCTGGTTTTTCAAACATAGCCAAATATCTATAAAAAGACTTAAGTATTAATATTCACATAGTGAATTTGAATTAATAATTTATATTAGAAATAATTATAGAAAAAAATTAAATATAGTTTACCATAATCAAACATGATTTATAGAAATCAGGATCTAGTGGAAGTTTATTGAAATATTATAGAATGAAACCATTTCTACACATGATTAGTTATAGATTAAAAAATAAATAAATAGGATTTACGATCATTAAAACATGATTAAAATATGTGGAGTCCAACAATCTCCCTATTTTTGATGATCAAAAATCATATGCATTAAATTTATATGTTTCACATGCTTTCTTCCCTATGTGCCACAATGTGCTGTGATGTTCCACCTCCTTAGGGATTATTGGAAATATTATAGGAAGAAATAAAGAAAAAAATTAAATTAGATAATAGACAATAATAGGTCACATTTCATTACATGGAAAAGATATTTCATTTCAAGAAGTAGTAAAAATTACAGAAGATATTTATCATGATATAGTCATCACTTTTCTTATACACTAGTTGTCTTCCCTTTGCCCATGGTAGCATATTTTGAAGGAGCCGTAGGAGCAGAATTAGTTGTTGAAGAAGGGAGTAAGACAACTATCAAAGAAGGAAGAGGGGGTCCTTTAAAAATTTAAGGGGCCAAAGTGGGTTTGGTGGAAGACCGAGGAATGATTTGATCAAGGATTAGAGGCCTGATATAGCTCAAAGCCTGAGATAATGAAATTGAGGAAAAGGTAAAGGTAGTGGATGAGGAAGGGGTAAACTAGCTCGCAATGGGGAAGCTATTATAGACACAATATTTGTGCTCTATACATAAATATAAGTCTTCAACAACTGAATTATGTTAGTAATGATCTCACTACTATACTACATTGCTTTCTCAAAATCATATTTTTTCTCCGTGAAAATGTCCAATAGAGGAGTGATATATTTCATCTTTTGGACATGAGTCTTGAAGGATGGAGTGATAAGAGGTATTTTCCTATTCCCTACAAAATATTTGAAGTGGTTGGTCCTGTCATGCTTAGAGAATATCGTATTAATGTATAAATACACATTCATAGTAATTTCTTCCTGAGAATCATTTGAAACTTTTGAATGAATTCTTACTAAATTAAGGACTCTACCACAATTATTTACCACTGTAGATAAACTATACTTATCAAATACACTTAACATAGATTGATTTTCATCCTTAAATACAGTTGCAAGTAGACTACTATCAAAGAGAAGAGACGACTCTCCATAGGCATTAGAAGTTGTAACAGCTGATGTGAGGGACATCAGCTAACTGAGAACATTATGTAGATATGTCTTCTACTCATCAGTCAATTTTATGAAAATAAAAAAAGCTCACGCATCTCATTGACTATATGAATGTATCATTTATCCACCTATTCAACTATTTATGTCATGTTTTCTTGAATCAGAGAGGATACGTTCTATGAAATCTGACCACTAACATCCTCAACAGATTGAGAAGCAGGAGCTTGTCCTGATTGCCACACATTTTTAATACCATCAACTACAGCTCTGAGATACTTCACCTCATCACTCAAATGAAGGTTATCAATTATAAGCTCTTGTATTACATGAATAATTTATGGTTGTATCTTCCTTATGTTTTTCTCTAAAATAATGGCAACATCTTTTTCACTAATATTTTTTTAGAGGACCAGGTTGTGTGTTCATTATATTTTCAATTCCAGCCAATAATGTAACTCTAAAATCATTAAAATAATTGGGACATATAGAGGAAGAAGATTCTTGATATCGTTTCGGAACAAAATCTAATATAGTCTATGGTTTCTTTTCATATATTACTTCCATAGGAGAAACAGGTTTCAATTAAAACTCAATAGAAAGATATATGCCATCAATTGAGGCTTCCAGGGAATTATCCACAAAAATGTAGATAGGGAATTAATACCAGGTATCCACAATGTATTAATCAAATGAATTAGGAACTTAAATACATTCTTGAATGAGGTGTTGCTCCACCTCAATAGGCGAATCTCTTACATGACTACGAGGTTCAGTTCCTTGATCATTTTCTAAAATTTCATCTCCAATAGCCACAACCATTTCTTTTCTAGCTTACTGTAAGGCTTGTTAAATTCATTCCTCAATTGATATAATAATTTCAGGATTATCCTATTTCTCTAAGTTTTCCTCAATAGGATCCCTTTTCTCAATATAATGTTCTTATTATAGATTATCTCTATAATAGCATTTTTTACACTAACAATATATTGTTTTTTTAGAAGATGGTTATTATTCTAACTCAGCATTTTCTTCCGTGATAGGTGATTCATTCTATATTATATCTTATGGAACATGTAGACCACTAGATACCTTATCAAACAATGTTTCTCACATATGTAAAACAACATCCTCTTCTTCCTCTTCAGTAGTATAGTCCACTATTTTATCTAGATCCAAAACATGATCAGATGGTTTATTAAGTTAGGAATGATACTCAAATAGATTAATCATTACATATATCTTTTCATTATCCTCCACCAAAGACATTTTCCATAGATTCCAAGTTATTTTCATGCTTTTGATAGTAACCTTTTAGGTACATTATTTATAGTCTTTGATGACTTCTTTATTTGGTCCAACCATTCCCCTAGAATATATAAAAGTATAGATTAACCTAGAATAGAAATAAGAGGTAGAATTTGGTGTTTTTATAATAAAATCACACATGTAATGAATAATATACTTACACAGGTTAGAAATTTTTCAATGTATCATAAAATATATCATGAATACATCTTGATACATAAGGGTAAAAAAATATCCTTTCATTAGAAAATTCATATTCTGGATAAACATAAACTAAAACATGATTCGCCATCCAACCCTGCAGTAATATCTCTTCACTTCATATTATATCAAGTCAACTTTACAATGGATTATTCCAAAATAAAAACATAATTACGATGAGGGGGACCTCACTATTAGTCCTAAAAAATCATTCATGGGGTATCCCTAAGAAATAATCCCATAAATATGGGGAAAAGGTTTAAAACTTTCCATTAATAAATCTCTTTACGAAAAAACAAAATTCAGTATTGAATGAAAATTTAATAAACTGATAAAACTAAGAAAAAACATAGGATAAATAAGACTTTTCACTTTTATGAACCAATTCTACCATCCATGATCTTTTAGTACATTCAAAAATAAGGACATAATAGTCAACGACCACATTGGATATATTTTGTTTTCTAGTACTACTATTTAATCTACAAGGATTGGGATTAGTGGTCCTTCAGGCGCTACCTTTGGAGGAATTTTCACTTTTGTGTTAGATTCATGGTTTTGAAGATTTGATAAATATGGTAGATTCATTATAGGAATTCAATGAGGGTTTGAGTGAAAGATATGAAGGGTTTCGGATTTGAGATAAGGCAAATCGTGTGATGAAAAGATTGAAAGGCATTAGATTTTTATCATTTATGGATTTCATGTGTTACAAATTCAAAATAATGGGATAAAAAAAATAAAATAATAAATATCAGTGATATGGGTAATAGAATACAAAATTAAATGTTTTTTCATAGTGAGCCTGAAACATGTTTTCATGGTGAGACCAGAATAGATTTTCACGGTGAGACTGTATAGATTTTCACGATAAGATCTTTACGGTGTGACTACCAACAGTGAGACCATATATTGTTAGAGAGTAAGTACATGATAGTAACTGAGATATTTTAATTGTGAGACCATTAACATGAAACTGTAACATCAAGACAATAATCTATAGATTTGTGCATGTGAGACTGCAATCTGAAGATAATGACTCCGGAAACCGTAAATCATAAAACCATAAACTGTGGAACAGTATGCTGTGAGAATGTAAATTTGGAAATAGTAAATTTTCTACAATTGATTTATCATTCCTAATTCCACTATGATGTAATCTATGCTTTCATAATTTAATGGTTTGGTGAATATATCAGTAATATTATATTGAGTTCCAATAAATTCCGATGTGATATGACATTTTTTATAATGTTCTATCAAAAAAGTGATGTATTATATCAATATGTTTTTTCCTGGAGTGTAAAATAGGAATTTTTGAAATGTTAATAGCATTGGTATTTTATGAATTTATAGGTAAATTATTGAATTGATATCCATAATCTATTTATTTATTTTTCATCCACAAAATTTGTGCACAAAAACTGCTAGTTACTATGTACTCAGCTTCGGTAGTAGACAATGAAACATAGTTTTGTTTCTTACTACACCATGATATTATAGACATTCTTAAAAGGTGACTTGATCAAGAGGATCATTATTTTTCATACTAAAAAAATACCAAAATCAGCATCAAAATGGTTAAATAATTCAAATCATTGTTCTCTAGGATTGAAAAATCCTAGATCGGGTGTATGTTTTAGTTATTTGAAAATGCTTTTAAAAAAATTTAAATGAGATTCCATATGGTTTTCATGAAAATTAACACACATACATAGACTAAACAAAATATTAGGTCGGATACCAGTTATGTAGTGTATGCTTCCAATCTTACCTCTGTGATTGGTTTGATCTACATATTTTCCATCTTTATTAAGAATCAACGTCCAAGTAGTACTCATTGGAGTATCACTACATTTAGTGCTATCGAATCAAAAAAGTTTTAGAATATCTTTATTAAAATTGATTTGATTTAATATAATACCATCTTTATTTTAAAATATTTGTAATCCACGAAAGAATTTTAGTTCACCCATAAAAATAATTTCAAATTTATTTTGCATCATTTTTGAAAATTCAATAAATAAGGAATTTTTTTAAGATCCAATAATAATATCATGTACATAAAATTGAACTACTAAAAAATAATTTGAAAGTAGTTTTTTTAAAAGGGTAGGATCAGCTACAACTTTTGTAAAAACTTTGGATAAAAGAGAAGTACATAATCATTCGTACCAAGCATTTGGATATTTGTTTTAACTATAAAAATATTTTTATAATTTCAAAACATGATTTTGAATGTAATGATTTTTGAAACTAGTGGGTTGTTCAACAAAATACATCCCCAGCTATAAAACCATTGAGAAATTCAATTTTTATATCCATTCTATATAGATTGAAATTCAGATGGGGAACCTAAGAATGCAGTATTCTGATGGCTTCGTGTCCATCCACTGGTGAAAAGGTCTCATCATAGTCAATTCCTACCTGTAGAATATATCCCAATAAAACCAATATAGGATTGTTTCTAGCTATATTACCAGTTTCATCTAATTTTCTATTTAACACCCACTTAGAACCGATGGTAACTATGTCTTTCAGTCAGTCAAAATATTTCCAAAATTTGTTCATTTTAAACAAATTTAGTTATTATTGCATATCCACCACTCTATATACATCATTAATAGCATCATTAATGTTTTTTCGGATCAATTTGTGACAAGAAAACATAATGTTCAATCATCTTTGTAATATATGATCTATATGGAGATACTTTATCTAAATCTCCTATAAAATCATCTACAAAAAGATTCATAAGAGTTCTGATAGCTCTAGAAAAAGTGGGGCTAATGATTTCAGTTTCATTAACAGGTTCATGTAAATTTTGACTGGAATGTGGATAATTTCCATTACTAGATATTTTCATAGAATATATTACCAGATATTTGGGGGGTTTTTGAAATGATGTATATATTTGAGATATAATCCTCAATATTCCCCAGAGAGGTCTTAGGATTATGTGGGTATGTATCATCAAACATGTCATGGAAAGATTCCTCCACACATTTAGTTATATTTTTCAACACTCTATAGGCTTTACTAGAGATTGAGTATCCTATAAAAATTCCTTCACCACTCTTGGATTCAAAATTTTCAATATTTTACATAGTATTAAAGATATAGGATTTTCAACCAAAGAATTTTAATGATCTTACTTTTGGATTTCTATTGTACCATAATTCTTGTCGAGTTATTTTATGAACAGGTCCTTTAATCACTTTATAGATAATATTTCATGTTGTAGTTATAGCTTTAGCCAAAAATTAAATAGCTAATTCATATTCAGTATGAATGTTTTTGGAAATCCATTGTATGGTCTTATTTCTGATTTATACAAATCCATTTTCTTGAGGTGTTCTAGGGGCTGAAAAGTTATGATTGTAGCTATTTTGTGAGAAAAATGATTCAAAATATCATTTGTCAAATTCACAGGTATGATCACCTAATAGAGACTTAATTATAATCCAAATATATTTTTCTAAATTTTTATCATATTTGGTGAAATGTGTGTTGGTTTCACTTTAGTGATACAAAAATAAGGTCCCAGTATATATAGAAAATTAATCTAAAACAACATAAAAATAATACTTCCCATTAATACTAGAAACACTAAATAGTCTAATAAATCAACGAGATCCAACTCTAGAGGATGAAAAGTTGAAACCTCTTTCTTTGGTTTGATATAAATTTTGTGTTACTTGCCTTTTGGACAAGGATTACACACATTATGGTTTTGAAACTCTAGTTTGGGTAGATCATTGACTAAACATTTTTTAGTTATATTTATAAGGGAGTTAATTTTGTAGTGTCGTAGTCTTTTATTCCAAAGCCATGATTCTTTTTGAAATACACATAAACAGGAAGAATTTTGAAAAACTAAAGAATCTATGTTAACAAAATATACATTTTAATTTCATAATACATAAAATAATAGCTCATTTTTATAAATAAAAAAATTTCAAGAATCATCATCAATGTTAACATGAAATCCATCATCAAATTGTTGTGAAATACTAAGCAGATTATATTTCAGTCCATCAACAAAAAGTACATTGGAAATTAAAACTGTGTTAGAGGTATCGATTTGGCCATGCCCAATGATTTCTCCTTTAGAATTATCACCATAGGTGACATGCCCACCATCAGTCTTTATTAGGTTCTTGAAACATGAATAGTATCATGTTATGTGTCTTAAACACCCATTGTCCATGTACCAAAAGCTTTTACAAGTGATCCTTAAACACTATTACTAAAAAATTGTCAAATAAAAATAGACTTAAGTACCCATATTGTTTTTGGTATAGCAATAATAGTAACTAGTGTTTTTGGAACCTATATCTACCTGATAGGTTTCCTATAATCATTATGTAATGTATTTGAAAAATAAACTCTGCATGAAATAATAGAGGGTGTATCATAATCTAAACTAGAAAAATGTGTTCTTGAACTAAGTGTAAAGTAGTATGTTTTAGATTTAGAAACAAAATTGGTATTTCCAAAATTTCTTATACCAGGTCGATATCCAATACCATTAATGTATTTAGGAGAAATTTGTTTACCTATAATTTGTAAAATGTTATCTTTACAATTATGAAAACATTTAAGTTCCTTTTTCAATTTCTCATTAGATATCTTTAATTCATTTTTTTTCTTTAAGTAATGGAAAACTTTTCTTCGTTTCTATAGTGCATTTAGATTTAACAATTTAGGTGAGAGAATATTTTTTCTTTATATAATTGTATTTATCTTTTAGTACATTACATGTCTCTTAAAGAATGTATCAATAATAAAAAATTTCTTCTTAAGATATATTTTTATAGTCACTTACATCTTTAAAATAATATGAATTTTGTTCAGGAGATTCCAATGTTTCCTCTAAAGTGTTTTTTATGAGATAAATATTGGAATTGTTAGCCTTTTCATCATGTAATGACTCTGAGTCACTTGAATTATCTTTATAAGCACTCCACGATTCATTCATTTCCTTTTTATACGTTATATCTTTTTATTCATATTTTTTTATACATGACCTTGGCACAGTCAGCCTTGACATGTCCCTTTCACTTATATTCAAAACATACTATCTCATTAGAATTTTCATTTATATTCCAATATTTCTTCCAGTTTTCATTTTTCTCATATATTATTTTAAATATAGGATTTCTAAAAAATTTCGTCCTTTTGTAAAATTTCATAAATCATGTGTCTAATTGGGATATCTCTTCATCACTTTCACATGATTATTGTTCACTGTTGGAACAATCTACAGAGACATGCAATTTATATTCTTCATTTTTTGAGGTGGTGGTCTTGAATTCTAAAAAATTTCTTTTTTGGTTCATCATACTCTACCTTATTTACTTTAAGTTCTTCTTCCTACATTATTAGTTTCCCAATGAGTTCTTTTACAAGTAATTTGCAACTTTCATATAAATATCTAATAGATACATAGGTTCATATCCATTTATCATGTATGAATCTTAGAATCCTCATTATTTTTTCTTTGGGTGTGAATTCTCTTCCAACAGAGATCATTTGTTGACAATTTCTTTGAACCTGAGATACATGTAAGAAACAGGCTCATCATGAATAATTTTAAAGTTAGAATATTTAATAGTATGCGTATTGAGTATCATTTATTTCACACTATATATTCCTTCATGGGAAATATACAAGGTATCCCAAATTTTATGGGTAGTTTTACAAGCATAAATTCGGTTAAATTTTCATCTCCTAAAGAGAAATATAAGGCATTCACAGCTTTTCAATTTTTATTGTAGGCAGACATAGTTGGATAATCCCATGTAATTATACCATTTGTAAGAATCATATACTCATATATAATTTAAGACAAAATTTCAAAGCCTATACTTTCCAAATGAATTTTCATTTTATTTTTTCCATTGTGTATAATTAGTTCCATTAAAGAATGGAGACATGTTTGTTGTAGCAGCTTTATTTTTATTATACATAATGGGTATATACATTGAAAGAGATATAATTTTATAACTAAAAAAATTAACATATCTTTAATGTACAACTAAAATCATAGTTAAAATGATACTGAAATAGACCCTTAAAAAGAATAAAATCCTCTGATACAAAATGTTGTTCAGACCAAAGTATTCAAGAGGGGGGTGAATTCAATATATATTAAAATTTCTGTTAAAAAGTTTTCTTTAAATGAATCACCAATAAAAATGAATAAAACCCAGTTAATCAAGGTAATATGGTTATAATAGTTTGATTGTTCATATAACCTCTCAAAAGATTGATTAATTCTCTGTAATATAAATACAAGTTATTGATACTAATTTTGATGTTATTCTGATAAGGATAAATTGTTATAACATCTACCGAATACTAACTATCAATGTAAAATCTAATATTTTCTAAAATATACAATAAATTAGAGAAAAAATAAATTAAATAACACAGCGAATAAAACAATTGGTTCAGTCTCAAGTCCATACCTAATCCACTCCACTTGGTGATCACCTACCACCAATATGTTTATATTAATAAACATTGTCCACACACTAGATTAGGGTAAAAAACTGTGCACATAACTTTCCAGGTCACACGACCTCTTCTACTGTTCTCCGTGGGTATCAAATACCTAGTCACACAAGAACCACTTCCACACTTATCCGTTAGAGTAAAAAAATATTGGATGTTATGAGAGGAAGGATATCCTGTATCCTTAAGTTTAGTACAGGAGAAAGTGCATGTTTAATAAATACACACACCACTCGAAAGATAAATACATTACACAATAGAGAAAAGATGACAAGAAAGTGTTAGATGTTCTTTGAGTTTTAATCTATGTTTCCCTGGGATTATAAGATGAATAAAATATAGGAATCAAGTCTTCTTGTGAAAAAAATAGAGTATCAAAAGTTTAGTTCTCTAGTTTCTAGTTTGATGGTGTATGATGTCTAGAACATGTACTTATTGAAGGTTTTAATATGACAATATTTTTTGGATTTGATTTAGGGTAGTCCAATATTTTTAGAATCGAGTGTGATTAGTATGTTCTTCAGTTGTATCTTGTCACGTGTATCTATTCACTTTTTAAATACATGCGCATCTATGGACCAACTGGTGTTCATATTAGTAGAACATCTTTTATTCCCTTTTTAATTGCGGGTATATACATTGGAACTGACATGATGCATGTATTCTGCACCTCGTACCTCATAATATCAAGTGACATGTGTAAAATGAAACATTAAATATGTCAGTGCCTTTAAATGACTCAAATATGACTATTATAAATTTATTTGAAAACAAAAAAACAGATTAAATAATGGTTTCACAATCTGTCTTGAAATTGTATCACATGGTAACAGTGTCACCACGAAATGGTGTCTTATTCTTTGACATTGATTGGTGAGACATTCATGAAGGTACTGTTTTATTGATATCAATAACTAATATCGCATATGTGGTGCTAGGATATGATGTATGGTATTTTTCTAAATTTCAAATAGTGTCTTAGTGATGGAAGTAAGGAACCCATGTCACAGACTTCTTGAGATCTGAAACTAGTTATGATGTCTTAATCAAGTTGTATGGTTCATGGTATCAAGGTCATGGGGTCTTGGTAATGGTGTTTGGATCATGGTTTCTGGATTACAGTGTCTGGATTATGGTGTCTGGGTCACGATATCTGGTAAATGGTGTGTGGGTAACAGCGTTTGGGTCCTTTTTTAGAAAACCTAAACCTGTGTTAGAGTCATGGTTTCTAAAACATATTCAAATATCTGTAAACAGTCTAAAGAAGTAATATTCACACAATGAAATAGTAAAATAAATTCTTATATGAAATCACTATAGAAAAAAAAATTAAATATAGTTTACAACTATCAAGCATGATTTATAAGAATCTAGATCTAGTGGATGTTTATTGAAAGAATATATAATCCAACCATTCAACAAATTATTTGAGATATATTAAATAATATTAACAGTATATTTGATGATTAAAACATGATTAAAATGTGGGGAGTCCAACATCTTACTTATTGATCAATATAAACTCTGTGTAGGATGTTTTGTTTAGTGATTTCCATCCCATTTCATAATTCAGGATGATTGAAAGTCAATCCAAAAAAAAGATTTTATAGTCAAAAAATCTATAAAATTAATTTAAAGGAATTGTTGTTTGATCAATTTGATTTATCCCTCCAGATTCATCTCCTTCTATGAAAACAGATCGAGGGAAAATGAAAAATATTTTAGGTTCATTCCTGAAGTTTTTTGGAGATTGTATTTCTTCCACCGCTCATCACACATTAATCATGAGCATCTTCCTATAACAAGTGGTTTGATAAATAGATGATATTTAGTCATTGAGTGACCATTATTTGGTGAAATAAATCAATATTATGGGTGTGATTTACGATTTATGGTGATATTGAGGTGTGAAGATGAGGGCAGATTATCATTGATATATCGTAGTGGATTTGTGGGTTTCATTCATCCATGTTTTGATGTAATAGGATGAACAGACTGATGGATGGTTTTCATAGCATATTGAAGAGACAAATCTAGGAAAACGACATTGTAAAGGACTTGGAAACCTAAAATATAAAATTTCATTTGAGCATATAGGCTTCAACGTTTGGGCGGATAGAGCATATTCAGATAAGATGAATCTGGAAATTCTACAGAAATACAGCTTTTAATGTGGTGTTACACACCATATGAGACCCCTGGATGCAACTCTAGAGTTCCCAAAAGAATTATGTATCACATTATGTGTGACTTGGTCACACTCCATGTGATGCCTCAGTGAATACCCAGTGCATACATCAAAAAGTACACAAACATGAGAATAATTACATGGTTAGAATAACTCTACGTACATATACATGGACATAGATTGGTGTACATAGGAAAGTACATTGAATTGAAAATTTCTACACAGGAAATTCCATGTGACATGTGTGGTGTTTCGGGTGTCACTAGACATTGGGTACTCCATAAAAAAACAATGTATATTGAGAATTACATGTTGAACGATGTTTTTTCACATGGTCATACTTGGGGATAGCTGGGCACACAATGTACCCCCTAGTACACACCATGTTCCCCCTTAATGAGTTATTGTAAGTCTTTATTTCCTTCATTTCGACTAATATTGGTTGATTGTGTTCCCATGGACAACTCCCTTGAAGGTATATTGTGACATTATAACCACATAACAATATTGTGATCCCCTCAAGTGGTCGAGTCTTAGATCATGTTATGATGTCCCTCCATGATACTGGATTGTGATCCTTTATCATCTTAGTTCCCTATATAGGGTTTTTGTAATTAATGTTTCCTTATTGAGATTGGATTTGAACTGATATCTAGAAGTATTGATCATTGGGGTTAGTGGTATCATTGACTTATAATCACCTATATTGTGTGAAGGTACAGATTGGGTTCATATTGACCCCAGTGGTTCTATGTATAACTTCGTATCTAGTAATTAAGATATTGTCAACCCATTGAGTTTTCCTGTATTGGGGAAAATCGACACAACATATTTATCAAATTTCTCCGAGGATAGATTTCTTTGTCGAGTTGACTCTGCTAGAATGAGCATTTCATCATGAAGAATAACATGTCTTGTAATTGGTTATAACCACCTAGTTACATAGTGTATTTCATGAGTATATATGGTTGTTTATTTCATGCATTGACCATTATATCATGTATTGAGCTAACTAGTCATGGCCATTAAAATTTAATTTTTTTGGGGTGTCTTACTGGGTATTTATGTAAACATCCATGCATGTTTGTTTGCCACATGTAGCATGTATTATGAACATAACAACCGTTTTGACATTTTCTGTGGTGAAAAAGGATCATGTGTAGTGAAGTTGGAGCATATCATACCATGGTGTTTACATGGAGCATTAATTTTCCTTAGTACTCTTCAATTTGAGTTGTCCCGACTCTTTATAGTTTAGGGTTGGGCTTGTATTTTTCTCATTTCGCCGATATCAATAAATTTATGTCTTAATGCATTGTGGGATCTTATATATATGAATTTGTGGTATTATTTTTCTAATATGTATGTATTTTGTGTCCTTGGTGGTGTGTGTATGTGTGTGTGTGATTACAGGTACATTAAGGTAATGCCTCCCATATATGGGATAAGCATACTCGGTTCTGGGTTCCAATACATGTCATGTTAGAGGCAGTCATGGTGTTTGCATGGGTTGGACCTCGACTGGTTGTGACATCATAGATATTAATATAGTTCTTATATGAATTACTAACATTATTACAACTGTTATACACATGGTAAAATCTTGTTTAATTAACTAAAATCTTATGGTAAGGGAATTCTTAACTCAATTTTATTTCATAGAGTTAAATTTCTTCACAATTAATTACATCATGCTATGATGATGGTTTTAATTATTTTATTGTATTATTTTTTATTTCCACTTGTATTATGTGTATTTATAGATGTTACAAATAGTCAATTATTTTTATTAATGATCACTTCAATGGTAAGTTATTTGTATGGAACTTTTTATCTAAAACCCTATTTTTAAATTATTTATAGGTTTATTTTCAAAATCATTATCATCCATATAAATTTTTTAAAAAACAATTATGTATTTTTTTATAAGGACATTAATTTTTGTTAAAAGGAATTTTCTATTTTTTCTCAAATATTTTCAAAATGTAATATTTTTATATTTTATAAAGCGGAATATATTATTAAAAATATTTTAATTAATTTTTTTAAAAAGTCAAAATATTTTTTTTTTCATATATGTAATGAGTGTATGATTCTAGTTTCATGAAACCATAATGTTTTTAGGATTCAAATAAATGTTTACAAGTTTAATTTAAATTAAAATGTAATCTTTTTTATATGTCTATATTTTTAAAAAGAATAGTGATTTCAAAATGGAATGGTTATTTTTCTCGAGAAAGTTTTTTATGGAAAAATTATGTTTTATGAATATGTTAAGGTTATTTTCCTTTGATTATGAGTTGTGGTGGTTCAATTATAATGATATGGAAGGTGAGACTAATTTTACACACCAACTATTTCGATAAAGAGATAGAGTTAACTAATTATGTTTATCATAAGAGATTATAAAATATATTATGATGTTAATTATAAATGTAACTCCTATGGTTACTACCAATGTGGCCATAAAAAATAACAAATATCTAATAATGATATGAAAATGATTCAAAATGTTTCATTTATTATTTCTACAAGCATTTAATAGATTTTATTAAAAAAAATTATGATTTTATTAGGTAATCTAATAGATTAGGTTTTGATAGTAAATGATATATATTTTTACATGTTTTAATAAAAACATTATTAGATTTTATTTTTCTTCCATGTTTTCTTTTGAAGTGTTTTTTTGAATTTTATAGGTATGATCATTTATTTAAAGTGTAAGGAAAACCTTGTTTGGTAAAAAAAATTATATGTATCTATTGCCTAACAATTTCATCATTTCATTTGATGACCCTAACTGATCATTTATGCTCATCCTATTTTTTAAAATGATTTCTTGGGTTTAAGGGTGTTTAGGAATAAGGATGAAAACATAGATATAATTGTGATTATTTATCATGAATAGAACTCATGTTCTATTTTAAAAACATTTTATTAAGAATAAAATGGATATTCTATACAAGTATCAAAATATAATGCACGTGAGTTTTTCATAATTCTATAAAAAAGTAAATAAGGATGTTCATGGGGATTTAATGAAAATTAATTTTATTCAAGATTCACTAGAATATGTATTGTTATTGGTTGGGTCCTTATAGTTAATATCAGAGTAATTTTTTGATTACATTTGATATTAAGATGTTTTAATGTGAACTTAATTTAAGTGTTATAGATAACATCATAGTTTTATAATTTTGAGGTTGATAATAAGACTAATGTTTTAATGAACCATTTTGAGGATATACATTATGAAATTTTATAGTGACTAATGATAATTTTGGCATCATTTATTTTTGAGGTGATTATGGGTTCTTACAATTTGGGATGAAAAATAAAAGGTATGAGATAATGTTTATGGTTAACAAATTTATTTAATGATGAATACAACAAGGTTATTTTCAATGATGATTCTCTCATTTCTATAATTTTATATGGATTATATTAATATAGTAGTATTCAAAGTACTACCCATAGGATGGGTGACAACATGTTGCATTTGGAAATGTTCTAAGGATTGAACACACATCTGAAGGGTGTCAAGGGTGCCTACCCACCACTAGCCTACATGTTTTCCAAGTTAGTATGATTTTTTATACTTTAAACAATTTTATTGATGATGGATAATTTCATATGTGATTGGTACATTATTTTGTAATTAATTGACTAAGGAAATTTTAGGATCTGTTAACAATTTTAGGAACCATATAAGATTAATATAAACAAGATACTATGGATTTGTTTTTGAATTATGGTTGAGTTATATACGATCTTATTTTAGATTTTGGTTATTCAGGTTATTCATTAATATGATTATATTATCATGGTGATTATGTGATACAGGAAACTAAATTTTTGGTAAGGTACTTTAGGAATCATTGATGTTATTGGTTAATAGCTATAATTATCATCAAATTCTTTATGATAAATAATTCTAATTATTTATTATCATATATTTGACTAAAATATACTTAAGGAATTTTATTTATTTTTATGTGTGGATGGTCTATGTTGATTTTTTGGTATTAATATTGAATTTTAACAATTAATAATCTTTTGTAAGTATATTATTTTTTCATAACCATTTTGGTATTGGATAATTTTTAAAATAGTTGTAATATATTTTTTATCTATATAATTTGATTTTAAGGCTCCAGGGATGAAAAATTCATACTCAACATTTAGATTAAAAGATGATTCTATGGTGGAAATATATTAATGGATGAATTTGTTATTCGTATGTAAGTATATTTCCACATGTTATTAAACTAGTTAGTAATGTAATATTGAAATAATAAACAATATTTTCCTCTTTTTCTTATGTAGAAATCAATTTTCTTTTATCCTATCATAGATTTATGGTTTTTTATGTTTTAGGTTTACATGAGAATGTTATAAATCACTATCTATCAGTACATGGAGGTTATCTTTACTCTTCAATTTCCTAGTTTTTATTAATGGAATCCTAGTTAGATATTATTTCAGATGACCTTCAAACATCCTTCACTTACTTTTCTAGAAGCTGTTTTATTAATAATTTTTAATGTGGGATTTCAAAAAAGATATTTTGAAAAATAAAACCACTAGTTATTTATCCCATGTTAAAAAAATAAAGGCTACAATTTATTAAATTGGGTTAGAATATAACATCTTGAGTTTTTAAAAGGTAACACTTTGTTTGATAGCATACATGATACACCACATCCAGTATAAATAGGCAACTAAATATTATAATTTATATGTGATTCTTATTACCATGCTTCAAATAAGCCTGAATAAATTAGAAAAACAATATTTAGGTAATATATATAATATTCTAAAATAATATTTTTGTTTTGGAAAATTATTTTAAAAAGATAATATAATATTTTAAAATTAAACATTTAAAATATGTTTTCTTAAAACATGGAATATCATAATCTTTATTAACGAATTTAGTTGTTATTTTATTGATGTAATAGAATATTTATTAGACAAGATTAATTTCATTTTTATATTTATAATTCCATATTAATCTTAGGACAACTTTTTTAGAATATTTTGAAAATATTTATGAGACAATATGTCTGATATTTTTTTAAGAAATATTTTATACTTAGATTATGTACGAACACATTTTACATATAACATTTAATATTTCCAAAAAATTGGTTTCATTTTATTTTTCCAGTTTAATATTAAATCAAATTTTTTATATTCTATGTTATTAATTTTTTAAAATTGATTAGATGTTTTAAATAACACGTTTTTGATTTATTAAATAGGTCCACTTAATTTTTTGACAATATAAAAATTAAAAATGGTAAATTATGTTACCATAGTAAAAGGTAAATCTGACAATTATGTGTAAAATTAAAATTATTTGGGATATTAAATAACCCATATCCTTTTATAAAAATTATTTATAAGTAATATACTTCAATAATAATTAATGTATTTAATATAATGATTATTGTTTCCATTATTAATTGATTATGACATATTAATATTTATTTAATAGAATCTCAAAGATATCAGACGTATTGTTTTTAATAATTATCACATTTTTAACATAGGTTTATTTATAATTTCAATTAAACTATAAGTAATTATTTGAAATCTAAAATATTTAAATTCCTCACAATTTATTATTTTTATTTTTGGTAAAAAAATTTCCATGAAATTATTAATCAATGTGGATGGAATAATTATTTCATATCCAATAAAAATTATTAAAAATAAGAAATTAATTGTAATTATAGATAATTAATATAATGATAAATTTTTTAACATAACAATTCCATTTTATATATATATTATTTGATTTGGTTTGAATTTATCTTATTCTATTGATTTTATTAAAGTTAATGTAATAGATATCGATAAAATTGACATTATGGATTTTTTATAGTAAACAATTTATTATTAAATAATATAAAATTCTTAAAAATCTTAAATTCAACCCAAAAATTATTATGATGTTTTAAATGAAATAAATTTTCCATTTATGGTAATTTATTAATTTCATTTTAACTATATTAACATTCAAAATTTTAAAATCCATGTTGTCATAGGCAAAGAAAAGGTTGTTAAATAAGGGTTAAAACCAAAAAAATAATGGTATAACCGTGACGTATAAAATGTTAAGAAGTAAATTTTTTTGATTTATACCTTTATCATATATGGTAATAATTTTAGTTCTTTATCAGACACTATTCCATGATGATGACATACTTATTATTTAAATAAAATATAGTAATAAAACATAATTATATTTATATTTAATATCAATTATGTCTCCATAGAAGGGAAAAATAGTAATATTATTGATTTTTTTCTATATTGATCTTAATGAAATTATTATCCTAAAATAATTTTCTATTTAATTTTTATAACATATATAATTACCTTTAATTATTGTAAAAAAATATATTTATTAAATTAACAAAAAAATAAAATAATTGGTTTTAAAAATAAGAACATTGATATATTTTGTATGATCCAATGTATATAAAAGATTTAATATATCCATATGATATATTTTATATTATTAAATATGTTATGTTTTAATTCCCAATTTATCATGTGGTATTTGATGTCAATTTAAAGGAATACTGTTAAAATCTATCATTAATGATAATTTATCAAAATAATATTTTATTACATTATTAAAAAATAATGAAATTCTTGTAGTTTTAAATGGGAATTTAATATATTCTAAGACATCATTATTTTCCATGTATGTGTCAGTTTATCATTTATAGGAACATTTTTAACCATTTATAGTTAAATCAATGATTACTACAATTAAGTACAAAAATATTAACTAAGGTGTTGAAAAAATGATTATGGTAAATAATTACACATAAGAATGTCTAATTTTTTAGGACTATGATATAATAAAAATATATTATATTATATTCCAAACCCTGTCGATTTTGAGTCATTTGGAATGATAAATGAATTTATTAAAATTTAAAATTTGGTAGAATTCCGAAAGTGCTCTGCACATCAATTATAAAAGGGAAAATCATCCCTCACTTATTTAATCCAAATTAAGACATTTATCTAGAAAACGTACTAAAAATTAATCCCATAGAAAAATGAATCCATTTTTTAGGTTTCTTACATTCTAAAAGATCATCCATTGAACTATTAGGAAGAGATCTAAAGGATGTTCACTAAAGAAAAGTTAATCATCTCTACCGACTCTTTGAAGATTATTTATTCTTCTTCATAATCTCAATGTGTTATTTAAATGGTAAAGTAAAAATATAGTATCTTTAATATATATATAATCATATTTTATTTGTATTTTTGGACAACCATATCCCCCTTTTTTACTATCTAATAAAAAATTTAAGTAATACACGTTTGTACGTGAGACATTCTGTATCCTCGCTTTGGTGTAATTGTTTTATCAACCTAACATAACAAGGATACTTTATATTATATAAAAGGGGGATATATATGGTCCCTATTACATGATATTAACTATTTCAAATCAATATAGCTCCCAATTACTTCACTTTCATCCATTAATGGGTTGATATTGTCGCTCGTGTGTAAGTACGACCTACTGTCTATACGAAGCAATGTAATTCATTTTATATTTTAAATATTATATAATTTTTATAAAATTTTATATAATAAATAAATATGACATATAATACGTCAATATAATTATATATGTGATGAAAAAATATCCAATTCACAATAACCAAAACATACATCACAAAACACGCATTGGTAACCGATGTTACTAACACCTGAAACAAAGGTAATAATAAAATATTATTCAAAAAAAAAGTGACAAAATGATATAGTAGGAAAATATATGATATCATAAATATGAAGATGGTTTTTTAATGAATTAATTACATGATTTAAACAATTATACAGTAGGTTAATGAACATTGAATGAAAGTAAAGTGCAAGGTATGGGATTTCATAAGTCAATTTGAATTTGTTGATTTAAACTTATACTTAATTAAATAAATGTTGATATGATTATAAGTGAAATTAAATTTGAAAATATTATTTTTTATTTATACTAATTTTATGTGTATTTATATCTTATGAACATAATATTTTTTTATTAACGCTCACATTAGTGATAAGGAATTTCTACAGGACTCGTTAACTAAAAATCCATTTTTATATGTTTTAAATATTCTAAATAGTTCTTATTCAGGTCAAAATTTTCAAAGTGAATTTTATGATGTTTTTTATATAAATGACTGTATAAAAAATTAATTTTCTATTTTCTCCCAAATTTCTTCAAAAATTAATCTTCTATGAATTATGTACGTGACATTTTTTAGAAATCATCTTGTAAAATTTCTTAAAAAAATAAAAAAAAAATTTAATAAAATTATATGCAATTAGTGATATTTACATATGTCAATATGAAAAAAAATATATTAATATATACAAAAAAGTATTAAAATGTTATTTTAGAATGAAATATATTCATTTTTAAATGCGTAGCTTCTTAAAAAGAGAATTGATTACAAAGTTGAATGGTTTTTTCCTAATGTTTTTGTGTGATATTTATGTTTTAGGATTTTGTTATTGTTCATGGTAATTGATAATGAGGGTAGAAGATTCCATTATAAACCAATTTCATTTTTTCCATTTATAGATATCTAATTCATTGGGTAATGATAAATATTTAAATCAATAGGTTTATCTTAAAAGATTATAGAATATACTAAGATGGTAATTCCAAATGTAACTATGATGGCCACTAATTGTGTAGTAGTGATATCTAAAAAATATTGAAGATTGATATGCAAAGGATTACAAAATCAACTTTTATGAATTATGAATTATTTCAATTGATTTTAAAGGAATGTTATGATTTTCTTAGGTAAACTAAGAGCATATTTTTTAAGGATGAATGGTATAACATTTAAAATGATTAAATGAAAACATGAAAATTATTTTTCCATTATTTTATCCTTTTATATGTTTCGTGGAATAATTTGGTAAGAAAACATGTTTCCTTGTGAATGAAAATGATTATTTTGAAAGTGGAATCTTTTTATAAGTAATTATGGAATTACAATTAATTTCAATATTTTTATGACTCTTAAGGATATTTTCTACACATAACATGTATTAAATTCAATTTCAAATTGTCTAAGGGATAGCGAGAACAAGGACGAGGTAATGATGAATGTTGTGAGTAATTATCATTAAAATAAATCGTGTTTATTTGAAAATAATTATGTTTATGAAATAAATGGATACAATATAGAAGCGTACACTTGTGATATATGGGATATTTTAAAAATTACCAATAACTGTAATCCATAACGATTATTTGGCAATGAATAAAAGTGAATTCTGGTCAAAATTCACTAGAATATGTATTTTTTAATGTTAATTCCTTACATACATATTATATTTAATTGTATTTTGATTCACCATACATTGGGATAAAATATATACTTGTGTAAGAGGATTTTATAAATGATTATGCGTTGTTGAATATTAATATAGTTTAAAAGGATTATGCAAATCCAGATCATATTTTAATTGTGTTTATGCATCTTAAAAAACACAGAATCATTATTTTTAATGATATAAATGTGTTAAATGCTATTCTCCATAGAATACAATAAATCATACCAATTTTATATGTAAATTATTAAATAAAAATGTTCAATAATTATGTCACGTATTTTAATTTAATATTGAGTATTCTATATAAAGATGTAATATGATATTCGATATGCTTTAAAGTACATGACTATCTGATAGGGTCTATAAATATTGGGAGGATTGAAAACTCAAGCCACTATGGTAATAATTTCCCTTGGTCATGGTTGTGTAGAAGAGTTATGTGAAATTATATTTGTTCAATATTATATCATTTTTTATATAAAAAAGGAAAATATTTATAATAATATTATATTAACTAGGTAATTCAATTTTTAATTTGTATAGAAGATAATATATATTTTCTGAAAGAGTATGTGATTTTGATAACAATGTAATGATATAATTTATATTTTTAAAAAATATTCATCAATAAGTGATGCACATATATCATTCCAATATATTGGTTTTTCATTAATAATTCAATGAAATATAAACTGTTATAGGATTAAAATATTGGTGAATTGGTATAAAATGTTTTCTAATTGTATTTACATATAATATTATACTAATAAATACATATTTTTAACTTATCAATGAACTATATGTATGTTTCAAAAACATCTGATTCCAATAATGTTATAGAATTATGTCATGTATGATTTCAGGACCCATTCATGAAATCACCTAGTTGTAGAGATGTTTTCTAGATGAATGTGGGTTATTTATACATGTTGGATTATATTATATTTATTTTTGAAATGAAATAATTTTTTGATTCCTGATAAGTTATATATATAAATATTCAATATTTTATTTCATGTTGTACTATTGATTATGGAATTTGAATGAGATTTCTAATTTACATATTAATTATGTGACATATTTAAATGATAATTTGGTATATATATATAATGATTTAGATTTAATTATTTCTAAAGATTTACTATTAAAATAATTTTAAATTATAATTTTTAAATATATGTAATGGTCCTTTATCATTTGTTTAGTAGGTCTTTAAGAGGATTATATATCCAAGATTGTCAATTTTTTATAACCTTAAGGCAAATTATAATAGGATTTACATTATAAATGAATTTTTCTATAAAATTTTATTAATCATCATTGAATATGATATATAATAGATAACTAATTTTTCATCAGTTACATTTTATTCAAATTTTATATGACTATGTTCAATTCATTTAGAAAATATTTTTAACTACTAATAAATTTTTTTTGTCTTATAATGTCCCGAGATATAAAATCCATTAAATTTTCATCTATAATTTAGTATTTCATTGGCTTTTACCTTTATTTTGAAAAAAATGCTTTTAATTAAATTGATAGATAAACCCTATATTATAAAACCATTTTTAATTAATTAAAATAATACAATATTGAATTTTTAATTTATATTACCTCATTATTAGCTATAATACATGATTTATTTTAGGAATATTAGTTATTAAATTATTATCTATATTCATTTAATATATTTATTTATGAATAATTAATATTGGGACTCGATTATTCATTATTAGTATAACATATTCAAATTATTTAATGGTGTATTAAAACTATATGTTATTAAACTAATCATCATTTATATGATTTATTACTGAATTACCATGTTTACGATGAATCATGTTAGAATTATATTGTGATGGGGGTGTTAGTAGAAATTTTTTTCACATGATATGATAAATAAAATTTATTATATTTGATTATTACAATGATACTGATTTTTTAAAAACACATTGATGTTATTGTATATGTTAATTTTTATTTTATTTCATTTACATATTTCTATTTATTTATTTTTCATTACCCCAAAATTTTATGATATTATATTTTTTATTTTTAAGAAGAAAAGGAGGTTGAACATTCTTTTGTTACATTTTAGAGGCCTTCTAATAAAAAAGTCGATACATCCAATTTTCCTATAAACCAAATATTTAAAAAAGGAAGTAAAATCTTGAAAAACATGTTATAGTATCTTATAAAAATAAATTCTTATCATTTCCTTTTTCAGTAATTCTATTTTAGTAACTTTCGTTAAAATTTCATCTTCCATTTTTTGTGCATAAGTATATAGTTTGAGGGATTGATTCTCTTTTTAATTAATTTCCAACATATTCATCATAATTAATTACCTATCAATGGATTCTGAGAGCCAATATTTTTTTTTTGAATCCATATAGATATATTATTTGGTATGAATAAATATTTAGTAATGAATAATAATCTTTTAGAAATTTATTGCATTATAATCGTGTTATTCCAATACATTTTGGATATTGTGATTTTTAAAACTATTTCAATAATGGAAAAATTTATCATAAGTGTGATTTTTTTCTATTATGTAACATTCAAAATCTAATACATTTTAATAGTTTTTTTATATGAAAATGTGTGATTGAAAAACTAAAATTGGAAATACAAGATTAAAATGATAACCAAAGGTATTATGATTTTATTTTAATATAATTTATTAGTAATTATAAACATAATAATTAATTCTAATATATTAAATATAGTTGAAACTATATTTATAAAAACAATAGTAATAGAATTTGTAAATAAAATTTCAATATATTTTTTCAAGAAACTATTCATGAATTTTAAAAAGTAAAGTAGAATTAATTTATAAAATAAATCATGTGAATTTTATTATATGATTTACTTAATTATTTCATTTAATTTTTAATTTTATTCTAATAAATTTTGAATCATATATGATCGGGTTTGTAATTGAATTTAATTTGTCATTGAATTTAATTATAATGAAGCACTAAAAATGATTATTATTTTCTAGAATTTGTTATATCATGTTGAAAAATTATTTGATATATTCATAGTATATTTCAATATATTTTTTTCAAATGAAATAGAGGATATTTCAATCTTTTATGGTACACTATTGATGATGTTGCAGAATGGGTATATTTTAATGTCATTTTTTAATTGATATTTTTTAGGGAAAGAATGTAATTAGGTCACATGTGTAGCTTTTATATAAAAAATGTTACATTATTATTAGAAATGGTCAACTTCATATTGTGGAATAATAGTATCTTGAGGTAACCCTCTACTACAATATGTTGAAATAAGTTTATTAAAATAATAAGTAGGTTTTTATTGTCTCGAATGATATAGTTATGGAGAAATAATATTTTATGAGTGTTGAATCAGTTTCACCTATAAGTATCACCAATAAATTTATGGGTAGATCAGATGGATTACTAAACAATTTAATAAGGTATTAATGATTTATGTATCTAGTTAGTGGTAATTGTTTTTGGGAATATTTAACACCAAAAATATTTATCATTCTATATTTTATTAATATATGTACATTATTTCTTCTCAAATGGATTTCGTAATGTATAATAAAATATAATTGATTTATTTTGTAATGGTATAGTTGGTTCTATTTTATATTTATACTGACATTTTAATTTAGCATATTTTAATGTGAGATATTAGCTGATCCAATGTGAGAATATGGTTCCTTTTTTTTCGTAAATACTAACATTATGTTACACTAATTTTTTATTTTCTAAACAGTATTATATATTTATTACTATGAAGGGTGGGATGAAAAATATTGGAATACAATATAATAACTGGTATCAGAGAATTATTTCATAGGGATTGGGTCACCTATTAGATCATTTCATGCTTCATTGTCTGGATCTAGTCTTTATTATTGATTTATATTAACATATTTTTAATGATTTATAGGTTATAATTATATATTAATTATTTTTTTGTGGAAAATAATTTGAATAAATAATATTGTTGATTTAATACATTGGTGGTAAAAAAATTATTATGTAAGATGTATATGGAAGATAATATATTAAATATAGAACTACATCTATCGTTGATGGGTGTCAAATTTTATTTTTTCAGAAAAAGAAAGATGGTAATATCATGTCTATAAGATATACGATGCTATTAAAATAATAATTTCTCGAAATATGGAATTCAAAATATTGGAGGTGGATAATACTATCACGATCTTGAACATATTATTTAACTTTTTTGAGAGACCAACTACCAATAATGAGGTGTTTCTTATTTGGATAAACAATTAAATAAATTATATTTATAAATGGATATCGTTAAAAATTATAGAATTCCACTTAGTTCTGATGCTAGTGGATGTTCAACTCAAAAAAATTAAAGAAGGATAAAATAAATATATATAGATAATGATGAAAATTTGTTCAATTATATGTATCAAAATTAATTTGTGGAAATATGGAATAAAAGGAATCATTTTAGGTGATAATAAGTGATTTTTAAGGTAATCATCTTATTGTCACAATAATACCATATGTTTCCACGATAATATTTTTTATATTGATTGTTGACTTTAAATTTGATTCATGGTTCAATGTTTTTTGGGTTTTATATCAATGCTTATCTAAGTGTGTATACATTAATAATTATGTATCATGAAATACAAATTATTATTAAATGAAAGATAATTATTTCAATATTACTAGAGAAGAGTAATTTGTGTTTCCCAATTAGGGTTAGTTTATTTCTATTGCATTAAGATGTGAGACCCTTATAATATATACAGGTGAACATGAATTTGTTATGTCAGATGATTGATATGGGTTTCTTTATAATATTTTTTTGATTGAATTTGTAATATCATACATGGTTATATGGTGGTGGCAAAGAGTTTGAATGATAGAAAATAAAATTTTATTTGTTACAAGGATGAGAAATGATTAATAAATCAATGAAATTTTGATTTATATGTTTTGGCATGGTTATCTAAGTCACATGGTAGATAAATATATTTATATATTGGTTGTGATATCAATGATGTTTAGTTATGAACGTTGAGTAAGTGACATGTGAATTACGTATCATTTAAAAGAACACAATGATTTTCTTATAATAGAATGAAGTTTTTCTATGAATCAAAAGATATTTAATGTTAATATATAATCATAGACTATTGTTCTATTTTTATATAATTTATGTCTTTTTGTAATGTTAATTCATCATTTTTGATTCCATACAAATATTTGGGGAGTTTATTTAAAAGAAAATGTTCATGGATATCAAGAAATTCATATTATTGATGGAATTGGTGTAAATGAGGCTATAATAATGAAAAATATATTCAAGTATTATAATAATGATTATTTTGAATGTATAGTTTTTTATATTTGTTTATTGAGGAATGATATACATTTTAAGAGACCATACATATGATTCTATATCCATGAATGATATCTTATCTGAGATCCTCATGAGGCAGTAGTGGTTGGCCAGAGAGAGTGCTCGAGTTCACTGGCTCCACGAACGTGATGTGAACACATGTTTTTTTCATTCTTGTATCAAAGAAAGATTAAGATTTCACAATCCTAATATTTTCATAGGGGACGATTCCTTCTCCAACGATTGGGATGTTATAGGAGGAATTCTTCATGATAATCTCAAATAGATTCTTGCTGACCCTAACTCTACATTCGATGCTGGCTAACCAAGGTGGCCAGTGGAGATTTCTGAGGATATCCCATCATGTGTTTCCAGGGAGAATGATGAGAGCTAGGGTAGAACTCTTGATGATGATGATGTGCGTGAGGTGGTCTAGTCATTGAACCAGGATAGCACGATAGGGCCGGATGGATTTCCTGGTTCGTTTTATAGGCTTTCAAGACACATTGTTAAAGAAGATGTGATTCATGCATTGCAGGACTATTTTAGGACAGGTAACCTGCTACGTGTAGCGTATACCACCAAGATTGTCTTCCTCCCAAAAGTTGGAAATCCCCAATCCATTGACCATTATCGACCAATCAACATGTGTAACTTACCTTATAAGGTCCTCGCTAGTATCATAAATAGTAGGATGGCTTAGTACTTGGACTCTTGGTTGGCCCCAGAGCAGCATGGTTTATGAAAGGCCAATCCATTAAGGGGGTAATTAGCCTCACACATGAAATGAACAGTTACATCAACAACAAGATCATTGGTGGTAACCTGATTGTGAAGTTGGAAATGAAAAAGGCCTTCAACAAGATGGAATATATCTTTGTTCTAAGGGTTTTGGCCAGCATGGGTTTCACTCATTGGACTAGAGATCTTCTATTTTGCTGCTTCAGTTTGGCTTGTATATCATCCTCATTTGTGGGGAAGCAGTTTGGCTTCTTCAAGGCCTGCCACGAACTCAGACAAGGTGACCCCCTCTCCCCCACTATCTTCATCATCTCCTAAAATGATTTAATTACTCTATCAACTGGGGTATCCGTGCATGCAAGATCACCCCTATAAGAACCACTATAATTCCTTGAATATTTCGCAACCGATGTTTGATAATCACTCCATCTTGTTCTGCAATGGTAGTAGTAGATCGGTGTCAGGCTTATATAGCATCATTGAGGAGTAATGTATGTGGAGTGGAAAGAAGGTGAACCGGGAGAAAAGCATGAATTATATTTCCCAAAAGATCTCTGGGAGGAGGGAATTAAATATTGATGTTGATCTGAAAATTAAGAGGGGTCACTTTCCCATTAAGTATCATGGATCTCTGGCCAGCCCATTCACTCCTAGAGTCCATCACATTGATAAGTTTTCCAACAACATCATGGGACATATCTATAATAAGAAGAATAGACTTATTTCATTTGGTGACCATATTGCGCTTGTGAATCATGTTCTTTTTTCCATCCCCATGCATGTGCACTTCACCCTGAAGGTTTCTAAAGCCGTTATTTCTAATCTGGGAAGAATCATGGTTTCCGTTGTTTGGGATGGGAAAATGGAGGGACATTTCCACTAGGCTTTCAGAGACTTCTAGTTGAGATCTATCTAAGAAGGCGACATCAACTTGAGGAGTGTTCACAAAAAAATGTAGGGGCTTCATGCCATGTTCACGTGGAATGATTTGGTTGGTCGTTCTTTATGGGGGAAGGTCCATGCATGCTCATTACGACCACAACGTGAATTTGCAGAGGCCTCACCCTTCCGCTCTTTGGATGTTGGTTAACCCTCACATCGATCTGCTGCATTACCACTTGAAGTGGATCGTGGGTAGAGGTGATATGAACTTCTGGCTCCATGATTGGGGTGTTGGCCGGCTGTGGTTCCCAGGCTGCCCTGTTCCTTTAATTTATTTTCGAGAGGCAGGTCAATACCCCCTTTTTCTCTAGGTTGTTCGGAATAAAAGCCAGTATGAATCTTACAATAACATCATGCTCAGCGAGGATCTGGATGACCTGAAATTCACTGCTTCACCTTCAGGATCGTTTGCTGTTAAGGACTTCTGGCCACTGAGAGTGCTTCCAAACAGGAATGGTCAGTTGGGGGAGATGCTATGGTGTAAGGAGGTTCCATCAATGATCAATATTTTTATTTGTCCGGTGTGTAACAATGACTTTCCAACTGATTATATGATTCAATGACTCAACATTAGCATGGCCTCGTGGTGTCGATGCTACAACCATCCTGAACATGAATCGGTCAGTCATCTATTTTTTGGATTGTGACTGGGCGCAGAAAATATAGCATATTTCTAGGCTCCCTCTTAGATAACATCATGACAATTCTATGCTTTACAACACTCTCTCCTCTAGGATCATGGTTTTTGGGTGTCCAATGGTCGAAGAGGCTTCGACGAGTGTTGATTATTCTGATAGGGTGTTGGACAATATGGAAAGCAATGAATGACGCCAGTCACATCAAATTTCCAGGAACGCTCACCAGCATTGTTTTCAAAATGAGGAACACTCTTCTAGAAATGGTTAGCATGTGTAAGGGTTGAATGGATGCACCTTCAATTAGGAAGTTTAGGGTGGCTTCTGTCATTTGCAACCAGTTCAGCACGCAGGGGCATGGGCATTAGGTGCATTGGCTTCCCCCAAGCGATGGTTTGAACCTCAATTTGGATGGATCTCTTCTTAATGGAATTATGACAGTAGGATGGGTTGTTCGGGATTGGAGGGGTCCATAATTTCTGAATTCTCGGCCTACATTGGTGAGGGTGAGGATCTTCAGGATAAAACAATGGCCATGGTCACCGGGCTTGAATTATGTGAGCAAAGGCGCATCGGACAGGATGAGGTGGAGGCTAAATCCCTTACCCTTTATAATGTTATTTTATGGAAGGTCAAGGGCCCATGGAATATCACTTATTTCATTAGTAAATTCAACCATCTCTTGGGTGCAAGGACCGACATTTCTCATATGTGGTAGGAGTGGAACATGGTGGCAGACTTCATGGCTTATAAGGCTCCCTCGGATCGAGGCACTTCCTACTTCTTGAGCTTGGGTTCCTTTCCCCTTGAGGGGATCCATTTTGTGGATATTGATTCTCTCGGCCTCCCTTACTTTCATCCCCCATGACACTTATTTTTTCTTGCATTTAGGTATCTTGATAATCAGTAAAAATGATTATTTTCAGGTCATGGGTTTATCACGTGTTTAGATGTTTATCTAAACTGATTGTGATGTATATTTGAAAAACAAAATTCGGAAAAAAATAGATAATTTTATCAGAAATTTTCATTTTTTTCTATGAATTATATAAATTCAAATGTATTATACTAAATGGTATATAATGGACATAATGTACTATGAATGAGTTGTTATTGTTTGTAGAAAATAAGATTTATGATTTTTTCTATTGTATAATGTCCACAACATGTTCATTGTAATATAAAATTTTTTCACAAACAAGAGCATCTTATTGAAGGATCGCATATTGGTAGAAGATACATCTCAAGATAATGAATCATTGTATCAAAACAATGATGAACTAAATTAATGATTGGATTATTATATTAGAATTTTGGGATCCCATTTTCTAGAGATAAACGAATTTTTTTATGGATTTGAGTGAGGTTGTAATTTGGAGGTATTTATCTATCGTGATGTATTAATGTTTAATAGGAATAGATAATCTATTTTATGTTTTTTAATGGAGATGTATTTGAATTATTTTAACCCCTAGTTGAGATGAGATTTCTACTAGGGTCAGAAATCTAGGGAAAGGTTATTTTAATAGATTCCAAATACATTCTCTTTATGGATATGAGACAAAATAAGAGGCAAATATGGTAAAATGTATTAGTGACCCAATACATTGATAGTTATCAATGTTGGAGTTAATGGAATCCTTTCATATTAATACAATATTTAAGTTATTGGAATTATCATATAGAAATAAATCACTACATAAATATCGAATCTATTGGTAAAAAAATTTATAGAATTGATTTTATGGTATGAGGAATGTATTTCTATGAAATTATTTCAATAATTGTATTTATTTAATTTCAATGAAATATTTTTGGTAATTATTATGAATTCATGTGTTGAGGAATCACTATTAATAATTATGAAATTGGACTTGTATGTTGAAAAATTTATTAAAATGTTCTCATTACATCATAGTGATTTATATGTGGAAATTATAATGAAAAAACCAATAAATTTTCCTTAATCCTTCAATACTAATCCACTATCTAAACTAAAAGTGGGTTCTATAGGATTTAATATAAATAGTTATAATTAAACCAGAATCTTGATTTTGTTATGGACGTGAAAGTGGTTGTTTAGTGGAAAATTTTATTGTTTTCATTACTATATGGGGTTTGATTATGAATGATATATCATACATATATTATAAATGGATCACATTTGATATGCTGGAATGAATATGAAATAACATAAGGGTTAAATTCTAAATTTATAAGAACCTTTAAGATAATTCAACATTGTAAAATAAATATTATTTTTATGATAATGTCTAGTAAGGACAATAAGTGTGGGCCATTGATGATGTATTAGTTAGACTATATAAGGATGGAAACAAAAATATTTGGAATGGGTATTTAAAATTCCCTAAAACCCATTTCCAACACATTTTATCTATTCCATATAGAAATAAAAAATAATGAAATAAATTGTTTGGTATATATCAATGAATCATCAAACATTAGTGATAGTATGAATTTTAGGTTCCATGTTTAGTTTATGGTTAGAAATTTATTTTTCTATTAGGATTGTTAGTAGATTCAAAGATAATATATAGTGTAAAATAAATAGGATTTGAATTTGGTAATATTGTATTTTGAGGGTTTCTATGATCTGGATGAATGTTATCGAACATATAATCTATTATAATTATTTTATATATAATGAAGTTATAAGATATTTTAACACATGAACCTATACCATAGGATATTTTTTTACAATTAAGGGAAAACATGTGATAAAGATAAGTTTAATATAAAAAATAATTTCATTAAATAAAATTACATTAATGTGAATGAAAATTATTATTATAAATATGGATATTATTTAGTTGAATTGTTTCACAAAAGAATAAAGATGAAAGTAGACTAGTATATGCTAATTTTATGAATGCTCCAGAGTAATCCAATTTGGTTGGAAAATAATTATTCACTACTAGATGCAATAAATTAGCATAAAAACACCATAATTTTGTAATATTCTATTAGAGGGAATTTTTGAGAAATTACAGGCTACTTGTTGTCTGAATGTTTTAATAATATTTTCAAAACTAAATGGAAATGAGTTTTTGATATGGTTTTATTCCTCATTGAGGATTATATTAGCAAATAAATGAAAGATGGATTTTTGGTAACACATGAAAAATATATTTTTAAGTGGATGTTTTTTGTAAAGTTCCAGGGTATATTGAATAAATATTTAATCCAATGTCCTCGAGTGATATATTTTCAAATGGATGTTATTATGAAGAGTATTTTTAAAATGAAATTTACGATTGTTAAATGTTTAGATGTGGTTATTGATATATACATGGATGATTAAGTGGAGATTCAAACTCAATGATATTAGAACCTATAATGTGAAATATTATTTCATAAAATCAAGTCTTGGTTACTAGATGATCCTATGATTTTGGTGATTCACCGTGTTGATTAATTATTTCTTTGACTATGAAATAATGTAGTGTAATGTCAAAATTTTAACTATACCATATTCATTAACAGGAATAATCTATAAATAGATATGTTGTGTCGCTAGGATAACTAACTATTATAGTTAATTGTTTATCTCATATTTATAGAATTAATGATCATGTTTTCAGAATGTGTATCAAAAAATAAAATTCTTTTCTACTTATATCATTAATTAAATAGTTATTTTCTTACACAAGTATAGTGGTGAAACAAAAAAACCATAAAACAATATTGTAATTCATTTTATAAGTGTGGGGGTTTCTATTTAACATCTATATTTAAATTATAATCTATAAAATTTAATTTAGAGATAAATTTTGTGAATTATTCTAATATTGGGATACATAGTTCCTCCTAATGGGATATATTGAAATTTAGAATCACTAATGTTCATATAATCAGAAGTGTTTTTTTTCATTTTTGGATCTACCTAGATTATTTTAAAAATAAATTTTTAGCATAATATGATGAGAGATTATTTTATGACCTATAATATTTTATGAGGATTCTGTAGTTATTTTACAGAGAATACTTTTACATAAGATACTATGAATTACCAAATACTATTAAAAATATTAATCATAGATTGATATATGTAATAAAATATATTTTATTTTTAGGGTAATATATAAATATAAATTTTTGATAAATTAGTAATTTTATGTTAATGAAACAAAAATGATAAAAAATTAATCCAATACACTACTATTAATATTATTTCATAGGATGTTTTTCAGTTAGTATTTCCAATATTAACTTTTTTTATAATCACATTATGTATAAATGTCATATACATGAAAAACATATTTATTTTGGTTCAGTAATGGGAGAAGTACCTATGATAGATGGATGATTAGTTTCATTTGTTTTGGATTTTGATGTATGGAAATAAGGAAAGTGTAAGTATCAAATTTATATAACCTTTAACTTTAGTATAGTTACTTATTTTAGTATAGTTATGTATTTTATATTATATTTACAAACATATGATATTTATGATGTTTATTAGTGTTATGTGACATGTATATATTATGAATTTAAAATTATTATGAATGGTGATTTAATAAAAAAAATTACATATTTTGTATATAATTATTATTAAGACTTCATTGGTTTGGTTTTTTATTAATGATTTCTATAAATATGTTGTTCTAAAATATAGTTTTTTAGATATTACTAGACATGCATGAGGATATCTGGAATATAAAAATAGTGTCATTATTATACTAAATATTAATGTTCGTCTAAACTAGAAAATAGATGTGATTCCAATATTTTTTCATATATATAATTACTAAAATATAATAGGGATGTGGAAAAGGTGGTGAAATATATTTACATTGGAACAAGTGAAATCTCATTTATATTGTATGTAATTTATTATAACCTAAATTTGTCTTCTTGATACTTTCCAGTGATATAAGGAATTTAAATCATTCTTTTATTAAACATAAATTTGTTTAAAAATAAATTTTAGAAATTAATTGTCATTATTAACATTTCTAAAATATGTTTCTTTCATTTTTAAAATAACTGTTTTTATAAAATACACCACATATAAATGTTTGTTATATGGTTGAATTAGAAAATATTTTATTTAATTTTTATTTTTCTGAACCCTAGAGTTCACTCCTTTATATTTTTCTATGATCATCAAAATGTTGTTGGGGATTTTGGATAAGACCATGAGATTTGATATAGTGATTTGGAATTTTAAGGTACATTGTGGCATGTGAAATGTATTTCCAAAAATATTTGGTGGATTTTGTTCATGGGTGTGCTCCATTTTACAATGGGAATATGTAACACACCATTGTGCTGTCATGGTGTGGGGAATATTGTCATGCTTGACAACTGATGTGGAACAAGATGAAAAAATAGCCCAAGTAGTTATGGAACTAGGTTTGGCATATTGGAAGAGTGAATTCAGGAAATGGGTAGAAGAATCTCACCACACAGTATCCCAGAGTGGGTTAGGGTAAAATACAACATACTATTTAGTTATAGGGAATAAAATATATTCATATCAGAAATAATAATAACCACAACAAGTTGGACCATTCCTTCGTTTTAATGACATCAGTTTTTGTAGTTTGATACTTTGAATGTTCCTATGTATGTCTATTGATTTTTCCATGCATTTGGGGTAATGTTTTTGGTTTCTTAGGACCCTTAAATTAATAAATAAAAAATATAAATAATTTATTAATCACAGACTAGCATCATTTTGGAATAATTTTTTTAGTAATAGTGAACGTGGAAGGAATATCGTAGACATAGATTGTCTATGAAGAAAGAGGATTAGGTTGGGTGTGATATAAAATATGTCTCCATTTGAAATTAGGTGGACGGTTTTATTTGGAATTCATTTAAAATATATTAAATATTGATATTATATAACTAATTATTCATATGATGTAATGTCCCGAACCCAGAAGCTCGGAGCCAATGCATTATTCTAATACATTGGCATCATTACAACGAATCATGTCCCAAAGGACCAACCAGTTTAGAAGTCTTGGAGAATAGATTAAAAAATCATAACATTTATATTTCTTACATAAAATAAAACATAGATAATCCTTTGAGTAGGAAATTATCTCCCTAGAATAAACCTGCATATCAATCATAATTTACTTTTTGGCATCATGGAAAAATATAACATTTGAAAGGGGTGATCTCAGATGCTCAGTACGAATAAACAATATATAGAAAGCTATAAAAAATAATCATACTATTTTATGGAATGGTATAAAATTGAACAGAAGACCTTTAAAGATAATCTTCGACATAATATAGAGAAACTAAATAAAATAATTTCATATACATATTCCCAAGAATATTCAACTAGTCGAATAATCACATGTGACATCAATAACTAATATTATAATGACAGAATGCATAATACCAGACATCTTAACCAAAACATCAAGGCCTCGTGAAGAGACCAAAATTATTAATTTTTTCACGGCCTTATTCCAATCCACTATTTTTTCTCATAATACAAACTGATGCATTGAGGTGTCATAATAGGCCTTGCCCGCCAGTTACTATGTCCAATGAATTCCTCATATGAAAATAGAGAAACATAACTGTAAAGACCCGTAAAATTCAAGGGAAATTTTTTCTTAATTTTCTTTAGAATTTTACAAGAGCGCGGTTTCAGACGGCACCTGATTCCGAGGCCCGGAGTGCCCGTAATTAATTTCCGAAGTTTGGCTCGGGTACGTTCAGTGAACGAATGAGCGGGAATTTCTAACTTTTGATACGGTGCTCGGAATTGAAATCCGAGGGCACCGATGAACTCGCAGCGCCGATATTCGCTTAATTAGACCTTTTCGGAAGTTGCGTTTGTTGCGGGTTGAAAGTTAGTTTTTGGGTTTTTAGTTTAAGTTAAATAAAATTTGTGAGGAACAAATTTTATTTCTTTTAACTAGTTAAGTCCTACCAAAGGGAGTTGGGAGTGGGACCCACATCCACTTAACCTCCCTTGGGAGGATTAAGTGAGGTGGGGTCCACACGAACCCCAACTCCTCAAATTCTCTCAAAACCTCCCCTTTAACTCATTTCATTTAATGTTGACAACTTGAGTTCTTAATTAATTAAGGGAGTTAAACCCTTTTTGAATTTCAAACCTTTGAAATTCTTTTGTGTTTTGTGTTAATAAAATAAGAGGTAGTCTTATTTTATTTTGGGTTCTTTGTTTGTCTTTTTGAGAGCTTCCTCTTCATCTTCAAGCTCTGACGAAGAACGAAGAACGTCGTTCTTCAACGAAGAACTTCTCCGCCGAAGAACACGATCCATCTGCGACGCCGTATCCGCGACGCGACGTACTTCTTCCGCGTCATCTCTTCCGCGACGGTTTTCCGCGACGAACGCCATCGACAACAACTCTTCCTCCGACGTCAAAGGAATCGACACCGATATTCCACGACTCCGTCAACGTGCGACTATCGAGGTAGGGGTTCTTGAGTTTGTTGTTTCCTTTTTATTTGACTTTCCTCAAGACTTGACGTAGAACGCTCAAGTTTCCGACGAAGAACGCCGCTCCGCTCTTCTTCGTCTTCGGTGTCAACGAGAGAGAACACCGCACCTTCCTCGGACAACCTTCGTCGGCGTACAAGGATTCGCCAACGACGTGCCTCTTCGGACGCGCCTCTTCGTCGTTGAATTTGACGAACGACGACCGCGTCGCCCGACCTCCGCGACGTCGTCTTCCGCGGAACGTAGAACGATCTTCGAACCTTATACCCGAGGTAGGGGATGTTGTTTAATATTTAATTATCTCATTCTTGCTCGTGGTTCGTATGACTAACGTTAGGATGTTGATTATTTAAAGTTGCGTTATTATTTTAACGTGAGGGGGCCTGACCGCACGAACACAGCCGAACCCCCTCCAACGATCTTGTTTGTTCTTGCGGGTGGAAGCAAGTGGCGTGGTGCCGTCGCACCACGCGGTTGATCGTGCTTTTATTTTACGCAACGCCGTCGCGCTCACACCATGGAAGAAACATCAAGAACGCGACGCCGTCGCGCCGCGTTGAAAGAATTTAAAGTGCGGCGGAGGGGCGCGGTGCCGTCGCACCGCGCCGGACGACGAACGCCGCGGCCGGTTCCGGGCCGCGGCGGAACGAGGAGACCGCGGCCGGTTCCGGGCCGCGGCGGAAGAGAAGACCGGCGGCCGGGCCGCCGGCGTCGGAAGCCGAAGTGGGGACCGGAATTTCCGGTCCCGTTGGAGAAACACCGGCCGGCCAGCTGGCCGGCCGGATAGCGGAAAACCGGGGGAATTAAATCCCCCGGCCGGTTCATTAAAACCCCCCTCTTAATGAGGGGGGTGGTTCTTGAAGGAAGGGGGGCAGCAGCCCCCTTGGTTCGGCGCCAGCAGGCCCCCCCCACGTGAGGGGGGGGGGGGGGGGGGGGGCGGGTTTTAAAGGAACCGGCGCGGCACAAAGGCCGCGCCATTTGAAGAACCGGGGGCAATCAAGCCCCCCGCGTGCGCAGGCCCGTGCGGCGCCAGACGCCGCCGCCGCCGGCCGCCGCGCCGCCCCGGGGGGGGGGGGTCGGGTCGGGTCGGCCCGGACCCCCCCGTTTCGAACCAGTTTTGGTTTTTTCGCTCATAACATGAGCCTCGGACCTCCGAATGACGAACCGTCTGCAGCAACGCGATCCTTGGATCGAGACGGTCGTTTCGGTATATCGCACTCAAGGTTTCGGTTTACTTTGAGTTCGGCCGGGTTGGTTCGTTCACGAAACCAACCGGGCCTTCGGAGCGGAAACGCTCATATCTTGAGCTACGGACGTCCGATTGACGTGCTGTCAGTCGCGTTGTGTTCCTTTTAGTGAGACGGATCTTTTGGCATACTCCGCCCGAGGTTTGGACGCAGGTGGAGTACGGTCGGGATGGTTTTTCCATAAAAACCAACCGGGCCCCGGAGACGAAAATGCCAATAACTCACAGACCGGGCGTCCGATTGACGCGCCGTCTGTTTCGTTGACTTCCTCTTGATGAGACGGAACTTTTGACATACTCCGCCCGAGTTTTGGATGCAGTCGGAGTATGGCCGGGTTGGATTGTACCCGAAATCCAACCGGGCCCCTGGAACGGAAAAGCTGATATCTTTCAGACAGGACGGCCGCTTGACGGACCGTCAGCGGCGTTGGTGGTTACGTTGAGTAACGGTCCCTTTGAGTTTACCCTATGGGAGTTCGGGGAATAGTTGAGATACGGCCGGGTTGGTTTCGCTCACGAAACCAACCGGGCCCCTGGGACGAATAGGCTAACAACTCACAGACCGGGCGTCCGATCGACGCGCTGTCTGTTGCGTTGAGACCCCTGTGACGAGACGGACATTTGAGAATCTTCTTCGTGGGACTTTGAGATTACTTGGAGTATCGACCAGTAGCTCGTGGAGGGAGCGGACCCTCCCGGAGACGAGCGTGCAGAGTACGGAGACCGTGTTGCCGGCTGAGACCTTGCCGACTGCTTGACCGACTCGACTTGGAGTGAGTCGACTAGCCCAGTGGACGGAGCGCCCAGTAGTTGGTAGCAGACCCACGGCGGACGGAGCGCCTGTTAGTTGGCAGCAAACCCGTGGTACTCGACAGGAGGAGTACCTCAGTAGGCTATCTGGGTAGCGCCCAGTATTTGGCGACAGACCCTCAGCGGACGGAGCGCCAGGTAGTTGGCCGCAAACCCGCAGTACTCGACAGGAGGAGTACCCTCAGCAGTCTTAGGTTAGTGAGCAGTACCTCGGAGTCGTGACAGGACCACTGTACACTCTAGAGACGGAGCTCTTCAGCAGTTACGGTTTCGATAATGAAAATCCTGGTTTGAGATGAGACTTTTGACCTTTGTGTTTCCTCATGATTGAGATGGGTTACTTGATAACTTAGGTATATGTATGGGCATATACCTGGGTAGTGGTTATCCGTTGATCTCATGATCCTTGTGTTTCCTCATGACTGAGATGGTTACTTGATAACTTAGGTATATGTATGGGCATATACCTAAGTAGAGTTTATCTGTTGTAATCTTCTTGTGTTTATCCTTGATTGGTTTTAGTGAGACCTTGAGGGTCTCGGGGTCCCTACTGAGTATCGTTATACTCACCCCTGCAAGGGCTATGCCCGCACCTCGTTGTGTTGGTTGCAGACGACGACCGTACTGACAGAGGCCGAGTGTTCGAGGACTAGACGGTACCTGGAGGTGGACTATACGACGAGGCGGTACCCGGAGGTGGACCACTGGGCGGGACATACTCGGAGCGGATGGTGGGACCCGAGGAGCAGAGGAGCTATCTGTACCCACCCTTCAGGTGGGATTTCCAGTGGACATCTCAGCGTAGCAGCTTTACTTTTCAGTCGCTGTTTTCCCTTTCGAGTTGTACTTTACAGTTGGGCTTGTATTTCCGGCCCCTTTTTACTTTTCAGCTCTTCTTTTTGTACTTAGTGTTTTACTTCCGCTTACTTACTCTGTGGTGTTTGTTTATTTTACAAAGGCAATGCCTTCCCTTTTTCTGGGATTTACGCCTTGGTGCTAGTCGCCAGCCCCTGGCCTATGGAAGGTGGGCTTGGGGTAGTCACGGCACGGACCCCGATGGCGGGTCGTGACAAATTGGTATCAAAGGAGTTCGGTTCTACCGCAGAACTTATAACTCTGATCATTCTTTCTGTGAAGCAATAGTGTTGAGAGTACCGAGTGTGGTTTTCAGTTCAGGGAGTCCAGTGTTGGTGCGGGCGGCCGACGTATCCATACACCAGGACCCTGACAACTTATTTCCGACTTTGTGCACGAAAACACTGATTGCGTGTGTGTTTTCAAAGGTTTTTCCCCTTAAAACAGCTCAAACCCGGTCAGCTCACCAGGTATAATCGTTTGATCGTGTTACGTTGTTTCTTTCAGGATGGCCCCACGACGGCAGCCAGTTAGGGTTCCGAGAATCGAACGTGACGACAGCCCACCGAGCGACGAGGCCTCGGTGCAGGGCCCTTTGTCAGCAGTGGCACCGGCGGTAGCTCTACCCGCCGAGCCCCCGATGCTTCCAGCAGCAGCCGCTGACGATGAACGTCGCCTCAGCGCACTGCATGAGTTTCAGCGCCAGCGACCGCCCAGGTTTCGCGGGGAGACGGATCCCCAGGCTGCAGAGGACTGGCTGGAGGCAGCGGTACGAGTGTTTAGGCTAGTGAGGACACCAGCAGACCTCATGGTGATCCTCGCTGCGAACCTACTATACGCAGCAGCAGGTAGGTGGTGGAGCCACTTGTTTCAGTTTTGCGAAGAGATGAACTTCGCATGGGAAGACTTCGAGACCTTCTTCAGGGTGGAGTTTGTGCCAGTATCTCTACACCCCGAGCGTGTACCGGAGATTCTGCCTTTACCGCGTGTTTTTCGATCAGAAGCCGAGTCATCTGTGGGCAGTAGACAGATGATGCAGAGGTCCAGGAGGACCAGACCAGCAGTTGGGCGATCTCGGGTTTTAGGACCGGTGGTGCGGGGCACCCGAGGTGGGGTCAGAGCCAGGCGTGCTAGAAACGGACAATGTTACTCCTGTGGCGGAAAGGGTCACCTGGCACGTGACTGTCCGACTCCTCGATCCGCAGGCTTGGAGGGAGCCACCGAGGTTGAGGCAGCGACAAATGTTGGAGCTCTGGGAGCAGGTGGACAGGGGAGGAACTAGTGGATACGTCTTTTGTACTTCTAGTTCCATGTTGATGTTGCTTTTGTGTAGCGTCTTGTAATATGAGCTGCAATAATAAAAGACGCATCCTTTGTGATGTTTTCATTCCTGTCCTCTTTTGTGATGTTACTAAGAGGTTCCAGTTAACTGTTGACTTGACCCTCACTTGTGAGACATCTACTGGAGGAGACCAGTTACCACACACTGATGCCGACAGTGTGACTCAACCCTTGGAGGCGAGAGTAACGGTTGGATCTCTTAGTAGTAGCGTCGAGGCCTTACGACGTCATCCTTGGTATGGATTAGTATCATCCATGTTAGGATTGACTGTTTTAGGCAAAGAATGTGGTTCATCTAGGGGATGAGACCAGGTTTCTCTTATAGGAAAAGAAGAAATCTCGCAGCTCTTGTGGGACCAGAGATGGTCCGGGCCACGTCAGAAGAGGTCCATGTCATCCAGGAGCGGGAGCGGATGAGGAAAACACAGAGCCGGCAGAAGTCATACGCTGACAGGAGGCGGAGGCCACTAGAGTTCGAGGATGGTGACCACGTCTTCTTACGGGTCTCACCTCGACGTGGTATTCAGAGATTTGGCCGAGGAGGCAAGTTATCTCCGCGCTTCATCGGACCCTTCCAGGTCCTCAGCAGGGTTGGTGAGGTGGCTTATCGCCTGGCTCTACCACCTCAGTTGCACTGGGTGCACGACGTCTTCCACGTATCTCAGCTGAGGAGATACGTGCACGACCCGACGCACATCCTTGACCATGGGGAGCTTGACGTTGACAATGGGGCGACTTTTACGGAGGTCCCGGTGGAGATAGAGGATCGACAGGAGCGGGTCCTACATGGGCGATCGATTCCTCTTGTGCGCAACAGATGGCAGCACGGGAATATCCAGGAGAGCACATGGGAGCGGGAGGCTCAGATGCGTGCTCAGTACCCTCTTTGTTTCCCTAGTTTTTGATGTATCTTTACGGGGACGTAAAGTCCTGAGGTGGGAGTAATGTAAAGACCCGTAAAATTCAAGGGAAATTTTTTCTTAATTTTCTTTAGAATTTTACAAGAGCGCGGTTTCAGACGGCACCTGATTCCGAGGCCCGGAGTACCCGGAATTAATTTCCGAAGTTTGGCTCAGGTACGTTCAGTGAACGAACGAGCGGGAATTTCTAACTTTTGATACGGTGCTCGGAATTGAAATCCGAGGGCACCGATGAACTCGCAGCGCCGATATTCGCTTAATTAGACCTTTTCGGAAGTTGCGTTTGTTGCGGGTTGAAAGTTAGTTTTTGGGTTTTTAGTTTAAGTTAAATAAAATTTGTGAGGAACAAATTTTATTTCTTTTAACTAGTTAAGTCCTACCAAAGGGAGTTGGGAGTGGGACCCACATCCACTTAACCTCCCTTGGGAGGATTAAGTGAGGTGGGTTCCACACGAACCCCAACTCCTCAAATTCTCTCAAAACCTCCCCTTTAACTCATTTCATTTAATGTTGACAACTTGAGTTCTTAATTAATTAAGGGAGTTTAACCCTTTTTGAATTTCAAACCTTTGAAATTCTTTTGTGTTTTGTGTTAATAAAATAAGAGGTAGTCTTATTTTATTTTGGGTTCTTTGTTTGTCTTTTTGAGAGCTTCCTCTTCATCTTCAAGCTCTGACGAAGAACGAAGAACGTCGTTCTTCAACGAAGAACTTCTCCGCCGAAGAACACGATCCATCCGCGACGCCGTATCCGCGACGCGACGTACATCTTCCGCGTCATCTCTTCCGCGACGGTTTTCCGCGACGAACGCCATCGACAACGACTCTTCCTCCGATGTCAAAGGAATCGACACCGATATTCCACGACTCCGTCAACGTGCGACTATCGAGGTAGGGGTTCTTGAGTTCGTTGTTTCCTTTTTATTTGACTTTCCTCAAGACTTGACGTAGAACGCTCAAGTTTCCGACGAAGAACGCCGCTCCGCTCTTCTTCATCTTCGGTGTCAACGAGAGAGAACACCGCACCTTCCTCAGACAACCTTCGTCGGCGTACAAGGATTCGCCAACGACGTGCCTCTTCGGACGCGCCTCTTCATCGTTGAATTTGGCGAACGACGACCGCGTCGCCCGACCTCCGCGACGTCGTCTTCCGCGGAACGTAGAACGATCTTCGAACCTTATACCCGAGGTAGGGTATGTTGTTTAATATTTAATTATCTCATTCTTGCTCGTGGTTCGTATGACTAACGTTAGGATGTTGATTATTTAAAGTTGCGTTATTATTTTAACGTGAGGGGTCCGGACCGCACGAACACGGCCGAACCCCCTCCAACGATCTTGTTTGTTCTTGCGGGTGGAAGCAAGTGGCGTGGTGCCGTCGCACCACGTGGTTGATCGTGCTTTTATTTTACGCAACGCCGTCGCGCGCACACCATGGAAGAAACATCAAAAACGCGACGCCGTCGCGCCGCGTTGAAAGAATTTGAAGTGCGGCGGAGGGGCGCGGTGCCGTCGCACCGCACCGGACGACGAACGCCGCGGCCGGTTCCGGGCCGCGGCGGAACGAGGAGACCGCGGCCGGTTCCGGGCCGCGGCGGAAGAGAAGACCGGCGGCCGGGCCGCCGGCGTCGGAAGCCGAAGTGGGGACCGGAATTTCCGGTCCCGTTGGAGAAAAACCGGCCGGCCAGCTGGCCGGCCGGATAGCGGAAAACCGGGGGAATTAAATCCCCCGGCCGGTTCATTAAAACCCCCCTCTTAATGAGGGGGGTGGTTCTTGAAGGAAGGGGGCAACAGCCCCCTTGGTTCGGCGCCAGCAGGCCCCCCCACGTGAGGGGGGGGGGGGGGGCGGTTTTAAAGGAATCGGCGCGGCACAAAGGCCGCGCCATTTGAAGAACCGGGGGCAATCAAGCCCCCCGCGTGCGCAGCCCGTGCGGCGCCGGACGCCGCCGTCGCGGCCCGCCGCCGCCGCCGCCGCCGCCGCCCGCCGCCGCCGGCCGCCGCGCCGCCCCGGGGGGGGGGGGGGGTCGGGTCGGGTCGGCCCGGACCCGGACCCCCCCCGTTTCGAACCAGTTTTGGTTTTTCGCTCATAACATGAGCCTCGGACCTCCGAATGACGAACCGTCTGCAGCAACGCGATCCTTGGATCGAGACGGTCGTTTTGGTATATCGCACTCAAGGTTTCGGTTTACTTTGAGTTCGGCCGGGTTGGTTCGTTCACGAAACCAACCGGGCCTTCGGAGCGGAAACGCTCATATCTTGAGCTACGGACGTCCGATTGACGTGCCGTCAGTCGCGTTGTGTTCCTTTTAGTGAGACGGATCTTTTGGCATACTCCGCCCGAGGTTTGGATGCAGGTGGAGTACGGTCGGGATGGTTTTTCCATAAAAACCAACCGGGCCCCGGAGACGAAAATGCCAATAACTCACAGACCGGGCGTCCGATTGACGCGCCGTCTGTTTCGTTGACTTCCGCTTGATGAGACGGAACTTTTGACATACTCCACCCGAGTTTTGGATGCAGTCGGAGTATGGCCGAGTTGGATTGTACCCGAAATCCAACCGGGCCCCTGGAACAGAAAAGCTGATATCTTTCAGACAGGACGTCCGCTTGACGGACCGTCAGCGGCGTTGGTGGTTACGTTGAGTAACGGTCCCTTTGATTTTACCCTATGGGAGTTCTGGGAATAGTTGAGATACGGCCGGGTTGGTTTCGCTCACGAAACCAACCGGGCCCCTGGGACGAATAGGCTAACAACTCACAGACCGGGCGTCCGATCGACGCGCTGTCTGTTGCGTTGAGACCCCTGTGACGAGACGGACCTTTGAGACTCTTCTTCGTGGGACTTTGAGATACTTGGAGTATCGACCAGTAGCTCGTGGAGCGGACCCTCCCGGAGACGAGCGTGCAGAGTACGGAGACCGTGTTGCCGGCTGAGACCTGACGACTGCTTGACCGACTCGACTTGGAGTGAGTCGACTAGCCCAGTGGACGGAGCGCCCAGTAGTTGGTAGCAGACCCACGGCGGACGGAGCGCCTGTTAGTTGGCAGCAAACCCGTGGTACTCGACAGGAGGAGTACCTCAGTAGGCTATCTGGGTAGCGCCCAGTATTTGGCGACAGACCCTCAGCGGACGGAGCGCCAGGTAGTTGGCCGCAAACCCGCAGTACTCGACAGGAGGAGTACCTCAGCAGTCTTAGGTTAGTGAGCAGTACCTCGGAGTCGTGACAGGACCACTGTACACTCTAGAGACGGAGCTCTTCAGCAGTTACGGTTTCGATAATGAAAATCCTGGTTTGAGCTGAGACTTTTGACCTTTGTGTTTCCTCATGATTGAGATGGGTTACTTGATAACTTAGGTATATGTATGGGCATATACCTGGGTAGTGGTTATCCGTTGATCTCATGATCCTTGTGTTTCCTCATGACTGAGATGGTTACTTGATAACTTAGGTATATGTATGGGCATATACCTAAGTAGAGTTTATCTGTTGTAATCTTCTTGTGTTTATCCTTGATTGGTTTTAGTGAGACCTTGAGGGTCTCGGGGTCCCTACTGAGTATCGTTATACTCACCCCTGCACGGGCTATGCCCGCACCTCGTTGTGTTGGTTGCAGACGACGACCGTACTGACAGAGGCCGAGTGTTCGAGGACTGGATGGTACCTGGAGGTGGACTATACGACGAGGCGGTACCCGGAGGTGGACCACTGGGCGGGACATACTCGGAGCGGATGGCGGGACCCGAGGAGCAGAGGAGCTATCTGTACCCACCCTTCAGGTGGGATTTCCAGTGGACATCTCAGCGTAGCAGCTTTACTTTTCAGTCGATGTTTTCCCTTTCGAGTTGTACTTTACAGTTGGGCTTGTATTTCCGGCCCCTTTTTACTTTTCAGCTCTTCTTTTTGTACTTAGTGTTTTACTTCCGCTTGCTTACTCTGTGGTGTTTGTTTATTTTACAAAGGCAATGCCTTCCCTTTTTCTGGGATTTACGCCTTGGTGCTAGTCGCCAGCCCCTGGCCTATGGAAGGTGGGCTTGGAGTAGTCACGGCACGGACCCCGAGGGCGGGTCGTGACAAATTGGTATCAAAGGAGTTCGGTTCTACCGCAGAACTTATAACTCTGATCATTCTTTCTGTGAAGCAATAGTGTTGAGAGTACCGAGTGTGGTTTTCAGTTCAGGGAGTCCAGTGTTGGTGCGGGCGGCCGACGTATCCATACACCAGGACCCTGACAACTGATTTCCGACTTTGTGCACGAAAACACTGATTGCGTGTGTGTTTTCAAAGGTTTTTCCCCTTAAAACAGCTCAAACCAGGTCAGCTCACCAGGTATAATCGTTTGATCGTGTTACGTTGTTTCTTTCAGGATGGCCCCACGACGACAGCCAGTTAGGGTTCCGAGAATCGAACGTGACGACAGCCCACCGAGCGACGAGGCCTCGGTGCAGGGCCCTTTGTCAGCTGTGGCACCGGCGGTACCTCTACCCGCCGAGCCCCCGATGCTTCCAGCAGCAGCCGCTGACGATGCACGTCGCCTCAGCGCACTGCATGAGTTTCAGCGCCAGCGACCGCCCAGGTTTCGCGGGGAGACGGATCCCCAGGCTGCAGAGGACTGGCTGGAGGCAGCGGTACGAGTGTTTAGGCTAGTGAGGACACCAGCAGACCTCATGGTGATCCTCGCTGCGAACCTACTATACGCAGCAGCAGGTAGGTGGTGGAGCCACTTGTTTCAGTTTTGCGAAGAGATGAACTTCGCATGGGAAGACTTCGAGACCTTCTTCAGGGTGGAGTTTGTGCCAGTATCTCTACACCCCGAGCGTGTACAGGAGATTCTGCCTTTACCGCGTGTTTTTCGATCAGAAGCCGAGTCATCTGTGGGCAGTAGACAGATGATGCAGAGGTCCAGGAGGACCAGACCAGCAGTTGGGAGATCTCGGGTTTTAGGACCGGTGGTGCGGGGCACCCGAGGTGGGGTCAGAGCTAGGCGTGCTAGAAACGGACAATGTTACTCCTGTGGCGGAAAGGGTCACCTGGCACGTGACTGTCCGACTCCTCGATCCGCAGGCTTGGAGGGAGCCACCGAGGTTGAGGCAGCGACAAATGTTGGAGCTCTGGGAGCAGGTGGACAGGGGAGGAACTAGTGGATACGTCTTTTGTACTTCTAGTTCCATGTTGATGTTGCTTTTGTGTAGCGTCTTGTAATATGAGCTGCAATAATAAAAGACGCATCCTTTGTGATGTTTTCATTCCTGTCCTCTTTTGTGATGTTACTAAGAGGTTCCAGTTGACTGTTGACTTGACCCTCACTTGTGAGACATCTACTGGAGGAGACCAGTTACCACACACTGATGCCGACAGTGTGACTCAACCCTTGGAGGCGAGAGTAACGGTTGGATCTCTTAGTAGTAGCGTCGAGGCCTTACGACGTCATCCTTGGTATGGATTAGTATCATCCATGTTAGGATTGACTGTTTTAGGCAAAGAATGTGGTTCATCCAGGGGATGAGACCAGGTTTCTCTTATCGGAAAAGAAGAAATCTCGCAGCTCTTGTGGGACCAGAGATGGTCCGGGCCACGTCAGAAGAGGTCCATGTCATCCAGGAGCGGATGAGGAAAACACAGAGCCGGCAGAAGTCATACGCTGACAGGAGGCGGAGGCCACTAGAGTTCGAGGATGGTGACCACGTCTTCTTACGGGTCTCACCTCGACGTGGTATTCGGAGATTTGGCCGAGGAGGCAAGTTATCTCCGCGCTTCATCGGACCCTTCCAGGTCCTCAGCAGGGTTGGTGAGGTGGCTTATCGCCTGGCTCTACCACCTCAGTTGCACTGGGTGCACGACGTCTTCCACGTATCTCAGCTGAGGAGATACGTGCACGACCCGACGCACATCCTTGACCATGGGGAGCTTGACGTTGACAATGGGGCGACTTTTACGGAGGTCCCGGTGGAGATAGAGGATCGACAGGAGCGTGTCCTACATGGGCGATCGATTCCTCTTGTGCGCAACAGATGGCGGCACGGGAATATCCAGGAGAGCACATGGGAGCGGGAGGCTCAGATGCGTGCTCAGTACCCTTTTTGTTTCCCTAGTTTTTGATGTATCTTTACGGGGACGTAAAGTCCTGAGGTGGGAGTAATGTAAAGACCCGTAAAATTCAAGGGAAATTTTTTCTTAATTTTCTTTAGAATTTTACAAGAGCGCGGTTTCAGACGGCACCTGATTCCGAGGCCCGGAGTGCCCGGAATTAATTTCCGAAGTTTGGCTCAGGTACGTTCAGTGAACGAACGAGCGGGAATTTCTAACTTTTGATACGGTGCTCGGAATTGAAATCCGAGGGCACCGATGAACTCGCAGCGCCGATATTCGCTTAATTAGACCTTTTCGGAAGTTGCGTTTGTTGCGGGTTGAAAGTTAGTTTTTGGGTTTTTAGTTTAAGTTAAATAAAATTTGTGAGGAACAAATTTTATTTCTTTTAACTAGTTAAGTCCTACCAAAGGGAGTTGGGAGTGGGACCCACATCCACTTAACCTCCCTTGGGAGGATTAAGTGAGGTGGGTTCCACACGAACCCCAACTCCTCAAATTCTCTCAAAACCTCCCCTTTAACTCATTTCATTTAATGTTGACAACTTGAGTTCTTAATTAATTAAGGGAGTTAAACCCTTTTTGAATTTCAAACCTTTGAAATTCTTTTGTGTTTTGTGTTAATAAAATAAGAGGTAGTCTTATTTTATTTTGGGTTCTTTGTTTGTCTTTTTGAGAGCTTCCTCTTCATCTTCAAGCTCTGACGAAGAACGAAGAACGTCGTTCTTCAACGAAGAACTTCTCCGCCGAAGAACACGATCCATCCGCGACGCCGTATCCGCGACGCGACGTACATCTTCCGCGTCATCTCTTCCGCGACGGTTTTCCGCGACGAACGCCATCGACAACGACTCTTCCTCCGATGTCAAAGGAATCGACACCGATATTCCACGACTCCGTCAACGTGCGACTATCGAGGTAGGGGTTCTTGAGTTCGTTGTTTCCTTTTTATTTGACTTTCCTCAAGACTTGACGTAGAACGCTCAAGTTTCTGACGAAGAACGCCGCTCCGCTCTTCTTCGTCTTCGGTGTCAACGAGAGAGAACACCGCACCTTCCTCAGACAACCTTCGTCGGCGTACAAGGATTCGCCAACGACGTGCCTCTTCGGACGCGCCTCTTCATCGTTGAATTTGGCGAACGACGACCGCGTCGCCCGACCTCCGCGACGTCGTCTTCCGCGGAAGGTAGAACGATCTTCGAACCTTATACCCGAGGTAGGGTATGTTGTTTAATATTTAATTATCTCATTCTTGCTCGTGGTTCGTATGACTAACGTTAGGATGTTGATTATTTAAAGTTGCGTTATTATTTTAACGTGAGGGGTCCAGACCGCACGAACACGCCCGAACCCCCTCCAACGATCTTGTTTGTTCTTGCGGGTGGAAGCAAGTGGCGTGGTGCCGTCGCACCACGTGGTTGATCGTGCTTTTATTTTACGCAACGCCGTCGCGCGCACACCATGGAAGAAACATCAAAAACGCGACGCCGTCGCGCCGCGTTGAAAGAATTTAAAGTGCGGCGGAGGGGCGCGGTGCCGTCGCACCGCACCGGACGACGAACGCCGCGGCCGGTTCCGGGCCGCGGCGGAACGAGGAGACCGCGGCCGGTTCCGGGCCGCGGCGGAAGAGAAGACCGGCGGCCGGGCCGCCGGCGTCGGAAGCCGAAGTGGGGACCGGAATTTCCGGTCCCGTTGGAGAAAAACCGGCCGGCCAGCTGGCCGGCCGGATAGCGGAAAACCGGGGGAATTAAATCCCCCGGCCGGTTCATTAAAACCCCCCTCTTAATGAGGGGGGTGGTTCTTGAAGGAAGGGGGCAACAGCCCCCTTGGTTCGGCGCCAGCAGGCCCCCCCACGTGAGGGGGGGGGGGGGGGCGGTTTTAAAGGAATCGGCGCGACACAAAGGCCGCGCCATTTGAAGAACCAGGGGCAATCAAGCCCCCCGCGTGCGCAGCCCGTGCGGCGCCGGACGCCGCCGTCGCGGCCCGCCGCCGCCGCCGCGCCGCCCCAGGGGGGGGGGGGGTCGGGTCGGGTCGGCCCGGACCCGGACCCCCCCCGTTTCGAACCAGTTTTGGTTTTTCGCTCATAACATGAGCCTCGGACCTCCGAATGACGAACCGTCTGCAGCAACGCGATCCTTGGATCGAGACGGTCGTTTCGGTATATCGCACTCAAGGTTTCGGTTTACTTTGAGTTCGGCCGGGTTGGTTCGTTCACGAAACCAACCGGGCCTTCGGAGCGGAAACGCTCATATCTTGAGCTACGGACGTCCGATTGACGTGCCGTCAGTCGCGTTGTCTTCCTTTTAGTGAGACGGATCTTTTGGCATACTCCGCCCGAGGTTTGGACGCAGGTGGAGTACGGTCGGGATGGTTTTTCCATAAAAACCAACCGGGCCCCGGAGACGAAAATGCCAATAACTCACAGACCGGGCGTCCGATTGACGCGCCGTCTGTTTCGTTGACTTCCTCTTGATGAGACGGAACTTTTGACATACTCCACCCGAGTTTTGGATGCAGTCGGAGTATGGCCGGGTTGGATTGTACCCGAAATCCAACCGGGCCCCTGGAACGGAAAAGCTGATATCTTTCAGACAGGACGTCCGCTTGACGGACCGTCAGCGGCGTTGGTGGTTACGTTGAGTAACGGTCCCTTTGAGTTTACCCTATGGGAGTTCGGGGTATAGTTGAGATACGGCCGGGTTGGTTTCGCTCACGAAACCAACCGGGCCGCTGGGACGAATAGGCTAATAACTCACAGACCGGGCGTCCGATCGACGCGCCGTCTGTTGCGTTGAGACCCCTGTGACGAGACGGACCTTTGAGACTCTTCTTCGTGGGACTTTGAGATACTTGGAGTATCGACCAGTAGCTCGTGGAGCGGACCCTCCCGGAGACGAGCGTGCAGAGTACGGAGACCGTGTAGCCGGCTGAGACCTGACGACTGCTTGACCGACTCGACTTGGAGTAAGTCGACTAGCCCAGTGGACGGAGCGCCCAGTAGTTGGTAGCAGACCCACGGCGGACGGAGCGCCTGTTAGTTGGCAGCAAACCCGCGGTACTCGACAGGAGGAGTACCTCAGTAGGCTATCTGGGTAGCGCCCAGTATTTGGCGACAGACCCTCAGCGGACGGAGCGCCAGGTAGTTGGCCGCAAACCCGCAGTACTCGACAGGAGGAGTACCTCAGCAGTCTTAGGTTAGTGAGCAGTACCTCGGAGTCGTGACAGGACCACTGTACACTCTAGAGACGGAGCTCTTCAGCAGTTACGGTTTCGATAATGAAAATCCTGGTTTGAGTTGAGACTTTTGACCTTTGTGTTTCCTCATGATTGAGATGGGTTACTTGATAACTTAGGTATATGTATGGGCATATACCTGGATAGTGGTTATCCGTTGATCTCATGATCCTTGTGTTTCCTCATGACTGAGATGGTTACTTGATAACTTAGGTATATGTATGGGCATATACCTAAGTAGAGTTTATCTGTTGTAATCTTCTTGTGTTTATCCTTGATTGGTTTTAGTGAGACCTTGAGGGTCTCGGGGTCCCTACTGAGTATCGTTATACTCACCCCTGCACGGGCTATGCCCGCACCTCGTTGTGTTGGTTGCAGACGACGACCGTACTGACAGAGGCCGAGTGTTCGAGGACTGGACGGTACCTGGAGGTGGACTATACGACGAGGCGGTACCCGGAGGTGGACCACTGGGCGGGACATACTCGGAGCGGATGGCGGGACCCGAGGAGCAGAGGAGCTATCTGTACCCACCCTTCAGGTGGGATTTCCAGTGGACATCTCAGCGTAGCAGCTTTACTTTTCAGTCGCTGTTTTCCCTTTCGAGTTGTACTTTACAGTTGGGCTTGTATTTCCGGCCCCTTTTTACTTTTCAGCTCTTCTTTTTGTACTTAGTGTTTTACTTCCGCTTGCTTACTCTGTGGTGTTTGTTTATTTTACAAAGGCAATGCCTTCCCTTTTTCTGGGATTTACGCCTTGGTGCTAGTCGCCAGCCCCTGGCCTATGGAAGGCGGGCTTGGGGTAGTCACGGCACGGACCCCGAGGGCGGGTCGTGACAATAACATAATCATTCATATTAAAACTATCATATGAATTGCCAATAACATAAACATAAACCATGAATGGTATAAAAATAAGACATACATAGTCAAACATATCATAACTAATTCAATACAGTATATAATATTGTATTTTAATAAATCAACCTCAATCATAAATAATATTCGATAATGAATGTTGACAGGGTTGAAAATGGTCTGTAAAACTCTTTGAGAGAAATATCCATTTTCTTGAAAAAATAGATTTTTGAATCAAAGTTTCCCATATGACTTTCAAAATTTTTAGAGGAATTAACAATTAAAAACAATCATGCCCATATAAATAAATCCTTAAAATCATTTGGAGAGTATGGAAATTAATTAAATAGATTTGGAAACATATGTCATTAAAACATTTAAAAATATGACCTAGTTAATGATACCCTTTCGTAAAACCATAAATGTTTCATTTTGATAAACAATTTATGAAACATTGATATGGATGATAAATATGTCCCAATAAATACTTATACATAAAGAATCTCTGATAATAATGAGATTGAGGAATTAACAATTGCATCGTACATTCCTTTAGTAGAGGGTATGTTTACCCTCCTATTTAATGAAATTAGTATGTTATTAAATTATAAATGAATAATATTCATATTTATGATTTCATACATGATTAATTTGTTACTTTATACTACCCATTTAATAATAATTTCCATTTTAAAGTATCATTTCGTGTAATAATCACTTTCTTTATCGTATGTGTTTTAACTTGTTATTCTATATTGTATCACTTAGAACTTGATTTACATACTTAATGAAAATAAAATATGATTTATATATCATATTTATTCATAATATAAATATGTAAAATAGATAAATATATGAAATTGAAACACCGTTATTGGAGAAGGTAGTTCATACAGACTCATTAATGTTTTTTTCGTTTTCTTATCGTATAGTATGAAGGTAAGAAAAAGAATTATATTTAACTACATAAATTTATATTATTCCTGTAGCATTATTATTTCATATATCTCAAACATAATCAATAAATATATTTTTATAAATATTATTGAATGGGGATCGTTGAATATGAATCTAATCGCGTCATGGAGATGGTAAGTCGTATGTACGCACGAGCGACAATATCATTCTATTATTGGTGAAATCATATATATTGGTTGATATATTAAGTATAATGAATAATTAACATGTTATAATTATTATATACATCAATTATACAAATTATTATACCCATCCAAATAATGAAGTGATGAATAAGAAACTACATCATGACGTGGAGACGGTAAGCCGTACGTACACACGTATGGTGACTTTGTCATTAATAGGATAGATAGAATAACAAACACAGTTGTACCATATTTATAAAAACATATAAGTATGTAAAAGGCACATGATTTATTATTTATTATGGAAAAAACAATGAATTTGTAATTAGTAGAAAAAATTACTTTCAAATAGGTGATGGAATAATTCTCTCTTCTTTGGGTGCTTGTTTTTGATTTAACAAAATGCTCCTTAGGTTGGATTTCAGACCAAATTAAAACCTCTATAATGAATTGAGGTTAGTTTTTTGTAGATTTGATATGTCTTTGTCTGATCCAAATGTCATTGGTGGTGTTAATTAAATGAGAAAGGAGGTCCCATTTTATAAGAGAGGTGAAGGGCACATTAGGAACAACTTGAAATATAAAATTATTATAAAATTATTTTCATTTTCAAATAGTACAGAATGAATATATTTGGAGTCTATGGTGTGGATTTCTTGATATCACCTCATCCAATAGGTTTTTAAAATTTTTAGGTCACCATATTAACTTTATCATTTAAAAATAACCCTTAGTTAACTAGTATAACTTTTACCATGTCATCTTGTATTTTTATACTACATGGTTAATTTAGTTACAATAAAATCACAAATGAATCTAAACTCATTCATTAATGACATATATATCATTAGATAATTCAATAAGACAAATATTATATTTTTAGTAAAATTATATAATTTAATAAAATTTTAAATGTTTTAAAAACTCATTTATGACAATTTTGAAACTATTTAATATTTGGTTTTTTTGAAAGTCGTAACAAGTTAATTTATTTGAAAAAATACATTGAATCAACCCTAAAGTATAATATTGACCTATAAAATTCTTCTATGGTAGAAAAATTTTCAATTTACATTTATTGTAATATTTATAATATAAGTTATTTCAATATTTCATTGATAAGTTAATTAATGCATCATCATTGTTTCATAAAAATAATTATTATTTAATGTCAGAATTTTATAAATAAAATACCATGATGTAGAAAAACATTTTATCTTTCAAATTAATATTTATAGTATAATTTAACTTATGTATAATTTCATATTAATAATGTATTATATATTAAAATTTTAATCTAACACTTTTAACTCTTCTTAAAATAAAATATAATAAAATGTCATAATCTTTCCCAAATGTATAAAAAAGATCATATTTTTATCCAAATGTAGATTTTGGTCTTAAAAAAGATATATAATATAATTATTACATGTTTTGGGGTAATTTCATTTTATTATAATATTATTTTTATTTTTATTTACCATATTTACTTTTAACCGTGGTAAATAAAATTCAAAAGTTACTATTCACTAAAAATTATTTTCATCCACTTGAACAAAATTTTACTTACTAATGAAAACCATATGAGTCAGATTATTGAAATTCAATTCACAGAATCGGCAAAATTATGTTTTATGAAAAATTTTAAATGTGCCTAAAAGGTGGGTAAAAGACGTTAACAAGTTCAATAAAATTCTATATATCTAATATTATTATAAAATTAATCAAATTACATGAATTGGACAAATTTATGTATTATGTGTCAATTTTTTCTTTAATAGAAATTTTGATTAAAAATAAATATTTAATTGAAAAGTCTGTTGTTATATACTATGGATTATTTATCACTATTAATCAAAAATTCAATGTTTTCATAAAAAATAAAATTATCTTCCCTAAGATAATTTTAGTATAATTAATTCAATAATTAAGTCTATTTTACCAAATTATATTTATAGGAGTGTCAAATATTAATTTTATTAATGTTCACCGAGCGTCATAAAAAGCAGTTCTTTTAGGAAAATTGTACATCCAAATATATAAATATATTAGAAAAAACTTATAAATTTAATTATGAATATTTAATATATATGTTAAAACATTATAAATAACATATAAAATTTATTTTTTACTATTCATATTATAATAATTAATTGATAAATAAATATATCATTTAAATAATTATAGTACTAATTGGTGGTTTCGAAAAAACACTATCTTGAGTATAATGCAAGCCAAAATGGTATTGCGAGCAATTTAAGCTTTTAAAATAAATTAAAGAGATAGAATACTATGATATATTGGGGTGTTACATTCTCCCGTACTTCAATAAATTATGTCCTCTCAAATAGAAATTTTTCTTCAAAAATAAATGTTTGAAAAATAGAAATTAATTTTGTAGAAAACCCACATCAAAAACAGGGTTAATAAAATATAGTCTTAATAAAAGGGAAAGGGAAAAGGAAAAGTCACCACAATATTAGGAATTCAAACATTAGAACATTGTTGGACATTAGAGATGGATAATTGGCAGGAAAATGTAAATATTTATTAGCAGTGATTGAGGTTATCAATCACAAACATGTGAACAATAAATGAAAAATTGAGGGTCGTAAATCTATAAATCTATGATGAATTAAAGTATCATTGGTTAAAAAAACATATGGTGTTAGGATAATATAATTTTCAAGGTACTTATTTGGAAGAAGTGGGATTAAATTACTATCAATATAAGAACTCAAGAAAACATACTTGATTTCAATACATGTCTAATTAAAAATATATCATTTGGTTGTTCTTCTATCTATTTTCGTTTCATTACATACAGTAGGAAATGAATGTTCAAAATTAATTTTATTAATGACTAAAAAATATTTTATAAATTATATATACCACCGGTATTTCCTTATTCTTCTATATGATTACTGAAAACAAAATTTTTGGGTCAATGTATCCAATAAATTATTCTTTTTTCCTTTAACAAAAATCATGTTCTCAACTTACTCCATCCCAACCATTATACTTATAAAAAATAATTATCTCAAAACTCATTGTGTAAAAATTTATAAGGGAGGTAAACATAATGAAGACATTTTTTTCACACAATATCATGTGAATACCTTTATCAGGTATTCTCATAAAACATGGTAACACCCAGAATTACAATAAAATGTTATTGAATACATTAATGGTTCAATATTCCTTATAAAAGTCTGGATATACTCCATATATCCAAAATGTTGTAAACTCCAACAATTATGGATTAAAAACAATCAATTATTTCTAATTTGGTCAAGAATTTACAATATTATTTATCCAAAATCACTACTACCGTACCAAGACCATATTAAGTCTTATCTTTTCCGCAACTATTTTTTTCTAATATATTGTTAACTAGATATTGAGACATGTTTATTTATACCATACCATCTCAAATCCTTAATGAAATAGTACTTCAGTACAATCCTTAATTTTTTATATAATTAATATAATTAGTACATCATTTATAGAACACTCAAATGAAATAATTCTTCAATATAGAAACACAAATACATTAATTATACGATGTTGGATATTGTAACAACTTATTCTTGACATTGGTCCCTTTCATTAATCTGAGTTATATTTCCTTGACAATTACAAAATTTATTTGCATAATTCCCTATTTCATTATTGTTGAAATAGTAAATATTAGTCTTTTCATTATTCTATTTTTATTCTTTTTCCTGAATAACCAATACTACACACTTAAAACAAACACCCACTCCCTCTAAGCACTACCATGTTTTATTCATACCACATCTATAACATATGTGAATATCCTTCGTTCCCTTCTTCCCTTTATCCGTCTTTCTCTCTTCCAAATTCTTCTTCTCTAGCTTCCCTTTAAAGCCATATGACTGAGAGAATTCATTACTTATCTTATCAACACATGATATTATTTCCTCATATGATAAGAATACATGGTGTTTTATTTCCCTTAAAAATGTTTTATTAAGAAGATGAAAGATAAGATCCATCTTACTCTTTGGAACATGTGCATTAGTGGGGTAGTGATTACTTCTACTAGGTTCCATTTCTAAAAAATGTCATACACTAGATTATATTATGAATCATAATTAATGATTCCATACTAGTGAAATACATAACATAAATTGAAATAAATTTATGCATATGTAATATCATAATAATAACAATGGATTATTTGTGGAAATATTTGATCACAAATACTTAGTAATGGGTTTTAATGAGAATTTGAATTATCATAAGAATTAACCTTGGGAATGTCAAACCAGGTGTGCAGTATGGCCGGTTGTCATGTACATGGATACCCCGAGTTAGGCTCGAAAAACCATATCATAGTTTTCACCACTAGGTACACATGTACTAGAACCACATCCACTTGTACTAACCCAATAAGGATGTATTTCATGTAATACCCACATAATCCCTTCATTACCAAAATTATAGGTTGTTATTCTATATTAATCCTCAAAGTATATCATAGGGTAATGTTCACTAATCAGAGTTAATCTAAATGTAGTTTCCAATGTTATTATTGAACTTCATTATATACCAACAGTACACCCCGACCAAAGAATCCCAGATCAGATGCACTATTTTAATAAATTGGCATGATTACTTGAAATAATTTTTTGAAGGACCGACCAGTTTAGCCGTCTTTGAAAATATATTGAATATAAGAACATATCATTACAATTACAAATATAATATACAACATAGATAATCCTTTAAGGATGACATTATTCCACTTTATTAACCATGAATATCATTCATAATTCACTTCCTGATCTCCTAGGAAAATTAATCATTTTAAAGGGGTGAGCTCAGATTCTTAGTAAGCATAAATAATATATTAGAAGCTATCATTAGTAATCATAAACATTTATGGAAATTTATACAACTGGGATACAATCCCATTAAACATAAACATCAACATAATATGGAAATGAAAAATCCAATAATTCAATTTACTTATTCATAAAGATATTCTACTAGTCGAATAATCACATGTAATATAAATAAATAATCTCACAATGATGGAATACATAATGCCGGACTTCTTAACCACAAAGACATGGCCTCGTCCCAATACACTAAATATAAATTTTGTCAAGGCCTAGTTCCAAGACACTAGTTTGTCTCATGATACATATCGATGATCTGAAAGGAGTGAAACATAACATAATCATTTGTGTTAAAACATTCATATAAATTGTCAATAACTTAACCCTAAACCATGAATGGTATAAAAATTGAAATTCCACAATCAAGAATATCTTAACTAATTCAATATATTATGGAATATTTTATTATAATAAGTCTACATCAATCAAGAATAATATCCACTAAAGGATGTTAACATAGTTGAAAATGATCAGTAAAACATCCATTTTCATGAAATCATTTAAATGTTAAAAAATATAGAATGAAATTATTTAAAAATAGATTATTGAATCAACATGTCCCATACCACTTTGAAAATTTTTATGGGAAAAAAAATTTTAGAATGATCATGTCCATATAAATAAATCCTTAAAATCATTTTGAAAGCATGAACATTTATTAAATAGATTTATAAAAATAAATGGTTAAATTATTTAAATTGAAAATATAGTTAAAGATCCCCTTCAATAAAACCATAAAATATTCCTGTTAAAAAAATCACTAATACATGGAAATTGATTGTAAATATTTCCCAATAAATATTTATACAAAGCTAATATTTGAAAATAATTTTATTGTGAAATTAACCATTACATTGTACTTTCCTTTAGTCGATGGTACATTTAATCTCTTTTAGAATGACTATAGTATGTTATTAAATTATACAAGAAAATTATTCATATTTATGATATCATAAAAGAATAATTTTTGACATTAATCTACTCATTTAATAATAATTTCAATTTAATGTTACTTTTCGGGTAATAATCACTTTCTCTATAGAAGGTCTTTTAAATTTTTATTCTTTATTGTATCACTTAGATCGTGATTCACATAATTCAGGAATATAAAACATGATATATATATATATAACATATATTATTAATATAAATTTATAAAAAATATAGATATACGAAATGGAATCACAGTTCATGGATATGGTAGTCCGTTCGTACACATGAACATTGTTTCCGTTTTCTTATAATATAGTATAAAAGTAAGTAAAAAACATATATTTAACAACATAAATATATATTATTCCATTAGTATTATTATTTCATATATCTCATACTTAAAAAATATATATATAATTTTAAATATTCTTGAATGGTGATCGTTGAAGATGAATCACATCGTGTCTTGGAGACGATAAGTCTTACATACGTAAGAGTGACAATATCATTCTATTGATCCTATGATCTTATGTAGTTGGATTGTATATTAAATATACATAATAATTAAAGATTTATATTTATTATTTAAATCAATTGTACTTATTATTATTCCCATCCAAATAATTAAGCGTTGAATAATAACGTACACCGCGATGTGGAGACGGTAAGCCATATGTACGCATATATGGCAACATTTTCATTCATAGGATGGATACAATAATGAATATGGATACACCATATTCAAAATAACATATATTTTTGTAGACTTTATTGGATTTTTTATCTTAGTATGTGAAAAACATGTAAAGTGGAAGTAGAATAATAAAAGTACTTTGAAAGAGGTGATGAAATAATTACCTCTTATTTGGGTACTCTCTTCTGATTTGAACAAAAGGGCTCCAATGATTGGATTTATAATAAAAGTTATGAATTTATTATTAAGTGAGTGTATTTGGGAGGAAAGTTTAGTAGGGTTTGGAAAATCCACATGGCCTTGGAGGTTTAAATTAAATGAAAGGGATGATTGCTTTTATAATAGATATGAGGGGCACTTTAGGGAAAGTTGGAAATATTAATCTATTATAAAATTATTTCAAATTTATAATTGATGAAAATGGATTAATTTAAAGAATAATATGGGTATGGGTGTAAATAATCTCAACCAATTGGTTTTATACATGTCTAGGTCACCATATTAACTAAATCATTTAGACTTAACCGTTAGTTAAATAGTTTAACAGTTATCATGTCTTCTAGTAATTTTATACTACATGGTTAATATAGTCACTATAAAAGGCCAAGAGAACATAAATTGGTTCATTAATGACATATATAATTTGATCTAAGTCATTTGAGGAATATTATATTTTTTTACTATTATATAGTGTAATAAAATATTAATTTTTTTAAAACTCATTTATGCCAATTTGGACACTATTTAGAATATGTTTTTTGTTAAAGTCATAATAAGATGATTACTAAGATTAAAATAAATTAAATAAACTCTTACATGTCACATTAGCCTATATAATTTCTGATGGCTTCAAAAGTTTCAATTTACCTTTATTTTAATATTTATAATATCAATTATCTTAATCATTCATTATTAAGGTAATTACTGCATCATCATTGTTTCATAGTCAAATATAATTATTTAATGTCTATAATTTATAAATAAAATACCATGGTCTATTAAATTTTTTTTATCTTTTTAATGAATATTAGTAGTAGAATTTATCATATGTATAACAATGTATTAAAAATTAATTATTTATTAAAATTTGAATTTATTTCTTAAAACTATTTTTTAAATAAAACATATTAAATAACTTAATCCTACCGAAATGGATAAAGAATAATCTTTTTTTATCTTAAGGTTGATTTTGGTCAAATAAACATATCCAATAGAATTAGGACATATGTTGGGGTAATTTTATATTGATAGAATATTTTTCACTTTAATTACCCTATTTACTTTTAATGGTGGTAAATAAAATTCAAATGTTATTATTCTCCAAAAAATTTTATCCTATTGATCCAAATTTTACTTACAGATGACAGCTATGTTTGTCAAATTTTTGTAATTCAATTCAGAGAAGTAGTAAAATTATTCTTTATGCAAATTTTCAAATGTGCCTAGAAGGTGGATAAAAGACGCTAAATAGTTCAATAAAATTTGATATATCAAATCTTATTATTAAATGACTCAAATTACTTATCATGGAATAATATATATATATAATTTATATTTTTTAATTTAAGATAAATTTTAATTTAAAATATTTATCTTGGTGAAAATGTAAGTTTTTATGTACTATTCATTATTTTTCACTATCTGTCAAAAATTAAATGTTTTCAGAAAAATATCAAAAATTCACCCTAAGATAATTTTGATATTCCAAATTCAAAAATGAACTCTATTTTACCAAATTCAATTATTAGGAGTGTCTAGAATTAATTTTATTATTTTTCACAAAAATGCATAAAAAGTAGTTCTTTTAAGAAAATATTTTATCAAAATATATAACTATTTTAACAAAGCATATAAATTTCATTATAAATAAGTTTTATTTATGTGAAAAATTTATAAATAAAATTTAAAATTTATTTTTTATTATTCGTATTTCAATATTTAAGTGATAAATAAATATATCACTTAAATAATTATAATACTAATGTGTTGTTTTGCAGAAACTCAATTTTTCATATAACGCAATCCAAGATGATGTTTTGTGAAAAATAATCTATGAAACTACATTAAAGAGATAACATACTATGAAATCTGGGGGTTTTCCATATGAATTTTTCCACATATCTATTTTAATACTGTAATGAAAATTATCTAGGTTGTGCCTCCAAACTATCGAATATTGGAGAGGAAGAGGCATAGTGCCTCGTTGAAACTGACATGCATGCTAACATGTATTGAAAATGGGTGATGGGGGGTTTCACGATACAAACAATAAACATAGTGGGATCTTAAATCATTATCACTATAAGATGTTCTCTCAATCCAAGACTTATTTATTTAAAACATGACATTTTTTTTCGAATTCCACCCTGAAATTAAATTTTTTATATTTTATTGAATATTTACATATTTTATGAATCTTCCATCCACTGGATGAACCCAAAATTAATAAATTTTCAACATCCTAATTTCTTATATTTTTCAGCATATTTTTTACATTCGTTGATCCAACGATTTATGATTGTTTTCTAGGTCTGAATCATCAATATATGACCTTTTTAGGTTTTTGATAATTATTTCCACCACTATACTTCATGTTCATCATCATTGGCCATGGGGTCATTAATCAACATTGATTTGATGAATTTTATCATGATAGAATTAAACAATTCTAGGGGGAAGAAAAAAAATCCTAGGGAATTGATATTTCTTTATGTATAAAAAAGGATTTTTTGATCTGGATGATGAATCAAAGATCATGAACTAAAACTGAGATGAGTTGAATAAAATTATTTTCGAATAACCATAATCCCATTTTTCATACACCAGTGTTTAGATAATTATTTTCAAACATGAAATAATTCAAACTCATTAGTTTTGGAAATTTCAGATGGTACACGTTGTCAGGGAATAACAAATATATAATTCATTTGAGTCTATAGATAATTTCACTAAAAAATTTAGTAAACGACATATACTATAGTGGAACATACATTGTGTTCCGAGGAATATTATAGCAGATAGAGTTTCACTTTGGTTATTTGTCAAATGATGTTTTTCCATCCCCTAACAACATGAATCCCTTCCTAGGTATTCAATTCATGTGTTGAAGTCACACATCTGGGACTCCAAGTGATCAAACAATGTTTTTCCATATAGGGAGATTCCATTTTTAAATACGGGGTTAACTTAACCATGTGGTGATAACACATGCTATGGACCATGGGAGGACATAAATTCCATTTCCACTAAGGTACATTCCATGTAGACCCACAAGGATGATGAATCCATGTCCACTGATGGACACACCCATGTTTTTGGGTAGGGTCACATGTTATTTGACACTATATACACATCTTTTACATTCTCTAAAGAACATACACCATATGTATTTTCCACATTGAGACTCAGGTTTGGGATTTATTATAGAATATATTGAGTATTTTTTCTTGTGTTATATGATTTCATACCCCTTTTTTGCATCTAAGATTTGAAATGTGGAGTTAATTGTGAGATGCTTCCTCTACGAATTCATGGCCAAAGACAGTGGTTGGGTTATGTCAACTGAGATATGTCAGGGTATATACACTCCTGGTGTAGCAATTCATAGGCCCACCATACTCATTGAACAATTCGAGTATGTACTATCACATACTTCAAAGGGAATGATTCCCCTATATCTATAGTGGTACATCCATAAAAAGATGCTCTCACAACATGATTTTCTATAACACGTGTTAGTAGTCCCTCGACTGTGTTGTGCATAGGTGAGGTATGAGCCCCCAAACCCAATTATTGTAATGTTTTACATGGTATGTGGAATTAGAGATCTAACTAAAAGAACTATAATAAGTCTTTTAATCATCCTTTTACTAATTTAGAGGAAGAAACTTCTCCCTTTTCTAGACTAGGGGTTTAGTTTGATAGTATAGAAGAATTGTGTTTTATTTACCTCTATTTTTATTCTTGAATCTGAAATTTAATTATATTTCATACATCATTATTTTTAGTTCATCCAAATATTTTTATATTTACTCACCCCTTTATGGGTTATTCCCTCATTTTTACTATCTTATTCAGTGGATAGATATATTGGAGTTTAATTTGGTGGAACTATTATCTACAGATAATTGTGGTAAATGGAGGTGTTGGTCATGTTCAATGGCCACCCATGAAGATATTGATTTGGGTTCCCTTTTTATTCCTTCATTCCGAGTAGTATTCAGGTTGTTACCAAATTTAAGGTTGGACATGTATTTTTCCATTTTATACCTTTTATAATTTATTGATACATTTGTTTGTACTTATATATATTATTGTTCATAAATTGATCACAATCTATTTGTTTTAGAAAAATATTAAATCTCTATAATGTTTCATGAGTTATGTTGTGTGAAAGAATAAAAATACATTAAGATGTAGTTTCCCATTTCACTTATATGAATACCCAAAATATATCAGTTGAGCCTAGCCTATTTGAGGTGGTTTTGGGATTTCACCGTCGACCTACATCCATCCTAGGTAGGATCATGGTGAGTTGGATCATGAGGAAGTAATATCAAATGTGGTTTTTGGTGTGACTCGGGATCATCTATTATGATATGGAATCCCATTGTGGTATAGTTATGAATGTATCTATATGACATGAATCTAACTACCTTATAGTCAACCCTTTATGTTATTTGATTAGTTGAAGGGAAATAATGGTACATGAATCATGTAGGATTGGGAATTTTGAATTTCACAATATTCTTGGTCACCTCCACATATATTCACATTTAGCTATGGTACATCGTGATAACATTAATGATTATTCTAAATGATATAAAGGTTATGAAATGATACAGTATCATGGAAATTACTCGTTTAGTGATGAGTTATAAATTCATTGACTTATTAATGAGATTTTATACCAATGCGGGCATTGGGATGTTCTCTACTTGATAGTTAGTGAGAGGTTCCAACTTCGGTGGCACCAGATGATGTTTGACCACATAATAGATATTTGATATTACTATATTATTTTGATGATGATTACTATAGGAATAAAAAGTAATTATAATTATAATGATACAAAACACTCATCATTCATCATTAGATAGATCCTCAGGAATTACAGTTTTAGATTAAGGGATTGTATTCGGTATTCAACCATTTTTAGTCCTAGACAAATTAATTTATTATTATTGAAACTAGTATTATTCAAGAGTGGAATTTTACTATTGGGACTTGATCACGTAGACCCATGATGAGACAATAAACTCTTTTAATGTCCTTTAATAGTAGTTTTATGATGTGTTTTACCTTTCATAAATGAACTCTTCATGATTCTAGAGGCTTTAGAAATACATGAGAGGGATATGTTTGTTGGTGAGTACATTTGGAGGTCTACATAGCTTATATACTACAATCTTGGTAGGGTGAGTGATATAAACCATAGAGTATGTATTTCGTAGAATAATCTTAATACATACATCCATGGTAGTATGTTCTCTTTATGTATTCCAAAACATTACGAAGTAATGATGTGAGATATTTTTATAATAAATACTATAATAGAAGGACATCGTGTAGATCATGTTTTATGTCGACAACATGTGTCAGTGTTGTATGTTGTGACTAATATGATTATTTTCATTAGATTATATGCACCCGAGGCATACCTTTTCCTAGAAAAAAGATAAAGATCTAAAGAACATGTCTCCTACAAAGTGACCAATTGGTGTAGAGTGATGTGATGTTTTAATTGTTCCACGCATGGTAATGTGGGTTAGGATTGACTAATTCTTCATGCTACTTAACGTGGTTAGTTAGTGGATAGATCTATTTGGAAGATTAATTTTCATGATTATGGGTCTCTGAGGAGTGGTTAGGGAATCCCCCGGGTATTTTATGTAGATATATAGTTATGTATACCCCACGAGGGAGTATCTTCATGTGGAAGTTGCCACAATATCCTACTTCCAACACCACCAATGGGTGGCACACATCAGGATTAGAGAACCTGAGTTTATAGTTATCATCTATGGGGATTTTCATTATCAGATACCTTCAAGATATGTAGAATAATTTTTTTGTTGGGAGAATATCAACATTTTAACACTGATTGGTAGTTATGGTCACACTTAATTGGAAGGTGTTGAGGGAGCTTCATACCTATCCCTTTTATATGAATCATAGAATAAAGACAATATACATGGAATTGTAATAGTTGTTCTGTTGGGATAACATGAGGCCATGAATTGTCAATTTTTCCTCACAATGACTCACATGTCAGCATGAAAATGTTGTACACCAGGATATAGAATGATTGACTAATCCCATAGAGATTCACTAATTAACTATAGATGGAATATTTATGGATTTAGCGATAAATTATTATATGGTAAGTGATAACCTGTGAAGCTATTTATATTATTATCTTCCTCAATACCAATATGGGGAACTCTATCATCATTAAAAGGTATATTTTATTTCATTTTAGAATGTTTTTTATTCATGATATCATGTGATATCATGGGGTACTAAGGGAGATCATCTTTGATGTTGAAGCTCAGTTTACATAATGGTTTAATAGAGGATTACATGTGCCTTTGGGGACCCATTTATTGATGAGAAAAAAATTTCATCACTTTATGGTTGTACATAGCGATCAAATCTTCCATATTTCGAATGATATGATATGAACATATGTGTTGGGTATTAGTAAAAGTTGGGAGTATCACTTTCTATTAGTGTATTACAATTATAATAAGAACAATCAATATACTATTGGGATGGACAATTTTCAGGCCCTATAAGGGAGACCATGCATGTCACCTATGTCTTATATTGAGATTCTTGAGACAACTCATGTTAGACAGGAACAAGTGATGGTGACAATATAAAATGTCCATGTGATATATGAGGTAATACATAGGGAACATGTTTTATAGAAATCATATATGGGCAAACATCAGAGGACTTTATAGTTATATAATTAATATCTTAATATTTTTAGAGTCACCACATATGGATATTTATTGATATTTTTTCAAGGAGGAAAATTATCCTCATGGTTTATAATCCCATTCCAGATCCTATACATGGTTGGTGATGTTTTATACCTATTATCCTTACACCCATAGTTGGATTTATTCTATGAAATATTCAATGTTTTGATGTTTAGGAGATATGTTCTTGACATGATGCACATTATTGACTAGTGTGAGATGGCCATCAAGGATGATGCCACCTTCTTAAAGTAACTGGTGGTGACTGAGTATTGGTAGGATAAGATATTGTGTGTATGCTCCATTCCTCGTGTTTGAGTTCTTTATCATCATCAGAGCATGTCAGAGATATCATAGTAGCATGAGTGTCTAATTAAGCCTTAGTATCATCAAATTTGTCTGTATATTATTTATTTTTGGGTAAAAATTCCTGAAGTAATTTATAATCTAATGAAACAATTTTTTGTTGTTTGATGAATTGAATATTAATATATATATCTTTATATTTTTTAGTAGATTTTTTTAAAATTTTATTTTAACAGGGCTCAACATTAATATATGAATAATATATTTATATAATAATGAATTTTCACCCATAATTTTTGAATACATATATTTGTCTGATCAGGACCAGAGATGTGAAATATGAGGTCGGGATTGTTTTTGAAATACTTGTTTTATCCCTGGATCAACCAAGTGTTAGTTATAAACAAACTATTCAAGGGGGAAATAATTTGTGTGGAAACTAAAATACATAATATTATAATTCAAAATAATTAATTAGTAATATAATATAGTCCTCTACTCTATTTAGACAATGATATAGAACATATCTTTGCCTATGTGCCTAACCCTAGGAGATTATAGAGAATGAGTATGAGTATTTTTTTGGGAATTTTCATTCATGGGAATATGGATCAAAGATGATTGATCAAGGGGATTAGTGAGGCTAAATCACATAGTGTTATCTTCATTATCATGGCTCGAAGGAGTGTTTTTCACCAATGATCATTTATATATTAGGTTAGTGCTTTATATTTTGTGGATTTACACTCTCTAAATTTATTTTTACACAAATAATGTGTATCCTATTTTATTCTGTGATTTAAATTCCTCACATGAGCATATATTTAATTATTTTTCCAGAACATAATTTTTCATTTTCCCCACTATTGTCACCAAAAATAATAATTTTTTTAGGATATTTTGTTTGTATCTCATAATACACTAATGATATAAGATCATTATTTTTTTTTCCACAATGGTTCTTTGTGTACATCATCATTTGATCATAAGATGACGAAATGACATTTATAGACACAATTAATCGATAATAAAGCCCCAAAAATTTTAATGGGTGCGTGAATGAAATATGGAGAATTGTTTTTGGATTGATCAATGTTGATTTTAATGTTTATAGTGATGTATTCCTGGATAAAGTCCCCAAACAGTGATGGAAGGCATGCCATGTTTTGATATAGTTACTAGAATCCCATTTTCAGTCAATGGTGGATGTGACATGATGAATGGTGATGAAATCCTTTAAATTCATCCATTTTAGGAAATTGAAATGGTTTAGTAAGCAGTATGGATCATGGATAATGAATCTACATGATTACTCTACATAAATTAGTTAGAAAACACTAGTACACACTGTGTACTATAGTGGAACAAACACTCCCTTCCTTAAAATATTTCACTAACTAGGGTACCCCTTATATAAATTATCAAATTCCCTATTAATAGTTCAAGATTCATCTAATATGATTATTTATTTATAATATTTAATTATCTAAATCTCAGATTATTCAAAAAAATCATGAATTTTTAAACTATGTCTGACCCATATGTAACACCTAGTATAGACCATAACATAACCATTAAATTTTTTATCTGTTTTAGTGTAATTATCTTCCTTAATAAAAATTTAACATGGATGATAAGTTTTTTTATCCACGAACTCTTATGTGGGTCCTTGGGTAGCTGATTAATGTTACATCAATGTCAGGACTCCTAGTGGAATGCTAGTACTCTTATATTAAACCGTGGAAGATGTACCCACTCATACATAATTTTTTGGATGCATTAATCTTAAATAATCTACACAAGAATCATAGTTTATTTTTCCAATCAACATCATAGAGATAAACTGATCCACATCATCCACACTCCATGGGTCAAAATTTGTCTGTTAATCATATTGGTTACCACAAATTCATCACATAAACTCCATGTAATTTATTCATCCCAATTTTTCATTCGATTGATCTAATCTATTTCAATGGAAGAACATCATTTCATTTCAATATAATTGATATCATATATTCTAATATAAACAAATTAATTTCATTTCTCTTTCACATAAAAAATGGTGGCACCTACCAAATTTTATGATTTAAGATACATCACCAATCCTCATTCATTTTTAGAGTTCAATAAATTTTTATATCAATACATAGAACTCTATTCCATCCCATCAACCATATTTGGGACTCCAACTTCCTTCTAAGACCCTTTCTTCATCTCATATTGACATCAAGAATATTTCCTCCTTCATTTAAAATGAATACAAAATTAACACAAAGTGGATTCAGTAGATACATGTGTTTTGAGCCAATAGGAATTTTTTTATCTCATTACATGTTGTCATTGATGAATCGTGGATTTATTTTATATCCTTGCACTCAGATATATCATCATCCATTTTTTATTAAACTACTTCCAAATCGTGTTACTTTCCTATTTTAGTTGATTATTGATGTTCCATCACTAAATAATATAATATCCAAGTATTTTCAATTTAAATTTATGGTTCACTACCTTTTGGTTTCTCCTCTTCTCCTCAAATTATTTCACCTCGTGCTACTTCAACATCGCATGATGAGTTTCATGCTGCTCATCCCACCTCAGCATAATTTTTTGGACATCCCCTTTGTGAGAATTATTAGGTACAATATCTTGATGATCCTCATTCCTAAGAGTAGTGTTATGGCCATTCAACTCATTCAATTCATAATAATTCTCATCATATGAACACATGTTCCAATTCTGGTATTTTTAAACCCAATGTTTATACTCCTTCTATAGAACCTATATCTTTTAATGATTCCTTGCCTCAAATTTAGTGGTATCAGGCAATTCATGAAGCTTTATCATGTTTATTCATAAATCATACTTGATATTATGTTCCTTTTGCAAGATTGTGGTAGACTGGTCAGGTAACCCTAGCATCCTGGTGTTGGAAGGCAGTATTTTTTTACAGGTCAATGATTTATACCCATAGTTCAATAACTATGGCTATATTATGTATGGCGTGATAATTTTTACCCATTTGTTTTCAAATAGTGGGTATAGATATATTCCTATTGTTTAAATAAAAATATTACTATTATTAAAATCTCCAAAGATATAACCACAGTTTCTATAAAACCATGGGTATCTATATTTATTGATGCCTCAATATCCCACAGTTTATTGAAACATGGGTATAATAGATTTTTCTTGTACTATTATCAAAATTTAAATGGAATGATGGAATTTGACTTGTGGTTTGTGTATTTTTTGTATAGTGTAGTTTATTTTGAGGAGGAAACAATGTGGAGGATGTGATTCCATGTGTAAAATTTGTGAGTATTGAACGTTCTATTATTCAAAATTAATAGGTTGGTATTTTTTGTGTTTCTATAATATATTATATTTTAATTTTTATATCTATATGAACCCCACCTTCATTGAGCACTATGTGATGAGAAAAAAATTATTAAGGGTGTGTTTTTCCTAACATTAAAGGTGGTGAGGGCATATGGATGTCTACCACGTCATAAATTTTATTTATTCTAGCTATGGTCATTAAAAATGAGTTATATTTTTCAAAATTAATACTATGCATATTATATTGTTAATGACATTGATGAGGTGGAATATAGTGGTGGCCTTGCATTTTAGGAGGACATGACATATTTTTTTCATTTCTTTTCAGGATATTGTACTATCCTAGATATTATGATGTGTTTATAGAGGATATGGATTTTATGATAGGTTTCTCCCAGCAATAATGGTATGATGTTATTCTCTTAGTGAGTTTTGAAAATATGTGAACGCCCATTCCACATGGGGTTCTTGATATGATGCAGTTTCCCAGGAGACATACGGAAGGTTTCAATGAATTTCATGGGAGTACTAAGAAATTTTATATGAGGATGAGAGTGTGTAATGTTGATGAGAATGTGGTTTGGGGTACCCTTTAATGCTATGATTCATATTTTTTTGTTAGGTCCACTAGGCTATATATCGTGAGGGAGGGGGGGGGGGGTGAATCAGGGTATGACAGATTAAAACAACTACCCCTTTTGATCTTGTTTTTCTATTAGTCAAAACCCTCTTCTCTCTCCTTCCTGGTGCAGAGTATGATCAAACATTAAATCATGCACAGGACAGAACAATTTTTACGCGGTTCACCCTCACTGGGTTACGTCCAAGGAGCATACTCCGGTAGTGTGCTGATATACCAATTCCACTATAAGTGCACTACTGTTTACTAGTTCGAAGTGGACTCACTGTCCCTCCTGGTTTAAAACCACTCACAATTTGAGAACTCACTACTCTCTCAACTGAAGTGAGCTCACTGTTTCTTCAGAATATCCACTCAATGTTTATAGATCTATAGGTCTCTTCATTTTTATGAAATCATGCATCCTCAACTGTTGATAGATGCTCTATTGATGTATAAATTTCATCCACTGATGAATAACCCTTTTCCCCTGAACACTGGGAAATTCCATTGGAAAAACCTTCGCAATGCACCCTACTTTGCAAGGATCCCAATTTTGCGAAGCTCAACCAGGTCTTCGCGAAGCTCCTTACTTTTCAGAAATCACACTCACGAAGCACTCTCATGAAGCTCAAGTTGTTGCAGAGAAAATTCCCTCATGAAGCTCACCGATCCAACGCAGAGATCACAACTTTCACGGAGTTACAATATCCATCGTGAAGCTCTTCTTTCCCAAAACACACGGGTTACACGAACTACCTTTGTGAAATGAGAGCGAACGATCTTCTTCAAAAATTCTCTACTTCTCTCTAGAGGGTCAAAATATATTTATATGAAATTCCACTGACCCTCGATCCTTCCGCATGATGTTCGTGCCGCATCATCACCAGTTGCGAAGCTCTGAAATTTCCGCCAGAATTCTCTCAAAATCAAAATGCACCACCGAAATTTTCCTATCGCGGAGGTCGTCGTAATTGCGGAGCATTACATCATTTAATTTCCACCTTCTTCATGAAGATCCCTTGAGATTCTCTTCACCACCGTGATACGCTTCAAATTCTAGCATTCACGAATCTTTTCATAATCGCGAAGAATCACCGCCATCATTCTTCTGTTCTTCGTGAATTCCAAACCATTAAGCCTATCTTCACGAAATTCAGGACATTTCCATATTTAAATATTATCTTCCAAGAAATCATATTTTTAAGATTCTCACTAGACTCTCATGAAGCTCAAGTCGTTACAGAGCAACTTCCCTCATGAAGCTCACTGAACCAACGTGGATCTTGCAACATTCGCGGAGCTACAATAGACTCTGTGAAGCTCTTCTTTCGCGAAGCACATGGGCTATGCAAACAAACTTTGTGAAATGAGAGAGAATGATCTTATTTGAAAATTCAATACTTCTCTCAAGGGGGTCGACCTCTATTTAGAGGGAATTCCACCAACCCTCAACCCTTCTATGCGAAGTCCACTCCACATCATCACCAATCGCAAAGATCCATAATTTCCTTCAGAATTCTCTCAAATTCACGAAGCACCACTATAATTTTTTGATTGGGGAGCACTTCGTAATCGTAGAGCATTCCATCATTTACTTTTCATATTCACTGCCAGGCACCCTCACAATGCTCTTCACCACTGTGGTGCGCTTCAACCTCTGCTGTTCGTGAAGCTTGTCGTAATCGTGAAAAATTAACTCCATCATTCTTCTGGTCTTTGCGAATTCCAAACCATGAAACCTATCTTCCAGAAATTAATGCCTTTTCCATATTTAAATATGATCGTAAAGGAAATCCTATTTTCACGATGCTCACCAAACTCCAAATTTTGGACCCCAAAAATTTGGCAAACAGAAGAAAACGACGCCAGAATTTACTACTATTTTGTACTACCTCCAGATTGTCCATTCCTTTTATCATCATTCTTTGTCAACATGGATTATCAACATCTTCTCTGGAACTCGACAATTATCCATGGAAGCCTGCTTTTTCAACAAACACAATCAACCCAAAAAATACTGCAATGTTACCTTGAGGGATTTTTTCCCAACAATCTCCCCATTTGGGTTTGTTGAAAACTCTTCATAGCTCTTCTCAGAATGATTTTCTGCACGTTGATACCTCATTGAGTCTCCTTCCAGCCGCTACCAACATTTACCTCTTGCGATTCTGATGGTGTTCATGGAATCAATTAACATGTACTCTAATCCCACATAAGCAATGCTCGGCATGAGAAACAAGAGTAGTATGAAAAGTTCATCAATGAATCACTTCATGTCAGACCCCAATTATGGATTCCAAACTGATACCAATTGCTAAATTGAAAGCAATTGAAGAACCACACTGATACCAATTCGTGATAGTTGGACACCTTCTCACACCATTCCATCATCACTATTCATTTTTTATCTCGATCCTAAGCTCTCATGATATCTATGCTTTTATTGTTCACATCTAGCATTGTCAGATTTGATACTCTCCCCCTATCTCATTGAAATCCCCCTATCTTACTATTCCACCTGTCATCTTCTCCCTATATCAATCATGATTTATCAAATTGACACACTGTCTCCCCCTAGAAAAATCACTATTTTATCCCCCTTTGTCAACGAACCCAACGATTACTCCTTTGTAGTCTGTAACAGAGTAGAGAACACATATTAGAATAGTGTGGAAAAACATATCATACTTCGGGGAGATGGGGGGATCTCCACATCCACACTCTTTCAAGCATGGGGAGTCAACTGAACTCTCAGATCCAGTTGATGTCTCTCAAAATCATCCTTGGGTAAGGCCTTTGTCAAAATGTATTCAACATATAGATCTGTAGGCACATACTCCAACTTCAAGATTCCATGCTCAACCTTCTCCTTGATAAAATGATATTTGTTCTCAATGTTCTTTGTCCTTGAGTGATGGCCAGTATTTTTGCTGAGATTTATAGAAATTGAGTTATCACACTGGATTCTGATCAGAGACTTCACTTCAACTCCTATATCATCAAGCTACTGCTTCATCCACAATAAATTTGTTCATGCTTGAGTTACCGCAATATACTCATCTTTTACGGTGCTCAATGAAATGAAATCATGCTTCTTGATTAGCCAAGAAACACACAATCTACCGATATAGAAAGCACCTCCTGACATTGACTTCCTGTCATCCACTGAACCAGCCCAATCTGCATCAGTATATCCCAATAATTCTGACTGTGTTTTTTTCATTATACATTAAGACGAAGTCCACTAAGCCCTTGATATACCGAATTATTCTTTTCACTGCAATCATGTGGCTTTCCTTGGGATTACTCTGATATATCACTGCTTAGAATGTGGTGAATACAATGTCGGGACTTGTTGCAATCATGTATAGAAAACATCCAATGATTTGCCTGTATTCTATGATATTAACTGCCTTTCCATCTTCATCTTTGGAAAATTTTATCCAGGTAGCTTCCAGAGTCTTCATCTCCTTGTAATTTTCCATTCCATATCTTTTCAAAACCTCCTTCGCATATTTGGATTGTGAAATTAATGTTCCAGCCCTTCCTTATGTCACCTATAGACCAAGGAAAAATGTTTTCTCTCCAATCATTAACATTTCGAACTCACTTTTCATGAATTCAGAAAAATGACTGCACAACGCTACATCTGATCTTCCATATATTATGTCTTTGACAAAAACCCAGCCCATCATCCTTTGATTACTATTTTTCTTGAAATAGATATTGTAATCAACTCCCCCACGCTGGAAACCAAGCTTCTTCAAGTACCGATTAATCCTTGAGTACCCTGATCTTGGTGCTTGTTTGAACCCATACAATGCCTTCTCCAGATAGAAAACCCTGTTCTCATCCTCATGAATGAGAAAACCATCTGGCTGCTCAATATACATATAAGGACCCATCCTTAAACATTACATAATATTGAATTAAATGAATAATTCACATTTTGGATCTTTTTAGGTTTATAGTTTTTGTGAATTAGAACATAAATATTACATCTCAAAAGATTACGAGGTAGACATATCTACACAGTTTCCATTTTTTTCATAAAATAAAAACTATTAAAAACAGTCATGTCTAGTTCCATGTTTTAGACAACATGACCTTTTCTGGATCCCATCCTTGACCTTATTCATCTCTAAGTTCGGTGAAAACATTTCAAAACTTGGGATGAGCATAAAAATCTCAGTAAGGGTTATAAAACAAAGAATGAAAACATTTGTCCATAAATACATACAAAACATGAACTCTTTTACTTACCTCATGAAATCATAAGATTTATGAAAGACAAATAGAAATAATTAAACATAAAGGTTACTTTGGAATCCATATCATACTTAAATTGTAGCTATCAAAGATACATAGGGAGTTACTTTGGAATACCCATCATAGTATATTCACAAAATCTCTTAGGAGAAACATTCACGTTTACTTCTGTCCTGTTACCCAATGCATTGGAGAGTTATATCGGGATCACCCGCCCTAGGTTTATCACAAAACAACCTGTATTAAAAAAAAATTCCCAATAATCATAACATACTAATAAAATATAACACATGTATAAAGGAAATATAACATTTACACATTCCAATATATCAAATCAAGATATTGAAATAAACAATTTTTTATCAAATGATTTTCAAAACCATTTAAAAATTCATTTTCAAATCAGTGTCCCATACCACATTGAAGCGTTTAAAATAATTATCATTTGAAAACATTAATGTCCATATAAATAAATCTTAAAACCCTTTTAGAAAACATGGAAATTAATGATAAATATTTAAAAGAATAAATCTTTCAAACATTTAAAACGATCTTTCAGTAAAAGTGATTTTTTGACAAAAAGGAGAGACGCTTGAATACAAATAATTGAGGAATAATATTTAATGAAAACATTATAATATCATGAGAATAAAGTTATTCATGATATATTATTCCAAAGGACATTATATAGACCATATAAGAGTGAATTGGTGCATAACAACAATGAAGTCTCAATAGAAATGTAAATTGAGGTGAAATCCCTTATAAGGATGGTATCACTAAATTAAGTATAAATAAATCACATAATTATGTGTGAAAAATATAAATACACCCAATATAAGTGGATATTAAGTGTAAAACAATCAGAGGTCATTCACACATATTAATAGGACGACATGTTCAAGAAGTACAAGTTGAACCCAAATAATTAAAATTGTGTTAAGAAGTTCCCTTGTAAAAATTCGACAGCCTAATGATGTCACTTTAGAATTAATAAAATGAGATGATGAGATAAAAATGGAATCTCATCACTTTTACATATTGTTTAAATCAATTAGGATAATTAATAACATATCTCAACATAATAAGATGTAAATTAAAATACATAACAAAAGAAGTCTTCTAAAAAGAGGAGGGGGAAAGGTTCTCTTACCAATTTGGTAACTAAAAAAACAAATACGACACATGAAAGAAGGATCATTCAATGAAGATGTAAATAATAATAATGAAAATTATATTACACAAATAGTAAAATCATGGTCTGTAGATACACCACACAAAAGGAAATAGTGGAAAATATAGCATGAATCTCACGGGAATAAAAATTGAGACGAAACCCTTTACCACGTTGTAATCAACTGAGTCATATGACCAAAAGTTAACAACATCAAAATGAATCACAGAATAGCATGAATATAATGAGAATCATGATATTATATATTAAATTTAAGTACACAATACACCACATGCAATGAAGAAGTTGTGAACAATGGAAATCTCACGGAATTAAAAGTGAGATAAGAAAATCCCTTACAAAAATTCGTCAGCCTAACGACGCCACTTAAAAATTCTTACAATTAATTGAAGAGAGTAAGAGAGGGTCTATCATAATATGAAAATAAAAATTAAATTATATTGAATATAAAATAAACATCCACCAACATAGGAACATGGAGCATAAATGAAATGACATAAAAGAGAGTACTTGAAACGAAAGAGATAGGTCAGATCCCTTACCTCATGTCTGACATGACACGACCGTTCTTTAAGATCATAAATAATAAAGTAAAGTTAATTTATACTCTCTTATGAACCTTTTTCAAGTTTATTATTCCTATAATATCAGTTATTACCATGTTATAATCATTATGTAATTATTTATGTTAATAACGTTCATTTTGTCGATATTTGGTACTTGAGTCAAAATGAACACCTTATATTTACAAGTTGTCCATGTGGTCAATAGTTCATTATATACAGAATTATATTCATGATTTGGATTTCATATATATCATATATATCCATTATATACATGTTTCTATAATAGTACATAACATTTAGAAGTAATAAGTGAAATGCACCGTTCACAGAGACGGTAAGTCGTATGTACGCTTGAATGCTACTTTCATTTATATTTCTTATTTTAATGGAAATAAAACATAATTATACATAGGTATATTATAATTCCAGTATAATATCATATATAATATCATTAACTCCATCCTTTATACATCCCACATAAGGCATTAACGAATCAAATCACTTTGATGGAGTGGTAGTCTGCACTTCCTCAAATGAGATTATCTTATTTACACACTATGTAAACCATAATGGAATGAAATAAATGGGAATTATAGAAGCATAAGGAAATCATAAACATAATATATATCATATATAAATATAGTTCCATCATAATGGCCACCATGAGAGGCGGTAATATGTAATTGAACAATCATCGTTTCATGAGCCCTTTATTTTCCATCCACAGAAACATTATGTTCTTCCTCAATTAGATGTAGGTGTGTGTAAGTGTAGTTCTAATACTTATCATAAAAACATTATAGTATATTAATAATAATGGTGTTGTTACAAAATAAATTAAATAAAAGGAGTTTAGGGGTTGGAGTAGTAAAATAAAAGTAATGAATTTAAGAGAAACTGTTACCTTTAATTTGGGTAACTCTCTTTGGTTTGATCCAAAGGACTTCTTGAAATGCCTTCTGTATAAATTAAGGCTTCTAGGAGGAGGAAGCGGATGTTGAGAGCTTAATGGGGGATAGGTTGGATGATACAAATGGCCTGATAGGTGTGAGGAAATGGTTAGAAGTGGTCTCCTTTTATAAGGGGGGAGGGGCTCTTTAGGAAAGTGTGAATCTATTATTTTATTATATAATGATTCTTGGTTTCAAATGGTCCAACAATAATTATATTCGAAGATAAAATGAGTCATGGTCGAAATAAAATCATCCAATCTGAACTTGAAAAGTTTTGGGTAATATTATAATCATTATAATCTTATTTATTTAAATCATTTACTAATGAGGTAATACTGTATCATTATTGTGTCATAAATAATTTAATTTATTTAATGTCTAAAAATTATAAAAAAATACCATGATATAGGAAATATTGTTATATTTCAAAATAATATTTATAGGCAAATATAGGACTTATATAACACCATATAAAAGTTAATTACTAAATTATTTATTTATGTCATTTTGGCATTTACTTTAAATTAAGTAATCTAAATTGTCATTATCACTTCCATGTGGATCAAATGGGTCAAAAAATAGACCCAAAGACACCCATGGTCGTTACAGACTCAACCAATAAGGATAGGATGTGTTTTAAGGTAATTTTGAATTATTATAATATTCTTTAAACCTTGAATTACCTTATTTACCTTTAACCGCGGTAAATAAAAGTCAAAAGTTACTATTCACCAAAAATTATTTTCATCTTAATGAACCAAATTTTACCTCTTGATAACAAACATGCATGTAGGATTTTCGAATTTCAATTCACAGAAGTGGAAAATTTTTATTTAAATGAAAAAAGTCAGTTTTTTAACTATTACTTCGTGGTGTCACTATTCATCAAAAATTGATGTTTTTGAGAAAAATACCAAAAATTTAGCCGAAGTATTATTTGATATTCAGAATTAAAAACTGATGTATATTTTTTCAAGTTCAAAAAATAGAAGTGGAATTAATTAATTTTATAATTAATTCCCGCTATCAAAACAAATAGCGTGTTTTTAAGAAACAATAACTATCAAAAGATTGATACTTGTTTATGTCCAATTTCAAAGAGAAATTATTTCCAATGACCAACATTAGATTAAATGGTAAAAATATATTTCAATTTTACTTTAAAACCAATTAAAAGGATAATCTAACCATATAAAAAAATTATATTAAAATGCACTTTTAAATTAAAATAGAATATTTTTCACTATTCATTAAAAAATGAACTTTATCGGAAAAATTTCAAAAATTTACACAAAGTAAATTTTGATGTCCCCATTTTAATGAATGATTTTTTTTGGTCATATATAATGTATTAATGTGACCAAAACTAGATTTAAAAAGGGTTCACCATTAAAAGGCGGTAAATCGTCCTTTTAATGTAAATTATGCTTAAAATTGGATTCATTCACATTTTAAGCCTATAAATTTTATTGGATAAATGTAAATACATTTAACAAACATGTATAATAATATTGAAGTTAGTTTTGTTCTTTCCTACCAATACAACAACTAGGAGTTAACTACCATTTAAAATAATAATATTATATTATTAGTGTGCAACATAAGATTCAAAGAAACTCGTTGTTGCGTATCGGGTACACTATCAAACATAGAAACCCCATTAATGTAAAATTAATATTTAATTAAAAAATATTAATAAATATGAAATATGTATTATTCTTCATTTATCTGGGATGTTAATTCCTTACCCCCTTAGGGGAATTGCGTTCTCACAATTTTAAAACTGGTCTTGGAAACATCATTAAAAGCCCCACATCAGAAAAAGAGTCAATTAAACTATCACTTTAAAATAAAGGAAGAGAATTAAAAAGGTTACCCGAGACAACAGAAACTAGGATTCCATGAAAACATGTATATGGAGGAGAAAACAAACCATCAAGTTCTGATGGAGAGTGATAGAAAAAATGTTTAAGACAAGGTTAACCACCAGATAATCAAAAACATGTGATCAGTTAAACAGTCTTTGATTTCCTAGTCCGAAAAGTTTACAGACAAGGTTTTTTTATTTAAGTTACTTTTCATTGAGGAATTTATTTTTTAGCCTAACAAAAAACATATGGAAACACAATTAATTTTCATTTAGACTTTTATCCTTCACTAGATTTCTAACACAAACTCATATTTCCTCCATACGATGAGTATTCAAGAAGACTTGTTTAAATTAAAAGTGGTATAATCAAATTTGAGAGAATCAAATAATCCAAAAAAGATGAACTATATATTTCCCTTGTCATTAGATATTAACTAAAACCAAAACATTCAGTACAAGATCAGATAATCCCCAAAATGTATTAACTTTTACATAAAGATAAACTACACTTAATCTCCAAAATGTGTCTTAACAAAACCCAAAGTTTAACAAAGACCATTCAATAAAAAAATTTCCATAAAACTATTCAAAAGTAATAAAAACATAGATTGTTACCCAAATCTCAAAAGGATTTAATTACATAGACTTCCAAGATACATCTTAACAATTATCTCAAAGTAACACCAGTTTCTCATAATGTTTCATATTGAAAAGTAATTATCCTAATCACATATTATCCATGATAGGTTAATCATTTTCATAAAGAAATAAAATCATCATGTGTCCATAATAAAAACATAGATTCTTCAAAACTAAAATATCAACCATTATTCTACAATTGAAATCCCATAGTAGTCTACCTTAGGCATATAGTGTTTCCTCATAAGAGAGAACGTCTTCCAGAACAACCTTTTATCACTTAATCACTAAATTGTTTTTCAATACTAAGTATATCCATTTGATAAAACATATTTTCCAAAAATGAACTTATTCTTGTTCCATAAAAACATTTTACTAAAATAATAAGTCATACAAACCAGGTAATTCAAGTAGGCTAGTGGTAGGAAATAAATATCAGTCGCACTTTGGTTGTGGGTTCGATTCCCACAGCTTCGTCCGATGCGACAGGTAGTCACACGGTTTGCGGGTTGTCCTTTTTCAAAAACTAAACAATTTTATAACATTGTCAAAAAAGATAAATTCATCAAAAATAACCATAGAATATTTTAACCATGAAGGTTTTCTAATAACTTTTTTTTTCATCCCAGAAAATGAATTAACCTGTAATTTTATCAAAATAAAGGATCATATAAAACGAAATTGTTATTTATAACTATACCCACAAAAGAAAAGATAATTATTCCTTGAATAAAATTTTTATATATCAAACATTAGGGTCACACATACTATAAAAAGTCTTCTAATGTAATTCCCATAATCAAAAGATCCATAATACTTATAAGCATTTCACCATCCTAAAATCTACCATAACTTTTGAATACCTTATACGTTGAATTCTTACACATTCAACATTCTTCATGATCCATTAACCATTCTTTTTCAACTTATTCTAAAATAATTCTTTCATACAAACAGAATCATGAATCATATCCTAGGATTCAATAATATCAAAACATATGTTATGAAATAATCCATTCCTTTCATTGGTCATTGTTAGTTCCTTCATCCTCAATCAGAATGGAATTATGTATTGTTAAACAAATATTTGTATGATCCTGGTGATCTCATTCCTGAAACTTTTTCATAGGACATGTCTTTGAATAATGACCTTTCTCACCACTTTTAAAACATTCAATTGATCCATTAGAAAGAACTTATTTCCCTTTCATAGAGTCACCTATATGCTTCCTTTTTCTAAGGAAGGTTTTTGGTTTATGACCTTAATTTCCACATATATATCATATTTCTGTCCCTTTAAAACATTTTCCTATGTGTTTATTTCCACATGTTTGACACATAGGTTTTTTTAACACACTTACCTTTATGAGTATTACATGAACTTCCGCAGGGATTTGTTTCTCGCATATAATATTCCTTATAAAAATAACCATATTTAATGTTTTGAATCATGAATCCATATAGTTGGTTGAGAATAAAAACAAGAGTTCTCATTGCCTCTCTCATTTCATTCAGTTGCTTGTTTAGAAAATCATCACTATTTTCTGCACATTCACTGTTACTTTGGTGCCTTCTAGATACAGCCATTTACTAAAACCAATATGGTCATTGTGAGTATATCAATTAAATCATCATATAATATCTTATGAGGAGGGTAAATACTTTTAATTTTATCTTAAACTCATTAAAATTAACTACAACTCTTTCTAATATGTTAACCATTATGGTTATGTTACTGATGCTTAGATAACACCCTAACCTCTAACGTTGTCTAAACCGACCTCTGACACCAATAATAAGGACCCGACCATAAACATTACATAATATTGAATTAAATAAATAATTCAAATTGAGGATATTTTATGGTTTAGAGTTTTAGAGAATTAGGACATAAATATTACATCTCAAAAGATTACGAGGTAGAAATATCTACATAGTTTCCATTTTTTCATAAAATAAAAACTGTTAAAAAAAAGAGTCATGTCTAGTTCCATGTTTTAGACAACATAACTTTTCATTGATCCCATCCTTGACCATATTCATCTTTAAGTCCTATGAAAATATTTAAAAACATTGGATGAGAATAAAAATCTCAGTTAGGGTTATAAAAAAAATAATTAAAACATTTGTTCATAAATACATACAAAACATGAACTCTTTTACTTACCTCATGAAATAATAAGATTTATGAAAGACAGATAGAAATAATTAATCATAAAGTTAACTTGTGGAATCCATATCATAATTACATTGTAGCTATCACAGCTACATAGGGAGTTACTTTTGAATACCCATCACACTATATTTCTTAAATCTCTTAGGAGAAACATTCATGTTTACCTCTGTCACGTTACCCAATGCATTGGAGATCTATCTCTGGCTCACCCGCCCTAGGTTTATCATGGAACCACCCATATATGAAAACAATTCCCAATAACCATAACATAATCATAACATATAACACATTTATAATGTAAAGATAACATATCAACATTACAATATTTCAAATCAAGATATTTAAATAAACAATGTTTTATCGAATAATTTTCAAAACCATTTAAAAATTGATTTTTGAATCAAAGTGTCCCATACCACTTTGAATCTTTTAAAATAATTATCATTTGAAAAAATTAATGTCCATGTAAATAAATCCTAAAACCCATTTTTAAAACATTTAAATTAATGAGAAATACTTAGAAGAATAAATCTTTAAAATATTTAAAACGATCTTTTAGTTAAAGTGTTTTTTTAACAAAAAGGAGAGATGCTTGGTTAAAAATAATTGAGGAATAACATTTAATAAAAAATTTATAATATCTTGATAATAAAGGTATTCATGATATATTACTCCAAAGGACAGTATATACCCCACATAAGAGTGAATTGGTACATAACAACAATGAAGTCTCAATGGAAATGTAAATTGAGATGAAATCCCTTGTAAAGATGGTATCCTTATATTAAGGATAAATAAATCACATAATTATTTGTGAAAAATATAAATACACCCAGTATAATTGGATATTATGTGTAAAACAATCATATTTCATTCACACATATTCATAGGATGACATGTCCAAGAAGTACAAGTTGAACCCAAATAATTGAAATTGGGTTAAGAAGTTCCCTTGTAAAGATTCCACAGCCTAACGACATCACATTAAAATTAGGAAAATGAGTTATTGAGATAAAAATGGTATCTCATAACTTGGAAATATAGTTTAAATCAACCATCATTTTGAATAACATATCCCATCATAATAAGATGTAAATTAAAATACATAACAAAATAAGCCTTTTAAAAAGAGGAGGGTGAAAGTTTCCCTTACCAATTCAGCAACTAAAAAAATACACCACATGAAATAAGCATAATTCAATGAAGATATAAATACTCATAACGAGAAGTATTTAACAAAATGAGTACAATCATGGGTAGTACATACACCACACAAAAGGAAATAGTGGAAAATATAGCATGAATCTCACTGGAATCAAAAGTGAGACGAAACACTTTACCACGTTGTAATCCACTGAGTCATATGACCAAAAGGTAACAACCACGAAATGAATCACAGAAAAACATGAATATAATGAGAATCATGATAATATTTATTAAATGTCAATACACAATAGAACACATGAAATGAATTAGTGGCGAACAATGGAAATCTCACAGAATTAAAATCGATATAAAAAACCCCTTACATAAATACTCATAACGAGAAGTATATAACAAAATGAGTACAATCATGGGCAGTACATACACCACACAAAAGTAAATAGTGGCAAATATAGCATGAATCTCACTGGAATCAAAAGTGAGATGAAACCATTTACCACGTTGTAATCCACTGAGTCATATGACCAAAAGGTAACAACCACGAAATGAATCACAGAATACCATGAATATAATGAGAATCATGATAATATTTATTAAATGTCAGTACACAATAGAACATATGAAATGAATTAGTGGCGAACAATCGAAATCTCACAGAATTAAAAGTGAGATAAAAAACCCCTTACATAAATTCGACAGCCAAGCGATGACACTTAAAAATTCTTTAAATAAATTTATGAAAGTAAGAGAGGGTATCTCATCATATGAAAATAAAAATTACAGTATGGTGAATATAAAAGAAACATCCTCCAACATAATAACATGGAGCATAAATTAAATGATATAAAAGAGAGTACTTGAAACGAAAGAGAGAGGTTGGATCCCTTACCTCGTGTCTGAATTGACTCGATCGTTATTTAATATCCTGGATAATAAACTAAAGAAAATTTATACATTCTTAAGAATATTTTTCAAGTTTATTATTCCTTTTATATCACTTATTACAATGTTATAAGCATTATGTATTCATTTAAGTTAATAACGTTCATTTTGTCGATATTTTGTACTTGAGTCCAAATGAACTCCTTATATTTACATGTTGTCCATGTGGTCAATAGTTCATTATATACAGAATGATATTTATTATTTGGATATCATATATATCATATATATCCAGTGTATACATGTTTTTATAATAGTACATAACATTTAGTGGTAAGAAATGAAATGCACCGTTAATGGAGACGGTAAGCCGTACATACGCATGCACGCTACTTTCATTTATATTTCTTATTTTAATGGAAATATAACATAATGATACATAGGTATATTATAATTATAGTATAATATCATATATAATATTGTTAACTCCATCCTCTATACATCCCGCATATGGAATTAACGAATCAAATCACTTTGAGGGGGCGGCAGTCCACACTTCCTCAAATGAGATTATCATATTTACCCACTATGGAAAACATAAAAGAATGATATAAATGGGAAGTAAAAAAGCATAATGAAATCATTAACATAATATATATCACATATAAATACAGTTCCCTCATAATGGCCACCATGAGAGGCGGTAATATGTCATTGAACAATCATTGTTTCTTGAGGCCTTAGTTTTCCATCCACAGAAACATTAGTTCTTCATCCATTAGATGGAGGTGTGCGTAAGTGTAGTTCGAATACTAATAATAACTAAATACTAGTATATTGGGGACACTAGTTTTGTTACAAAAGAAAGGAAATAAAAAGAGTTTAGGGGTTGGAGAAGTAAAATAAAAGTAAACAATTTCAGAGAAACTGTAACCATTAATTTGGGTAACTCTCTTTGGTTTGAACCAAAGGACTTCTTGAAAAGCCTTCTTATTATGTCAATGCTTCTAGGAAGAGAAAATTGATGTTGAGATATTACGTGGGTAGAGGTTAGACGAGGCAAATGGCTTGATAGGTGTGAGTAATTGGGTAGAAGTGGTATACATTTATAAGGGGGAGGATGGGCTCTTTAAGAAAGTGTAAAACTATTATTTTATTATATAATGATATTAGGATTATAATGGTACAAAAATTATTATATTCAAATAAAATATGGGTCCTGGTCGAAATAAAAACATCCAATAAGAATTTTACAAGTTATTTATAATATTTTAGTCATTATAATCTTATTTATTTAAATCAATTATTAATGAGGTAAATACTGCATCATTATTATTTCATAAAAATTTTTATTTATCTGATGTCTAAAAATTATATAAAAAATTCCATGATATTGGAAATATTTCTAGATTTTCAAATAATATTTATAGTCAAAAATATGACCTATATAACACCATATAATAATTACGTACTAAAATATTTTTGTTTATGTCATTTTGGCCTTTACTATAAATTAATTAATCTAAATTGTAATTATCACTTCCAAGTGGATCAAAGGGGTCCCAAAATAGACCCCAAGATTCACATGGTCGTTAGTGACTCTACCAATATGGATATAACAAGTGTTAAGGTAAATGTGAATTATTATAATATTCTTTTAACCTTGAATTACCTTATTTACCTTTAACCGCGGTAAATTAAAGTCAAAAGTTAATATTCACCAAAAATTATTTTCATATTAATGAACCAAATTTTACCTCTTGATAACAACCATGTATGTCGTATTCTCGAAATTCAATTCACAGATGTGGTAAAATTTCATTTAAATGAAAAATGCAGTTTTTAACTACCACTAAGTTGTGTCACTATTCATCAAAAATTGAAGTTTTTCAGAAAAATACCAAAAATTCAGCCTAAGAATTACTTGATATTCGGAATTCAAAATTGATGTCTATTTTTCAAAATTCAAAACATAGAAGTGGCATTAATTAATTTTAAAATTAATTACCGTTATCAAAACAAATCGCGTGTTTTTAAGAAACAATAACTATCAAAAGATTGATACTTGTTTATGTCCAATTTCAAAGTGAAATTACTTCTAATGACCAAAATTGGGTTAAATGGTAAAAATATATTTAATTTCACTTTAAAAACATTTAATAGGATAATCTATCAATATAATTAAATTATACTAAAAGGTACTTTTTAATTAAAATACAATATTTTTCACTATTCATTAAAAATGATCTTTATCGGAAGAATTCCAAAAATTTACACAAAGTAAATTTTGATGTCCCCATTCTAAAGAAGGATTTTATTTGGTCATATATAATGTATTAATGTGAAAAAAACTATATTTAAAAAGGGTTCTCCATTAAAAGGCTGTAAATCGGCATTTTAATGTAAATTATGCTTGAAATTAGATTCATTCACATTTTAAGCCTCTAACTTTTATTGGATAAATGTAAATACATTTAACAAACATGTATAATCATATTGTAGTTATTTTTTTTCATTCCCGCCAATACAATGACTAGAATATAACTACCATTTAAAATAATAATATTATATTATTAGTGTGCAACGTAAGATTACAAAGAAACCCGTTATTGCGTATCAGGTATGATATCGAACATAGAAACCCCTTTAAATTAAAATTAAAATTTAATTCACAAATATTAATAAAAATGAAATATGTCTTATTTTTCAGTTATCTGGGATGATACAATACACCTCTTTATCCAGAACCCCATTCAAAAATGCTGATTTGACATCCACCTGGAACACTTTGAACTTCTTTTGCACTGTGATGGCTAGGAGTAATCTAATTGTCTCCGGCCTTGCAACCGGGGAAAATGTCTCATCAACATCTATTCCCTCGATCTGGGAGTAACCCTTGCACATTAGTCATGCATTTTTCCGAATCATTGTGTCATCTTCATTCATCTTGTTCCGATAGACCCATTTAGTCCCGATGACATTCTTATTTGCTTGCCTTGAAACAAACTCCCATGTTTGATTCTTCTCAATCTATTCTAGGTCTTCATTCATTGCCTGAATCTAGTTTTCAACCTCAGATACATCAGAAAAGCATTTCGGCTCAACCTGAGATAAGAAATATGTTTTCTGTAGTGATTTCATTTTTCTAGTCTAAACCATAGCAGACTGATCACCAATGATATTCTGCCTATCAATTTCAGCTCAACTCCTTGTCTTTTGTGTAGATACAAACATTACTTCCTCATGCTCATCATCAGTATCTTCGTCTGAATGAACATCAGCCACTTCTACTTCCCCTGTGTTTCTTTCTTCCTCATCACTATCATAAGAAATTATTTCATGTGTTTTTGAATGATCTCCTCATTCTCCACTACAGTGACATCATTGCTCTCAACTACTTTTTCTAGCCTTTTGTTAAAGAATATATATGTCTTGATTTTTTCTGAGTATCCAAGGAATATCCCCTCATCTCCTCAAGACTCATATTTCCTATGTTTTTCCTTGTTGAGAATAAAGCACTTACTGCCAAATATTCGGAAGGATTTAACCGTTGGATTCATTCAATACCACATCTCTTTTGGAGTCTTTCCTTTCTTCGGACACAACAGAGCCCTGTTAAAAATGTAGACTGATGTTAAAACTGATTCTTTCCAAAATTTCTCTCGTAGGTCCGTTTCAATGAGCATCATTTTGGCCATGTTGTTGACGATCTGATTTCTCCTTTCAACCACTCCATTCTGTTGAGGAGTTCTTACTGAAAAAACTCGATTCCTTATCCAGTGTTTCTCGAGATAGTCTTCAACTTGAATTTTTGTAAATTCTGTACCATTGTCAGTATGAAACATCATAATTTTCAGTCCAAGCATCCTTTCACACTCCCTTCGGTACTGTTTTAAGAAGTTGAACACATCATACTTATGGGAAATAACAAATACCAATGCCATTCTGATATAGTCATCAATGAAATGAATATAATACCTCTTTTCATCAATTTCTCTTAGTGTTATAGGCCCAAAAACATCGGCATGCACCAATTCGAGCACACTTGTTGACTTTTTTTCTTTTTCCTTAAACATCTTTCTAATGATCTTTCCTTTTTGGCGCACATCACACATGTGAGTACGATCACGTGATAGATTAGGGAGGTATCTTGTTGCATCACACATTACCTAATCTTATAAGGATGTTTGGCATATATGACCCAGTCATTTATGCCACAACTTGTTTTCTTCCTCTCTGGATATAAATCACATATCTTCTTATCCACTTACTAGGTATAGATTCCCATTTTTCCTTTCCCCCTGTAGAACCACTTCCCAGTTTCTTCCTTTAATTATACTCACCTTCTTCGTAAACCTTATAGAATGTCTTGAGTACCATAGTTGACTAACGCTGAGCAAATTGTTACTGAGGCCTTCTACTACTAAGAAATAAGCAGGTCTCATCTCCTTGCCCCAAAACTTGGCCTTTCCTGAGCCAATAATCTTCATTCCTTCATCATTTCCAAACGTGACAACTCCTTCTTTGTCATATTTCACGCCTGTAACAAGATCCTTATTACCTGTCATGTGAGATTTGCAACCACTATCAAGGATCCACACACCCGAATGATATGATGCTTTAATGGAAATTTCTGCCACCATGGCCTTCTCATCCTTCTTCATCATTTTCCATATTTTTTCCTTCACACTCGGCATGGATTGAGAATTCTATTCTTTCTCAGAGTATGATCGACCAGCTTCATCCTGCAGAGGTGAAAATCTATTTTGCATTTTCAACTCACCTGTTGGATCATTGATCTGCTGTTTGTGAACTTTTGGGTTCTTCTTAGGAATATTTTTTTGTATGGTCGAAGTTAAATACCTATACATTTTCCTGAATCCTCTGGACCAAAAACAGTGCCCTTTGAAATATGCTCTAGAGAACATTTCTCTATTTGGCTGTGACCTCTGTTCTTGTTCCCTTTGATATCTCTTGGCTATGGAACACACATATTGTGAATTTCCCATTTTTTCACAACAATGACACCTGATATAAGGCGCATTCATTCATGTTACTTTTGCACTGCTAGTTTCCGTTTGGGATCTCTGAATATTGTTATTCTGCCTTGTGCCCAAATCCACCTTCAGTCTCGGAGTGGGTGCTTGTGGTCTGACCTCAACTTTCACAGCTTTATGTTTTCGATCAATCCCTTCATCAGTCTTAGCATCTGAAAAAAGTTGATTTTTTCTTTTCTGCTAAACAAATATTCTCAACTTTCACCTTTTCATTCTTCGAAATGACCTTCTTTCCAACGAATGGGTTGGGAATCATTGGTTTTTTATGGTCTTTAAATTTTATCCACAGATGGAAAACTTCCTCTTCAAGATCTTCGATACATTTGACATGATATTTCCTTGTGTTTTTAAGCCATCGATATCCCTTTTCTATTCTTCAATATTGATTTTATACTCACTAACTGATTTTGAGTTTTCTGGTGTTGATGAATTGAGTTTCTCAATCTCATCCATCAACTCGGACTTTTCTTCTTCCTGCTACTGCATATAGAGTTTGGCGTCACAAACAAATTTGTTTTATTTCTTTGTTTTGGCTCTCCAAATGTCTATCTCCTCAATAGAAGCATATAACTTAGCTTGCAAATCAACTCTTTCTTCCACTTAATCTTCTTAATCAATGTCGGTTTCTTCCTTCTTTTGATCACTACCGACAACTGCCACCATATCATTTTCCACATGATCTTTGAAATTTTCAATCTCCTTATCCTCTTCATTCTCAGACTCATCTAAACTTTCAGATTCTTGTGAAAGAAGATTCTTGTTTTTTAAAAAATTTCTCTTGAATTGTTTCTTCCCTTTCACAAATGCTGAAGATTTATTCTTGAGAATTTCGACTTCGTCATTATCATTATCGTTATCTTGAAACTTCTTGGGGCACCATGCCGCAAGATGACCAACCTTTCCACACTCTAAAGCATGGTAGTTGAAGTTTCCCTTTATACTTTCATTTTCCTCTTTGAAGGTTTGAGGAGAGGAATGAAATCACCTCATCTGCCTCTTCTTCATCTTCTGAATCTTCAATGGTGAGCCTCTTCATGGCCTTAAATTCCACCTCTTTGGATTTCCTCTTTTCCACAGCCTCGTTATCATCGTTCATCATTTCATATGCAACCAAGGTACTGTGAAAATTTTCCAGTGTTAGCTTTTTTGGATATTTATCTTCGAGAACTGAAACATTCGGATTGAATCGAGGTGGAAGTTTCCTCAAGATGTGCTTTACGATCTTTATGTATTCAATGACTTCACCAAGTCCTCGCATATCATCCACAACAATATTTACCCTGTCAAATAATGCATCAATTGAATCATTCGGGTTCATCTTCAGATCTTCATACTTATTCCATATTACTGGACGCTTTTTCTCTTTGACCACTGTTTCTCCTTCATATATATTCAAAAGTTTTTCCCATATAGCATGTGATGTTTACATGAAATCACCTTCGTATAGATATAATTGGATTGGATTCCCCATAAAGAATTTATTCCCTTGGCATCAGAATCCAATTCTCTTCACTCGACATCCGATAATGCCCCACTTTTGATGTCATCTGTTATACCATGAATTGCTGCTGTGGACACATCAGTTCCCAAAGATAGGAAGTAGTATTGCATCCTATTTTTCCATAGCTTAAATTTTTCCCATCTAATATCAAAATCCATTTATGATTGGTAACCACCATTTCAGAGAGAATCACAGATATTAACCTTTCCCTATGATACCAATTGTTAGGTCCAATAGGCTATATATCATGAGAGGTGGGGGGTGAATCAGGGTATGAATGATTAAAACAACTGCCCCTTTTGATCTTTTTTTTTTGTTGGACAAAACCCTATTCTCTCTGATTCCCGATGTAGAGTATGAGAAAACCTTAAAGAATGCATATGACACATCGAGTTTTACTTGGTTCACCCTCACTGGGCTACATCCAAGGAGAAAACACTGGCAGAGTGCCGATGTACCAATTACACTATAAGTGCACTTCTATTTACAAGTTCGAAGCAGACTCCATGTCCCTCATGGTTTACAACCACTCACTATTTGAGAACTCACTGCTCTCTCAACTGAAGTGAGCTCACTGCTTCTTCAGAAGATCCACTCACAGTTTATAGACCTCTAGGTCTCTTAATTTGAATGAAATCATGAATCCTCAACTGTTTATAGATGCTTTATTGAAGTCTAAATTTCATTCATTGTTGAATAACCCTTTTCCACTGAACACTAGGTAATTCCTTTGGAAAAACCATCGCAAAGCACCCTACTTCGCAAGGATCCCAATTTCGCAAAGCTCAACCAAGCCTTCACGAATCTCCTGCCTTTTCATGAAGCACTCTCACAAAGCACTCTCGCGAAGCTCAAGTCATTGTAGAGAAACTTCCCTCATGATGATCACTGAGCCAATGTGGAGCTCGAAACATTCGCGGAGCTACAATAACCACCATGAAGACCTTCTTTTGAGAAGCACACGGGCTATGCGAACTACCTTCGTGAAATGAGAGCGAATGATCTTCTTTGAAAATTCACTACTTCTCTCGAGGGGGTCGACCTCTATTTAGTGGAAATTCCACCGACCCTCGACCCTTCTGTGTGATGTCCGCTTCACATCATCACCAATCACGAAGCTCCAAAATTTCCGTCATAATTCTCTCAAATTTTCGAAGCACCACGATAGTTTTTTGATTTCGGGGCTCATCGTAATCACAGAGCATTCCGTCATTTACATTTCACATTCTCCGCGATGCTCCCTCACAATGCTCTTCACCACAGTGATGCGCTTCAACCTCTGTCGTTCGTGAATCTTTTCGCAATCGTGAAGAATCACCTCCATCATTCTTTTGGTCTTTGCGAATTCAAAAACATGAAGCCTATCTTCCCGAAATTCATTCCTTTTCCATATTTAAATATGTTCTTCAAGGAAATCTTATTTTCGCGATCCTCACCAAACTCCAAATTTTGGACCCCAAAAATTTGGAAAACACAGGAAAAAGACATCACCATTTATTACTCTTTTGAACTGCATCTAGATCGTCCATTCCTTTTCCATCATTCATTGTAAACATGGATTGTCAACAACATCTTTGGAACTCAAAAATTCTCCATGGAAACCTGATTTTTCAACAAACACATTCAACCCAATAAATACTACAATGTTACTTGAGGGATTTTTCCCAACATTGTTTAGTATAAATGATTACATGATTTGGTGAACATTAAATAGTGTGGATGAGATTGTATTGTTGGCCTACTTAGGTGAATGTTGGGTGACCTGTTTTTCCAATGGTTCATTATTATTATCTTTTCACACGTCCATGACATACCATTGGAATAATTCTACTTTATTTAAATGTTATTCTCTAGCTTGATATATTAAGAACTGTTTTTTATTTTTCTATGTGGATTTTAGGAAATTATATACAAATAACTATACATAATGTTGGAGTTATCTTTATATCATAGTCAAAGGACATTCTTTTGGTTATTTATTTAGAGGATCATTGCAATTATTTATTTAATTCATATATTTCAGGATTGTTTCAGATTTTTACATATTTTATGTATTAGATTTTATTTTTTGATGATATCATATAACTTGATCTTACTATATATTTTGAGGGTATTTACTCCAATATCTGATATGTTTAGACAACAAGTTCTAGAAAATATATCGGGTCCAACAGAAGGCGGGAATCTATGGTCATTATCTCACATCCTTTATTTTCGTACCAATAGGGTACTATTAGAGGGAAGGGTCTAAATGTCTGGTATCAAATGACATATATAGAGATATGGAGTTGTTTGGAGTTTGGAAAATTGAGTAATTAAACACTTTGAAGGGAAATGATTATAGTCAATCATGGTCTATGACATGAGATATAGAGTATGACAATGAAATTAGGTTTTAGGTGACCTATTGGTTAGATGAAATGACCCCAATCCTACCTAATGACCCATTGTTCTTTTTTTGGTTTCATGGTACTTGCTAAGTTGCAAAATATGATTTATCATGTTTAAAAATATTATCTAAAATTTTTTGTCTTGGAAAGATAAAATGATTTAATATGATGTAGTGTAATGAACATTACAAACTACCATGATTATGAAATAAATTTTAACATAATTAATTAGGAAACATAGATAGTCACTAAATCTTGTTCAATATTGTGGGTTTTAGAAGGTTGACTAATTTGAAATCTATAGGATTGACCTGATTGAGGAGGAGGATCATTTGAAGGTGATTTTTCAAGCATCTAAGTGGAAATACATGGTGAAGTAGTAGTGTAGTGTCACTAATCGAAAGAAAAATAACTTTTTAGGGGATTTCATGATAATATTCAATCTATTTCAAGCATGGGATTAGTATTTTGTCCCAATGGAATTTAGTAATATGAGAGGTGAATAACATTTCTTGTGGAATTTATATCATATAAATTTAAATAAGGATGATTCATTATGAGATGAAATTAAAAGGATTACCTAGATGAGTTACTATCATTTAGAATGAATGTACTGATTTTTTAGAGATTTTACCGCTTAAAAATAGGATATATCCTAAGTGATATCTTGTTATAATACTTTAGAACATTTTCCCATTCTATATGATATTTCCCTTGATTAGGAAAATCATGTGATATACCATGAGGATGTAGTAATCCCTTCTATAAATTAAATAGATACAACATTTACATTTATAATAATATTATAGGGTTAGAATAATAAAATGATGATGCATCATATGAACTCATTATAAGGGATACCACAAAAATGGTATAATATAGATTTTCTGATTGGAAGAGTTGATGAAAGTAGGTCTCAGACGCAAGTGCCTCCACAGTTTTGACTAGAGGGGAGTTGACCCCAATATAATATTATTCCAACATATAGGGAAAGTAGTTACTTATTTTTTATAGGTGACATGGGTCAGTGTCTTTGTATATGAGATCCTTGGTTATTTTCAACATCCGTTCCTAGGGGATATTTTATCTGATCATAGTGAAGCTGGTGAGGTTCACCGTCAACATTGTTAGTAGCTTTCGGTGAAACCATTTTAGTAGTGGGGGATGCATGACAAACATCCAAAACAAGGAGATGGTCATTTAGTGGAGGAATTCCAAATGTCCCACATCTATATTTAACCTAAAATGAGCATGAATATGGGATTTTAATTAGTAATGAGGAAAAAACCATAGTAATGAAAGATTCATGTAAGGGAGGATTCATAACCAGTTCTCCCTGATTACATTAGAGTTAAAATCCTCTTGTAATCTTCATTGTTTGTTCCCTATATTATTTATAGATTGTGAATCATTTGTTTCACCACCTTTAGTACATTTTATACTACTATTTATATAGGGGAATCACATCCCCTAGGTATTTACTACTCCAATCATAGTCTAGAATAGTAAGTTTAATTTTGTTGGTGGTGTGGAGAGATTATGGGGAATCATCACTCCTGTTGTGGTAATTTCTCACTACTAATACATCCATATAATATTAATATCAGCATCAATTAGTTCTATTGCTTGTGTGATATTAGACATATCTTAGAGGGGAAAGATATGCTATCAGGTATGGATGGTAAATGTTCATTTTTTAATTATAAAATGTTGTTATTGGTTTGGAAATAGATGTTCTGAATCCCTTATATAATTGTTAACGAAGATTTAATTTAAATCAGTGGGGGATGGGATGGTGAGTCTCTTGAATTCATGGAGTAATTTCTATATTTTTTCATCAATGTTGTTTTGAAATACCCCCTAAATAAAATATCATGTTCAATCATGATATTATTCCATTTTCTTCATTAATTTTGATGGATCTGTAAATGATGGAACCCTTTGAGTTGTGATAACTAGAGATTTAGATAAACGATCTGATGTGAAAGGTTCCATCCATCATAGTGGTTTACCATGGGGTTCTCTAGTGTTAAATTCCATGGAAGAAGATGGTAATAATGGTTTTTGGGTAGAAAATCAATGGTTAAATTATGTAATGATTAAAAATCAGTTCCCACTTTATAGAAGATATGAAATTTTAGTCCCATTGAGAGGGGATATTAGTTTATTTTAGAATACCCTATGCTCAAGATTTAACTAATTTATTGTGATGGAGGATTAAATGATGACAAAAATACTTCCATTGAATTCATGGAAACCTCTAGATTGAGATGTTTTGTTTAGTTGTCAAAAATGCACCAAAATGATCTCATAGCTCTTTGGAATAACATGTTCCATGATTTCATTGACCATTTTATTTCATGATCATTGATCAATCTTAATATAATCAATGTTAGGATATGAGAAATATGATTACGAAATATTTTTTTGCTTCATTAATACCACCAAACCTATGAATACTATTACATATTCATGTTTTAGACTCAAGAGGTTCATTTACATGGGAATGTGGTGTTGAAACAATGTGTTTCCATAGAAACATCAATGATTGATTTATTAGTTTCATAGGTCCCCAAATATTGTAGAAAATTTTCATAGATTCCTTGATCTCGTCGATTTTTCTCAGATTTTTCATTCAATTAATTTTTATTTTGTTAAATATTATTGTTCTGTCCATGAAGATATATCTTTTAACATGAATTATTTATGTCATACATTATTTGTGACATTTTGACTACCGGAAGGGGATATTAATAAATTTTAGTGTTATTAATATTATCAAAGAGGTTTTGATTTTTGAGGTAATATGTGACTCTTCAAATCTATGGTTTTTATGTATAATTATATAAAACAAATAAATGGTCACTTATTCGTATTGTAAATTATATACCATTTAAAATAAATGTTCCACACCTTAATTTTAGCAAGTTGTGATTTTATTTTCATAGATGATTCGGGGAACATACATCACCGATGAATGATCTTTGGTCCTTACTCATAATTAAATCTTTAGGTGTATATTTTTAAAATTTAAATTGAATATGTAAAAATAAAGCATGATTGAGTTTTTATAATACTCTGAAATTGATATCTTTTACCACCATGGAAAGGGGGGACTTATAAAATCTATTCTAATTAAGATATTGTGGAAGATAATTCTTTAACAGTTTGTAGATGAATGAATGATGATAGAGGAGTTGTAATACCTACCCCAATAAGACGTTGGTTGCTAATGATGATGGTTTATATTTTCAGATGATTGTGCAGCCTTCTTTGATGTAGTAGGTGGTGGAGTCTCATTATGATTACTCATAGGTAGAGGAAATGAAGGATTGTGTTGGCCATGGTGGTACAACCAATGTGTATTTTTAGTAATACGCAAATAATATTTGGTTTTATGGGAGGTATTTCATTCTAGTGGTCACTCTTGAAATATTCCCTCAAAATATTCATCGACCAAATTTATTATTTTTCCATGGAATATGAAAAATGTACCATGTTTTGAGGATTATATTATTAATATTACAGATGAAATGTAAAGTGGAAGACCTCATAGCTCGTTTCCTAGAGTTTGAATAGGTGGTTGTAGGAAAACCTATTCATTTATGTATGTTTAAATCCTTATATGTTATTAAATGGAAGTGGTATGACCACTCGAGGAACATCTTCATGGTATTACCTTTATATTTGGATGATACAATGCCATTTGGTTAATCAAGGATTGGTTTACAATGTCATTCCACATCCTGATGATCAAGGAGTTGGGGAACCTTGGATGCTTTTTCAAGGAAGTATGTGAATGAGGTTGTGCAGATTAATGGAGTTTCGATGAGTATTATATAAAATTAGAATGATTGTTTTACCATATGATTCCAAAAAAAAATTCCACCTGATTTTGGATCTTAGTAATGCCCCAACACTTCTTTCAAACCATGAAAGCATTGATAGATAGAGTGGACCATCCAGACACCCGAGCGTATATTTTTAGCACATATCAGAAACGTTGATAGATTTTGGAAAAATCATATGAATTGGTGGGGTTCTCTAAAAGTTATCTTTATCACTCTTCTAGCAACATGCACCAATTTGAAAATTTGTAGTGGTTCTTTTTTCATTATCTGTTGTGAAATAGAAAGGTTTATGTTTCATCTATTATCTGTCTAGATGTTTTATAGTGCATGAAAAAGATAATTCAGGTCATTCATAAGATAATGAAGGTGGTTCATGACCTGTAGAAATAATTAGCTAATCAGAGGTGAAATCCCATGATGCATGTATTATAAAACCATTCTTCTTTTATGTTCTTTCCTAAATGTTGGTAGTGGAGAATTGATAGGTATATGAGTCCCCCTACTAGATAATCTAGGCCATTTTTTGTGTGTTAATTTTTGAAATGTGAATTATTGTTCGGGTTTTCCTCTAAGTATGGATAGGATCCCTAAAATATTACACATGAATTATCTCTATAGATATCATCACATTGACTCTCATTTCATTAACTATGTAGAGATGGATATTTTGATTGAGGTGATGTTCATGGAGCATGTAGTACAAATTCATTGTCCTTAAGAGAATATAATGAATATACATTGAACTAATATGTTTAATTTTAAGTGGAGAGATGGTGTCTTGGAGGATATTACATAGGATCATGAGACATTGAAATATTCCTAGTATTTAGAGGAGATGTGTGGTGTTTTTGATTGTTTTCATTGGTGATGTTATTCTTGAATCTTATTTGGTTGTGAAATGTTATTTTCCCATGATAATACATAGTTTATTTTCTATTCATGAATATTAAAATGGGGAGGACCATTTCTAATTAAGACGCCTTATATTATGACATTTTATAAAAAAGTTTGGGTAAGTCAAATCCTCCCAATGTTGATATAATCTAGATATAGAAGGTGGATTTCCATCATTTTTGTTATTTTTTCCACGTTGTGTGGTGGTTGTAGAAGTCATTGACATTGGATGTGTTGAGGAAGTAATGGTGTGGAGGATGGTTCTATGGAAGAGAGGTTTATTCTGGTTAGTGTGAGAATATGGTTGTGTTTTTTCTATAATATTATCCTTGATATGTAACAACCAAAACATTTTATAGGATACTTGTTTTTTGAAAATGAGTTTTATATTATTACACAACAAAACTACATCTCATTAACAATTAATTAAGTATATTTCAATGTGACCATCAAGTTTTGATAGTTATATAACCTTTTCTCAATTCAAACTATTGGTCAATATGACTATCAGAAACTATACTCATAACATTATGATTATTGTTTATAAATAAAAATTTTAATTGTAAATTAATGAAGAATGAATAGTCTATGGCCTTATCCAATATAATCAGGCTGTACAAAGCCCATTTTATAGAGCTTGAGAAGGAGTTAGTGTCACTATGGTTTTCTTTACACAATGACCAAGCGTATCTTCAACAAATTAAGATTGAAAAAAAAATTCTTATGGGAGAAGTTAAAGTTATTGGATATTACAACTCAAGTGATGTCATCCGAGCCACCTCAAAAGTCCATCACCATCATACCCCATAAACTTAAGTCATATGTGGGTGGTTTAAGGGGTTATGTGTCAAGGTGTTAGTCACATAATTTTTAATAACATTGTTTTAATAAAATTCTTATTCTATAACTATCTTTTTCTGAATAGTTTTTATTAAAAATAGAGTTGGAATTTTATGGATTGATTTTTTGAGTATAAATTATATTCTTTAGAAATATATATACTATTATATGAAACTATAGTATTATTAATAATTTTTATTCTTATTAAATATTTTTATAAAACAATATTTGTTATTTGTAAATGATAAAATAATTTTATTTTTTATGCATCATATATTTCTCTATGAAATTTTACTATGCATTTTATATCAGATATTATTTTTTACAAATAAGTATTCACATAGATAAAAGTAAAAAATTTCACATTTAGATATTTATTTGGATAAAATAAATTTCATTTTGGAATTAATAATATTGATATTAGTTATTGGTGAATTTACGATAATTTAATAAAATACTTTAGTTTTTCATGAATAGTAAAAATATTGTTTGAATTTTTCAAGAAGTTTAATGACTTCCTTTATGTTTCATAATGATGTAATGGATAATTAAAAATTATGGTCTAATATTATGTTTCAATTTAGCTCAATAGGTATCCCACGTGGAAAATACCATGTGAAAATATTGTGGGCATGCCCTTGAAATTTCAAATACTAGTAATGAGGTGTCCTTATAAATTAATAAAAACACCCCCTCTCTTTTTCAATAAATATCCACTTATTAAATCGTTTACATTCATTAAAAATTAATCCACCATGAATTTACTGTAGTTAAATCTCCCATGGATTCCACTAAATGTTTCCTCAATCCCCCAAGGTGTCGATCATTGAGTTCTAGGAGTCACTATTCAAGTTAAGGGAAATCTCAACATCACTTTTCATTTCACATTCTCTTTTTAAGTGGGGTTCCATTCAAATAAAAAAGTCATGTTATTTTTTACTTTTTTTTATCCCATTACATTATTATGAGTATTTAATGGTATGTATACCCTATTGTCACATCTTTTCAATGTTCTCTAAAAAAATATTTCTTACACGTTATATTGTTGTATTTTAATCTCAAAATTTCTCTATTTTTAAAACGAAATTGTTTTATTTTCTTTTGTTAATACCCAAACCAATATCTTATATATGGGTATTCACATGGATGTAAGGATTTTCAATTTTAATTATTGGATTAACATACATAAAACCCACCTCCTATTTCATGGGTTTTAAATGAAAAAATGATATTGTTTTAATAACATTCTAAAAAAACATTATTTTGAAATGAAACCCACTTCTTATATTCTACATGGGTTAATTATGAAATGTTTATTTATGATATGTTTTTATCACATTAATTAATAAATATTATCATTTCCTCTAATTTTTCTCCAATTCATTGGGTAAATATTTTAATCTCTTGAGATAACAAGTTTTACGATACCTTAGTCCGTAAACATGGTAATTTTTAGGAAACCTCAGTGATAAAACATTTTGACATGATTATGATTAACTTGATTAAATGATGTAGCCAAATTTAAAAGATATTATCCAAGTATTTTTATTTATTATATTCCTATTTATCTTTTCCTCATAATATTCATGATGTTTCTATTGATATTCTTCTAGATGTCAAGTAAATTGTTTCCCTTATTATCCCTTAATAGGCCTTTGGCTGTATCTTTTTATTGATGTATGTTAAAATGTTAATATATTATATAATTGTACATTGGATAATCCATTAATAATACTTTAATGTGGAATATAATAATTTTCTAATTTTATATGTATTATGTTCCTTTTTTCCAAGACCCAAAGCATTAAAAGATACCATGTTTGTGAAATTCTATGTAAAGTTAGGTAGTAAAAAGGTGGGATGCCATAGATGGAATCATAGTTGTGTTTAGTTATTTTTTTGAATTAGGATTAGAAAACAATATTAATATACCTATAGAAAAGTTTAAATATAATAAAACATTCTTGTATTTTGGTGAAATATTATATTAGTGGTTTCTGAGAAAATAAATCCATGTATCAATACAATCAAATGGATGTGGCTCTGGCATATTTGAATCTAGGGATAAAACCCGATAAAACTGCATTGATCTAGACTCGAATGATAACTAGGGCATTAAAAAGGCCCTTGCTTCACTCCTAGTTTAACACTGCATGGGGATTTGTTTCGTTAATAATAATCTCTTTATGAACCATTATGATAGAGTTATAGAAAATGTAATTGTTGTTATTGAGTAAAATGTTTAAGCTTGAAATTTTATGACATAAAAATATTATAGAGTTATAGTATTTTTAAATGAAACATTTTTATCACTATGTTTTTCATCTTTTACAAAATGAAAAGAAATAAGATCAAAAGTGAAAATGGTGACCGCAACAGACCATGCACTGACAACCCTATTATAGATGTCAAAATGGAAACATTCATGAGAATTAAGAATCTAATAAATCAAGTTATGGGAAATAACTTAAATCTAGATTTTGGACTGATTTCCCCAAGAGGGGAAAAATATTCCATTGAGTCATTTCTACATCAATGACTACCAATATTTAATTGATAATCGACCCATTGATTGCCGAATAGTGAATAAGCTCTATTGAAAAGAATCATTCAATACTTCATCATTCAGAACAAGGGAATGAAACATTGTATATATACTTTTTAGTGGTATAAGAAGATTGTTGGTTGGAAATTATTATAAACCTTAGGCCAAGAGGGTATATTGAATATTAGGAGTGTGAAGAGTTTAAGGAAATATTTTTTAATAAGTATTTCCCTCATTCTATGAGAATGAAAATGGAGAAGACATTACTCGGAATAAAATAAAAGAAAATGAAACTTTTGGCCGCTATGATATGAAATTTAAATGTATTTCTTGTTATTCCTCTTTCATTTTCATGTATCCTAATGACAAGGTTGATAGAATCTTCAATGGACTAAGACGTCGTCTACTGAAAAATATTTCCAACCAGGACTATGGTAGCAATCAAGAAATAACAAGGAGTACTATGAAGGTAAAATTGGAGTCCAGTGAGATGGAGGGATTTCAAAAATAAAATGGGAAGAAGAGATATCTAAAGGAAAATATGGGAAGGATCTTTGACCTATAAATATATGGAAATTAGTTTCAACATTCCATGTGAAACAAGTGTGGGAAGAAGCATTCGTGGAACTACCTACTAGATTGTGGGAAATGTTAAATGTGTAGAAGATACACCGATATTATTTGGAACTGTCACTGTGTGGTGAAACCGAAACTTCTAAATGAAAAATATTAATGAACGATGGTGCATGCCCTACCTGAAGAACAATGATTCAATTAAGGACAGATAGATAAATTTTCCAATAAATGTCCCAATCAAAGGGCGGTAGATGGGAATCACCATCAACCTCGGCATATTCCAAGGGATAATGGTATTTTTTTCTATCATTATGGATTTTGTTGAAGATCCAAATTATTTGGTGGAAGGTACTCTTGTTGTTATCTCAAATCTATAAAGTAATTTTTTTTATTTTGGTTCAATGTATTCCATTTTTTCATGTTTACAATGAATATAGAATCAATCCCTGAAATTATAAAATTAGGGTTTATTTGTCAATGTTCTGGGAGATATTGTCTGAGCAATAATATTCTTTAGAAATAATAATCTTTACTTTGGCAAGAAAAATCTTATCACAAATATATTATTCATTCCCATGTTAGAAATATACATTATAAAATGGATATATTGGACCTCAAAGTATAAATCTATGTTCAAATTAATAAGAAAGAAAATTTCATTTTTATTGAATGAAAAACTTACAGTTATCATCTAGGGAGAGACATCTCAATCTAGGATTTTTCTAGAAGCACCACCCATAGCCATCATTGTGGATATGTTTCGGTAAGATGATGAATGGGCTGAAAGTATGAGAACAGAAAATTTCACCATCATTGAGGATCACATTGACGTATTTCCATAGAGGTAACCTATACCTCCCACAAAAGAGAGTTATAATAATCCATTGAACACATTATTAGATCCAAGACGACATCAAAAACCATATATAAAATGGAAAATTTGGAGCATGAGGAATTAATGAAAAAACTCCATGATATCTTGGTGAAGGGGTTCATCAGGACATTTGTGCCTCTTTAGAGAGAACCTATTATCCTTGTGAAGAATAATAATGGATCAATGAGATTTTTCATTGATTATTTGGAACTTAATGAGTTCAGAGTGAAGAAAAAATACCATCTTCAAAGAATTTATGATTTATTCAACTAGCTTCATGGGGCTCTATTATTCTCCATGATTGAACATCAATCTAGTGATTATCAATTGAGGGTGAAGATATGATATATTAATAAGACTAACATCAAATAAAAAATGAGCATTCTGAGTTTCTTGTTATCCCCTCTATCTTCACAAATGATCCTTCTATTTTTATGGATTTGATTAATAAATACTTTAAGAAATATCATGATAAGTTTTTCATTGGTTTTATTGATGATATTATGATATATTCTAAAATTCATGTGAAGTATGAGGATTATATAATGGTTATATTAAAAAATATGTTGGAGGAAAAGTTACTTGTAATGTTCAGTAAGTTTGAGTTTTGGTTACAACATGTTTCTTTCATGGGGCACATTATAAACAAGGAAGGAATATCAGATGACCTTGCAATGAAAATAGTTGTAGAATAGTGGCCTGATTCTACAACAATCATTGATATTTGTAGATTTCTTGTTTTATCTATATATTATAATAGGTTTTTGAAAAAAATTTCATGAATTTCAAACCCTCATACCATGTTAACTCCAAAAGGGGTTATGTTTATTAGGACAAAGTAGAGTGAAGAATGTTTCCTAGAGCTGAAGAATAGATTGGTTATTGCACCCATGTCAACTCTACCCTCTAATAGATAAGTGTTCATTATGTTTAGTGATTCTTATATTAAAGGTATTGGGTTCATCCTAATGAAAAATAACATGGGGATTTCTTATAAGTCATGACAGTTAATGCCTCATTAGTAGAATTATCATATTCATGATTTGGAGCTATATTTGGTTATTTTTTCTCTAATTGTATGGAAGAACTATTTTTTGGTTAATATACATGATGTATACATAGACCATTCATTTTTAAAGTACATTTTCCCACAACAGGAATTGAACATTAGACATAGGAGATGGATGGAGCTTCTTAAGGACTATGGTGTTCAATTCATTATCACCCTATAAGAGAAAACAATATCACTAATTAATTATGGTGGAAATACATTATTATACCAGAAATGATGAAGATTAAATGAGATCCTTGGATCAAAGACCATGTAAAACAAGACATAAGAATTTTAAGGGAAGGGACATCATCAAACCTATACCAAATTATCTCTCAACCATCATTACTAGAGAATATAATGAATGATCCTAAAGAATATCATTTGTTATAGAAGTCGTTTGAGGCTCTGAAGGATGGGATGTTTCCTATGTTCAATATTGATCAAGAAGGTGTAAGGAAATTTTATATATGGCTATGTGTTTCATATATCTTGGGAAGAAATAATGAGATGATCGATGATTATCATAGATCAAATTTCTCTATACATTGTGGAAGAAAAAATATTTATACAGACCATCATGATCATTATTGTGGGGATAACATGAAATGTGAGATTTCAGAATACACTACAAGGTGTCTTGTGTGTCAGAAAGTGAAGGAACTTCAACAACTTCATAAAAGGGTATTACAACCACTACCCATACCAATATAATAGTGGTACAATATAACTAAATAACTTTTCACTATTCTTCTGAGAATTCTCAATGGGAATAATGAAATATAGGTTATAGAAGACCGTGTCACTAAGACATCCCATTTTATCTCTATTCGGGAAGATTACTCTCTTGATTGACTTATGAGGACTTACATGAGTTAAGTAATATAGATTCATTGAGTACCACTTTCTATCATATCTAATTGTTATCTAAGGTTAATATAAAAATTCTAGAGATGTATTTTACCTGAATAGAGTACCTAATTGAATTTCTGTACGACTGATCACCCCCAAACTGATTTCCTATCTAAAAAGACTAGTCCAACATTTTAGGACTTGTTGTGAACATTATCAATGGAATTTAATGGTGGATGGGATCAACATATATCATTATTTGAGTTTTGATACAATAAAATATTTCTTTTTGGGAAGAAATGTAGAACTCTTACTTATGGGAAGAAATGTAGAACTCCTACTTATTGGGATAAAGCTTGTGAAAGGAATATTCATGTGCCAAATCTTATATAAGATATGGCAAAAAAGGATCATGTCATCCAACAACATATAAATGAAACTCAGTGTCAAGAAAAGATTTATACAGACAACCATCAAAGGTATTTGGAGTTTGATGTTGGTGACAAAGTATTGCATCTTATTTATCCTTGGAAAAGATTAAAACAGTTTGGAAAGAAAAGGTATCTCAGCCCAAGGAACATTGGCCCCTATGAAATCTTTGACCGCATAAGAGTAGTGGAATGTTTTCTTGCACTTCCAACAAACATAGAGCATGTTCAGGATACTTTCCATGTATCCCATTTATGAAAGTAAATACCTGACCCTTCACATGTACTGAATCCTGAGGAGGTACAACTGAATCATGACCTCTCTTATAAGGAGAAATTGATGGAGATCTTGGACCATATATATAAGTTTCTATTAATTATTACTACCCACCCAATTAACGTGTTGTGGGTGAACCCTAAATATTATGTAGATAGTGGGAATTGGAGGAAACAATGAGGTATAAGTACCCTAAAATTTTCTCAATTAAAAGTTATAGTTGAAATTTTAGGGACATAATTTCATAAGGGGGAATGAATGAAATGACCCAATCCTTTTGATAGATAACTGGTTTGTGAAAAAGTGTATTATATTGTTACACAAAAAATCAACATCTTAATAATAATGAAGTATGTATATTTTAATGTGACCATTGATTTTAGACCATTATATGAAAATTTTTCAATTATTACTATTGATCAAAATGAATGTTGGAAAATATAATCATAACTCTATGATTATTGTTTATAAATATAAATAAAAATGGTTAATTAAATTATAATGAATATTCAATGGCACCATCCAGTATAATCGGGTTGTACGAAGCCCAACTGTTAGAGCATGGTAAGGAGATAACATCATGAGGCATTGTTATGGACTAGTCCCAATCCACGCTTTATTGTGTTATGTTTGGAAGAAATCACATATTATATAAGGTCAAGATAGTGGATATTACAACTTGGGAAGTGTTATCTAAGCTGCCCCAAGAGTCCATCACCATTACAGACCATACCCTTAGTTCTTATGTTGGTGTATTAAGGGTTTATTTTTCAAGTCCTTCATCAATTAATATGTAATAAAATTTTATTAATAAAATTTTTATTCAATCATTTCTATTTTAAGAATAGTTTTTCTTAAATGTTGATATAGAATATTATAAATTTATTTTTCGGGTAAAAATTGTATTTTCTCAAAAAGATATAAATCATTATATTAAACTGTGTTTTTATTAATAATTTTTATTTTAATTAAATATTAATATAAAACACTCTTTTTTAATTATAAGTGTAAAAATAATTTTACCATTTCTAGTATCAAAAATTTCCCAATGTGATTTTACTATGCATTTTCCATCAGCTATTATTTTTAATAAATAAGTATTTTTATAGATAAAAGTTAAATTTATCACATTTAGAGAATTATTATGGTATAATAAATGACATTTTTTCAATTAATATTATCTATATAATGTTAGGGTGGATTTATTAAAATTTTATAAACTACATATTTTATCCTGAATAGTAAATGTCTAGTTTGAATGATTCAGTAAGTTTAATGACATTATATCTATTTCCTAATGATGTAATGATACATTTAAATTATGTTCGAAACTTATGTGATATTGTAATTAAATATCTATCCCATTTGTCCAATACCATGGCCAAATACCATGATAAATCCCATGGTTTTGAAAATACCACTAATGAGGTGTCCAAAAAATTTATAAAAAACCCCATATTGTTTTATTTAAATACCAACATAATCCTTTATTTTATTTCATTAAAAATCAATCCACCGTTAATTTTTGATATATTTACCTCCCAAGGTGTCCTCTAAGGGTGTCTTCAATCCCCCAAGTCTTGATCTGTGATTTTTAGGTGTCACTATTCATGATAAGGGAAATCTCAACTTCTCTTTTCCTTTTAAGTCCTATTTTTTAGGTGGTACACATTTCAAATTTACATAAAATGTTATTACCTCCATTTTATATCCAATTAATTTATTATGAGTCTTTTATGAGTGGTAGACCCTTATTCCCCCTCTTTAAAATGTTTTCCATACTAATATTTTATACCAGTTATGCTACCAGATTATCGCCTCAAAATTTCTCCATTTTTATCAAGAAATTATTTTATTCTATATCATGAATACCCAATATTCTATATCCTCATAGGGTATTCAAAAGGATTTAAATATAATATATTTTAATTCAGGTATTAAAATACATGAATCACAGCTTCATTTTCATGGGTTTTAAATGAAAAAGGGATCATGTTTTTATGAACCTTCTAAAATACGGTGGCACTGAAATGAATCACATTGTTTCATGCTTCACATGTTATTTATGAAAAGTTTTATTATGATATTTTTTGATCCAATTAATTAAGTCATATGACTTTTTAGCCCTGATATCTACTGAATTAATTGGGTAAAGAATTTAATCTCTTAAGATGACAAGTTTTACGATACCTCTGCAAATAACCCTATAAATTTTTACGACACATCGGTGATAAACCAATGTGATATTCTTATGAATCACTCAATTAAATTTGTAGGCACATTTAAAAGTTATTAATAATTTCATTATATTTATTATATACCTCTTTAAAAAGACCATATGATATTCCTCACATTTTTATTGATATTTTTTAAGATATCAAGTAAATTATTTTCCTTCTTATCTCTGATAAGGCCATAAGATAAAGATTTTCTTCGATGTACATACCTTGTTTATGAGATGAAATATGTGTACTAAGGATAAATCATTACAAATATTTTAATGTTTAATAAAATAAGGTTTTACATTTTCATGTATTATGTTCCTTTTACCAAGACACTAAGCCATAAAATATATTCTATTTGTTAAACTCTATAAAATGTTATGTAATAAATAGTTGAGAAGCCATAGGAGAGGTTTATCATAGGATGGGTTTTTAGTACCCTCAATTAATAATTTTATTTGTAATTTTTTTAATTATTTATGATTATAAAATTTTTGATAGTTATTTTATTTAATTTTTTTGGACATTCAGAACCCTTCCTTTAAATTTTACGGAGGAATAGAAATTTTGAGGAATATATTTATGGTTATTTTTATGTTGTGGGTTTCTTTTTGTATTTTTTTTAAAATTCATTGCTTGTGATATAGGTTTAAAAATAATTTTGAGGTTATTTTTACATGTGTAAACCCTTATATCAAACAGGCTAAGGGAATAGGTCGTGTTGTATGTGTTATACTTTTGATATTTTTATATTCTATAAGAGGATCAGAAATTTCTAGGTTTGTAATCAATCTAGTTATGATGATTTTTAAAAAAATTTATCTGAAATAAGTATAAAAAGATAAACACATTGTTTTATTGGTCATGGGGATGGTATAAAATGGCCTTCTCTTTAGTTCTATGGTGTAACATCTTGCAATTCAATGTTATGAATGAAACACCATAACATGGATCATTCGATGGTCTATTTCATGAGTGGTAAAACTATCATTTTTTAATTTATTGACAAAATTATATCTTATCATGATTCATTAGATGTCATGTTTACTAGAACCACAAGAAGTATTTTTGTTTTTCACTATGTTGTAGTAGACTCTAGTTGGACGGGATAATAAATAAGGGGGTTTATCTCCTTGAGTTAAATTTTTGTTTAGTCCCATTAAGCTATTAATGATTTTTGGACGTCACTTTTTCTCAATAGGGTTTCATTATTTTTTAATTAAGGCCTTTTATTTTTGGAGATAGTATTTAGAATCATGGAGTGATCTCTTCTAAAACATTTCCCAGTTCATCATTTCTTCTACTTATTTTAAATCCTGGATATTGTTGTCGTGTATTACTTATATTTTTAGGGTGAATCCTGAGATGGATTAATTTTATTTTAAAATAGTTTTTGATTTCCATGATATTTTTTATTGTGGGGACTTGGATTACTACATTTTTATTGGTGACTAAATCGATGTATGGTATTCTTAATCTTGTATCCCTTTGTAGTACATATGGGGGATCATGATTTTATTTTCATTTAGATAGATGGTATAGATCGGACTAATACATATAATTAATCGATATAGTTGAAATTGTATTGGTAAGGGAGAAATTATATAGAATTTACCTATTCATGTGTTATAATTATATTTTGAACATGTAGGTAATTGCATTTAAAATATTTTCGTTAGGATGCAGGTTTATATTTTTTTTGTAGATAGAAATATTTTTAAAACAATATTGGCATCTTTTCATTAATTCACCACATATTAAATACTCAATGAATTAATATTCTGTTAACGAATTTTATTCACTTGGAAACGTGAGTTTTTTCTGTGAATTTCTATTATAATAATTAATTAATTTTTTTTGAATGAAACAATATTATTCAAAAATATGATTAGGCAATGTTTGTGGTTGTGGTTTTGTTTTGTAGTGTTTGTGTTATTAGGTGGATACAATGAAATACAGTTTTTTATAATTTTTGGCATATATGGGATTTATTAGAGATGGTTGGTTATTGTGGTATGTGGTTAAGATGTTTTGTAGTTGTGATATGATGTTGTTGAAGAATGAGTTTTATTCAAAATGGGGATGTTGTTTGTCGTGTTGTTTTTGTTTCCTTATACCATTACAATGAAAAGTTTTTAACAAAATTGAAGTAGAATATATAGTGTTCATTAATTACCTAATAATTTTAAATGTTAACAATACCTATGGGGTTCTATCTTGAAATGAAGTGAATGAGATTGGTAAAGGTAGATGGTTGGAATTTGTAAAATATAGTAATTACATAAATCAAAAATGAAATATGGAATTTTTGAATGTGGTTAGTAGCATGCTTATGTGTTGTTTTGAATTCATATGTGGTGAAAATGGTTACAGATGTTGCGATCCCTATGAAAATGTAGTGAGTGGTAATAATTATTGTATTTTGAACCCATATATTGGTATTATCTGTATGTCTACAATACATTGTATTATAATAGATATTTTTTTCACAACTCTAACGTAATGAAATATGTGAAGAGATTCAACGTTTTTGGAGGTGTTTTCCTAATATCTATAGTGGTGATGATATATGGTTTTCTACCCCCTCTTCCACACTCTATAAACCTTAATAGGTCCATTAACAAAAGCTATTCTGGTTTTTTGATATAGTATACCACTTGTTTATGTGAGGATATAGATGAGATGCCTTATAATGTGGTTTTCTCTAATTAGGATAAGGGTATAATGATTATTTATTTTATGCTCACGATACCTTACTATATTAAAAATAAGGAAGTGGTCCTAGAATATGAGGATTTGATGAATATTTTAAAAAATGGTGATTATCATGAATCACAATCTAATTTAACATTAGGAATGAAACTATAGAAGGGATGAGAGCACTAGGATGTTTTATATCGGTGTGTGAGAGTGGAAAATATTTGGAAAGGTGTTATGTGGAAACCATTGTCGTTATGATTAATATAATATATTTATATGTGTATGTTTTATTTTCTTATAGTTTCATGTTGGATATGGGATTGTTTAGATTTCCCCATTATGTTCATGTTAGTTTTCTATTTCTCCACTAGTGCATTATTATTTTCTTTTCGCATATGCATGTGAGACCCTCGTATGATCCTAATATGTATACATGTTATTAATACCCCAAGTGTGTACTATATATTTTTAAATTATTTGGAATGTAATTGGGGACTAAGAAAGACATTACTAGTCCATTTATTGGAGTGTTATTGAGTCACTACCGTCGTGCATTTTTTGGGTTTTTTTATACATAGACTCTTTATATTTTATTAGATTACACATTCATTGTGGTATATTTTTTTGTTTTCACTTTTTATTTAAGTCATGTAGATTATTTTTAGATTATATATAATATCCAAATATTAATATATATATTGATGATATTGCCTTCTATATGTGATATTTTAATAACATCACCACTAGTCATTGACCAACATACTAATGAATTTGGGAAAATGTGGACATTATGTACGTTATATAATTTCTATATTGGGAGGGATACTATTATTTTATGTGTCCTACAACCTAATGTAACTTGTAAATAATATAACTATATAATTTCTATCAAAAATCCTTATTGAATTCTTCACTATGGAATATAAATAATAGCTATGTTAATATAATATAATAATATTTTTTCAAAGAAATAAAATATTTTGATTCAATTGAAAAATATGAATCATAATAATTTTAAATAAATAACTAGTATAGTTTTTTAGGAAAATAAAATTGAGATGATAAATTTATAAATCGATGTATTAAACCTAATTTTAGAGTTATAATTTTTAATCTAATGGTTGTTTTTGACAAAAGATTAAATTAAATGATTAAATTAGTCATAAAAGATATTTTTTTTTGGAAATTTAAAATTAAATATACATTTATAATTACTATGAAATTTGGAAAATGGGGAATTGGAACATTGTAAAACTTTTAAAACTGTCTAATTTTTAAAATAGCTGAATATTATATTAATCGATGTGAGTTAATTAAAAAAATTAACATTAACCTCATATTATCATTTTTATATAAATTATATTATCATTATTCTTAATAAAAAAATTGTCTAACCCTAATGAAAGTACATGATACAGTTAAAAAGTACCATATTATATTGACCTAATCCATAGATGAATAACAACTAACCACATGTTTATTCTTCATGATCCAAGGGAAACCAAAATGTTTCTTGTATTGAAATTACACCATGGAGGAGAAATTTCAATCAAATATGTCCAATATATAGATTGGATTTAAATATATAAATGAATACAATTTTTTGATACGTATGCCTATATTTTATTTGTTTAATTTTATAAAATTTTCATAATATATTGTACAAAATGCCATATTTTACAAATAATTACAAATTGATATCCACGGTCTAATTGGACAGTGTACATCATTTTCCACCATTGAAAATATATCAAATATTCACGCTAGAATTTTTTCAATATATTATAAAAATGATGAACATTTCCAATATATTAACTATAAAATGAAAATATAATGAAATAATATATATATAAATATATATTTATATACAATAAAAAATATATATATGTTTTTAGTATTGATAGAGTCAGTTATAATTACAATGAATAAATAAATAAATAAATAGGAATGAAAAATCAATAATGATTTTATAAAATTCATATAATTAATATACTATTTAATATTTTTATAGACAGCTAAAATTTAGAATACAATTAAGAGTTTATTTAAAAATTATATATCATTTTTCTAAATTGTATTTAGAAAACAACATATTATAAATAATATAACTTATAAAAATAAGACATTATGATTTCATTAATTTCGGGAATTATCATGGGGAAATAAACTAAGAACCATGTGAAATTAATATAGGGTTCTTGTACTAAATCCAATTCAATATCATTGAAAATTTATATAACTAGCTACACATAGGGTGATAGTTATAGAAAAATCCTAATCTTAAATTTAATGTCACTAGCTGGAGTGTAGTACTATCTAATTGTAATTTCATAATAAAACCAGCCAAAACAGTATATATTGGTTATCAACCTGAGTAAAAGTAGAATTAATATAAGTTATAAATAATACTATCCAAATAAGAATCATAACATTGTTAATGTTTTTATATAACAGACCTTTATATGTACCCAAGGATACCAATGGTGTTTTTTAAAATAATGGTTTTGGCCAATTCAATCCAACTTTACCAGCCATTCCATTATCCTATATCATTATTATTCATTAATATGTTTTATACATGGTCTCACATAATAGTGAGTAATAACCAATAAAATTGGGAAACATACACAATTAACATATTAGCACAATCCAATAACACCATATAATATATAACTTCAACATAAAAATACTCTTTTAATTTATTGTAATTAATATAAAAAATATTCATGAAATAGATTTAAATTCATTTAATTAAAAGGAAACATCAATATTTCATCGATCAAATTATATAATTTTTTTATATTAGATTTTGAATTATATCATTTAAAATATATTATTTTCAATACAATAAATAAATAACTGAAAAACTATATTATCATCAAAAAATTATAATAAGTAATTTCTATATGGTTATACTAAATGAATAAATATTTTATAAATAGTGATAAATAAAAGTTATAATAAATATTAATGAGTTTGGATCCTTTCTAAATTATTATTTAGTATCCAATTTATGATAATAATTATAGATAACTAAATGTTATAAAATGCATTAAAATTATTAATAAGAAACATAATAATTTATTCAAAGAACATATTAGAAATTAGTAATGATGAGGAATTGATATGCTCACCAAGAGTAAAATTTGTGATTAATTTGGAATGAATGAAGTGTAAGTGGTTAACGTCAGCTTATTCATCAAGGATATGTATAATTTCCAATAAAATAATGTATTTTTTTAATTTCATGTATAAACCATAAATTAGAATTCCTTGATTAGTAGAAATTATTCATTTTGAAGCATAAAAGACGAATATAAGATAAAAATAATGACGATGTGGAATGAGGTTCTCATTTTTAATTTATTAGGACATGTTATGGAGGATTTACAATAATTATAAGTTGATTAATGTGGATAGTATAGAAGGTGGGTTAAAAATAATTTTTTCATAACTTTAAAATGGACTTTAAATTGTTCCTAGTCTTAATCATTCTCAATTAGCTAATTTTTTAGCGATATATCATTGGACTTTTCATAAGATTAATTGGTAATTCAATGAGGGATTTTGAGGGAAAATGGCACACATAACACATTAAATAATGTAAACACTAGGTGGTACATGAATAAAATGTTATAGAATCATGAAATCATTATGGTTATATGGACTAATTGAACCCCAAAAATAATAACATAGAAACATAATATTTAATTTGAGGTTATAAAGTATTAATTAAGAATATGGTAGATTGATGGGTTATAGAATGTTCTATGAATGAAGAGGACATAATGTAACCAGGTTTGTAATCAAATAAGAAAGTGATATGTATGAATAAATCATGGAAAATAAAACTTCATTATTATGATGTACACATAAGATTATAAAATAAAAATATAATGATGCGGTGGATTTTTGTCCAAAAATTGATAATATATTTTCAACCTCCTTGTAAGTTTGTTGGTAAAATGATATATTATTTGATTAATTGAAAAATTCCAAAATAAATATGAATTTAATTTGATGAATTTTTAGACAAATCATACAGAAGGATAAATAAAGGATGCTATAAAATATATAATGAGTTATGTTGAATTATTATGATAACATCGAAATGTAGATAATTATTTTGATAACCAAAACGTTATTTCAAAATCTAATTATTATACATATAGTAGTAATATTTTATCAAATTTTGAAGGAGGTAATATAAATTCAACCCCAGATATCATATTTACTATTCCTGAACTCCCCCGATAAAAAAATTATGACAATCAAAATCTCCACACAATGGAAGAATCATCTGACCAAAAACTAATGTTAGGAAACACTATCCAAAATTCCCTATTTAATAAAAATGATTACTAGTATATCAGTATCCATAGAATTTTCATTAATTCTACCATACAATAACAATATTTATATTCCCAGAATCCAATCAGTCTCCCATGATTTGAAATTAAATATTTACAACAGGAAAATTCAATTAGTAATTTTAAAACCCTCAATGATGGATTTTTTATTCAAATAAATACTATAATTATTTTCAAAGGTCATCAACATAATTGATATTTTCAAATAATAAAAAATACTAACTCAGTATGTTTTTATTTTTTTCATTGATAATTCATTATAATAGGTAGTTGGTCGAATCTATATAAATTGCTTCAATGGACCGATTCCATAATCAACAAGAATATAAAAAACATCATAAGAAATATCATCATGATTTTTCATGGAATTATAAAACACCACTTCTTCCAATGATGATTATATTGTACCACCACAATGATAACTATTTCTTAGAATATAATATGTGTTGTTTTTTGATCTCTCATAAATTTTAATACGTATATAGATTTATCCAAAATTATTGTTCTCATATTTATTTTCCATATAAGAGGATTATTGAAAAAACAACAAAAAATTCACAAGTGTATTATTTTTTTCAAGACAATTATTATATATGATATATGAGATAAACAATCTCCCCTATTTTGGATAGAAACATACATGAAAAAATGGTTTATTTCATTTAATTTATATGAAAAATCCCTCTATAATATGATATATTTAAATGATCCACCCCATATGAAATTATTTAATATATCATATTTTTTTTTATAAAATAACATTAATTTCTTATTAAAAATAAATACATGATTTTATTCAATTGTATCAACTCCTAAATTAAAATTAAATTAAAATAATTATTCAATGAAATTATAATTCTAACCCCAACATGTGTAAGAAGGGATACACCTTAGTATTTATATTTCCCACTATTGTGATTTTCAATGATAAAAATATTGAATGTTATAAACCAAATATATATATATATAACATTATTATATATGGTTAATGTAATTAAATGATAGAAAAAAGAGATCTATTTTTTTTGAAAATAAAATTGTTTAATTTATTTCCATTCAATATACATCTCAAATTTAATTTTATATCTATATTTATTTTAACAGTCAAATTAATATTGAATTATTCATTATTGTAAACTAACATAAATCATACTTCAATGTAATGATATAAAAATCATTCAAATCATTATGGATGATCGAAATATTTAAACAATAAATAAAAATTTTAATTTTGAATTGTATCATAAATTAGTGTTATAGAATAAAATGAACTTTATAATGAAATACTTATAATTTAAAATTATATATAAATGTTCATTAATTTAACAGTAACTCATAATGATTAATGTTTTACTAATTTTAGTAGATTCATTATGAAGGTGGATTTTTTTTAAAAAAAGTATAAATTTTATTCAATTTATGGGGTACCCATATAATTTATTTACATATTTTTATAGATAAACGAATGACCTATCCTATTTTCAAGGATCTTTTTAATGTGAGGAGATAGTAAAACATGAAAAAAAATTTATGATCACATAATAATGATTATTTCTAAGATATATTTAATATATTATACTGAAATTTAATGGTTTAGTAAAAATATATCCAATATGATATTTAATTTTGATAAATTAATGAAAAATATCTCTATTCTTGTTTGTTAGTTATTTCCATATCATAAAATTTATACATATATTTCTATCATTTTATATTGTTGTAGAATTTTTCTTATAACTAATGAAAATGAAGGTAATACTCTGATGACACCAAATAAAACCAAATAATGTATATTTTAAAAATTATTTAATTTTAAACCTAAAAACCTGAATCAAATAAGAAAATATTTTTATTTACATAAATGACTGAAAAAATAATTTTATGTTAATATTTTAAAAAATAAAATTCAAAATTACATATATTGGTTAAAAAATAAACATATCTGTTTACTTTATTATGATTAGTTAAAAATATATTATTTTTGTACATTATATTCATCAAAAATTCAACTTGATATTCTTATATCAAACATTATTCTTGTAATTTTTTTTATTATTTTAATAAATTACAATATTAGAAAATAAATTTTCTTATTATGAAATGTTATCCAAAAAAACCATATCTAAAAAGTGAAATGAATAAAGAAAATAAATAATAATAAAATTTAAAAAAAAATCAATTTATAGAATATAACTATGGTATAAAGGATAGAAATTTAGTTCATGGTACAAGCTGATCATTACGAAAATAAACTTATAAATCACCTTGATAAAAAAAAATCAGATCCTTTAATGTTTTAAAATTATTCCTTAAGAACCCACTACTATATAACTAAACAATGATAATTAATGGATATTTATATAGAAATTAAAATCATTATGACACCTAATTGAACGATAATTGTTTATATAAAACTGACATATAATGTGTCCCCCCATTTGTACATAGTATTGAAGGGTTAAATTATTATAATGAGGAAAATAAATTAGATATCTAATATTATCAAAATAAATTCAACTATACATGAAATTTTCAATGGATTATATTATCATTATAGTTTTTTATAATTATCTATACCATTTTCAATATTATATATTGTCATTTTTAGAAAATATTCAATAGAATTTGATATAAAAATGAATTTTATGATAATATAAATATTTACTAAAAATTATATGTGGTATCAATTTCCACTGACTATTTAATAATATTTGATGTATGTTTTTTAATTATATCATTTTATGGAATTTTTTTCATTAATTTAATCATAGTAAATAAATAACCATACATTTTTGTTTTTTAAGAGAGTCTCATATATTTTCATTTTTTAAATTTAAAAATTTATCCCACAAAACTTGATGAAGTAAAATTCTTAGGATTGGATAATGTTTGTCTAATAAAATCAACTAAAGGGATAGATTAGTAAAAAATAATGACATATTATTGATAGACTTATTATTCAGTTTTTCAATCAGACATCCTTCAACATTTATTATATTTCCACAGAAACTATAGTATTGATGATTATTCTTTATGGTCATGATCCTTTTCATAATTTTAGAGGCTAATTATCTTGAAATAATGTCAAAAAAGCTGATATAAGAAACAAATCATATATCATATAGTTTCTTGTATTCTTGATTTTATTGTATGAATCCTTTAAATATTCCTCTAAAAATCATTATCCATAACCCATTAAGAAATATGAGTCAATATTTTTTCCTTTTTTGAAAATAATAGTGTTTCTAGCTTTACAATGTTATTTATATTCCATCTTCACATATCAAATTATTACTGATATATACACCCCTATAATTTTATAGTTTTTTATTATCATCCTGTAAATTTATATAAATTTATTTGTAAAAAACATATTCATTCGATCATAAATAAATTAATAATCTAATCTATCTAAAATTAGTGGTCTTAATTGATTGAAATTTTATATTGATCTAATTGTGTGTCTATTTTTATCAACTATATATCTAGAAAACAATATTTTATAGTTTTATAACATTATTGTTATAATGTCTATGATTTTCCAAAACATAAAACCAATAGTATTCGTATAGGAAAACCTAAAAACCATATAATACATTTTATTAAATAATATAATTCATAAACATATTGTGAGACTATTATTATCCAGTACATTATATCAAATAAAATTAGATGTGTATTTCATCTAGGTTTTATAGAGAAAGGAAAAACAGATGGGTGATATCAGATTTTCTAAATAGATTATCAAACATGGGAATCTATCATAATATAATCATAGAACAAGTGATCTGTAAATATAAATAAAATGAAATGCAGTCATAATTAGCCTAAAATGAGTGAAAACTATAGAATTAAAAATTAATAAAATAATGGGTTATAATAAAGATATATTTAATAATGATTTAATTAATAAATCATGGAATAAAATCATATTTCCAAACCATTATACAATGAATCTATAATAATATGGTTAGATTTGTTTTTGTTAATATAAGATAGTTTGTCTCATGGTAATTTTTAATGTATCGAAGTGATATATAATTCCAGGCCCAAGATATCATCAAAATAAGTCCAATGCATTCACCATAAGAGCTTAAAATTCATTTAATAAGATTACCAAAGGTATATATAGATGAATAAAAAATTATATTATTATTATCACATGGTTTGATGTATTAACATTTTGTTATAAAAAATAATATTACCATGTAACCTTTATCACTATTTTTTTTTGTTTCCCAAATTATTCAAACTAATATTTGTTCGTTTTTTATTGAATATCCCACTTACCACCATTCAAGATCTCATAAACCTTGACCATTATATAATTTATCTATCGTTATTATACAATTATATAAGAGAGATCATTCACCAAAATAATTTTGGGAGTATGAATGTTTTAATGTTATGAAATACTTTCATGATGTTTGATTAATGGTGAAGTGATTAGGAATATATGATAAAGTAAATAATGGAACTCAACCTGGTGAGGTGTGGTGAGGAGATTATGAGTATCATTATTGAACAAAAAATTGGAATTCTGAAAGGTAGATGAAACAATTATTTTATATTAGAGCCGAAAATTAATTTATAAATCATTGGTTTTATAATCTACATTGCATTTATTATCCATTCAAATGCAGTGTATATTTCTATCAAAAAAATTACGAAATTTTAAAAATTACACATGGCATATAACCCCCTATATGTCTCAATATGTTTCTTGGTCTTTGTAGTTTTTGTGTGACAAATAATTTAAAAATATCACATGATATGTGATATCATGTCTCATAATTTATATCAATGTAAAATAGTATCATTATTTTGTACCTATAAATTCTCATTTCCCTTTTAATACCCACATATAATTTACCTCATGTTGAAATAATATGGTATGACTACATGTACTACACAATGTTAAATATTTTGTAATATATAAGAGGATCATTCTAACATATATGGAATTACTCACACTTCATGTACCTTTATAGATAAATCGTGTATTAAGGATTCAAAAATATTTTTATAAAATAAGTACATAACCACCTATCATTAGATAACATATATATTATATACATAACTATCAGAAATAATGAATTGGGAATATAAATAAATTTTACATTTATCTGGACATCCATTTTACATAATTATAATTTAAATTTTATGTTTAATTTTATAGGAAATTTCATTTAAAATATACCATCATCATTGGGGATTTCTATTTGAAATGAATGAGTAGTAAAAGTAGCATAACTTCATAAATATGAGGATATGTTTGAATAGATGGTAATTTGGGGAATTTTGCCCATAAATCCTCCATTTATGGGATTATATCACTAGGTAACGAGATCTTCATATCATAACTCCCTCAACATGTACCCTGATTGGATGAAAATTAAGTGGAATGACCCTCAAGACCAACATTCAAATGTGTCAGATATTGATGACTATAATTAATGGTGTAAAACCAAAAATTGATTTATATTCATTATTATATAATTCAATTTTGGGAAATAAGATTCATCCACAAATGAATACTATATTATATTGATAAATAAACAAAAAACCCATAATAATAAATTCTCACAATTCATTATTTGAAATTCAAGTAATTATCTTATATAAGGTACCAAAAAATCATAGCCATCACAATCCCCTACAATTCTTCAAATAAAATAGTAGTCTATTTTAGTCACCAAAACCATTATAATTTCCTAAAATATAGTTTATTAAAACTTTTGATAGTATAACATGTACAATATATTGGATCCTCTTTAGGATGTCTTGGGAATACTTGACTGAAGAATACTAACACCCCAATGAATAAGTTGAAAAACCCAATAAGAACTATCATGGTTAATTACACCATTTTTAACTTCACCATGTCGAACTCACTATGATTTACACACAATTTATTATCACAATTTCATATGAATAGAATCATAGACACCATGTGAAAAACTATAAAAAAAGTTTCTTCTCTTATGCCCTAAAATTAAATATCATTAGCCTCCATCCCTTCCATTTCATCAAGGAAACAACATAACCGGAAAAAAAATTACATCCAATTATAATAATTCCATAAACATCAAATCTTATTAAATCAATTTCCATCACTTTATATGATTGGATTATTATGGTATGGTAAAAATTTGGACATCAACCCCATTCCCTCCAATAAACAACTATAAAAGAAAATAATGATATCAGGGCAATGAATCACCACCAATTAAGCCATCACAAGGATTCACCATAGAAAATTACATCACCTAAAATAAATAATAAATGTTCTAAAAACCAAAATATAATGGAGAGTTTGTAAGTATAAGGATTGATAAATCTACCTTCATCAACCTAGTTATGGGAGAAACATACCCAATGACATTTGATGGTTGTTTTGGAATACTCGATACATTATGGGAGTTTATATAAATAAAATTAAACTATAATTAGTGATAGTTAAAATATCTAGATTAGGGGTTCAAACAATAATCCGGATAAAGATACTTATACACTACCATCACATTACAATTACCAATAATCAATAACAAATACCTCTATAATAGTACTTTCCTTGATCACACACCGAAATCAATATAACTGGCCCAATTATCTCATTCAAATAATTATTTAGGAAATTAATTATTTTCCATTACAATTTTTTAACTTTAAATTTTCTATTTAATTTCCCATATTAAATAAGAACCATTCATGAGACAACATCATCATTGTTCTTGTGGAATCTTTTCATTTATTAGTTAGATCCATAATCATTTACAACATCCTCAATACACAACCATATTATTCATTTTGTGATAATTATTATTCCATTACATACTATATAATTTTAAATTGATAAAAATTTTCTCCATCACATAATCCTAAAAAATTTATATCCTAATATACATATCCAAAACCACAAAACTATCCCAACATTCATAAATATCATCTCACAATTTTCATGGTTCTCTCAAAAAAACCCATACCTTATTAAAGTACATATCACATTAACTACCCAATATCAAATTATCTGATACAACCATTCATTCCATGCCTACTGGAATCAAAAACCCTAAACATTTACGCACAAAAAACTATATAATAATGGATTCCATATTTTTAGACATAAACACACACTTCTTCCCACAAACAGACTTTCACTATAATTACATCAACATTATTCTTGAACATATATATTATATAGGTTATGAATATTATCATGTTAATTATTAAACAATAAAACATCACTAATTTAATATATTTTACTATAATTAAATTAGTTTTGTTATTTTAATATATAATCACGTAATAAAAAATATTTTCATGACAACAAATACAATGTCGTAAATGGTATCATAAAAAAATAAAAATATTTAACCATTAATGAATTTAATGTGTTCATTTTGTAAAAAAATCAGGTCCACACCACACCAAGTTCATATAGAATCTCTATCATTTGTTCAACATATTTTCTCCTAGTTATTCATGTATTAGTTTAAAATTAATCAAAAACAACAACATCACCTAAAATGAAAAAAAATAAATAAACAAAATAAGTAATAATTATCTTAAAATATATTAATAAATCTTGTTGTTTATCTTATTATAATAACTCATAAAAATAAAAAAATAATAAAAACACGTTATTCACATTATTTTCACACAAAAAATTGACAGATCCATGAATAACCATCATTGATTTGTGGCTTTTATGAAATAAAAATATAAACCTACTGTGGTATTTGTAAAAACAATTATTTCCACGGATATGAAAAAATATGTGGTGACACTAGGTTCTCCCCAAATGGGAGTGATCAAAATTTAGTTTCCACTTAAGGAAAAAGGTGGTTTTTGAAAAGGATAATTTTTATAAGTTGAAAAAATTAATGAATATATAATATTGAAACAAACATTATAAATATATTTATTTGATCACTATGTGAATACCAAATTTAATTCCTTTATAGTCTTGAAATCAATTTTACATCTATTCTTTTTGATTGATAAATGATTGAGTACTCAATTGATTCATCAATGGCCCATGATTGAAGGTTATTATTGAGTGTGATAAAATAGGGATTATTACATGGTCCGACCCACATTTTGTTTGTGTGAAAATATATAAAACACCTCATTAACTACCAAGGTTATATTAAATTAGGTTTGTGTGTTCATGGGTAGGTTTAGAGTTTCATACTACCAGAAAACTCATTTGTCAAATTTATAGACACTGATCACCCAATACTACCATTTAATTTTAGAAAAGAAAAACAATAAGGAGGGAGATTAATGATTATAAATTGTAAAAGTATCAATCATAATGCCTAATTCCATAAAATCTGTTATAATAAAAATATAAAAAAACAAAAAACAAAAAACAATCAATTTAACATTGTTTTTATTCATACATTTTTGTAGATAGAATTTTCATAATTGACCTCCCCCGCTTCTTTATTCACTCACGCATCACACCTCCATTTATTAAGTAGTATAGATGGAGGAAAGGGACATATAAAAATTACAAATATTACATTACATTGGATTCTTGGTGGTATAGAAACATTAAACATACAAATACACCGCACACACCTAGGCCTAAAAGGTAGGTCATATCCCCCAAGGGACAACCTACCCAACCATCAAATTTATTACATTATATATTTTTTTTGGACGAAGAATCTATTAGAATCGTTCCCATTACCTGGATGATGTGCCTAAAATTTTGGCCAAAGTCTCATTCGGTGAATAATACATCCACATTACCTCGTTGCTACATGACCCTATATACTACATCCACCACTAAGGTACTCCCTACAATATATACATCTTCTACAGTGTCTCCCGCCACTACTACTATACTACTACAATACCCATTATATTGTCCCACTACTGTTATTCTATTGTACCTTATCTAAATAGTGTTTGAACCCCCCACCATCAGTGTATGATTTAGTGTTTTTTAACACTAACCCAAACCCCATGAACTCAAATCTATTAATAATAGAAACATTTTTGAGATAAGTAATATTATCATTTTAATAATTCTATAGCTGTATCATTTCATCTTGGACCCATTATCCATCATATACGTGCTATTTATACAGAACATATGTTTCTATTTTCTCCATCATGGTAATTCCAATACGATCATAGAACTTTTAAACTCATCATCTATCATTTTCTCCAGTATTCTCCCTTATAATCTGTAATTTTATAATATCAATGAAATATACACCTATCCTTTATCTTCATGAAAATATTATATATTGTAGGAACCATGTTTCCACCAATGAATGGTCACTTTAATGATTATTCCATGCTAAAAAAGTTATCTAATGTTTAAATGGATAATTTTAACTCTAAATATATTAATCAATTAGATAAATTTTAAAAACAGTAATTTATTGTATGAGTAAAAAAATATCCTACATGGTGTAAATTATATAGTGTGGGAAAATACATTCTATCTGACTAGATAAATTATACTTATAAAAATAATTTCATTTCTACAGTTATAAAATCCATCAAATTAGTCAAAATTTTCTATGTGTAAATGAGATGAAATAAAAATTATAAATATTTCATTTGAAAAAATCAGGAGACACTGATATAATCTGGTGGATAAATATAACTAATATCCTACTCATAGTTTTTATACATAGGATAATTCTCAAACCTATATGAAAGCTCCAATTATGTTAAAAGAATCTATTATTATCAGCCAGTGTAAGATAATTTCCCTAACCAAACACTAAAAACTATCATATTTTATACATAATGAACTATAACATGATTATCTCAAATAATAGCATTTAATATTAATAATTACTAACCCATAATAATAGTAAAACACCAAAATTTATGTGGTGAAATTTATATATTAATTTCAAAGATTAAATAAGATATTATTTATCATGTTTTAAAAAATTTAAAAACCAGCTTATAGATAGTTCCTAATACAGTGAAATTTGATATTTACACATGAAGTTACAAAAATTATTTGATTAAATCATGTTAATCAATTTAAATATTAGAAAATATTTGCGTTTTCCCTTAAACCCTTATTAATAATAGGGATCTTGGAATAATGATCACTGAATTGATTACTAATGAGAAATTGAATAACTAGACAATGTTAGATCCTTTTCTGATCAAGATGATCCATAGGTTATTATAAACCATTTTGGTCATTTATTTTACCATCCATATTAAATAAATAAAATTTAATTAAATACATTTTACCCTATCATTTACAATTATATAATAGAACCAAATAACCTTTCATTCTATAGGATGAAATTAATTTCCTGAAATAGTATCATTGTTCTTTGTTTATGTAAGTTATATTATTTCTTTGATGAAGGATTTCATATCCATGAAAGGATTCAGGTATTTTCTTCACATCATTAGTTCATTTTTAGGGTTTTTTATTGATTTGTAATGGTAGGTTAAATTTAGAATGATTTGTGTTATCATAAGATTTTATATGAAAATTGAATCATAATACATGACTTTTATTTTCTAATAGGACTAGATTACTGATTTCAATATTTATCACATATAAATATATATATATATATCCATGAATTTATCAATGATATCACACAAAATTTAATCATTTTAGTAGTAGAAAACAATATATTTATTTATTTTATTTTAAATTTTTTGTCTTTCTATTTTTTCTACCCTAAAATAATGATAGGGACTATATATTTTATATAGAAGTTTTTAGTTCTTACATTCCATATAATAGGATGTAGTTCCCTATATCAATATGTTTCAATGATTAATCCTTCCATATAATTAGTAATTCATTAGAAAATCACAATGCCAAACATACTTAAAAAGAATAGAATGTCCACTTACCTTTAATCTCTCCATGAAATCTTGGTATCACCAAATTACTCCTAAATAATTTGACATTTATCACATAAAAAAATAATCTTATAAATAATTTCTTTCATATCCCCATTGTTTTATTTTTCTATTCATTCATATTCTATTTCAAGAATTTTTATTCCAAAATTTTTTTGGTTGTTTGATTTTTATGATGGAATGATTTATTATTTTTATAGAGATTCAGATTTAGATATCCTTGAATAGATATTCATGACATCAAGGCCCATTTCTTCTGAACTAAATACATATTAATCACAATATAGTAGATCAGTAATTTATAAAAAAAATCATTTCTTATAAACAAGAATATCTATCCAAAAAAACGTATTCTGGGTCCCTTTTACAATACTAAGAAAAATATATTCATCCAATATAACGAATCATCATCTCAATAAAAGGTATATTTGGATTTAATAGTTTCAATTTTTATACAAAAATTATTATTATTTGATTCAATGAGATTAATTCATAAATGTAACTCTTGGATCTCAATTGAAATAAATAAAATCTAGATATTTATAATAAAAATAATGTAACAAAAATTTATATCACAATAACAAAAAATAAACCTTGTTTTTTTCTATATTACTTAGTATATAATTAATTTTCAATCATATTTTGGTTACGTAACATCCCTGGAATGATACCTATAAACAATTTCTTAATTTGGGATTCCACATTTTATATGGTTTGCCTTCCCATATCCCAAAGGAAGCTGATAAGAAGAGAAGGTATAATAGAAAATATGGGGAAACCATACACTCTTTATCATAGTAAGACACCATAGATAAATTATTAAATAATGGAAAAAGATAAGAAAAAAAATTATCACTAATATATTTCAAAAATATGGTTACATTCCCAAAACAAGTCAATAAATATGTTATGTCATGTTATACAATGCCCAATGTTAGTAAATATGATAAAAAAGATAAATTGAAGAATCCAAAAAATGTTTCTTTTTTCCATATGTGACTCCATATTTTATTCAAATCGTGTGACCAAATCAACCATCTTATATAGAGTCGTGGACATTGTCTGGAATTAAAGCCAAGAAGAATTCTTGAGTAACCAATGGATGACTGAGCAGCGTGTGAGTACAAATTTGTAGGGAACCACCAATGTTGTCTATAAAATATCAATTCTAAATAGATAATGTATGAATTTATAAACTGAATTCAATGATAAAAATATATACCAGGTCTCATTAGTTATCAGGGTTCAATTTAGAAACTTTCATCATTTATTACATGGTTAATAATTTTCCTCAAATCAATGTCTTCATATTCCAATCACATAAACTATGCGTTAGGGGAAGAATATAGTTCCCTACATCACATGGACTAAATTACACAATAACGCATAACACTCAGTTGATAAAATTATCCTATGTGAACATAAAACATATCATAAAACCTCAGTCGAGGTACTCATATTCCATGCAATCGGAATGGGCATAGAACATGAGTTAGACTACCTAACCTATTCTTTATAGGGGTGGGGTTTATTGAATTATTCCAACCCAACATGTGGTCACATAAACTCAATTCTATACCCCACATTCCATCAATCCATGTGCAAATTCTTCTTCGACAATTCAACACATATTCCATGTAAAAACAATTTCTCACTGAAAAACATTACCATTTCAAAACTATAGTTATTTCAACAACTATACCAAATATGTTTCATAACCAATTATAAAACACATTCACTACATACATTCCATAAACTATTTTACACATTTATCATTTAAATTCATTATATAATCAACAAAAATACAATTTATCAATAGTAAATTATTTAACACAATTAAAATTTTATGAAACCAACCCTTATCAATTTTCAACAACCCTACACAATTACCATTAGTTATATTTTATAACTGAAGATAACATGTCACATATTTATCCAGAAATATATTTCATAACCATTAAATTATTTTCTTTACCCTTGATTTCCAGGTTCAATAAAGTTTCACACCCCATGGGTGGAATTTAACTCTATCTAATTAAATTCAATGCATCCCATACAGATCATTAGGTGTTCAATACATCAATTATCCAATTAATTCCTCAATTGAACCCTAGAAAACAGATAACACAACATAACAACCCAATCAAACAACCACATATACCTTAATACCACCACATAACTATGGGATATAAATTTTAGACCACCTACATTAATTATGATGATTATATCTTGCTTAATGATTACATATAAATTAGAAAAAAACCCACCTTTAATTCCCCAATCTAGAATTGAAGATAAAAAAACTGTTTTATGGCATCAAAATAAGAAGTATGATTCCTCAATCCATAATTCGGAAAAAATAAGTAATTTGGACTATTAGCATCAACCAAAACGATGATTAGAGCACAAAATCCATCCAAATGTCTTAGATGAAGAAAGATCCATCCATATGATTTTTTCTGAGGGTTTGGCACATCACTTTTTCTATTGGTGGAAGATTGGAGATGAAATTAGGCTGATGTAACATAATTCATGATGGGGGTAAATGGTAAATTTATCCATTTTAATTAGGTGCAAGGTTTGGCTACATGATTTTAAAAAATACTTTTGAGCCATGAAACACCCTATATAAAAACGGGGTTACAGGTTGCATGGATTCTTGGGAATCCAACATGGTTTAAAAACATGTGTGGTAACCATGAAGGATTACTCATCCAATCCAAAATTATTTCACCTCCACCGATGAAACGTTTATCAACCTTGAACCCCTCCTCCAGGGAAGCATATTTAAGGCACACTGTTACTACGAACCATGCACCAACCATGTAAAATTCACTATATTTTCACATTACAAATTTTTCTTGTCCCGAAGCACCATTAAACCCCTTGGCCTCCTCATAAAATTGATAAATATTTCATTAAAATAATTTTAATGGGTCTAAATCAGAATATAAACATTAACATACCTCAATTGATGTGCGGGATCATACAAAATTTGAACCTTATAATATTTTATCCCCAAGCCACAGTTCCAACAATCATTGAGATTCCAAGGTAAATCCAATGGGTCTGTATATCTATCTCCCTCTCCCAATTCTCTTCTTGTATGTTACTACGCTCCCACAAAAATAATACCAACTGCATGGTCTTATACCATAATTATTTATCTATACAATACACAATAAAAATAGATTCTCCTCAAATAAGGCATTAGTATCAATCTCAGCTTCATAGATATCAATCACATGAGACAGGTTCAAGACATTCTACCAATGCTGTGTCACATGAAAAACATCATGTATGATACTATGCCAACAAGGAAGATCTAATCATTACACCACTTGTTTGATCCTCTTGAAAATATCAAATGGAACCATGTACCTAGGAACCAGAAAATCATGTTTACAAATCCAATGGTGACATATCCTTGGATACATAAAATTAATACACTATTCACCCAACAAAATCTCAATATTTTTTTGACATCAATAAGCAATTTATTTATACCAACTATAATACAGATCCATAAATTTCATAATCAATTGAACCTATTATGATATATTCTACATTAGACTTAGACCCTCTTTGTCTATTTTCTCATCCTCTATCAAACATAATTCATATCTATATATCCTTAATTAGAGTGTCTCATATGGTGATATAAAAATAGTATCCTATAATCAATGGGAATTATAAAACATTACATGTTCCAAGTGCCTCTCCCAAGATAAAAAAAATCAAGTAAACAAGACCTTAAGATGTCCTAACTCACCAGAATAATACACTCCGGCTGCTCATCAGACTCTGGGAGAAAATCCAAAAAAAAACATGGGTACCATCGACTTCAATAAACCCTTATATAAACAAAAATTAAAAAATAGTTCATGATTTCAAACTATAGTCCATATAACCCTATGAAACTACACAATCCCACAATCATTATGGTCACCCAACTAATCATTGAAAAACATTACCTTCATTGGTAAATATGTGCCACCTTGATAAAATGATCCACAACAAACAATTTCATTTCATTATTATGAGAATAATCATAATAAAAACCATAGAATCCATCATAACATCATCTGATTTTTTTTTTCTATAAATCAAAAGTGAATTTAACAAATCACCCAATTGAAGAGTCTCGGCCTTCACCCGCAGATTGTTGTAGTATCTTTTCATAAAACAAACAACCTCTTTTTTTATACATAATCAATGATACCAACTATGAAAATCAAGATACATTTTGGTTAAACCCGGATACACTGTCCAATTCTAATAAGGAAACTAAATAAATATATCTTCCCTCAAAATAAGAAGGAACAATAACATGACCTTGTACATAGATGATCCCACCATCGTCAGCAGTCAATTAGAAGGTGAATCTCTATCATCAATACTATCCATCAATTAAAAAATGTAGGCTCATCATATTGACCATACATGATCTATATTAGAAGCATGGACTCAACCACTATGGATGTGAGGGACATGAACTATTTCCTATTCTGATCCTCTAGTAGAATCATAGAAAACAGTTCCATCATCCTCTACATTGAACAATATTTGTAAACCACACAATTATTAGTTTTTTACTCAAATCAATTAAAAAACAATTTCCCTTTCCCAATGTGCATACTATCTATAAAAATTGACTATAAGTTCCCAATAAAAATTCAATGGAGAAGATTACAATTATTATGGGATAATATGTACTTAAGTAATTTATGATATTAATATCCAATAAACTTATCCCCAAGAAATTAATGTTGATAATGGAATAATACAGCATGGCCTACTCAACAACATACATATAGTAATTTCATTCATGATGCATCAACTTCCATGACCCACATTCTACAAACCAATCATTCTATATCAAAACTACCCTAATCCCAACACATAAATCATCACAAGATAATGCATACATCATTCAATGATCAGGTAGGATTTAAATTAGTCCAGTAATAAACGTCTTTATTAAATATTAGATAGAATCATCACATACCTTAAACCATTCAAACAACATAACCTAATTCATCAAGCCTGAAAGCATCATTGGAAATTATGAAAATGTTTAATGAACCATATATGATGTATTTGTTAAACCCCTAATGCTTTAGATATCAAAAAAATTCTCGGGAGGCTGATAAGATACTACTGCATTCACATTCTTTGAGTCCATTGAAACTCCTTCCTCAGAGATGTTGTGACCCAAAAAATGGTCATTTTCAATCCAAAAATGACATATTGATAGATTAGAATATAACATATTATATATTTGTGTACTCAAGATTATGCCATGTTTCATGACGTGGTGTTCAGAAGTATTAGCTTAGACCAAGTTATCATCCATAAAGAAGACTGCAAACTGATCTAGGTATGGGAGAATTATTGAATTCATTAGGACCATAAACAATGCTGGAACATTCGTCAAACTGAACGACATCACAAAAATCTAAAATAGACCATACCACCACTTGAATGTAGATTGTGGTATATCATAACATCTCACCCTTATCTATTGATATCTTTCTAATCAACTCAATTTGGAAGAACATTGAAGAACCTCCCAACTATTCAGTAAGATCATTGATTTTTGGAAGCGTGTAATAATTCATAACTATCATTTGGTTTAGTTTTCAATAATCAACTCAAAACTGCATCCTCCCTTTATCCTTATTTCCAAACAAAACTAGAGATACCCAAGGTGACATACTCGAGTGAATAAACCCTTTATTATCTAATTCATGAATCTAGGTTTTATGTTCTTGAATCTCAACTACATCCATTCTATATTTTAGAATAGAAATATAATATTCTTTAGGAGAAAAATCAATTGTGTACACAAAAACTATCTTCAGTGGAATCTATGAGAATTTATGAAGAAAAAAATATTAAATCTAATACACCACTAGAGGTAAAATATGTTAATATGCTACCCCATACTCATTCACAAGACATGCTACATGTGCTGTAAGCTCACCCAACTGCTGAAACATTATCCTAACCAAAGATGATTGTATATCATACTCTCCATTGTGGGAATAAGTATCTCTATCAGGTGACATTATCATTACCCTACTATAGTAAATATTAATATTTCATCGATACAACTCCAAAAAATTCATCCCCAATAAGAAATTAAAACATGAAATCTCCATCATAATCATGTTTCAAAGGAACAATTACCCACAAAAAACTAGGGTAAACTCTTTACATTGCTGGATATTTTATACACCCACCCATAATGAGGTATCAATTGACATTAAACCACACATATGCTGACCTATAGACAAAAAAATCAATAACTAACCATATATAGAAGATTGTGAGGCTTCTGTATCAAAATATTGATTAGAAAGAGTGAAAGAAAGAGGAATCGTATGTTGAACTATTGGTGGTCTAGCCTCAACTCCTACAAGTATGGGATTAACTCTATGAAGATGCCTTATCCGTCAACCCTAGGATTTGGTCTATGTTTCCAGTGATTCACTACCTATATGATATTGATTCCCTTATCCTGGATTACAACATCGACCTCTCTAATTGGTATAAATAGAAGAACTCCAAATTCTTTCCACATATATGGACCCGAAACCTCTTCCTACATCCTTCATTGGTCTGAGCCCCCCCATAATTACCCATATTCTGAGGATTCGTACAAAACATCTACACATGTATAATCTTATTGCAAGATCTTCACTCAAATCTTGGATGGAGACACTGATCACACATGTGTCCTAGCCTGTCCCACTTCTATCTAAACACCAAATCTCCACCCTGAGAGATCAAACCTCTAATAAGGATACTATCTCTACCAAAGACTATGAAAATACCATTAAAATGGTTCATCCTAAAATAAAATTTCTCACTATTGGATAATAAAATTGGAATAACATGTCTAACTCCATAATCCTCTTCATGGTAAAATTATGAAATAAAGGCCCTATCAACCTCCTCAACAAACATCTTTAGAAGGATGATATTCACATGAAAGCTGATCTCATGACTGACTGTGTCCTAAAAAAGACTCATCATAGCTATATCATGCCCTGCCAATGATGTGGAAATGTAGTGAATTTTAGTGAATAAGTATTCATAATCTATCCTTAACAGGGACCCCAGGTTCAACATCATATAATCTACAACCTTCTCTAACATAATGGTCTCTAGATAGAAATTTTATAGAACCTTTTTCTAGAAATCATTCAATAACCTACCAACCATAATCTTAATCTGGCCCATAATAACCCTCCAATGATTTTTAATTTCCCCTAACATATATTTTTTAATTTTAAATCTCTTTCTAGGAGGATTCTCCAATTGATATAGAATAATATAGATAGACTCTATCATGAACTCATATGAATTAGGTCAACCCACCCATGAAAAGTTTGGATTGTTCTACAACTAATACTATCCTTTTATGTCAAACATACTCTGCACAACCTGCCCTGGGTCGAGTTCCATCATCTATCTAAAATTATAAAAAAAATTCAAGGAACTAATTCAACCCCTTTTACGCTAGATAAATGGTGTTTCTTGGTCAACTATTTGAGGATCATTCTCATAGATATCCTCTTGTCTCACAACCAGTAAAACTCTTCATTTAAGAATCAATAAACAATTCCAAACACACATCTCAAAAAACATAACGTAAATACACAATAATTTAGACAAAAAATAGATCATTAATAACCATAAAAACCCATTTAACATACACTAAACTAACATATATAGTTGCATATTCATGACCACCCTTATCCATCCCTACGATAGTCTATTTATAGCATAGTGTAAAAAAATCAAATTATCACACACCATTCATTATACATGTTTTTAACCATTTTAGTATCAAAAACTAAATATTTACCGTTTATGTTTATTCATATCTTTCCTAGCCAAGAAAAAAAATATTTAACCTATTTATGACTCCCATCATGAACTATTTTTTAACAATTCCATCTCATTCCTTCAATTTATATCTTTCCAAAAAAATTATTTGGATCTAATTCCTTAAAATGTAAATTAGAAAAACATATATCCTTCACATCCCACAAGTCATTACCATGTGTGCCTGCCATTATGCATGTCACATTTATCCATTGGTTACTAAAATGAATCAAGTATTCACAACTTCATACCATTTTGTCGAAGAGATAAACAAAAAAAATAGTCACATAACCCAACAAGTGCATTACTACAGGGAAAATATTATACAATCGTAACATCACACATCAAGAAGAGATATCCAACTATGGGTACATGGGGTTTACCTCATAAATGGTATAGAAAATCACATACTCAAGCTTATGTTTATGTCTTAAAACATCCTAGAATCTGATCTATCTTTTGAAATTTGAAACAATACATGAAAGAAAATCCCATACATATACAATGTTGTAACTTCCCAAGACTAGCGCCACTAAACAGGTACCAAAGACATGACACCACATAACCTCAGGTGTGCCTACCTGTACACCATAGGCTACTAACTAGTAGTGATCGTCTTATAGAAAGTTTTGGGAGAATATACAATATTTACCCGATAAATCCTCAAATAATAAATTATGGAATAATGGAAATAGAAAAAAAAAGTAAACATTCATCACCAATCTGTTTCCCAAAATAAGGTACAATACCACAACAAAATAGTAAATAGTCAATGACAACTGTTGAAAAAAATAAAGACAAACAAATTAATCCCTAAAATGGGTCCTGAATCTAACTTTGGATAACTCATCCATTCACATCCCATTCCAAAATCAACCATCTATCATAGGGCCCCAACCCATGTGTTTACCTACATCCATGAATACTTATCGGGTACCTAATAGAGGCCTGATTTGGGTGTGAGTATGACTCATTAAGCAAAAACCAACAATGTCTATAAAAAATCTTATCTAAATAGAAATTATATGAATATAAATAATTAATAATATGATAAGAAAAAAATTATAAACCATGGGAAATTAGTTAAAAATGATCAAATTATCTACAAAAATCATTAATTGGATGTGTTTCCAATATTCATAAAATAAAATTTGGAATATTATGATCAAATAATCTATTAAATTTTGGAAAACCCAATAATCCATATCAATCGGGAAAAATCACCGAGAAATAAATCTGACTCACATTATACTATCCTTCATGTTGATCATAAAACATACATTGGATCCTTAGTCCAGGTACTCATATCCCATGAATCATATAGGGGAATAGTTCCTCAGTCTGACTCCTTAACCCATATATTATAGGTTTAGGGTATAGAGCCCCAAACGAACTGAAACCATGGTAATATAACCTCATGGGAATACCTCACATTCAAAAAACACACCTTAACATTATTCATTAACCATTCCACATAATTAACGTGCAAAAGAATCACACAATTAACACACTCACTATTTATATAATATGGATCATTCAAACAATATACCATATATATTACATAACCCATTGTCACCTTTATTCCACATTTACATTCCTTTATCCATTTGACACATTTTTATTTACCTGATTTAGAACATAATCACATTTAGCATTTACACCCATCCACTTAGTTAACACATTTACCATTTTTTTAATCACCCCATTATTCCATGTAATTTTTTTGACACAATTACCATTAGTACTCTTTCATAAAGTCACATGTTCATTATATGATATATATCAAATAGATTCAATATTACAATAAATAAATCAATTCCATATTCATGAAATCATCACAACCCATCGGTGACCCTCTCCCCAGTACAATCAAATAGAATTAATCCCACAAGGATCATGATGGGATCAATTCATCAACTAAAAATGTAATTAATTATTAATACAAAAGGAAAAAAAATTATGACTTCTAAAGAAGACTGATGCCACATACAACAGAATTTAACAACAAGACTATGGGATATAACTTGAAATCCATGTACCTTGATTCTAATAGTGATCACTCACTTACCCATGAACATTTATTTGAAAAGAAGACACTTTTATATTACAAACCTAAAATATTTCATAAAAAATAGTGTTTCAGATATTTAGATGAATAAGAACTATTCCAAAATCACTAATCCATAAAATATATCAAATAAGTGTCTTATAATAACCCGTATCAGTAATCTACACCCAAAATTCCAAAAAACAATGATGAAATGAGGGAGATCTATTTGTTTAATGTTTGGGTGGGGTATTCTCATCAATCTTACTATTGGAGGAATATAGGGAATGAAATTAGTGTGAGGAAACCCAAATCCATTTTGGAATATGGTAAATTAAATCATTTTGATTGAGGATTGTGGTTTAACATCACTGTTGGCCAAACCGGGGACACACCATGCACCAACCCCTATCCAATAGGGTCACCAGGTCCTATTTTTTCTTGTAATATCATCATAGTTTTGAAAACCATACGATTACCATGATGGATGGAACTATAAATAACCTACTTGTTTCGATACCCATTTTTAATGGTCTTACCATCTTTTTATCTCATCTCTAAGAAAACATGGTCAGAGCACATAGTTACTACTAACCATGTGCCAACAGTGCAACATGCACAAGATTTAATGCTATGGAAACCCTCGATCCTACTCATAATTAAGGAAGTCATTTCATTAAACAACATTATGTGGTACAAAAATAATATTTCTTATCATTTAATGTATGGGATCATATAGTAATCATAAGAATAATTTAGTTGAAAAGGAAATATTAATAAAGGTCAAAAATCCTCCCAAAAAATTGATTAAAATGACATTTTTTTTATTTATTCATATTAGTAAATGAGTCATATTTGTCTGCATCTCCCTCGTATATAATTTTTTAAAAGAAATTATAATTATTTTATGTTCTGCAAATTATTAAATTTTTTCCGCATTTTTTTTATCGATTCAACATTTCAAGTGAATTCTATATAATCTCAACAGGTTTCAAAAATAATTTACAAAATTTATGTAGAAACACATATATATTTTTATAAATCCACAAATTATCTATATTTTTAAAAAAATACTGTATTACAATGCTTCTAACCCGACACAAAAATGATGCAAAATCGTTAAAATATTCATATAGATTTAATAGTTAAGAAAATTGTAAATAAATATAAAAATATAATAATTGTTAAATAGATGTAAATCTAGATGATTTTTATTGATTTAATTGTTTGATAAGTGTGATCTCCTCCAATTATTATCATGGATATTTTCCATGAAGTTTCATCATTCCATGAAAATTTACATTGAATATGTAATTTTTCTATTTATCCACAGACTACAGAACACCAAAAACAAAACAATTTAGTACCATTAATTATAGACTACCTTCTTTAAAATTTTTACCTGGTATGAGAATAATTATTGTTGTAATAACATTAATTATATTCGTAAGCTAAAGTAATTTTTTTAAATGATCATATCATGTAAAAATATGTCCCACTATTTTTAATGTATTGAATTTTAAAAGTTATCTATTTTATTTTCATATATCTTTTTATATAATAATATACTCTCTTTTCTATCCATATATAATTCTTGATTGAACTATTCCATATCCCTATATTCATTGTGTTCCAACAAAAATGGTTTATGTAAGTGTTTTTTCTAAATTCATCCAATATGTAAACATTCTATTGTGTGATTTTAAGGTATATTGTAATAATGTAAAGAATATAATATAATTTGTCTCCAACCATTAATATATAGAATCAAAATATCATATACAGTTTTGTTGATTTATGTATTTCAACTATCATATTTACCATTTTTTTGAGGATGATATGGTGTGTATATCATGTAATTTACAATATATTGTTTTTAGAAAATAAGTTTCTCTCATGTTATAGTATCAGTTTTCATGATCAATTATTATCACCCCTATCACTCCAAAGATACAAAATCATTTAGTCGAAAACAAATACTACAAAAAATGAAATCATTTGTTTTATTTGGAAATTATTCCCATCATTATAAAGAATAATCCAATACTAAATAGATATATTTATTCTTAAAACACATAGTAAATATCAATAAATTATTATGGGTAATTGAGATATTTAAAGTCCCTATGTACAATTTCATGATAAAGGTATGTTTCTGAATTTTTTAAAAAATAAAGATAATATGTAATTAATTTGGGATAAAAATATAATTATTTTTAAACATAAATTATTGTAAAATGTGGTCAAAATTGACATTTACATGATATTGTGTGATAGGATTCAAAAATTGATTGAAATTACATCTTTGTAAATTATCCTTTTATCACAAGATGATTTCCCATTTTATAAATGTAATAATCTTCCCTAATATTGAATTTTCTGTTAGATTTACACCACAAAATTTATTGGTGGTTTATAAAATTTGTTACCTAGGAAGATACTAATAAATTTACAATAATATTATAATAAATTAATTTTAATTCCACTATAAAATAATTCTCTACTATGATGTGGTCATTTTTTGTGTTATTGGATATGGGTTATACAATAGACTTATTATGTACAATTATCAGGTAATAAACCACATAGTTCGCATCTCCATTCATTTCATTGATATCCATATCTATGACTAAAATTAATAACATACATTAGATTTTCCATTTATTTTAGCGTTACGTCATAAGCAAGTATATAAGTGCTTGGTGGTCAAAAAAAGTATCATTATTGACAAGAAAATCTATTTGAAACTTTTAAAGATTTAAAAAAACAATGAAAATTCATATTATTTACTTATTTACTTTGGAAAAGCATGAACAACGATTGATGATGAATTAGAAATTACATATTTTATGAATTCAATCATATCAAAGAATACATCTATAATATTTTTGTTAGAATAATCATAGAGTAACCCAAAAGGGTTATCATAGTTTTGTGGTCATATCACATATGATGTGGTTACTTTGTTCTTGATCTCATTAAAATCCATTCTAAATTTAGTTATAATACCAAATATTGATTATTTCCAAAGTAACATTTAATTTAAAAGATTAATTTCTCTAAATTAATTGATAAACATTACATAAAAACATACTTGTTCTTGAAAATACATAACAAGTTTTACACATATTTTTTAAAGATATAAAATATATCACATCAATGTTCATTTATACACTATATCATGAACCTTCCAAAATGGGGCCCCTTCCATGGATCCTTAATCCTTCATATAAAATTTCAATGGATTCTGACTATTATTGAGAATTTATATAATTAAAATCGAAGGCCGTAACCTATGTAGATGTACACATGGACACATCTCCTAGACCATATAATGATGAATTGTAAAAATAATAGAACAATAATTAATTCATATTTATAAGTCCCTCAACTAGAGAAAACATTATGTAAATGAAATTAAACAAGTCTAAATACAATTCCACAGTAAATACTATGTATATATTTCCACCAAAAATATAAATTGGTGACTGCTATCATGATACAGTGGGAACAAACCTCAGTATATTTGATCTCACTAAGATCAGTCTAGTCCTTATCCCTTATGGACTAGTTTAAAAGGAAAATCCTCTATATAAGACATGACATGTATGGGAAAAATCTATGTAGTGATTATTAAAACAACATAGAATAGGAAAACCAAAAACCACAGATCATATAAAAAAACAATAACAGTCAACTTTACATAGGTATATATCAACAATAAATATAAAAAGAATGTCCAAATATACTAAATAACACATATAGTCACAAGGTAAGGTCTAATCCATAATGTCATCCTAATATTATAGGTCTAAGGATCCATAAACCATTTATCTAGTATAACAAACTCAATGAGTCCCATAGCACTAATGATGTCCATCCGAGAGGTATTACTCATCAGGTATCATCATATATCTAAATTCTGAAGTATAAATTTGTATTATTCAAAATTTAGGATCACTCATATGTCAATAGGTAATTCCAATAAGTCCACCTGGATTCACCCTCTTTGTATTTGACCAACACCCACATAGTGTTTTTCATGACTATACAGAGAACTCCACCAAGGGAAAGAATATAATATGGGATCTCATTTTAGGCATTATAGAAGGATTCTGATAACTTTATAAAATAATTTTTATTGAAGGTATCAATGCCCTATGAATAGATAATGAATCAATACTAACCCTCAGTGAATGGATATAGAGAATACACTCTAATTAAACATTTCCATGATACTAAGGAAAAGTGGTCCAATCCAATATTTAAGGAGTACATTTCATGTTGTAGGGGTATGTCTCATTTCACATTAACCCTCTATAATGCACATGTATATGACCCATGTCCTTGTTCAAGCATAAGTGTAAGGAATTATTCTAAACATATATTATTTTTGGTGTTATAGTACCGGGAATATCATGTATATTCACATCCTGACCACTACCGTGTAGGTGTATTCGTTATTCATGTACCCATGTACTCACTCATAGGTCTATGTTGCCACCAAGGTACACAACTATCCTTTGGTGAGGGATCACCTAATGTTTGAAATGTTCACATTATGTGTGATAATAATCGATATTCTGAAACCAAAGACTCTACTTGTAGGTTCCAAATCATCATGATAATCAGTATCACATGCCGTGTATCACACAGTTTTCGAGATTTTTAGATCTGGCACCTTCATTTCTAGCCACTCCTCCTACCATTTTTATGGCCTTGATATTTTCAATTGCCTTTGTATTCACTTTTATATGATGCATACACTCATTAGAAATCTGGTTTCATCCTTCAATAACATTTTAAAAACATCATCAAACATCATTTGCCACCACATTCTAAGAGCATTAAGAATAATATATGTGAATCACTATCAAAATGATCTATCATCAATGTGGATCAGTCCCATCACCGATCCATTTATGGATCAGTAAAATCAATTTTTTGTACCAAGAAATGGGTACATGATTTATGACTTATCGATACCCCATTAAACGTCCATACAACTAATTTACAATGATAAATGTATACATGGGAAATAAAATCAAGAGGATCAATCATGAGGAACATACCTCCCACTATGTTCATGTCAACCTAGATTCATTTCCATGATAACAACGAATGAAGATTTATCATATAATATTAATGAAATTCACCCAATTAACAATATAAACTAAACCATCCCACAATATGCATGATTCACTGATCAATCTATTGGTTGATTAATCTGTGATCATCATAGAATAATAAAATTAAAATATATTATAGTCAAAACAATGTCATGCATTTGTATTTATTAATCATTGATGTGAAAAGGTCATTCATGACTTTATTTTGTGATATCTCAGAATACCATTGCCCACTAATCACTAATCATCAATTTGATTGACTTCACTGATGTGGTATCCTCCAATTCATTCACAATGGGTTCTGTAATGTCTCCAGAGTTATGTGAGTAACCCTGTAATTCCCCTATAACTATATTATTATAGAACAAATTAGGTTATTTCATCAATTGATGAATATAAATAATTTTATTAAATAATTTTATTCATTTTTAGAACAGCTATTTTTTTTCACCAATGGCCTGTGCTGAATAATGTTTTGTCATGCCTAGGGTAAAAAATATATTTTAGAATCTTGGGCTCTATATGATTTCTGATTCAAGACCCCCTATTAGATGTTATTAGACGTAGTTATTAAAACTACAAGAACGTGATATTTAATATATTTAATAAATTTTAAACATTTATTTCGGCCACACCGGTCCTAGTAATATCACATTTTCTTATAAACTAGTGTTGAAAATAATCTATACAATTACTAAAACAATACATGGAAAATTAGAGTCGTTATATTCTTTCCACCATGGTGTTATTCATAACAAAAATCTAAAACAATGGTTACATAATGTGATTTGGTACTGAAAACATAACATATCATCTCTCTTTTGTTTTCTCTCTGAAACATTCGATGCAACAACCAGATACACAATATTGGAATTTCTATACCATATAGTACTCTATCCTTACAATACTCTATCTATTCATGGTAATCATCAATGGTAGCTAAATATTTAATTTCCATCACTCTAATTTCTATAACGTGTGAGGGGTTATGCACTTACCTCTTAAACTATGACAAGTGAAAGACGTTGTGTTCCCTGTCTAACCATTTCTAAAAAACTAAATGGTATTCCACCTCAAAAAAAAATACATATTATCTGGAAATGAACAATGAATCATGAATACGGCATTCCACCCCAAAGAAATCAACATAATCAACATTATGTTGAATCCTGTAAAAAACATGGTCTCCCACATCAAAATAAAAAGGCCATTGTATTTTGTCCTCATAATACTTTTGATGGCACTCTAATGTCTTCATCTCCTTCTTATTGGCTCACACCAAATAAGGGAACATGTGTGCCGACACTCATGTTCCAATATAGAATGACGGTGACCCAATGGTTCACCCACAGAAGTCCATGAATGGTTCCATACCAATGGTGGAATTGTAAATGTTGTTGTATGAAAACAGCATTTGTGGTATATGATCTTATCAAAAAGAACAAGAGTCCAACATGCATGGTCACAAAATTTCCTCTAGAACCTAAATGGACTACATAGTACCTCCATTAGTCAATGGTGAAAAAATATTCCCATGAATACGCAGTCCAATATACATCCTATAATACCTGTCATAAACTTGATGTGAAGCGAGCATCACGGTCAGAAATGATATTTGATTTAACACCATAGAGTATGAATTTGATGTACCACAAATTTTATCAATGGAAACTCATTTATTATAATTATTTCATAAAGTATTAATAAAATAAAATAACATAAAATACATTTTAAATGAATAAATTATTAAATTAAAGTTATTTATTGATGATAAGAAACATATAACAAAGAATAATAACTTAACCTTCAAAATATTAACATGACCCACACAAATATTAAATCAGCTAATTGTATAGTAACCTTATCTATGAATGTATAAATAAAATTTGAGCATGTTATAAATGGTAATATGATATGATTATATTCTAGAATAATAAAATATATGTTTTAAAAATTATTAATTAAGTGTTTATAATTTTATAAAATATTATTAATTATTTTAAATTTTATAATTAATATAATATTTTAAATGAAACAGTATTCCTTTAAAATGTAATAATATATTAATTTTTGTATATATTTTTATTATAGGATAGTTTTATTAAATCTTATTGAATTTTTATAAGTGATTTAAAAGTAGTTATAATTTTAAAATCATTATTTTTCGAGTAAATGGATATTTTAATTAAAAAAATAAATTTCATGTAGATAGAAAAATATTTTCATATAATGGAGTTCATTTTTTTATTATAAACTTCTAAAAATTATTAGGGTAAATTTTTTGTATTTTTCTAAAATAATCAATGATTAGGTGAATAGTAAAAAAATAATATAGAGTATTTATACATTATAATTAAAATAAACTGTTACCTGAGTCATAATTGATGTATGAACCATACACTCAAACTCCAAATAATTATTTTAACATATTTGGTGGTAATTATCAATCATTTTATATTCTTGTACCAAATATACAAAAATAATGAATAAAAAATTGAGATAACATGCCTCTCCTCTACTATAAATTCCACACATCACCACCAATTCTTGTCACATCTTCCATGATTTTATACATGTCAATATTATAACTCATACTCTTCCCAATTCCCCCCATGTACTATAGCTATTTGTCTCATCAAAATGCTAAAACCCTTTCCCTATGGAATTTTTAAATGAGGTGAAACTCAATAGGTAAATCTAAGTTTTTTTTCATTAAATTTATTTTCAAGATCATATATTATTATCACTTATCTTACCCTCATGAAATTTATTTGATAAAAATATTTCATCAAATATACTAAAATTTTATAATGATTATTTATTAATCAATTACTAAACCCCTCTCCTATCCATTTTATTCTACAAATGGAAACATTGTTTGTGATGTGTTAATTTATCGCCTTCACAGATGGAAAATATTCATTTTCCATTAATGCCTTTAATTCATGTCATAAAACCATTATTACGGTTAAATGAAATTATAACATACGTATTATAAAATATGTAAATTTGTAAAATCATTATATACACATGATGTTAAATAATAAAACAAAACATGTTTATTGTGAGTTAAAACGGCCCAAAATAATACAAACGATTATAACTAACATGTTATCTAATTATATATTCAAAACAAATACATCATAATTAAATATGTTATAAATTAAGATTATGGATGTTAAAGAATAATTTACGACAACATTTATGGATTTCTATTTCTATTTCAAACAATTTTACGTACTCTTATTCAAACGTACCGATCATAAAAACTATGAAAACAAGAACTCCCAATTGATAAAATTAAACATTATAACAAATAAAAATGAAAATAAATGAACATAAAAAAATTAAAATAAATCAATTACATGCTAGAAGGGTATTTTATTTTTAATTATTTAATCAAATTATATTATTATGGATAGTAAGATCCAGGGAAGTACCGTTTAATATAAAAGGAAATATATTCTATCTGTACCTCAATTTTTCATCAAATTATGCTTTCTATCTACTTACACAAATGTAACACTTGTTTATTTTTATATAAATATTCTATAATATTTTCATGTGTTACAAACTCACTTATCCATCTTAGTATATCCTTCTTTGATTGTGAACATCATGCTCTAAGAAGGTGCCCTTATCAATTCTTCTTGATAAGAAAGATCGATATAAGGGAACCTCCCAATTTTTTTACCCATATCTAAGTGCTATCCATAATTAGTTTTAGTCTATTTTTTATAAAATAAAAAAATTTATCATGAAAAACAATATTTCTTCATTTCTCGTTTTATAAATACAAATATTTATTTTCTCTTCAACAGAGTATTTAATATTTTTTTAAACCGCACTAATTTTTTTTAATAGATTCCTAAAAAAACTATTTTTTCATAATATTTGTTCATCAATTATCATTATATATTCCAATTTATTTCATATAATTATACCTGTACGATTCAAATCCTTTATTTTTTGGACATCATTATGGTACTTCATGTAGTTATAACTTTTGACAAGATTATTGTACAAAATTATTTCTATAGGAAACATTTATGTTTATGTTTGATTACTTATGTATGATTCATTATGTGGAACGCATATTCACGAACTAGTTATGATGGTTTCACCATGATATTAAACTAATTCATTGGTAACTGTTTGTTATAATGATAATTTATTTGAAACGATCAATGTTTTTTTCATAGATTCATGCTCCTTGTTCAATGGTCTTGGTGGTTAGCCTTGAATCGAGACCCTCTATATGTAATTAGGCACGAGTAATGAAAAATGCTTGTTTTATGTTGTACTACATTACTAAGATTCCATGATTATATAATCCCATGTTCTATATGTTATGATTCAATATTTCTAGTTAGGTTCCATGACTTTTTATATCATTATTTTATTCTTTCTAAACTATGTTATAATATTTATTTTTATTTTTATTTCCTTAATAGGATTTTTAGCTTATTCCATTATTCATGTATTCCTCAAGTTATTTAATAGAAATGTTTGGGCTCAAATAGATTTAGGATATCCTTATATATATTAAATAAAAGATTTTTTTGGTTTTCATTATTTAGTTATCTATCGAATTATCCAACGACACTCCACATTACTATCTTTGGTGTGTATTTAACAAATCATGTGGAATTACCACATTCTGTAGACAAAGATAAATTTACCATAGAATGATTCATGCAAAAAATGCATCCCATGACTATGGGATCATTGGACCCCATCCCTATAAAATATTGAATTAACTCTGTTTAAAATATATTCTCTGCCCTCTAGTTCTTAGAAGAAGAGAATGTTTTTCTAGGGGTCTATTATTATAATGGGGGAGTGGATAAGTGGTGGAAACTGATCAAATAAATATTTCCATAGAGCAGATTGATTCCATGGAATGGGAGGAATGCTAGAATTTTTTTTTCACCAAATATTTTCCCTGAACCATACATCTCAAAATAGAAATAGAGTTCCCCGGGCTTAAGTAGAAGAAGGATGATTTTATTAGGGAATATGAAGAAATATTCACAAGAATAGTATAGTATGCCAATGTCATTTTCATAAACGTAAAATTAAAGATGAATTAATTATTTATAAGACTAAAGATGAGTGTATGAAAATAATTGGAGATTTGAGACATTGAATGTTAGGAAGAGATTTTCTATTGTTCCCTTAAGGATGAAATGGAGATCAGAGACTATTACTAGTCTTGTTGGCCTAGGGAAAAAAGATGAAAATAGAGACTAATATTGGTGGATTGGTAGATAAATCCCCTGATGGAAAGAAAACCAAATATCCCACATAACAATATTGTGTGACGAAGAATCATGGGAACAATCTATAGGGAACCAAGAATGCATTAAAAGTGGATGAATATGAAATATAGAAAAAAATTGTATTCATAAGAAGAATCCATCTAATGTTGAATAATATAGGAAGTTTTAGATCAATACCAATCTTATTGTGTAGTTTTTCATCTATATGTAACAAGTCCATTATATGAACCATTTCCCCAAGCTATGGGTTGTTGGAGGAAATCACCAACAACAACCTCTAAGGAAACGAGGAAGAGAATATGGTATCACTACAATTGAGGTCGAACCAAAAAATTAGTTTGTTAATAGTACACTTGTTATTCATTCTTGAATTGAAAACATACTATTTGATTGTGTTTTTATGCATACATTCATATCATTCAAGTACAGTTGAACTATTCAATGACCATCTCAAAATATTGAGGTTTAGTTAACCATGAGAATAGAAAATGAGGTAATTATTGCATCTAAAGAATATGACTCCTCTATGATAATTGTTTGTAGGCTGATCCTCTATGTAAGTATTTTCATAATCCAATTAGTAGAGTTTGATGCTATTTCATTCATTGATTAGAAACATCAATACAAAGCCAACATCAAATTTTGGGAAGAGGATATTACAATTCACATCATGAAGCATCCTCCAATTATATAAAAGAGAAATGAATATAAAAAATCTCCATAAATATCAATATCTCATGTAAGGATATTATTTTTTTATGGGAAAGAATATCTAGTTCAAATGATTGGGATAAAGGAGAGAATCATGCTCGATGACATGGCCTATAACACCCAAAAACATTTATGAGGTGGAATATTTTATTAATTTTTTGGATTAATTTTATTGTATGGTATGTAAAGATAGGTTTGGGTTACATGCAACACCCACTTCACTTAAGGTATACACAACCCTATTCTTGGCTTGTGGTACACACAATTTCATGTTATCTGATAGTGTTCATTTCATAGAAGATCGAATTTAAGAGAACAACTAAATATTATTATGTTAACTTATATCATAGCCATTATAATAGATATTATGAACTATATTAACTAAATTATTAAAATATGATAAATTCCTTGGTGAGAAATTATTTTTATATGATAATAAAACCCTTGTTTATTAAATGGATTTTTTGAAAAACTATTTAAATAAAAATAAGCGAGTTTATCGAATAATAAAATAAATATTTATGGATTTTGTTAATATATATGTAATATATTCAATATAATTTTTAAATTTCATCTTATATGTTTCTAAATACTCATATTAAACATATTCATTTTTTGGGTAAGAGATGTATTTTTTTAAAAAAATTTGTTTGCCCCATTTTGATGGTTAATCCATTTAAAATAAACATTTTAACACATTTTTGTAGTATAAATTAAAAATAAAGATCTTATTTAAAAGTGGAAAAATAAAAATTTACTATTGATAAATTTTTTATATATTTCTAAAACATTTCATATTTTGATAAATACTGAAAATATACTTAATTTTAATTGAAACTAAAAATTTTCATCAAAATAAATAATATGGATAAATTATTTTATTGAGTGGTATTAGTGTAAAAATATATTATATATCAATAATTTAATACAATTTATTTCAATTTCATTAATGTTATATTTTATTTTGATATAAAAATATTTCAATTTTTTGCAATGTATTAACATTGCAAACTCATTTTGTCATTTCGAACACCAGATTAATTTTATATTAACTACTACTACATATGTGGTTAGAAATTAAATAAATTTATTATATATTTGTAATCTATGGGTAAATATTACACAAAATGATTTATTTTATTTTTGGGAATTGTGAATAATAACTTTAGAAAAAAAAATTATTCGATAAATAGGTTAATTGTGTAATTATAGGTAAATATAATATTATAAAATTACTATAACACTTGTACTAGTTTAATTGTTTAATTTAAATTTTACTTAAATCATATTTTGGTTGAAATGGTATCCTTTGGAAGCCACTTGGGTAAGATTAAGACATTTAATAAATTTTACATAAAGAAAAGTAAAATATGACAGACTCAAATGTTAATAAATTTATCATTTATAAGGTTATACAAAAGATAAATTCAACTATAAATAATAATTTGAATGATAAAATGTTTTTATTTATCACAGTAATATATATTTAGTTTTTATGAAATTAATAGTTACTATAATGTCTTATACATTAATGATGCATAATTTATTTAATTGATGACGAATCCATAAAATAATTTTAAATAAAATTATAATAACCATTAAAAGACCAATAAAATTGGAAAAATATTATAGGTTGATTATATATCAACCATAATCATTCAAGGGTATTCTTATTGACCATTTGAATCTATATTGAAATGATTATGACACTTATTATATTTTATTGAATGTATTGTAAAGGTTATCACATTCAAATTTTATAAAATAAAAGAATTATTTTATAAGATTTTATAAGATATATATTCTACCATAAGTATTATTGTTAAATACTGAATAATTATTTTTCTTATATTTTTTTATATTATATTATTTTTAATTTTTTACCAAAAATATTTAAATTAAATTATTACATAAATAAGATGTTTTAATTATATTAGTACTAAAAATATCAAATTATTATTTTTAAATTTTATTAACTAAATTTAATTTGGGATAACTAATATATCCAATTAGTATTATAGATTACCTTAACCCCTTATGGATTTGGTAAAATATTTGGTTTTAGGACAAAATCTTATATTGATATTTTTTAAAATCAATTAGTATAATGGTGTAAAAATTGACATTATTGACTGTTTATCGAAAACAAATGTATTATTAAATATTTATTAATTATAAAAAAATTTAAAAGTAAATAATTACTATTATATTATGAAATCTATCCTATACTATTCATTTATGATCTAATTTACAACATTTAAGTACATATTTCACCATTTATAAAATTGAAGTATTTTTACCACAGTTATAACATTAATAGAATACTAAAGAGTTAATTAAAAGGAAAAGTGTTTAATTGAAATAAAACATAGCTAAAACTTATTGGTTTATGAGATTAAAATATTATCTCATCTCATATTCTAAAGTAGGAATTTTTTTATTCGGATGTGTTTTGATTTTATTATAATTTAATATTATTGGGGATTTCAAATGTGCCCTTCACCTCAATTATAAAAGGGCACATAGCACCTCACAACTTCACTTCATATTTTCTTCCATGTTTGTTCATCCCCTAAAATTCCCAATCTCAACTTCTTTATTTACATCTTAGAGGTTCTGGTCTTATCAAAAGGCAAACCCTATTGCCTCTAAGAGTATATCTAGAGGGAGTTCATTGAAGAAGAGGTATTCTCTTAAACATATTCATTAAAACTTATTTATTCTTCTATGTATTATTAATGATTTGTACCAATTATAAAGTAATAAATATAGATTACAATATATTAAGATATGTTATTATGATTATTTAAATCCATATTCCACCTTCTATCCATATTATGAAAAATGAAATCACAACACGTGTGTACGTATGACTTAACCTCTCCAAAATCCAGTCTAATTTTAATTCTTCACCATATTAATTGGATAACTATAATGATGGAAATAATAACTTTATTTGATTAATATAACTTGTTATTAATTCTATAAATAAATTAATACCATACTCCTTTTCACAATTATGTGAATGATATCATCACTCATGCATATGTATTGTCTACCATCTCTACAATGCGATGTAATTAATTCTACATGATAACCATTAAATCATGATTAAATATATATATATATATATTGGGTAAAAATTTTATATATTATGTTAATATCATTTTTCATTTATATAAATATGACCTAATAAGGATGACAATAACTAATTCAAAAAAACATGCATAAGAAAATAAAGTAGTTAATATCCGAATAACTAGTAATAATGAAATGTTATTAACAAAATAATGATCATATCATCATATATGATATCATAAAAATGAATATGATTATATAATAAGCCAATGAAATTATTTAAATCATTATACAAGAGATTAATATATATACAAAGGATATCAAACCCAATGTAAAGGATAATTTTACAACATCGTTATTATCCTAGATTGTTTATACATAAGTATTTATTGGGGTATATTTATCATCCAAGTCTATGTTTCGAAAATATTTTTAACAAAATATTATATCTATTCTTCTAATGTTTTTAAAAGAAACTTTTACCCATTTGTTATTTTTTATTAAATGGCATGAAATGGATATTTTGTTATTTTTGATATGGGGTGCATTTTGACTTATCTGAAAAATGTATGTGATGATTTTTTCTCTTTTAAATTATATCGCATGAATGAATATTTTATATTTTCATAACTCTGATTTCCATGAATATTCATTTACATTTTTTCAAGGATATTTTCAATGAAATTAATTTCTATGAAAATTGTGATTCATTTTGAGAAAAGAATGTACAATGTGGATTTCTATGAATGAAACACTCAAATATTAATCTTTTCCGAACCCAAATATGAATTTTGAAGGAGATGTTTATTTTAAGTGTTGTAGAATGTAAAACCCATAGATTTTATGATATAGTTTTTTATTAATTTCATTCATGTCATTTGTTTTATTCTACACATAACATGGGCTGATATTTTGATATACAAAACACTATTCTTGGCTTGTGTTACACACAATTTTTTGTTCTTTCGATATAGTCTATTTCACATGAGATTGAGTATAAGAAAATAATTAAATATTATTTGGTTACCTTATAACCAATTCATTATAATGGAAGGTATGAACAATATTAACTACATTATGAAAATATAATTAATTCTTGGACAAGAAATTATTAATAAATAAAAGGAGAAGAATTTTTAAATAATTGAAAATGTTTTTTGGAAAATAAATTTAAATATACATGATTGTTTTTATCAATTAATAAAATAACGTATTATTAATGATATTAAAATATATGTAATATATTCAATATAATGATTTAAATTTATCTAATATTATTTCTAAATGATAAATAATAACAGATTTATTTTTTTTATAAAAGAAGTTTTTTTATAAAAAAAATTCCACCTTTTGATGGCACACAAATTTTAAATCATCCATTAAAGAGATTTTTATTTAATATATAATAAAATAATATTTTTATTTGGAATAAAGATATAAAAATTTACATTGGATGTATTATTTATTTATTTTTTCATGATAATTTTCATGTTTTGAGGAATACGAAAAAAATATAATTTGAGTTTTAGCCTCACTTGATATCCATTGTCTAGAGTATTTATGTTTTCATAAATAGAACATCATAAAGACTGATAGGTTCAATATAATCCAGGGGTTACCCTAGATCTCTATTAATTTACGCCTCATTAGCCCCATGTTCTTTGGCCTGTAGTGGCTTGCTATGGTTTAATTTTACCATATTTTTTATGAATAAAAATTAACTTAATGACGATGATGAATATAAAAATATATAAAATTTTAAATGAACCAACTAATTTCATTGAAATAATTTATTTTGATAAATTATTGTAATGAATCAATTTAAATTATTGATTGAATATAATTTTATAATTTAAAATAAATTATTTCATTTCCATTAATTTTACAATGTATTTTTATATAAATAATTTGAATCGTTTTCAATGTTTTAATTTTTAAAAATAATTTTCTCATTTCGACAATGTGATTTATTTAAACTAATTATTGTAAGTAGTGTTTTTATAATTTAAAAAAATTTACTTCATATTTGGAATGATTTGGTCTAAATTATTTAAATATAATTCTTTTATTTATGGACATTATGAATAGTAACTTTAGTAATTTTTTTATATGTTAAAAAGGAGAACCAGGTAATTCATGTAACATCCCATGTAAATAGAGAATATGAATTTTTAATATTTATTTATTTTTTTAATTAAATAATAATTTTTCTTTTAAGGGGATTCTATTTTTGATGGATTACTCGACAAATAACAATGAGCTTCTCTGAAATCTTATGTTGCACATAAGGCTAAGTCATACTAAGAAAAATAATTATAATATAATATTATTATTTTAAATAGTAGTTAACACCTATACATTTTATTAGTGGGAATGAAGATAACTAATATTATTTTTATTAGCCATGTTTATTAAATATTTTTACATTTATCAAATAGAATTCAGAGACCTAAAATTATAAAGAATCCAATTTTAAGCATAACTATTATAATATTTTTTAAATATAGTTTTACAGCCTTTTGAAGGAGACCCCATTTATATCAAGTTTTTGAAACAGTTATATATTCCATTTGACAAAATAATATTTTTAAAAAAAGAAGGTCATCAATATTTAATTTGGGTAATTTTTTGTTATTTTTATGATAATGTTCAATTTTTAATAAATATTGAATATACTGCCTTTTATGTCAAAATTTTCTTTAATTTAATTTATTTATATGGTTAGATTAAAATTTTAATTTCTTTTAATGTTTAATTAGATTATGGTTTTTTCCATTTACATTAATCAAGTATAATGGATGTAATTTCAATTTATAATTAGACATAAACTCATTATAATCTTTTGATATTTATTATTTCAAGATAAAACTCTTTTATTATTTGACAACAAGAATTAATTTTAAATTTTTTTTTGCAACTCATGTGTTTTGAATTTGGAAAAATTGTTTCAATATTTTGAATCAGTACGTTTATTCTTTTTAAATAGGTAACTTTTATTTTTAGACATTATGAATAGTTACTTCAGTGAATATTGTATTTACCATGGTTAAATGGTAAATCTGGTAAATAATGGTAGAAATAATATTATAATTATATTAAATTACTGTAACACATTTCTTAACAATATTGGATGAAATATTTCTGACCACGGGCATACTTGGGTAAATTTTAGGACCCCATCGAGCTACTTGTTTGTGAAAATGACCTTTATTTAATTTTAATTTAATGCTAAGGTAAATAGAACCTAAACGTATATCATTTAGTAAATCAATAATTATACGGGGTTATATAAATGATCTTCTTGAATATAAAATTTTATTTTAAGGTTAAAAATATTATATATATGATGGTATTTTAGTTATAATTTTTAGAAATTAAATAAATAAATTATATCATGACACTATGGTGGTGGAGTGATTGGTACATTAATAAATGATTAAAATAAATGATAATATAAATGTTAAAATAAATGTTATTATGTTATTTTTATATCATCCATGAAATTCATGGATGATTGTTACATGTTATATTTTTATTAATGATGTTGTTCGGAATCAATCAGGTTGTTATGAATTTTTTAAAAGTCATGATATGAATAGTGTCAAAATTTACAAAAAACATAATTTTAAATATAAAATATTTTATTAAATATTATAAAATTTCCAAAATTATATTTTTCTATAAAATAGTTATCAGAAGTATCATATTTTATTGATGACTCTATTTTGGGATATTTTTCATGTTTTAGTAACAATTTTTTTCTCATAGTGTTAAATTCTTGATAAAATGGAAAGAGTAAAACAGTGTAAAATTAAAAAGACGAGGATTAAAAAATATCCAAAACCTATCCAATAATTATGTACTGATTTTATTTCGACGTACATTTTCATTTTATTTTATTTTAATTGGTTGTGGAACTTTTGAAATCAAAAACTAGTTTATAATAAAATAATGCTTTCAAACATTCTTAAAGATAGAATCCTCCCTCATATAAAAGAATACCACATCTGGCCAATTACACACACTTATCATGCCACTTGTCTCATCCAAACTCTTCCCCAAGAAGCATCCAACATCCCCATATTCCTCCTATAATATTTCTAATAATAAGAAGGAAATTCAATACATAATTTTATCATAAATGAAAAGTAGTTACCTGATTTAAGGTAACATCTTCTCTCATGATTCATCCATTTATATTCCTTATACAACCCCTGAAACACTTTTAATCCATTATTTTATAATAACATCGGTATCTTGAATATAATAGTATTTTTTATCATACAGTATTGAACCACACTTCCACACACCTCCCTCTAATGGATACAATCATATTGTTTCTGTGTACGATGAACTAATAGCTCCTGGAATGATGATTGTTAAATTATTTCGTACCACCTATCTTGGTTTCCATTATGGTTGAACTGTATTTTTATGTGATATATATTATATTTATATTGTCTATATTCTTCTATATTTTTCATTTATATCCTACCTTTATGGTTTTTATATTGGGTAAATATAATAATTTCATTTGAAGAAGTGCAGACTACAGCCCCTCAAAGGGATATGACTCGTTCATGAAATAAATGGAACATATAAAAGATGTTGGTAATGAACTTATGTAACATATATGAAATTAGATATTATATTTGAGTTATAATATATCTATGTATCATTTGTTTTCATTCCTTTAAATATGAAAACGAAATGAATGTAGATTTCATGCATATGTACGGCTTAATATCTCTATGAATGGTGCATTTAATTTATTGTATCCAAATATTAGGTAAATATATATATATAATAATAGATTTATATGATATTTAAATAATGAATATCAGTCTTTAGATAATGGATTTCTGACTACATAGACAATTTGTAATTATAACGAGTTCATTTTGGGCTCAAGTACCAAATACCGGAAAAACAACCAAAATTAACATAAATATTTATGCAATGTTTGTAACATGGTAATATTTTATATAAATTGAATAATATAAGTGAAAAAGGATTTTATGTGAGTTGAAATTTATATAATTTTATTATTCATGAACAAAAAGTAACTTAGCCGATGACTCAGACTCTTGGTATGTAGACTTCTTAACCAAATTTCAATTCTTTTTGTAAAACTTCAACTTCTTTATTATGCTATGATATGATTATGTGAGATATAACATTTGATATTATAAATTTTATTTATAATATTATAGGTATACTTACAGTGAATACACAAAATCAATCTATTTTATTTAAAAAATAATCTTTGTATGGGACTTAATCTCAATCTCCTTTTATTGAGGTATACATTGATTTATACAAGTAATTTTTTTATACGATATATAAAACCCTTTGAATTTTAATTTCATTTAATGGGAATATTTTCTATACTAATAGATTTACTAAATGACAAAATGAATATTTCTTTATAACCTACATGGTGACAATGACCTTTCTGCCACCATGAGCATTATTTGATAATTGGATTTCTTAACTAGCTATAATGTTCTTAAAAGGAAAATAAATATCATATTCTCTTTTTACATATTTTTTTTTAAAAAATTTATTTAATACTAGATTTATTATGTCAATATATTGAATTATTATATTTTCATGTTAATTTGCGAATGTTATTTTTCATTTATGCTTGTTCATGTGTTATGATTATTTTATTGTACCTGGGAATTTTTTACGTATACGGGTGGTTCTGTAATGAACCTTGAACGGGTGAGATGGAGATTTCTCTCTGATGTATTTGGTAACTTGATGGAGGTAAACATTAATTTTTATCTTCAGATATTTAAGTAATATACTATGATGGGTATTCTTATGTAACTCCATATGTAGATGTGAAAGAAACTATGTAAGTATAATGTGGAGGCGAGAAGATACCTTTATGATTTATGATTTATATGTGTTATTCATAAATAATTTTATTTCATGAGGTATGTTGAAGAGATTATTTAATGAATGTATTGAAGGAATAATGTTTTCTCTTTTTATTTTATACCACTTACTGGGATTTTTATGCCCATCCTATGTTTTTGAAATTTCTTTAATAGGCTATAAGTAAGTGTAATAGAAAGCAAGAATTGAAGAAGTTTTATATCAAGAAAAAATATTTTTTTCTTTTAAGAGTTTTTATTTTATGAAAAAATATATTGTGAGTAAAAGTATCTACATTTAAATATTTGAGAAGTAATGTAATAGTTTTGTCCTAATTCAATAAATCTCTAAAAAAGAAAATATAATCATTTTTAATTCTTGATTTAAGTCTACATTATGTAATTTATTAAATTTTGTTCCTTATAGTTGGTAATAGAGTTCTGTTTAGACATCTTTTGGAGTTAGGATATTGTTAAATAAATATACATAAATTAATTTATGGTAAGATTCAAATTATATAGCATTTAAAGATTACCATGTTTCTTTGCCTAATATATTTTTGTTTTCAAAATAGTGTTTCATAGAGGAAAAAAAGAATCTATGATGTTAAGGTATATAGAGGGAAATGACCTTCCAAATCAGCATCCTATGATGGTCGGAATCAAATTTATACAGTTTTTTGTTGTGATGGAGTATTAGAATCTTGTTATATGTTTCTGGTGGTGTGTATTGATGATACTTTAATATATATTAAATGTAATTCGGAGCATCAAATTCATTTAATGGTTGTATTTGATAACATAACTGAAATGAAATATATGGGAAATTCCAAAAGTAGAATTTTTGAAAAAAAATTCATTTCTTGGTCACATTATTTCATAAAATGGTACAATTGTTGATCCTCTTAAAACCAAAGTTGTAAAATAATGGCTAATACCCACAAATATTACTGTCTCCATTGTTTTAATGGTTTTTAAGGGTATTACCAAAGGTTTATGGATGATTTTTCACCATTATCTAGATCACTGACTAAGTTAATTTGAAATTGTGTTAAGTTTATTTGTTCAGAAGAATGTGAAGATTGTTTTAAGGAATTTAAAATAAGACTAGTGAATAGTCCAGTTTTGGAACTGCCTTTGAGAGATGATGAATTTGTTATCTATAGTAATGCTTCATTGAACGGTCATGGTGGTTTCGTAATGAATAATGATCAGTTAATTTCTTATGCTTCAATTCAAATGAAATATCATGATTTAAATTACCCAACACATGATATGAATTAGTTGATGTTTTTTTTCATTAAAAAATATAATGCATCATTTGAATGGAGTAAATTATAAAATTTTTACTAATCACAAATTTTTTAGGTATATATTCAGTCAGAAAAAATTGAACATTTGAAAGAAGATATGGATATAATTAATCAAGTATTATGATTGCAAGATCTATTACGATTCACGAAAGAAAAGAAGTGGCCGCCGGTTTGATCTGAAAGAGTAATGCAACATTAAACATGCTACATTTCGAACATGATCCTTTGGTTTTTGATTTGATAAATTTTGGATTGTAATTTGTTGGTGCAGTATATTCTAATGGTTTGTTTCAGGTGGAAGTGAAATAGTCTCGAAAATATAGAATGAAGAGAAGAAAGAAGATAGTGATTTGTAGAAAATGTTAGATTTGGTTAAGAATGGTATGTTACCTCAATTTATCATTGGTAAAGGCTTTTTTTAACATTGTAAATAAATTATATGTGCCTTGTAATACCCAATAGAAGAATGGGTTATTATGTGAAGCTCATAGTTCTCTATTTTTAGTTCATCTGGTTGTTCTAAAATGTATAGAGATCTTCATGTGTATGACTGGTGGGATGGAATAAAATGATATATTGCTGGATTTACAATGGAGTGTCTAAATTTTCAACAGGTTAAAGGAGAGTGGACGTTACCAAAATGGATGCTTTAACCTTCTCCAGTGCTATAGTGGAAATGGGAAAATGTGCCCATGGATTTTGTCATGGTATTGCTAAATAGATATAGAGATAATAATACATTCTCGGTTTTTGTTGGCTGATTGACTAAATCTACTCATTTCATTCTAGTTCGAGATATCCTGTCTCTAGATCAACTTTCTTAGTTGAATGTAAAATATATAGTTATGTTACATGTTTTTCCCCTCTCCATTGTATTTTATCAGAATCTGAGGTTCACTTATATCATTTTGAAAGGCCTTCATAAGTCATTGGGTACTGAATTATATTTTTGTATAGATATTCATCCTCAATCAGAAAGGCAGTCAGAACTAAAAATTCCATCATTGGAAGATAAGTTACGTTCTTTTTCAATGAATTACCAGGGATTTTGGGTCCAACATCATTATATGGTTGAGTTTTATTTTAATAAATGTTTTCATTCTTGTAAAAAATGGAACCATTTGAGGCAATATATGTAAAGTAGTGTCAAAATCCTTATTTTTAGGAAGATGTAGGTGAATGAAAGTTTATGTGACCATAATTGGTAGAAGAGATGATAGAAAAAGATAAGTTAATTTAGGAGGATAAGATAAAAACACAGATAAGGAAGAAAAGTTCTGCAGATATCATGAAGAAGGATCTTCCTTTCATGTTTGGTGATCTTGTATTTCCCGATGTTTCTCTTTGGAAATTTTTGAGGGAATTTTGTAAAAATAAAAAGTCAAGTCAACGGTTCATTGGACCTTATGAAATCCTAGAGAATGTTAAATCAGTATCCAATATAGTGTATTTACCTCCATATTTATCCCAAGTACATATTTTTTCATGTTTCATTGTTAACAAATTATATGTTGGATACATATCATGTTTTAAGTACATAGGTAGTTCAGTTGGAAGAGAATATTTTTTATTAGAAAGTACTAGTTCAGATTCTTGACCGAAGAGGGATAGTTTTTTCGAATAAGTTAATTGGTCAGGTAATGTTTTGTGGGAAAACCAAATGGTTGGAGAGGAAACATGATAATCGGAGAATACTGTGAGGGATAAATACTCCCTCTTATATGATAAGTTAGTATAATTTTTAGGACGTAGTTTCCAAGGGGGGGATTTAACATCCCAGATCAATTAAGAATATTAAATTTTCATATTTATTAATATTAGTGAAAAAATATTAAATTTACATTAAATATGACTCTATGTTTGATGTCATACCAGACCCACAATAATGGGTTTCTCCAAAATCATATGTTGCACACAAGGCAGAGTCATATTGAGAAAAATAATAATATAATATTATTATTTTAAATTGTAGTTAATGCCTAGCTATTTTATTTGATGGAAATAATATAACTATCCATATAATGATCAGAAATATTTTTTAGATGTTTCTAAACTTATCTAATAAAATTTGGAGGATTAAAATGAGAATGAATCCAATTCTATATATAAATACTATAATGTTTTAAATTGTTGTTTTATAGACTTTTGAGGTTAAACCCCTTTTAAATATAGTTTTTTGACACTTTTAATTGTTTAATTTGAAAATATAAACTTCATCTTTAAAATTAGTACATATAAATTTAATTTGGGAATTTTTTTGAAATTTGTCTAATATATTTCATTTTTTAATTGAATACTGAAAAACACTGCATTTTTAGTCAAAATTGACTTTTCATCTTACTTATTTATATGGTTATATCATCATTTTAATTAGTTTTAAAGATTAATTAGATTATTCTTTTATAATTTAACAAATTTTTTGGTCATTTTAAGTAATTTAATTTTTTATGTAGTCATAAACACATGTCAATTTTTTATAGTTATTATTTCTTAAAAACAGACTTTTTGGTTATGATAGTGTTAATTAATTTTAATTTAATTTCTGCAAATTATGTGTTTTGAATTAGGAAACATTTATTCCATATTTTGAATTTGGAGGTCCAAATTGTGTAAATAGGTATCTTTAATTTTTCAAAATTATGAATAGTAACTTTAGTAAATATTTTATTTACCATGGTTAAAGTGTAAATTTGGTAAATAACTATAAAAATATTATTATAATATTAATAAATTACCCTAAAACATTTCCTAAACCATTTTTGTGAAATATTTCCAACCATAGGCATCCATGGGTCAATTTTTGCACCCCATGGAGCCACTATTGTGTGAGAATGTCATTTAATTACTTTTAATTAAACTTTAAGGATAATATAACCTAAACTTATATCATTTAGTAAATCATGTTTAATATAGGGTTATATATGTTATATCATAGACTAAAAATATTAATTTAAAATATAATTTTTTTATAACATAATTGTGTTTTATTTATAATTTTTTTAAACTATATTGATAAATTTAATTATGACACAATGGTGATGTAGTTATTGATTCATTAATAAAGGATTCAAATAAATGATATTATAAAAGTTAAAATAAATGTAGTATTGTTATTTTGATGTCATCCATGAATTTTGAGTAAGATAGTTGCATTTCATATTTGTTTTAATGATGTTTTTTAGAATCAATTAGGTTTATATGGATTTTTAAAATGTCCTTCTATGAATAGTGTCAAAAATGAAATGATTATTATTTAATAATATAAAATATTTTATTATATAGTATATAATTTCAAAAAAATAGATTTAATATAAAATATTTATTATAGGTCTCATGTTTCTTTAATGACTCTCAATTTGGATATTTTTTATGTTTTCGTAACTATTTATGATTCTAAAATTGTTAAATACATGATAAAACGGTAAGAGTAAAAGAGGGTTAAATATAAAAGATATGGATTAAAGAATAACCCAAACATATCCATTTCTTATTGGATGATTTTTTGACTTAAATTTATCTTATATTTTCATTTAATTATTTTCAAACATTTTGATACTGAAAAATTATTTTATAACAAAATAATACTTTCAACCTATAATAAAGAGACCCCCTTCTTATAAAGGCCATCACCTCTAAGCCATTACAAGCACAAATCATGCCCCTTGGTACTTCCAATAAATTCTCCAAAAATCTCCCAATATCCCCCAATTACTCTTAGAATATTTCTCCTAGGATGAAGGTAATTCAAGAAGGACACTTATCATAAATAAAACATAGTTATCTGATTGAAGGTAATGTCTTCTCTTAGGCTTCTTCTATTGATTTTCCTTATCCAACCCCTAAAATCTGTTTAATCCATTTCCTTATAACTAAACCAGTATCTTAAATATACTAGGATGTTGTTATGAGAATTATTTGTACTTCAATTATACACTCCTCCGTCTAATGGATACGAACATATTGTTTCTGTGTATAGTGAACAACTACCTAACGAAAAGATGATTGTTCGATTTTTCATCATCACATCTCACGGTGGCCATTATGATGGACCATAATTAATATGTGAAATATGTTATATTTATATTTTCTTTATTAGTCTATATTTTTAATTTATATCATAACTTTTTGTTTCCAAAATGAATAAATAATAAGATTTCATTTTGGGAAATTCAAACTACCACCCCATCAAAGTGATATGACTCATTCATTCCATACATGGAATGTATAAAGGATGGTGTTAATTAATATATTTAATGAATATAATATATGATTTTATACTATTATTAAATTATACATATTTATCATTTAATTTTCATTTCATTAAATATTAAAAAGAAATGATTGTAACTTTCATGCGTACGTACGACTCACTATCTCCATGGCCGGTGCATTTCATTTATTATCTCCAAATGTTATGTAATATTATAAATACATATATATTCGTGATTTATATGCTATTTTAATCATTAATATTCATTTTGGAGATAATGTTATTTTCACCACATGGACAATTTCTCATTATAACAGGTTAATTTTTTACTCTGGTACCAAATATCAAACAAATGACTTATATTAACATAAATAATAATGTCATGTTTATAACATAGTAATAAGTGATATAAAATTCATATTAAACTTGATAATTGTTTTTAATCATGTAGAAATTAACTTAAGTTTACTTTAACCAAATAAGATATAACATATGTGATGGGACAGACTCAAGGTAAGGGAACTTCTTAACCCTATTTCCATAGTTTGGGTCAAACCTATACTTCATTATTATGTCATGATATGATTATGTGATATATAAATTTTTATATCATATTTTTTTATAATTTTTAAGTGTGTACTTATAGTGAATAAACATAATCGATCTATTTTATTTACAAAGTTATCTTTGTATGGTACTCATCTCAATATTCTTTAATTGACGCATACATTGATTTACACATAACATTAATTTATATGATATATAAACCTTGTTGACATTTATTTTAATTCAATGGATATCTTTTCTCTATAAATCTTTTTAATAAATGACAAAAAATGTTTCATTCTAAATTTTTTGATGACGAAAACCTTTTCTCCTATGCGAGCATTATTTGATATTTGGCTTTCTTGCCAAGAAGTAATGTTTCTATAAGGAAAATAAATACCATATACTATTTGAATGTATTTTTTTATTGAAAATAGTTTTTGAGATAGATTTATTATGTCAATATATTGAAATTTTATATTATTATTATTGCAATGCGGAAATTTTATTTTACATTTATTCTTGTTCTTGAGTAATTATTATGTTATGGTTCTTGGGAATTATTAACATATACAGGTGGTTCTGTGAAAAACTGTGGGTTGGTGAGCACGATATAGCTCTTGAATTCAATGTGTAACGTGATCTAGGTAAATGTTAATGTTTCTCATATGAGATTTAGGGAATATACTGTGATGTGTATTCCAACATAACTATTTATGTAGCTTTGAAAGATACAATGTAATTATGATGTGGATTCGACAAGTTACATTTATGATTTATGTTTTCTATGTTTTACTCATAAATCATATAATTTCATGAGGTATGTTGAAGATCTTATGTTTTGAATGTATTGTTGGACTAATGTTTTCTTTATTTCATTTATAACCCTTACTATGACATTTATGGTCATCCAATGTTTTTGAAATGTTTTTTCACAGGGTATAAGGAAGGGTAAGAGAAAGGAATAATTCATGATGATTTATATTAAGATTTTTTTTTGTTTTCATTTAAGATTTTTTATTTTATGAAAAAATGCATACTGAGTAGAAGTGTTTACTTTGTTATATTTTTGATGTAACGTAATTGTTATGGCCTAATTCTCTAAAACTCTAATCCTGAAAATAACCTCAGTGTTAATTCTTCATTTGACTCATGATTATGTAATTTTTCAAGGCTGGGGCCTTATAATTAATGGTAAATATAATAATTTACAATTATCCATATAATTGTTCTAATATAATCGGATGAGTTATTTTTGACATAAATCAAACATGGGTCAAAATAGAATCCATTGGAAGAAACATGGATGAGATTAGGACATTTAATAAATTTTAATTGCTGAAAAGTAAAATATATCTTACTCAAATTTTAATAAATTAATCATTTTAAGGTTTTATAGAAGAAAAATTAGAATAAAAATATAGTTTTGAAGGATAAATTGTTTTTATTTTTCAAGGTAATGTATTTTTAATTTTTTGGAAATAAATAATTACATTAAATTATCAAAAAAAGATGATGGATAGATTGTTTAATTGATAAAAATAACAAAAAATAATTTTCATTAAAATGATCATAACCGTTAAAATTTTAAAACACTTGTCCAAATCTTATTTGTCGAGTATATCTCTATATAATCATCCAATGGTCGATTTATTAACAATTTGTAGCCATATTGTAAATTTTATGACACTTATAATATTTTATTTAAAATAATATAAATGTTGTCACATTCAAGTCTCATTAAGTAAAACATTATTAATTAAGGATTTTCATGTAGATATATTATACTATAAGTATTCTTATATACTCTAGAAGATTTATGTTCACTAAGGTATATGATTATTAATTTTCCCCCAAAAATATGTATATAAAATATTTACACAGTACTAATGTAGTAATTATATTATTAATTCAAATATCAAATTAATGTTATTAATAATATTAAAATAAATAAAATTCAGGGAAACTAATATATTCAATGAAATTTTTAGATGAATTAACCAGGTCAAGATATAATAAAATACTTTTTCCTAGATAACATATTTTCTTGATATTTTTAAAAAACAATAATTGAATGGTTTCAAAATTGACACTAGAAATTGTTTATCAAAATAATATATTAATAATTTCTTTAAAAATAAAAAAAAATTAAATTAAATAATCAGTATGATATTTCTAAAAATGACTTAAATTTTTCATTTATAGTCTATTTGACATAAAATAAATAAATATTTTAAAATTTTAATAGTAACATATTTGTTACCTTAATTTAAAATTAAATAGAATAACTATGGGTTAATTAAAAAAATATAGTTTTATTTGAATAATTTTTTTATAAAATTTATTCTGGCATGAAACATTCATGTATTAATATTTTCCAAATGGAGATATGAATTTTGAGGGAGAAATTTATTTTATGTGGTGTAGAATGTAAAACCCAGAGAATTTATGAGATAGATTTTTTTATTAATTTCTTTGATTTCATGTGTTGTATGCTACACGTAACACTTTCTGAGATTTTGATATACAGAACCCTATGATTGGCTTGTGTTACACACAAATTAATGTTATTTCGATATAGTTTATTTCACATGAGATCGATTATACGAAAAAGACTGAATATTATTAGGGTACATTATAACCAAACCATTATAATGGAAGGTATGAACATTATTAACTACATTATGAAAATATTATTTATTTTTTGATGAGAAATTATTAATAAATTAAAAGACATCAATTATTAAAAAAATTAAAATGTTTTTCGGAAAAGCATTTTAAATAAAAATATTTGTGTTTATCAATTAACAAAATCACTCCTTTTTAATTTTATTAATATATATGTTATACATTCAATATAATGACTAAAATTAACTTAAATATTTTCTAAATGATAAATAATAAAAGATTTATTTTTATATAAATAGAAGTATTTTTATAAAAATTAATTTTTCCTACATTTTGATGCTGCAACAATTTTAAATCATCTATTTAACACATTTTTATTTTATATTTTATAAAATAAACTTCTTATTTGGAATAAAGATATAAAAATTTACACTAGATGTATTTTTTATTTATTTTTTCTTGACAATTTTTATGTTTTTATGAATACGAAAAAAATAGATTTAGATTTTTGGCCTCACGTGATATCCATGGTCTATAGTATTTATGTTTTCATAAATAGAACATCTTAAAGTCTAATAAGTTCAATCTAATTCAAAGGGATACCCTCAATCTCTATTTATATAGGCCTCATTAGCCCTATGTTTCATTGGCTTGTAGTGGAAATCTATGTTTTATTTTATCCTCTTTTCTATGAATAAAAATTTACTTGATGACGATGATGAATGTAAATAATAGATAAAATTTTAATTGACTACCCCATTTTTCATAGAAATTGTTTTTTTGATAAATTATATTATTGAATCATTTTAATGTCTAAATAGAATATATTTTTATAATTTAAAATAATTTAGTTCATTGGAATTAATTTTACAATGTATTTTTATATAAAAACATTTCAATCATTTGCAATGTTTTAACTTTTAAAACTCATTTTATCATTCTGACAACGTGATTACTTTAAACTAATTACTACAACTTGTGTTTTTAGAATTTGGAAAAATGGACTACATATTTGGAATGATTTGGTCCAAATTATTTAAATAGAATTCTTTTATTTAGGGACATTATGAATAGTAACTTTAGTAATTTTTTTAATATGGTAAAAAGGTAAACCAGGTAATTCATGTAACATCCCATGTAAATAATGAATATGAAATTTTCATATTTATTTATATTTGTTAAATAAATATTAATTTTACTTTAAAGTGAATTCTACTTTTAAGGGAGTACTCGACAAACAAAAATGTGTTTATTAGAAATCATAGGTTGCACATAAGGCTGAGTCATACTAAGAAAAATAATTATAATATTATATTATTATTTTAAATGGTAGTTAACGCATAGAAATTGTATTTTTGGGTATGAACATAACTAACCATTTTATGATCAAACATGTTTATTAAATGTTTTTACATTTATCCAATAAAATTGAGAGATGTAAAATGAGAATGAATCCAATTTTAAGCATAAATACTCTAATTTTTTTTAAATGTAGTTTACCGCCTTTTGACGGAGACACATTTTATTTCTAGTTTTTGACAAATTTATATATTCCATTTGAAAAATAAAATTCTTCATTAAAATGACTTCAACAAAATTTACATTGGTTATGTTTATGGTATTTTTAGGATAATGTTCATTTTTTAACAAATCTTGAAAAATACTACATTTTATGTCGAAATTGTATTTTAATCTCATTTATTTATATTGATAGATTATATTATTAATTGGTTTTACATTTTAATTAGATTATGTTTTTTAACATTTATTTTAATCATGTCCATTGGATGTAATTTCACTTTTTAATTAAACGAAAACTCACGACAATTTTTTGATTATTATTGTTTTATTGAAAACACGCTTTTAGTTTTTGACGAGAATTAATTTTCAATAATTTTTTAAAACTATTGTATTTTGAATTATGAAAAATTGATTCAATATTTGGAATCAGGTGGTCCATACTTTTTAACTTTCTAACTATTTTTTTTAGACATCATGAAAAGAATCTTCTGTAAATATTGTATTTACCAAGGTTAAAGGGTAAATATGGTAAATAAGAGTAAAAATAATATTATAATAATATTAAATTACTCTAACACATGTCCTGACACTATTGGATTAAATATGTACAACCACGGGCATCCTTGGGTATATTTTAGGACCCCATAGAGCTACTTTAGAGTGAAAATGGCCTTTAATTTCTTTTAATTTAATGTTAAGTAAAATATAATATAAACATATATCTTTTAGTAAATAAATAATTATATGGGTTTATATAAATGATCTTCTCAACTATAAATATTAATTTTAATGATATAAATAATATAAATATGAGGGTATTATAATTATAATTTTTAGAAATTAAATAAATAAATGTAATCCTGACACTATGGTTGTGGAGTGATTTCTTCATTAATAATGGATTAAAATAAATGGTATTAAAAATGTTAATATAAATTTACATTTTTTATTTTGATGCCATCCCAGAAGATCATGGATGATAGTTACATGTTATATTTTTATTAATGATGTTTTTTTGAATCAATCAGGTTGTTATGAATTTTTAAAAAGACATAATAGGAATAGTGTCAAAATTGACATAATTCATATTTTAAAATATAAAATATTTTAATAAATATTATAAAATTCCCAAATTTTTTGATTCTATCAAATAGTTATCATAGGTATCATATTAAAATGATGACTCATTTTTTAGACATTTTTCATGTTTCAGTAGAAATGTTTATTCTCAAAGTGTTAAATTATTGATAAAATGGAAAGAGTAAAAAACGGTAAAATTAAAAAGATAAGAATTAAAAAATATCCAAAACCTATCCAATAATTATTTTATTATTTTATTTTGACTTATATTATTCTATTATTTTATATTAATGTGTTGTGGACCTTTTTAAATTGATAAATAATTTATGATAAAATAATACTTTAAATAATTCTTAAAGAGACCATCCACCCTCGTATAAAAGAATACCACCTCTAACCCATCACACACACCTATCAAGCCCCCTTTATCATACAAAATCTTCCCAAATAATATTTTAACATCCTCTTATTCCTCCTACAATGTTTCTCTTAATCAGAAGGAAATTCAAGAAGGCCATTTAAGCTTAAATCAAAATTAGTTACCTGATTAAAGGTAATGTCTTCTCTCAAGATTTTTCCATTTATATTCCTTACCCAACCCCCTAAACTACCTTTATTCCATTATTTTATAATAACACCAGTATCTTCACTATATGAGTATTTTTTTATGATTATTATTTCAACTACACTCCACTGACCCCATTCAATCGGATACGATCATATTGTTTAAGGGTACAGTGAACTACTGGCTCATGAAACAATGATTATTTGATTATTTTGTACCACCTATCTTGCTATCCATTATGATGGAACTGTATTTATATTTCACATATATTATCTTTATATTTTCTATATTTTTCTATATTTGTCATTTATATCATACCATTATGGTTTTTATATTGGTAAATACAATAATTTAATTTAAAGAAGTGCGGACTACCACCCCTCAAAGTTTTATGACTCGTTCATTCCATACATTGAACATAAAAATAATGGTTCTAATAAACATATTTAACATATATGGAATAAGATATTATACATGAATTGTTATATATCTATATATCATTTGTTTTCATTCCATTAAATATAAAAAAGAACTTAATGTAGCCTTCATGCGTATGTATGACTTATTATATCCATGAACGGTGAATTTCATTTATTGTATCCAAATATTATGTACTATTATATATATATACCTAATTTTTATGATATTGAAATAATTAATATTAGTCTCGAGATAATGTATTTCTGACTACATGGACAATTTGTAATTATAAAAGTTTATTTTTGACTCAAATACCAAATTCCAGCAAATCAAATGATATTAACATAAATATTTATGTAATGTTTATAAAATGGTAATAATATATATAAATTGAATAATATACATTAAAATGGATTTGAAACAAGGAGAAATTAACATATGTTTATTATTCAGGAAGAAAAAGTAACGTAACTGATGACTCAGACACTTGGTAAGGGTACTTCTTAACCAAATTTCAATTATTTTTGTCAAACATAAACTTCTTCATTATCTCATGATATGATTATGTGATATATAAATTTTTATATACTATATTTAATTTAAACATTATTTATGTGTAATTATAGTTAATACACAAAATAAATCTATTTTATTTACAGAACGATCTTTTTAAGGGACCTAATCTAAATCTCCTTTCATTGAGGCATACATGTATTTATACACTACATTATTTTATACGATGTATAAAACCATTTTAATTTTAATTTCATTCAATGGGAATATTTTTTCTACTTATAGATTTACTAAATGAAAAAAATAATGTTTCATTTTAACATACACAGTGACAATATCCTTTCTGTCACCACTAGCATTCTTTGAAACCTGGATTTCGTAACAAGACGTATTGTTTTTAAAAGAAATATAAATATCATATACTATTTTTACCTATTTTTTTTATTAAAAATGAGTTTTATAATGGATTTATTATGTCAATATATTGAATTTTTATATTTTGGTTTCAATGTGGAAATGTTATTTTTCATTTATGTTTGTTCATGTGTTATGATTATGTTATGGTATATGGGAATAGTTTATGTATATGGGTGGTTCTGTTATGATCATTGGTAGGGTGAGCTATACATAACACTTCAAATTATTTGGTAACTTGATAGTGGTAAACATTAATTTTTCATTTAAGAGATTTATGTAATATATTGTGATGGGTATTCTAATGTAACTCCATATGTAGCTGTGAAAGAAACTATGTAAGTATGATGTTAATGCCACATGATAGCTTTATTATCGGTTATTTATATGTATTATTCATAAATATTTTCATTTCATGTGAAATGTTGAAGAGATTAGGTTTTGTATTTATTGAAGTGATAATGTTTTCTTTATTTATTTTATAACACTTACTTGGATTTTTATGCTCATCCAATGTTTTTGAAAGGTTATTAATAGGGTATAAGGAAGGATAAGAGAATGCAAGAAATCAAGAATATTTTTATGAAGAAAAAATTCTTGTTTTATTATAAGAGTTTTTATTTTATAAAAAAAGAGATAGTGAATTGAAGTGATTATTTGTAATATTTGAGAAGTAATGTAATAGTTTGGGCCGAATTCAATAAAACTCAAATAATGAAAAGATACTTAATGTCAATTTTTGATTTAAGTAATGATTATGTAATGCATTATGTTTGGTGCCTTATATTGGGTAATAGAGGTCAGTTTAGAAGACATTAGGAGTTAGGATATTGTTAAAATAATTTACATAAATTACTTTGTGGTATTATTGAAATTATATTGCATTTTAAGATTACCATGATGATTTTCCTAGATTATTTCTATATTCAGAATGGGTTTTCAAAGAAGAAACAATGAATCTATGTAGGGAAGTTATTGAAAGGGAAAAGACCTTCCAAATCAGCATCCTAAGATGGTCAGAATCATATTTGAACAGTTTTTTAGGGTTGGATCTGTAGAATCATGTGATATGTTTCTGGTTGTGTTTTTTAATGATATTTCATTATATTTTAAAAGTAAAGATGAGAATGAAATTCATTTAAGGGTTGTCATTCATAACGTAAATGAAAAGAAACTATATGGGAAATTCATAAAGTGGGATTTTTGGTTAAAATAATTTAATTTATTTGTCACATTATTTCAAAAAATTACATAATTGTTGATCCTGATTAAACTAATGTTGATAAAGAATGGCTATGTCCCACAAATATTACTGATATCTATAGTTTTCTTGGTATGGGAGGTTATTACTGAAGGTTATTGGAAAACTTTTCATGGTTTTCCAGATCAGTGAATAAGTTAATTTGGAAGGGTGTTATGTTAATTTCTACAAATGAATGTGTTGATTGTTTTATGGAATTTAAAATAAGATTGGCCATTGATCCAGTTTTGGAACTGAATTCCATAAATGTGGAATTTTTTATCTACATTAATGCTTCGTTGAATGGACTTGGCTGTGTCCTAATGAAAAATTATTAGTTAATTGCTTATGCTTCAATTCAATGGAAACAACATAATATTAATTACCCAAAACAATATTTGAATTAGTTGATGTTGTTTTTCGTAAAACATTAGGAGGATTCATTTTTATGGAGTAAATTATGAAATATTTATTAATCATAAATGTTTGAAGAATATATTCACTCAGAAAAAATTAAAAATAAGAAAGAGAATATGGCTAGAATTAATCAAGTATTATTATTTCATGATCCATTACAATTCATGAAAGAAAAAAAATTGGTTGACACTTTGATCTGAAAGATTAATGCTACATTAAACATGCTACGTTTGGAACCAGATCCTTTGGTTTTTGATTTGATGAATTTCGGATTGTAAGCTGTTGGTGTAGAAAATTCCTATGTTTTGTTTCAAGTGGCAGTGAAATCGTCTCTACAAGATTGAATAATGTGTGAAAGAAGATAGTGAGTTGCAGAAAATGTTTTATTTTGTTTAGAAGAGTATATTACCTCAAATTATCATTGATAAAGACATTGTTTTGAAGTGTGGAAAGTGATTATATGTGCCTTGTGATTCCCAATAGAAGAAAGAGTTATTATGTGATAATCATAGTTCTCTATTTTCAGTTCATCCTGGTAGAACTAAAATTTACATAGATCATCGTGTGTATTAATGTTGGGATGGAATAAAATGACATATTTTTTAATTTACATTGGAGGGTCTTATTTTTCAACAGGTTAAAGAAAAATGGAAGTTATCGAAATGGATTCTTTAGCCATCGCCAGTGCTAGAGTGGAAATGGGAAAATGTGTCCCTGGATTTCATCATGGTATTACTAAAGACATATCGAGTTCATAATGAAATATGGGTTTTTGTAGACCGATTGACTAAATCTAATTATTTAATTATTATTCAATATATTCTATTTCTAGATTGACTTTCTCGATTGAATTTAAAATAGATAGTTATGTTACATGGAGTTCCCCTCTCCATTGTATTTGATCATGATCTGAGTTTCACTTATATCTTTTTGAATGGCCTTTAGAAGTAATTGGGTACTGAATTATATTTTTGTATAGATATTCATCCTCAATCATATGGGTAGTCAGAACAAAAAATTCAATCATTGGAAGATATGTTACGTGCTTTTTCAATGAGTTACCATGGATGTCAGGACCAAGATCATTATTTTGTTGACTTTTCATATAGTAACAGTTTTCATTCTACTATAAAATTGAACCATTTGATGAAATATATGGAAAGCAGTGTCAAATACATGATTTGTTTGGATGATGTATGTGAATGACATTTTATGTGACCAAAATTGGTAGAAGAGATGAAAAAAAATCAGTTAATTCAGAAACACAAGAGAACAACTCAGAGCCGACAGAAAAGTTATGTATATATCTATAATAAGGATCTTCTAGTCGAGGTTGGTGATCATGTATTTCCCGAAGATTCTATATGGAAAATGTTGAGGCATTTTGGTAAAAATGTAAAGTTGAGTCCACGGTTTATTAAACATTATGAAATCATAGAGAATGTTAGATCAGATTCCAACAGGGTGGATTTACCACCAGATTATCCCAGGTACAAAATATTTTTCATGTTTCAATAATAATAAATTATATGTTAGATACACCTCATGTTTTGAGTCCAGATGTAGATCAGTTGGTAGAGAATATTTTTAATGAGGAATAACTAGTCCGGATTTTTACCGAAGAGGGAAAGTGTTGCAGAATAAGGTAATTCTTCAGGTAATGGTTTTGTGGAAAAAGAAAATGGTTAACGAGAAACTGCGGTAATCAGAGAATAAAATGAGGGATAAATACCCACATTTATTTGATAAGATAATAAAATATTTATGATGTAGTTTCCAAATGGGGAGGGAGGATTTAACATCCTAGGTTAGTTAAGAATATGAAATTTTCATATTTATTAATAGTTATGAAAAAATATTAATTTTAATTTACAGTGGATTATATGTCTGATGGCATACCAGACACACAATAATGGGTTTATCCAAAATTTTATGTTGCACACCAGGCTGAGTCATATTGAGAAAAATAATAATACAATATTATTATTTTAAATGGTTTTAAATGCCTAGATGTTCTATTGGCTTGAATTAATATAACTAACCATATAATGATTATAAATATTTTTTAAATGTTTTAAAATTTATTTAATACAATTTTGAGGATTAAAATGTTAATGAATCCAATTTTAAGTATAAATACCATAATATTATTTAATGGTGGTTTTACCGCCTTTTGATGGAGAAACCCTTTTAAATATAGGTTTTTGACACTTTTAAATTATTCATTTGAAACTAAAAATATCTGCATTAAAATCGGGAGATCAAAAATTAATTTGGAATTTTTTTTGAAATTAGTCTGATAACGTTCATTTTTTATTTGAATAGTGAAAAATACTGCATTTTATGTCAAAGTTGTCTTTTAATATGACTTATTTATTTGGTTATATTATAATTATAATGAGTTTTAAAATGTAATTAGATTATTCTTTTACAATTTATTCAATTTTTTGTCATTGTAAGTAATTTAATTCTGCATGTTGGCATAACCACATGTCAAATTTTTTCACTACGGGAAAAAACGGTATTTGCAATGGGGTATTTGCGACGAGATCTATTCCCATCGCAAATAACCCGTCCAAGAATCTATTTGCGATGGGGAAAGATGCCCGTCACAAAAAACAAGTATTTGCGACGACATTTCGCCTCCCGATGCAAATAGTTTGACCCGGTTTGGCGCCCAAGCCGCAGATGGGTATTTGCGACGGGACCCATCCCAAATACCCGGCGTCGGTCAACATCACGAATCGTCCTCAGGGCCCGGGCCGTGACTACCCCAAGCCTTCCTTCCATACGCCAGGGGCTGCTGACTAGCACCAAAGGAATAAATCTCGATAACTGGGAAGACATTGCCTTTATAAAAGTAAGCAAATCACACAGAGTACAAGCGTAAGTAAACACTATGTAAAAAAGAAGTGCTGAAAAATAAAAATGGCCAGAATACAAACCCAATTAAAAAGTACAGCTACAAGTGAACAAAAGTACAACTGAAAAGATAAACTTCTGGAAGAATAGATACAACTCTTGGGTCATCCACCTCGGATCCTACCTGAAGGGTAGGTACAGATAGCACAACTCCTGGATCGTCCACCACAGATCCAACCTGAAGATTAGGTACAGATAGCGCAACTCCTGGATCGTCCACCATGGATCCTACCTGAAGGGTAGGTATAGATAGCTTCCACAATGCTCTCTCCTGTCAGCCTCCTCTGAGTATCATCACGTCGTGAAGTCCACCTCCAGATACTGACTCGTCATGAGATCCACCGTCGGGTACCGTTCAGTCCTCAAACACTCGGCCTCTGTCAGCGCTGCCCGTCGTCTGCAACCAACACAACGAGGTGCGGGCATAGACCGTGCAGGGGTGAGTATAACGATACTCAGTAGGGACCCCAAGACCCTCAAGGTATCACTAAATCCAACAAGGATAACCACAAAGTAAGATCTCATCAGATAACCTATACTTAGGTATATACCCATACATATACCTAAGTTATCAACTAACCCATCTCAATCAAGAGGAAACACAATGATTATGAAATCAACGGATAACCACAACCCAGGTATATTCCCATACATATACTAAAGTTATCAAGTGGCCCATCTCAATCATGAGGTAAACACAAATATCATAGACTCAGCCCAAACCAGGATTTTCATTATTGAAATCGTAACTGCTGAAGAGCCCCATCTCTGGAGTGTACAGTGGTCCTCTCATGACTTCGAGATACTTCTCACTAACCTAATAATGCAGAGGTACTCCTCCTATCGAGTATCACGGGTCAGCCACCCAAACACAGTAGTGCTCCCCGCCGGGGTCTTCCACCCAAACACAGTAGTGCATCCCCCCTAATAGCCTGCAGAGGTACTCTCCGGACGTGTACTGTGGGTCTGCACCCAAACTCAGTATTGCTCCGTCCGCCATGGGTCTTCCCCAAAACAAAGTATTGCACCGTCCACTGGGCTAGTCGACTCACCTCAAGTCGAGTCGGTCAAGAAGTCGTCAGCTCTCAGCCGGCTACACGGCCTCCATACTCTGTACGCTCGTCTCCGGGAGGGTCCGCTCCACGAGTTACTGGTCGATACTCCAAGTATCACGAAGTCCCACAAATAAGTATCTGAAATGACCGCCTTGTGATAGGGGTCTCAACGCAACAGACAGCGCGTCAATCGGATGCCAGGTCTGTGAGTTATTAGCATTTTCGTCCCAGGGGCTCTGTTGGTTTTGTGTGTGAACGATCCTAGTCGTATCTCAACTGTACCCTGAACTCTCGTAGGTTATACTCATAGGGAACGTTTCAAAACGAGATCACCAACGCCGCCGACAATTCATCAAATGGACGCCCGGTCTGAAAGTTATCAGCTTTTCCGTTCTAGGGGCCCGGTTGGATTTCGCGTACAATCCACCCTTTCCATACTCCAACTACGTCCAAATCATAGGCGAAGTATTCCAAATGTTCCGTCTCATCATGAGGAATCCAACAAAGTCGACGGCACGTCAATCAGACGTCCAGAGCTCAAGTTATAAGTGTTTCTGCTCCGAGGGCCCGGTTGGTTTCGGGTTCGAACCAACTCGAATTTACCCAAAGATCTCCGAAACCTTGAGTGTAATATAACGGAATGATCGTCTCGATCCAAAGATCGCATCGCAACTGATGGTTCGTCGATCGGAGGTCCGTAGCCCAAGTTATGAGCTTTTGAACGAAACCTGCCGAAAATAAGAGGTTCGGGCATGGTCCGTCCCGACCCGATCCCCCCCAGGGTCGACTCGAACCGGGTCTACCTGACCCAGGTCCGGGTCCGACCCGACGGGGCCCGGCTCGGCCAGGTGGGCGCAGCCTGCGCGGCCCGGCTTGGCAGTCGGCTGGCCTGGCGCTGGCGCGACGCTCGTGTGACTAGTGGGTGCAGGGGTTACGCCCCCCCCCCCCCCCCCCCGGTTGAAGAAAAACCGGAGCGGCTTAATGTTGCACCACTCTGCCTCCGTAATGGCTAAGTCGTTCTGGTTTGGCCGCCACCACGGCTCAGCCCCGGCGGTCCTATTCCGGCGGCGCGCCACCGTCGCCTTCCGTGGACCACCAGATGCTCTCCGGTGGTCAGTTTCGCCTCACGTCTTTTCCATTGGTCCTCCCGGGACCCGAACTTTACTGTGATGGCTTTAAATCGCCTCTATGGACTGATTCGTCATCGCCCAATGATCCATACATAAAATAACAAAACGCAACCTCTTCGTGGTTTTCCAGTGCGGCGCGACGACACCGCAGCTTTTTTCGGCCTCCACGGCGCTGCGCGACGACGCCACGTTTCTTCGCCGTGTTTCTTCCTGATTCCGCGCGGTGTCTTTGCACCGCGCCGCCTTCATTCGTGCTGCAAAAAAAACAACACCAAAGGGGGGAGGAGGGTCGGCCGTGTTCGTGCGGTCCGAACTTCTCTTCTTATTACGATAATAGGTGTCCAAAAAGATGTCGATGAACGACAAAGAATTCACGAACAAAAAAATTACCTCTACGGGTTTTCCCGCAATCAAGAATTCCCAACCCGCAAACATATTTTTTCCCAGTTCAACTTAATATTTAGTTGATCTGAGATCTTTGTTTGAGAAGGGAATAAACATGGGTTCAATAACATTAACAAATTAATTCCCTACTTCGAAAAGACGTCGCATGTCGTCGAGCCGCGGGAAAAGGCAAGCGTCAGGATGATCGGTCGTCGCGGAAGATCGGTGTCGATTCTATTGTCGTCCGAGGAAGAGCCATCGTCGATGGCGATGTTCCTCGTGGTGGGTACTCCTCCCTTAATGCGATGGAAGAAGAAGAGAAGGCATGTCTTCGGTGACTTCACGTTCTCCATCAGAGGCGTTCATCGTCGATAACGTTCTATGTTGAAGGAAAAGTGTTCTTCGTTGAAGAAGAACCGTTATTTGTTGAAGATGTGTCATTCTTCGTCAGAGGGAAGTTCTATTCTTCTTCACACCAAAGTTCTCCCAAAAACTCTAGAACATTGTTAAGGTTTTTTCACACACCAAAACCTCCAAAATAATATCCCATGATATAATTTTTATTCACACCTCCAAGATTTTTAAATTCAAACAAAACCACATAATTAATTAAAGTGAGTTGGCATGAATTCAGAGGAGACGGTGGGAGGTGAGTGGTCTCACATTAAGGGGAGTTTGAAGGGGTTATGGGGAATGTGAAAAGGTGGGGGCTTGTGTGGTCCCCACCTCTCATTTATTCTCCCAAGCATAGTTACCAACCCAACATCCACACAAAGGATTAAACTACTTTGATGAAAAATAAAATTGGATTACTAATTTTATTTATTCTTCACATACACCTCAAATTTTAAACAACACCTCCCGAGAAAACGCACCTTTGGAAAAGGTCTTCTTATGCAATTACCAGTGCTGCGAGTTCATAGGTGCTCTCGGATTTCAATTCCATGTAATGGTTTAAAATCTTTAAAAACCCGATCATTCGTTCATTGAATGTACCCAAGCATAACTTCAGAAATAAATTCCGGGCACACCGGGCCTCAGAATCAGGTGCCGTCAGAAACTGCGTTCTTGTAGAATCCCAAAGAAAATTAAGAAAAATTTCCCTTGAATTTTACAGGTCTTTAAATTACTCCCACCTCAGGGATATATGTCCTCGTAAATCTTTAACACAAACTAGGGATAAAAAAGTGGTACTGAGCACGCACCCGAGTCTTCCGATCTCATGTGCTGACCTGAAGGTTCCCATACTACCAGTGAATGCGCACCCAAGGAATCGATCTTCCTCGAAGGATCCACTCCTATCAATCCTCAACCTCTACTAGAACCCCGCAAAATTCACCACATCGCCAATGTCCAGTTCCCCATGGTCGATGGTATGTGTCGTGTCAAACACGTATCTTTTCAGTTGTGATACATGGAAGTCGGCGTGCACCCGATGCAACTGAGGTGGATGGGTCAAGCGATAAACCACCTTTCCTACCCAGCTGAGGACCTAAAAAGGTCCACTGAACCTTGGAGATTACTTGTCGCCTTGGCCACACCTCCATAAAACCCATTGAGGTGAGACTCGTATATGGACGTGGTTGTCATCATTGAACTCTAGAGGCTTCCTGTCAGCTCTGTGCAGTCTCATCTGTCATGATCCATAGGTGATCACTGCCCACTCCTACATCAGGACACACCTGAGTCCAGTCCCTAATGCGTCGTAGTGAACTATTTAACCAACGCCCATAGGTTGGGCACACTGGTCAACCCATCTCCTTAAAGCTCTGTTGGAAGTGGTGTCGCAACTCTGGAGAATTCTGGAACAAAAGTATGTTTGGCCATCTCTCGAGTGATCTAATGCATGCTCTTATGCATGATTCCATCCTGTTCTGCCTGGGTTTTTCTTTTCACTGACCAAGGAAAACCCCATCCCAACGTTGTAGATAAACCGCATCCTTTTTTTCCTAATACAGTCAACATGTGTATTAACTGTGGATCCAATCCATACTCAGAGAAAAATCGTAATCCCTCGACGCTGCCACCAAGAGATTCCAACCGAAACTCTCGCCTCATGGGTCAGAACAGATTGTCAGTGTAAGTGTGATTATCGAGTCTCATCCCAAGGTATCTCCAGATGTGAGGGTCAAGTCTACGGCATAGCTGGAACTCTAGGTCTGGGACAAGATTCATGGAAGGAAGGAATGAGTCGTATCAACGTCTCTTACTCCGGCAGCTAATAGTGGACAAAGACTGCCCCTCGAATCATTCTTAGAGACATTGGGTCACTCTCCTTGACCGCATGCAGCTACTCTATTCCCTTGCCATCTAGCTCCCTGAGCCTGGCGGGGACAACAAAGGCGGGTGGTTGTAACATGTTGAAATATACACCACCTCATGCTTCTCTCCTAGATCTGCCTCCACGTCTGCTGCTCTGCAGAATTATCTGCCCTTAACATTTCCTCTTATTGAAAAAATTTACACGCCCAAGTCTCCAAGACTGGCGCCAGTTTCCTGCATTCCCAACTTCTAACAATCTGTAGCTGTATTCGTTCGGCCAAAGAACATTCAACCACAAGGTTCCCTCTAGCACCCTAACGTGAGTAGAAATGCATAGAGGAAAAAGTGATGGCTCAAATATCCTTTAAACACACCTCTCTATGAGGTCCAAGATCTAATGAACTCATCATATCGTAGTCATCAAGTACCAAGAACGATTGGTACGCCTCGATGTATACTCAGCTACTGAAACATCGTCCCGCCGAAGCTGTATAAGCTCTAGAAAACTCTCAGCCACCTCCTCAAGCCAGTTCTCAGATGCCTGTGAGTCAGGCTCGCCTCGGAACTTGAGGGTATCTGATTTTGGAACATGTGTATGGCAGTAAGCCTATATGTGTCACCTACCGGCACCACCGGTTGTAACTGCTGACCAACAAGTAGTGATGTATAGCTGACACACTACCCAAAGGCACTATCTCAGGCATCGGTCCACATACCGAACCCTCATCACTATGAGGACCATCCTCAAGGTCATTCACTGAAAAAAATAGTATCCAAGTCCAATATCCACTCTACTGATGTCTCATCTTGGAAGAAAACCCTAGAAATCGCCTCCAGCTAGTGCTCTAATGTCTGGGAATCTGCCTCACCTCGTAACCTTGGAGGAAGCTGCTGCTGGAACTCGAGCAACACACTCTGCCTGCATGCACAGTTCAGTAGTATGGCTGGTGGAATCTTCTACCTATCAGGTGGTGGTGCAGCTGGTACACCACCCGACGGTGACAATATTGAAAAAGGGCCCTGCACCGGAGCCTCGTCGCTCAGTGGGCCATCATTGAGTACTATCTCAGAACTCCAACTAACTGTCTGCGTGGAGACATCCTGAACAGATGTGACATGGTAAATATTTTATACCTGGGGAGATGACCTCGTTTAAGCTGACTTTAAAACTCTTGGAAACACACACACAATCAGTGTTTTCGTGCACAATGTCGGAAATCAGTAGCCAGGTTCCTGGTGTATTGATACGTCGGCCGCCGCACCATCAACGGACGTCCTGAACTGAAAACCACACTTGGTACCCTTAACAATATTTCTTCATAGAAAGGGAATATCAGAGTTATAATTTCTGCGGTAGAACTGACTCCTCTTATAGAAATTTGTCACGACCCGTCCTCGGGGCCCGTGCCGTGACTACTCCAAGCCCGCCTTCCATAGGCCAGGGGCTGGCGACAAGCACCAAAGGCGTAAATCTCGATAACTAGGAAGGCACATCCTTTATAAAAGTAAGAAAAACACACAGAGTACAAGTGGAAGTAAACACTAAGTACAAAAGAAGTGTTGAAATGTAAAAAGGGTCAGAATACAAACCCAACTTAAAAGTACAGCTATAACTGAATGAAAGTACAACAGAAAATACAAACAACTGGAAGAATAGAAACAAATCCTGGGTCGTCCACCTCAGATCCTACCTGAAGGGTAGGTACAGATAGGGTAGCTCCTGGATCATCCACCACAGATCTTACCTGAAGGGTAGGTACAGATGCCTTCCACGATGCTCTCTCCCATCAACATTTTTCGATTATCTTCAAGTCATGAAGTCCACCTCCGGATACTGACTCGTCGTGAGATCCACCTCCAGGTACCGTCCAGTCCTCAAACACTCGGCCTCTATCAGCGCTGCCCGTCTTCTGCAACCAACATAATAAGGTGCGGGCATAGCCCGTTTAGGGGTGAGTATAACGATACTCAGTAGGGACCCCGAGACCCTCAAGGCCTCACTAAATCCAATAAGGATAACCATAATGTAAGATCTCAACAGATAACCTCTATATAGGTATATACCCATTAATATACTTAAGTTATCAAGTAACCCATCTCAATCAAGGGGAAACACAAATATTATGAAATAAATGGATAACCACTACCCATGTATATGCCCATACATATACCTATGTTATCAAGTGACCCATCTCAATCATGAGGTAATCGCAAAGATCATAGACTCAGCTCAAACAAGGATTTTCATTATCGAAACCGTAACTGCTGAAAAGCCCCGTAGTTGGATTGTACAGAGGTCCTGTCACGACTTCGAGGTACTGCTCACTAACATAAGACTATTGAGGTACTCTTCCTGTCGAGTACCGCAGGTCAGCCACTATAACACAATAGTGCTCCCCACCGGGGTCTGCCACCCAAACACAGTAGTGCATCCCCCCTAATAGCCTGTAGAGGTACTCTCCGGACGAGTACCGCGGGTCTTCACCCAAACTCAGTAGTTCTCTGTCGGCCATGGGTCTGCACCCAAACAATGTAGTGCTCCGTCCACTAAGCTATTCGACTCACTCCAAGTTGAGTCGGTCAAGCAGTCGTCAGGTCTCAGCCGGCTACACGGTCTCCGTACTCTGTACGCTGGTCTCTGGGAGGGTCTGCTCCACGAGCTACAGGTCAATACTCCAAGTATCACAAAGTCCCACAAAGAAGTATCTGAAAGGACTGCCTCATCATAGGGTTCTCAATGCAACAGGCGGCGCGTCAATCGGACGCCCGGTCTGTGATTTATTATTCTTTTCATCCCAGGGCCCGGTTGGTTTTGTGTGGGAACCAACCTGGCCGTATCTCAACTATACGCTGAACTCTCATAGGGTATACTCATAGGGACCGTTTCTCAACAAGATCACCAATGCAGCTGACGGTTCGTCAAACAGACATCCGGTCTGAAAGTTATCAGCATTTCCGTTCTAGGGGCCCGGTTGGATTTCAGGTACAATCCAACCTGGCCATACTCCAAGTGCGTCCAAGTCTCAGGAGAAGTATGCCAAAAGTTCCGTCTCATCAAAAGGAATCCAACAAAGTCGACGACACGCCAATCAGACGTCCGGAGCTCATGTTATAAGCGTTTTTGCTCCGAGGGCCCGGTTGGTTTCGGGTTCGAACCAACTCGGTCGTACACAAAGTTCTTTGAAACATTGAGTGTAATATATCAAAATTACTGTCCATATCCAATGATCGCATCGCAACTAACAGTGTGTCGATCGGAGGTCCATAGCCTAAGTTATGAGTTTTTGAACGAAACCTGCTGAAAATAGGTGGTTCGGGCCCGGTCCGTCCCTATCCGATCCACACCCCCGGGTCGGCCCGAACCGGGCGCCCCGACCCGGGTCCGGGTCCGGGAAAATGGGGCGTGGCCCAGCCCTGCCGGCGCGGCCGGCTGGCCTAGCACTGGCGCGGCGCCCCCGCGGCCAGTGGGTGCGGGGGTTAGCCCCCCCCCCCCCCCCCGGTTGAAGAAAAACTGGTGTGGCTTAATGCCGCGCCTCCGCAGCTCAGCCGCAGTGGTCCTGTTCCGGCGGTGCACCGCCGCCACCTTCCTCGGTCCCCCGGACGCGCTCTGGTGGTCTGTTTCGCCTCCCGTCCTCTCCATTGGTCCTCCCGGTACCCGACCTTTACTGCGATGGCTTTAAATCACCTCTGCGGCCTGATTCGTCATCGACCGAAAATCCGTACGTCAAAAAAAACTCAACCTCTCCGTCGTTTTCCGGCGTGGCGCGACAGCACCGCGACTTTGTTCGGCCTCCAGGGTGCGGCGCGACGACACCGCGTTTCATCACTGTGTTTCTTCCTGATTCTGCGTGGTGTCGTTGCACCGCGCCACCTTCATTCGTGCCGCCACAAAAACAACAATGAATGGGGGAGGAAGGTCGGTTGTGTTCGTGTGTTCCGACCTTCTCCCGTTATTACGATAACAGGCGGCCAAAAAGAAGTCGATGAACGACAAAGAATTCATGAACATAAAAATTACCCCTACGGTTTTCCCCGCAATCAAGAATTCCCAACCCGCATACCTATTCTTTCGCGGTTCAACTTAATATTTAGTTGATTCGCGTTCTTTGTTTTAGAAGGGAATAAACATGGGTTCAATAACATTCAAAAATTAATTCCCTACTTCGAAAAGACGTCGCATGTCGTCGATCCGCGAGAAAAGGCAAGCGTCGCGATGATCGATCGTCGCAGAAGATCGGTGTCGATTCCGTTTTCATTGGAGGAAGAGCCGTTGTCGATGGCGATGTTCCCCGCAGTGGTGACACCTTCCTTGACGCGAAGGAAGAAGAAGAGAATGCACGTCGTCGGTGTCTTCGCGTTCTCCGTCAGATGCGTTCTCCATAGAGAACATTTTATGTTGAAGGGAAAGTGTTCTTCGTCAATGAAGAACCGTTATTCGTTGAAGATGTGTCATTCTTCGTCGGATGGAAGTTCTCTTATTCTTAACACCAAAGTTGTCCCAAAAACTCCACAATGTTGTTAAGGTTTTCTCACACCCCAAAAGTCCAAAATAATATCCTATGATATTATTTTTATTCACACCTCAATGATTTTAAAATTCAAACCAACCCACATAATTAATTAAAGTGAGTTGGCATGAATAAAGAGGAGTGAGGGGGAGGTGAGTGGTGTCACATTAAAGGGGGGGTTTCAAGGGGTTATGGGGAATGTAAAAAGGTGGGGGCTCGTGTGGGACCCACCTCTCATTTATTCTCCCAAGGGTAGTTACCAACCCAAGTTCCACACAAAGGATTAAACTACTTAGAAGAAAAATAAAATTGGATTACAAATTTTATTTATTCTTCATTTACACCTCAAATTTAAAACAACACCTCCCGAGAAAACGCACCTTTGGAAAAGGTCTTCTTAAGCAATTACCGGCACTGCGAGTTCATCGGTGCCTTCAGATTTCAATTCCGAGCACCGGTTTAAAAGTTAGAGAAACCCGCTCGTTCGTTCACTGAACGTACCAGAGCCTAACTTCGAAAAATAATTCTGGGCACACCGGGCCTCGGAATCAGGCACCGTTAGAAACTGCGTTCTTGTTAAATCTCAAAGAAAATTAACAAAAATTTCCCTTGAATTTTACGGGTCTTTACAGTCAATACTGTTTTGGGACGGGATGGAATCCCGTCGCAAAAAGACGGTCAGCAGGTACTATTTACGACCGGTTCCGTCGCAAATTACATTTTAACCGCTGACTGTAATTAATGCGGGAGGGTAATTGCGAAGGGCCACATAGCAAATACTACCATTTGCGATGGGAAGCACGTAGCTAATAATCTCGTCCCAACTAATCTAACATATATATATACCCCATCCGTTTTTTTCACAAATCATTTAGATCTTGATTCCTCTCTCTTTTCATTCTTCAGTTTTAAATAGAAATTTTTTTTAGTTGAAGTTTTTTATATGAGATCAATCAGAGGGCGTCAATATATTCAGAATATCAATGTTTAAGGTATTTATATTTTATTTTTTTAGGTTTATTTTTTTTTAATTTTAATTGTTTTTATTAGTTCGAATTTAATTATATTTTTATTGATTTTTATTTATATTTAGTTTTACATAGATTTTGATATTGTTCGTTATAATTATAAATAATTAGTTCTAATTAATATTAATTAGATATAATTAGGAATAAATAGATATAATTATGAATAATTAGATATAACTAGGAAGAAATAGCATTAATTAAGAATAAATAGTATTAATTAGGAAGAAATAGAAATAATTAGGAATAATTAGTATTAATTAGGAATAATTAGTATTAATTAGGAATAATTAGTAATAATTAGGAATAATTAGTATTAATTAAAAATAATTAGTATTAATTTGGAATAATTAGTATTAACTAGGAATAATTATTAATAAGTAGGTATAATTACTAATAATTAGGTATAATTAGTAATAAGTAGGTATAATTAGTAATAATTAGGTATAATTGGAAATAATTATGTATAATTAGTATTAATTAGGTATAATTTGTAATAATTTGGTATAAATAGTAATAATTATGTATAATTAGTAATAATTCGGTATAATTAGTTATAATGAGGTATAATTAGTAATAATTACGAATAAATAGTAAATATTAGGAATAAATAGTAATAATTAGGAATAAATAGTAATAATTAGGAATAAATAGTAATAATTAAGAATAAATAGTAATAATTCGGAATAATTAGTAATAATTAGGAATAAATAGTAACAATTAGGAATAATAAGTAATAATTTGGAAAAATTAGTAATAATTATGAATAATTAGTAATAATTAGGAATAATTAGAAATAATTAGGAATAATTGGCTATAAATATGAATAATTATTCCTAATTATGAAAAAATATTCGTAATTAGTAATAATTAGGAATATTTTGTAATAATTAGTAATAATTAGTAATAATTAGTAGTAATCTGGAATAATTAGTAATAATTAAGAATAATTAGTAATAATTAGGAATAATTAGTAATAATTAGGAATAATTAGGAATAATTTGGAATAATTTGGAATTATTAGTAATAATTAGGAATAATTAGGAATAATTAGTAATAATTAGTAATAATTAGGAATGATTAGAAATAATTAGTAATAATTAGTAGTAATTAGTAATGATTAGGAATAATTAGTAATAATTAGAAATAATTAGTAATAATTAGTAATAATTAGGAATAATTAAAAATCATTAGAAATAAATAAGAATAATTAGGAATAATTAGGAATAATTAAGAATAATTATGAATAATTAGGAATAATTTGGAATAATTTGGAATATTTATAATTAGCTATATTTAGTAATAATTAGTAACAATTAGGTATAATTAGTAATAATTAGGAATAATTAGTAATAATGAGGAATAATTTGGAATAATTTGGAATAATTAGAAATAATTAGGAATAATTAGTAATAATTAGGAATAATTAGTAATAATTAGGAATAATTAGTAATAATTAGGAATAATTAGTAATATTTAGTTATAATTAGTAATAATTAGTAAAAATTAGTAAAAATTAGGAATAATTAGTAATAATTAGGAATAATTAGTAATATTTAGGAATAATTAGTAATAATTATGAATAATTAGTAATAACTAGAAATAACTAGGAGTAATTAGTAATAAATAGGAATAACTAGTAATAATTCGGAATGATTAGTAATAATTAAGAATAATTAGTAATAATTAGGAATAATTGGCAATAATTAGTAATAATTAGTAATAATTAGGAATAATTAGTAATAATTAAGAATATTTAGTAATAATTAGGAATAATAAGTAATAAGTAGGAATAATTAGGAATAAATAGGAATAATTAGGAATAATTAGGAATAATTAGGAATAATTAGGAATAATTAGGAATAATTAAAAATAATTAGGAATAATTAGGAATAATTAGGAATAATTAGTACTAATTAGGAATTTTTAGTAATAATTAGTAATAATTAGTAAAAATTAGTAAAAATTAGTAATAATTAAGAATAATTAGTAATAATTATGAATAATTTGGAATAATTAGGAATAATTAGGAATAATTAGGAATAATTAGTATTAATTAGGAATAATTAGTAATAATTAGGAATAATTAATAATAATTAAGAATAATTAGTAATAATTAGGAATAATTATTAATAAATAGGAATAATTAGGAATAATTAGTAATAATTAAGAATAATTAGTAATAATTAAGAATAATTAAGAATAATTAGAAATCATATTGAAATAATTAGGATTAATTAGGAATAATTATGAATAATTAGGAATAATTAGGAATAATTAGGAATAATTAGGAATAATTAGGAATAATTAGTGACAAATAGGAATAATTAGTAATAATTAGGAATAATTAGTAATAATTCGGAATAATTAGTAATAACTAGAAATAATTAATAATTATTAGTAATAATTATGAAAAAATAGTAATAATTCAAAATAATTAGAAATAATTAGCAATAATTTGGAATAATTAGCAATAATTAGGAATAATTAGAAATAATTTGGAAGAATTTGGAATAATTAGTAATAATTAGAAAAAAATTATATTATCAATATTCACAAAAAAACAATATTAATATTATTAAAATGTTAAAAAATTTATAAAATATTAAATTTATCAATATTCACAACAGGCTTTGCTCTATTCTTAACATGTTCAAATCTTAAAGGGTCACCAATTGTTAGGTCATGGAAATAAAAAGATATTTTCAGTCATGTCCAATATAAACTCTATAATTATCCTTGCATGGTTGATCACCTCGCATGCAATGTTGCAATCGGAAAAACCTAGTCATTCCCTTCTTATCTATAATAATTATATCACATGAACCGTAACATATACCACTCTTCATTGAAAATTTAAGGGAAAAATGATGATATCTCCACAAATTTTTAAAGGAAGAATTATCTATGTATAGTGTAATGTGAGATAATTCTTAGAGACAAGAAAGTAATTACTTTGGTTGTGCTATTTCCACACTACTTGCAAGGTGATCAACCATGCATGTACAATTATAGAGTTTACATTGGACTTGACTGACAGAAACTTTTTATTGCGCATGACTTCACAATTAACGACCCTTCGAGATTTGAACATGATAAGAATAGAACAAAGTCTTTTGTGAATATGATTAATTTTAATATTTTATAAAAAAATTATTATTTTAATAATATTAATATTGTTTTTCGTAAATATTAATAATATAATTTTTTTATTACTAATAATTAGTAAACAAAAATTTCTTGGATAATGAAGGGAAAATTTGTAATCATCTCCACAATGATGATTACCACATTTCCTTTCATTAATCAGGAAGTTTTCCTTTTTCTAAGTATTGCTAAGAATTGGTAAATTAGTAATAATTAGTAATAAATTGTAATAATTAGTAATAAAACGTATTAATTAGTAATAAATTGTAATAATTAGTAACAATTAGTAATAAATTTTAATAAATTGTATTAATTATAAATAATTAGAAATAATTAGGAATAATTATAAAATATTAGGAATAATTAGAAATAATTAGAAATAATAAGTTTGATAAAGATGCAATTAAATAAGGTTTCGGAAAAAAGAGTAGCTATCAATCCACTGGAAATTGTGTCATCTTTAATTAATGATAATAATTAAGTAGTTGTAATTATTTATCTTCTTTTTCAGATAGTGTTTTTATAATTTCAAACTATTCAAAAATGGTGATGATTTTATATTTTATGTAGAAAAATATGGAACAAGGAAGTCAACATTAGTCATTATTAGATGATCGAGCTTGGATAAATCAGCGCAGAAATCCCAATAGTTCTGGTTTAAATGCTGCATATATTGAGTGTATTGAAGCTTTCTTAGCATTTGCATCATCAAAACCAGAATATGTTTCAGAAGTCACAATTAAGTGTCCTTGTAAAAAAATGTTCTTTGAGAATGTTTGACACATTTGACAAGGTTGGGGGACATATTTTACGGGTTGGTTTTCAACTAGATTATGTTTTTTGGTATCAACACGGTGAACACAGTTCTAGAGAAGATCTTAATAACATGATTCCAGATCCATCAGGATTTCAAAATTTAGTACATGATTTTGCAGGTCCATCTGTGCAACAAACTGTAACTCACGATGAGATTGATTTAACTACTGAGTTATAACCATCAGAATTTTATGAGTTGTTGAGGTCTGCTGAGGATTCAATATATCCTGTTTGCAAGATAAGCAAATTAGAAGCAGTTGCAAAATTTATGGCTATTAAATAAGATAATGAAATGTCAAACAACTATTTTGATCAGATATATTCTTTGGTTAAAACATTGTTACCTAAAATAAATGTGTTTCCGGCAAATTACTATGAGAGCAAGAGGCTAATTCATAATTTGGGCCTTAGTTATCGGAAGATTCATGCATGTCCAAATGATTGCATCTTATATTCTGGAGAAAATGAGTCATTGGATATTTGTCCCACATGTGTCCAATCAAGGTATAAAGAAGAACAACCAGAGAATTCTAGATTGATTCTAGTAAAAAAGTTGAGATATTTCCCCTTACACCTAGGTTGCTGCGTTTATTTATGTATCAGAACACAACGTCAATGATGTCATGGCACAAAACCAAGATTTCAACTGATAAAAGATTGAACATCCATCTGATGGTGATTCGTGGAAACATTTTGACCATCTACATCCTTCTTTTTCTATAGAAGCCCGAAACATGTGATTGGGTCTTTCAACAAGATGGTTTTTGTCTGTTGGGTTCTTATGGTAGTCAGTATTCATATTGGACGGTCTTTATAACTCCTTACAATTTTCCTCTTTGGATGTTGATGAAGGAGCCTTATATATTTTTGACTCTATTAATCCCAGTACATCCAAAAAATAATATTTATGTTTATTTGAAACCATTGATTGAGGAGATAAATTCATTATGTAGTGATGGTGTTAATATATATGATGTTGCTGAAAAAAAAAATTTCATATTAAAAGATGCATTGATGTGGACGATTAGTGACTTTCCGACATATGGCATGTTATCTGGTTGGAGTACAGATGTTCCGAAATCATGTGCTTACTGTATGAAAGAAAACAAGTCCATTATGATGGTCAATGGAAAAAACCTTGCTATTTTGAGTGTCGTCGTATATTTCTTCCAACAGGCCATCCTTTTCGGGGGAACAAATCTCATTTTAGAAAATTTACAATTGATAGGGGTCAACCTCCAAAGATGATCATAGGTACATGGTTAAAATCAGTTGTATTTTCAGTACAACCATCACATTTGGACAAACATTAAACAGAAAAAAATTCATGGCTTTGGGAAAGATCATAATTAGATAAAACAGATCATTTTTTGGGATCTTTCGTATTGGTCTGATTTGTTGGTCCGCCACATGTTGGATGTTATTCATATCAAGAAGAACTATTTTGATAATTAATTTCATACAATTTTGGATACACCAGGTAAGACCAAAGGTACTATAAAGGCACGATTAGATCTTGCCCAAATTTGCAGGCGACGAGAACTTGAATTATTTGAAAATGTTAGATCATAGAGCTTAATGAAGCCAAAAGAAGCTTATACACTGTCCAAAGAGAGTCGCTTATTATTTTGTCAGTGGATTGCAGATTTGAGACTTCCAGATGGCTATGTTTACAATTGGGGAAGATGTGTTAAGAATGGTTATATTACTAGATTAAAAATTCATGAATGTCATGTTATAATGGAAAGACTAATTCTGAATGGATTCAGAGGTTTGTTGAATTCTATGATTTGGGATTTGATAACAGAAATATCATTTTTTTTGAGAAATTTGTGTTGTGACAACAAGATACGATGCACTAAGAAAACTGACAGAATATATTGTTGTAATTATAAGTAAACTAGAAAAAAATCATTCCACAGGATTTCTTTGACTCAATGGAACATTTGATATTACATTTTCCACATGAATCTAAGTGTTAGGTCTAGAATAGTTTCGATGGATTCAACCATTCGAGATATGCATGTAGAAATTGAAGAAAAAAATACGTAACAATTCATCAGTTGAAGGCTCAATTTCTGAAGCTTATTTCCTAGAGGGAAAAACTTTTTTTTCTCCCATTATTTCGAATCTAAATATCCCTCAAAATAGAATCACATGGGGGGAAACGAGGGGAATGCTATTGATGAAATGGACAATCAATTAACAGTTTTTAGTCATCCAAATCTTGGTTTTGGTGGATTTCATGAATGATGACTTTCAGATGATGAACATCATATAGTTTATACATACGTTCTGCTCAACTGTGAAGAAATGACATCATTTGTCTTGTGAGTGATTCTATCACTAATTCTATAATTAATGTTATAGTATTTTAACTTATTTTATTTGTATGTTATATGATAATCATATCAAGAAAAAACTTCCTCAAATTACATCAGCTTCTCTTCAAGAATGCAGACAAAAAAAATTTCTCAATGGTTTCAAAAACTACTAACATAAATTATTGATGGTTTAATATCAATTTTGTTTATTATTTATTATATTGATAATTTTTTTACAAATTTTCAAGTGTCTCAATATGCTGATAAAATTGATAAGTGACTGTGTACATTGAGTAACCCACCATCCAAAATGGTTTAATCTTATAATACATATTTACTGAATGGTTTTCAATTTCATACACATGCATACATGGAATAAAAAAACAATGAAAAGTGGAGTTTTCATGAGAGGATCATGTAACAAAGAAACTGAAGATGACTTTTATGGCATTTTGGATAAAATTATTGAGCTGTGTTATCTAGGATAGAATTACATAACAATGTTTAAATGTCGGTGGTTGGATACTGATAGAGGTTGGCGTGTTCATCAGACTCATGGAATCGTCGATATTAAATATAAAAGTCTTCTTGTAGTAAACAAACCATTTTTAGTGGCTCAACAGGCACATAAAATTTATTATGCAATGTATTGTACTACATCAAGAGACTTGAGAGATTGGTGGAGCATAATAAAAATGAAATCTTCGGAAAATCCGTTTACTGAAACTAAATGTTGTTCCGCTGAAGTGGAACGAATTTAAATTTTTCAAGAGATGACTCAAAATCCATCTGATTCACAAAGAGAAATGAATATTGAAGATGACACCCTACAATTAAGGATCGATGGTGATGAATATGTTAATGATTTTACAAATGAATTTGAAATGACAAGAGATGGTGAAACTGAAACTCATATGGATATTGATGACGCTAAGGAGGAAGATGAAGAAATTGACATTGATAGCTATCAAGAAGAGGATAAAGATGAAAATTGACACAATTAAAGGCTGATTATAATCATAACTAATATATATCTATATATAATAGTTATTTTCAACTATCTACTAACAAAAATCATTTTGTGTTTCAGATGGACTATGATCTTTTTTGTGAGTTGGAGGAGGCTGATCTATCTTTGGATGATGAGGATATAGGATCAACCGACCCTCATCCTACTAGTGGTTCAAGAGGTACGCTGAGGGGGCACGGTCTTGCGTGACTGATGATTCTTGACACTATCCCTGAGCGACGTCCTCATCTTGGTTTCGATCCACGCACACAGATGTATAATAAACATTATATTTTAGTTAGATTACATTAATTTATTTATATATATACTAATTATATGATTATTTATTCATTTTTTATAGTTTTTAGCATGTAGCTATTGGACAGTGGAGCGCTGTATTGCACTATTATTTTTCTCATCCATGGTTCACATGGGAACAAATTCCCGTTGATGTGCGACATGACATGTTCAAGCATTGGTTGGTATGTAAATAAATAATATTTATTTTTAAATTAATATAATTAACAACTTGATATTATAAATTATTTGTAGTGTTTATGACATCCTATCAATGATAGCATGCGCGATGCTATCTACACGGCATGGCAGGTTTCTATGCGTGACCGGTTTCTCTAGTTTTTACACAATTTGAGAAGGAAAGCAATTAATAAAGTATGGGTGACAGAATTTGATGAGTCGTTTAGAGTCCACCGACCAGAGTACATTTCATCTCATGTTTGGGATAGATTATGTTTACAGTGGTTGCGTGGTGGATTTTAGAGGAGATATTCAGTGGGACAACAGAACCGGGGGATACAGGAGGTGACACATCGAGGGGGTAGCCGTACATTCAGTCCTCATAGAGAGAATCTGGTAAGTATATTTTTTTAAATATTTTATATAACTTTAAATATAAACAGTTTATTTTATATTTATGTGGGAAGTAGAGCATCCTGATATTACAGAGTTCGACGTTTATCAGAAGATGTACAATGATCCATCTACTTGATAGATTAGAGGTGATCGCCAGCATCAGCTTGTGGTTAGTATTATTTTTTCAGTTTACAATTATCTCCAGATAATATTTTGACAATATTAATTTTAAATTATAATTGAAGGAGTCATATGAGGCTTCGACCTCTCAGACACAGGCTGAGGGCCAGGACGAGACGACTGAGCAGACCAGTGCTCACCATTTCGATGAGGCAGAATGGATGCAGGCGACTCAGTATGGCTTTGAGAAAGACATAGTAGTTGGCATCAGCTCTCATTTGAGTCCTGGTATATATTATGGTACTACTACGATGTCGGTGTCTAGCTCGAGAGGTGATCATGTAGAGGCATCATATTCGGGCTCACAATATCATGAGCAGTTGCGAGCTCAGGCGGAGCATTTAGATACTTTGCAGAAGCAACAAGAAGAGATGTGTCGGTGGTAGTAGCTGCAGGAGCATCATTACGAGGAGCAGATGCATCGATGGTAGTAGCAGCATCACGATCAGAAGGAGTACATACGCCGTCTGACTCGTAGTTTAGGGATGGAGTTTCCTCCACCAGCCCCTTCAGCTCCTCCACCTCCTCCTATAGATGACCCCTAGTGATTTTTTTATGTTACAAAAATTTGAATTTAACATTGTAATATGAATTATTTACATTTTCTGTCTTTTATATCGGTACAAATATTAAATAAGGTAATTTTTTATATTTTTTTTGTGAATAATGATATTTTTAATAATTTTTTATTTTTTTATTGTTTTAATAAAATTAATATTATTTTTTCATTAATCGTAATTTTATTAAATTTTATTTTTTAAAATTAATTTATTATTTGTGACAGGACCTTTTACGATGGGACCCCATCACAAATAGTCTAATTAAATATTTATAAAAACATATTTGTGATGGTCAAGTAGTAGCTTCGCAAATAATATTTGTGACGGGCCCACCATAGAAAGTGTTATATATATATTTTTTTGACGGGACTAGTGCCCGTCGAAAATAGTTTATGTGACGGTCCCATTGCAAAAACATTTATAAATATATTATACATATAATCAGAAGCTTCTTTGCGACGAAGATGTTTCCCATCGTAAATAACTTTTTTTTGCTATGGGACCGTCGTAAATACTTGTATTTCCGAAAACATTTTCTGTAATGGGTTGTTTTCGATAGGATCCTAGTGCAAATAAGCCGTCACAATTACCAAGAATTCAATTAGTGTGGATAGTTATTATTTCTTTAAAACACATTTTTTGGTTTTTATAGTGGAAATTAATTTCAATTTATTTTCTACAACTTCTATGTTTTGAATTTGAAAAAATATATTCCATATTTTTAATTAGGAGGTCCATATTTTGTCAATAGGTATCTTTTTTTAGAAATTATGAATAATTACTTTAGTAAATATTCTATTTTCCATGGTTAAAGGGTTAGTTTGGTAAATAAGGGTAAAAATAATATTATTATAATAATAAATTACCCTAAAATATTTCCTAAAGCAATTTTATGAAATATGTCTTACCATTGGCATCCATGGGTCAATTTTAGGACCCCATGGAGCGAGTTTTTTTAGAATGACATTTAATTACTTTTAATTTAACGTTACAGAAAATATAACCAAAACAGATATATTTTAGTAAAAAAAAATTTATATGGTGTTATATAAGTTATATCATAGACTATAAATATACATTTAAAAGATAAAAAGATTTACTATATAATTTTATTTTATTTATAATTTTTATACATTATATAAATAAATTTAATTATGACACAATGGTGATGTAGTGATTGCTTCATTTCGAAAGGATTGAAATAAAAGATATTATAAATGTTAAATTAAAAGTAATATTGTTATTCTAATGTCATCCAATAATTTTTAAGATGATAATTACATGTCATATTTGTTATAAAGATGTTTTTTAGAATTAATCAGGTTTTTATGGATTTTTATAAAGTCATGATATGACTAGTGTGAAAATTTAATGAAATGTTATTTTAAAATATAAAATATTTTATTAAATACTATATAATTACATAAAATAAAATATTCAATAAAATAGTTATCATAAGACTCATATTTAATTAATGATTCTTTATTTGGATATTTTTCATGTTTTGGTAACTATTTATGATTCTCAAAGTGTTAAATACATGATAAAACAATACGAGTAAAAATGGGTATAATATAAAAGATAAGGATTTAGAAATATCCAAAACCCATCCAATTCATATTGGATGATTTTTTTAGACATAAATTTATCTCATATTTTCAATTAATGAGTTTTAGACCATTTTAAATAGAAAAAGTATTTTATAATAAAATAATACTTTAAAACTATAATAAAGAGACCATCCTCTCTCCTTTAAAGGCCATCACCTCTAAGCCATTACACACACATATCAAGACCCTTGGTTCATCCAATATCATCTAAAAAACCTCCCAATATCCCTCAATTCCTCATAAAATATTTCAACTAGGATTAAATAAATTCATGAAGGCCTTTTATCATAAATTAAACGAAGTTTCACGATTAAAGGTAATGTCTTCTCTCAAGCTTATTCTATTGATTATCTTTATCCAACCCCCTAAACTTTGTTTTTTATATTTTTAATTACTACACTAGTATCATAAATATACTAGGATGTTGTTATGAGAATTATTTGAACTAAAATTCTAGACAAATCCATCTAATGGATAGGAACATATTGTTTCTGTGTATGGAGAACCATTGTTTAACAAAACGATGATAGTTCGATATTTCAACAAAACATCTCACAGTGGCCATTATGATGGACCTATATTAATATGTGAAATATATTATTTTTATATTTTATATATTAGATGGTACTTTTAATTTATATCATAACTTTTTTATTTCTATAGTGAATAAATATTATAATTTCATTTTAGGAAATGCGGACTACCACCCCCATCAAAGTGATATGACTCGTTCAAGCTATACATGGAATGAATAATGGATGGTGTTAATTAATTTATGTAAAAAATATAAAATATGATATTATACTATAATTAAAATATAAATATGTATCATTTAGTTTTCATTTCTCTCAATATGAAAAAGAAATGAAAGTATCTTTTATGCGTTCATACGGCTCACTGTCTCCATGACCAGTGCATTTAATTTCTTATCTCCAAATGTTATGTATTATTATTAATACATATATATTCTGTATTTATATGATATTTAAATCATGGATATCATTTTATAGATAATTTTATTTTTACGAAATGGATCATTTTGAATTATAAGATGTTAATTTTTTACTCTAGTACCAAATATTGAAAAAATGACCAAAATGAAGATAAATAATAATTTATTGTTTATAAGATAGTAATAAGTGATATAAAAGTAATAATAAACACTAAAATAGTTTTGAATCAAGTAGAAATTAACTTATGATTATTATTCAAGAAGAACAATGAATATGTGATGAGACATACTCAATGTAATGTAACTTCTTAACCGAATTTCCATTGTTTGGTTAAAACATGTTATTCTTGATTATGTCATGCTATGATTATGCGAGATAAATTTTGATGTCCTATTTTTTTTATATAAATGCTCAATATATAAATATATTGAATACACATTATCGATCTATTTTATATACAAAATTTTCTCTCTATTGTACTTCATCTTAATCTTCTTTCATTAACGCATAATTTGATTTATACATGACATTCATTTATATGATGTATAAACCCCATTGAACTTTATTTTCATTAATTGGTAATATTTTCTCTATGAATATTTTTAATAAATGACAAAAAGAAGGTTTCTTTCAAAATTTTGTGGTGACAACAACCATTCCACTACTGTGAGCATTATTTGATATCTGGATTCCTTAACAAGCAGTAATGTTTTTAAAAGGAAAATAAATACCATATACTATTTTAATGTATTTTGGTATTGAAAACGCTTTTTGAGAATAGATTTATTTTGTCAATATATTGAAACTTTATATTATTTTTACAATGTGGACATTTTATTTTTCCTTTATGCTTGATCATGAGTTATGATTATGTTATGATTCTTTGGCATTGTTTCCGTATACAGGTGGTTCTGTGATAGACTGAGGGTGGGTGAGCCCGACATAGCACTCCAATTTATTGGGTAATGTGATGGAGGTAAATGTTCATGTTTTTCCTATAATATTTATGGAATATATTGTGATGGGTATTCCAACATAACTCTCTTTGTAACTATGAAAGATACAATGTAAGTATGATGTGGATTCTATAGGTTACCTTTATAATTTGTGATTTCTAGGTGTTATTCATAAATAATATAATTTCATGAAGTATGTTGAATAGATTTTGTTTTGTATGTATTGTTGTACTACTATTTTCTTTGTTTCTTTTATAACCCTTTCTATGCTTTTTATGCTCACACCATTTTTTTGAAATATATTTCACAGGGTATAAGGAAGGGTAAGAGACTGGAATAATTCAAGAATATTTATATTAAGAAAATAATTCTTGTTTAATTTTAAGAGTTTTTATTTAATGAAAAAATGGATACTGAGTAGAAGTGTTAACTTTGTAATATTTGGGATGTAACATAATAGTTATGGCCTAATTCTAAAAATAATTAATCTTGAAAAGACCCCCAGTGTCAATTATTTATTTAAATCAAGATTAAGTAATGTTTTAAGGTTGGGGACTTATAATTAAGGGTAAATATAATATTATAAAATTAACCATAAAATTGCTCTAATATAATTGGATAAGTTATTTTCGACCTAAATCATACTTTGATCTAAATAGAATCCATTAGAAGCAACCTGGGTGAGATGATGAAAGTTAATATATTTTAATTAAAGAAATGTAAAATATGTAATACTCAAAATTTAATAAATTCCTCATTTTTAAGGTTATATAGAAGAAAAATTAAAATATATATACTCAAATGAAGGATAATTTTTTTTAATTTTTTTGTAGTCTTTTTAAATTTATGGAAATAAATAATTACATTAAAGTATTATAAATTGATGATGTAAAGATTATTTAATTGATGAAAAATCCAAAAAAATATTATTTTTAAATGATAATAACAATTAAAATTGAAAAACACTTGGCCAAATCTAATGGGTCGAGTATATCTCTAACATAATAATCTGAGGGTTGATTTATTATCAATTTGTAGCCATATGGGAAATATTATGACACTTATAATATTTTATTTAAAATATTGTTAATATTGTCACATTCATTTTTCATGAAGTAAAACATTTTTAATTAAGGATTTCCATATAGATATATTTTAATATAAGTATTCTTATAGAATATTTAATATTTATCTTCACTATGGTGTTTTATTAATAATTGTTTCTTCTAAAATAGGTATATAAAATATTTACCCAATACTAATGTTGTAATTATATTATTATTGAAAATATAAAATTAATTTTATTAAAAATATTGAAATAATTAAAATTCAAGATACATGATATATATAATTAATTTTATAGACGAATTAACCTCATTCAGATATAATAATATACTTTTTCGTGGATAACATCTTTTCTTGATATTTTTAAAAATAAATAATTGAATAGTTTCCAAAATTGACATTATAAATTTTTTTTCAAAAAAATATATTATTAATTTCTTTAAAAATAATAAATAATTAAAAATAAATAATCATTATTATATGGTTAAAATGACATAAATTATTCATTTATGTTCTATTTGACTTAAAATAATTAAATATTTTCAATTTTACTAGTAACATATTTGTTACCTTAGTTAAAAATAAAGTAGATTAACTATGGGTTAATTAAATGGATATAGTTTTATTTGAATAAAAATTTCTATAAGTTGTTTTTGGATAATATTACACCCTTATATCATAACAACTTCAAAACATGGATATTTTTGAGGTTATTGATGGGTTTTGATTTTATTATAAATTAATATTTTTTGATATTTCTAATTTACCCCTCACCGCAACTATAAAAGGGAACATCCTCCCTTACAACTTACCTTCACACTGATCCTTAAATAAAATCCATAACCATTCTATTTCCATTATCAAATTCATTAGTTACCTTCTAGAAATTATTATCTTCTCAAAAGACAAATTCTAATGTCGTTAAGTGGAGATCTACGGGGAGATCATCGAAAAAAGAGTTAATATCCTCTAAAAATTAATTAAATATTATTTTTTATTATAAATAATATTCATGAGTGGTATCAATTAGAATGTTATAACTCTATTATAAAAAATATTTTGATATTAAATTATTATTGAAAAAAAATCATTGTTTCTTCTATCCATCTTATGAAAAATGAAATTACAATGTGTTCGTACGCATGGATTACCATCTACACGTCCTGGTGTAATATTTGTCATCACCACATTACATGGATGGTTATAATGATGGAAATAATAACAATATATGATTATTATAACATAATTTGAACTCTGGACCAAAATTAATATCATCCCCTTGCATACCATTTTTCAATAATGGGTATAATATCCTCTCTCCTGTGTGTCTGTGTATATCATATCTTCTTTACGATGAGATTTAATTCATTATACATGATATCCATTTAAGAATTATTATATAAATGTAAAGAATGAATAAATATTTATATATTATTTTAAAATAAATTTGAAATTATATAACCATTATCTATGTAAGAGAACCCGAACTTATTTGATAAAACCTGAATAATAAAATGAAACAGTCAATACATGACAAAATGAAAATTATTATTTTTATTATATCATTGACCCCCTTTTAAGAAATTAAGGGTATCCCAAGATGGCCTCAAGGATGAAATACATTAAAATGCCCCCAATGGATCAAAATTCAAAAAACCAAATAAAATCATCATGAGAAGCCCCACCCCATTATAAAACAATCATTCCAGCATCCACCTTCTCATAACTACATGGATAGTTGTCCTGTACAGTGATGCATGAGCCAGGTAATGATGGAAAATGCCATACCCTCTCGAATGTCTGATTCCAAATTTCCCTGATCTGATGAAAACTCTCATCTCTAAACCACATATAGAGCATCCCATGAAGCAGAAATAGATGTATAGACCCTAGACCCTTGAACAAATTGCATAACACACCAACCAAATAGAACTAACTAGATTCTCAATGTACATTAAACACAACAAGCCAAATCACAAACATCAAAAACCCAAAATCTCACCTTGATCTATAAAGACTACCGAATGCCATAGAATATGAATTTAAAAACACATATCCACCATCTAACCTCACATGAAGACCCTAAATAACCACCCCTCACATTCCCCACTGACAGAGAATGATGCCACACCAAAGTACAAGAAGAACGTTTTCTTTTTTACTTAAAAAAATGAATGGATATTTTATGTTTTTAGATTTCCATATATAACTGAATATTAATATACAATAATTCATCTTAATTTTCAAGTAAATTATTTTCTATTAATTTTTAACTGAATTTTTAGAAATAAAAACATTTCTGAAGAATAAAGTATATTTTCCTAAAGCATTAATTTCAAGTGTTCTATAAATATTATATTACATATAAGGTGTAATTATTTAATTGGTTTATGTTTAAAATTTAATATACCAATTATATCTATAGTTTATTATGTTAATAATGGAATTTTATTTTTGAAATCCATTTATTTTACATGGATTATGTTATAATGGAATTGTTTTTATGAAAACCATTTTATTATTTGGTTTGTTTTATGATGAATGATTTAGGTTTTTGTGGAAAAAATAATAATTATTTATTTATGAGATGAATGGGACCAATATCTACATCCAACGCATAGGGTAATGATTTATAACTAATGATATAGATAGGGTTGTAATGGGATATAAACCCAGTTTAGTAATACATGGCTTGAACGGGGTGTGAAGTCGGTTAAATAATGGACATTGTCCACTATGATGGTCTTGGAAGTTATCCTTGACTAATATGAAGTGGTTTTATATTATTATGTGTATGAAAAAACTTCCATGTCTTATTTATTTAATATTGGTAGTATGTTCAATAATTATTTATAAAAATTTATGATTAGTATATGATTGATACCTCCAGTGTTTACCATTACTAAGACTCTTAGCTCACCATTTATTATGTATTCCCTAGGCCATAAGGAGGGGTATTGTATAAGATATTTCAAAAATTTGTCTACTTATTAAATAATGAGTAGGAGACAATGCAGATTCTTTATAAAGTAAATGTTTTTGTTTCCAAGATTCCAAATAAACTAAACCTATATGTTTAATTCATGTTTTTAATATTTTTTAATTAATATTCTTCAATTTTGATGTAATATATATGAATATAATGTATGGGTAATTATAAATCCATTGTGAGGGACTACACAGATGTGTTCCATGAAGAGTTTCATATTCTTCCTCCAAATCAAGAGGTTGGGTTCTCAATTGACATTATTGATGGATATCTTCCTATAACAGAAAAACGTATATAATGGACACCGTTTGGATAGAAGAACAGAAGAACTAGTTGTGCTAAAATATTGAAAAGGGTTTTATATGACTGAGTGACTCACCATGGAACATGCCAGTCCACATCTTCATGAGTAAGGATGGATCAATGTGCCTCAGCTTATATTATCATGGCCTCAAGGAATCACGGTAATGTAAAATTATCCCCTTCAACATATACATGACATGTTTGATCAGCTTCGAGGGGCCAGTTGTTTCTATATAGTGGATATATGGTCAGGATATCAAACGATTATGGAAATGAAGAAATATATTATTATGACTACCTTCTGAATCATACGTTGACATTATAAGTCCATATTGAAGCCCTTAAAACTCACTAATTCTCTAGAAATTTTCATGGATTTAATGAATCTATAGTTTATATATTACCTCAAAAAATCTGTAGTTGTATTTATTAATTATATTATAATATTCTCTAAAATCTACGAGGAGAATAAAGAAGTGACAAACTAAATGAAATGTACAGTAAATATAAGTTCTATATGGAGGAATTATAATTTTTGGGTAATTTAATAATCAAAAAATGTATATCAATAGACTATTTAAAGAAAAATGAATCAAAAGAGTGTTCCAAGGAGACATCTATAATGGGGTCTGTAGATTCCATTGTCTAACAATGTGTTAGCAATGATTTCTAAAGAATATATAATGATGTTAAAACCTAATAACCTAGCTATCATCGATGAGATTGAAGTTTCTCTATCCTCAAGAATGCGAGGAAAAAATTACAAGTTCAAAAGGAGGATTATCACTATGCTATTACTCACACTTCCAACAAGTGGGGTGCACTTTATGGTGTAAAGTGTTTTTAAATGAAGGGTATAGGCTGTGTACTAATAAAAAATGATAATATGGTAGAAAATTCACCATGTATGTTTGATATCCATGATCAAAAACAATCCCACGAATGATCTATAGTGGGATGTTGTAATCATTGCATTGAATATATTGTGGTATTATCTACATGGGTAGATGTTTGAGATAAAAATAGATAAAAATAGTATCAAATATATATTCCCATATAAGGAGATTAATATTCACCCCAAAGATGGCTAGAGCTCATAAAGAATTACGACTTCTCAATCAACTACAATCATGTCAATGAAAATAAGGTCGATGATGCACTTAGAAAAAATAACATTCATCTTTATCATAGATGAGAATTTAAGAAGATCCAATCATCATATATTTTCAGGGGATGGAAATGAGAATCATTAAGTAAGTAACAACATAAATACTTTCCCAAATAATTTATATACCATTCATTGGAAAGAAAATAACAGATGTTCAAGGAATATATGAGGAAATTTTAAAAAGGGTTGATGCTATCCGAAAGGGGAAATAATCAATGTTAAAAATCGATGTGGATGGAGTTGTAAGATATGGGTCATGACTATGTGTACCATCTAATCCATAAATAAATAAGGATATTCTAAAATACATACAATCCTCAAATTTCTCTATCTACTTAGGGAGCATGAATATTTTTCGACAACTCTGAGAAAACTATTGGAGGGATAATGTGATGAAGGATAGAGATGAATATACATTAATGTTCCGGGTATGTGAGAAATTGAAAGAAGAAATACATAGTTATAAGTGGATGATGGCATCCTTAACCATACAAACATGGAAATGGGAATACATCACCATGGGCTATTTCACTGGACTTCTAAATAAATCTAGAGGGAACAATGTAATAAGAGTTTTTATGGATCATCTTACAAATACATCTCAGTTTATTTAAATTCAAGAGGACTTCTCACTAGATCAACACTCATGGATATACATCTAATATGTGGTAATCCTTTATAGAGAACCACTATCGACTATATCTGATCATGATATGAGAATAAACTCCATGTTCTATAAATGAATACAAAATTCTATAAACCCTGAGATAAATAATAGTATGGCTTATCATCCTTAACAAGATTTGTAACCTGAGCAGAATATTCATACACTTGAAGACTTGTTTTGAGCAGGTTATATAGACATAAATAGAGTATAAGACCATAATATTCCCTTAGGTGAGTTCTCTATCAAAAATAGTCTCTACTCGAGCTTCCAAATGGATCCCTGTAGATCTCATTATGGAAAAATATGTAGAACACTAGAATTCTGGGATGAATTTGGTGAGAATATGTTTCTAGGACCTGGAATGGTTGAAGAAATGGTTGAAAATGTAAAAACCATATAGTAACACAGAAAGGAAGCCCAATGTCCATAAAATAGATATACAGATAGTCATCAACGATACATTGAATTTATATTTGGGTACATATTATTCCTCTATATATCTATATGGATGATATTCATGATATTTGTGAAGATCGGAAAGATATTTCTCATGTATATCAGCCCATCAAGATTCTTAATCATGATTGATCCATAACCTGTGGACTAAAACTTCATCCTACCATGTCTCATGTATATGATTTATTCCACCTATATCTCTCGATGAAGTATATAACTAATCCTTCCCATGTACTAAATTTAGAGGTGCAACTGTAGGAAAATGATCTCTCATATGTGGAGAAACCAGTGAATATCTAGGATCATAGAGACTAAGTTCCATACAACAAGACAAATCACCCAGTCAAATTAATATAGTGAAACCATATGTATGAACCTACAATAGGAGAATCTAATGAATCGATTATGGATAAGAACATACACCTATTTTCAACATTGAATTTAAAAAATATTTTGAGGGAAAATTTTCTTAAGGGGGGATGAATGTAACAGTCCAAAACTTTTATCAATGGATACTCAGTTATAATAATTATTTCAAAAATAATAAACCACATTAAATCACATAGATAAAATAATAGATACTTTATAAATGTTGAATGCATGAAATAAGTTTTATTTCTAGAAGTTGAGAAATATATACTGAAGGAATAGTAACTTGAACATTAAAATAGTAATATGACCATTGTGAATTGTAAAATGGCCAATGTATTAGTAACCTCACCTACGAAAGTATAAATACAATTTAATCATCTTATAATTTTTAATATGATATAATTATATAATAGTTTAATAAAATAAATGTTTTCGAAATAATTAATTATGTATTCATATTTTTACAAAACAAAATTCTTTATTTTTATGTTAATAAATAATATAATTTTTTTAACAAATATTTATTTCAATAATATTTTATAAATAATTCATATTTTTATATATTATGATTATATTATAATTTTAAGATACCTTAGTTAATCTTCCAATGTATTATAAAATCAGTTAAAATTTTAAAATACGTCTTTTTTTAATAATGATTTTAATATAAAAATAAATTTATCATATTTAGAAAAAAAATTCATTAAATTGAGATAATTTTTTACCAAGCATGTGAATACCATAATTTATCCCCCATATATATAAGAAATATCTTGTTTGTCATATTCGAAACATGTGAATACCTAAATCATTTATTCTCTTGAAACATGAATAACCATGGAACATTAATGAAAAAATGAATACTGAAAATAGTTAACTCCTTCCAAATATGAACATCCCAAAATTTATATATACCCAAACCATGAAATCAAATTGTCATTATATCATTCATGATCCCATTAATACTAGAAAATATATTATTTTCTCCTTATCCCTTAAATATGTGCATGTCATCTACTTTCCAAAAATATCTGAATACCATTTCATCGTTACCTATATCATTCAACATATAATTTCAAATACATTATGAAAAAATAGTGTAACAATACATAGATGTTCCTTTATTCCATAATACCATTAAATTACCTATAAAACATTACTCATGATAAACATACAATCATTCCAATTCCTTCTTAAACCATTGGTTGAGCTTCATCATTTTGTTCCACAACAGTTCTTTCATATCATATATCATTTGTTGTCTCCTTATCATCATCAACATAAATACTGCCCATACGACCATGATGATTCTATTAATTAGATTTCCCATAGGTCATTGGGATGAATAATGCATGCACATTCCTCATTTAAAACATTTAACTGTTCCGGATGTCTTAGAAATACCATTATCGTTGTCCTTGGTGTTAACTGAATGTTTTCCATTGTATTTACTGGAGTTGTGCCCTTCTTTTCCTCACCCAAATCATCTTAAAGTTCCATTGAATCATTCTCCCCAATTCCTCTTCCAACATGATTTAAATGAGGAAAATTTAACATTCTTTCCTCAATGATCATCATGAAAATCCATATTTCTCTTATTAGATGTGCAATGAATCTTACCAACTTTGATATTTTTGATCATATTATGATATTTTTGATTAGGAATAATAATAATGTTTCACCATTATAATCCCATTTCATTTGGTTTCTCATGAATAATATCATTCCATTGTCAATTATATCCTCCATTATCGTGAGTCTTCATGTTTCCAGCCATTTTCCCAAACCCAAAAAGCGTAGTGCAAGAGGAAAAAATCATATTAGGAAAACAACATAATAAAGGGGAGTACCTTAAATATCTAACATATTATGTTTAATTATAATATCATTAACATTATTCTAGGACTATAACCTTTACTTATATTTATACTTTGGTACATCCATAGACATACGTTTGAAATATCTCTAGGTATCTCACTAAAGTTTCGCATCCTAGTTTCCAAAGGATAACTAAACCTATCTCTGATACCAATTGTTGATAACCAATCATGATATACATGAAAATTACATTACTTTGTGGAATACTTAATACATAAAAAAACAGACACTCAAGGACCATAATAGTTTACTGTCTTAGGAATCCAGGATCAAAATCTTCTAATAACGGTGAAAGATCTTCAACATCTCCCATTAATATCTTCCCTTTTTGATGTCTTACATAAAACCTTTCATTATATCCTGGGTAAAAAGAAAACATAAAAAGGGTGAGCTCAAATTCTCTATAAGGGTAATCATTGATAAAATAAAACAAACCATGTACATTTGAACTTAGAAACATGACCATAATGTTTAATCATCAATATCTTTTTTGATTAAAAATAAATAATGGAATTACGTAAGACATAGATCATAAAGAAACATTAATCATGATAAAATATAAAGGGAATAAAACATGTAATTTTGGAAAAACATTAAACAAATTATATGATTTCAATAGTATCCAAGGCATTGCTTCCAAGACCATCATAGTGGACAATGTTTATTACTGAACCGGGTTTACCAGCCATTCCAGCCCTGTATTACTGAACTAGAATTTACTTTTCATTCCTGCCATGTCTATATCATGAAATATTTATATTTACCCCATGAATTGGAGTTAAATATAGGTCCCACCCATCTCATAATTAAATCATTCGTTCGTGTGCCAAAAACTAAACATGAATCATTCATCATAACCCAATCAATAAAATGGGTTTTATAAACATCATCCCATAATAAAGTAATACATATAGAATAAATGGATATCTTTTCATAACAAGAAAAATAAAACCATGTAAATAATAGAGACATTATACTTGAAAAAAATAAATATTAAATAATGTCATCTTATATTTAAAATGGTTTTGATAAAACACTGGAAATTAATTCATGAGGAAAATATCATTTCTTATTTAAAATCATGTTCTTTTCTAAAAATGTCACTGAATTTTAAATGAAAAGAATTTTGTTGAAAATAATCATGAAATATTTAATAGGACACTTCCTATAAGTAAGGAGTTATGAAGCTTTAAAAATCCATTCACGCAATATAATTTAAAAAACATTTTTCGTATACTTTTTCCAGAAAAGTCAAAATGTACCTCGTATGGCCAACAAAAGAAAGATTCCTTCCATACTAAAAAGTAAAAGTAAAAAATGGGTAAACAATAATTCAAACATATATGTGAGATTAGTAAATACATTATGAAAATATTTATCTAAAACTTGAAAATGGGTGATAAATATAACCCCAGTAAATACTTACGAATAAACAATCTCAGATAAAAATGAAATTGTAAAATTATCCCTTACCAATTATAATCAGTGGAATCATACATGACATATAATATTGAAAATTACATAAATATGTAAATATAATATTATTAATAATAAAAATCTTAATACAATCATGTTAATCATAAAAACCATACAAAATAATTAGTTGGTGATTAAGGGATATGTCTCACAGAAATAAAAGTGAGACGAAATAATCCCTTACCTTATGACCAATTTCATCTGTATGTGTCTGAGACTCCTATATAGTGGTTTTAAACATCTTATACACTTTTAACATAACCATAATAATATTTTTAATATCATATATGATTCACATATGACTTTATATTACCCGTTCATTTGTCAATTCCATGTTAAAGTAGTGTTTGGGTAAAATTGTTTCATTTATTATAAATGTGTTGACTTGTAATTATTCATATGATTACATAGATCTTGATTACATATTTCCAGAATATAAAACATGATTTTTATATAATATATATTCATCATATAAATATATATAATAGATCGATAAATGGAATGAAATACACCGATAATGGAAATGGTAGGCCTTACGTACAAATGAATGTTGTTTTCGTTTCCTTATTAAATTGAATGGATGTAAATGATATATATATATATATAAATCCAGTATAATTATTATTTAATATATTTCATTATTACTTATTATATGTACTTTATAATCATTCTTTAATGGTTAACATGGAGAATGAATCTCATCGCATTGTGGAGACGGTAATCTGTAACCACGCACAAGCGATGATATCATTCCTATAATTATTGAATGGAATTGAAGTGGATGATATAATATCTCATAATTATAATCATTTTATGATAAAAATATATAATTATTATTTACACAAATATACCTATCCAAGTAAGGTGGTGGTGGGAAAAACATATTACACCACAGTGTGGAGACGATATTCCGCACGTACGCATGCGCAGTGATTTCGTCTTTCTTAGGATGGATATAATGTGAAATAGGGTTGTTTCGTAATTATAATATCATATTATTATATGAGTGATACTGATGTTATAACTTAATAATTAAAAAAAATAAATAAAAGGATGTTGGAGAAAAAATAAATTTGAAAGAATGGGTAAAGAACCTTACCTCTTCTTTGACGCACCTCTTCTAAACCTCATCTTAGGGCACTAAAGTTGGACATTGAAGAAGCCCAGGACCTCTAGAATATTTATATAGATGTGTAGAAGAGAAGTGGACATGTTTTGGATGGGCTTGAAGGCTCAATGTTTTTTTACGAGGAGAGGGAGGAGGTTCCCTTTTATAATAGAGGAGAGGGGCACTATTGGAATCCTCTAATGTATTATTTTATAATAACCCCAAACCCCACATAAAAACATCCAAAATGATTAAAATTTGAATATTATATGATATATAGGTGTAATATCATCAATAAATAAAATTAAGACATGTTGGGAATTTATTATAAACCATATCAACTTGATTTATACTTATGTAATATATTCAATTTTATTTGTGGTAATAATATTCAAAATTTTAAATTGTTATAAATAATTACTTATGTGTTGTGAACTGTTAATAATTGGATAAATTATGACATTTTACACCATATAAATTTCAATTTATAATTTTTAAATTTTTTTGTGATTTTTAAGCAACTTAATAATTTGTTATTTTTATAAAAAATCAATAGTGTCATTTTTGGCACTATTTATTTATTTGAATTTATATAAAATTCACACAGAGAATACATTCATAAAAAAACATTAAATAGATTTATTACATGATATATTTATCATTAAAATTATTAGAGAACATTAAATTGTTCATATAATATTTATTTTAATATTTTTAAACACATTTATTTGATATTTCAATAAGTAAATTAATTTCTACATCACATCTGTGTCATCATTATTGATAATTATTTAAAACCGAAAAATAATAAAGAAATTAAAATGATGTAGATAATTTGATAAGATTTATGGATACTATTTATGTTCAATGTTTTATGAATTTTATCACTAAGATAAATTATTAAACTTATAAGATAAAAGAGAGTGACATGTTGTCACTTTCTTTGGTTTTAATAATAATTAAATAATTTTCATGGTCAATCGTCCCTGAAATAAATATATTCAGACACTTAGGTTATATTGGTATACTTTTATTCATTCAATATAATTTTGGCAGGTGTTAGAATAATTTTATAATATTATTTTTACCCTTAATTACCCGATTTACCTTTAACTATAGTACATAAAATTTACTGTAGTTACTATTCATAATGTCTAAAAATAAAAGGTATCATAGTAATATAATTTGTAACTAATGATTCCAAATTTGGAATCCATTTTTCCAAATAAAAAACACAGAAGTTTCAGTATTTGATTTAAAATTAATTCTGCTGTTGATAAAACTAGTTTTAAAAGTTAAAACATTGCCAAACATTGAATTGTTTTTACCTATGAATTCAATGTAAAATTAATTATAATTAATTTAATTATATTAAATGGTAAAAATATATTCTATTTATAATTTGAAACCATTAAATATGATAATTTAACTATATAAATTATCTCAATGAAAAAATATTTTTATAATTAAAATTAAGCATATTTTTACTATTCATCAAAATATGAAGGTTATCATAATAATGTAAAAAAAATCCAATGAAAATTATTATATCCTTATTAAAAATAAGAATTTTAATTTGTCATGTTGAACTTATAAACTTGTAAAAAAAATAGATTTAAAATGGTTGCTCCTTCAAAAGGTGATAAAACTGCATTTTTTTAAAAAATACTTCTTTTATCCAAAAAATTTATTTTTTTCTCATACAATTTTCTATAATATGTGTAAGATGAGTTATTATGTAATAAAATTCAATGCGTAGTTAATACTATTCATAACGGCTAGTTCATAAAAATATATCATTGTTTAGTTAAACTCGGTTTTGCGTACCGCACACGCTATCGAGGAAGATCGCTTTTGTGTGCTACACAAGCCAGGAATAGTGTTTGCGTATACAAAAATATAATATGGTGTTGTCTATAGTGAAAACTATTCTTGGTGTAGAATACAACACAAGAAATCATAGAAATTAAAAATAATATTTCTCTTAATATCTGGGGATGTTACACATCGTTTATACATCAATATAAAATTATTTACTTTTAAATAAAACAATCCCAAAATCAAGAAAATTAAAGTATTCCAATACTGTTCAATTATAAATATAGTCAAGGAATAATATAATAATCCAATATAATATTAATCTTAAAGGCCTTTAAAATTATATAAGTGAATATGGAAGGATATTTATTACTAATACAAAACTAAAAAATTATTAGACAGTTAAACAATTCATGTTTCTATCTAGCTATAATGCCTCGGCCCAAGAAGCCTATAGTCGGTTCATTATATTAATACATTGGAATGATTATAAGGAATCATGTCCCGAAGGACTGATCAGAATAGTAATCATGGAAAATAGATTACATACATGAACATTACATTAAAAATTCAATCATAACACACAATATAAATAATCCATTGAGAATGCCATTAATCCCTAAGCATAACCCTACATATCAAACCTAAAACCCATTTGGATTCCTGGGAAAACAAAACATAAAAATGTGGTGAGATCTGATGCTCAGTAAGGGTAAATAATTTCACGGAAGATATAAGATTTTAAGAAAAGCTGTGTGAAAAAACAATATCTTTTTAATCATAATCTTGATCCCTATATGTCGAAAATAAATCCATCATTACTATATAAACATGCACATGGATATTTTACTAGTTGAATAATCACGTGTAAAAATTAATTTCATAAAACGGGAATTCATAACACCAAAAATCATTAGCACATAGTCAAGCCCTCATGCCAAAACTAAAAATAAAATTTTTGTCAAGGCCTTCTGTTAATACACTAGTTTGTCTTATGAGACCTACAAATGAATCAATTATTATAGCGGGATCCACCCGTTACTAAATCCCTTGCATTCCACATTTGAAAATGTGGAAATAGAACATTAACATTTAAATTAAAACTTGCATTTAAAAAGTCTATACAATATCCATAAACCATGAATGGTATAAAAATAGAACATTAAAAGTCAAACATATCATAACTCATTCAATAAAATATTGAATATTATATTTATAATAAATCAACCTCAATCAAGAGTAATATCCAAAAGGATGTTTATATAGTTGAAAATAATCAGTAAAACCCTTTGATAGACATATTTTTTTATGAAATAATTTAAAGGTCTCATAATTTATAAAAGATGATGATTAAATGATATTTTTGAATCAAAGTGTCCCACAAAACATTGAAACATTTTAATGTAATTAACATTTAAAAACATTCATGTCCATATAAATAAATCCTTAATACCATTTTGAATACATGGAAATTAATGGGAATGATTTAAAAGAATAAATATATAAAAACATTTAAAATGCTGTTTTAATAAAATAGTACCGTAAATGAATCATTTTGAAAAATATTTTATGAAACATTAACATTGATATTAAATATTTCTTAGAAAATATTTACACATAAACAATCTCGGATAATAATGACGTTGATAAATTTACCCTTAAATTACACTTACCTTTGGTCGAGGGTACATTTAAACATTGGTATAATGACCATATAATGTTATTAAATTTTAACATAACCATATTCATATTTATTATATCATAAATGATTCATTTATTACATTTACCACCCATTTGATAATAAATTCATTGTTAAATTCACTTTTCGGGTAATAATCGCTTTCTTTATTGTATGCGTTTTAACATGTTATTATTCATCATATCATATAGATCATGATTTAAATACATAATTAAAATAGAAAATGATTTATATATCATATATATTTTGAATTTAAATATGTGACATAGAGAGATATATAAATGGAAAACACCATTTATGGAGACGACATGTCGTATGTACGCATAAATGTTGTTTTAGTTTTCATATCGTATTGAATGGAACTAAGTGAATGGTTAAATGTATATATATATAGTATAAATATTATGTCATATATTACATTTTTAAATAATAATATGATTTTTTATAATCATTGTTTAATAGTGAATGTGGAAATAAATCTCATCGGGTTGTGGAGACAGTAAGTTGTATGTACACACGAGCGACGATATCATTTCCTGAATTATTAAAAGGTATGTAATTGTATGTTATATTTGTTATACAGAAACATTATGATGTAATTTTCATTATTTATATACTTATTACTCATCATTATATCCTTCCAAATAACATAGCGATGAATAAAAAATTATTGCATGACGTGGAGATGGTAAGCCTTACGCACGAACACATGGTGACTTCATCATTAATAGGATTGATAGAATAATGAATATTTTTGTACAATATTTATAATAACATCACAATATATAGAATGTACTGGAGATATTATTTTGGTATGGAAATAACAAATAAAGAGAAAGTGGAAGCTGAAAAGAACATTGAAAGGGTTGACAAAATATTTACACCTTCTTTGGGTGAGTCCTTTTGATTTGAAAAAATGGATCCATAGGTTGGCTGTATTCTCAATGGATGGCCTATATATATTGAATTTAGGGATTTTGGGTGGAGGTTTTTCCATGTAATGGATGAAAAAAATGGTTTTTCAGATGTGATTTTGGGAGAAGGGGATGTACACTTTTTTAAGAGAGGTGAGGGTGACTTTTGGAAAATCATGAAATATAATTTTATTATAAAATAATTTTTGGTTTATAATGGCCCCAAATTAATTTATTTCGAGCATTATGTGGTTATGGGTCGAAATAATCACAACTAATTGGTTTTATACATGTTTAGGATATCATTTTAACCATATCTTTTATATTTAACTCTTAGTTTAACAGTTTAACTTTTACAATGTCTTCTTGTATTTTTATATTACATGGTTAATAAAATTACTATAAAATTCCAATAAAAACATAAGTGGTTCATTAATGAAATATATATAATTATAATAGTCCATTGGAAGAAGCATATATATTTTTGGACTAGTTTATATTTAAATAAAATAGTATTTGCTTTAAAACTCATTTATGTCAATTTTGTCACTATTATGAATTTTGTTTTTGAGAAAGTCATAACAACATTATTAATTAGAAATAAATTCATTGAATAAACCCTAACATGTAATATTAAAAAAAAATAGTTGAATGCACCAAAATTTGGAATTTTCATTTATTTGGATATTTATAATATCAATTATTATAATCATTCATTATTAATGTAATTACACATCAACATTGTGTCATAAAAAAGTTAATTAGTTCACATATAAAAGTAATAAATAAAATTCCATTATTTCGGAAATATATTTATCTGTTTAATTAATAGTTATTATCGATTTTATATTTTATATAACAATATATTAAAAAAGTTTTGGTTATTAAACTTTAAATTTATCACTTTTAACTCTTCTTTTAATAAAATAATAATTAATGTCCTTATCTAATCCATGTGGGTCAAAAGGATCATATTTTATTTCTATGTAAATTTTTTTGTCGAAATACACTTATCCAATATAATTAGAAGATGTGTTTCTGTAATTATAATATCATTTTTATATTTACTTACCCTATATATTTTTAATCGTGGTAAATACAAGACAAAATTTATTATTCACCAAAATTTATTTTCATCTTATTGAACAACATTTTACTTAATGATTTATTCTATGTTTCTTTGATTTTTGAATTTGAATTCACATAAGCGGTAAAATAACATTTTTTACAAATTTGTAAATGTGCCTAGAAGGTGGGTAAAAGACATTAAAAACGTCAGTAAAATTTTATACAACTTATTTTATTATAAAATGAATCTAATGAATTACATAGAAATTATATTATTAGTAGAAATCTTTTTTTACTTAAAATAAATTTAAATAAAATAAATAAATTTTTAAATAACAATTTGGTTTTAAACAATAATGTAGTGTTTTCACTATTCAACAAAAATTCAATTTTTTCAGAAAAATGAAAAAAATTCACCCTAAGCTATTTTAGATAATAAAAACTTTATAATGTATTTTATTTTAGAAAACTAAAAACATATCAGTTTCATTAATTAATTTAAACTTATATCTCTTTGTCAAAACCCAAAAGCGGGTTTTTAAAAAAGTTAAATCTATCAAAAGATTGACATGTGTTTATGCCAAATTTATATTTTAAATTACTTATAATGAAATAAATAGAATTAAATGATAAATATATAATATAATTATACTTCTAATCTTTTAAAATTAATAATTTAACACTATAAATTATTTATATTTAAATATTTGTGTTCAATAACAATTTAGTATCTTCACTATTCATCAAACTAATAAAGTTATCAGAAAGGTACCAAAAATTATTCTGAACTAAATATTTATGTCCCGATTCTAATGAAAATTTTAATTTCATTAAATTGAATATATAAAAGTATCAAATATTGTATTTAAAAAAGGTTCTTCATTAAATGGCGGTAAAATAACATTTTTTAAAAAATACATCATTTATTTACAAAATTGAATTTGTTCATATATTTTTCCATTGAAAAAAATTGATTTAAAATTATATGGAGTATATAAAATTCAAAATTCAGTTATTACTATTCATAACCACTTTTTTAATGACTGGTTTGGAAATGAATGGTGCGCTAGAACACGATGTTGCGTGTTGCGCATTTTATTGAATTACATTGAAGAGATAAAGTACTATAAAATCATGGGGTGTCAGATTCTCCTATCATTCAATAAATTGCGTCCTTGCAATTTGAAATTTCTCATCGAAAATAAAAAGATAAAAATATAAAAATACATTTATGGAAAACCCACATAAAAAATTGGGTTAATAAAATTTATTCTTAAGAAGATGTAAAGGTAAATAAAAAATTCACCACAAAATTATGATCTTGATTAAAAGAACAATTGTGGAAATTAAAGACACATAATTAGAAGAAAAACATAAATATATACAGGGAGTGTGTAACACCCCAAGATTTTATGAATAATATTATTTTAATTTCATTGATTTATTGTGTTGTACGCTACACCAAGATTAGCTTATACTCTACGCAACGCCGTATTAGCTTTCCGTATATGCAACACTATTCTTGGCCCGTGTTACACCCAATTTCATGTTTTTTTTAAGGAAATTATCTTTCGCAACATTATGTACAGATTTTGTTTAATGTATAAATAATATAAGTTTTGATTATGTTATACACTATACAAAACAGAGCTTTCACTACACGCAGCCCTGTGTTGGATTGCATTTCATGCAATCAAGACCTTCTTTGATAGCGTGTGAAGTACAGAATACCAAGTTTCACTAAACGAGATATTATTATAATATTATTATGAACTAGCAATTATGAATAGTAATACCCACATTATGAAATTTTATAAATTTTATCTTTCAAAATGGACTTCATATTTGGATTCAGAATATCGAAATTATCCTAGGGTGATTTTTTGGTATTTTTCTAAAAACATTCAATTTTTTATGAATAGTGAAAACACTGGGTTACTATTTAAAAACCGACTTTTTATTTAAATAATTATTAATTTTATTTAAATTTATTTTAGGTGAAAATTGATACATAATACCTATATAAGTTCACTGTAATTCATTTGAGTCAGTTTATAATAATTTTAGATATATAAAATGTTTATTGAACTTTTTACCATCTTTTACACATCTCCTAGGAGAATTTGAAAATCTACATAAAACATAATTTTACCGCTTTTGTGAGTGGAATTTCAAAAATTTTAGAGACACGGTTAATATGAAGGAGTAAAATATGGTTCAATAAGTTAAAAATATTTTCTGGTGAATAGTTACTTTTTAGTTTTATTTACTACGGTTAAAAGTTAATAGGGCAATTAAGGGTAAAAATGATATTATTATTACCCTAAAACATGTCCTAATTCTATTGGATAAATGTAATTCGACAAAAAAACAACCTTACAAATAAAATATTACCCTTTAGGTCCACTTTGAATAGATTAGGACATTTATTATTATTTTATCTAAAAAAGAGTTAAAATAGTTAAAATCAAAGTTTAATAACTAAAACATTTTTAATATAGGTTTATAGATACGATAAATTAGACTATAAATATTAATTAGAAAGATAAAAATATTTCCTACCTAATGGTATTTGATTTATAATTTTTAGACATTATATAATTAAATTTATTTATGACACAATGATGATGCAGTAATTACCTTATTAATGAAATATTAACATAATTGATTTTATAAATACCAAAATAAATGTAATTTGTGACTTTTTATGAATTAAACTAATTTTCTATGTTAATATGAAATGTTAGTATTGATTAAATTATTTTTTTTCGAACTAATCATATTGTTATGATTTTTACAAAAATGATTTACCAAATAGTGTCAAAATTGACATAAAATAGTTTTTAAAACAAGTATTAATTATTAAATGTTATTATATTCCTAAAAATCTAAGGTTCGGCCAAATGACTTAGATAAGGTTATATATATTAATAATGAACCACGTGGGGTTATTTTGGCTTGTTATAGTATATTTATTAACCATATAGTATAAAAAACCAGAATACATGGTAAAAGTTAAATTATTTAACTCAGAGTAAAATCTTAATGATAATGTTAAAATAGTAACCTAAAATTTTCTTAAAACCTATTGGTTGAGATTATTTAGACTCATCCCCACTTTAGCTTCAAAATAAATCAATTTGGAGCTATGATAAACCAAATTTGACATTATTATAAAATAATATTTTATGTTTTTCCAAAGGTGCCCCTCCCCACCCTTATAAAAAGGGTACACCTTCCCTCTTGTCATAACACCCTTTTGAGCCTTGAAGCTCAGCCAAACCCTGCCAATTTCTCTTCTCCACATTCCTGTCAACATTCTAGGGTTTTTGGTATTTTCAAAAGACCAACTCTAGTCTTTTAAGAAGAATCTTAAAGGAGGAGAATCAATGAACAGGAGGTTCAGATATGTATGAATGATATTGGACCTAAGGAGGTTCAGATATGTACGAAGGATATTGGACCTAAGGTAAAGGATAATGTTACAATCTCAATTGTTTTCTATTCTAGATCTCTTATAAGTAAGTATTTACTCGGGTTATATTTATCATCCATGTCCATGTTTTATAAAAATGTTTTCATGTATATTTAAAGTCATTTGTTACCATTTTTTACTTTTACTACATGGTATGTCAGGAATCTTTTTTTCTATATGAGGTACTTTTTGACTATTCCAGAAAAAGTAAGAGAATAAATTTTTTTAACTTATAGGGCATGAATGGATTTTTACAGTTTCATAACACCTTATTTTCATGAAGCTTACTCTACATGTTTTAATGACTATTTTAAACAAAATCCTTTTCTTTTAATATTTCATGTCATTTTTTGAAAATAAAATGATTTTGTAGAAGAATGGATATTTTCATCATGAATTCATTTCAATTGTTTTATCATAACCATTTTCCATTGAAGATGACATTATTTCATATGTGTATGTTTCAAGTATAATGTCTCTATGATTTACATGTTTTCACTTTTCTTATGATGAAATATCCATTTTTTTATATGGATTATGTAATGATGGGATGATTTTTATGAAACCCATTTTATTCATTGGGTTATGATAAATTTTTTATGTTTATTTTGTGGCACAAGTAAGAATGAATTCATTATGAGACGGGTGGGACCTATATCTACCTCCAATGCATTGGGTAAAGATTTATATCTCATGAGATAGACATGGCTGGAACGATACGTTTATCCGGTTCAACGTTACTGGACTAAAATGAGGAGTGAACTCAATTCCGAAAGGGACTTTGTCCAGTAAGATGGTCTTAGAAGTAATTCCTTGGTTAATATGGAAATCATAACATGCGCTTAATGGTTTCCATAATTACATGATTTATTCCCATACTATTTTATCATGATTGATGTTCCTTTATGATATATGCCTTACGTACTTCAAGATTTATGTCTTTGCTCAAGATTTTGATTTTAAGATTTTATGTTCATGTTTTTGCATTCAAATTTTTATAGATTGTTTTATGTTCCCTATGCTTTCCCTTACTGAGCATTTGCGCTCACCCTTTTTATGTTTTCTTTTCCCCAGGATTTAAAGAAATGTTTTATGTAAGAAAACAAAGGGGAAGATCTTTATGGGAGATGTTTAAGATCATTCACCACGATTAGAAGATTATGTTCCGAGTTTCCAAAGACAGTAAACTATTACGTTACTTGTGTGTCTATTTTTCTTATGTATTAATTATTCCACAAAAGTAATTTGATGTCCATGTATGTCAAGCTTTGGTCTTGTACAGTTGGTATAAGCGGAATAGTTTAGTGAACCTATGGAAACATGGATGCGAAAACATTAGTGAGATCCTAGATATATTTCTAAGGTATGTCTAGGGATGTCCCTAAGGTTAAGTATAAGTATAGGTTATAGTCCTACAATTATGGTAAAGATCATAAAATTAAACCCAGGATGTATGATATTGAATGTAATCCACCTTAATTATGTTTTTTTCCTAGCATGATTTTTGCCCCTTACACTATTCTTTTTGGGTTTTAGAAGATGGATGGAACCTGAATGAACTGTGTTGATCAATGTAATGGAAAATTCAATGATTTTCCTCTTGAACAAACCAATGTTATGGGAGATGGAGTAAAAAAAAATTTATTTCTATAATTATGCAAGCTATGAATCATTTTCGACATCCAAATAAGAAGATAAGGGAACAATATTCTATTGAGTCCTTTATGATGAAACGTCCACCTTCTTTCAGTGGGTCTTCTGATCCACATGCTGATGAACAATGGGTCAGTACCATTGAAAATATATTTTCCATACATCATTGTTCGGAACCTGAAAATGTCATTCTGGTTGTTTACCATTTAGAAAGTTAAGCAGATCAATGGTGGACTCTAATTAAGAGTATGAGGCCCCAAGATGAAATTGAATCACTGGAATGGGATGAGTTCAAGAACATATTTATCAATAAGTACTTACCTTGTATTCTTCAAAAAAATATGGAAAAGGAGTTCCATGAGCTTAAGTAAAAGGATGATGAATCTGTTGGTATATACGAAGCTAATTTTACAAGGCTTGCAAGGTATGCATATGTCATTATCATTCAATATTAAAGTAAAGTTGATCGATTTTTCAGTGGCTTAAAACCCATTCTTCGAAGGGAATTAGATATAAGAGACTTTAGTATCTATGAAGAAATTGTGCGTTGTTCTATCAAGGATGAACTGGAAGTTGGTGTTACATATTGATCTCATGGTTTTGACAAGAAACAAAAGATGGAGTTCCATGAGAAATATAATAACAATGGTGAAAAGAAGATGAATGTTTATTTATGCTCAAAGTGTGGAAAGAAGCATGGTGGAAATTGTCTAAAAGGTACTGAAAAACATTTCAAGTGTGGAAAAGAAGGTCATCGAGTAGATGAGTGCTGAATTAATGGGAAAAAGGTTTCTAATGACATGAATAGAGAAAAGACTACTGATAATGCTCCACCTACACTTCAATGCTTCATGTGCAAGGAAATGGGGCATTATGCTAATCAATGCCCTAATCCAAGGGTTAATGATGATCGATGTGAGAAACCTCTTAAGAAAAAGGATAAAGGGAAGTCACATGCGATCACAATTTGTGATGATGAGTATGAAAACGATGTTGTGGAATGAATAAGTGTTTATGTAACAAGAATTCGAGATAATGTTGTAAAATCTCATTTAAAGTGTCATGGAATATTAAAATATCAATGTATTAGATCATTGTGGTTTTTACTTATTTTATGGTACAGATAACCATGAAAAGTGATTGAAATATTTTTGGAAAGCAGATGAAATGTGCATAATGAAGGGATAAGGAAAAAATAATATGTAGGATAGTAATAATGAGCTCATGAGTAACATAAGGTCAAAGATATATCATGGGTTGAGTATATAGAAATTTTGGGATTTTGGTATGTGGAAATAGTTATCTTTTGACAACATTCCTATATTCACTAAGGTTTAATGGGTATTCATTTTTAATAAGAATACATGATAAAGGTATTCAAATGATTGTAATGTGATCAACAAGATACATCGGGGATAAATGATGGTATTCAATTATCAGTAGATGACATTTTTAGTAATTGTTTTCTTTATACTATAAGCCTGGACATAAGTATTTTGGATAAGGCTAAATATTTGAAATGGATTATGTTTGACATAAGTGTTTATTGTTTAAGGCTATAACTATTTTTGATATTATTGATGGAAAATTATAATTATGTTGTTTTAGAAAAAGGAAAACCTGTAGGATGGGAGACAACCCGTCGCGTCAGACAAATATATGGGAATAGAACCCACAACCGAAGTGCGACCGGCCTTTATCGCCTACCACTGGCCTACAGGATGTCCCTAGTTAGTAGAAAGTTGTTTAATTTTATTAAGCGGTATTATAGATTAAGTATAAGTCCATTTTTGGAACCATATACGATTAATCTCACCATAAGATGGACTTATTTATATAAATTTTTCTGACCTTATGTTTGAGACAGATGGAATGACCTATCATTCTATTGCTTGATCTCCTAACACTTCACGAATAACAAATTCAACTTCATTTCTTTATGAGATGAAGTGGAAATTGTTCAAGGCATAAAAAACAGTGAGATTGTGCCAAAATAATGTACGTATTTCTTTTAATCCATCAACTTTAGGGAAATGATCTTCAAAACCCAAAATGTTGTCCTAGTGTCCTCATATCCGATGAATCTGATGGTACCTTAGATCATTAAAATTTATGGCTTTGTGATTGTTTGATTTTTCATAGTCATGTTCTCTACCACTCTCCATCAAAACTTGATGGTTAGATTTCTCTTCCATATCCATATTTTCACCTATGTTCTCCTATGTGGAAACCTAGTGATGAGTTAATTTGGGAAACCATTACATTTTATACTTTTATTTTAAAAACATATGTTTTGGTATTCCTTTTTAAGATGTGGGTTACTATTAAAGAGACTTTCAAGCAGTAAACCATTTATAACCCTGAGGAATTTCGAGGGCGAAATTCATTCCAAGAGGGGTAGAATGTAACACCTTGAGATTTTATGAAAAATATTCTTTTAATTTCATTGATGTCTTGTGTTGTATGCTACACCAAGATTATCTTGTACAATACGCATCCCCGTATTAGCATGCAGTATAGAAAACACTATTCTTGGCTCGTGTTACACACAATTTCAAGTTCATTTTGTGGAAATTATTTTACGCAACATTAAGTATAGATTTATTTAATGTATAAATGAAATAAGTTTTGATTATGATATACGCAACACCAAACGGAGCTTTCACTACACGCAGCCCTGACTTGGCTTGCATTACACGCAATCAAGACCTTCTTCGATAGAATGTGTAGTACGTAATACCGTGTTTCACTAAACGAGATATTATTATAATATTATTATGGACTAGCTGTTATGAATAGTAATACCATCTTTTTGATATTTAATAAATTTTATCTTTCAATATAGACTTCAATTTTGGATTTGGAATATCAAAATTAGCCTAGGGTGAATATTTTTTATTTTTCTGAATTTTTTTAATTTTTGATGAATAGTGAAAACACTTGGTTAATATTTAAAAACCATGTTTTTAATTAAATATTTATTTATTTTATTTAGATTTATTTTAGGTCAAAATTGATACTTAATACATATATAAGTTCAATGTAATTCATTTGAGTCATTTTATCATAATTTTAGATATATAAAATGTTTATTGAACATTTCAGCATCTTTTACCCACCACCTAGGAGAATTTGAAAACCCACATAATACTTAATTTTACCGTTTCTATGAGTGGAATTTAGAAAATCTGAGAGACATGGTTAATATGAAGGAGTAAAATGTTGTTTAATAAGATAAAAATAATTTTTTGGTGAATAGTAACTTTTTACTTTTATTAAATACGGTTAAAAGTAAATATGGTAATTAAGGGTAAAAATGATATTATTATTACCCTAACACATGTCCTAATTCTATTGGATAAATTTAATTCGACCAGAAACAACCTTAGTAATAAAATATTACCCTTTAGGACCACTTGAATTATATGAGGACATTTATTATAATTTTATTTAAAAAAGAGTTAAAATAGTTAAAATCAATGTTTAATAACTAAAACATTTTTAATATAGGGATATACATAAGATAAATTTGACTATAAATATTCATTAGAAAGATAAAACTATTTCATACCCAATGATATTTAATTGATAGTTTTTAGACATTAAATTATGTAATTTATTTGTGACACAATGATGATTTTGTAATTACCTTATTAATGAAATATTAACATAATTGATGTTATAAATACCCAAATAAATGTAATTTGAGATTTTTTAGGAATTAAATTAATTTTTGTGGTTAATATGACATGTTAGTATAGATTTTATTAACATTTTTAGAACTAATCATGTTGTTATGATTTTTACAAAAAACATTTTCCAAATAGTGTCAAAATTGACATAAAATAGTATTTAAAAAAAAGATTATATAATTAATTGTTATTATATTCCTAAAAATATAAGGATCAGCGAAATGAATTAGAAATGGTTATATATATTAATAATGAACCACTTGGGGTTATTTTGGTATTTTATAGTATGTTTATTAATTATATAGTGTAAGAAAACAAGAAGACACGTTAAAAGCTAAATTATTTAACATAGAGTTAAATCTAAACGATAAGGTTAAAATAGTAACCTAAACTTGTCTAAAACCTATTGGTTGAGGGGATTTTGACCCATCCCCACTTTAACTTCTAAATAAATCAATTTGGAGCTATTATAAACCGAATAAGACATTATTATAAAATAATATTTTTGTTTTTCCAAAGGCGCCCCGCTACTCCCTTATAAAAAGGATTCCCCTTACCTCTTCTCTACACACCCTTTTGAGCCGTGAAGCTCATCCCACCTCTGCCCATTTATTTTCTCCACTTTCCTATCAACATTCTTGAGGTTCTGGTCTTCTCAAAAGTCCAACTCTAGTCCCTTAAGAAGAATTTTAAAGGAGGTGTGTCAGAGAAGAGGAGGTTCGGATACGTACGAAGGATATTAGACCTAAGGAGGTTCAGATACGTATGGAAGATATTAGACCTAAGGTAAGGTATAATGTTGAAATCTCAATTGTTTTCTATCTGATTTTTCTTATATGTAAGTATTTCCTGGGGTTATATTTATCATCCATGTCCATGTTTTATAAAAATGTTTTCATGTATGTTTAAAGTACTTTTTACCCATTTTGACTTTTACTACATTGTATTCAAGGAATCCTTTTTTTGTTTACCATACGAGGTACTTTTTGACTTTTTCGACAAAAGTACGAGAAGAATGTTTTTAACGTATACGGAATGAATAGAATTTTTATGATTTCATAACACCTTATTTTCATGAAGCTTAATCTACAAGATTTATTGAATATTTTCAACAAAATCCTTTTCCTTTAAGATTGCATGGTAATTTGTGAAAAGAATATTTTTTTGAAGAATAAAGGATATTTTAGTCAAGAATTCATTTAAAGTGTTTTATCAAAACTGTTTTCCATATATGATGACAATATTTCTTATGAGTATGTTTCAAGTATAATTTCTCTATGATTTCCATGGTTTCACTTTTCTTATGATGAAATATCCATTTGTTTTATATAGATTATGTGATGATGGGATGATGATTATGAAACCCATTTTATTATTTGGGTTATGATATATTTTTTATTTTGTGGAACATGTAAGATTTATTTAATTATGAGATGGGTGGGACCTATATATCCCTCTAATGCATTGGGTCAAGATTTATATCTCATGAGATAGACATAGTTGGAACGGTAAGTTAATCTAGTTCAGTGTTACAGGACTGAAACGTGGAGTGAACTCGATTCAAAAAGGAACTTTTTCTAATAAGATGGTCTTGGTAGTAATGACTTGGCTACTATGGAAATCATAACATGTGATTAATCGTTTCAACAATTACATGCTTTATTCCCATTTTATTTTATCATGATTGATGTTCCTTTATGATATATGCCTTACGTACTTCAAAATCTTATGTCTTTGCTCAAGATTTTGATGTTTAGATTTTATGTTGAAGTTTTAGCATTCAAATGTTTATGGATTGTTTTATGTTATCTATGATTTCCTTTACTGAGAATTTGAGCTCACCCTTTTTATGTTTTCTTTTCCCCAGGATTTAAAGAAATGTTTTAGGTAAGAAAACAAAGGGGAAGATCATTATGGGAGATGTTGAAGATCTTTCACCATGATTAGAAGATTATGTTCCGAGTTTCCAAAGACCCTAAAATATTACAGTCCTTGTGTGTCTATTTTCTTTATGTACTAAGTATTCTGCAAAAGTAATGTAATGTCCATGTACTTCAAGATTTGGGCCTCTACAGAGTGATTGAGGTCATCCATCACAAGCAGGTGTAAAATTTATAGACTCAAAGCCATCAATCTATGATGAATTAAAATATCATCAGTTAAACAAAACATATGGTATTAGGATAACAAATATTTGGATTAAATATCCCTTCCCTAAAGGTTAATAATTAACTTCTTCATTGAATAATTGGAAAACAATAATTTACAAGTAATGTTTCATCCATCAACAAATACCTACCACAAACTCATCTTTCACTACAAAGGATAATAGAACTAAAAAATATTCAATTTATCATAATCATATAGAGTTCCCAAAATAATGAATTTATAATTCATTTTTCGGACTATTAAAAAACTACATTATATAAAACATTACATCATTTAGGCCAGTGTTAGTTGATTCACCCTTGTGGCCCTTTGGTTGCAGGTTAAAGTCTTGCGGCCTTGACGAGCGTGATAGGTTGTCGCCTGACCTCCTGGTTGTCCATTTTATTATAATCCAATAATAATCTTATGAAATGTTTTATCCTTAAACAATATTATAAAAATTTCAACATAATTCATTATAACCATTAGACTTATCTAAAATACTTATATTCAAATTAAAAGTTCAAAATTTATAAGGAAGGTTAACACAATGAAGTTCTCTTTTTTCTATATAATAACATGTTAATACCTTCATTATGTATTCATTTCAAACACGGTAACACACTGAATTGACATAAAACCATATAAATTTCATTAATTATCCTTTATTTATTTTAGAATACATGATATACATTTTATATCCAAAAATGTTGTAAACTCCAATAATTATGGAATAAACAAACAATTAAATAGTTTCAAAGTACTCATGAATATCGAATATAATTTATACAAATAAATCATATCTTATTCCAAAATCAATACCTTAGTATCAAAACTATATTATTTTTTATCTTTCTTTCAACAATGTATCCTCTAAAAAGTTTAATTTTCTATTGATTCACCTTTCATAGAAGTATATAATCTCAAATTCATAATGAAATAATACTACATTACAATCCTTATTTATTTTCATAATTATTATAACCAGTACATTGTTGATACAACAAAAAATTGAAATAATTATTTAATAACAAAATTATAACAGTATCCATTCTTCATCATTTGTTGTAGTATCATGACTTTATTATTATCCAATAGCATCATTTGGGGAATACTATGATAATTTGGACATTGATTCACGTAGTGTCCCAACTCCATGCAGATGAATCATAGTTCATTTGAAACCTTTTTCTAAACCTTGCAATCATGTACTTGATTTCCTTTTTCTCCACATATAAAAAAAACTCTCATTACCTCGAGCATTTACCAAGGTTATTCTTTACACGGTTATCACATATGGGAAAATACTTCTTTCCTCTCTCCCCTTTATACATATATCTCTCAACATACTTGTATTCTCTTGCTTCCCTTCAAGTCCATATGATTCAGTGAATTATTTATTTATCTTATTAACACATGATACTATCTATTAATATGATAAGAATATTTGGGATAATATTTCCATTCTAAATTTTGTATTAATACCATGGAAGATATGATCATTCATACTCTTTATATCATGTGAACATCATGAGTTATCATTCCTTCTACTGGGCTCTATTTCTAAACAATTATATATACTATGTTAGTTTATGAATCACAATGCATAATTACAAACATGAAAAATACCTAATTTAAAATGAAAATATTAAGCATATAATCAATAATAATAAGAAAATGTTTTCTCTGAGGATGTATTTACTCCTAAATTTTTCATAATAGCTTGTTATAAAAATAAGAATTATCCTAGGAATATCCCACGAGAGTTTAATAACAAAGGGTGAAGAAAGGACCATTGTAATGTACCAGGATACCCAAGTTCAAGATCAAAACCTCTTGTCAGAGTTTTCACTACTAGGTAACGTAATTCTAGAGACTCCCTTACCTGCTTGTATCCAGACAGATATGTATTGCTTGGAAAATTCACAAAATATCTACATTACAAAAATTATATTATGTTCTTCTCTTCTAATCCTAAAAATCTATCTTAGTGTAATGTTCTCTAATAATAGTGTACATAAATATATTACCTTGTTTCTTTCTAAACATCCTCTGATTCCAACTATAATTCCCATACCCTAAAATCCCCGAGCCGGTGCATTATTTAAATAAATTGGCATGATTAAAACGAATAAAGTCCCAATGGACCGATCAATATAGTAGCCTTAGAAAATAGATTACATACATGAACATTATATTAAAATTTAAATAAAAAAACACCACATAAATAATCAATTTACAATGCCATTATTACCCTAGCTTAACCCTACATAACAAACACAATACATATCTTGGAATCCTGGGAAAACAAAACATAAGAAAGGGGTGACCTCAGATGCTCTGTTATTGTAAATAATATAATGGAATCAATAAATATTTAAGGAAATAGGTGTAATAAAAACAAAAACCCTTTAAACATATTCTAGAATATTATGTGGAGAAAATAAATAAATAATTAAAATATATACATGGACATGGATATTTTTCTAGTTGAATAACAACATAAAATAATTAATTTCATAATGATGGAATGCCTAATTCCAGACATCATTACCTCATATTCAAGGCCTCATGCCAAGACTGCAAATAACATTTTTGTCATGGCCTTATTCCAAGAATGTAGTTTTTCTCATGAGAATTACTGATGCATCGAGGGTCTATTTCGGGCTCTACCCTTCACTTACTATTTCCACATCATTCCTCATATAAAAATGTTGAATCCTAACATAACCATTTGTATTAAAACTAGCATACGAAATGGCAATACATTAACAATATGATATGAATGGTATAAAAATTGCACATTCATGGTCAAACATATCATAACTCATTCAATACAATATTGAAGACAATGTTTATAATAAAACAACCTCAATGTAAAATAATATCCAGAAAGGGTATTGACATAGTTGAAAATAATCAATAAATATTTTTTGAGATAAATATTTTTTTTCATGAAATCATTTAAAAGTATTCTAATTCATAAAAGAAAAATGTTTAAAAGATATTTTTGAATCATAATGTCCTATACAACATTGAAACTTTTTAATGTAGTTAACATTTTAAAAAATTCATGTCAATATAAATAAATCCTTAAAACCATTTTGAAAATATGGTCATTAATGTGAATGATTTAGAAGAATAAATTTATAAAGCCATTAAAATGATGATTTAGTTAAATATTACCATAAAATTATTATTTTGAAATTTTTTTTATTAAACATGGGCATATATAATAAATATTTCCCAGAAAATACTTACTCATAATTAATCTTAGATAATATTGAGAATGAAGAATTGATATTTACCATACACTTTCCTTTGGTTGAGGGTAATTTTAACCTCATTTATAACGACAATAGTATGTATTTAAATTATACCATAACCATATTCATATTTATTATATCATAGATGATTCATTTTTGACTTTATACTGGCCATTTAATAATGATTTCCATGTTAAATTAATATTTCAGGTAATAATCACTTTCTTTATTTTGTGTGTTTTAACTTGTCAATCAAGATCATGTCATTTAGATCATGATTTAAATATTTTCAAAATATAAAACATGATTTATATATAATATATATTAAGAATATAAATATTTATAGTTGATAGATATATGAAATGGTAAACACCATTTATGGAGATGGCATGTTGTACGTATGCATAAACATTGTTTTTATTTTCAAATCGTATTGAATATAAGTAAGTGAATGAGATAAATGTAAACACACACACACACACACTCACAAACACATAAATATATATATATGTTTCAAATTGCATTATTATTTCATATATCACATACTTATTATTAATATTTATTTTTATAGTCATCATTGAATGTTGAACGTGGAAATGAATCTCATCGTGTCATCGAGACGGTAAGCCATACGTACACACGAGCGATAATATCATTTACTTAATAATTAAAAGATTTTAAATTGGAAGGTATATTAATTATAAAGAAACATTTGAATGTTATTTTCATTATTTATATACATATTACTCATCATTATATGCATCCAAATAACACAGTGTTGAATAAAAAATTAGAGCACGATGTAGAGACGGTAAGTCGTACGTATCCACGCATGGTGACTTTCTCAATCATATGATGGATAGAATAATGAATATGGACGTACCATATTTATAATAACATCAAAGTATGTGTAAGGTAGTAGATTTATTATAATTTTATGGAAATAAAAATGAAAATGAATGTGGAAGAAGAAAAGAACATTGAAATGGGTGTTAAAATAATTACATCTTATTCGAGTGTTTCCATTTGATTTGAACAATATGGATCCATATGTTATCTTTATACTCAAGTGAAAAAATCTAGGATGAATTGATGGAAGTTGGGAGGACATTTGGGATGGTTCTGGCTAATCCAAATGGCATTGGTGGTGTGATTTTTAGAAAAGTGGAAATACGCTTTAATAGGGAGGTGAGGGTAACTTTATGAAAACATTAGATATTATTTTATTATAAAATAATTATATATTTTCAATGTCTTAAAATGAATTTTTTTCTAGACTGAGGTGGTTATGGATTGAAATAATCTCAAAATATACGTTTTAGACAATTTTATGTTACAATATTAAGCTTATAATTTAGATTTAACTCTTAGTTAAATAGTTTATATTTTACAATGTCTTCCTGTAGTTTTATATTACATGGTTAATAAACATACTATAAAATTACAATTGAACCCCCAGTGGTTCATTAATTATATATATATAATTATAATATTTTTTTGTCCGACCCTTAGATTATTAGGGCTTTTATATAATTTAATAATATAGTATTTGTTTTAAAAAATCATTTATGTCAATTTTGACAATATTAGGTATTTTGTTTGTGTGAAAGACATAACATAATGATTACATAGAGAAATATTAATTGAAAACACCTTACCATGTCATATTCACCTATACAATTAGTAGTATTCATATAAATTCTGAATTTATATTTATTTGGATATTTATAATATACATTATTTTAATCATTAATTAATAATGTAATTACTGCATCATCAGTGTGTTATAAATAAATATAATTATTTAATGTCTAAAAATTATAAATAAAATACCATTATGTAGGAAATCCTTTAATCCTTTAAATGAATATATATAGTCAATTTTATGTTATGTATATACCAAAATTAAAAACAGTTTATTTATTAAACTTCAAATTTAACACTTTTAACTCTTCATTATGTAAAATAATAATAAACGTACTAATCTAATCCATGTTTTTCAAAAGGATCATATATTATTCCTAAGGTTAATTTTTTTCAAAAAAACTTATCCAATATAATTAGGACATGTGTTTGGGTAATTATAATATCATTTTTACATTTAATTAACTTGTTTACTTTTATCCATGGAAATAAAAGTCAAAACGTAATATTTTCCAAAAATTATTTTCATCTTATTAAACCAAATTTAACTTACTAATTTCAACCATGACTCTAATTTGTTTTAAATTCAATTCACAGAATCTGTAAAATTACGTTTTATGCAACTTTGAAAATGCACCTAGATGGTGGGTAAAAGAAGTTAAAAAGTTCAATAATATTTTTTGCACATATATTTTTTTATAAATTGAATCCAAATATTTAAATTAAACCATTATAGGTATTATATAACAGTTTTTAATTATCATAAAAATAAAATAAATAAATAATTATTTAAATAAAAAGCCAATTTTAAACAATAACGAAGTGTTTTTCACTATTCATCAAAATTTCAATGTTTTAACAAAAATACAAAGAATTTACCTGAAGATAGTATTGTTATTCAAAATTCAAAAATTATTTCTATTTTACCAAATCAATGACATAGATGTTTCATTAATTAATTTAAAATTATATCCCTATGTCAAAACCAAAAAGTGGGTTTTTAAGACATAAGAACTTTTAAAAGATTAACATGTGTTTATGTTAAATTTAAATGAGTAATTATTAATAATTTCCTAAATTGTATTAATTGATAAAAATATAATCTTATTATACATAGAAAACAATTAAAATTAATAATTTAACACTATAAATTTTTTCTATTAGAAAAGTTGTTTTTAATAATTTTTTTTGTATTTTCACTATTTATCAAAATCTGAAAGTTAACAGAAAAATACCATAAAATTATCCAAACTAAATTTTTAATTCTTGATTTTAAAGAAGAATTTAATTTCATGAAATTGGACATATTTAATTGTCAAATATTGGTTTTAAAAATTATTCCCTTAAGGTATTAAAATTTAATTTAAAAAAAATTCTTTGATCTAAAAAAAATATTTGTTTTTATATAATGTCTAAGAAACACAAAATATGGATTTTAAAATTATTTGAGTATATAAAAATCAAAATTCAGTTAATACTATTCATAACCGCTATTTTAATGGGTAGTTTGGAAAGTCGTGGTGCTCTCAATCTCGGTGTTGCATGTAGCGCAAGTTATTAAATATCATTGATGAGATAACATATAATTTAATTATCGGGTGTTACACTAAAGAAATACATATTGAATCTCAACCAATATACTGAAAAAAAAATCAATTACCATATATCAACTAGGGAAATATATGATTCATAGGACACTCATTTTGTTGTTACCCTACACAAAAAGAATGAACACAGATAAAATTAGTAGACAATGAAAACCCCATCTATAAAATCCATTGGCCAAAATCCATGATCTATATATATAAGTATTCCTTACACTCATATAATTCTCGATGTACTGACCACTGTATGTGGTTTCATCTTAATCAATCACTAATTCATTAAACATACACAACTTGGTCACTAAATCATGATCCATAAATTCCATAAATGAAAACAACAACAAATGAACATACCTCTATCGAATCATTAGAATCATGGAAGATATTAAATGTCATGTATTCATGTCATAATCCACCATGTAGTTAAAATATTGGGAAACCACTATGAATATAATAATCCAGAAATAATTCACACTAGAATCCACTAGCTAGAATAATTATAGAACCTCCATGTGCCTATAATTCTTCTAATAGGAATCAAACTACTCTCTTACCAAGTAAATGTAAACTTCTCATTAAATATATTATGGATGACCATTATGCAATTCTGACCACACCCAAGCTATTTCATAATTTCATCCCACTACGTAGGAAACTCTATCATGATATGAATCTCTTGTTTACTCAAATTCAACACCGACATCTTCCATCTACTCATCAATGTTGAGGCCCTACAAAAAACTATATAGAAAAAACACATATGGATTCTAAAATATAATAATACCTTTTCACATGAATCTTTCCACCACATGAAAACATCATTCTGATTATTCTTCCACATAAAGGATTCAATATATTTTTTGAAAATAGTTACTCTTAAATCAAATAATTAAATCATGTATCAATAAAAAGGTAAACAAAACCATGCTATATGAACCAAACCAAATCCCACATCCAAAAACCCCAAACAATCTAATTCATACATAAAATAAATCATTCCTAAATATAAAATCATCATCATCCAACCCAAAAATAATAGAACCACTTTTTAACTTCCATATCATCATGTAATAATAAATAATGAATTTAAACTTCCACTTCAAACTTATGTCTAGTCATGACTACTACATTGTTATTAAACTAACTCAAGATTGGGGAGGAAATCCATAATACTATAAAAATGAAAAAAACACATAATATTTTTAAAAAAATCTCAATATCTCAAAATTACGATAAAAATATTAAGCATAAACTCGAAAACATTTCCATAACATTAACAAATTTTAAACATTGCAAATTTAGCACAACAATTTTATTCCCAAGAAATATATCATAAAAATCCCATTTTTAAATAAAAAACCATGTCACTAAGTAACCAAATACACATTTATAATGTTAAAAATTATAATCATATAAGTCATTATAGTAAAAAATAACCCACCAATTTTTCAAAATATATTTCAAAAAATGACATCCAATGATACAGATGTAAAATGTACAGTCAAATTCACATACCTTACCACCACATGATAGGAAAAAAACACTCGAAAAAATGATGATCGAGATTAAATTCATTTTATAGAAACATCACTTTAGTATTTCTATTAAATGGTGATTTCCCAAAATTATATCCATTTATACTCACCCCGATTAACAAGAAATTAATTGGTAATATTTCTTCATATTAAAAATTTAATTATTCTCTATTGTACCAATCACATCCCTATATGATCGACGAAATGAAAAATTATTTTTCCAACATAATATTTTAAAAATGATGTTCATAATAATTCTATTTAATAAAAAAAAATTATATAACGTCATCATAATTATCTTTTGTAATTAATACCATCCTATAATAATCATTTTCATATAAAAAATATTATATATTTAGCAATGAATCAAGGGAATTTACATTAAAACAAGTACATATTAAAAATTTGAGGCTTTAAAAATTCTTTTAAGATAATAAAATAGTCATAATGGATAATAAAATAATAAAATCATCCAAAATATTGCATGTTATATTCTTGATATTTAAAAAACTAACATGGTGTTTTTAAATATATATTCACTTTCATTCCAAATGTACGATGATTGGAATATAATATTTATTACATTTCTAAGATCATATAATATTTATATCTATATATATAATATATTTTAAAAAAATAAAAATAAAAATATGAGAATTTAATGAGTGACCGATACAAATTATGGTATGTAATAACTACGTGCAAAATATAGACAACCCCTATAAAATCAATATCTAAATTATGGATAATAAATAATAATATTATATCTATTATTCACCCATTCACAGCCTAAAATATGAATAGATTTCACTATATTGAGTCAAATTCTTATTCCTGTTATGATGAAGTTCATTTTGATTCATTTCATCATGTTTATTTTACTTAATTTCCCTATATTAACTCAAATTTAGTTAGAAATGTGAAAATAAATAATCCATATTAATCTACTTGTCATCTAGACTGTATGTAACATCATATAACCTAGTATATTTGGAATGATTAATGTCCTTACACCGGTTCACGGTTCCCCCCATTCATGAAACCTATCCATTCTTTATTATGAATGAGATATATTTGGTTTAATTGATGTTGTTTCCCTAGAAACCCTCAACAAAAATTTCAATGAAATATCCCCATGATTCATTATATATAATAACAATAAAAAATGATAGTATTCATTCCGTAACTAAATTGATTGGTACCCATCATTTTTTTTATATGACGATAAATATTGATTTGTAAATATTGCCTCTTATAGTCCATGTGTTGGTAACTAACACAGTGGATAAAAAAACAAAAAATTGGAACCATTACCCTCATTATATTTTTTATTTATAAGAAATAATATAGATTCACAAAGAAATATATCATCATATATAATTACAATCATGAATAACTCATAAATAAAATCCAACAATTCGTGATAATTAATAAATAACAGTCTCTAGAATACTGCCCCAAAGACTTCTACGAATCATGACCAATAGAAACCCTCCAAAAAAAACTGTGTATTTCCAAAATCGATCCCCAATGTTGTTTTGATCAAGTTATACACTTTTTATTTTTAGATATCATCATGAAATCTATAATTGAAAGGGTCTTTATTAGGATCTCTTTTAAAACATTGAGAATACCATAAAAATTCAAAAGTGAAAAATCTATAGAACCAATAATAAATAAATATGGTAAATATCTCATTTCCAACCGCACTAAGGATCTCTATCAATGTATCTCATACAAACATAGATAATAATTTCCTAATAATATAATCAATACCACACACAAAACAATTATTTTGAACTATTTTTCCATTTTCATGAATCAAAATACAACATCAAGAGATTATATAACTTACATATTATCATCTCGTAATCATAACTGGGAAATCCATCATGTAAACTACAAAAAATAAATTCATTATCATAGAAATACAATTTTCATTTTATCTATCACATAATAAATCATGTGCAGAAGTGTGTTGTCTGAAAATTAATTGAATCAACCTCATACAATACTCCTTTCATGCATTAAGCTCACTAAAAGACATTAACACCAAGAATAAATAAAAAAAGGTTATCAACTGACATCTCATCCAACTGTGTCATATCTAAAAATCAGTATCTATCACACCCAAATTAAACATTTATTGTTATTTTATTTATTAGTGGGACCTTGATATTTCTATTAGTTTTTAAATAGAGTTTCTTGCATAAATTGTGATTAATTGTGGTAGCAATGTGGGTGGTGTATAATTGGATCATTGTTATAGGAAACCATACACTAGGCTAGAGAAAAACATGGGTTGTAGAAATAGGAACTTTTGAGGATTCATGGTTAAGAGGATAGTTGTGAACCATTTCAAGTGGTAGTTGTATCCCCATAAAGAATTTATCACACAGTTGGTGCCTTTTTTGGAACACTATGATTTGAAACCATTCTTGCTATATAGGGTCTAAAAAATGATTCATTAATAATAATTTTGGTAACATATTTATTCTTATTATTATTTTTATTATTTTTGTTATTATTATCATATATATCTTGTCCCACTTTCTCTTTTGGTACCCCCTCCACTTTCCATATGGATCATAAACTATGGTTCAAAAGGGATCATCCTCACCCCCTTATCCATCCTTATCTCTTTGATATATGATTTTACTCCCAATTTCATGTGTTACCTAATAAAATGATGTTATCTTCATCTACTCGCCATTATTTTCTCTATATTTCATAGTTTATTTCCTCCCTAGCAGGGCACATTCTTTGGATGAACTCTAACATGGTTTTGGGTATTTTTTATTGCTTCTTGACTGCTGGGGTATGTTGGGTTTTATTAATGGAAGCTATATCCATGAAAATTTAAGGTGTCAGGTTTTACCATCAGTTTCATGTAGTTTTCCATATATTTATCTTCTTTAGCCCAATTTTATTTAAGGATTTTCTGATTTTTAGTTACCACATTGTTATTTGATGTTTGATGTGGCTATTTGATGGTGAAATAATATTATATGAAAATGTAGTCATATATATACGTATTTCCTAAAAATATTCACTTATAAAAATATTAATATATACATATGGGATTGGTTTGCTTATATATATATATATGATTTTGTATACATATGTGAAATTTAATGGTGGATTCGACTTCCATTATTGACTTCTACATTTTTTGAGGTAGGTTCGCTATGTTCGAGGTTTTAATTGGAATTCCATGACTATTTGATTTCATTTAAAGTTTTTATTTTTTATTATGTGGAATATATATGATATGAAAAGTATGTCATGGATCTTAAAAATGGGGTTTTATTATATTACAAAATTTACCTAAACATAACGCATGTATACATCATGTTAAAATATATTTTTAACATTTTTTTGAAATGTAATTTCTTTTATAATATTATGTGGCTAGTTTTTCACTTTCTATAATTATATAAATAGAAAAATAATCTTAAGGTATGAACCATGAGGTTAAAATATGGTTTTTTTCGTTAATGTCTGATTTGTTAGATGTTTTTAGTGAATAGAATTGTAATTTGTATTTTGACTTGACACAGGGCTGAACATAAAGAGGTAGAATAGACGTGTGAATATAGATGAAGGCTTTTGTAATTTTTTTATATCAATAATTATTCTAGTATAATAAATCTCACCTACCTTTTGGAATGACACAAACATATCCTTGGCCTCTAGGTTGGAAAACTGGGATCATTATTTGATAAATGAACCCCCCCTAAATAGAATTTTTATGATACATCACACCCAAAAAAAGATTATTGGGATTGGTTGGCTCATGAAGAACATAGACCATTATATCTAGGGTTGATCAGTGATTGTTCAAGGATCCTATTTCCACAATAAACTAAAGACATATGGATTCCTCATGGTTATTACACTCATGATAATAGTTTTAAATGTTTGATACCTTACACTATTTTCAAATTTCTATATAATGTAAAACATATAATTTATTAAATATAAAGACACATTTTTTATTATTTTTCTATGTATAAATTTTTTTAAATAAACTCTTATATTTTAAAAACTATTTTGAAAATGTGTTTAAATTTTTTTTACCAAAAATAGAATCATGTTATAGTTTTACAAAAGAAATGAAAAACTATTTTAAATAATATATGTTATTGTATAATGACATTGAATTATCTTTAAATGTATGTCCAAAATAATTTTTCATCTCTGGAGTCCCTAGTATGAATTTAAATTTACATGCCTATACTCTTTAAGAATTTTAAATATAGGTTCTACCTAGTTCTTGTTTTCTCATGTAGAGAGTGTGGATATATTTTTGGCGGTGGACCATGTTGTCAAATGGAGGTACCCCATCTGTTTAATTTTATATGTTTAGTATTTTGTTTATTTTTCACTTCTAGAATTATTTTTATTCTGACTTATTAAATCATCTAATGTACTAGAGGAAACACTATACCGAACAGAGTTAAATTTTATATGATGTATTAGATTATAACCCATGAATATTGGTAAAAACATTATATAATTTTAACAGATTATCTTGGCGCCCAGTTCATGGTAAAACCTTATTGGTTTGAAAAAAGCAGCATAAGGGAATTTTTTCTTGTTATTGTTCTTGCTAATGGTAGTTTGGTTCTATGATTACGAGAATATAGGTACTCAGACCTGGGATGGTTCTTCATAATCACCTATTCAGAAGGATAGTTTAATTTCTAGGGTATATTAAGATGGTTTTTTCCTGATATATGAGAATAGATGATATGTGTTTATGAGGTTCTAGTTTTTTCCATGGAATTATGTTGGGAATTGAGAAATGGTGGTGTGTTTTGAGAAATTATAAATGATGGATTTGATTTTTAGAAATACATAGATGTTTCATAGTGGATATACATGGTCAATAAAACCATTCACATACCATATTGTTTCATTTATTTTCCTCTAGTGTTCTCACATAATTTTTGCACGGTCTACCAAACTGTGGGACCATGGTTTGTGTGGTAGATTGTTGTTATGTTTTTGGTATTTTTAACTTTTCAAATGTTGAGTTTAATTTCTTATTCATGTAGGGGAGTTAAAATTATTTTTAGGTTATTAACCATGTATTATATAATTTTTTTTATAAAGAAATTGGGATTCTGAAGTGAAATGATTTTCTTTTTTTTAAAATAATAGATAAATTGATTTTGGATTTTGAAAATTATAGTGATATGTGGAATATAATTGAATTAATAATTTTCTGAATGATTGGTATTAATGATAAAATGGTATGTGTGACCCTTGGTATTTCATTTGGTTGTTTACATATGTGTGTCTTATTTTGGAATGTTCATGTTAATATATATATATGTGAATGGATATAAGTGGAAGTGCGAATAAACAAATTACTAACAATTCATAGGATTCCACATATTAGTATTTAATATCAATGACAAAACTAGGTTTTTCAATGTTATTTTTTGAAAATGAAAACTAATTCGTATAAAAAATTGAATCTTATATAACAATATGTGTGGTTTAAAAGTTGAATGTGGGGGATTTTTTAAAATTTAAAAGTGGATCTGGTGAAATGGGTATTAGTCCAAGAGGGCGTGAGGTTGAAATTAAATTGATTTTGTGAATGAGGCTAGATGATTCAAATGGTTTTGGATATAGGCATAATGGTTTTCAACATAAATTTAAAAATTTTAGTTTTTTCTAAAATCTTTTTTATTCTTATTTTTGATGTATTTTTGATAATGAAGGTTTAATATTTAATATGGATTAATTTGGATTTGGTGTAGTTGTCTACAGTCCAGTTATTTTGAGTATTCCACACAGAATGTCTCAAAAGTGTTTTAAGGAGACAGTCGTAATTGTTAGCCCTTCCTAGAAAACTAATGGATTTTTGGATTACATTTTATTATAATATGATCTTATTTTTCATGAATTCTAAGGTTTATTAAAGGTCTTGGAGTTGCTTAAATGAGCTGAAAGTTTCCTCGTGTCTTTGGGAACACCATATATAGTTAGAGTGTGATTTTTCTTAGGGAAATATTAGAGTAATAGTTTAGAGTAGTGGAAAGTGATATTTCAATTTTCATTATATAAAATAATATGTAATGAATCATTTTTATGTCCACATTCATTGAAAGTTTTATTCATTAAGAGATGAAGTTGATGAATGAAATTGAGCTCAGGGGGTGCATGTCAAGGTCAATGGATGGATAAGGGATATGTTGATTTGTTTGGGAAGATTACTCCCTCTTCATCTGAATAAAAATCAAATGATATGAATATATATTGTCTTTTTTGTTTGGTATCTCAATCTTGAGATCATGGATTACATTCTTTCATTGGAGTAATCCACATTCAAGAAGACATTGGATGAGGCATTACATGCAGTGTTGGATTCTAGGGTGAAGCTAATAGTTGTTGGTAGTTCTAATTATCTAGATTTTGGTATGGTTTCCTTATCTATTGAGGTTCATGAACTAGAAGAACCTATTATTATAGTGTCTCAACCACCAAACCAAAACTTCATGTTTGATTTATTATTTCCTAGGTTTTTTCTTGTAGTGTTGGTTTTGAAATTCAATCAATCATGATGTAATTATCCAATGGTATATTGCATGTATTTCTTATTAGATATATAGAATAGGTTGGGTATTATTTACTAATGAATGATGATTTTTTATCTGAAGATCATCAACTCATTAATAGGGGTAATTATATGATTTCATATTACAAGGATCCATTAATAGTCCCTAGGGTGATGATTTTCCAACATTGAGTGATTTCACAAGCATGGGGGTGTACGTCAAACTTGTTGTCTCTAATATAAATGTTGAAAATTTTTATGTTTTCGCTTAATTTTTCATTTTATTTTTTCTTACTCTTGTTAAATTATATTTATTACCACATATTCTTTGAATTTCTATTGTTTTTCCTTGTGGATGTGAACAAATATTTTATTGGCCTTCCAATTTATTATATTTTTTTTTATATTGGAGGTGCCATTTGTTATTTGAATTATGAATCAAGAATAGGTTCTTGGACAAGGATGTTCTTTCCATGGTATGATTATTCCCGAGAAAGTGGTTTTCCATCATGCAAGATGATTTATTAAAATATGGAAAGACCCCTCCTTTCCAGGATGGGTCATCTAGTTGTCCCTCAAAATGATGGATGGGTACGAGTTGTGGAGCTATGAATCCAGATCAGTGTTACTAGTTATTTCAGGTGTTGATCGGCATTAGGTTTGGTTTTGGGGGGGTTTTTCAATATTTTATATTATTATGAATTTGAGCATTTAACCTTTATTTCATGATTTAACTTGGGTGAATTTTTGGGGTAGCATGTTTTTAATGAGGGGTAGAAATGCCACATCCAGATATGGATTTATTATTTTATATGTTTTAAAGTCATGTTAGGAAAATAAATCAGATGTTTTCGTGGATTTTGGGTAACATAGTGGGTGGAACCCAGTTAGGAAAAAACATGCCCCAATATAGGGTAGACCGTGTGATCTAGGAAGTGGATATAGTTAGACTGCATAGTCAATCACAAAGTTGTGTTCCTGCCCCTCAGGCAAGTGCTACACTAAAAAAAGGAAACATCACTATTAGAACATGGTATAGAAGTACATACCACTAAACCATGTTCCCCACCCATGATTATTATATATATATATATATGTGTGTTTGTGTGTGTGTATGTATATTTCTGTGTATATGTGTGTGTTAATAATAACAACAACAAAAAAACAATATGAATAATAATAATAATGTAATTATTATTATGCATGTTAATATAAATATTAATTTTAATATTAAAAATAATAATATTATTAAATCCTTACATATCCCCCCCATTTCCATTTAGTACACCCTTCTCCATTCCTTGTGTGTCACAACCAATTACTATAAGGTCTCATCATCGCCTCCCACCTTCTTAGCTCTACGCCCATTATCTGAATTTTCTATAAAATTATATTGTGGTCTCCTCTAGTTAGTTTATCATTCTATAATCCTCATTATTTTCCCATATTCATGGTTTTTTCCCTCTGAAATTGCACAGTTTATGGTAGAACCCGAACCAGATATATTGGTATTTATTTTTTGATTCATGATTCTTATTGTTTTTTTGGATTGATTATGGATGAATATATCCATAAAGATTCATTTTCTGTGTTTTCCAACGGTTTTGGGTAGGTTTTATTCATTTATTCATCTGTAGACTAGTGTAATTTACTTGTTTTGTGATTTTTAGTGTCTTTGTATTCATTTATTTTTTTCTTTTATCTCATTAAAGTAGAATTAAAAGTATATGAAAATATAGGCATGCATATGAATACCCCATTTAACATATTACATAATTGGAATATAAATATGTACATTCAGTCAAGGTATAATTATATATATGTGACATTGCATATATGTTTGAGGATAAATTAGTGCATCCAGGTTCCTTTTGTCGAATAGATCATGTTTTGAGATAGGATCTCTATGTCAAATTATTTCGTTTTAAATATTTGATTTATTATGTTATTTATAATGATATTTTATTAATATTAGGAATATATATACTATGAAATATTTTTATTGGATCCTGGAAGTTCGTTTTCATTTTGTTACATAATTTACCAATGCTTTCAACATGTATTTTTCATGATAAAATATATTTGTAACAATGTTATGGATTTTAATGTGTTTTCATAATATGATGATGCTCGATTGTCACATTGTTTTATTTTATAAAAATGGAAACCAATTTTATGTTGTTTCATTGATTTAGAAATTTTACTTGTTTGATATTTTGGAGATGATCCCATGAATAGAATGATGCTTTTTTTAGTGCCACCAAAACGGGATACGCTTAAGGAGGGATATTAGAGGTCTTTAATTTTTTTTAATAAATTATATAATGGGTAAGAAAATTTCAGTTTAACTATAATAATATTCTATTGGGCCTAAAAAATGAAAATACTGGGTATCTTTGTGAGAAAACTATTAAAATACTCTACTAATGACCCTCCCTACCAAAAACGATCACAATAAAACTCAAAATAGACAATGATGATGGGGATTGGTTGGCTTAAGAAGTATACCATCCTCTATGTCATGGATGATCTCCAAGTGTATGAGGATCATATGTATCCACTATCCAAGATAGATAGGTAATTACCATGGTTCTTTCTCCCATTTAATGTATTTTACATGTTTTTTACATTCCAATATTTCATCATTTGTTTAATAAGTAAACTCAATGTTTTGAATCAATAACAAGACCCATTTTCTGGATCTTTTTTAATATAAACTTTTTTAATTGAATGATATTAAATATTTTAGAAACTAATTTGAATATGTGTTGAAAATGGTTTTATTAAAATGTAAGAATGATTTATTTTAAAATTTTAAATTAAATACATTTTCAATATTTTAATTCAGCAAGAATGATATTAATTCCACTCTAACGGTATGGAATAGGGTGTTAATTATTTGGGAAGTCGTACTATATATTTAAATTCTCATGACAATAAAAAAATATCATTTTATAATAAAAATTACTATTTAGTCTTGTTTATCTTATGGCGTTAGTGTGGTAACATGGTGGGTGATTACCCTTGATGTTGCATAGATTTAAGACTAGAGTTTACTTTTAACAGTCTAGTGGTTTATTTCATATTTCCATCCATTATTTCTTTTATTGTCCTTTAAAAATTTATCTATTTTACAATATGATAAACTATTCCCAAATGAGATTCATTTTTTCCTAGCACTACATTACATTCTAATAGTATTAGGAACTCATCTCATGCCTTTTCTGAAATTCAATTTGGTTCCCAGTTTGTTATTTACTCAGGTTGTTTCATGACACCCCATATTCTATAATTTACAACAACTAATGAAATAATAGGAGAGAGTTTTTAGTTACTATATACATACACATCTTATACATTTATGAAAACACCCCAAAATATAATTGGGTGTTGGTAAGCAATACACTCCTAATGTGAGGTGTGTATAAAAATCACAAAATAACTAAATATAATCGACCACATACACTTCTACAAACAATTATTAACCCTAATGAATGAGATCACCACCAAAAGTCCTAAAAACTATAAGAACACTATTAATTATTATATATAATGAAATTGTACGTTGTAACTAAAAAATGTCCCATATACTACTAGTGAAGGGATTATCCTTCTTCCCTAAAAAACATGGATATTTTGGAAAACATTATTGAAAAACAAATTCCCAATAACTATATAATTAATAAGAATCAGGAACCATTATTTCCCTTAAAATGAACCTTCCCTAAACCTTTATAAATCAAACATATTTCCAACCATATAATATAATAAAAATACATATATTAAAAAAATTCTATATTTTCAATAAGCATTCCTTGTCATGTTTGTTATCCATTCATTACCTATATTGTATAGAAACTGATTTAGCCGAAAACAACCACAATATTCCTGATCCATCTTCTATTTTCCTATTTCAATTCATAATAATTTAAAAGATCATCAATTCTATCCAATTATCCATATTTCATATTTTTTATTAATCTAATTCATTACGTGGAAATATTAAATACTAATAATTCCCCATTCCAATCAAGAAAAGATTCCCAAACAATACCACTAAAAATAACCACTACCTAAAACGAAAAAAATTATTTAATAACATGATCTTTAGAATTTATAGCCATCCCAAACTATAAAGAAATCATTTTTATAAACCAAAAATAATTCGCCAACCCAAATAAAATTTTTTCTTGCTTCCAAAGAAAACAAGGAAAATTGTAACCATACCCAGCCACATATTTTCTCGTCTAACCAAATCACCAAATATGATATATTCCTAACCACATTGACAAAAAATTCAATATAATAACTCACTCTATAACAATATCTACCTTAATTCATATCATATATTACATATTTTCTGTAACAAGCAACATTTTGTTCCAAATCAATCAAAATATCTTTTTTATTTGATGATTAAATTATCAGTTTACTAATTGATGCTAATTTAATATACATACTCACAATAATAAAATTTTTACATAAATGAATATGCAGTATTATTATGGATCATATCAAAGAGAAATTATGGAATCGTTCTTCAATTTGAGGGGATTTTTTATGTATTATTAATATTCATAGAACACCACATTCTAACTTAACCTCTTCCACTATTTTCAATATATTATTCATTTTTTGTTCATTTGGTTCATTAATGATTAATAATAAATATATTACAACATGAACTACTATAAAAAGGAGACAAAAAATATATACAACATATATAATCCAATATTCCAATATTTTATTTATTTATTATCCAAGGTTAATGCATACCAGGTATCAAAAAATCATGATAATAGAGTAATTTACTTAAATTAATTGTAGATTATGGAATCCAATGCATCAATTCTAAACATTGAACAACTAACAAAGATACATGAAGGAAAAAATTATCAACCACTTCTGAATTCGATTATGATATCTTTGGATCTTATATATAGAATCCTATATCCAAAACGTTACAAAAACTACACATTGAAATGGAGGAACCGGAAATAATAACTGGCTAGATTAAAATATAAAATTAATGGATTGATTAATATGATTGGTTTACAATTATTTTTTAGTGATCAAATATAATTATATATTTACCTTAAACTAACTAAAATGAAATGGATAGACCATGTCGTGTATTCTGGGGTCCACCTAGTGAATTAAGGGAAAAATGAATGAAATGATTGTCTATAACACTTTTTATAGATAATATTTTGAAGGCATATTCCGTGGAATTATTACTCCCATTGCATGTGTGGTGCCCTTAAGTCATTGGATATTATTGTCTTTTATGGGGGAATTCTAGAATATATTATTTATTCAAGAATATATCAAATATATTTGACCAAACCATGCCATAAAATAAAGAGCAGTACCTTGAATTTAGAACCCCAAGTGGAGAAACATAGCCCCAACCATGGAAAATTGAAAATTTCCTGGAAATTTAATCCCACAAACCAGATAATTTCGATTTAGAATGTTCTAGATAGTTGTTTCCCAAACCATTGTGTGTTGTTCCTCGACTCTGATTTAATTCTAAATTAAAAAAATACATAGTAATATATGGATATAAATTTTATATTAGGGGACCCCTCCAAATAAAAAACTCTTCACCAGGAATTTTGACATAGTGATACACACCAAACTCACCTGAAGGGTTATAAAATTTTTAATCCTCTAAGTGGAACCACACAATTGAATATGGTGTAAATATTTTCCCATATCTCAATAGAGAAATAGGAAAATAATACAACCAATATATTCATGTATTTTAGTTATGAAGTGAACACTACATTAAAACAACCACCACCATGCATAATAGTATAGAGTAGTAGACCAATGAATTTCTAAATCACACAAATATCCCTTGAAACACCACCAAAATACCTCATGATACATACAAGAAATGTAATACATATTATAATTTGATTAACAATTCCTTTATATTATAAACAATTTCTATTATAATTTAGGTAACCCCCTTTAGAGATATGTTGACATTCCACCACATATGATGTAGGTAACCCCATTTATTGATGAAAAATATAAAAAATGGTCCTTTAATATTCTATATAAGAGTTTTATAATATTTATTATGTTCTTCCGAGAATGGTGTACTCCCCCTATTATTTATAAAACTGAAGGATATTTTGTATTTAACTAGGGAAGGGTATTTTGGGTGAGTTAGGTCCTATTGAATTTTTTAAAAAAAAGATTCATTCTTTATTTTAGGAATATATTTATATTTTCCATAGAAATATATTTAAAATATTGTAATAGGTGATAGTCCCATATAATAAATCTTGAGGGGTGAAGGGATGATATTTTAGAACTCAATCATTTAGATAACTTTGATTTGTGAGGTTCTTTGATTCCCTTATCACAAGAGATAGGAGGTTCATATTTTTATTTGTTTAATGATTATCCCTATAACACTTGATAACCATTATGGATCAACATGGAACTATATATAATACATTTTACACATCAGTCATTTCAATCCCATGGGTGTTTGAGGATTCATGGGTGATTTAAATCTACATAATGTTTATTTTATTGTGAAAAGTTAAATCCCATGGTTTATGAAAAAAATTAATTTAAAATATATATGTATATTCCATTATTAAAATAAACTCAATTTAAAATTAGTTTCCTAGATTTTCATGATGAGTATTTGGATAATTTTCACTTTTTTAAAAGGATTAGTGTTCATTGTTATTTTAACGTTAATTATTCCCATAATATGGGGTTTTCATTTCTATGATTACATAGTAAGGTGTTATATTCCATGTTTATAAAGAATGAATAATTTCTACAACATGATATGACCCAATCATAGTGAAAAGCTCTTCAAAACTACTAACAAACTCTACCATCATTCTAGTTATGTATATAATAAACCTTGTATGAGCCTTGAAGAAAAATTCCATCTGATCATGAATAGGATTTGATCCTAAAAGATAAATTTTTTTAATGAATATTATTTTTCTATGGAATATAGTTTTTCTAACTCATAATAACTATTAGAGGATGAATATTCCATTAGGGAAAAATTCTATATAATTCCATATCTTACTGTACCACTCTCCGAGTCTTCTTAGGTGTTCATACTATAAGAAAATATTATTCCCTTTCATCATGTAAATAGAACAATATATTGATATAATGTGTCTTGTTACATATATATGATTATATAAAGTGTGGTGTTTTATATAGATCATTATTATATTGAATTATATAATTAAAAGAATCAGTTTTGTATTAATAATAGTTATTTGTAAGAATGTGCACATCATATTTGATATTTGTATAAGAATACTATAGGTTAATTATTATAATTTTTTTTATTTATACTTATGTATAGTTTCCATAATAGGCCAACTGGTTGTGGTAATAGGGTGGACAACATTGTTCATTACTATCATGGGAGGGGGCTCTATGCCTTGAGTAATGTCAAAGTACATTATTATATATTTTTTATTTTTTGATCCCATATAGAATGCCTTTACACAATCTTATTATAAATTTAAATGACTAGGTCCCTCTCATATATAGAATAATTAATATTATATATAATGGTTTTTTTCTATATTACTCTCTCATTTTTACTCTCACTAATTATAGGATCATTTAAATTTGAAAATATCGTATACCTTTCATGGGGTTCTTTATGGTTACCCATATTTTTAATTCCAATATATAACATATTATTAGATGTATATTGAATACATAACATTAATATCTGTAAAATAATAATATAGGTTTAGTGTATTCAAAAATGTGGATACAAAAAGATCATTTTCAAAAGAGATCTACATCATCACCCATATTGTTCATCAAAACTATCACCACTCTTTGACCTATAATACATAATACCATAATTTATAACATTGAAAAAGGAACTTTATGAAAGGATGATCTCATATTATTAGTAAGGGTAATCATGGGATATATAAATTTTAAAAAAATCATAATATGGGAATTAGAGAATGATAACTTGTGATTTACATCTGAAAAAACATCCATTATATCATAGGTCATATTATTATAGCACAAAATTATTCATGTAAGATCATGAGATAGGAATCCTAAAGTAATCAATGAATATAATTCACGAGATAATAACAACTTCATAACACATATGTTTTAGGAAAATAGAAATCATAGAAAAAAATTTCCTTAATCAAGGATCACATACAATCCAATCAGAGTGGATTGGGTTCACTCCCCATTCTAAGGTAACCTTTTTTAATGTTCACCCACAATGTTATTATATTGGGAAGAGTCTATTAGTAAACTAGGTTCACTACTACTTATAGTTCATAAAATATCATGATATATTATATAATACCCAATACATTTTATGGATATATAAATTTGGTTCCCCACATATTTCAATGAAATTCAAATATATATATATATATATCAATATATTTTTGTTCCACAATATCATAAAACATTCATCAAAACATAACGAATTGAAAGGAAATAGGGATCACAAACATTTCATCATTCCATAATAGTAGAATTAATGGAAATGAAATGGGTTTCATAATGGGTTTGTCCTAACATAATTGTATTATTGGAATGAACTAGATTTCAAAGAATCATCCTTAAATCATCATCAACATATGTAATAGAAATAATTAAAGTGGATGGTTTCATTTGATAATGAATCTACTAATTAATTAGTTATATTAATCGATGTCATCATACCCTGAAACATCCCTTAAAATATCAATGGATTTTTTTTCAAAATAACCATTTCACAATCAAATGACTTATCTCAAAAAAAATAAATTCTAATAAATTAACGATGAACTTAATTTACAATGGAAATTATAAAATTATAATGAAGTGTTTGAAAATTTCACTCTCTTAATTATGGGAAATAATATTCATGTTTTTATTTAACCACATCTTTATTTCATATTTTCAATTAATATTAAATCATACATCATTCAGTAAATAATTTGAATACCCCACTAAAATTATTTTCATAAAATTAATCAAAGGAATAAATGATTTTAAAAATTCATTAGAAAATATTATAAAAATATTCTAGAAAAAAAATTATATAACATTGAAATGGTAGAAAATGGATTTTTAACCGAGTAATGAAATAAGGTTAGTTTTCATTAAAAACATTCTTTTAAACTCATTAGTTAAGAAAGAGGGGAAATTGAAAGGAAAACATGTCATGTATAGAGGAACGTACAAGAAATAAAAATTCAGCATTTTATAGAGATATTTGTTAAAATATTATATTAAAGGAATTAAATTCATTAATAATACCAATAAACAAATAAAAAATAACATAAATCACTAACCAAATTAATAACTTAGGAATAAAAAACTCATGAAAGAGAAAAAAATTGATGAATTTGTAAAAAATAACTATTTTCAAGAGAATCTGTATAAAACACATTCATGTGAAGTATATAGACCACATAAAATAATCATGTGTTAAAATTTTCATGTGTTCCACAAAAATAAATGTAAAATGAATATCCCATAACTAAATTTTGACCTAATTCAAAATAAATGATTTTATTTATTTATTCATAACCATTTTTCTACTCCCTTTAATAATTTTCAAGTAAAATTTCATAAATTTTGTGAGATTCAATTTTTTAATATTAAATATAAATTTTGAAAATATCTTGAATGAATCCATATTTTTAGAGTGTTACTATCTTAAAGATAACTATCATCCGATAAATCAAAAGAGTGTTATTATTTTTTTATTAACTATATAATTTATATTAATTAAGAGGATCATTGTTTAATTCTTCAAAAATAAATGGTCATGTGGACCATATAAGAAATCCCACTAAATATGTGGAGAAAAATAGACCATCAAGAAATATTGTTTTTTTGATTAAATAATGAAGCACAAATTATATGAAACTATGATTTTTTTTGCAAATAAATATCAAAACATATTGTTTAAAAAATTTAATAAACAACTAAACTATCAAGGTTCGAATTTTTCATGAAATTACAACATAAAATTCTATATTATATTTTACAATAGCCCACAAGTATTTAATTTATCACCAATAATATTTCCCAATTAAGATGAAATTTTAGGGTGGTAATTTAATAGTCAGGTTTACATATTTATAGAAGAAATGGATTATATATTAATGTTATTCCTTTCATAAAACTCATGCAGAATGTATCATTTTAAAAATACATGATGAAACTGGATTGTAGGAAATTATTTAAGAAAAAATTTAAAAAATTTGATCTAAAAAATCAATGAATAGAAAAATTTGGGGTGTATACTATCCAAATTAATATTTGGAACATTGAAGAAGAATTGTTCATGATATTATTCTATCTAAATTTTCAAATTCTAAAAATGAGTTGAGGTTATGTTTTGAAATAAAAATAGTACCCTTCCATGGGCTGTAACTATACTCCACTCTTCTCCTTATAGTAGTTTGTCATATTTAAACATATTGATGGTAATATTAAAGACCATATCATTACCACGTTTCTTTGAGAATAGTCTATACTCGGGTTTCAAAAAGATAAATATCTCTTATACTATACAGTTCTTGTTTATTTACACTTGTATTCATATATAATATTGTAAGTATTTTCTAAATTTCAATTGAATTTAAATTCAAGTTATATAACCATAATATTAAATTATCAAAAAACCTTATATTACATAATCATAAAAAACATAAAATACTTTAAATTAATATTAAAAACTATTAATTATTCTTATCTCTCAATAAATCTAATGTTCTTGTTTAACTTTCTTCACCGTTAATGTATGTGTTCCAAAAAATACTCTTATATTGTCCCATTCTATTTTCATGTATATTTATCTCATCCCCATAAACATCTTAATCCATATTAGTAACTAATACAATGTATGAAAAACTAATCAATAGGGTGGATCCGTAGTTTGTGGATATAAAGTGATTGGGTGATATATTTCATTAAAAATTACATATGTTAACATAGTGTATGTTGAACAAAAAATGACTTGTATTAATAAAAGATTTGGTTTAATTTTTGGATATCATTGATTATTGTAATCATAATTAAAATACAATAAAAATGTATTCATTGTTACTAGAACCTTGGTTATTCCATTGATTAAAGAATCAACAATAGGGTATTTCGATCAACAGCATCTTATGACGGGGGAGTTAATTTAATGTAGTATAAATCGTTGATCAAGGATATCATTAGTATAAATCCGCAATAATGAACATGCCAAATTATTTATATTTTTTTTAAATAAATCTTCTTCAATCAAATAATTTAATTAAAATTTTAAAATAATACCTACATTCAAAATATAAATAAAAAAATCTTCGGAAAAAATAGTACCATCATTGAGGATTTACCCAATTTACACTATACAAATTTTAGTAGATCACCATACCATTTAATATTGATAAAAAATATATTAGATATCATTTAAATGTAATCATTTCATGGGATGATGCATCTATTATCAAGTTGCCTTTTTCTTTTTGTAATAATGAAAAAAATCCATAAATAAAAAATATTCTGAAAGAACACTAAGACCCTCTTTCATATTCCAACGAATAATTATATAAATTCCCCATATAATTCCTCAAAAACATTGGATTTTTTTTCCATAAAGCCAAGGAAAATCTTGGATGAATATGTAGGAATGTTATGGATAATAAAATCAATGCACATCCAATTGGTCTATATATAGACATCCTCATGGAATAAATATTTAATGAACTCATTGAACGTGCAATAAATTATCAACCCCGTGGAATTAAATATACAAAAATTGAGAAATACTATGAACTCAAATCGGGTTTGATTGAACATCAATATAATATCCATGAGCTAGAAGGTGAGGATCTTAATATTCACCTTAATGAGTTCCATGTGGCCGTTTATAGCATGAAACCTGAGTGAATTTTTTTAAGAATAAATTAAATACAAAGCATTCATTTTACCCCTATCTAAATCCAATATGTCATGTCTCTATTTCCATACACAAAATTCCAAAAATAATTGGAATGACATAACGAGAATATTATTACCAAAAATCTTATATTCATCTCAAATTGCTTCAATCCAAAAGGAAATTAGTGGTTTCCATCAATTAACCTAAGGAATCACTACATGAGTACTGGGAGGTGTTAAAAAATCATGTGGAAACGTTTCAGACCAGAAAATGATTGACCAAATAATCATCCAATAAATCAGTGATGTGTTATTAATGATGTAGTTAACACTCATCAATTCCATAAGAGGTGGTTTTATTGTAGAAAAAACACATAATTATACATGAGATCACAGAAGAAACATTGATACAAACACATAATAGCTATATACAATAGGACACGATCTTTTCAAAAAATTCCAAGAGAATATATGTGTATGTACCAATAAAACGTACAAGTCGATGAGTGGACATACATATCTTATAAGATATCTAGCTCTAGATATAGAAGACCCAACGTAAACTTCACCTAGAATATATATTCCCTAGACCTATATAAAACAATTGAATTATCATCTCACCGGCTCACCCAACTAAATTATTTTCACAATTACATGATGATCCAACATATTCATCAAGTCCAATGGAGCTAAACACCACATATTCTTAGTGGAACACCAACCCTCTTATATTAGTTAAGTTCATTAGAAACTTCATCAAAACCCCTATAATCCATTTTCTTCCACCAATATCTTATGATATAAAAACAATAATACCATCTATGATACCTCTAAATTACCTCATTAATATCTGAAACAATTCAAATATTTTCAAATTGTGTTAACATCTAAATAACCATTCATATTTTACCTCAAATTAAAATTATAAATCCCCCTCAGATCCGCCTAGTTTCTACTATCTTATTGAGCCTTAAAAAATTAAAATCGAATAAAATCACTTTCCCATGAACACAAATGAAAGAAACCCAAATGAAGGACACACCTATTCTTCTAAGAATCCATAGTAATAAGTTTTGGAAGATTATTCCACATTAATTCTTTATATTTATAAAACATTAAAATCCAAATTGTTGAAATTAAATCACTTAATCCCAAATGAACAATACAATTCCTCTCAAATACAAAATCATGTTTTTTACAAACCTAAGGGTAATAGAAAATAAATTTCACCTCAATCAGGAAAAACAATTTTATTACTCATTGTGAATCCTTTAAATCACGAATAAATACTGATATATGAAAATAAATGAGAATAGATTGATAAAAATAATATAATCCAATCCCTCTCCATCATCTATTCATCTATGTAACCATATTCATTTTCCTAATGCCATCTCTAATATTAATAAGTACATGGATCCTAATTCTGAAATTCGTGAACTATTTAGAAATGGTGAATTGATCATTCCCCTATTGGATGAAATCAAAAAAATCCCAATGTATGAAAATATTCTTAATGAAAATTCAACCCAATATATATATATTAGCACCACTAAAAATGTTTCAACTGAATAGTCCATCCACATGTTGTTAAAAGATCCGTGGACATTTACTATTCCATTGAAAATATGGACTTCCAACATTGATGATTCACTCATATACAAATGATACTTGATAAATGTATTTCAAAAATACATCTTATCTATCATTGTTATAGATATATTCCACCTACATGTTTTTTAATCCAGTTATCCAATTTATGAACTGCCACTCATGATTTATTAACTAAGGATGTCCTATTCTAGTGAATGATATAATCATCAATATGATTTCAATTTTATTTACATGTAAGGTGATACATAATATTCTTCATCCCTATAAATACTAGGAATTCCATTCATCAAGATAGCAAGAACAAAAATTAATTTCCATTTGGGAATCTTATCCACGGAATTTAGTGACCAACAGGTCATGTTCAATATTTTTCAATCTATTTGATATCCATAAATGGATCACACTACATTCTCTATATATTCTTCCATATAAATTTATAATATTTGATTCACCCAAATTGTATTATTTTCACCATGTTCTAATGATAGAAATGTTTGTAAAATCCTCACCATTTTTATCTAATTCATAAATTGGGAAGTTAATGATGGCCATTTATATATAGAATCCATCAATCTAATGGACAGTGAAATATCTTCAGAATCCCATATCAATAGTGATATCTATTAATCCACATTGTTTAATGTTATATATATAGAATCAAAACCATTTAGTATCCCTTCATATGTTCTTGTGGTGAATTTACAAAAAATTAAGGATGAAACTTAAATAAAACCTCTCCTTTCACACCTGAAATATGCATTATTTTTCCAAAACCACTCTTATCCTTTAATTATCTAACCATCACATACTCAAACTAAAGAGTCTATAATTTTTAAGCTACTAATGTAAAAAAATGGTTTATTCATGGAACTAATATAATATTCCATGAATTAACACATCCATTTGTATGCAACAAATCCCTCTTGAAAAATCATCTTAACTAATTAGATAACCTCAATGAATACTCAGTCCACTCATACATGAGTTAGTCCCGGAAGATATTACATAGGTTTGTAATGATAGTATAATATACTGAATTTATGATACATAATTTCTTAGATTGATTCAAGTGTTAACTAAGAAGGGTTGGATAACTGTTTTAAAAAATAAATATGGAGATGTGGTCTTAATTAAATTGAAAAAAAAATCTATATTCTGCATTGATTATTGAATATTTAATGTTGAATCATGTAATTTTCACTACTCGATTCTTTTATGTTATCAAATTATAGAATGATTAGGTATAAATTGTCATTATTTTTTCATGATCAATACAATAACTACTTCCAAATCACAATTGAACTTCAGTGTTAATAAAACACTACATTCAGTTACCCCTTTGGAACATAATCATATATTAAAGTACCATTTAATGATTCCAATGCTCTAAAAACATTGAAGAATTGTATTGGAATTATCTTCTTATAATTTATTGACAATTTCAGGATATCAAGGTTGAATTTACCGTTTTTGGTGATTTAGTTAAATCCTCATATCATTCAATCCCTATAATCCAACAAAATAGTCTCGAATTTAACTATTTGTTAAATTTTAATAAATGTGACATTATGGTAGAAAATGGGGATTGTTCTAGTACATGTAATAGATAAATAGGGTATTCATTTTGTTCATTCCATAATTGAGGAAATTCAATCACTTTCTAAAGACCCATCATTTCGAGACTTCTATTCATTCACTGGTAATGTTTGAAATTTAATGGTTCCCATTATTCAAATATTATTTTAAATTATTATATGGATTAATTTAGAGACCAGGAAGATAAAAAACATTTGATTATGAGGATCAATGATACCATAATAAATGGATGAAAAATGATAAAATATTAAATTGAACGCTCATGTAGTTTTATTTAAATTTTTTAATATTATTCGAACTGGTGACTAGATTAGTAATGTGGGATAACAGTTGAGTTAAGAACATTGTCTTTACCCTAGGTGTGACCTAACATTAGTTATCACGTGAAGTCTCTAGAAAATTCATCATGATCACTGAAATTAATAAAAATAATTGATTTAAATTATTATTATTCATTTATCGATTCAAAATATATTTGTTCATTAAATAGACTATTGTATAAAAATTACAGGGTTATTTTGGTATCCCTAGAATCCTTTGTAGAGTCGTTGGAGAGAAATCTGGAGAATTCTTCTTGGTGAATCATGATGAAATCATCTATTGAAGATCTAAGAATGTATATTTTTAAGGATATTTCCATCAAACGTGACACATAAATCATTAATCCTAAGTGGCTACTCTAAATCAATGTATGGATGGTTATGTGGAATTTATTTTCCCCATTCTTAAATTTCATGAAAAAAATGACCAATCTACGTATAGAATGTCTCGTTGATTGACTATTATTGAAGATGGGTATGATTTTTATGTTTATTGGTAGATACTCATCTTTGTGATTAAAATAGTTTTTTGATTCATTTATGATTCTAATGGTTATAATACAAGATCTATGAAAGCATCGATCGAGGTTCATAGTAATCGATGTGGTTTGTTATTTTCTACAAAAATTCATTGTTCTTCATTGTGTTCTTTATTTTCCATGTGGTTCGACATTTATTTGAATAGTCCATCATTACAAATTCAATTATGGGCCTAATGAACCAAAATATTTGATTCAACATTAGTACATCCTGACAGAGGTGTAACGGTGGTTGTGGCAGTGGATCATATAACAATTGGATCCAATTTCATATTATTCACATCATAATGGATAATGATAATAAACTATTTTTCCAAGATGATTCAAGGTCCACATCATACTAATTTAGTGATGGAATGACCATAAAAACTCAGATCTAGTGTTTTAGGGAAAATCGACCATGGTAACGGAAGCCAAAAGATTGGCTGGCATGAGCCGGTGGAAGAACACAGGTTCTATGAAAAACTAGTCCATAAATAATGTAGTCCATTATTACATGGAGTGTATACCTTTAATAAAATTAGCAAGTACTTTGGGAAATACCCAGACACGGGGTGGAGTACATAGGTTTCCTACATAGCGCATAATACCCCAAATGGAATGGCCTAGACCATTGATACTGAATACACCAAGTACTGGTACACAGAAATGGATACATGGGATGATGTCGTGTACCAGCACATAGCTTGGTATACATGAAGAATCTCATATACAATGACATGGTGTGAAAACCATTCTACATGTTGTGTAGTACTCATTTATATGTCACTAGTTGAATGAAACATGCTATTATAAATGGGTAGTACCCAGGGTTAAAGGACATTGTGTCTTTCTCTACTACATGTTGTGTACCCATTTATATATTGTGTAACACCACATGTTTTGCTAAAAATAAATAGAAATTTATGGAACATTTATTTAGTTATATATTTATAAATAGACATTAATAAAAATATTTCCACTTCAATTTTTTGAATTTCAAGAAACTATCATCTACAATTGTGTTCAGTAAATTATTTCAAGTCTGATGAAAACAACTTGTATTTTTTAGGAATATTAACATGCCCTTATGAATATTAATATGAATAGTAATATGACCCAAAGGAATAATAAATTTTATTATTATTTTATTTTCATAAGACTTTATGATAATAACATTTTAGTTAATTTTTCATCGTGATATAGATGTTGTTATAGAATTAGAATTGATAATTTTTGAATTATGTATAGTTGTATTTATAAATTTAATTAACATTTAAAAATATTATTTTCAAAAAATGGACTTCATTTTTCAATTCTACCCCTCGAAAATATTTTATGGTAGATATTTGGGATTTTTTGGAAATTCACGAATTTTCGATGAATAGTTAAATACGATAAAATATCGTATAATCAAATTTTCAATAAAATAAAGTATTTATTACATCATAAGTGATGAAAGGCCACCTGGTTCGAACTAATATCCCATTATTACAATTTTAGGTCACATGAACTAAGACTATTCATAATCATGGGAAATAATATTATAATAATGATTAAAATAATGAAAAATACCCCCTCTCCTCCACTATAAATACAACCCTCAATCCCCTCATCTTACCGCACCACTCAAGCTTTGATTCATGCTTATATTCTACACAATAATCATTTTAAGGATCTGTTACACGTCCTAGAGCTTCTATTCTCACCAAAAGACCAAAACTAAAGTCCTTAGGAAGGATCTCAAGGACAAAAGATCAAGAGGTAAACATCCTCTTTTATTTTCATTATTTTCTTCCATTTTATGTTATTATATTTCTTTAAATTTCATTTATGTTGGGATATTTCATTAAATATCCCCCATTAATATCCATATCATACAAGATCGATTAGATATCACCTTTCTCTCATAAAACTATTTTATGCTATTTAACGAGACGTCGTCAGGCTACCGAATTTTCGTTGGAAATTTCTCAAGTTTTATTTTATTTCAGGATTCCTTTAATTTGTTCATCATTCCAAAACACCTATTATCCTTGTGGCATGAAAGCTCCATATTATGGTATATTCTAGATTTTCTCATGTTCATTGTAAATTCTTCATCAACCATCTTCTCTTCCCCCACATGTTCGTGGAATTAAAAACATTGTCCATGATGTGTCGAATTACCGACATCGCAGATTATATGATTTCATTTTTCATTAAATACTTCATGTACGGACATGAAACCATTTTTATGGTTTATCTAGTTTATAATATATGTATTATGTCTCCTAAATGGTTATATAATTATTTTTGACAAATGTTTTTAATTTATAAAACAAAATGAGGATGTTATTATAAAAAAATACTAAAATGATCTAAATGAACATCATTAATGTTTTATCTTATGAATCATCCTCTTGTAAGAATTAAAAATGATAAATAGAATAATTTATGAAACATGATATATTTAAATACTAATCCACTACAAATCTGGAGTTTTACTTCCAATCGTCAAAAACATCCATCATGAACCAATCATGGAAATCATTTAAAGAACTCACCCAAAAACAATGCAAGGAGCAAAATACTAACCATTAATGGGTGAAATTATGTAATGAGATGACCATATAATTTATTATAAACATGAAAATGTTTTTTTAAATTACTAATAACACTTTATTAACCATTATAAATGACGTTTAAACTAGTTTTATGTAAGACACGCCTGAGGTAAGGGAATTATTAACCCGATTTCCATTATTTGGGATAACCGTCTACTTCATTATTTATGTGCTATTAAATTTATTGTGTGATGGGTTTTGTTAATATTATGTTGAATTATGTGTATTTACTGTGTTTAATCATATTCAATCAACTCTATTATGTCTCACATCAATTATATTATTTAGGTAAGTGGATTTTTTTTTAAAATCAATTTTTTAAATTTGGTTTTACGAATTTCCAAAGAAATGTATTTATGGAATTATTCATGTCGTATGATTTTGTTTTGGTTATTGGGAATTGTTTATGATGTAGGATGGGACCTATATTTTCATAATATTCATTGGGAATGTGTATGTTGGAGGTTGACTATATGGTTAGTCCATGTGTAACTGCAATGGTTACACAAATAGTAAGGTACCTGTGAGAGTTATCAATTATAAGGTAGCCGAGAGAATTACGATTTTAAATATGTAATTCCCCATGAAACCTTCATGATTATATTTATTTTCTGATTTTTTTTTCGATCTAGATTAAATCTCATGTTACACAATGTAATTATATATTGGTGACAGTCATGTCTTTTGAAAATGCTATAATACGTTTCGAGTATTCGTGGACTAATGTGATCATTCTTTATTTTTTTCTCCATTACTGAGTTTTTGTGCTCATCCCATGTTTAAAGTGATTTTTCACAGGTTATTGTATGTGTAAAACAAAGACAGAAGCCATGTTAAATGTTGAATAATTTTCATCCAATCATGTTTTATGTTTTAATGTTTTAAATTTGAAGTAAATGAAAAATATTTTTATGGTATCCACTATATAACCATGTGTAATGATATGAATGTATTATGTTCCAATTCACTAATGCTCAAATCATTAAATGATCATCAATGTAAAAGGAAGTGTTTTCTTGACTAAATTCATACTTATTCATTTTATAAGGATGGGTCTTTATAATTGGTATCAGATGATGGTTTAGATAACATTAGGGGTTAAGATGACGTTAAAAGAATACCATAATTGATTTTTTCTCTATGATAAATTTGAAATGGTATAGAATTTGAATATTAACAAGTTGATTCATCTATGATATGCTTGTTTTGAATGGTTGTACGCAAAAGGAATAGTGACGCTAATGATTGGAGGCACTAACAGAATGACTTCCTTCCAGATCTATATCCCAGAATGGTAGGGATTAGAAATGAGTAGTTTGTGACTGTAATGGATCAGATAATGTAGACAATAAATGGTGGTTGCATCCATGAAATAGAACATATAGAGGTACCACAATGGAAAATGATTGCAGTGGAATATTTTATGAGACAACAAATAGATTCTTTCAATGGATCTTCTGATGTAGTAGCAGCTGACGGATGAATCGAAGCCATTGAAAAGATATTCAATGTTAGGGGATTTTCGGACAATCAAAAGGTAAGTCTTTCCATTTATAGTTTTTAAGGGGAAATTGATATGTGGTGGTTAATGGTATGGAATATCAGGGGTAGAGAGGATTTTGATGCCTTAGAGTTGGATGAATTTAAAAGTATTTTCATTGAAAAATATTTTCCTATCATGGTGAGACATAGGATGGAGAAGAAATTCCATGAATTGAAATAAAAGGATGAAGATTCAGTGGCTGTGTCTAATGTGAACTTCACCCGGATGGTGAGGTATGCTCCAAAACTTTTTCCAGATCTTGATAGAAAAATCTACTACTTTTAATCGGGACTGAAGCCATTGCATCGAAGGGCATTGGCCTCCCTTGAAATCATAAGATATGAGAAACTATTCTGATGTGATGAGAGGGTTGAGATGGAGTTTTCTGATGATTATGTGAATTTCATAAATAAGGAGAAGAAGTGGTTTAGATGGCAAGGGATGGGTAAAAATAAACCAAAGAAATCTGATGGTAAAAAAAATCGTATTTTCAGTTATTGAAGAGTGTGGAAAGAAACACCCTAGGGAATGTATTAGCAATACTAGGAAGTGTTTTCAATTTAGTAATTTTGGATATTTTTCCCAAGATTGTAATGAAGTTGACCAAAGAATAATCCAGATAATAAAATAGTAAAGTGTTTTAAATGGGGTGAGATGGGTCATTATGCAAATGCCTTCCCAAAGAGAGATATGAATGATGCATATAAGCCAGAATATAACCAGAAAGGTGTAGTGAGATTCTTTGCGACCATGTTAGAAAATGTTAGGCCATCCAATGAAGCTGCCTCTGGTATTTTATTATTTCACTCAGATGTTTCTGAAGTTATATTTGATGTGGGGTCTACAAATTCTTTCTTCTCAGAGATACTTTTCTGGTAAATTGGAAATATCACATCACCAAATGAGAAAATAACTTCTTCTTAAAACACTAGTGGAAATATTATAGCAAAGACTAATTATATGAATCTTTCTATTGTGGTATATGGAAATACATTACCTACAACCCCTATTGTTTTACCCCTAGTTGAGATTGAAGTTATTCTTGGAATGGATTGGCATTTTGTTTATCACACAATTATTGACAGTAGAGCTAAAGAAGTTGTTTTTCCGAAAGAGTTTCTCTTTGAATACAAGAACTAAATCATATAACTGATAACATATCAAGATGATGAGAAACTATTGAAAGATAGAAATTATTTTCATGTTTCTCATATTGTTGAGAATAATAGAACAGTTTAGATCAATGATGTTCTAGTGGTAAATGAAGACCTTTATATTTTTTCGGACGAGTTACCTGATTTCATAGTAGATCCATAAGTAGAATTCAAAATTGACTTAGTTCTTAATGTTATGCCAATTTAAAACCCCCCATATCATATGGATCAAATAGAACATCGTGAATTGAAAATTTAGTTGCAGGATTTTCTTGATAAAGGATTCATTTGTCCAAGCAGTTCACCATGTGGATCTCCTATTTGGTTTGTTAAATATAAAGACAGTTCCATGAGACTTTGCATTGATTATAGGGATTTGATTAATATCAATATTAAAAACAAGTATCATTTTCCTCATATCGATGACATACTTGATCAGCTCCTAGGAGCTCAAAAAAATTCCATGACTGAATTGGGATCCTGATACCATAATCTGAAGGTCAAGGATGATGAAATCCCAAAATCAGCCTTTCATACTAGATATGTGCATTTTGAATTTTTTGTTATTCCCATCGACTTATCTAATGCACCTGTTTTATTCATGAATCTTATTAATAGAGTATTTAATGTGGTCATGGATATGTTTTCAGCTGTGTTTATTGATGAGATTATGATATTTTCTAAAAATAAATAGGAGCATGAAAACTATCGAATGGTTGTCTTACAAACCCTAAAAGAAAATAAACCGTATGGAAAACTCAGAAAGTGTGGTTTTTGGTTGCAAGAAATTTCTTTTCTTGGGAACTTTGTAAATAAGGATTTAATAACAGTTCATCATGCCAAAACAAAGGTCGTTGATGATTGGACAAGACCCACAAATGTTACAGAGATTCATTGTTTTCTTGGGTTAGCAGTTTATTACCGACTGTTTGTTAATTATATTTCATGGTTATTTAGCCTAAAAAATATGTTAACACGAAAAGTGGTTAAATTTGTTTATACAGAAGAATGTGAAGTTTTTTTCTGGAACAAAAGAAGAGATTGATGAATGCTATAGTTTTGGCCTTACCTTCCCAGAATAGTGTGTTATTTCATATACAGTGATGCTTCTTTGAAGGGACTTGGTTTTGTTTTCTTACAGAATTATCAGGTAATTGTCTATTCTTAAAGACAACATAAACCTCAGGTGCTAAATTATCCCACGCATTATTTAGAATTGACAGCTATGGTTTTTTCATGGAAAATTTTGAGGCATCATTAATATAGAGAAAAATGTCAAATATATACTGACCATAAAAGTCTAATGTATATATTCACATAAATGGAATAAAACATGTGGCGGAGAAGATGACTTGAACTAATAAAGAATTATTATTGCAGGATCAATTAAAATCCTGAAAAAACCATGTGGTAGATTACATGAGTCGAAAACATAATTCATCATTAACTATGATATATTTGGAACATGATCCCTTGATTAATGATTTGATGATTTTTTTCATAGAAGTTAATGGTATAGGAAATACATCTATTTTGTTTTAGGTTTCAGTGTAGTCTTTGTTTTCAGATAGAATTAATAAAGCACATAAGGAAGACCGTGAGAAACAAAAAAAGAGAGAATTAGTTAAAATGGGTATGTTTCCAGAATTTACCCTTGATATAGATTTTGTTTTGAGATTTGGTAAAAGGATGTGTATACCTTGATATTCCTAGATAAAGAAATAATTGTTGTGTGAGGCTTATAGTTATCCATTTTTTAGTTCATCTTGGCAGTACTAAGACGTATAGATATTGTCGACAGTTTTATTGGTGAGATGGAATGAAATGAGATATTGATGATTTTACTATGAAATGTTTAACATGTCAACATGTTAAAGTAGAGTGGCAATTACTGAAGGGGATGGCTCAACCTTTTCTAGTGCTAGAGTAGAATTGGGAAATGTAAACATGGACTTTATGGGGGGACTACAAAAGACTTCTCGAGGTAGCAATGCGATTTGGGATATTATTGATAGGATTACAATTCCTACACATTTTCATTCTATTAAAGATACAATGTATTTGGATCAGCTTTCACGAATGTAACTCAACAATATTTTCAGGTTACATGGAGTTTCTCTTTCCATTATATCTGACTGAGATCCTAGGTTCACTACTAACTTATTGTAGGTAGTTCAGATGTTGTTGTGCATAGAAGTAAATTTACGAAATGGTTTTCATCCTCAATTAGATGGGGAATTAGAATGAATTATTCAAAATTTGGTGGGTATTTTTCAAGCTTGTTAAATGGACTACCAAGGATGTTTGGATCAATATCTTTCTTTAGTTGAGTTTTCTTATAATAATAGTTTTAATTCCATAATTCAGATGGCTCCTTTTGAGGCTTTGTATGGGAAGCAATGTCAGACTCCTGCGTTTTGGGATAAAGTTGGAGAATGTATATTGATGGGTCCAGAATTAGTAGATGAAGTGCCTGAGAAAGTGAGGATGATCTAGTAGCACATGAGGACAGCTCAGAGAAAACCAAAAAGTAATTCATATAACAGAAGGAAAGGCTTCTCTTTCAAGATACGCGGCCATGTTTTCCTTAAAATTTCACCTTTTGAAATAGTGATGTGTTTCAGTAAGAAAGGGATGCTAATTCCATGGTTCATCGGTCCTTTTGAAATCTGGGAGAAAGTGGGAATAGTTTCTACCATAGAGGTTTTCCTCTGAGCTTGTCTCAGGTACCCAATTTTTTTTCATGTTTTGATGTTGAGAAAATATGTGCCAGATTCATCACATGTCTTGAGCCTAGAATCAATTCATCTGGAAGAAAACCTTTCTTATGAAGAGAAACCAGTGCAGATTCTTGATTGAAGTTAACATGTATTGAGGAATAAGTTAATCCGCTAGATAATGGTTTTTTTAGAAACCACATGGTTTATAAAGCAACATGGGATTCTGAAAATGCTATGAGGGAAAATAACCTTCAATTGTTTAATAAGTAAATAAAATTGTGAGGATAGAATTTCTAGAAGAATGAGTTAATGTTACACCCCATATTATTTCTAAAAATAAGTAGAAATGAATGGACCATTTTATTAATTTGATATTTATAACTATAAATTAAACATAATTTTTACACTTCTATGTTTGGAATTTCAATAAACTGTTATCTACTATTGTGTTCAGTATGTGATTAAGAGTCTGATGAAAACAACTTGTTATTTTGGTGAATAGTACCATACACGTTTGAATATTAATATGAATATTAATATGACACTAATGAATAGTAAATTTTATTATTATTTTATTTTCTTAAGGGTTTAAGATAATAACATCTTGGTTAATGTTTCGTCGTGATATAAAAGTAGTTATATAATTAGAATTGTTAACTTTTGAATTAAGTATGCCTTTATTTAAAAATGATATTAATAATATTTAGAAAATTTTATTCAAAAAAATGGACTTCATTTTGTAATTATAATCATTGAGGAAAGGTTACGGTAAATTATTGTGATTTTTCTCAAATTAATGAATTTTCGATGAATAGTGAAATATGATAAAATATCCTATAATCAACTTATCAGTAAAGAAATCTATTAGTGACATCATAAGTGATGAAATAACACTTGGTTCTATATCACATTTCATTATTACTATTTTAGGTCACATGATATTATACTATCACAATCATGGGAAAAAGAATTATAATATTAATTAAAATTATGAAAAAATACCCCCTCTCCTTCACTATAAATACCACCCTCACTCCCCTCTTCTAACCACACCTATCAATAATTTATCAATGACTAAGTTATACTCAATAAATATCCCAAGGCTCTTCCCCATTTCCTAGAGCTTCTTGTCTCACCAAAAGACCAAAACCAATGCCCTTAATAAGGATGTCATGCAGAAGAGATCAAGAGGTAAACATCCTCATTTATTTTCTTTCCTTTCATCCATTTTATGTTGATATATTCCATTACCATTGGCTGATTTTGGTATATTTCATTCCATATCCCCCATTATTTTCCATATTATGTAAGAGTAATTAGATATCCCCTTTCTCTCATCAATCTATTTTTATGAACTTTTAAGAGATGCGGTTAGGCTTCTGATTTTTTGTGAGAAATTTCTCAAATTTTCTTTTACTTCAAGATTCATTTCATTTATTCTTTTTTCCACACCTCATCTAATCAAATATGAATTAAAAGTTAAAAAAATTTATATTCAGGATTTTCTCATGTTCATGTAAATTTTTTATCATTCTTGTTCTCTTCCCCCATCTGTTCGACGAATTATAATCATTGTCAATGATGTGTCGAATTACGGACATCTTGGATGATGTGATTTTATTTTTCATTAAATCCTTCAAGTATGGTCATGAAAACAATTTTATGGTTTAAAGAGGTTATAATATATGTATTATTTTTCATCAATAGTTCTGTAATTTTTTTGTATACATGGTTTTAATTTATAGAACAAAATGTGGTCGTTATTATCAAAGAACCACTAAAATGATCTAAAGGAACATCATTAATGTTTTAGCTTCTGAATCATCCTCATGTAATAATTAAAAATGATAAATTGTATAATTTATATTTCTGGATATATGTAAATACTAATCCCTTCAAATACTGGTGTTTCACTTCTGATTGACAGGAACATCCATCTTGAACCCATCATGGAAATCATTAATGAACTCACCAAAAAACAGTGCATGGGGATAAAAACTAACAATGAAAGGGTGAAATGATCTTATGAAATGGCCATATAAGATGTTATAAACATGAATAAATTTCCTTAAAATAATAATAACTCTCTTTTAACCATTATAAATTAAGTTTAAACTTGTTTTCAGTAAGACAAGCCTGAGGTAAGTGAATTTTTAACCCTTTTTCCATTCTTTGGGTTAACCATCTACTACGTTATTTATGTGCTATTAGAATTGTTGTTGTGATTGTTTTTGTTTATATAATGTTGAATTATGTGTATTTACAATGTTTAATCATATTTCATCCACTCTATTATGTCTCAATTCAATTAGATGATTTATGTAAGGGGATTTTCTATTAAAATCATCTTTTTAAATTTAGTTGTACAAAATTTCAATGAAATGTTTTATTGGAATTATTCATGTTTTATGATTATGATTTGGTTTTTGGGAATTTTTTATAATGAAGGGCGGGAACAATATTTACCTCTAATGAATTGGTTATTTGATAGTTGGAGGGTGGTGATATGGTTACTCCACATGAAACAGCGATGATAACACAAATTATAAGGTTGCTGTGATAGCTACAAATTATATGGTAGCCGTGAGGATTACAATATAATGTAATTGATTCCGCGAGATACCTTTATGATTATATTTACATTCTCATATATTTTTGGATCTTGTTTAAATCTCATGTTACACAAAGTAAGTATATATGGGTGATAAGCATTTCTTTTCAAAATGCTTTGATACGTTACGAGTATTCGTGGACTAGTGTCCTATTTTATTCTTTTTATATCCAATAATGAGTTTTTGTGCTCATCCCAACATTAAAATGATCTTTCCCAGGTCTTTGGTGTTGTAAGGCAAATAAATAATCCATGTTAAATGTTGAATAATTATCATGGAATCATGTTTAATGTTTTAATGTTTTCAATTTTGAAAAAAATAAACTGTTTTTATGGTATCCACTCTAAAACAATTTGTAATGTTGCGAATGTATTATGTCCCAAATCTCTAAATCTATAAACATGAAATGATACTCAATGTAAAAGTATGTTTTTTGTCAACAATATTCATGATTATGTATTAAATAAGGATGGGTCCTTATTTATGGATTGATTCACATGTCCTCCAAATTTTGGACATGTTAAGTTTGGGTTCATTTCCTTTCCCATTTCTTTGATGGATGGTGAGAGTCATTTCATAGTCATAGGAATATGATACCTTTGACCTGATTTCAAGGATATAGTTGTTAGAGTCACCTTAATTGGCCTGGAGTGGGTTCCTTAGTAAAGCATTGTTCTCTAGGTCGACTTCTTGGTATCAACATGACCAACACTCTGTGGGTGTCAATCTTATAATTAAAATGTTTATCAAGATTAATTTGATGGTTTCACCCCATGGTGTTGGCAGTGTTCTTCATCTATGTATCGTATTTATTTTTGGACTATTAGTATATATTTATCATGGAGTTACCATGAGTGCAACACCACTCAGATGGAAAGACTCCTGAGTGTGTTCTTTCAGATGAGTTCTTATGGAATCATCATGCTTTAATACTATGTATGGTATACTGTGGTAGTGGATTAACTCTAGATTGTGTGTCATGGATTTAGAATATATTGATATTATTTTTATATGTGATTTATACATACACCTATAACAAGAATATGTTACTTTACTTTATTGTACTTATTGTGGTTTTTGGGTGTCGAACTGAGTATTGTTATACTCACCCATTCACCAGATTTTCCATCAAATATCATGTTTTCTGCCGATGATCACCCTTTATAAAGAGTACTTGGTAGACTAGGACCAGGCCGTGCATAGTGAGAATAGATAGACTGAGGTGTGGTCTTTCATACATAAAGTTGTTCCAGTACCTTTACATTCTGGCTAGACTTGTGTTATAGACTTTTTGTGGTGTGATTGAGGTTGGCCTCCTTTTACTTTACATTACATCTATTTCTACTCCAGTTTTGGGATATATATGTATTCATGTATTATTTTTTTGGTTGGTTTTACATTTTATCATTTTGTGGGATTGGGGATATGTTCATGTGTATATGTAATTAGGAAATGCCTCCTAGGTTATTGACTTTCATACATGGTGCTAGTCATCAACACCTAGCCTATTGGTGGCGTGCTTGGTGAGTCACAACATGGGACCCACTAAAACGATTCATGATAGAGTTGTATCATTTTGAGTTCATTTCATCATTAGGGCTGGGTTATTTTTATATTGGATTAGGTAAATAGTGATTACTGTTTCTAGTTTGGGATTAAAGACACAGACTCTAGTGGTGGTGTGTAGGCCGACGTATCCACACACCTCAACTCTGATCACGCACTTTTTAACATGATAGAAGGGAACATTGGTTGTATAGAAAATAATGGTACATGAAACATATATGGATGGGTTTTAGTTTTTATTTCCTTCTTGATTTGGATATCGATATATAAGCATTAACTGTGGTAAATATTTTTTACTTATAGTATTACTCAATGACGTATGATAACTTGGATTCATCAAATAGATCATGAGGATGACACCCTCAGTTATGGGGTTTTGATACAGGGGCTAGTTTATGAGAATTCACCTCCAAGAGGTTCACCAGCCATACCTCCAGCTATAGAGCAGCGTGTTGTATCAATAGTACCAGTAGATGAAGAGTGCAACCTGAGTGCACATCAAGAGTTTCATTGGTACTGACTCCTCATGTTCTGAGTTTAGCCTAACCGAGATGTGGATGAGGACTAGTTTGAGGTCATAACCCAAATTTTTGGTCTACTCTAGACACCAATAGATCGAATGATGGTCGCAGTAGTGACACTACTTCACAGATCAACAAGATGATGGTGGAGTTTGGTTACCCCGACATATGATGAAGGGAATCATTCATTGATAAAGATTGATAACCTCTTCATAGAGGAGTTAAAATTAGTTACAATGAGGGTTGTGCTTATACCATTGCTTCTTCATCTCTATAAGTGCATAATGTCAGTGGAATATTATACATTGAAGTTCCCCAAAAATTACAGGTACCTGATGGATATGGTTCTAGAATAGTACATCATGGAATTGTCCTTCGAGATTGGTTTGTAGAGAAACATAAAAACTACTATTATTCCTCTATGCATTAATACTTATGTTTGGGTGAATGATAGAGATTATGGTTCAATGCTTCATTACTGATTAGATATATCCAAAGACTATCAGTAGTTGGAAAACATGAGAAGAGACCTCTACAGGTGGGACATGCTGACATGCTCACAGACCTGGACATGAGAGACGTTACATGAGGTCATACCAGGATAAATGATTTATAGTTCAAGGATCACAAAGTGGATTTATTCATCCTAGAGAGAGGTTGTTCTACTGATGTGAAGGAATGTGACATTTTTCTCATGATTTTCCGACCTGTCAGATGGCTAACAATGAAACTGTGGATGTACCACTAAGGTAGATACAATGGCAAGTGTATGATGATCTATAAGGTGGTGTACAAGGATGTGAAAATGGGAGAGCAGATGGAGGCGAGTAAGACTTCATCTTGTGACCGACACAACCAACATGTGGTCCACACCATGCTTAGGGATATGGAGGGCATGGGAGGGTACAACTGCAATATGTCAAGTCCTATGACATTGGGGATCTAAGAATGATTCAATATATGAAATTTGACTTTTCTAGTGTAGTTGTAGTAATAACAAAAATAAATTCTATCCTTTTATATATGTCCTCATATATTGTACGTGACTTATATATTCAGATTGAGAAGTTGACTCATCCCTTACATTTTGAGAAACTTAATGGGGAAGGATGAGGGATCATGAACTTATTCTCATAGGGTGACATGACTGTTGTAGGTGATATTTTTTGTTGTAGTGTATTGGTATCAGCGTTGATTCATTACGACATAATTATGATTGGTTATCTACATTATATGCCTATATTGACTATTTTAAGAGATGGTTACACATATGTGTTCTTTCTTCTTTTTGGGGTAATATATAAATATTTTTTAATTACCCTAATAATAAACAAACCATATAAAATGATCATTAAAATAAACATAGGGAATTTATTACGATTAATAAGGAAATGTGCTTGTACTACTATGTTAATTTTTAGGGACTTTAGGGATAGAAGAATGTTATAATTTTGCATTGAAAATGAATCCAAGGATGTTTAGGATGGACTCATGTGGAGGAGGTTTTAGTCTATTTCTCATTAGATGGAAATTCTAACCCTTTGTGTGGTGAATTTTTTGAGTCCCTAGTTTCCAATTGTGGTGGTAGAGTATGAGAGAGTCATTCTTAAAGATGTTACATAATTTCATCCCTACTAAGTGATAGAATTTTTCAATGATCTACACCTCAAGAATAAATTGATATATCTTTCAGCATAACAGATGGATACCATAGAGATTCATGAGCTGATAGTGCAATTAGACAAGTTTTCGAAGAAGGGGTTCATGGGACCAAGTGTTTTACCCTATGTATCCCTAGTTTTTTTCCAATAATGAACTTATATGATTGAGGTTGTGTGTGGTATACTAGAACTTGAACCATGTGACCCTGAATAACAAGTAACCACTACCAATGATTGATGACTTCTTTGATTAGTTGGGAGTGGCATGATATATCTCTAAGGATTCTCTTATTTCAGGTAATCACCAAATACGAGTACGAGAAAATTATATATCGAAAATGATATTTTGATTTCACTTCCTTCACTGTGTTTACATGGTGATTCAATTTGGTTTAAAAAAGTCCACAAAATTTTTTATGGGACTCATGAACATGATATTTCAGACTTACTTAGACTAATTAGTAGTGGTATTCATTGATGATATATGTGTGTACTATGCATTTGAGTTGGAGAATGTGAGAAACTAAGGAATAGATCTATATGAGTCCAAGATCACCAAAATTATGGAAATATCACGAAGTGTCAGTTCTAAATACAGTCGTTTCACTTATGAGGACATGTTATCTCACCATATTGAGTGGTAGTGGATCGGTCCATGTTCAAGGTTGTGTAAGAATGGGATCCCCCTAAGAGTGTGATGGATGTGAGAAGCTTCCCTATGATGGTAGGATATTACTAGAAATTTATAACTAATTTATCAAAGATATCATCACCCATGATAGACATGACTTGGAAGGGGTTTCCTTTCCTATGGATAGAAAGGTTACATAATTCTTTTAAGTAGTTGATGGAGAGTTTCACGAGAACTCCCATCCCGAGAATTTCAAAGAAAGGTGTTTAGTAAATATTTTTCTACAATGAAATATGTACTGGTCTTGACTGTGTTACAATGTAGAAATTATTTATGATTGTTTGTGGTTCTTTCATATTGAGACCACATGAGCAGAAGTACATATTCTCTGATCTTCAGAAAACAGTGGTAGACTTTACAATGAAGATGTTGTTAAACTATCTAATGGGAGTGCAGTTTATCCTATACCCTGATCATGAGAGTCTAAAGTATATATTATCTTAGAAAGATATCAACTTGATATTTAGTTTATGTCTACAGTTCCTCTTGGACTATTACTTTGAAATTGTTTGTACTCATTGGAAGGGGAACATAATGGATAATTCTGTTAGCAGAATATCTAGTTCGTAGTTTCTAAATGATTGATAATAGAAGTTAGCCTCATTGCAGTTATCCTTTAAAGATGGAGAAAACTAATCTTACCTCCCATTGATGGTTTTCACCCCCAACATTACAGCTAGTCAGGGAGACGCATCTTGGTGATAACTATAGCGAGACCCTTCATGCTCAGATATCCATGTGTAATCCTCATAATTTATTTTTCAACAGTGGGGAGCACATCATTATTTTCATAGTAACCAAAATGGTACCATCTATGTTATGGTAGGAGGCTATGAGGGAGTATCATACACCACCTTCGATAGTACATATGGGTGCATTAAATATATACCAAGACATTCACTGTCATTTCTGGTGGCCAGGGATGAAGAAATTAATTGTAGAGTTTGTCTCTCGATGCATTACATGTCAGTATGTGATGGGCGAGCACCAAGTTGTACTGGGTTTATCTCAAACACTTGAGGTTATAAAATGGAAGTGAGATGAGATATCTAAGGACTCCATGATGGTCTTACCATGTACGTCTAGGGGACACAATGTAATAAGGAATATTGTTTATTGACTCGCCAATTCATCTCAATTCCAAGATATCTGAGAGTAGAGTTTAGTAGAGATCATGGTATTCTTCTATATACAAGAGAGAGTTAAAATATATTGAGTTCCATCAATTATTGTTCATGATAGTCATGCTCTTTTTACATCTTGGATGTGGTAGTGATTGTTGGAGGAATTTTGGACCCGATTACACCTGAGCACATCATTTCCCCCATAGACTAATGGCCAAATAGAGAAGAACATCGATGTCCTAAAGGATATGTTCTTATCTTGTGTGATAGAATTTGATCATATTTAGTAGCATCACCTACCATTGGTGTATTGTTCATACAATTATAGCAACAATTACACTATTTGTATGGAACCATTCCAGTCTCAGTACATGAGACACTAAAGACCACCACATTTCTGGACTGACTTAGGAGAGTCAGATCTCATGGTCCTGGAGCTGATGTGATCTACTATAGAGAAGATGCAGATTATCCAGGAGGATATGGGGAATATACAAAGCCTTCATAAGTCTTTTGATGATAGATGGGGAATCCATTTCGAGTTGGAGGAATGGGATCTTGTGTTCGTACGGGTTTCACCTTGATGTATATCATAGAGATATGGTTCAGGAATCAAGATATTTATGAGGTTTATTATCCCTTTTCAGATACAATGTATTGTTGGTGAGGATTACCAGAACATAAAACTACCTCCTTTGTAGAACCGGGTACACGAAATCATCAATGTGTCATAGCTGAGAAGGTACGTACATGACCCATCACAAGTTATAAACTAGGGTGAGATGGAAATCAAAGATAAAATGAAATTTAATGATTTCCTCATGTTTATTGAGGATCAAAAGGATATTATCCTTTGTGGGAGATCGATTCATTTGGTTCATGTTTGGTGGTAGCACGATAAACATAAATATTGCACTTGGGAGCATGAGGATCAGATTCATGCTCAGTACCCTCATATTTTAAGTTAGCCTTTGTTTTTTCTTTTTAGGGATGTAAATACCTAGAGTGTAGAGAATTTAATGACTTTTATTTTTCGTGCATTATTTTTACATATTATATGTATGAATTTCAAGAGCAGGAGACGAGACCACATGTGATTGTGAGTCCTTGTGTTTTCGTAATGACTTCATGGAATATATTAAAATATTAAATGTCAAAAACATGATATTTCTTGAAAAAGTTGAATATCATTTGAATTACTTCTAGTTTCAGAAATATAAGAGTGAATTTGAGTACAAAATGGGGTATTTACCTTTGGAATGACCTAACAATGGTCATTGTGGGGAATTTTTCCAAAATTCGTCAAGAGAATATAAATGAATAAAATTATTCAAATAAAATTATTGTATTTTATTTATCAACACAAGGTCTATTTTTTCAGTACATAGACTAATATGTATGAATTATTGGTATAGGTGCAAAACCCTATAGACCAATAGATATTCATTGAAGAGAGATCTGGGGAATCATTCTCAAGAAATGGGGATGAAATCACATATCAATGATCGATGCACACTGATTTTTAAGGATCTTTCTAACAAATGTGATTCATCAATCGATCTACATCAGTGATCGTTCCAAATGGTGTTAGGGTTTATTATTTTTACTTTAATTTCCCCGTTATTTAATAACATATTGAAAGTCGACCAATAAATGATTAAATTTTCTTGAATATCCATCATTATGGGGGATTGGTATGATTTATGGGTTTATTGGAAGATTAATGTAAGGACCTGACCCCAGTTACCTAGAGTCGGTGCCTTGTTTGATTACTTTGGAATACATACAAGGAATATGAATCCCGAAGGACCAAGTAGTTTAGTATTATTGGAAAAAATATTCATACATAAGTTCGATATTACAACTTGAAGAGAAATACAGAATGGAAACTCCTTAGACAACACCCAAAACTCATAGGTTATTTGATCATGTCATTCATAATAAACTTCTTCATGTCCTGAAAAAAATGATACATAAGAAATGGGTGAGGTCAAATGCTCAGTAAGAGTAAGAAATACAGCAAAATATAGTATAAACATAAGACATGGTGCATAATTGAAAACACATGCCTTTAATAACAATCTTGAACACATTATGGAAGGAAAATGAGATGAGTAAATAATTCCATAATAAAACAAAATCATGGGTATTCTACTAATAGAATAACAACATGAAATATAAATATCTAAAATAATAATGATTGAATGCATAATTCCAGACATTCTGATACATTTTTTCAAGGCCTTGGAAAAGAAATCTAATGATTAAGGCCACGACCAAAATCCATATCACACTTGGAAAGGCCCCATCCAATTCCATGTATATTTGTCTCATGAGACCTACCGATGAATCCATGGTATAGTGGGCCCCACCCATCACAAAAAAAGACCAATGCATTCCTCATATGAGTGGGGATCTACATAAACAACATATAAATTATTATTGAAACTATCATATGAAATGAAAATAACTTTCTCCAATCCTTAAACATAAAACACTAACCATTCAGAATAATATGGTGAATGGTTTTAAGATAGATCATCCACAATAAAGTTATTAATAAAACATTAAATTAAATATTTTAGATGAATTTATTAATTATTAAACCCAATAATACCATGAAATCCACATGAGTGTTGAATTAGATGAAAACACTCTTATAAAATCATTATGCAATTCTAGAGATAAATTATCATTTACCTTGAAATGAAGAGTTATTTTGAAAAAATCATTGTATAAAACAAGAAGTGAAGTGGTATAGTATTTTCATAATAAAAAGAGTGATTTTATAAAGACAATTGTATCAAAAAAATATTATATACTTATCTTTAAAATATGTAAGAATTTTAGAAATTCCCTTGAAACAAGCATGTATTTTGGATACAATTTTGAGAGCTTATTTTAAAACAAGTAACTATCCAGAAAATAGGGAAGGATTTTCGTTGGTTTAAATATATAAAATACTCACACAGAATTTATGAGGAGTACATAACAATACATAAGAATTTCATTGAGGAAATTATAAAATAAAATTAACACGAATGAAAATGGAAGTTTGGGTGAAAAACCCTTACCTTAACTCCGAACGTGTTCCGCTCTTGTACATAAGATCCTAGAATATGAAATTATACTTATTAAAAACTTATCTCAGAACGTATTATACATTTAATTTTTTTATCATATTTCTGGTTAGTTAATTTATGTCTTTATTGATTAGTTATTGTATTGTCTTTCGTCGTTCTGGAGTGTTCGTTTCTCTTATTTTCATATTCGGTTCGCTTGTTTTTAAGTAATGAAGTGGAATGGATGTAAATCTCCGGAATTGTAATTATATATTATTTATGAACATAAATAGGTGTTAATTTTTATTTATATAACTTTGTTACATGGAACGAGGATGAATTATCATATAGAACTTTAATGACAATTGTGTTGGTTAACTTGTGGGATTTGATTACAACGAACTCATTTTACATCATAACCTAATACAATTTTAACAAAGGGATTATAGAATCATAAATAGGTTATATTATATATAATAATATGGTTCAACCATAACAATAATGGTATCATGACCATAATTTAAAATGATAAAAGAAAACGAAAGTCCATTGTCCTTGAATGTGTAAAATTGACACATCTCAGATGGTGTTCTTGATACTAGTATAAAAGAAGGTAAAAATGGGGAGATGATGATAAATTATTCCACTATCATGAAAAAATTCTAGTACATATAAGGTACTTTATTCATCAAAATATTTGGATAAAGAGAGGAAATATAAAAAGAAAACAAATGAACATGAAAGGAAAGACAAGGAATTAAAAAGAGGAATTTACCTCTTGAACCAAATTTCTTTGAGAACCTATTTAAGGGAGAGGTTTTGGTATTTTAATATTACCAAAGCTTTATGGAAGTGGGAGAGGAGGTTGTGAGGTAATTTTTCCAGAAAATTGGAGGCCGAAGGCTGGAGAGGAGTTATTGGAAGAGGGGGTGAGAGGGGGTTTTTATAGTGGAGGAGAGCGGGAATTTCTTAATATAAAACTCATTAGTTTATTATTTCTTCACAAGACAAGTAATAGAAAGTATTCCATGTCCAATAATAGAAATTTTATACTGGGAATTTGGATTTAGGGTGGTGAAATCATCCATGATGCTATGAATATTATATTTATCTTATAATGTATATATACAGAAAATTTCCATATTTTACCATTCATCAGAAAAATAAAGTATTTCATAAAAAGCCCAAAAATTCACCCTAACCATTTCTCAATGTGTAAAATCCAAAATTGAAGTCCATTTATAAGAAATAATTTTCTAAATATTATTAGTTTAATATTTAATTAAAATAAAAATTAATTATCAAAAACTAGTTTTAAAACATTCATTAACTTATTCTAAAATATTGGTATATCGTACTTGCACCCTGAATATTATTTATATATTATCATAGGTAAGGTTAATATTCATTAGTTTATATCACCATTAATAAGGGTATGTTACTATTCATATGGGTAGTTTATTATTCACCAGAAAATTAAGTTTTTCTTATTGGACTCTAAATAACATAATGATCGTGACTATGTATGTCATATTTTTGAAATTCATATCACAGAAGTGAAAAATTATGTTTTAAGGGTCTCATAGAACTTAGTTGTTTTAGTGATTATGATATATTTATAAGAACATAATTTCCTTTAAAAAACTATTGGGTCATTATAATTAATATATTTACAATTGAAACTATTTCTTGATTCATTTATTGTCTGAATGGAGAATATCTATGTTCGACATGAACATCTATATATGATAATACAACTTCATTTGGTTTCTTATTTTCTCCGATGATTCATTATTCTTCAAGGTGTTAATTGTTTTCCTCACATTTTGACTTTTCTTTGAATGGTTGATCGTTTTCACATTTGATTCATTGCTTAATGATCTAAAACCATAGATCCAACATCAGTACGAATCGACCGATTCATGAAGGTTGTTGAATCCGTAGATGAAATTATAGTTGGTGTTTATTTTGTGCTCTGTGGTGAATAAAATATTATAGTATTTTTTTCCAATCTGATATAAGGCCTAAATATTACGTGTTTAGTTAGGGAATGATAGAAGATTGACTATACTTAGTGGAAGATAGATGATGGGTTCTTGGAAAACCCAATGAACATGTTGTCTGGTCATTTAGTACCCAACGTGTAACCCCTTGATCCACTATAGTTCTACTTCAACAAGTACACAGACATGCAGTGGAGTAAACAAATTTCCCACATGGAATGGCCTAGACCATGTACATGGACTAAACCATATATTGGTACATTGGAACCGATACATGGGATGGCACAATGTATTGACACACGAGTGGGTATATTGGTGGGACCCCACATACAAGGACATGGTGTGTAAACACTTCTACATGTTGACCATTACTCTTTTACAAATCACGATATGAGTGTCATGGGTAGTTCTACCTAGTAATACACAGGGTTAAGGGACACGACTTGTTCCCCTACTACACAAAGTGTACCCCATTCTACCTGGTATAATTCTTATTTCCTTGTTATTTTAGACTTTTTTTGGGGTTCGTTCTCATTATCATTTTACTAAATGATGGTGTGAGTAATTTCCATCTCTTAGGATTATGATACTTTTGGCAGGAATTCATGGATAGAGTTATTGGAATCCCACTAAGAGGCCTAGTGTGGGAACCTATATCCATCTTTCTTCCCTAAGTGGAGTTCAAGGTATCGATGTGAACAAAACTATTCTGGAAAAATTCCTCTACATAGCGACTTAATACATATTGGGTTGTTGGTATCACCCCATGGCCCTAGAAGTGATCAACATCTGCGGATCAAATTTCTTTTCAGACTATCAATGTATGTTTATCATGGCATGTCGCGATGAGCAGTATCTCTTGAACGGACATAACAAGTACTATCATACTCATGAATGTTTCTCTCTGATTATTATTCTGTGGATACTTTAAGCTAGAATCATAAGGATTTTATACTATGTTTTTTGTTTACATATATACATTTTTTCTTGTATTGAGTGAATCTTGATATTATTATTATATTTATTGTAGACATATACCAGTATAGAGTTTATTGTACATTCCTTTTTTGTAATACTTTGTGGTTTGAAGGTGTCCTACTGGGTATTTTTATACTCACCCCTACATAGGATTTTCCAACATGGGTCACGTCTTGTGTAGAAGATCACCAATTTTACAAAGTACCCAAAAGAAAAGCACCAGATGATGCTTAGTGAAATCAGATTGATCTAGGTGTGTTCCTGTAGCTTTAGGTAGTTTTACCACTACCATTACATTCAAGACGGACTTGGGTTACAGAATACTTGTAGTCGGATTGTGTTTATCCATGTTTTACAGTAGTCTACATCCTCTTATACTCTTGGTACGTGATATAGATGTATGAAAGAATTTTTTTTATTGTTTTTATATTTCATTATTTTTTGGGATTGGAGATGTGTGTGTATGTGTGTTTGTGTCTATATGAAGGTACATATTCAATTCCTCTAATGTTACGAACATCCATACTTAGTACTAGTCACCATCCCCTAGCCTATTAGAGGTGGGATTAAAGAGTTCTGTCATGGGACCCACTCAGAGGAGTCGTGATAGTACTTATTAGTGATTCATCGAAAATTATCATAGGATTTTCATACCACTACTGTATCTAAATATTAATTATATTGCATTTAATTTTGAGGAGGCTTTCAAGAGAGCATGTGTTCATGTCAAATATTTTCTTACATATTCCATGATAATCTTTCCCCTAAATTGGTCCATATTCTTCAAATTAATCTTTGATTATTTTAATATGGTAATTAGGACCATATGTAGAGACCAAATAATAAATAATAAATATTTATTCTATTATGCATCATGAATAGTGGATGAAACTCAATCTCACTAAATTATCACTAAAATATTTCTTTTTGAAATTATTTTTCTGTGGGATCCTTTTTTTCCTAATCTGTAAGTTCCCAAAATCTTCATCTTCATATTCCATTTAGTATTATAATTCTTGATTATGAAAAGTTATTTTCAAAAATGATAATAAGAAAGATCTATGGGCTTCAAGATGATGACCTTTAGATCAAAGATATAACTAGAAATCCAAACCCTATTGCAGATCACATGAGTATAATTTATACTTATTATCATTATTAAATCATTGATCCAGAATTTCCAACATAACACTTCTCATCTATCACTCCAATGTTACCATGGTATTCCCCAACTATCATTAACATGACTACTAATTTTTCCCAAAAAATCCCAAAAATAAACCCAATAGTGATGTCAAAAAGTTATTTAAAATTTAATTTTTGGTTGTTAAAAATAATTTAAATTTGGGGACGACATATTTATTTAGATATGTGTTTATTAAGATGAACTTTACTCTATCCTTGAATGCATACACTGAATTACCAGAGGTGACCAATTTTGATCACAATAGATATTCAGAATGTTCATTGACTCTGAATTCTTCTTTTCTTCTCTCTTCTTGGACTTACATGATTTATGTAAGTCATGTCCCATTTTAAAGAATTTCACAATAATATATAGATGAAATAAAACTCCATAAAATAATTTAATAATTTTTGAGATATTTGATGTTTGGTAATTGATTACGAATGATTATTCCCAATACTAATTGACAATACTACATTCTTGTTATGTTCAACATTGTTTCTAGGTGTTTTTAGGACAAACCATAAATAAAGGATGATAAAATTTCTGTTAGAGGGTTCCTCAGTACCAACATATTCCTTCAATTTGGAACTCCACATGAATTGGTAAGTGACTTATGAAGTCATTTATAGTCTCTACCAATAGAATATCTTTTGATATGTAATGTGGTTGTATATAAAACATCAGTTTCATACCCCCACAAAACATATGGAATTACCAATATTTAAAATATATGAGTGAAACTATATCTTGATATAATTGTTAAGACAACATGAATGGATTGGATTAAAACATAGGGAAGAACTTTTGTCTTATCAACCTACATATAAAACCCCCATTGAAATGTATTGTTTTACGCTAATTTTTGGTAAGTAATTTCATTTTATGGATAAATCAAAATATGTCATTTTTGTCTATAAAAAATTTACTTTTAATTTTACAAATTTCGGTGAATTATGATTTTCATGTTGAATGAATTGGATGAGCTTAGACGTGATTCATGGGAGAATTAAAAAATCAATGATAAAAATGATAAGGAACTCCATTATAAACACATCCTAGTTAAGGTGTTTCAGGATGTTAAAAAGGTAATGTTATGAAATCCCCTATTTTGACTACACTATGGCTAGAAAAATTATCCCTGAGAAGACCCTTTTATTGTTATTAATGTTTACCCATTTGTCTTAGTATAATTCCATGATCCTTTATCCCATTGTAATTTCAATTTTAGTGGGAATCAGTAAAATAATCACATAAATAGGACACATACCCCAAAACCACATAAAATTCCACTGACACACTATGGGATGAAGTTGATTACCCACCAAATCTAAATTAGGGGAACTGTTACCATTAACAACATCTGATTATCTTCCACATCCATCATTCTCTATCTATTTGTGTCTATTTATTATTATTTTTCTTCTCTCATTATCATTATCTCTATCAATTTTTACCACATTTTAGGCAATTTCATTTCCCCGTCTTTTGTGTGGACTTAATTTTTTTCAAGATACATATATACTCCCTAGAATCCATTAAAATTGTTTAAGACCATTTTGGGGAGTCCAATGACATTTTCTCAATAATTTTTTTTATATTAATAATAATTTTTTTAATTAATTATGTTTCAATACTAATATATTTTGAATAACTAATTTTTTTGTAAATACAATCATCCTCGACCAAGAAGAATTGAGTTAGCATTCATGGAAATGACACACTTCTCCAAAGACACATGAGAAAAAAATTATCAAATAAACATTCATTAACATTATATTCATCATTATTTTATAATCCCATTCTATCTTTTGACAACCCATTTTAATACCCACAATAGATTCTCAAAAATAGTTCCCGCACAATGTCTACATGAATTTTTATTTCATATTTTATTGAAGTTTTTTTGGGGAAGGAATTTAATTTTGTGTACGATTTCATTGATTTTCTATGTGTTAACATATGCTTAATGGAATGAATCTATATAATTGTATGGGAGAGGTTGTCATTAGGTTAGTTTTTGAAATGAATTCATGTTTATGTTGTTTTTTTGGAATTTCAATTAATTGTGATAAAAAATATATGGAAAATACAAGAAAATAAATAAAAATTGAATAAAAATAATGTGTTATGTCTTAGGAAGGTGGAAAATAACTTTTACTCAGCCTTTTCTCCATTTTAAACTATGTCAATTAGTTTTATAGTGATAAAATAAAAGGGTTGGCTAATGAGTGTTATATTTTGTCCACAACACTTATTTCATCTCATATATCATTTGTAGTCTCTTAGTCATCATCAACATAAATACTACCCATACGACAATGCTGATTCTCTTCATTAGAATTTACCTTAGGTCATTGGTCTGCATAATGCCCGTACATTCCTCATATAAAACATTTAACTGTTATTTATGTCTTAGCAATACCATTATCCTTGAACTTTGTGTTAACTAAACAGTTTCCTTTGTAATTACTAGAGTTGTGTCCTTATTTTCCACACCCAAATCATCTTTCAGTTCCATTGAATAATTCTCCCAAATTCCTCTTCCAAATGATTTAATTGAAGAAAATTGAACATTATTACCTCAATGATCATCATGAAACTCCATATTTCTCTTATTAGATGATACATGAAACTTACCAACATTGAGATTATTGATCATATTATGATATTTCTGATTAGAAATAATAATAATGTTTCACCTTTATAATCCCATTTCATTTGGTTTCTCATGAATAATAACATTCCATTGTCTATTATAACCTCCATTATCGTGAATCTTTATGTTTCCAGCCACTTTCTAAAACCCAAAAAGAGAAGTGCGAGAGGAAAAAATCATACTAGGAAAAAAACATAATAAAGGGGGAGTGCCTTTAATATCTAACATCTTATGATTAATTCTAATATCGTTACCTTTATTCTAGGACTATAAACTTTACTTATATTTGTACTTTGGTATATCCCTAGACATACCTTAGAAATATCTTTAGGTATCTCACTAAGGTTTTCACATCCTAGTTTCCAAAGGATAACTAAACCTCTCTCTAAGACCAATTGTTGAGAACCAATCTGGATATATATGGAAATTACATTAATTTTTGGAATACTTAATAATTAACAAAAACAGACACCTAAGGACCATAATAGTTTAGTTTCTTAGGAAACTACGAACAAAATTTTCTAATCACGGTGAAAGATATTCAACATCTCACATTAATATCTTCCCCTTTTTCTGTCTTACCTAAAACCTTTATTTATATCCTAGGGAAAATAAAACATAAAAATGGTGAGCTGAAATTCTTAGTAAGGGTATGCATGGAGAAAATAATACAAACCATGTACATTTAAACTTAGAAACATGAACATAATGTTTAAACATCAATATCTTTTTTGATTAAAAATACATCATAGCATTATGTAAGACATAGATCATATAGAAACATTAATCATGATAAAATTGAAATGGAATAAAACATGTAATTTTGGAAAACCATTAAACACATTATATTATTTCTATAGTAGCCCAGGCATTGCTTCCAAGACCATCATAGTGGACAAGGTCCATTACTGAAACAGGTTTACCAGCCGTTACAGCCCTATATTACTGAAATGGATTTTATTGTCATTTATTCCATTCCCATAACATGAGATATTTATATTTAACCAATAAAATGGAGGGAAATATTGGTCCCACCCATCTCATAATGAAATCATTTGTTCGTGTGCCACAACCTAAACATAAATCATTCATCATAACCCAGTCAATAAAATGGGTTTCATAAACATCATCCCATCATAACATTATACGTATAGAATTAATGGATATCATTTCATCATAATAAAAATAAAACCATGTAAATAATAGAGAAATTATACATGAAATAAAAAAATATTAAATAATGTCATCTTAGATTGAAAATAGTTTTGATAAAACACTTGAAATTAATTCTTGAGGAAAATATCATTTCTTATTCAAAATCAATTTCTTTTCGTAGAATGTCATGCAATTTTAAATGAAAATAATTTTGTTGAAAATAATAATTAATTATAGTATAGGAATCTTCCTATAAATAAGGTGTTATGAAACGTTAAAAATCCATTCACTCCGTATAAGATAAGAAAACATTTTTCTTGTACTTTTTCCGGAAAAGTCAAAAATTACCTCGTATGGACAACAAAAGAAATATTCGTTACATACTAAATAGTAAAATTAAAATGGGGGTAAAAATTACTTTAAACATACATTGGAAATAGTAAATAAAATATGAAAACATTTATCTAAAACATGGAAATGGATGATAAATATAACCACAGTAAATACTTAAGAATAAACAATCTCAGATAAAAATGAGATTGCAAAATGTTCCCATACCAATTATAATCAGTGCAATCATACATGTCATAAAATAATGAAAATTAAATAAATATATAAATATAATATTTTTCATAATAAAAATCTTAATACAAGAATGGTAATCATAAACACCATTCAAAATAATTAGTTGGTGATTAAGGCATATGTCTCACTGAAATAAAAGTGAGTCGAAATAATCCCTTACCTTATGACCAATTTCACACGTATGTGTTCGAGACTCTTATATAGTGGGTTTAAACATATTATTAACTTTTAACATAACCATAATAATATTTATAATATCATATATTATTCACTTATGACTTTATATTACCCATTCATTTGTCAATTCCATGTTGAAGCAGCGTTTTGGGTAAAATTGTTTCATTTATCATAAATGTTTTGACTTTTAATTATTCATATGATTACATAGTTCGTGATTACATATTTACAAAATTTAAAACATGATTTATATATAATATATATTCATCATACAAATATATATCATAGATCATTAAATGTAATGAAATACACCGTTAATGGAAATGGTAGGCCTTACGTACACATGAATGCTATTTTAGTTTCCTTATTAAATTGAATAGAAGTAAATGAAAGATATATATATATATATCCAGTAGAATTATTATGTCATATATTTCATTATTACTTATTATATGTAATTTATATTCATTCTTTAATGGTTAACATGGAGAATGAATCTCATCGCATCGTGGAGACGGTAATCCGTACGTACGCACGAGGGTTGATATCATTCCCATAATTATTTAATGGAATTGGAGTGGATGATATAATAACTCATAATTAGAATCATGTTATAATAATAATATATAGTTATTATTTCCACTATTATACCTATCCAAGTAAGGTGGTGGTGGGAAAAACAGATTACACCACAACGTGGAGACGATATTCTGTACGTACACATGCACAGTGATTCCGTCTTTCGTAAGATGGATATAATGTGAAATAGGGTTGTTTCATAATTATAATACCATATTAGTATATTAGTGATACTGATGTTATTACTTTATAATGAAACAAATAAATAAGAGGATGTAGAAGATGAAATAAATTTAAAATAGTTGCTAAAGGACATTACCTCTTCTTTGACGCGCCACTTCTAAACCCCCTCTTAGGGCACTAAAGATGGTCTTTGAAGAAGCTCAAGATCTCTAGAATGTTTATATAGAAGTGGAGAAGTGAAATGGACATGGATTGTCAGGGCTTGAATGCTCAATGTTTTTTTGAAGAGGAGAGGGAGGAGGTGCCCTTTTATAAGAGAGGAGAGGGGCACTTTTGGAAGCCTCTAAAATATTATTTTATAATAAAATAAAATCCCACATATAAACCTCAAAAATGATTCACATTTGATGATTATATGATATAGGGATGTAATATCATCAATCACAAAAATTTAGACATGTTCGGAATTTATTTTAAACCTTATCAACTTTATTTATCCTTATGTAATATATTTAATTTTCTTTGTGGTAATAAAATTATAAATTTTAAATTGATGTAAATAATTAATTATGTGTTGTGAAATGTTAATAATTGGATACTTTATGACATTTTAAACCATCTAAATTTCAATTTTTAATTTTTAAATATTTTTGTGATTTTTAAACTACTTAATATTTGTTATTTTTATAAAATATCTATAGTGTCAATTTTGACACTATTTATTTTTTTGAATTCAACTAAAATCCACATAGATAATATATTCATAAAAAAACTTTTAATAGATTTATAACATGTTATATTTATCTAGAAAATTATTTGAGAACATTAAATAGTTCATATAATATTTTTTTAATATTTATAAAAACATTTATTTGATATTTCAATAAATAAAGTAATTTCTACATCACTTATGTTTCACGATTATTGATAATTATTTAATACCTTAAAATTATAAATAAATTCAAATGATGTAGATAATTTTATCAGATTTCTGAAGACTATTTATGTTCTATGTTTTATGAAGTTTATCACTAAGTTAAAATTAATAAACTTATAAGATATAAGATAGTGGCGTGTTGTCACTTTCTTTGGTTTCAATAATAATCACATCATATTCATGGTCCAAATTTTAGGAAATAAATCTATTCAAAACCTTAGGTGTTATTTTTCGACTTTTATTAATCCAATATAATTTTTACAGGTGTTAAAAAAATTTTATAGTATTAGGTTTACTTTTAATTACCCAATTAAACTTTAACTGTAGTATATAAAATTTACTCTAGTTACAATTCGTAATGTCTAAAAATAAAAACAATCCTATTAATATAATTTGGACCTAATGATTCCAAATATGGAATCCATTATTCCAAAAAAAACACAGATGTTTCAGTCTTTCATTTAAAATTAATCATGTTGTGGAGAAAATGGGTTTTAAAAGTTAAAACATTGCCAAACATTGAAATATTTTTACCAATTAATTCAATGTACAATTAATTATAATTAAATTCATTATATTAAATGGTAAAAATATATTTCATTTATAATTTAAAACCATTAAATATGATAATTTATCCATATAAATAATCTCGATGAAAAAATATAATTATAATTAAAATTCGGCGTATTTTTACTATTCATCAAAATATGAAGGTTATAATACTAATGTAACAAATTAATCCAATGAAAATTTTTATATAGTTATTCAAAAAAAGAAGTTTAATTTGTAAAATTGAACTTATAAACTTTTCAAAAATTATATTTAAAATGGCTCTGCCTTCAAAATGTTAAAAAACATCATTTTTTGAAAAATAATTCTTTTATCCGAAAAATTTATTTTGTTTTCATACAATGTTCTAGAATATGTGTAAGATTAATTATTATGTAATAAATTATAATGTGTAGTTATTAATATTGAAATGGCTAGTTCATAATAATATTTTTTTTTGTGAAACTCGGTATTGCGTACATCACACACAATCAAGGAAGGTCGCTCTTGCCTGCAACACAAGCCAATAATAGTGTTTCCGTATACAACAAGCTAATATGGTGTTGGGTATAGTGAAAACTAATCTTGGTTTAGTGTACAACACAAGAAATCAAATAAATTAAAAATAATATTTCTCATAAAATCTTGGGGTGTTACACATCTTTAATATATCAATATAAAATTATTTATTTTTAAATAAAACAATCCCAAAATCATGGAAATTAAAGTATTCCAATACATTTCAATTAAAAATATAGTCATGGAATGATATAAGAATCCAATGTAATATAAATCTTAATGCCCTTTAAAATTATATAAGTGAATATGGAAGGATATATGTTACTAATACAGAACTAAAAAATTATTAGTCAGTTAAAAAATTCATGTTTCTATCTAACTATAATGCATTGGCCCCAGAAGCCTGGAGTCGATTCATTATTTTACTACATTGGCTTGATTATAAGGAATCATGTCTCGGAGGACAAATTTTTATAGTGATCGGGAAAATAGATTGCATACATGAACATTACATTACAAATTCAATCATACCACACAACATTAATAATCTATTGAGAATTCTATTATTCCCCAAGCATAACCCTTCATATCAAACAAAATACACATTTAGATTCCTGGGAAAACAAAAAATAAGAATGGGGTGAGCTCAGATGATTAGTAAAGGTAAATAATTTAGCGGAAGATATAAATATTTAAGAAAAGTTGTGTAATAAAAAATATCTTTTTAATCATAATCTTGATCATAATATGTCGAAAATAAATCAAACATTACTATGTAAACATGAAAATGCATAATATACTAGTTGAATAATCCCGTGTAAAAATTAATTTCATAATAAAGGAATTCCTAACACCGAAAATCATTAGCACATAGTCAAGGACTCATGCCATGACTAAAAATAATATTTTTTGTCAAGGAATTGTGCCAAGACACTAGTCTGTCTAATGAGACCTACCGATGAATCAAGTAGTTATATCGGGCTCTACCCGTTACTAAATCCACTGCATTCCTCATTTGAAAATGTGGAAACAGAACATAAAAATTTAAATTAAAACTTTCATTCAAAAAGAAAATACAATAATAATAAACCATGAATGGTATAAAAATATCACATTCACATTCAAACATATCATAAGTCATTCAATACGAAATTGAAGAATGTATTTATAATAAATCATCCTCAATCCAGAGTACTATCTAAAAGGATGTTTATATAGTTGAAAATAATCATTAAAGCACTTTGAGAGAAAAATTTCATTTTCATGAAATAATTTAAAAGAATAAAAATTTATAAAAGATAAATAATTAATGATATTTTTTAATCAAAGTGTCCCACAATAATTAGAAACATTTTAATGTAATTAACAGTTAAAAACATTCATGTCTATATAAATAAATTCTTAAAACCATTTTGAAAACATGAAAATTAAGGAGAATGATTTAAAACAATAAATATATAAAAACATTTAAAATGATGTCTTAATTAAATAGTACATTAAAAGAATAATTTTGAAAATTATTTATTGAAAATGAACATTGATATTAAACATTTCTCAGAAAATACATACACATAAACAATCTCGGATAAAAGTGAGTTTGATGAATATACCCTTACATTACACTTACCTTTAGTTGAGGGTAGATGTAAACTTTGGTATAATGATAATATAATGTTATTAAATTATACCATAACCATATTCATATTTATTATATCATACATGATTTATTTATTACATTTTACTACCCATTTGATAATAATTTCAATGTTAAATTAACATTTCGGGTAATAATCGCTTTCTTTGTCGTATGCATTTTAAAATGTTATTCTTCATCGTATCATTTAGATCATGATTTAAAGACATAATTAATATAGAAAATGATTTATATATAATATATATTTAGAATATAAATATGTTTCATAGAGACATATATAAATGGAAAACATCATTTATGGAGACGACATGTCGTATGTACGCAAAAACGTTGTTTCAGTTTTCATATCGTATTGAATAGAAGTAAGTGAACGGTTAAATGTATATATATATATATATATTTATTTTTAGTAGAAATATTATGTCATATATTATATATTTAAATAATAATATTAATTTTTACAATCATTTTTTAATGGTGAATGTGGAAATGAATCTCATCGGGTTGTGGAGACAGTAAGATGTATGTTCACACGAGCGAAAATATCATTTCCTTAATTATTAAAAGGTATTAAATTGTATGGTATATTAGTTATAAATAATCATTAGGATTTTCTTTCCATTATTTATATACTTATTACTCATCATTATATCCATCCAAATAACATAGTTTTGAATAAAAAATTACTGCATGAGGTGGAGATGGTAAGCCTTACGCACGAACACATGGTGACTTCATAATTAATAGGATGGATAGAATAATGAATATTTTTGTACCATATTTATAATAATAGAAAAATATGTTGTATGTACCAGAGATATTATTTTTGTATTGAAATAAAAAATAAAGATAAAGTGGGAAATGAAAAGAACCTTCAAAGGGTTGATATAATATTTACACCTTATTCGGGTGTTTTCATTTGATTTGAACAAAATGGCTCCATTGGTTGGATTTATTCCCATTGTACGGACTATATAGATTGAATTTAGGGATTTTGGGTGGATATTTGGCCAAGGGATGGTCGAGCCACATGGTTTTGGAGATGTGATTTTGGGAGAAGGGGAAGTACGTTTTTTTAAAGAGAGGTGAGCATCACTTTAGGAAAATCTTGAAATATAATTTTATTATAAAATAATATTCAGTGTATTATGGCCCCTAATTAATTTTTTTCGAGCGCTATATGGTTATGGGTTGAAATAATGACAACCAATAGGTTTTATACATGTTTAGGATACCATTTTAACCATATCTTTTAGATTTAACTCTTAGTTTAACATTTTAACTTTTACAATGTGTTCTTGTATATTTATATTACATGGTTAATAAACTTACTATAAAATTCCAAGAAAACCCTTAGTGTTTCATTAATGACATATATATAATTATAATAGTCCACTGGACAAACCATATATTTTTTGGACTGGTTTATATTTATATAATATATTATTTATATTAAAAACTAATTTATGTCAATTTTGTCACTATTAGGTATTTTGTTTTTATGAAAGTTATAACAGCATGCTTACATAGAAATAAATTCATTGAATAAACCATAACATGTAATAGTTACATAAAAATTAGTTGAATGCACCAAAATTCACAATTGACATTTATTTGGATATTTATAATATCAATTATTATAATCATTCAATATTAATGTAATTACACATCATCATTGTGTCATAAAAAATTTAATTATTTCATATATAAAATTAATAAATAAAATACCAATTTGTTAGAAATATCTTTATCTTTCTAATTAATAGTTATTCTTGATTTCATATTATGTATAACAATATATTAATGACATTTTGGTTATTAATCTTTAAATTTATCACTCTTATCTCTTCTTTTAATAAAAAAATAATAAATGTCCTTATCTAATCCACGTGGGTCAAAAGGATCATATTTTATTTCTATGTTAAATTTTGGTCGAAATACACTTATCTAATATAATTAGAACAAGTGTTTGTGTAATTATAATATCAATTTTATATTTAATTACCATATTTATTTTTAATCGTGGTAAATACATGTCAAAATTTATTATTCACCAATAATTATTTTCATCTTATTAAATAGCATTTAACTTAATGAATTCAACTATGTTTCTCTGATTTTTTAATTTCAATTTACAGAAGTGGTAAAATTACATTATTTGAAAATTTGTAAATATGCCTAGATGGTGGGTAAAAGACGTTAAAAAGGTCAGTAAACTTTGATAAAACTAATTTTATTATAAAATTAATCCAATGAATTACATAGAAATTATATTATTAGTAGATATCATTTTTGACTTCAAATTAATTTAAATAGAATAAATAATTATTTAAATAAAAAGTCTGTTTTAAAAAATAAGGTAGTGTTTTTCACTATTCAACAAAAATTCAATTTTTACAGAAAAATGGAAAAAATTAACCCTAAGCTATTTTTTATATTAAAAATTATATAATCAATTCTATTTTAACAAATTCAAAACATATATGTTTCATTAAATAATTTAAATTTATTTCTCGTTGTCAAACCCCAAGAGCAGGTTTTCAAAAAAGTTAAATCTATCAAAAGATTGACATGTGTTTATGCCAAATTTAAATTTTAAATTACTTATAATGAAATAAAAAGAATTAAATGATAAATATATAATATAATTATACTTCTAATCTATTCAAATTAATAATTTAATACTATGAATTTTTTCTACTTAACCATTTGTTTTCAATACAAATTTAGTATTTTCACTATTCCTCAAAATAATAAAGTTATCAGAAAAGTGAAAAATTTAATCCGAACTAAATATTTATGTCCCAATTCTAATAAAAATTTTAATTTCATTAAATTTAATATATAAAAGTATCAAATGTTGGTTTTAAAAAAGGTTCTCCATTAAAAGGCAGTAACATTACATTTTTAAAAAATACATCATTTATCTAAAAAATTGAATTTGTTCAGATATTTTTCCATTGAAAAAAAACATTGATTTAAAATTATATGCAGTATATAAAATTCAAAATTCAGTTAATAAAATTCATAACCGATTTTTGAACGGCTAGTTTGGTAATTCATGGTCTGCTAGAACTCGATGTTGTGTGTAGCACATTTTATTGAATTACATTGTAGAGATAACGCACTATAAAATCATGGGGTGTTAAATTCTCCCCTCTTTTAATAAATTGAATCCTTGCAATTTTAAATTGTTCATCGAAAATAAAAGGATAAAAATAGAAAAATACCTTTATGGAAATCCCACATCGAAAATTGGGTTAATAAAATTTAGTCTTAATAAGATGTAAAGGTAAATGAAAAATTCACCACCAAATTAGGATCTTGATTAAAATAACAATAGTGGAAATTAGAGAAACATAATTAGAAAAAAATGAAAATATATATAGGGAGTGATTGAGGTCATCAATCACAAACAAGTGTAAAAATTAGGGACTCAAATCCATCAATCTATGATGATTTAAAATATCATCGGTTGAACAAAACATATGGTATTAGGATAACACATATTTGGATTTAATATCCATTCCCTAATGTTTATTAACTAACTTATTCATAGAATAAGTTGAAAAAAATTCTTTACATGTATATTTTCATCCATCAACAAATACCTACCGCAAACTCATCTTTCACTCCAAAAGATAATAGAATTCAAAAATAATCAATTTATCATAATCGTATAGAGTTCCCAAAATAATGAATTTATAATTCATTTTTCATACTATTAAAAAACTAAATTATATAAACCAGTACATCATGTATTCCAATGTTAGTTGATGCTAACTTGTGGCCCTTTGGTTGTGGGTTCATGTCTCTGACCTTCATGAGCGTGATAGGTTGTCGCCCGATCTCCGGGTAGTCCCTTTTATTAAAATCCAAAAAAAATCTTATGAAATGTTTAATCCTTAAACAATATTATACAAAGTCCAAAATAATTCATTATGACCATTAGACTTATTTAAAATAATTCTAATCAAATTGACCGTCCAAAATTTATAAGGAAGGTAAACACAATGAAGTTATCTTTTTTCTATATAATAACATGTGAATACCTTTATCATGTATTCATTTAAAACACGGTGACACCCTAAATAGATATAAAACCATACCAATTGTATTAATGCTCCATTATTTAATATATAATACTATATATATATCATATATACAAAAATTCTGTAAACTCCAACAATAATGGAATAAACAAACAATTAATTAATTTCAAAGTAGTAATGAATATCGAATATAATTTATCCAAATAAATCATATCTTATTCCAAAATCAATACCTTAGTATCATAACCATATTAATGTTTATCATTAATTGAACCATGTATCCTCAAAAAAGTTTAATTTTCTATTGAGTCACTTTTCATAGAACTATATAATCTCAAATTCTTAATGAAACAATACTACAGTACAACCCTTATTTATTTTCATAATTCTTATAACCAGTACATTGTTGATAAAACACTAAATTGAAATAATTCTTTAATAACAACATTATAACACTATCCATTCTTCATCATATGTTGTAGTATCATAACTTGATTATTATCCAATAGTTTCATTTGGGGCATACTATGATAATTTGGACATTGATTCGCGTAATGTCCCAACTCCATGCAGATGAATCATAGTTCATATAAAACCTTTTTCTGACCCTTGAAATCATTTACTTGAGGTCCTTTTTTCCACATATAAAACAAACTGTCATTCCCTCTAGAATTTACCATGGTGATTCTTTCCACGGTTATGACATATGGGAAAATACTTCATTCCCCTATCCCCTTTATTCATATATCTCTCAACCATCCAATTATTCTGTTTCTTCCCTTAAAATCCATAGGATTCAGTGAATTATTTAGTTATCTTATTAACACATGATACTATTTATTAACATGATGAGAATATTTGGGAGAGTATTTCTATTCTAAATTTTGTCTTAATACCATGGAAGATATGATCATTCTTACTCTTTGGATCAACTGAATATCTTGAGTTATCATTCCTTCTACTTGGCTCTATTTCTAAAAAATGATATATACTATGTTAGTTTATGAATCACAATTCATAATTCCAAACATTAAAAATACTTAATTTAAATTGAAAATATTATGCATATAATAAATAATCATAAGAAAATGTTTTCTATGAGGAAGTATTTACTCCTAAATCCATCATAATGGCATGTAATGAAAATCTGAATTATCCTAGTAATATCCCTCAGGAGTTTCATAACAATGGGTGAAGAAAGGCCAATTTTCATGTACTAGGATACCCATGTTCACGATCTAATCCCCTTGTCAGAGTTTTCACTACTAGGTAAATTTGTACCAAAGCCCCCCTTACCTGCTCATATGCAGACATGGATGTATTTTTTGGAAAATACACAAAATATCTACACTACCAAAATTATATTATGTTCTTATCTTCTAATCCTAAAACTATATCTTAGGGTAATGTTATATAATCAGAGTGTACCTAAACTTATTTACTTTTCTATTTCTAAACTTCCTCTGATTCCAACTGTAATGCCCAGAACCCAAAAGCCTAGAGCTGGTGCATTGTATTAATACATTGGCATGATTACAATGAATCAAGTCCTAATAGACCGATCAATATAGTAGCCTGGGAAAATATATTACATACATGAAAAGTATATTAAAATTTCAAACATAAAACACCACCTAAATAATCCATTGACAATTCCATTATTACCCTATCTTAACCCTACATAACAAACATAATACACTTCTTGGAATCCTGGGAAAACAATACATAGGAAAGGGGTGACCTCAAATGCTCTGTTATGGTAAATAATTTAACGGAATCAGTAAATATTTAAGGAAAGATGTGTAATAAAATCAAAAACCATTTTAAACATATGCTTGAACATTATATGGAATAAATACATTGATAATTAAAATATATACTTTGACATGGATATTCTATTAGTCGAATAATCAGATAAAATAATTAGGATCACAATGATGGAATGCCTAATGCCAGACATCATTACCACATATTCAAGGCCTCATGCCAAAACAATAAAAAACATTTTTTCATGGCCTTATGACAAGACACTAGTTTGTCTCATGAGAATTATTGATGCATCGGGGGGCTATTTCGGGCTCCACACATCACTTACTATGTCCACTGCATTCCTCATATAAAATTTTGAAACATAAAATAAACATTTGTAATAAAACATGCATATGAAATGTCAATACATTAACAATAATACATGAATGGTATTAAAATAGAACATTAATAGTCAAACATATCATAACTAATTCAATATAATATTGAAGACTATGTTTATCATAAATCAACCTCAATCTAAAATAATATCCATAATGGACATTGACATAGTTGAAAATAATAAATAAAATTTTTTGAGATAAATATTTTTTTTATGAAATAATTTAATGGTATTTTAATTTATAATGAAAAATGCTTAAAAGATATTTTTGAATCATATTATCTCATAAAACATTGAAACCTTTTAACGTAGTTAAATTTTGAAACATTCATGTCAATATAAATAAATCCTTAAAACCATTTTGAAAACATGGACATTAATGTGAATGATTTAGAAGAATAAATTTATAAAACATTTAAAATGATGATTTAATTAAAGATTACCATAAAATAATCATTTTAAAATGTTTTTTTTATCAACCATGGACATAGATAATAAATATTTCCTCCAAAATAATTACTCAAAAATAAACTTAGATAATAAAGAGATTGAATAATTAATCTTTACCATGCACTTTCCTTTGGTCGAGGGTACGTTTAACTTCATGTATAATGAAAATAGTATGTAATTAAAATATACCATAACCATATTAATATTTATTATATCATATATGATTCATTTTTGACTTTATACTGGCCATTTAATAATGATTTCCATTTTAAATTAACATTTCGGGTAATAATCGCTTTCTTTATTGTGTGTGTTTTAACTTGTTAATCTTGATCGTGTCGTTTTGATCATGATTTTAATACATCCATAATATAAAAAATTATTTATATATAATATATATTTAGAATATAAATATTTATATTTGATAGATATATCAAATGGAAAACACTGTTTATGGAGACGACATGTCGTACGTACGCATAAACATTGTTTCTGTTTTCATATCTTATTGAATAGAAGTAAGTGAATGAGATAAATTTATATACACAGACACAAAGATGTATATATATATATATGTTTCAAGTATCATTATTATATCATATATGACATAATTATTATTAATATGTATTTTTATAATCATTGTTGAACGTTGAACGTGGAAATGAATCCCATCGTGTCATCGAGACGGTAAGCCATACGTACACAAGAGCACCAATACCATTTCCTTAATGATTAAAAGACTTGAAATTTGAAGGTATATTAATTATAAAGAAACATTAGAATTGTATATTCATTATTTATTTACATATTACTCATCATTATATCAATTAAATTTACAGAGTGTTGAATAACAAATTAGAGTGCGGCGTGGAGACGGTAAGGCGTACGTATCCACGCATGGTGACTTTTTCAATCATATGATGGATAGAATAAGGAATATGGGTGTACCATATTTATAATAACATCAAAGTATATGTAAGGTACTAGATTTATTATTTTTTTATGGAAATAAAAATGAAAATGAATGTGGAAGATGAAAAGAACATCGAAATGGGTGTTAAAATAATTACCTCTTCTTCGGGTGTTTCTATTTGATATGAACAATATGGCTCTCTAGGTTAGCTTTATACTCAAGGGATGGACTCTAGAATGAATTTATGGAAGTTGGGAGGACATTTGGGAAGGTTCTGGCTAAGCCAAATGGCATTGGTGGAGTGATTTTGAGAGAAGGGGAAATACCGTTTAATAGAGAGGTGAGGGTAACTTTAGGAAAACCTGAAATATTATTATATTATAAAAAATAACTATTTTTAATGTCTCCAAATAAATTTTATTCTAGACTGAGGTGGTTTTGGATCAAAATACTCTCAAACAATATGTTTTAGACAATTTTATGTTACATTATTAGGGTTATAATTTGGATATAACTCTTAATTAAATAGTTTATATTTTTCATTGTCTTCTTGTATTTTTATATTACATGGTTAATAAACTTACTATAAAATTTACAATCAAACCCCCAATGGTTAATTAATGACATATATATCATTATAATATTTTTTGTCCGAACCATATATTTTTAGGGCTTTTATATAATTTAATAATATAGTATTTGTTTTAAAAACTCATTTATTTTAATTTTGACACTCTTAGGTATTTTGTTTTTATGAAAGTCATAAAATCGTGATTAAATAGAAAAAAATTAATTTAATAAACCTTAACATGTCATATTAACCTATAAAATTAGTGGAATTCATATAAATGCTGAATTTATATTTATTTGGATATTTATAATATAAATTATTTTAATCATTAATTAATAATGTAATTACTGCATCATTAGTGTTTCATAATTACATATAATTATCTAATGTCTAAAAATAATAAATAAATTACCATTATGTAAGAAATATTTTTATCCTCTAAATGAATATTTATAGTCAATTTTATGTAATGTATATACCTAAATAAAAAATGATTTATTTATTAAACTTCAAATTTAACACTTTTAACTCTTCAATAAATAAAATAATAATCAATGTACTAATCTAATCCAAGTTGGTCAAAAGGATAATATTTTATTCCTATGGTTAATTTTTGTCAAAAAAAAAATTATCCAATAGAATTAGGACATGTGTTTGGGTAATTATAATATCATTTTTACATTTAATTAACCTGTTTACTTTCAACCATGGCAAATAAAAGTCAAAAGTTACTATTTTACAAAAATTATTTTCATCATAGTAAACTAAATTTTACTTACTATTTTAAACCGTGACTCTGATATTTTTGATATTCAATTCATAGAAGCAGAAAAATTATGTTTTATGCAAATTTGAAAATGTTCCTAGAAGGTGGATTAATGAAGTAAAAAAGTTCAATAATATTTTATACATATATGTTTTTTTTATAAAATGAATCCAATGATTTAAATTGAACCTATATAGATATTATATATCTGTTTTTAATTATCATAAATATAAATAAAATAAATAATTATTTAAATTAAAAGTCAGTTTTAAATAATAACGAAGTGTTTTTCACTATTCATCAAAATTTCATTGTTTTAAGAAAAATACAGAAAATTTACCCTAAGATATTTTTTTCATTCCAAATTCAAAAATTATTTCTATTTTAAAAAATAAATGACATATAAGGTGCATTAATTAATTTAAAATTAGTTCCCTGTGTCAAAACCAAAAAGCAGGTTTTTAAAACATAAAAACATTCAAAAGATTAACATGTGTTTATGTGAAATTTAAATGAGTAATTATTTGTAATGTCCTAAATTATATTAATTGATAAAAATTTAATCTTATTATACATCCAAAACCATTCAAATTTATAATTTAACAGTATAATTTTATTCTATTAGAAAAGTTGTTTTTAATAAATTTTTTGTATTTTCACTATTTATCAAAATCTGAAAGTTATCAGAAAAATACCAAAAAATTATCCAACCTAAATATTTATGTCCCGATTTTAATGAAAAATTTAATTTAATAAAATTTAAAATATAAAGGTTTCAAATATTGGTTTTAAAAAGTATTCCCTTAAAAGGCGTTAAAATTTCATTTAAAAATATTCTTTTGTCTAAAAAAAGAATTTGTTTTCATATTATGTCTAAGAAACACAAAATATGGATTCTAAAATTATATTGAGTATATAAAATTTAAAATTAAGTTAATTCTATTAATAACTACTTTTTTAATGGTTAGTTAGGAAATTCATGGTGCTCTCAAACTTTGTGTTGCATGTATCACAAGTTATTAAATATATTTGATGAGATAAAATACAATTTAATCATGGGGTGGTACACTAACCAAATACATAATGAATCTCAACCAATATAATAAAATAAAATCAATTACCATATGTTAACTCAAGAACCATATGATTCATAGGACACTCATTTTGTTGATACCCTACACAAATAAAATGGATATAGAAAAAATTAGTAGACAGAGAGAAAACCCAATATTTAAAATCCATTGAACAAAATCCATGATATATATCTATAAGTATTCCTTACACTCATATTATTATCAATGTAGTGTGAAACGTATGTGGTTTCATCTTAATACTTTGAAAATTCATTAAACATACAAAACTTGGTCACTAAATCCTGATCCAGCAATTCCAAAAATGAAAACAACTACAAATGCACTTACCTTTATCAAATCATTGGAATCATGGAAGATATTAAATTTCATGTATTCATGTCATAATCCACCATGTAGTTAAAATATTGGGAAACCAATGTGAATAAAATATTCCAAAAATAATTCACACTGGAATCCACTAGCTAGAATAATTATAGAACCTCCATGTGCCTATATTTCTACTAATAAGAATCAAACTACTCTCTTACAAAGGAAATGAAAACTTATCATTAAATATATTATGGATGAAAATTATTCAATTTTCACCACACCCAAGATATTTCATAATGTGATACCACTATGAAGGAAACTCAATGAAGATATGAATCCATTTTTTACTCAAATTCAACACTGCACTCTTCCATCCACTCATGAATATTGAGACCCTACAACAAACTATAGAGAAAAAACACATATCGATTCTGAAGTCTACTAATAACTTTTCCCATGATTCTTTCCACCACTTGAACAAATAATTGTGATTATTAATCCCCATAATGGATTCAAATTTTTTTTTTGAAAATATTTACTCTTACATCAAATAATTATATCATGTATTAATAAAAAGGTAAAAAAAAACATGTTATATGAACCAAACATAATACCACATCCTGGAACCCCAAACTATCAAATTTATCCATAAAATAAATCAATCATCAATATAAAATCATCCCCATCCTACCTAAAAATAACATAACATCTCAATAAATTCCATATCATTATTTCATAATAAATTTTGAAATTAAACTTCCACTTCCAACTTATGTTTAGTCATGCCTACTACAATGTGAGTAAAAAAACTCATGATTGGGGTAGACATCCATAATACTATAAAATGAAAAAACACATAATATTTTTACAAACATCTCAATATCTCAAAATGACAATTAAAATATTAAGCATAAACTGGAAAACATTTCAATAACAGTCATAAATATAAAACATTGAAAATTTAGCACAACAATTTTATTCCCTATAAATACAGTATAAAAATCCCATTTTTAAATAAAAAACCACTTCCATAAGTTACCAAATACCCATTTATAATGTTAAAAATTATAATCATATAAGTCATTATAGTAAAAAATAACACACCAATTTTTCAATACATATATAAAAAAATCACATCCAATTATAGAGATGTAAAATGAACAGTCAAATTCACATCCCTTACCACCACATGATAGGAAAAAAACACAAAAAATAATAATGATTATGATTATATTCATTTTATAGAAACATCACATTAATATTTCTATTAAAAGGTGATTTCCGAAAATTATATACATTTGTACTCACCCTGATTAACAAGAAATTAATTGGTAATATTTCTTCATATTAAAAATTAAAATACTTTCTTTTGTACCAATCACATCACTATATGATCGATGTAATGAAAAATTATTTTTACACAATTCAATTTAAAAAATAATGTTCATAAGAAATCGATTTAATAAAACAAAAATTGTTATATGACGAAATCATAATTTACTTTTGTAATTAATACCGTCATATAATAATCATTTTCATATAAAACATCATATATATTTACTAATGAAACATGGAAATTTACATTAACACAAGTACATATTAAAAATTTTAGGCTTTAAAAATTATTTTAAGCTAATAAAATTTCCATAATGGATAATAAAATAATAAAATCATCCAAAATACTCCAAGTTATATTCTTGATATGTTAAAAATTAACAGCGTGTTTTTAAATATATATTGATTTTCATTCCAAATGTACCATGTTTGGAATATAATATTTATTAAATTCCAAATATCATATAATATTTATACCTATTTATATAATATATTTTCAAGAAAAATTCAAATATCAGCATTTAATGAGTGACCCAAAAAAATTATGGTATGTAATAACTAACCGCAATATACAGAAAACCCCTATAAAATAAATATCTAAATTATACCTAATAAATAAAAACATTATATCTATTATTAACCCATTAAAAGCCCAAAATATTAATAAATATCACTATATGGAGTCATATTCCAATTCCAGTTATGATAATGTTCATTTTGATTCATTTCATAACGTTTATTTTACTTAATTTCCCTAGATTAACTCAAATTTAGATAAAATGTAAAAATTAATAATCCATATTCATATCATTGTAATGTAGACTGTATGTAACATCATATAACCCACTATATTTGGAATGATTAATGTCCTTACATCAGTTCACGATTCCCCCAATTCATGAATCCTATCCATTCTCTATTATGAATAAGATATATTTGGTTTAATTGATGTTGTTTCCCTAGAAAACCTCAACAAATATTTCAATGAAACATCCCCATGATTCATTATATATAATATCAATATAAAATGATCGTATTAATTCATGAACTAAATTGATTGGTACCCATCAATTTTTTATATGACAATAAATATTGATTTGTAAATATTTCATCTTATCGTCCATGTGTTGGTTACTAACACAGTAGATAAAAAAGACAAAATTGGAAGCGTTACCCACATTATATTTGTTCTGTATAAGAGATAATATAGATTCACCAAGAAATATATCATCATATATAAAAACAAACTAGAATACCTCATAAATAAAATCCAACAAGTCATGATAATTAATAAATAACAGTCTCTAAAATATTTCCCTAAAGGATTCTAAGAATTATCACAAATAGAAACTGTCTGAAAAAACTTTGCATGGCACAAGTCGATCACCAAGGTTGTTTTAATCATGTTATACACTTTATATTTTTAGATATCATTAGGAAATGTATAATTCAAAGGGTCTTTATTAGGATCTCTTTTAAAACATTGAGAATACCATAAAAATTCACCAGTGAAAAAGCTATAGAACCAACAATAAATAAATATGTTAAATATCTCATTTCAAACCACACTAAGGATCTATATCAATGTATCTCATACAAAAATTGATAATAAAATCATAATAATATAATCAATAGCACACAGAAATAATATTTCGAACTATTTTTCCACCATCAAGACTCAAAATACAACATCAAGAGATTTTATAACTTACATATTATCATATCTTAATCATAACTGGGAAATCCATCATGTAAACTACAAAAATAAATTCATTATCATAGAAATAAAATTTTATTTTCATCTATCACTTAATAAATAATGTGCAGTAATGTGTTTTCTGAATATTAATTGAATCAACCTCAGGAAATACTACTTTCATGCATTACGCTCACTAAAAGACATTACCACCAAGAATAAATAAAAAAAGGATATCAACTAACATCCCATCCAACTTCGTCATATCTAAAAATCATTATCTATCACACCCAAATGAAATTTTTATTGTTATTTTATTTATTAGTGGGTCATTGATCTTTCTATTGGTTTTTAAATATAGATTCTGGCATAACTTGTGATTCATTGAGGTAGCAATATGGGTGGTGTATAATTGGCTAATTGATATAGGAAACCATACACTAGGCTAGAGATAAACATATGTTGTAGAAAAAGGAACTTTGGAAGATTAATGGTTAAGAAGACAGTTGTGAACCATTTTAAGTGGTAGTTGCAGCCCCAAAATGCATTGATAGCAAAGTTTGTGCCTTGTTTGGAAGACTATGATTTGAAACCATGCTAGCTACATAGGGTCAAAAAATGTTTCATTAATAATACTAATGTTAACATATTTATTCTTATTATTATTTTTATTATTATTTTTATCATTATCATATATATATCCTCATACTTTCTCTTTAGGTTCCCCCTCTATATTCCATATGGATCATAAACCATGGTAGAATGGGGATCATCCTCACCCACATTATCCATCCTTATCACTTTTATGTATGATTTACTCCCAATTTCTTGTCTGACCTAATACAATTATTTTCTCTTCAGTTACTCCCCATTATTTTCTCTATATTTCCTAGTTTATTTCCACCATTGGAGGGTGAATTCCTTGGTTGAACTCTAACATGGGATTGGGTATTTTTTATTGGTTCTTGACTGCTGGGGTATGTTGGGTTTTATTAATGGAAGCTCTATCTATGGACATTTAAGGTTTCATGTTTCCCATTAGTTTCATGTAGTTTTCCATCTATTCATCTTCTTTAGACCAATTTTATTTAAGGATTTTATAATTTTTAGTTTCCACAGTGTTATTTGATGTATCTTGTGGCTATTTGATGGTGAAATAAAATTATATGAAATTCTAGTCATATATATAAGTATTTCTTATAAATATTCACATATAAAAATATTAATATGTACATTTGGGATTGGTTTTATTATATATATATATATGATTTTGTATACATATATGACATTAAATGGTGGATTCATCTTCCATTATTGACTTTTACATTTTTTGAGGAAGGTCCCCTATGTTCGAGGATTTAATTGGAATTACATTACTATTTGATTCCATTTAAAGTGTTTATTTATTATTATGTGGAATATATATGGTATGAAATTTTATTCATGAATCTTAAAAATGGGTTTTCTTTAGATTACAAATTTTACCTAAATATATCACTTATATACATCATGTTAAAATAGATTTTTAACATTTTTATGAAATGTAATTTCTTTTATAAAATTATGTGGATAGTTTGTGAATTTATATATTGTTATAAATAGAAAAATACTCTTAAGGGGTGACCCATGATTATGAAATGCGGTTTTTTCATTAATGTTTTATTTTGAATATGTTCTTAGTGAATATAATTGTAATTTGTTTTTTGACATGAAACAGGGCTGAACATAAAGAGGCAGAATAGATGTGTGAATATAGATGAATGCTTTTGTAAATTTTTTTGATATCAATAAATATGAAAGTATAATAAATCATACCTACCTCTCGGAATGACACATAGAGATCCTTGGCCTCTAGGTTGGAAAACTGGGATCATTATTTGGGGAATTAACCAACCTAAATAGAATTTTTATGATACATCACACCCAAAAATATGTTAATTGGGATTGGTTGGCTCACGAAGGATATAGACCATCGTATCTAGGGTTGATCACTAATTGTTCAAGGATCCTTTTTCTATAATAAACAAGAAACATATGGATTCCTCATGGTTCTTAAATTAATGATAATAGTTTTAAATTTTTGATACCTTACACTATTTACTAATTTCTATATAATGTAAAACATGTAATTTATTAAATTTAAAGACAATTTTTTTTTATTTTAATATATAATAGAATTATTAAATAAACTCTTATATTTTAGAAACTGTTTTGAAAATGCGTTTAAAAATGGTTTACCAAAAATTGAATCATGTTACAGTTTGAAAAAAGAAACGAAAAACTATTTTAAATAATATCTGTTATTTTATAATGATTTTAATTTAGCATTAAATGTAAGTCCAAAATAATTTTTCATCTTTGAAGTCCCTAGTAAGAATATAAATTTACAAGCCTTTACTCTTTAAGAATTTTCAAATATAGGTTGTACGTAGTTCTAGTTTTCTCATGCAGAGAGTGTGTATATATTTTTGGTGGTGGACCATGTTGTCACTTGGAGGTACCCATTAGTTTAATTTTATATGTTTAGTTTTTTGTTTATTTTTCACTTCTAGAATTAGTTTTCTTCTGGTTTATATAATCATCTAATGTACTAAAGTAAAAACTGTACCGAATAGAGTTAAATTTGATATGAAGTATTATATTATAGCTCATGAAGACTGTTAAAAACATTAGATAATTTTCACAGACAATCTTGCGGCCTAGTTCATGTTAAAACCTCATTGGTTCAAAAAAATAGTATCAAGGAATTTTTTCTTCTAATTTGTCTGACTACTAGTAGTTTGGTTCTGTGATTACTGGAATATAGGTAGTCATACATGGGATGGTTCTTCATAACCACCTATTCAAAAGGATAGTTAAATTTCTCTGGTATATTATATTGGTTTTTTATGATATTTGATAATGGATGATATATTTTTATAATGTTTTGGTTTTTTTCCATGGTTTTATGTTGTGAATTGAGAAATGGTGTGGTGTTTTTAGAAATTCTAATGTAAGGATTTGATTTTTAGAAATATATGGATGTTTCTTAGTGGTTGTACATGGTAAATAAAACCATTCCCATACCATATTGTTTCATTTATTTTCCTGTAGTATTCTCACATAATTGGTGCACGGTCCACCAAACTGTGGGACCATGGTTTGTGTGGTATATTGTTTTTATGTTTTTGGAATTTTTAACATTTAAAATGTTGAGATTCATTTCTTATTCATTATGGGGGGTTAAAATTATTTTTGGGTTATTAACCAAGTATAATATAATTTGTTTTTCTGTATGAAAATTGGGTTTCTGAATTGAAATGATTTTATTTTTTTAAAAATAATAGATAAATTGACTTAGGATTTTGAAAATTATGGTGATATGTGGAATAAAATTGAATTTATATTTTTCTGAATTCTTAGTATTGATGATAAAATGTTATGTGTGACCCTTGGTATTTCATTGGGTGGTTTACATATGTGTGTCTTATTTGGGAATGTTCATGTTATTATTTATGTGTGAATGGATATAAGTGGAAGTGTGGAAATACAAACTACTTACAATTCATAGGATTCTACATGTTAGTATTTAAGATCAATGATAAAACAAGGATTTTCAAAGATATTTTTCGTAAATGGAAATTGATTCCAATAAAAATTAGATTTATATTTAACAATATGTGTGGTTTAAAAGTTGAATGTGATGGTGTTTTTAAATTTAATAGTGGATATGGTGTAATGGGTTTTAGTCCAAGAGGGTGTGAGGTTGAAATGAAATTGATTTTGTGAATGAGGCTTGATGATTCAAATGGTTTTCGATATAGGCATAATGGTTTTCAACATAAATGTAAAATATTTAGTTTTTTCTAAAAGCATTTGTATTCTTATTTGTGATGTATTTTTGATATTGAATTCTTAATATTTTGTTGTGGATTAATTTGGATTTGGTGTAGTTGTGTGAATTCCAGTTATTTTGAGTATTCCACATTGAATGTCCCAAAAGTGTTTTAAGGAGACACTCTTAATTGTTAGCCCTTCCCTGAAAATGAATGGATTGGTGGATTAAATTTTATTATATTATTATCTTATTTTTCACGAATTCTAAGGTTCGTTAAAGGTCTTGGAGTGGCTCAAATGAGTTGAAAGTGTTCTCATGTCATTGGGAACACCATATATATTTAGAGTTTGTGTTTTCATAGGGATATCTATAAGGGTAATAGTTTAGTGTAGTGGAAAGTGATATTTCAATTGTCATTATAAAAAATAATATGTATTGATACATTTTTATGTCCACTTTCATTGAATTGTTTATTCATTAGAAGATGAAGTTGATGATAGTCGTTGAGCTCGGGGGTGCATGTCAAGGTGAATGGATGGAGAAGGGGTATGTGGATTAGTTTGGGAAGATTGATCCCTATTAATCTGAATAATAATAAAATGATATGAATAAATATTGTATTTTTTGTTTGGTATCTCAATCTTGAGATCATGGATTACATTATTTCATTGGAGTAATCCACATTCAAGAAAGACTTTGGATGATGCATTACTTGCGGAGTTGGATACCAGGGTGATGCTATTAGTGGTTGGTAGTTCTGGTTATCTAGATTTGGGTATGGTTTCATTATCTATTAAGGTTCATGAACTAGAGGAACCTATTCTTATAGTTTCTAGACCATCAAACCATAATTCATGTTTGATTTATTATTGTCGTGGTTTTTTCTTGTAGTGTTGGTTTTGAAATTCCTACAATCATGATGTAATTATCCAAAGGTATATTTTCTGTATTACCTTTTAGAACTCTAGAATATGTTGGGTATTTTTAACTAATGAATGATGATTTTTTATATGAAGATCATCAACTCATGACTAGGGGTAACTATATGATTTCATATTATAAGGTTCCATTAATAGTCCCCAGGGTGATGATTTTCCAACGTTGAATGATTTCACAGGCATGGGGGTGTAAATCAAACTTGTTGTCTCCATTATCATTGATGAATATTTTTATGTTTCCCCTCAATTTTTTATTTTATTTTTTCTTACTCCTGTTAAATTATATTCATTACAAAATATTCTTTGAATTTCTATAGTTTTTCCTTGTGGATGTGAACAAATATGTTGTTGGCCTTCTATTTTATTATATTTTTTGTTCATATTAGAGTTGAATTTTATTATTTGAATTATGAATCAATAATAGGTTCTAGGAAAAGGATGTTCATTCCATGGTATGGTTATTCCCAAGATAGAGGTTTTCCATTGTGCTAGTTGATTTATTTAAATATGGAGAGACACCTCCTTTCCCAGATGGATCTTCTTGTTGTCCCTCTAAATGATTGATGGGAATGAGTTGTGGATCTCTGAATCCAGATCAGTGTTACTAGTATTTTACGGTGTTTATCGACATTAGGATTGGTTTTAGGGGTTATTTCAAAATTTTATTTTACTATGAATTTGAGCATTTAACCTTGATTTCATGTTTTAACATGGGTAAATTTTTGGGGTAGCATGTTTTTAATGAGGGGTAGATATGTCACATCCAGACATGGATTTATTATTTTATTGGTTTTATAGTTATGTTATGAGATGAAATTAGATGTTTTTGTGGATTTTGGGTAACATTGGGGGTGGAACACAGTTAGAGAAAAACATGCCGCAACATAGGGTAGACCATGAGACCTAAAAACTGGATCTAGTTAGGCCACATAGTCAATCACAAAGATGTGTTCCTACCCATCAAGCATGTTCTACACTAGGAAAAGGCAACATCACTATTAGAACATGGTATAGAAGGCCATACCACTAAACTATTTTCCCCACCCATGATTATTATATATATATATATGTGTGTGTGTATGTGTGTGTATATATATATTTCTATGAATGTTTGTGTGTTAACAATAACAACAACCACAAAAACAATATGAATAAAAACAATAATAATGTAATTATTATTATGCATGTCAATATTAATATTAATATTAATATTAATATTACAAATAATAATATTATTAAATCCTTACATGTCCCCCCATTTCCCTTTAGGACCCCCATCTCTTTTCCATGTGTGTCACAACCCACGACTATAAGGGCTCATCATCGCCTCCCTATCTCCTTACCTCTACATCCATTATCTGAATTTCCTACAAAATTATATTGTGATCTCCTCAAGTTAGTTTATCATCATATAATACTCATTATTTTCCCATATTCATGGTTTGTTTCTCCAAAATTACACATTCTATGGTAGAACCCAAACCCGATTTGTTGGTATTTTATTTTTTGATTCATGATTCTTGGGGGTTTTTTTGGATTGATTTATGTTGAATATATCTATAACCATTCAATTTACTGTGTTTTCCAATGGTTTTTGGTAGGTTTTCTTCATTTATTCATCTGTAGTCTAGTTTAATTTACATATTTTGTGATTTTTAGTGTCCTCATATTCATTTATTTTTTTTCTTTTATCTCATTGAAGGAGAATTAAAAGTATATGCAAATATAGGCATGCATATAAATAAACCCTTGAACATATTACCTTATTGGAATATAAATATCTACATTCAGTCACATTATACTTATATATATGTGACAATGCATATATGTTTGATGATAAAATAGTGTATTCAGGTTCCATTCGTCGAATAGATCATGTTTTGAGGTAGGATATCTATGTCAAATAATTTCATTTTAAGTATTTGATTTATTGTGTTATTTAAAATGATATTTCATTAATATTGGGAATATATATACTATTAAATATTGTTTTTTGGATCATGGAAATTCGTTTTCATTTAGTTAAATAATTTACCAATGCTTCCAACTTGTATTTTTAATAATAAAATATATTTGTAACAATGTTTTGGATTTTAATGTGTTTTCCTAATACGATGATGCTCTATTTTCACATTGTTTTGTTTTATAAAAATGGAAACCAATTTTATGTTGTTTCGTTGATTTTGAAATTTGGATTGATTAATATTTTAGAGATGATCCCATGTATAGAATGATGCTTTGTTTTAGTGCCACCAAAACGGGATACACTTAAGGAGGGAGATTAGAGGTCTTTAATTTTATTTTAAAAAAAATAAATAATGGGTAAAAAAATTTCAGTTTAACTATAATCATCTTCTATTGGGCATAAAAATGAAAATCTTGGGTATCTTTGTCAGAAGGATATTAAAATACTCTAATAAATACCCTCCCTAACAAGAATGATCATAATAAAACTAAAAATAAACAATGATGATGGGAATTGGTTGGCTCAAGAAGTAGACCATCCTCTATGTCATGGATGATCTCTAAGTGTATAAGGATCCTAGGTCAACACCATCCAATATAGATAGGTAATTCCCATGGTTCTTTCTCTCATTACACATATTTTACATGTTTTTTACCGTCCAATATTTCCTCATTTCTTTAATAAGTAAACTCAATGTTTTTAATCCATAAAAGGCATATTTTATGGATCTTTTTTAATTTAAAAATTATTAATTTAATGGTATTAAATATTTTAGAAATCATTTTGAAAATGGGTTGAAAATGTTTTTAATAATATTTAAGAATGGTATATTTTAAAATTTTAAATTAATTACATTTTCAATATTTTAATTCAGCAAGAATGATATTAATTCCACTCCAACGGTATGGAATAGGGTGTTGATTATTTTTGAAGTTGTACTATATAGTTAAATTCTAAAGACAATAAACAATATCATTTTATAATTCAAATTATTATTTAGTCTTGTTTATCTTATGGCGTTAGTGTGGTAACATGGTGGGTGATTACACTTGATGTTACATAGATTTAAGACTAGAGTTTACTTTTATCAGTTTAGTGGTTTATTTCATATTGACTTCCATTATATCATTTATTCTCCTTTAATTATTTATTTATTTTACAATATGATAAACTATTCCCAAATGAGATTAATGTTTTCCCAGCACTACATTACATTCTAATAGTATTAGGAACACATCTCATGCCTTTTCTGATATTCGATTTGGTTCCCAGTTCGGCATTTACTCAGGTTGGTTCATGAAACCCAAGACTCTATAATTTACAACAACAAATGAAATAATATGAAAGTGTGTTTAGTTACCATATACATACAAATCTAATATATTTAAGAAAACACCCCCAAAATATAATTGAGTGTCGGTAAGCAATACACTTCTAATGTGAGGTGTGTATAAAAATCACAATATAACTAAATATAATCAACCACATAGACTTTTGAAAACAAGTATTTACCATAATGAATGAGATAACCACCAAAAATCCTAAAAAATATAAGATCGCTATTAATTTTTATATAGAATGAAATTTTTTGGTGTAAATAAAAAATGTCCAATATACTACTACTGAAGGTATTATCCTTCTTCCCTAAAAAATGGATATTTTCTAAAAAATTATTGAAAACATCATAGTGTCAATATAGAACACATGGACTGGGTGGTATATATATAGAAATCATAATAAATCATAATGATATATAATCGCACAAAAATAGTCTATATATACTCATAAATATACTAGTAAAAAAATATTCCCTATAACTATATAACTATTAAAAATCAGGAACCATTATTTCCATTAAAATGAACCATCCCTAAAATTTTATAAATCAAACATATTTCCAACCATAGAATATAAAAAAATACATTCATTAAAAAAATCAATATTTTCAATAACCATTCCTTGTCATGTTTGTTATCCATTCATTACCTTTGTTATATAAAAACCGATTTAGTGGAAAAAAACTACAATATTCACGATCCATATTCTATTTTCCTATTTCAATTCATAATAATTTAAAAGATCATCAATGTTATACCATTATCCATATTTCACATTTTTAATTAATCTAATTCATTACGTGGAAATATTAAATACTAATAATTCTCCATTCCAATCAACAAAACATTCCGAAGCAAGCCCACTATAAATACCCACTACCTCAAATCCAAAAATTCTTGAATAACAAGATAATTAGAATTTATATCCATCTTAAAATATAAGGAATGGATTTTTATAATCCATAAAAAATTCACCAACCTAAATAAAAATTAGCAGGGATTCCAAAGAGACCAATGAAAATGGTAACCATACCCAACCACATATTTTCTCATCTAACCAAATCACCAAATATGATATATTCCTAACAACATTGACTCCAAATTCTATATAAAACTCACATTATAAAAATATATACATTAATTCATATCATATATTATATATTTTCTGTAACAAACAACATTTTGTTCCAAATCAATCAATTTTTTTTATTAGATGAATAATTATTATTTGACTAATTGATGATAATTTAATATATAAATTCGCAATAATAATATTTTTAAATAAAATAAAACGTAGTATTATTGTGGATCATACCAAAGAGAAATTAGGGAATTGTTCTTCAATTTTAGGAGATTAGTTTTTAAATATTATTAATATTCACATAACACCACATTCTCACTTAACCTCTTCCACTATTGTCAATATATTATTCCTTTTTTATTCATTTTTTTCATTAATGTTTAATAATAACTATATTATAAAATGAAATACTATAAAAAGGTGACAAAACATATATGCAACATATCTATTTAAATTTTAGATTATTTTATTCATTTATCTTCCAAGGTTTATTCATACCAACTACCAAAAAATCCTGATAATATAGTAATTTACTTAATGTAATTGTAAATTATGGAATCCAATGCATCAATTGTGATCTTTGAAAAACTATCACACATACAGGAAGGAAAAAAGTTTCAACCACTTCTGAATTCAATGATGATAGCTTTGGATCCTATATATTGAAACCTATGTCCAAAACGTTAAAAAAACTACACATTGAATTGGAGGAACTAGAAATCATCACCCTCTAGATTAAAATATATAATTAATGGATTGATTAATATGATTGGTTTACCATTATTATTTAGGGATAAACTATAATTATCTATTGACATTAAACGACCTAAAATGTAATGTATAGATCATGTTGAGTATTCTGGGGTCCATCTAGTGAATTTAGGGAAAAAGGAATGAAATAAATGTCTATAACACTCTTTATAGACAATATTTTGAAGGCATATTCCATGGAATTATTACTCCCATTGTATGTTGGTGCCCTTAAGTCAATGGATATTATTTTCATTTATGGGGGAATTATAGAATATCTTGTTTATTCATTAATATATCAAATATATTTGACCAACCCATGACATAAAATAAAGAGTGGTACCTAGAATTTACAGCCCCTACTGGCGAACCATAACCTCAACAATGGAGAAACGAAACTTTCTTAACAATTTAATCCCACCAACCATAGAATTTCGATATAGAATGTTCCAGATAGTTGTTTCCCAAACCAGTGTGTGTTGTTCCTCGACTCGGATTTTTATTCTAATATAAAACAATACATAGAAATATATGGATATAAATTTTATATTAGGCGACACCTCCAGATATACAACTATTCACCGTGACTTTTGACATAGTGATGCACACCAAACTCAACTAAAGGGTTATAAAATGATTAATCCTCTACGTGGAACCACACCATTGAATATGGTGTAAATATTTTCCCATATCTCAATAAAGAACCATAAAAATAATACCACCAATATATTCATGCATTTTACTAATGCAGTGAACACTACATAAAGACAACCACCACCATGCCTACTAGTATATATTAGTTGAACTATGAATTTCAAAATCTCACCTATATCCCTTAAAACACCACCAAAATACCTCATGAAACATACAAGAAATATAACACATAGTAAAATTGGTTTAACAATTACTTTATATTATAAACCATTTCTATTATAATTTAGGTAACCCCCATTAGAGATATGTTGTCATTCCTCCACTTATGATGTATGTAACCCCATATATTGATGAAAAATAAAAAAATGGTCCTTTAATATTCTACATAGGAGTTTTCTACTATGTATTAGGTTCATTCGAGAAAGGTGTAGTACCCCTATTATTTCTAAAACTGAATGATGTATTGTTTTTAACTAGTGAAGGGTAGTTTGGGTGAGCTAGGTCCTATTGAATTCTTGGTACACATGATTGATTTTTTATTTTAGGAATATATTTATAATTTCTATAGAAATAGAAGTAAAATGTTGTAATGGGTAATAGTATCATAGAATAAATCATGAGTGGTGAAGTGATGATATTTTGGAACTCAATCATTTATATAATTTTGATTTTATGAGGATCTTTGATTCCTTTATCACAAGATATAGGAGGTTCATATTTTTATTTGTTTAACGATTATCCCTATAACACATGGTCACCATTATGGATCAACATGGAACTGTATTGATTACATTTTACACATCAATATTTTTAATTCTTGGGGTGTTTGAGGATTCATGATTGATTTAAATCTACAAAATATTTATTTTATTGGGAAAAGTAAAATCCCATGGTTCTTGTAAAAAATTAATTTAAAATAAATATGTGTATTCCATTGTTAAAATCCATTCAAGTTAATATTAGTTACCTAGATTTTCATGATGAGTAGTTGGTTAATTTTGAATTTTTTTTAAAAGGATTCGTGGTTGTTTTAACGTTCATTATTCCCATAATATGGGCAGTTCATTACTATGATTACATATTAAGGTGTTATATTCCATGTTTATAAAGAATGATGAATTTATACACCATGGTACGACCCGATCATAGTGAATAGCTCTTAAAAACTACTAAAAAACTCTATCATCATTCTAGTTATGTATATAATAAACCTTGTATGAGCCTTGAAGAAAAAATCCATGTGATCATGAATATGATTCAATCTTAAGAGATATTTTTTTTAATGAAGATTTAGTTTTTTCTATGGAATAAATTTTTAGTGACTCATAATCAATACCTGACAATGAATTTTCCATTAGATGAAAATTATATATAATTATATATCTTACAGTACCACTCTTCGAGTCATCTTAGGTGTCCATACTGTAATGGAATAGTGTTCCCTTAAATATTGTAAATTGAACTATATATTGACATCTTGAGTTCTTGTTACATACATAAGATTATATAAAGTGTGGTGTTTGGTAGAGATAATTATTATATTAAATTATAAAATTAAAATATTCACTTTTGTTTTAATAATAGTTATTGGTAAGAATGTGAACATAATATTTTATATTTGTATAAGAATACTATAGGTTAATTATTATAATTTTTTATTACTAATACTTATGTATAGTTTCCATCAAAGGCCAATTGGTTGTGGGAATAGGGTGGAAAACATTGTTCATCACTATCATGGGAGGGGGATCTATGCCTTGAGTAATGTCAAAGTACATTTTTACATATTTTTTATTTTTTGATCCCATATAGAATGAATTTACAAAATATTATTATAATTCTAAATGACTAGGTCCCTCTCATATATTGAATTATAAATCATCTACATAATGGTATTTTTCTTTTTTACTCAATCATTTTTACTCTAACTATTTCTAGGATCATTTAAATTGGAAAATATCATATACCTTTCATGGGGCTCTTTTACGGTTACCCATATTTTTAATACCAATATTTCACATATTATTAGATTAATATTGAATACATTACATTAAGATCTAAATAATAATAATATATGTTTCGTGTATTCAAAAATGTAGATACGAAAAGATCTTTTTCATAAGAGATCTACATCATCACCCATATTGTTCATCCAAACTATCACCACTCTTAGACCTATAATACATAACACCATTATTTATAACATTGAAAAGGAATATTTTGAATGGATGATCTCATATTATTATTATGGGTAATCAGTGGAGATATAACCTTTCACAAAATCATAATATGGGAATTAGAGAATGATAACATGTGCTTTACATCTGAAAAAACATCCATTATATCATAGTTCATATTAATAGTCCACAAAATTAGTCATGGAAGATCATGAGACATGAATCCTAAAGTAATCAATGAATATAATTCATGAGATAATAAAATATTCATAACACATATGTTTTAGGGAAATAGAAAATCATAGAAAAACATTTCCTTAATCAATGATCACATATTATCCTATCGTAGTGGATTGGGTTCACGCTCCATTCTAATGTACCCTTTTTAAATGTTCACCCACAATGTTATTATGTTGGGAAGAGTCAATTAGTAAAATAGGTTCACTACTACTTATAGTTCATAAAATATCATGAGATATTAAATAATACCCAATACATTGTATGGATATAAAAATTTAGTTCCCCACATATTTCAATGGAGTACAAATATATATATATATCACTATAATTTTCTTCCACAATATCATAAAACATTCATCAAAACATAACTAATTAGAAGGAAATAGGGCTCATAAAAATTTCATCATTCCATCGTAGTATAATTCATGGAAATGAAGTGGGTTTCATAATGGGTTTGTCATAACATAATTATATTATTGGAATGAACCAGATTTCAAAGAATAATCCTTAAATCATCATCAACATATGTAATATAAAGAATGAAAGTGGATGGTTTCATTTGATAATGAATCTAGTAATGAATTAGTTATATTAATGGATGTCTGCATAACCTAAAACATCCCTTAAAATTTCAATTGATTTTTTTTTTCAAATAACCATTTCACATTCAAATGACTTTAAATTCTAATAAATTAACTATGCAACCTATTTGAAATGGAGATTATGAAAATATAATGGAGTGTTTGAAATTTAACTGTCTTAATAATTGGAAATAAATTTCATTTTTTGTATTTAACAACATCTTTATTTGATATTTTCAATTAAAAATAAAATATACATCATTCGGAATATATTTAAATACCCAACTAAAATTAATTTTAAAAAATTAATACAAGGAATAAATGATTTTAAAAATTCATTAGAAAATATTATAAAAATATTATTGAAAAAATTTTATATCACATGGAAATGGTAGAAAATGGATTTTCTAATGAGTAATGAAATAATGTTAGTTTTCATTAAAAACATTCTTTCAAACTCATCAGTTAATAAATAGGGAGAAATGAAAGGATAACATGTCATGTATAAAAGAACGTACATAAAATGAAAATTCCTCATATTATTTAGATATTGGTTATAATATTTTATTAAAGGAATTAAATTCAATAATAATCCCAATAAACAAATAATCAATAATAGAAATCTGTAACCAAATTACTAACTTAGGAATAAAAAACTCATGAAAGAGAGAAACATTGATGAATTTGTAAAAAAATAAATTTTTTCAAGAGAATCTATATAATGTACATTCATGTGAAGTATATAGACCACATAAAGTAAACATGTGTTAAAAATTTCATGTGTCACACAAAAATTAATGTAACATGAATATCCCATAACTCAATTTTTACCTACATCAAAACTAAACGATTTTATTTTTTTTATTCATAACCATTTTTCTTCTCCCTTTAATAATTCTCAATTAATTTCATAAAATTTGTGAGAATCCATTTTTTTAAAAGTAAATATAAATTGTTAAAAGTTCTATAATGAATCCATATTTTGCGAGTGTTATTATCTTAAAGATAATTATCACTCTACAAATCAAAATTGTGTTATTATTTTTTTAATCACTATAATTCACTGTAATTTATATTAATTAATAGGATCATTATTTATTTCTTAAAAATACATGTTCTAGTGGAGCATAGAAGAAACCCCACTAAATATTTGGAGAAAACTATACCATCAAGAAATATTGATTTTTTTATTTAAATAATGAAGCCCAAATTCTATGAAAGTATGAAATTTTTTTTCAAATAAATATGAAAACAAATTTTTAAAAAAATTAATAACAAACTAAACTATCAAGGTTGCATTTTTTTCATCAAATTACAACATAAAATTCTATAATATATTTTATAACATCCCACAAGTATTTAATTTATCACCGATAAAATTTCCCAATTAAGATGAAATTTTAGGTGTGGAAATTTAGTACTCAGGTTCACATATTTACAGAAGAAATGGTTTAGATATTAAGGGTATTCATTGCTTAAAACTCATGAAAAATGTATTATTTTTAAAATCCATGATGAAACTGAATTATAGGAAATTATTTAAGAAAAAATAGATAAAATTAAATCTAAAAAATCAATGACTAGAAAAATTTTGTGGGTATACTATCCAAATTAATATTTAGAACATTGAAGAATAACTATTCATGATATTATTCTCTCTAAATTTTCAAATGCTAAAAATGAGTTGAGGATATGTTTTGAAATAAAAATAATACCCTTCCATGTCTATAAATATACTCCACTCTTCTCTTAACAGTAGTATAACATATTTGAACATAAAGTGGGTAATATTCAACACCATATCCTTACCATGTGTCTTTGAGAATAGTCTATACTCGTGTTTCAACAAGATAAATATATCTTCTACAATACATTTCATGTTTATTTACACTAGTTTTCATATATAATATTGTAAGTATTGTTTTAATTTCAATTGAATTTAAATTCATGTTATATAACCATAATATGAAATTATCTAAACAATTCTATTACATAATCATTAAAAAACATAAAATAGTTTAAATTAATATTAAAAAACATTAATTATTCTTATTTCTCAATAAATATAATGGTCCTGTTTAACTTTCTTCACTGTTCATGTCTGTGTTCCACAAACTACTCTTATATTGTCCCATTCTATTTTCATGTATATTTATCTCATCCCCCTAAACATCTTAATCCATATAAGTAACTAATTCAATGTATAAAAAACTAATCAATAGGGTGGATCTTTAATTTGTGGATGTCAAGTGATTGGGTGATATTTTTCAATAAAAATTACATATGTTAACATACTGTGTGTTGAAAAAAAATGTCTTGTATTAATAAAATATTTGGTTTAATTTTTGGATTTCATTTATTATTGAAATCATAATTAAAATACAATAAAAATGTATTCATTGTTTCTAGAACCCTGTTTATGCCATGGATTAAAGAATAAACAATAGGGTATTTCGATCAACATCATCTTATGATGGGGGAATTAATTTAATGCAATATAAATCCTTGCTCAAGGATATCATAAGTATAAATACACAATAATGAACATGCCCAATTATTTATAATTTTTTTAAATAAAACATCTGCAATCAAATAATTTAATTAATCTTTTAAAATAAAAGCCACATTCAAAATATAAATAAAAAAATATTCTGAAAAAATAGTACCATCATTGAGGATTTACCCAATTTACACTGAACAAATTTTAGTAGATCGCCAAACCAATGAATATTAAAATGTAATATATTAGATATCATTTAAATGGAATCATTTCATGGGATTTTGCATCTAGTATTTAGTTGCCTATTCTTTTTATAGGAATGAAAAAAGTACATAAAATATTATGAAAGAACACTAAAAATCCCATTCATATTCAAATGAATAATTTTATAAATTCCACATAGAATACCTCGAAGAAATTGGATTTATTTTCCATAAAGTCGATGGAAATATTGGATGAATATGAAGGAATGTTATGGATAATAAAAACAATGCACATCCAATTGGTCTCTATATAGATATCATCATGAAATAAATATGTAACGAACTCATTTAACATACCATAAAAAATCAACCCCTAGAAATTAAATATAAAAATATTGAGAAATATTATGAACTCAAATCAGGTTTGATGGAAATTCAATCTAATTTCCATGACCTAGCTGGTAAGGATCCTAATTTTCACCTTAATGAGTTCTAAGTGGCCTTTCATATCATGAAACCTCAATGGATTTTTTTGAAGAAAAATTTAAATACCAAGAATTCATTTTACCCCTATCTAAATAAACTAAGTCATGTCTTTATTTCCTTACACAAAATTTCAAAAATAATTGGAATGAAATAATGGTTATATTTTTACCAGAATTAATATATTCATCTCAAACTGCTTAAATCCAGAAGGAAATTAGTGGTTTCCATCAATTAACCTAATGAATCACTACATGAGTACAGGGATGGGTTAAATAATAATGTGGAAATGTTTCATACCAAAAAATGACTGACAAATCTTCATCAAATACATCAATGATGTGTTATTAAAGATGTAGTAAACTCTCATCAAAACCAGATAGGGAGGTTTTATTGTCGAAAAAACACATAATTCTACATGAGATCACAAAAGAAACATGGATACAAACTCACAATAGCTATACACATCATGACATGATCTTGTAAAAAAAGTCCAAGATAAGATATGTGTATATACTAATAAAATGAATAAGTCGATGAGTGGACACACATATCTTATTAGATATCTAGCTCTAGATATAGAAGACCCAACATCAACTTCTCCTAGAATATATATTCCCTATACCTTTATAAAACAATTGGATTTTCATCTCACCATCTCACCCAACTAACATATTTTCACAATTACATGATGATCAAACATATTTATCTAGTACAATGGATCTCAACACCTCCTATTCTTAGTGGAACACCAACCCTATGATATCAGATAAGTTCATTAGAAACACCATCAAAACCCCTCTAATCCATTTTCTTCCACAAATATCTTAGGATCTACATAAAATAATACCATCTATCATACCTCTAAATGACCTCATTAATATCCTAATCAATTCCAATACTTTAAAGTTGTGCTAACTTCTAAATAACCATTCTTATTTTTCCTCAAATTAAAATTATCAATACCCCCTCAGATCTTCTTAGTTTCTACTATTGTATAGAGCCTTCCAAAATTCTAATCGAATAAAATCACTTTCAGATAAACCCAAATGAAAGAAACCCAAATGAGGGACACAATTATTCTTCTATGAATCCATAGGAATAAGTTTTGGAAGATCATTCCACATCCATTCCTTATATTCATAAAACAATAAAATCCAAATTGTTTAAATTACATATCTTAATCCAAAAAAGACAATAAAATTCCTCCATAATACAAGGTCAGGTTTTTTTTCCAAACCTAAGGGTAATAGGAAATATATTTCACCTAAACCGAGAAAAAAACATTTGTTACTCATTGTGAATCCTTTAAATCACAATGAAATACTGATCTATGGAAATAAATGAGAAAAGATTGATAAAAATAACGTAAATCTAATCCCTCACCATCATCTATTCATCTATGTAAAAGAATTCATTTTTCTATGGCCATATCTAATATTAATAAGTACACAGATCCTAATTCAGAAATAATCAAACTATTTAGAAATGGTGAATTGATCATTCCCCTATTGGATACAATCAACAAAATCTCTATGTATGAAAATATTCTTAATGAAAATTCAACCCAAAATATATATATTACCATCATTGAAAATGATTCATCTGAATAGTCTATACACATGTTGTTTAATGATCTGTCGACATTTACTATTCCATTGAAAATAGGGACTTCAAACATTGATGATTCACTCATATACAAAAGATAGGTGATAACTGTATTTCCAAAATACATATTATCTATCATTGTTATAGGTATATTCAACCTACATGTTTTTTAATCCAGTTATCCAATTTATGAACTGCCACTCATGATTTATTAATTAAGGGTGTCCTATTCTGGTCAACAATCTAATCTTCAATATGATTTCAATTTCATTTACATGTAAGGTGATACATAATATTATTAATAACTATTAATACTATGAAGTCCATTCATCAAGATAGCTAGAACAAAAATTAATGTCAATTTTGGAATCTTATCCATCAAATTTAGTGACCAACTGGTCATGTTCAATATTTTTCAATCTATTTGATATCCATCAATGGATCACACTGCATTCTCTATCTATTCTTCCATGGACATTTATAATATTTTATTCACATAAATTCTATAATTTTTACCTTTTCTAGTGATAGAAATGTATGTACAATCCTCACCATTGTTATCTAATTCATAAATAGGGAAGTTAATGATGGCCATCCATATATAGAATCCATCAATCTAATGGACAGTGAAACATCCCCGAAATCTGATATTAATAGTGATATCTATTAATCCACATTGTTTAATGTTATATATATAGAATCAAAACCATTTAGAATCCCTTCATCGGTTCTTATGTTGAATTTCCCAAAAATTAAGGATGAAACTTTACTAAAACCTCTCCTTGCACACCTGAAATATGGATTAATTTTCCAAAACCACTCTTATCATTTCCTTATATGACCTTCACATACTGAAACTAATGAGTCTAAAATTTTTAAGCTATTAAAGTAAAACAAAATTGTTTTTTCATGGAACTAAGAAAATATTCCATGAATCAACACATATATTTGTATGAATCAAATCCATATAGAAAAATCATCTTAACTAATCTGATAACCTCAAAGAAGACACAGTCCACTCATACATGAGGTAGTCATGGAAGATATTACATAGGTTCCTAAAGATCGTATAATATACCAAATTTATGATACATAATTTATTAGGTTGATTCAAGTGGTAACTATGAAGGGTTTGATAACTTTAAAAAAATAAATATGGATATGTGGTCATAATTAAATTTAAATAAAAATCTTGATTCTGCATTGATTATTGAATATTTAATCTTGAAACATGTAATTTTAACAACTCAATTCTTTTACATTATCAAATTATAGAATGATTAGGCATAAATTGTCATTATTTTTTCCTGATCAATAAAATAACTACTTCCAAATCCCAATCGTACATCAGTGTCAATAAAACACTACATTCAGTTACCCCTTTAGAACATAAGAATAAATTAAAGTACCATTTAATGATTCAAATTCTCTATAAACATTGAAGAAATGTATTAGAATTATCATCTTAGAATTTATTGGAAATTTCATGATATCAAGGATGAATTTACCATTTATGGTGATTTAGTTAAATCCCCATATCATTCCATCCCTATAATCCTAAAAAATCGTCTCTAATATAACTATTTGTTAAATTTTAATAAATGTGACATTATGGTAGATAATATGGATTGTTCGAGTACACATATTCTCTAAATATGGTATTCATGTTGTTTATTCCATAATTTTGGAAATTCGATCACTTTCTAAAGAAACGTCATTTTGAGACATCTATTCATTCACTGGTAATGTTGGAAATTTAATGGTTCACATTATTCAAAAATTATTTTAAATTATTATATGGATTAATTTAGAGACCAAGAACATAAGAAAATTTAATTATTAGGATCGATGATAACATACTAAATGGATGAAAAATGAAAAAATATTAAATTGAATGCTATTTCTGTTTTAATGATTAATTGTCATATTATTCGAACTGGTGGCTGGATTGAAAATTTGGGAGAACAGTTGAGTTCCGAATGGTGTCTTTACCCTAGGTGTGACCTAACATCAGTTGACACATGATGTCACTTGAAAAGTTATCATTATCACTGAAATTAATAAAATTATTTGAATAAAATTATTATTCTTTGTTTATCGATGCAACATCTTTTTATTAATTAAATATAGTATTATATAAAAATTCCAGGGTTATTTTGATATCCCTAGAATCCTTTATAGAGTCGTTGGAGAGAAATCTAGAGAATTCTTCTTGGTGAACGATTGTGAAATAACGTATTGAAGAACGAAGAATGTATATTTTTAAGGGTATTTCCAAGAAAACATGACACATAAACAATTAATCCTATGTGGATACTCTAAATCAAGGTATAGAAGGTTATGTGGAATTTATTTTCCCCGTTCTTAAATTCTATGATAAGAATTACCAATCTATGAATAGAATGTCTCATCGATCAAATGTTATTTTGGATGGGTTTGATTTTGATGTTGATTGGTAGATACTAATCTTTGTGATTAAAATATTTTTTTGATTCATTTTTGGTTCTAATTGTTATAATACAAGATCAATAAAAACATCGATCAAGGTTCATCCTGATGATTTGGTTTTTTCTTTTCTCCAACAATTCATTGTTCTTCATGGTGTTCTTCATTTTCCATCTGGTTTGATATTTATTTGAACAGTCAATCATTACACATTCAATTATGGGCCCAATGATCCAAAATTGAATATTCAACATTGGGACGCCCTGATAGAGGTGTGACAGTGGTTGTGGCAGTGGATCATATAAATGTTGACTCTGATTTCATATAATTCACAAAAGAATGAATAATGATATCAATCTTGTATTCCAAGATGATTGATGGTCCAAATCATACTAATTCGGTGATGGAATTACCATAAAACCCTCAGATCTAGAGTTTTAGGGAAAATCGACCATGGTAACAGAAGACAAAATATTGGCTGGCATGATTATGTGGAATAAGTCAAGTTCTAGGACAAATTAGTCCATACAGAATGTAGTACATTACTACATGGAGTGTATCCCCTTAAAAAATTTAGTGTGTACTTTGGGAAATACCCAGACACCGGGTAATGTACATAGGATTCTAACATGGCGCATAATCCCCCAAATGGAATGGCCTAGACCATTTATACAAACTACCCCAACTACTGGTACTCAAAAATGGATACATGGTATTATGTCATGTACTAGCACATAGCTTGGTATTTATGAAGGATCCCATAAACAATGACATGGTGTGAAAACCATTCTACATGTTTTTTAGTACTCGTTTATATGACAGTGGTTGAATGAAACATGCTATTGTAAATGGATAGTCCCGGGGTTAAAGGACACAGTGTGTAGAGACCCAAAGCCTGACGTACATGGAAATTAAATTACTTTTGCAGAATAGTTAACACATAACAGGAACATACACCAAAGGACCATCATAGTTTACTGTCTTCAGAAACTCGGAATATAATCATATAATCTTGGTGAATGATCTTAAACATCTCCCATAAATAACTTCCTTTTTTTCTTACCTAAAACCATTATTTATATATTGAGGAAAAGAAAACATAAAAAGGGTGTGCTCAAATGCTCAGTAAGGGTAAAAATAGAGAAAATAAAACAATCCATAAACATTTGAATACAATAACTTGAACATAAAATCTAAACATCAAAATATTGATCAAGGACATAAATCATGGAAGTACGTAAGGCATATATCATAATAAAACATCAATCCTAATAAAATACCACGGGAAGAAAACATATAATTGTGGAAACCCATTAAGCAGATGTTATGATTTCCGTAGTAGCCACGACATTTCAGCCAAGACCATTATAGTGGACAAAGTCCCTTTCTGAATCGAGTTCACTCCTTGTTCCAGTCCTGTATTACTGAACCGGTTTAACATGTCGTCCCAGCCATGTCTATCTCATGTGATATAAATCTTTTCCCAATGAATTGGAGGGAGATATAGATTCCACCCATCTCATAATGAAATCAATCTTACTTGTGCCACAAAATAAACATAAAACATTCATCATAACCCAAAGAATAAAATGGGTTTCATAAGAATCATCCCATCATCACATTATCCAAATAAAAAAATGGATATTTCATCACAAGAAAAGTGAAACCATGTAAATAATAGATACATTATACTTGAAACATTAACATATGAAATAATTTCATCTTAGATAGAAAATGGTTTTCATAAAACACTTAAATTGAATTCATGAGGAAAATATCCTTTCTTATTCAAAATCATGTTATTTTCAAAAAATTCTGTGCAATTTAAAAAGAAAAGGACTATGTTGAAAATAGTCATGAAATATTTTAGATTAATCTTCATGAAAATAAGGCATTATAAAATCGTAAAAATATTTTCATGTTGTATTAGTTAAAAAAACATTCTTCTCATACTTTTATCGGAAAAGTCAAAAAGTACCTCGTATGGTAAACAAAAGAAATATTCCTTCCATACGATGTGGTAAAATTAAAAATAGGGTAAAATGACTTTAAAAATACATGGAAGAAAATTAAACATTTTATGTAAACATTTTGTCATCCCATTGACATGGATGATAAACATAACACCAGTAAATACTTACGAATAAAAAATATCTGATACGAATGAGATTGGAATAATTATCCCTTACCATAGGTACGATATGATTCGTACGTATCTGAACGTCCTGTATAATGATTTAAATAATGTCATTTACTTATTTCAGAATAATATCATATATGGTTCACTTATGACTTTATATTACCTGTTTTTTTTTTGGAAATTCCATTTTAAAGCAGCGTTTTGGGTAAAATCGTTTCATTTATCGTACGTGTTTCAACTTTTTGTTTATGATATTATTACATATATCCTAATTTAATTAATTCTAGAATTTAAAAAATGATTTATATATAATATATATTTTGTATATAAATATATATGATAGATCTATAAATGGAATGAAATACACCGTTCATGGAGACGGTAGGCCGTGCGTACGCATGAACGCTGTTTTCGTTTCCTTATTAAATTAAATGGAATTAAGAAAATGAAACATATATGTACATAAATATAGTATCATTATTATGTAATATCTTTCATGATTGTTTATTATATATACTTTATAATCATACTTTAATGGTTAATCATGGAAAATGAATCTCATCACGTTTGTGGAGACGGTAGTCCGTACGTACGCATGAGCGATGACATCTTTCCCATGATCGTGGAATATAAGTGTATGTATAATATTTCAGAATCAATATCACTTTACAATAATCATATATAGTTATTTATTTACACCATTATACCCATCCAAGTAAGGTGGTGGTGGAAAACTTATTACACCACAGTGTGGAGACGGTATTCCGTATGTACGCACGCGCAGTGATTTCATTTTCCGTAGGATGGATAAAAGGTGGAATGAGATTATTTCATATTTATAATAGAATATCCATATGTAATTGACACTGATGTTATTAATTTATAATGAAAAAACTAAAGAAGAAGAAGTTGAAGAAGAAAGAAACATGAAAGAATCGGTAGAAGAGATTATATCTTTCTCGACACACCTCATTTAAAATTCGTCACAGGGCACTAGAGTGGGTCTTTTGAGAGGACCAGAACCTCCATGATATTACTAGAGATGTTTGGAAGAGTAATTTTCAGGGGTTGGACGAGATTAAAGGCTCAAAACGGTGTGAAGAGAAGAGGGAAGGGGTGCCCTTTTTATAATGGAGGAGAGGGGCACCTTTGGAAAAACATAAAATATTATTTTATAATAAAGTCATATTCGGTTTATAACAGCTTCAAATTGATTTATTTAGAATAGAATGTGGTAATGGGTATAAATACTCTCAACCAATAGTTTTTATACTAGTTTAGGTTACTATTTAAACCTTATCATTTATATTTAACTATAAGACAAATAATTTAACTTTTACCTTGTCTTTTTGTTTTCTTTCACTATTTGGTTAATAAACATACTATAACAAAACAAACGAACCCCATGTTGTTCATTATTAAAATATATAACCTTATCTATGTAATTTGGCCGAACCATTGATTTTTAGGAATATAATAACAATTAATAATATAATATTTGTTTTAAAAACTATTTTATGTCAATTTTGAAACTATTTGGTACTTCATTTTTGTGAAACTCTTAACAGCATGGTTTGTTCGAAAAAAGTTAATTAAAGAAATAATAATATGTCATATTTACCTATAAAATTAGTTTAATTCATAAAAAGTCTCAAATTACATTTATTTGGGTATTTATAACATCAATTATGTTAATATTTCCTTAATAACATAATTACTGCATCATCGTTGTGTCTTAAAAAAATTAAATTATTTAATGTCTGAAAATTATAAATAAAATACCATTATGTAGGAAATATTTTTTTGGCTTTAAAATTAATATTTATAGTCGAATTTATTAGATTTATAACCCTATATTAAAAATGTTTTAGTTATTAAACATTGATTTTACCCATTTAAACTCTTCTTTAAATAAAATAATAATAAATGTCCTAATCTAATCCAAGTGGACCTAAAGGGTAATATTTTATTCCTAAGGTTTTTTTTGGTCGAAGTACACTTATCCAATATAATTAGGAAATGTGTTAGGGTAATAGTAATATCATTTTTACCCTTAATTACCCTATATTAATTTTAACCGTGGGAAATAAAATTAAAAAGTTTTTATTCACAAAAAATTATCTTTATCTTATTGAACCAAATTTTACTCCTTGATATTTACCATTTTTCTCAGATTTTCGATGTTCCACTCAAAGAAGCGGTAAAATTACTTTTTATGTAAATTCTCAAATTCGCCTATGAGGTGGGTAAAAGACGGTGAAAAGTTCAATACAATTTTTATATATCTAAAATTATTATAAAATGACTCCAATGAATTACATTGAACTTATATAGGTATTCTGTATCAATTTTGACATAAAATTAATTTAAATAATATAAATTATTATTTAAATAAAAAGTCAGTTTTTAAATAGTAACCCAGTGTTTTCACTATTCATAAAAAACTTAACATTTTCAGAAAAATACAAAAAATTCACCCTAGGCTAATTTCGAAATTACGAATCAAAAAATGACGTCCATTTTGAATGATAAAATTTATAAAATTTCCAAAAGTGTGTATTACTTTTTATAAAGCTAGTTTATTTAATATACCATTGTTTAGTGAAACACAGTTTTGCCTACAACAAACGCTATCGTGGAAGGTCACGATTGCATGTAATTCAAGCCAAGTCATGGATGGGTGTAGTGAAAGATCTTTTTGGTGTAGCATACAACACAAGACATAAATAAAATTAAAAAGAATATTTTTAATAAAATCGCGGGGTGTAACATTCTACCCACCTTAAAATGAATTTCGCCCTCGAAATTCGTTGGGGTTATAAATGGTTTATTACATGAGAGTTTCTTTCATAGAAACCGATATCATAAAAATTTATACCAAAACTTTTCCTTAAAAACTAAAGTATTAAATTTAACAGTTACCAAAATTAACTAATCGCTAGGTTTCCAAATTGGATAACATAGGTGAAAATATGGATATGGAAGAGAAATATAACCATCAAGTTCTGATGGAGTGTGGTAAAGGACATGGATATGATAACGACAAGAGTAAAAAAGACATAAATTTTGTATGATCTAAGGTATCATCTAATTAATCAGATATAAGGGCACTATGACAACATTTTTGGTTTTCAAGATCATTTCCCTAAAGTTGAAGAAATTGGAATTAGAAGAAATACTTTCTTGATTTTGGTACAATCTCACCGATGGTCGTTCCTTGGAAAATTTCCACTTCGTATCATAAAGAGATGAAGTTGAATTTGTCATTCGCGAAGTGTTAGTAAATCAGGTGATAGAATGATGGGTCATTCCATCTGTCTCAATCAATTGGTTAGCAAAAGTTATCATATATACATAAGTCCATATATAGTGAGATTAATCACATTTGGTTCCTAAAATGGACGTATACTTCATATATCATACCACTTAATAAATTAAACACATTTATACTAATTGGGGACTTCTTGTAGACCAGTTTTAGGTGATAAATGTCTGTCGAACTTCAGTTGTTGGTTCGATTCCCACAGCCTTATCCGACTCGATGGGTTGTCGCCCGTTCTGCAGGTTGTTCCTTTTCCTAAACTACACTATTATAAAATAATATCAAAAAAAATTCTAGCCTTAAACAATACTAACTTATGTTCAACATAATCAATTCCAATCATTAGGCTTATCAAAAATACTTCTTTCCAAACTCATAGTATAAAGCGAACGATTACTAAAAAGGTCATATAACAAGCACGTGAATACCATCATTTATCCCTCATATATCTTGTTGGTCACATTCCAAGCATGTGAATACCTTAATCATGTATTCTCTTGAAAAATTAAGACCCATTGAACCTTCGTGAAAACATGAATGTTTTCAAAAGTCAACTCTTTCCACATACCAAAGTCCAAAAATTCTATATACTCAATCCCTGATATAACTTTGTCCTTATATCAATTATGAAATGAATACTATAAAACATTTAATTTTCTCTTTATCCCTTCATTATGCACATATCAACTTCTTTCCAAAATATTTGAATCAATTTTCATGGTTACCGGTACCATATAATTATCGAAAACCACAATCAACCATTACATAGATATTCCAATGTTCCACAATACTATACATGAGATTCCACAAAATAATTTTGGAATCTTGTTACATAAACACATAATCATTCCACCAAATCATCGTCATACTCAACATTTCTAATAGTGATCGCATGTGACTTCCCTTTGTCCTTTGCATTAAGAGGTTGCTCACGTTGATCCTCATTAACCCTTGTATTATGGAATTGATTAGCATAATGTCCCATTTACTTTCACTTGAAGCATTGAAGTGTTCGTGGTGAGTTCTCTGTAGTCTTTTATTTATTCACATCATTAGAAACCCTTTTTCCATTACATTGACACTCATCTGCTCGATGACCTTCTTTTACAAACTTTAAACATTTTCTACTCCCTTTAAGACAATCTCTACCATGCATCTTTCCACACTTTGAGCATAAAGAAACATTTATCTTTTTTTCACCGTTATTATGAGAGTTTTCCTTGAACTCCATATTTCGTTTCTTGTCAAAACCATGAGATGGATATGTAAAACCAACTTCCATTTCGACCTTGATATCACAATGCACAATTTCTTTATATCTACTGAAGTCTTTTATAGCTAATGCCCTTCGAAGAATTGGTTTTAATCCACTGAATAATCGATCAACATTACTTTCGGGTTGGATGATATAGCCAGATGCATTCCTTACATGCCTTGTAAAATTCACTTAATATACACCAAAAGATTCATCATCCTTTTTCTTAATCTATAGGAAATATTTTTCCATCTTTGTTCAAAGAATTAGAGGGAAGTACTTATTGAAAAATATGTTCTTGAACTCATCCCATTCCCTGGATTCAACTTCATCTCGGGGCCTTGTATTCTTAATTAATGTACACTATTGATCTGCTTCACCTTCTAAATGGTAAATAGATAAAATTAATTTTTCATGTTCGAAACAGTGAAGTATGGAAAATATATTTTCAATGGTGCTGATCCATTATTCAACAACAAGTGGATCAAAAGCCCACTGAAAGATGGTGGACGCTGCCTCATAAAGGACTCAATATAATATTGTTCCTTTCTCTTCTCATTTGAGAGTCTAGAATGATTCATATCTTGTGTAAGTAGAGCAATAATATTTTTTACACCATCTCCCATAACATTTGTTTGTTCTGGAGTGAAACCATTGCATCGTCCATTACATTGATCAACACAGTTCCTTCGGGTTCCAGCCATCGTCCAAAACCCAAAAAGAATAGCGTGAGAGGAAAAAATCATGATAGGGAAAAACATAATAAAGGGGGAGTACCTTTGATATCTAACATCTTAGGATAAATTATAATATCATTACCGTAATTCTAGGACTATAGCCTATATGTATACTTATCCTTAGGGACAACCCTAGACATACCTTAGAAATATTTATAGGGATTTCACTAATGTTTTCGTATCCTAGTTTCCAAAGGTTAACTAAATCATTCATCTGATACCAACTGTAGAGACCCAAAGCTAGACATAAATAGACATTACATTACTTTTGTGGAATGCATAATACATAACAAAAACAAACACCGAAGGACCATAATAGTTTAATGTCTTTGGAAACTCGGAACATAATCTTCTAATCATGGTGAAAGATCTTCCTTTTTTTATTAACTAAAACCTTTCATTATATCTTGGGGAAAAGAAAACATAAAAAGGGTGAGCTCAAATGCTCAGTAAGGGTAAACATAGAGAACAGAAAACAATCTATAAACATTTGAATACAAAAACTTGAACATAAAATCTAAACATCAAAATATTGAGCAAAGACATAAATCATGGAAGTACGTAAGGCATATATCATAATGGAACATAAATACTGATAAAATATCACGGGATAAAAACATGTAATTGTGGAAAACCATTAAGCACATGTTATGAATTCCATAGTATCCAAGGAATTGCTGCCAAGACCATCTTAGAGGACAAAGTCCCTTTCTGAATCGAGTTCACTCCTATTTCCAGTCCTATATTACTGAACTGGTTTAACTTTCCATTCTATCCATGTTTATCTCATTAGATATAAATCTTTACCCAATTAATTAGAGTGATATATAGGTCCCACCCATCTCATAATGAAATCATTCTTACTTGTGCCACAAAATAAACAAAAAAAATTCATCATAACCCAAAGAATAAAATGGGTATCATAAGCATCATCACCCCATCACATAATCTATATAAAACAAATAGATATTTCATCATAACAAAAGTTAAACCATGTAAATTATAGAGAAATTATACTTGAAACATACACATATGAAATAATTTCATCTTATATGGAAAATAGTTTTGATAAAACACTTGAAATGAATTCTTGAGGAAAATATCCTTTATTCTTCAAAATCATTTTCTTTTCTAAAAATTCCATGAGATTTTAAAAGAAAATTATTTTTTTTAAAATAGTAATGAAATATTGTAGAGTATGCTTCATTAAAAAAAGTTGTTATAAAACCGTAAAAATCCGTTCAGGTCGTATAAGTTAAAAAAACATTCTTCTCATACTTTTAACGAAAAGTGAAAAAGTACCTCGTATGGTAAACAAAATAAAGATTCCTTCCATAAGATGTGGTAAAAGTAAAAAAGGGTAAAAAATAATTTAAACATACATAGAATAATAGTAAACATTTTATGAAAGAAATTTGAAAAAATATGGACATGGATGATAAACATAACCCCAGTAAATACTTACGAATAAACACTCTCAGATACGAATGAGATTGGAATAATTATCCCTTACCATAGGTCCGATATGATTCATATTTATCAAAAACTCCTCTATAATGATTTAAATAATTTCATTGACTTATTACATAATGATATCATATATGGTTCACTTATCACTTTATATTACCCGTAATTTTGGAAATTCCATTTTAAAGCAGCGTATTGGGTAAAATCGTTTCATTTGTCATACGTGTTTCAACATGTTGTTTCTGATATTATTACATATATCCCGATTTAATTAATTCCAGAATTTAAAAAATGATTTATATATAATATATATTCAGTATATAAATATATATGATATATCGATAAATGGAATGAAATAGACCGTTCATGGAGATGGTAGGTCGTGCGTACGCATAAACGCTGTTTTCATTTCCTTATTGAATTAAATGGAATAAATTAAATGAAACATATATTTACATAAATCCAGTATCATTATTATGTAATATATTTCATGATTAATTATTATATATACTTTATAATCATACTTGAATGGTTAATCATGGAAAATTAATCTCATCGCGTTCGTGGAGACGGTAGTCCGTACGTACACACGAGCGATGATATCATTCCCATGATCATGGAGTTGAAGTGTATGTATAACATTTCATAATCAATATCACTTTATAATAGTCATATATAGTTATTTATTTACACCATTATACCGATCAAAGTAAGGTGGTGGTGGAAAACAGATTACAAATCGGCGTGGAGACGGTATTCCGTACGTACGCACGCGCAGTGATTTTGTTTTCCATTGGATGGATAGAAGGTGAAATGAGATTGTTTCATATTTATAATAATATATCAGTATATATGTGATACTGATGTTATTTATTTATAATGAAACAACTAAATAAGAAGAAGTTGAAGAAGAAATAAACATGAATGAATCAGTAGAAGATATTACCTCTTCCTCGACACACCTCCTTTGAACTTCTTCTTAGGGCACTAGAGTTGGTCTTTTGAGAAGACCAGAACCTCTATGATATAACGAGATATGTTGAGAAGAGTAATTTCCAGGGGTTGGCGGAGCTTCAAGGCTCAATAGGGGGTGAAGAGAAGAGGGAAGGGGTTCTTTTTTTATAAGAGATGAGAGGGCACCTTTGGAAGAAGTTAAAGTATTATTTTATAATAAAGTCATATTCAGATAATAATAGCTCCGAATTGATTTATTTCTAAGCTAAAGTGGGTATGGGTCAAAATCCTCTCAGACAATATGTTTTAGACAAGTTTAGGTTACTATTTTAACCTTATAATTTAGATTTAACTCTAAGTTAAATAATTTTACTTTTACCGTGTCTTTTTTTCTTTCACTATATGGTTAATAAACTTAATATAACAAGCCTAACGAAACCCAAGTGGTTCCATATTAATATATATAACCATTTCTATGTCATTTTTATTATCCTTAGCTTTTTATGGATATAATTACAATTAATGATATAATATTTGTTTTAAAAATTATTTTATGTCAATTTTGACACGATTTGGTACTTGATTTTTTTGAAAAGTATAACAACATTGTTATTTCGAAAAAAGTTAATTAAATCAATACTAAGATGTCATATTAACATATAAAATTAATGTAATTCATAAAAAGTCTCAAATTACATTTATTTGGGAATTTATAACATCAATTATGTTAATATATCATTAATAAGGTAATTACACCATCATAATTGTGTCATAAATAAATTAACTTATTTAATGTATAAAAATAATAAATAAAATTCCATTATGTAGTAAATATTTTTATATTTCTAATTAATATTTATATTCTAATTTATCTTATGTATAACCATATATTAAAAATGTTTTAGTTATTAAACATTGATTTTAACCATTTTAACTCTTCTTTAAATAAAATAATAATAAATGTCCTAATCTAATCCACTTATACCTAAAGGGTAATATTTTATTCCTAAGGTTGTTTTTGGCCGAATTACATTTATCCAATAGAATTAAGACATGTGTTAGGGTAATAGTAAAATCATTTTTACCCTTAATTACCCTATTTACTTTTAACCGTGATAAATAAAAGTAAGAAGTTATTATTCACCAAAAATTATTTTTATCTTATTGAACCACATTTTACTCCTTGATATTAACAGTGTCTCTCATATTTTTAAAATTCCACTCACATATGTGATAAAATTATGTTTTATGTAAAATTTTCAAATTCGCCTAAGAGGTGGGTAAAAGACGGTGAAAGTTCGATAAAATTTTTATATATCTAAAATAATTATAAAATGACTACAATGAATTAAATTGAGCATATATAGGTATTATGTATCAATTTTGACCTAAAATAAATTAAAATTAAATAAATAATTATTTAAATAAAAATTCGGTTTTTAAATAGTGACATAGTGTTTTCACTATTTATCAAAAATTGAAAGGATTCAAAAAAATACCAAAAATTCACCCTACGCAAATTTCGATATTCTAAATACAGAAATGAAGTCCATTTAGATAGATAAAATTTATAATATTACAAAAAGTGGGTATTACTATTCATAACGGCTAGTTTATATAACATATCGTTGTTTAGTGAAACTCGGTATTGCGTACAACACACGCTATCGTGGAAGGTCGCGATTGCATGTAATGCAAGCCAAGTCAGGGATGCGTGTAGTGCAAGATCCTTTTTTGTGTAGTGTTCAAAACAAGACATAAAAAAAACAAAAAATATTATTTTTCATAAAATCTCGGGGTGCTACATTCTACCCCCCTTAAAATGAATTTCACCCTCAAAATTTGTCGGGGTTATAAATGGTTTATTACATGAGAGTTTATTTCATAGAAACCCATATCGTAAAAAGGAATACCAAAAAATTTCTTTAAAAACTAAAGTATGAATGTTAACGGTTACCTAAATTAACTAATCACTGGGTTTCCACATAGGATAACATAGGTGAAAATATGGATATGGAAGAGAAATCTAACCATCAAGTTCTGATGGAGAGTGGTAGAGTACATTTCTATGATAAAGACAATAGTCACAAAGCCATAACTTTTTGATGATCTAAGGTACCGTCTAATTCATCAGATATAAGGGCACTAGGACAACATTTTTGGTTTTCAAGATCATTTCCCTAAAGTTGAAGAAATTGGAATTAGAATAAATACTTTCTTGATTTTGGTATAGTCTCACCGGTGTTCATTCCCTAGACAATTTCCACTTCATATATTAAAGAATTGAAGTTGAATTTGTCATTCGCGATGTGTTGGTAGATCATGTGATATAATGATGGATCATTCCATATGTCTCAAACAATTGGTTATAAAAAAATTTCAAATATAGATAAGTCCCTCTTTAGTGAGATTAATCATATTTGGTTCCTAAAATGGACGTATAATTCATATATCATACCAATAAACAAATTAACAGACATTTATACTAACCGGGGACTTCCTGTAGGCCAGTGGTAGGCAATAAAGGCATGTCTCACTTCTGTTGTGGGTTCGATTACCACAGCCTTGTCCGACGCGACTGGTTGTCGCCTGTTCTGAAGGTTGTTCCTTTTCTTAAACTACAAAATTATAACATAATATCGAAAAAAAATTCTAGACATAATCAACACTAACTTATGTTCAACATAATCCATTCCAATCTTTAGGGTTATCCAAAATACTTCTTTCCAAACTCATAGTATAAAGAGAACAATTACTAAAAAGGTCATATAACAAGAATGTGGATACCATCATTTATCCATCATATATCTTGTTGGTCACATTACAATCATGTAAATACCTTAATCATGTATTCTCTTGAAAAATTAATACCCATTGAACCTTAGTGAAAACATGAATGCTATCACAAGTTAACTCCTTCCACATACCAAAATCCAAAAATTAGATATACTCAAACCATGATATAACTTTGTCCTTATATCAATCATGAGCTCATGAATACTATCAAACATTTAATTTTCTCTTTATCCCTTCATTATGCACATATCATCTGGTTTCTAAAATATATTAATGACTTTTCATGGTTACAGGTACCATATAATTATAGAAAACCACAATAAACCATTTCAAAGATATTCTAATGTTCCACAATACTATAAATGAGATTCTACAACAACATTTTGGAATCCCTTTACATAAACACATAATCATTCCACCACATTGTTGTCATACTCAACATTGCTAATAGTGATCGCATGTGACTTCTCTTATTCCTTTGACTAAAGTGGTTTCTCATGTCAATCATCATTAACCCTTGGATTAGGGCATTGATTAGCATAATGCCCCATTTCCTTGCACTTGAAGCATTGAAGTGTTGGTGGTGAGTTCTCTGCAGTCTTTTCTTTATTCACATCATTAGAAACCCTTTTTCTATTACTTCGACACTCAGTTGCTCGATGACCTTCTTCTCCACACTTAAAACATTTTCTAGTCCCTTTAACACAATCTAAACCATGCTTCTTTCCACAGTTTGAGAATAAAGATACATTTGTCTTCTTTTCACAATTATTCTGAGATTTGTCCTTGAACTCCATCTTTTTTTTCTTGTCAAAACCATGAGATGGATATGTAACACCAACTTCCATTTCTACCTTGATTGCACAATGCAAAATTTCTTCATAGCTACTGAAGTCTCTTATAGTTAATACCCTTCGAAGACTTGGTTTTATGCCACTGAAGAATCGTTCAACTTTACTTTCAGGTTGGATGATAAATCCAGATGCAGACCTTGAAAGCCTTATAAAATTCGCTTCGTATACACCAACAGATTCATCATCCTTTTTCTTATGCTCATGGAAATATTTTTCCATCTTTGTTCGAAGAATACAAGGGAAGTACTTATTAAAAAACAAGTTATTAAACTCATCCCATTCTCTGGATTAAATTTCATCTTGAGGCCTCGTATTCTTAATTAGAGTCCATCATTTATCTGCTTCACCTTATAATCGGTAAATAGTGAAAATGACAGTTTCATGTTCCGAACAACGAAGTATGGAAAATATCTTTTCAATGGCACAGATCAGTTGTTCAGCAACAAGTGGGTCAGAAGACCCACTGAAAGAAGGTGGATGTTTCCTCATGAAGGACTCAATAGAATATTGTTCACTTCTCTTCACATTTGGAAGTCCAGAATGATTCATAGCTTGTGTAAGTATAACATTAAGATTTTTCACTCCGTATCCCATAACGTTTGTTTTTTTAGGAGTACAATCATGGCATCATCCATTAAATTGATCAACATGGTTTTTTCGGGTTCCATCCATTGTCTAAAACCCAAAAAGAATAGTGTGAGAGGCAAAAATCATGCTATGGAAAAAACATAATAATGTGGGAGTACCTTTGATATCTAACATCTGGGGATTAATTATAATATCATTACCATAATTCTATGAATATAACCTATATGTATACTAAACGTTACGGACAACCCTAGACATACCTTAGAAATATCTCTAGGGATTTCACTAAAGTTTTCGTATCCCAGTTTCCAAAGGTTAACTAAAACATTCATATGATACCAACTGTAGAGACCCAATGCTTTACATAAGTGCAAATTAAATTACTTTTTCAGAATAATTAATACATAAAAAAACAAACACTGACTGACCATAATAGTTTAGTGTCTTTGGAAACTCAGAACATAAACTTCTAATCGTGGTGAAAGATCTCCAACATCTCCCATAAAGATCATCCTTTTTTTCTTACCTAAAACCTTTCTTTATATACTATGGAAAAGATAACATAAAAAGGGTGAGCACAAATGCTCAGTATTGGTAAAGATAGAGAATATAAAACAATCTTTAAACATTTGAATACAAAAACTTGAACAAAAAATCTAAACATCAAAATATTGAGCAAAGACATAAATATTTGAAGTACGCAAGTCTTATATCATAATGGAACATCAATCCTGATAAAATACCATGGGAAGAAAACATGTAATTGTTCAAAACCACTAAGCACATGTTATTATTTCCATAGTATCCAAGGCAGTGCTTCAAAGACCATCTTAGTGGACAAAGTCCCTTTCAAAATCGAGTTCACTCCTCATTCCAGTACTGTATTACTGAACATGTCTATCTTGCAGTTCCAGCCATGTCTATCTCATGTGATATAAATATTTACCCAATGCATTGGAGGGATATATAGGTCCCACCCATCTCATAATTAAATCGTACTTACTTGTTCCACAAGATAAACTTAAAACATTCATCATAACCCAAAGAATAAAATGGGTTTCATAAGGATCATCCCATCATCACATAATCCCTATAAATCAAATGGATATTTCATCATAAGAAATGTGAAACCATATAAATCATAGAGACATTATACTTGAAACATACACATATGAAATAATTTCATCTTATATGGAAAATGGTTTCGATAAAACACTTGAAATAAATTCTTGAAAAAAATATCATTTATTCTTCAAAATTATTTTCTTTTCAAAAAATGCCATGCAATTATAAAAGAAAATGATTTTGTTGAAAATAGACATGAAATATTGTAGAGTAAGCTTCATAAAAATATGGTGTTATTAAACTGTAAAAATCCGTTCATGCCGTATATGTTAAAAAAACATTCTTCTTGTACTTTTACCAGAAAAGTCAAAAAGTACCCCATATGGTAAACAAAGAATGATTCCTTCCATACAATGTGGTAAAAGTAAAAAGGGTAAAAATTACATCAAACATACATGGATGAAAAGTAAACATTTTATGAAAACATTTTGAGAAAATATGGACATGGATGATAAACATAACCCCAGTAAATACTTACGAATAAACAATCTCGAATAAGAATGCGATTGGAATAATTATCCAATACCTTAGGTCTGATATGCTTCGTATGTATCCAAACCTCCTGTATAATGATTTTAATAGTTACATTTACTTATTACAGAATGATATCATATATGGTTCACTTATGTCTCTATATTGACCGTTCTTTTGGAAATTCCATGATAAAGCAGTGTTTTGGGTAAAATCGTTTCATTTATCGTACGTGTTTCGACGTGTTGTTTCTGATATTATTACATATATACTAATTTACATAATTACAGAATGAAAAAAATGATTTATATATAATATATATTCAGTATATAAATATATATGATAGATCGATAAATGGAATGAAATACACCGTTCATGGAGACGGTAGGTCGTGCGTACACATGAACGCTGTTTTCGTTTCCTTAATGAATTAAATAGAATTAAGTAAATGAATCATATAGTTACATAAATCTAGTACCATTATTATGTAATATATTTCATGAATATTTAATATATATACTTTATAATCATATTTGAATGGTTAATCATGGAAAATTAATCTCATCGCGTTTGTGAAGACGGTAGTCCGTACATACGCACGAGAGATGATATATTCCCTTGATCATGGAATTGAAATGTATGTATAATATTTCAGAATCAATACCACTTTACAATAATCATATATATTTATTTATTTACACCATTATACCCATCAAAGTAAGGTGGTGGTGGAAAACAGATTACACCATGGCCTGGAGATGGTATTCCGTACCTACGCACACGCAGTGATTTCATTTTCCATAGGATGGATAGAAGGTGAAATGAGATTGTTTCTTATTTATAATAAAGAATCAGTATGTAAGTGATACTGATTTTATTAATTTATAATGAAACAACTAAATAAGAAGATGTTGAATAAGAAAGAAACATGAATGAATCGGTAGAAGAGATTACATATTCCTCGACGCACCTCAATTAAACTTCTTCTTAGGGCACTATAGTTGGTGTTTGGAGAAGACCAGAACATATATGATATAACTAGATATGTTTAGAAGTTTAATTGGTAGGGTTTTGCTGAGCTTCAATGCTCAAAAGGGTGTGAAGAGAAGAGGGAAGTTGTGCCCTTTTTATAAGGGAGGAGAGGGGAACCTTTGGAAAAACTTAATATATTATTTTATAATAAAGTCATATTCAGTTTATAATTGCTCCAAATTGATTTATTTCAAAGCTAATGTGGGGATGGGTCTAAATAATGTCACCAAATAGGTTTTAGACAATTTTAGGTTACTATTTTAATATTATAATTTAGATTGAACTCTAAGTTAGATAATTTTACTTTTGCCGGGTCTTTTTGTTTTCTTTCACTATATAGTTAATAAACATACAATAACAATCCAAAAGAACCCTAAGTGGTTCATTATTAATATATATGACCTTATCTAAGTCATTTTTCCGAACCTAAGATTTTTAGGAATAGAATAAAAATTAATGATATAATATTTGTTTTAAAAACTATTTTATGTCAATTTTGACACCATTAGGTACTTGATTATTGTGAAAATCATAACAGAAAGGTTAGTTTGATCAAAGTCAATTAAATCAATAATAATATGTCATATTAACTTATAAAATTATTTTAATTCATAAAAAGTCTCAAATTACATTTATTTGGGTATTTATAACATCAATTATGTTAATATTTCATTAATAAGGTAATCACTGCATCATCATTGTGTCATAAATAAATTAAATTATTTAATGTCTAAAATTTATAAATAAAATGCCATTATGTAGGAAATATTTTTATATTTCTAATGAATATTTATAGTTGAATTTATCTTATGTATTATCCTATAATAAAAAAATTTTAGTTATTAAACTTGGATTTTAACCATTTTAACTCTTCTTCAAATAAAATAATCATAAATGTCCTAATCTAATCCAAGTAGACCTAAAGGGTAATATTTTAATCCTAAAGTTATTTTTGGTCGAATTACACTTATCCAATAGAATTAGGACATGTGATAGGGTAATATTAATATCACTTTTACCGTTAATTACCCTATTTACTTTTAATCGTGGTAAATAAAAGTAAAAAGATACTATTCACCAAAAATAATTTTTATCTTATTGAACCACATTCTACTCCTTGGTATTAACTGTGTCTCTCCGATTTTCGAAATTCCGCTCAGAGAAGTGGTAAAATTATGTTTTATGTAAATCTTCAAATTCTCCTAAGAGGTGGGTAAAAGAAAGTGAAAAGTTCAATAAAATTTTTATATATCTAAAATTATTATAAAATGACTCCAATGATTTACATTGTTCTTATATAGGTATTATTTATCAATTTTGACCTAAAATAAATTTAAATAAAACAAATAATTATTTAAATAAAAATTTGGTTTTTAAATTGTAACCTATTGTTTTCACTATTCATCAAAAATTGAATGTTTTCAGAAAAATACCAAAAATTCACACTACACTAATTTCGATATTTCGAATCCAAAATTGAAGTCCATTTCGAAAGATAAAATTTATAAAATTTTAAAAAGTGGTTATTACTATTCATAACGGCTAGGTTATATAACATATCGTTGATTAGTGAAACTCTGTATTACGTACAACACACGCTATTGTGGAAGGTCGCAATTGCATGTAATGCAAGCCATGTCAGGGATGCATGTAGTGAAAGATCCTTTTGGTGTATTTTTGGGGAATAGTAAATTATTTTTAGTCTGATGAAACGAACATGTATTTTTGGGGAATAGTAACATGCCCTTATGAATATTAATATGAATATTAATATGACCCTGATGAATAATAATTTTTATTATTATTTTATTTTCTTAAGACTTTATGATAATAAAATTTTGGTTATTTTTTCATCGTGATATAGATTTAGTTATAGAATTATCATTGTTAATTTTTGAATTATGTATGGTTTTATTTAAAAATTTAATTAATAATTTGTAAAAAATTATTTTCAAGAAATGGACATCATTTTTGAATTCTACCCCCTGAAAAATTATTAGGGTAAATATTTGGGATTTTTTGGAAATTCATAAATTTTCGATGAACCGTGAAATATGATAAAATATCGTATAATCAGATTATCATTAAAATATACTATTTATTACATCATAAGTGATGCGAGGCCACATGGTTCGAACTAAAATTCCATTATTACTATTTTAGGTCACATGAACTCAGACTATTCATAATCATGTGAAATAATATTATAATAATGATTTAAATAATGGAAAATACACCCTCTCCTCCACTATAAATAAAACCCTCACTCTCCTCTTCATACCACACCTCTCAAGCCTTGATTCATGCCTATCTTCTACCCAATACTCCTTTCAAGGAAATTTCTCACGTCCTAGAGCTTCTGGTCTCACCAAATGACCACAACCAAAGACCTTAAGAAGGATCGCAATGAGAAAATATCAAGAGGTAAACATCCGCTTTTATTTTCATTATTTTTTTCCATTATATGTTATTAAATTTCATTAAATTTCTCTTATGTTGGAATATTTCATTACATATCCCCCCTTACTATCCATACCATGGAAGGGCGATTAGATATCACCTTTCTCTCATCAAACTATTTTATTCTATTTAAAGAGACGCCGTCAGGCTGCTGAGTTTTCATTGGAAATTTCTAATGCTTTATTTTATTTCAGGAATCCAATCTTTTGTTCTTCATTCCATAACTCCCCTTATCCTAGTGGCATGAAAGCTTCATTTTTTATATATTCTGTATTTTCTCTTGTTCATTGAAAATTCATCATCAATCATCTTCTCTTCCCCCACATGTTCAAGGAATTAAAAACATTGTACACGATGTGTCGAATTACGACATTACAGATAATGTGATTTCATTTTTCTTTTAATCCTTCACGTATTGCCATGAAACCATTTATATGGTCGAACTAGGGTATAATATATGTATTATGTGTCCTCAATGGTTCTATAATTCCTTTTTATGCATGTTTTTAATTTATAAAACAAAATGAGGTCGTTATTATCAAAGAAGTACTAAAATGAACTAAATGAACATCATTAATGTTTTATCTTATTAATCATCCTCATGTAAGAATTCAAAATGATAAATGGAATAATTTATGAAAATGGATATATTTAAATTCTAATCCACTACAATTCTAGAGTTTCACTTCCAATCGACAAAAACATCCATCACGAACCAATCTTGGAAATCAATTAAAGAACTCACCCAAAAACAATGCAAGGTGCAAAATAGTAACCATTAAAGGGTGAAATTATGTTATGAAATGGCCATATTAGATTTTATAAACTTTTACATGTTTTATTAAAATACTAATAACACTTTTTTAACCATTATACTGGATTTTAAAACTAGTTTTATGTAAGACAAGCCTGAGGTAAGGGAATTCATAAACCAATTTCCATTATTTGGGATAACCTTCTGCTTCATTATTTATGTTCAATGAAAATTGATTTTGTGATGGGTTTTGTTTATATAATGCAGAATTATGTGTATTTACAGTGTTTAATAATATTATATCTACTCTATTATGTCTCACATCAATTATATTTTTTAGGTAAGGGTCTTTTTTTAAATCCTTTTTATTTCGGTTTTACGAAATTCCCAAGCAATGTTTTTATGGATTTATTCATCTCGTATGATTTTTTTTGGTTATTGGGAACTATTTATGATGAAGGGTGGGACCTATATTTCCTTCCAATGCATTGGGAATGTGTATGTTGGGGGTCGAATATATGCGTACTCCATGTGTAACTACAATGGTTACGTAAATAGTAAGGTTCCTGTGAGGGTTACCAATTATAAAGTAGCTAAGAGGGTTAAAATATTATATATGTAATTACCCATGAGTCCTTTATGATTATATGTATTTTCTCATGTTTTGTGTGGATCTAGATTAAATATCAGGTTACAAAAAGTAATTATATATGGGTGACAAGCATGTATTTTGGAAATGCTTTCATATGTTTTGAGTATTCATGGACTAATGTGCTCGTTCTTTATTTTTATCTCCATTAATTAGTTTTTGTGCTCATCCCAAGATTAAAATGATTTTTCACAGGTTAGTGGATCTGTAAAACAAATACAGATTCCATGTTAAATGTTGATGAATTCTCATCCAATCATGTTTTAGGTTTTAATGTTTTTAATTATGAAATAAATGAAAACTATATTTATGGTATCCACTCTATAACCATGTGTAATGATATGAATGTATTATGTTCTAATTCACTAAATATAAAAACATTAAAAGATTGTTAATGTAAAAGGAAGTGTTTTCTTGAATAAATTCAAAACAATGCTCTTAATAATGATGGGTCCTTATAATTGGTATCATAGGATGGTTTAGAATAATTTAGGGGTTAGAATGATGTTAAAAGAATACCATAAATGATTTTTAATATATGATAAATTTGAAATGTTATATCATTTTAAGATTACCATGTTGATTCATCTATGATATGTTTTCTCTGAATGGTTGTCTGCAGAAGGAATAGTGATGCTGATGACTGGAGGCACTGACAGAATGACATCCTTCCGGATCTACAGCCCAGAATGGTAGGGATTGGAACTGAGTAGTTTTTGACAGTAATGTCTCAACTAACGTTGGAAATAAATGGTGGTGGCATCCTTGAACGTGAAAAAATAGAGGTAGCACAATGGAAAATGATTGCAGTGGAAGATTTTATGTGACAACAAACACCTTCATTCAATGGATCTTCTGACCTGGTAGCTGCTGAAGGATAGATCAAATCCCTTGAAAAGATATATAATTTTAGGGGATGTTTGGACAATCAAATGGTATGTCGTTGTAGTTATCGTATTGAAGGGGAAGATAATATGTGGTGTTCAATGGTAAGGAATATCATAGGTAGAGAAGATTTTTATGCCTTAAAGTGGGATGAATTTATAAGTATTTTCATTGAAAAATATTTTCCTATGGTGGTGAGACATAGGATGGAGAAGAAATTCCATGAATTTAAATAAAATGAAGAAGATTTAGTGGCTGTGTCTAAAGAGAACTTCACACGGCTAGTGAGGTATGATCCAAAACTTTTTCTAGATCTTGATAGAAAAATCAACCACTTTTACTCAGGACTGAAGCCATGGTATTGAAGGGAATTGGCCACCCTTGAATTCAAAAGATATGTGAAAATTTTCTCATGTGCTGAGAGGTTAGAGATGGAGTTTTCTGATGATCATGTAAATTTTGGATATAATTAGAATAACAGGTCTAGATGGTAAGCGATGGGTAAAAATAAATCAAATAAATCTGATGGTAAAAAAATCATATTTTCAGTTTGTGAAAAGTGTGGAAAGAAACACCCTGGGGAATATATTAGCAATACTAGGAAGTGTTTTCAATTTGGTAATTTTGGACATTTGACCAGATATTTTAATTAAAATGACTAAAGACTAATCCGAATAATAAAATATTAATGTGTTTTAAAAGTGGTGAGATGGGTCATTATGAAAATGACTTCCCAAAGGGAGATCTGAATGATGCATAGAAGCCATAAACAAAGAAGAAAGGTATAGTGTGGTTCTTTTCGACCATGTCAACAGATTTCAGTCCATCCAATGAAGTTTCCTATGGTATTTTATTAGTTCCATCAGATGTTTCTGATGTTATATTTGATACGGGGTCTAAAAATTCCTTCATCTCGGATAATTTTTTTTGTAAATTGGAATCATCACCTCACCAAATGAGAAAATAACTTCTTCTTAAAACACTAGTGGAAATATTATAACAAAGAGTAATTATATGAATCTTTCTATTGTGGTCTATAGAAATACATTACCTACAAACCTTGTTGTTTTACCCGTAGTTGAGTTTGATGTTATTCTTGGAATGGATTGGACTTTTGTTTATCATGCATTGATTGACTCTAGAGATAATGAAGATGTTTTTCCGAAAGAGTTTCTCTATGTATACAAGAACTAACTCATACAATTGATAACATATCAGGAAGATGAGAAACTATTAAAAGATGGAAATTAATGTTATGTTTCTCATATTGTATAAAATAATAGAACAGTTCATATTAATGATGTTCTAGTGGTAAATGAAGACCTTTATGTTTTTCCAGATGATTTACCTGATTTCATATCGGATCGATAAGTAGAAGTCACAATTGACTTAGTTCCTGATGTTATGCCAATTTAAAACCCGCCATATCATATGGCTCAAATATAACGTCATGAATTGAAAATATAGTTACATGATTTTCTTGATAAAGGCTTCATTTTTCCAAGAAGTTCACCATGTGGATCTTCTATATGGGTTGTTAAATATAAAGACAGTTACATGAGAATTTTCATTTATTATAGAGCTTTGAGTAATATCAATATTAAAAACAAGTATCATTTTCCTCATATCGATGAAATATTTGATCAGCTCCCGGGAGCTCAATATATTTCCAAGATTGAATTGTGATCTGGATACCATCATCTGAAGGTGAAGGATGATGAAATCCCATAATCATCCATTCATACTAGATATGGGCATTAGGAATTTTTTGTTATTCCGATTGATTTAACTAATGCACCTAGTTTATTCATGAATCTTATTAATAGAGTATTTAATGTGTTCATGGATATGTTTTCAGTTGTGTTTATTGATGAGATTATGATATTTTTTAAAAATAAAGAGTATCATGAAAATCGTCTAATGGTTGTCTAACAAAACCTAAAAGAAAAGAAACTGTATGGAAAATTCATAAATTGTGATTTTTGTTTGCAACATATTTATTTTCTTGGGAACATTATAAATAAGGATTGAATAATAGTTGATCCTACCAAAAAAAGGTCGTTGATAAATGGACAAGACCCAAAAATGTTACCGACATTGATTTTTTTTCTTGGGTTAGCAGGTTATTACTGACTGTTTTTTAAGAACATTGCACGGTTATTTAGCCCGACAAATAATTTAACACGAAAATGGGTTAAATTTGTTTCGACAGAATACTATGATGATTTTTTTCTAGAACAATATAATATATTGGTGAATTCTCTTGTTTTGGACTTAACTTCCTAGAATGGTGTGTTTTTTCATCTACAGTTATGCTTCTTTGAAGGGACTTGGTTGTGTTTTCTTACTGAATGATCAAGTAATTGTTTATGCATCAAGACAACATAAACCTTAGGTGCAAAATTATCCCACACATGTTTTGGAATTGACAGCTATAGTTTTTTCATTTAAAATTCTGAGGAATCATTTATATGGATCCAAATGTCGAATATATACTAACCATAAAGGTCTAATGTGTATATTCACTTAGATGTAATAAAACATGTGGCGGAGAAGATTACTTGAACTAATAAAGCATTATTATTATAGGATCAAATACTATCCGAGAAAATAAAACAATGTGACAGATTACATGTGTTGAAAACATCATGCATCATTAACCATGATATATTTGGAACATGATCCCTTGATTAATGATTTGATGAATTTTTTCATAGAAGTAGATGGTATATGAAATACATCTGTTTTGTTTCAAGTTTCAGTGTAGTCTTTTTTAGATTGAATTAAGAAAGCATATAAGGAAGACAATGAGATACAGAAAAAGGGATAATTAGTTAAAATGGGTATGTTTCCAGAATTTACCCTTGATATAGATTGTGTTTTGAGATTTGTTAAAAGGTTTTGTGTGCCTTGTGATTCCTAGATAAAGAAAGAATTGTTGTTTGAAGCATAATTTTATCCATTTTTTACTTCATCATGGCAGTACTAAGACGTTTAGAGACCGTTGAGAGTATTATTGGTGTGATGGAATAAAAAGAGATATTGTTTATTTTACCATGAAATGTTTGACATGTCAACAGGTTAAAGTAGAGAGGCAGTTACCAAATGGGATGCCTCAACCTTTTATTGTTCTAGAGTGGATGTGGGAGAATGTAACCATGGACTTTGTGGTGGGACTACGAAAGACTTATTGAGGTAATAATGCGATTTAGGTTATATTGATCGGATGAAAATGTCTGCAAATTTTCATTCTATTCAAGATACAATGTCTTTGGATCAGCTTTAACGACTGTTCCTCAAAAATATAGTCAGGTTACATGGAGTTTCTCTTTCCATTATATCTGTCTGTGAACCTAGGTTCACTACTAACTTTTGGAAGCAACTTCAGATGTTTTTGGGCATAGAATTAAATTTCAGTACTGCTTTTCATCCTCAATTAGATGGGAAATCAGAATGAATTATTCGGAATTTTGTGGATATGTTTCAAGCTTGTTCAATGGACTACCAGGGATGTTCGGATCAATATCTCTCTTTATTTTAGTTTTCAAATAATAACAGTTTTTATTCCATAATTTAAATGGCTCCTTTTGAGGCATTGAATGTGAAGCAGTGTCGGACTCCAACATTTTGGGATGACGTTGGAGAATGTATATTGAGGGGTCCGGAATTAGTAGATGAAGAGGATGATAAAGTGAATATCATCTAGTCGCACATGAATACAGCTCAGAGAAAACTGAAATGTAATTCAGATTACAGAAGAAAAGGCTTATCTTTTGAGATAAGTGGCCATGTTTTCCTTAAAATCTATCCTTGGAAAACATTGATGTGTTTCGGTAATAAAGGGATGCTAAGTACATGGTTCATCAATCCTTTTGAAATCTTGGAGAAAGTTGGAATAGTTTCATACCACATAGCTTTTCCTCCAAGATTGTCTTAGGTACAAAATGTTTTTCATGTTTCGATGTTGAGAAAATATGTGCCAGATTCATCAAATGTCTTAAGCCCAGAATCAGTTCATCTGGAAGGGAACCTTTTTTATAAAGATAACCCAGTTTAGATTCTTTATCGAAGGGAATAGGTATTTCAGAATACGATAATCCCCTAGGAAATTATTTTTTTGAGAAACCACATGGTTGATAAAGCAACATGGGATTCTGAAAATGCTATCAGGGAAAATAACCCTCAATTGATTAATAAGTAAATAAAATTGCGAGGATGTAATTTCTAGAAGACTGAGTTAATGTTACACCCCATATTATTCCTTAAAATAAATATAAATTCATGGAACTTTGTTTTATGTAGATATTTATAACTAGATATTAAACATTATTTTTCCACTTCTATGTTTTGAATTTCAAAAAACTGTTCTCTACAATTGTGTTCAGTATGTGATTAAGAGTCTGATGAAACCAACTTGTTTTTTTGGTGAAAAGTAACACACCAATATGAATATTAATAGGAATATTAATATGACCCTAATGAATAGTATTGTTTATTATTATTTTATTTTCTTAAGGGTTTAAGATAATAAAATCTTGGTTAATTTTTCAGTGTGATATAGAAGTAGTTATGTAATTAGAATTTTTTATTTTTGAAATAAGTATGATTTTATTTAAAAATTAAATTAATAATATTTATACAATTATATTAAAAAAATGGAGATCATTTTGGAATTATAATAATTAAAGATCGGTTAGAGTAAATTTTTGGGATTTTTCTCAAATTCATGAATTTTCGATGAATAGTGAAATACGATAAAATATCCTATAATCAAATTATTAGTAAAGTAAACTCTTTATGACATAATAAGTGATACTATACCACTTGGTTCGAACTCACATGCCATTATCACTATTTTAGGTCACATGAGCTTAAAATATTTATAAACATGGAAAAAAGTATTATCATATTAATTAAAATTATGAAATATAACCTCTCTCCTCCACAATAAATACCACCCTCACTCCCCTCTTCTAAACACACCTATCAAGCATTTATCCATGACTAAGTTCTTCTCAATACATCTCCCAAGGAACTTCCCCACGTCCTAGAGCTTCTGGACTCACCAAAAGACCGAAACCAATGCCCTTAAGAAGGATCTCATGGAGAAGAGATCAAGAGGTAATCCTCCTCTTTTGTTTTCTTTATTTTCTTCCATTATATGTTATTATATTCCCTTACCATTGGATGATTTTAATATATTTCATTCCATATCCCCCATTATTTTCCATATTACGTAATATTGATTAGATATTCCCTTTCTCTCATCAAACTATTTTTATGATCTTATAAGAGATTTCGTTAGGTTGCCGAATTTTCGTGAGAAATATCTAATGTTTTCTTTTACTTCAGGATTAATTTCACTTATTTATTTTTTCCTCACCTCCAATAATCCAAGAGGAAATAAAGATCCAGAAAAAAATTATATTCAGGATTTTCTCATGTTCATGGGAAATTTTTCATCAATCTCTTTCTCTTCCCCCACCAGTTCAAGGAATTATAATCATTTCCCATGATATGTCGAATTACAGATATCATGGATGATGTTATTTCGTTTTTCATTAAATCCTTCATGTCAGGTCATGAAACCATTTTTTGGTTGAAAAAGGTTATAATATATGTAATATTTATCATCAATAGTTCTGGAATTTTTTGGTAGACATGGTTTTAATTTATAGAACAAAATGTGGTCATTATTATCAAAGAACCACTAAAATGATATAAATGAACATCACTAATGTTTTAGCATATGAATCATCCTCATGTAAGAATTAAAAATGATAAATTGTATAATTTATGTTACTGGATATATTTAAATATGAATCCCTTCAAATTGTTTTGTTTCACTTCTGATTGACAAGAACATGCATCTTAAACCCATCATGGAAATCATGTAAAGAACTCGCCAAAAAACAGTGCAAGGGGAAAAAAACTAACAACGAAAGGGTGAAATGATGTTATGAAATGACCATATAAGAAGTTATAAACATAAAAATGATTCCTTAAAATAATAATAAATCTATTTTAACCATTATTCAGTATGTTTAAAAATGTTTTAAGTAAGACAATCTTGAGGTAAGTGAATTCATAAACCGATTTCCATTCTTTGGGTTAACCAAATACTTCGTTATTTATGTGCTATTAGAATTGTTTTTGTGATGTTTATTGTTTATATAATGTTGAATTATGGGTATTTACAATGTTTAATCATATTTCATCAACTCTATTAAGTCTCACTTCAATTATTCGATTTATGTAAGGGGCATTTCTTTTAAAATCCTTTTTCTATATTCGAATTTACAAAATTCCAAAGAAATGTTTTAATGGAATTATTCATGTTGTAAGATTATGACATGGTTCATGGTAATTTTTAATAATGAAGACGGGGACCTATATTTCCCTCTAATTCATTGGCTATTTATCAGTTGGAGGTTGGTCGTATGGTTACTACACGTGAAACAACGATGGTAACACAAATTGTCATGTTGATGTGATGATTATAAATTATATGGTAGTCGTAAGGGTTACAATATAATGAAATTGATTACCCAAGTTACCTTTATGATTATATTTACATTCTCATGTTTTTTGGATCTTTTTTAAATATCATGTTACATAGAGTAAGTATATATGGGTGATAAGCATGTCTTTTGAAAATGCTTTCATACATAACGAGTATTCATGGTCTAGTGTCCTATTTCCTTCTTTTTATATCCCCTAATGAGTTATTGTGCACATCCCAACTTTGAAATGATTTTCCCTGGTCTGTGGATGTGAAATAAAAATAAATAATCCATGTTAAATTTTGTATAATTATCAAGGAATCATGTTTTATGTCTTAATGTTTTCAATTTTGAAAAAAATATAAACTATTTTTATGGTATCCACTCTATAACAATTTGTAATATTTTGAATATATTATGTCCCAAATATCTAAATATCAAAACTTGAAATGATCCTCAATGTAAAAGGAGGGTTTTTCTTGAAAATATTCAATATTATGTATGAAATAAGGATGGGTCCTTATTTATATATTGATTCACATGTCCTCCAAATTTTGGACATGTTATGATTGGGTTCATTCCCTTTCCCATTTCCATGATGGATGGTGAGAGTCATTTCTTAGTCATAAGAATATGATCCCCTTGACCTGATTTCATTGAACGAGTTGTTCGAGTCACCTTAATTGGCCTCGAGTGGGGTCCTTAGTAAAGCTTTGTTCTCTGGGTTGACATCTTGGTATCAACATGACCAACACTCTACAGGTGCCAATCTTAAACTTAACAGGTTTATCAAGATTAAGTTGACGGTTACAACCCATGGTGTTGGTAGTGTTTTCATTTATGTATTATATTTTTTGGGACTATCAGTATATATTTCTCATTGAGATACCATGACAGCAACACCTCTCATATGGAAGGACACATGAGTGTGTTCTTTAAGATGAGTCCTTATGGAATCATCAAGCCTTAATACTAATGATGGTATACTATGGTAGTGGATTACCTCTAGATTGTGTGTCTTGGATTGATAATATATTAATATTATTATTATATGTGATGTATACATACAACTACAACAAGAATATGGTACTTTACATTATTTTATTTATTCAGGGTTTTGGGTTTCCTACTGAGTATTGTTATACTCACCCTTTCACCATATTTTCCAACAAATGTCATGTTTTCTGCCGATGATCACCCCTTAGAATGAGTAGTAGGTAGAATAGGACCAGGCAGTGCGTAGTGAGAATAGATAGGATGAGGTATGTACTTTCATATTCATAATGTTGTTCCAGTACCTTTACATTCTAGTTGGACATGTGTTACAGACTCTTTGTGGTGGGATTGAGGTTGGCCTCCTTTTACATTACATTACTTCCTTTTGTACTCCAGTTGTTGGAGATATATGTATTCATGTATTGGTTTTATGGTTGTTTTTACAATTTATCATTTTGTGGGATTGGATATTTTTTCATGTGTACATGTAATTAGGAAATGCCTCCTAGGTTAGTGACATTCATATATGGTGCTAGTCATCATCCCCTAGCCTATTGGAGGAGTGTTTGGAGAGTCACAACATGGGACCCACTATGATGATTCATGATAGAGTTGTATCATTTTTAGTTCATTTCATCTTTAGGACCAGGAGATTGTTAGATTGGTTTAGGTAAATAGTGATTAGTTTTTTGAGATTGGGTTTACGTACATGGACTCTTGTGATGGTGTGTTGGCTGACGTATCCATACACCTCAACTCTGATCACGTACTTTTTAAAGTGATACATGTGACCATTGGTTTTAGAGAAAATAATGGTACATGAAACATATATGTATGGGTTGTGGTTTTTATTTCCTACTTGATTTGTCTATCCATATATATGCATTAATTTTGGTATATATTTTTTACTTATAAGATTCTTCTATGACGTATTCTAACATGGATTCATCAAATATATCATGAAGATAACACCCTCAGTTATGGGGTTTTGATACAGGGGCCAGTTTATGGGAATTCACCTCCAGGTGGTTCACTATCCATTCCACCAGCTGTAGAGCATCATGTGGTATCTATAGAACTAGTAGATGATGAGCGAAACCTGAGTGCACATCAAGAGTTTCAATGGTACTGACTCCTCATGTTTTGAGTTGAGCCTAACCTATATGTGGATGAGGACTAGTTTGAGGTTATAAACCAAATTTTTGGTCTACTCAAGACACCATTAAATCAGATGATGGTCACAACAGTGACACTACTTCACAGATCAACAAGATGATGGTGGAGTTTGGTTTCCCAGACATATGATGAAGAGAATCATTCATGGATAGAGTTCGATAACCTCTTCACAGAGGAGTTCTAATTAGTTACAATGAGGGTTGTTCATATCCCAGTGCTTCTTCATCTCCATAAGTGCATAATGTCAATGGAATATTATACATTGACGTTACCCAACAATTATAGTTACATAATCAATATGGTTCTAGAATATAACATCATGGAATTGTCCTTTGAGATTGGAATGAAGAGAAACATCCACACTACTGTTATTCCTCTATGCATTAATACTTATTTTTGGGTGAATGAACGAGATTAGGGTTCAATGCATCATTACTGAACAGATACAACCAAAGACTGTAAGTAGTTGGAAAACATGAGCAGAGACCTCTACAGGTGGGAGGTGCTGTCAGGCTCACAGACCAGGGCATGGGAGACGTTACATGAGGCCCTACCAGGATAAAGGATCTATAGTTCAAGGATCAAAAATTGGATATATTCAACCTAGAGAGAGGTTTTTCTACTCATGTGAAGGAATGAGACATGTTTTTCATGACTTTCCGACCTGTCAGATGGCTAACAGTGAGACTGTGGATGGAACACTGAGGTTGATACAGTGGAAAGTGAATGATGATCTATAAGGTGGAGGACAAGGATGTGAAAATGGGATAACAGATGGAGGTTGATAATATTTCATCTTATGACCGACACAACCAACATATTGTCCACATCATGCTTAGGGATATGGAGGGCATGGGAGGGTACAACTCCAATCTATTGAGTCTGATGACCTTGGGGATCTAAGGATGATTCAATATATGAATTTTGACATTTCTAGTGTAGTTTTAGTAATAATAAACATATATTATATCCCTTTTTTATTTCCTCATATATAGTATGTCACTTAGAGATTCAGATTGAGAAGTTGACTCGACCCTTACATTTTGAGACTGTTAATAGAGAAGGATGAGAGATCATGAAATTATTCTCAATGTGCGTGTAAATACCCCTAAAAATTCAAAGGAATTTTTTTCTTAATTTTTATTTGGAATTTTACAAGAACGTAGTTTCTGATGGCACCTGATTCCGCGGCCCAGTGTTCCCGGAATCATTTTCCGAAGTTTAGCTCGAGTATGTTCAGGGAACGAACTAGCGGGTTTTTCTAACATTTGAACCGGTGCTCGGAATCGAATTTCGAGGGCACTGATGGAATTGCAACGCAGGTAATTTCATAGAAATACCTATTACAGAGTTGCGTTTGCTCGGGTGTGGTTTTTAATTTTTCAGGTTATGTAAATGAATAAAATAAAATCGCGCGACCAATTTATTTTATTTTAAGGCGCTTAACCTATGTTAAGTGGATGATGTGGGACCCACAATATCCCGACCACTTGGTAGGATATTTGTGAGGTGGGGCCCACAGGAGCCCCACTGTTTCTTTTCTTCATAAATAACAAACCCGCACCCCTTTTTAATGATGTCAACTCTTGCGTTTAATCTGGATATTAAACGCCTCATTAATTGGTCAGTTTTAAACTCCTCAATTAATTGATCATTTCTTTTCTTTTTGAATTTCAAAGAGTTGGTTTGAGTGTTAATAAAATAATACAACACTTATTTTATTTGTGTTGTAACTTGATGTGTGGAGAGGATTTGGAGAAATGCCTTCTTCTTCGATGATGAACGAGAAAAATGCGAAGAACGTGAAGAATGCACTGATCTACGATGAAGAACGCCAAATCCTTGGAGATCGAATACGCGACACCGTGTACCGTGACACCAACGATGCTTCTTTCGCGACACTTCTTCCACGACGCTTCTTCTGCCACGCTTCTTCCGTGATGTTCCTTCTTCGTGACCCAATGATCCCCCTTCCACGACGCCTTCTTCTGCGACGTGATTTTCCGCGACGAAACCTTGCTCAACGAATTTGACGAGGTAGGGGTTTTTGTTCAATTTAATCTATGTTATTATGCACTCAGCATATGTTTAAAATTTGTTGGGAGCCTTTTTAAACCGCTAACGTGGTGGGTGCGTACCAACGAACAAGTCCGAACCCACCGTCTCTTCGTTCTTGGTGTGCGGATCGGCATGCGACGATGAAGCAGGCCGCACGGGCGTTGTGAGGTCTTCACAGTGAAGAACAAGTCATTGGAGGGCCATTGGAGAAGACGACAGGAAAATCCGACAACTGAAGCTCGTCTGGGGGTCCGCGAAATGATCCACCAGTGCGCCTCGCCGACACGATGGCGCCCACGGCAGACTGCTGGTCCGACGACTGCACGAGGCTGAGGGAGGTGGGACGCGGTGCTCCACCACGTCCATTGACTAGGAGCAGCCCCCCATGGGGCTGCGGTTACATGCTGGCGGGGGGCAGTGTGCCACCCCGCACCGCTCGGCCGGACCACCACGCGTGGCCGCGCCTAGGTTGGGCCAGGCCGCGCCAGTTGGGCCGGGCCGCACCCAAGCAGGTCGGACCCGGACCTGGTTCGGGTCAACCCGGTTCGGGCCGACCCAGGGGGCACCGGGCCGGGTCGGACCGGGCCCTAACCCCCCTAATACCAGACTGTTACGGACTTTTTCCCATAACATGGGATGCGGACCTCCGATCGATGCACCGTTAGCAGCGCTGATATCCTTCGATCGAGACAGTCGTTTCGGTATACTAGACTCAATGTTTCAGAGTACTTTGTGTTCGGCCGGGTTGGTTTGTACACGAAGCCAACCGGGACCTCGGAGCGGAAACGCTTATAACATGACCTCCAGACGTCCGATTGACATGCCGTTGAATTTGATGGATTCCTCTTGATGAGAAGAAACTTATGGCATGTTTCGACTACGTTTTGGATTTAGTTGGATAGTGTCCTACTTGGATTGAACCTGAAATCAAACTGGGCTCCTAGAACGGAAAAGATGATAGCTTTCAGACCAGACGTCCATTTGACGAACCGTCAGCAGCGTTGGTGATCACGTTGAGAAATGGTCCCTATTAGAATACCCTATGAGTTTTTGGGGTACAGTCGAGATACGGCTGGGTTGGTTCGCACACAAAACCAACCGGGCTCCTGGGACAAAAAGGCTAGTAACTCACAGACCGGGCATCCGACTGACGCGCCGCCTGTTGTGTTGAGACCCCTAAGACGAGGTGGTCCCTTGAGATACATCTTCATGGAAATTCGTGATACATGGAGTATTGACTGGTAGATCATGGAGCGGACCCTCCCTGTAACAGCCCGAGATTTTATGAAAAATATTCTTTTTAATTTCACTAATGTCTTGTGTTGTATGCAACAAAAAAAAGGAGCTTGCACAACACGAATCCTTGACTTTCCTTGCATTACACGCAATCGCAACCTTCCTCGATAGCGTGTGTAGTACGCAATACTGAGTTTCACAAAACAACGATATGCTATAAAAATATTATTAAAACTAGCTGTTATGAATAGTAATAACCAGTTTTTAAATTTTAGAAATTTTAGCTCTCAAAATGGACTTCTTTTTTGGATTCGGAGTATCGAATTTAGCCTAAGGTGAAATTTTGGTACTTTTCGGATAACTTTCATATTCTGATGAATGGTGAAAATTACTAAATTATAATTAAAAAAAACTTTTTTAATCAAAATAATTAATAGAGGTAAATTATTAATTTGAGTTGTTTTAAAGTATATTTAGAATATATTTTTACAATTTAATACAATGTTGGTCATTGGATGTAATTTCACATTTAAACCATATATAAACAAGTGTCAATCTTTTGATAGATATTGTTTCTTAAAAACATGCTATTTGTTTTAACAACAGGATTTAATTATAAATGCAACTTCTATGTTATGAATTTGGTAAAATAGACTTCATTTTTGAATTCGGAATATGAAATATAGCTTAGGATGAAATTTTGACATTGTTCTGAAAAACATCAATTTTTGATGAATAGTGAAACTACTAAGTGGTAGTTAAAAAACTGAACTTTTCATAAAACTTAATTTTACCGCTTCTGTGAATGGAATTTCAAAAATCCGAGAGACACGGTTGATGTCAGTAAGTAAAATGTGGTTCAATGAGATGAAAATAATTTTTGGTGAATAGTAACTTTTTACTTTTTTTTACCACGGTTAATAGTAAATAGGGTAACTAAGGGTAAATATGATATTACTATTACCCTAACACATGTCCTAATTCTATTGGATAAATGTAATTCGACCAAAAACAACCTTATGAATATAATATGACCATTTAGGTCCACTTGGATTAGATTATGACATTTAATATTATTTTATTTAATGAATAGTTAAAATAGTTAAAATCAAAGTTTAATAACTAAAACATTTTTAATATGGGGTTATACATAAGATAAATTCGACTATAAATATTCATTAGAAAGATAAAAAGATTTCCTACATAATGATAGTTTATTTATAATTTTTAAACTTTAAATAAATTAATTTATTTATGACACAATGATGATGCAGTAATTACCCTTTTAAGGAAATATTAACATAATTGATGTTATAAATGATCAAATGAATGTAATTTGAGACTTTTTATGAGTTACACTAATTTTATAGGTTATTATGATATATTAGTGTTGATTTAATCAACTAGGTTCGAACATATAATTCTGTTATGACTTTCACAAAAATCATATATCAAATAGTGTCAAAATTGACACAAAATAGTTTTTAGATCAAATTTTATATTATTAATTGTTATTTTATTCCTAAAAATATAATGTTCGGCCAAATGACTTAGATGAGGATATATATATTAATAATAAACAATTTTGGGTTCGTTTGGCATGTTATAGTAAGTGTATTAACCATATAGTGAAAGAAAACAAAAAGACACGGTAAAAGTTAAATTATTTAACTTAGAGTTAAATCTAATTGATAAGGTTAAAATAATACCCTAAACTTTTCTAAATCCTATTGGTTGATATTATTTCGACCCTTCCCCACTTTAGCTTCGAAATAAGACCCTTTGGAACCATTATAAACCGATTTTTACTTTAATATAAAATAATATTTTGAGATATTCCTAAGGTGCCCCTCTCCTCCCTTATAAAGGACACCTCCTCCCCCTCCTCCTCACACCAATTTGAGCACTCAAGCTCGGCCAACCCCTGCCAAAATTTCTTCTCCACTTCCCTAGCAACATCCTAGAGGTTCTGGTCTTCCTCAAAGACCAATTTTAGTTCCCTAAGAGGAGATCTCCAAAAGGTGCTTCAAAGAAGAGGTAATTACCATTACCAATTCTTTCATCTTTCTTCTTCCACTTCTTCTTATTAGGTTGTTTCATTATGAAGTAATAACATCAGTATCACTCATATACCGATATGTTATTATAAGTATGAAACAACCCTATTTCACCATCTATCCATCCTACGGAAAAATAAATCACCGCGCGTGCGTACGTACGGAATACCGTCTCCACGCCGTGGTGTAATCTATTTTCCACCACCCCCTTACATGGATGGGTATAATGGTGTAAAGAATAACTATACATAGTTATTACAACATTATATTGATTCTGATATATTGTATAATCCACTCCAATTCAATTCAATATTTATGGAAATGATATCATCGCTCGTGCGTACGTACGGACTACCGTCTCCACGACGCGATGAGATTCATTCTCCATGTTAACCATTTAAGAATGATTATAAAGTATATATAAGAAATAATAATGAAATATATGACATTATAAAGATACTGGATTTATGTATATATATATATGTATGTCATCTACTTACTTCCATTCAAGACAATAAGGAAAGGAAAACAGCATTCATGCATACGTACGGACTACCGTCTCCATGAACGGTGTTTTTCATTTCATTTATCTATCTATTATATATATATATACATACTGAATATATATGATATATAAATCATATTTTATATTCTGGAAGTAAGTAAATCATGATATAAGTAATAATAATGTCAAGAACAACAAGTCCAAACACCTACGATAAATGAAACGATTTTACCCAAAACGCTTCTTTAACATGGAATTTACAAAAGAACGGGTAATATAATGTCATAAGTGAACCATATATGATATCATAACAATGAATATGATTCTGTAATAAGTCAATTACATTATTTAAATCATTATACAGGAGGTTCGGACACATACGAAGCAAATCGGACCTAAGGTAAGGGAAAATACCACAATCTCATTTTTATCCGAGATTGTTTATTCGTAAGTATTTACTGGGGTGTATTTTATCATCCAAATACATGTTCCCTCAAAATGTAATATTGTTTCCATCCACTTAAAATAGTTTAAATCCAATTTTACCCTTCGATGAGTTTTTAGTAAAGAATATGAATGGAATCTTTTGTCGTTTTTTTCGTACGAGGTGCTTTTTGACTTTTCTGACAAAGGTACGAAGAATGTTTTTTTTAACTTATACGGCATGTATCGATTTTTAAAACATTATTTCCAAGAAGATTCCTTTACAAGTTTTCAAGTTTATTTTTAATCAACTTCTTTTATTTTAAAGTCGTATGACATGTTATGAAAGGGAAAATGTTTTTGAAGTAGAAAGGATATTTTCCTCAAGAATGGAGTTCAAGTGTTTTATCAAAATTATTTTCCATCTAAGATAATAAAGGGTTATGTTTTTATCCCTATTATTACATTGGTTTGATTATGTTGTGATGGAAGTATTTTTATGAATTCCTTTATCTTATATGAATTGTTTTATGATGTCATGTTGTTTAAGAATCCCATTTTTATTTCATGGGTTACGCTATGATGTATGGTTTATGATTATGTGGCACACATAAGAAAGGATTCATTATAAGATGGGTGGGACCTATATCTCCCTCCAATGCATTGGGTAAAGATTTTATATCTCATGAGATAGACAGGGCTGGAACGGTAGGTTATACCGGTTCAGTGAAACAGGACTGAAACGAGGGTTACTCGATTCAGAAAGGGACTTTGTCCACTAAGATAGTCTTGGCAATGAGTCTTGACTAACAAGAAATGATTCTCTATGATTATGTGTGAGTGCCACAATGTTTCATGTTTTAGGTTATGATTATTGTGATTACATTTCACTTCCATGATTTACCCCATGTTATGAAATTATGATCTCTTTTTCAGGTCAAGATTTCCAAAATTTATGTGCTTATGTATATGATGTGATTGATATTTCTTTTGTTTACCCTTACTGAGCATTTGAGCTCACCCTTTTATGTTTTGTTTTCCCCAGGATATAAAGAAAGGTTTTAGGTAAAAAAAAGGAAGATCTTTATGGGAGATTTTGAAGATCTTTCACCACGATTAGAAGATTATATTCTGAGTTTCCAAAGACACTAAACTATTACGATCCTTGCATGTGTGTTTTTTTGTTATGTACTAAGTATTCTGCAAATGTAATGTAATGTCCATGTAAGTCAAGATACGGGTCTCTACAGTTGGTATCAGAGGAAAGATTTAGTCAACCTTTGGAAACTAGGATGCGAGAACTTTAGTGAGATCCCTAGAGATATTTCTAAGGTGTGTCTAGGGATGTCTCTAAGGTTAAGTATACGTATAGGTTATAGTACTATAATTACGCTAATGATCATAGAATTAAACCTAAGATGTTAGATATTGAAGGTACTCCCCCTTTATTATGTTATTTTCCCTAGCATGATTTTTGCCTCTCACACTATTCTTTTTGGGTTTTAGACGATGGCTGGAACCCAAAGGAACCGTGTTGATCAATGCAATGGACAATGCAATGATTTCCCTCCTGAACAAACAAATATTATGGGAGATGGAGTGCAAAATCTTATTGCTATATTTACACAAGCTATGAATCATTCTGGACTTCCAAATGAACAGAGAAGGGAACAATATTCTATTGAGTCCTTCATGAGGCAACGTCCACCTTCTTTCAATGGGTCTTCCGATCCACTTATTGCTGAACAATGGATCAGTACCACTGAAAAGATATTTTCAGTTCTTCAATGTTCTAAGCATGATAAAGTCATCTTAGCAGTATATCGTTTGGAAGGTAAAGCTGATCAATTGTGGAATCTTATCAAGAATACGAGGCGAAGAGATGAAATTGAGTCCGTGGAATGGGATGAGTTCAAGAACTTGTTTTTCAGTAAGTACTTCCCTCGTATTCTTCGAACAAAGATGGAAAAGGAGTTCCTTGAGCTGAAGCAGAAGGATGATGAATCTGTTGGTATATACGAAGCAAATTTTACAAGACTTGCAAGGTATGCATCTGGCATTATCATCCAACCTGAAAGTAAAGTTGATCGATTTTTCAGTGGCTTAAAACCAAGTCTTCGAAGGGCATTAGCTATAAGAGACTTCAGTAGCTATGAAGAAATTGTGCATTGTGCTATCAAGGTAGAAATGGAAGTTTGTGTTACATATCCATCTCATGGTTTTGACAAGAAACGAAAGATGGAGTTTAAGGAGAATTCTCAGAATAATGGTGAAAAGAAGATGAATGTTTCCTTATGCTCAAAGTGTGGAAAGAAGCATGGTGGAGATTGTCTTAAAGGGACTAGAAAATGTTTTAAGTGTGGAAAAGAAGGTCATCGAGCAGCTGAGTGTCGAGGTAATGGAAAAAGGGTTTTTACTGATGTGAATAAAGAAAACACTGCAGAGAATGCACCACCAACACTTCAATGCTTCAAGTGCAAGGAGATGGGACATTATGCCAATAAATTCCCTAATCAAAGGGTTAGTGATGATCGACATGAGCAACAACCTAAGGCAAAGGACAAAGGGAATTCACATGCGATCACAATTGGCGATGTTGAATATGACAACGATGTGGTGGAATGATTAAGTGTTTGTGTAATGGGATTCCAAAATAATGTTGTATCATGGAGTATTGGAATATCTATGTATTGGACTAATGTGGTATTCACAGTGATTGAGATATTTTTGGAAATAAGATGATATGCACATAATGAAGGGAAAATGAGAAAATGAAATGTTTAACTGTATTCATGATCTCATGATTGATATAAGGACTAAGTGATATCATGGTTTGAGTATATAGAATTTTGAGGATTTTTGTATATGGAAAGTGTTAACTTTTAACTGCATTCAAGTTTTCACTATGGATCAATGGGTATTCAAGAGAGTACAAGATTAAGGCCTTTGAATGTTTGGAATGTGAACAATAAGATATATCTTATGATATATGGGGATCAATGAAGGTATTAAATCTCTGAGAGTGGACGGCAGTATTATGGATAAGCCTAAAGATTGGAATGGTTTATGTTGGACATAAGTTAGTATTATTGATGGGATGTTATAGTAAAATAGCTTTAGAAAAAGGACAACCTGCAGGACGGGCGACAGCCCATCGCGTCGGACAAGGCTGTGGGAATCGAACTCACAACCGAAGTGCGACTGGCCTTTATCGCCTACCACTGACCTACATGAAGTCCCTGTTTAGTAGAAAACTAGTTTTATTATATTAAGCAGTATGATATGTGAAGTATAAGTTCATTTTAGGAACCATATATGATTAATCTCACTATAGATCGACTTATGTATATAATTTTTGCTAACCTTTTGTTTGAGACAGATGGAATGACCCTTCATTCTATCACATGATCTGCTAACACTTCACGAATAAAAAATTCAACTTCATTTATTTAAGAGATGAAGTGGAAAATTTTTCAAGGCATGAACAACAGTGAGATTGTACCAAAATAAAGTAAGTATTTATTGTAATTCAAATTTTCAACTTTAGGGAAACGATCTTGAAAACCAAAAATGTTGTCCTAGTGATCTTATATCTGATGAATCAGATGGTACCATAGATCGTCACAAATTTATGGCTTTGTGATTGCTGGATTTTCCATAGCCATGTTCTCTACCACTCTCCATCAGAACATGATGGTTCGATTTCTCTTCCATATCCATATTTTCACCTATGTGGAAACCCAGTGATTAGTTTATTTGGGTAACCGTTACGTTTCATAATTTTGTTTTTAAAGATTGGTTTTGATATTCCTTTTTACGACGTGAGTTTCTATTAAAGAAACTTTCGAATAGTAAACCATTTATAACCCCGACGAATTTCGAGGGCGAAATTCATTTTAAGGGGGGTAGAATGTAACAGCCCGAGATTTTATGAAAAATATTCTTTTTAATTTCACTAATGTCTTGTGTTGTACGCAACACAAAAAGGAGCTTGCACAACACGCATCCTTGACTTGCCTTGCATTACACGCAATAGCAACCTTCCTGGATAGCGTGTGTAGTACGCAATACTGAGTTTCACGAAACAACAATATGCTATTAAAATATTATTAAAACTAGCCGTTATGAATAGTAATAACCACTTATTAAATTTTAGAAACTATAGCTCTCAAAATGGAATTCTTTTTTGGATTCGGAGTATCGAATTTAGCCAAAGGTGATATTTTGGTACTTTTCGGATAACTTTCATATTCTGATGAATGGTGAAAATTACTAAATTATAATTAAAAACAACTTTTTTAATCAAAATAATTAATAGTTATAAATTATTAATTTGAGTTGTTTTAAAGTATATTTAGAATATATTTTTACAATTTAATACAATGTTGGTCATTGGATGTAATTTCACATTTAAACCAGACATAAACAAGTGTCAATCTTTTGATAGATATTGTTTCTTAAAAACACGCTATTTGTTTTAACAATGGGATTTAATAATAAATTCAACTTCTATGTTATGAATTTGGTAAAATAGACTTCATTTTTGAATTCGGAATATGAAATATAGCTTAGGATGAAATTTTGACATTGTTCTGAAAAACATCAATTTTTGATGAATAGTGAAACTACTAAGTGGTAGTTAAAAAACTGAACTTTTCATAAAACATAATTTTACTGCTTCTGTGAATGGAATTTCAAAAATCCGAGAGACACGGTTGATGTCAGTAAGTAAAATGTGGTTCAATGAGATGAAAATAATTTTTGGTGAATAGTAACTTTTTACTTTTTTTACCACGGTTAATAGTAAATAGGGTAACTAAGGGTAAATATGATATTACTATTACCCTAACACATGTCCTAATTCTATTGGATAAGTGTAATTCGACCAAAAACAACCTTATGAATATAATATGACCATTTAGGTCCACTTGGATTAGATTATGACATTTAATATTATTTGATTTAATGAATAGTTAAAATAGTTAAAATCAACGTTTAATAACTAAAACATTTTTAATATGGGGTTATACATAAGATAAATTCGAATATAAATATTCATTAGAAAGATAAACATATTTCCTACATAATTATATTTTATTTATAATTTTTAAACTTTAAATAAATTAATTTATTTATGACACAATGATGATGCAGTAATTACCCTTTTAAGGAAATATTAACATAATTGATGTTATAAATGCTCAAATGAATGTAATTTGAGACTTTTTATGAATTAAACTAATTTTATAGGTTATTATTATATATTAGTGTTGATTTAATCAACTTGGTTCGAACATATAATTCTTTTATGACTTTCACAAAAATTATATATCAAATAGTGTCAAAATTGACACAAAATAGTATTTAAATCAAATATTATATTATTAATTGTTATTTTATTCCTAAAAATATAAGGGTCGGCCAAATGACTTAGATAAGGATATATATATTAATAATAAACAATTTGGGGTTCGTTTGGCATGTTATAGAAAGTTTATTAACCATATAGTGAAAGAAAACAAAAAGACACGGTAAAAGTTAAATTATTTAACTTAGAGTTAAATCTAATTGATAAGGTTAAAATAATACCCTAAACTTGTCTAAATCCTATTGGTTGATAGGATTTCGACCCTTCCCCACTTTAGCTTCGAAATAAGACCCTTTGGAAGCATTATAAACCGATTTTGACTTTAATATAAAATAATATTTTGAGATATTCCTAAGGTGCCCCTCTCCTCCCTTATAAAAGGACACCTCCTCCCCCTCCTCCTCACACCAATTTGAGCACTCAAGCTCGGCCAACGCCTGCCAAAATCTCTTCTCCACTTCCATAGCAACATCCTAGAGGTTCTGGTCATCCTCAAAGACCAATTTTAGTTCCCTAAGAGGAGGTCTCCAAAAGGTGCTTCAAAGAAGAGGTAATTACCGTTACCAATTATTTCATCTTTCTTCTTCCACTTCTTCTTCTTAGGTTGTTTCATTATGAAGTAATAACATCAGTATCACTCATATAATTATATGTTATTATAAGTATGAAACAACCCTATTTCACCATCTATCCATCCTACGGAAAAAGAAATCACCGCGCGTGCGTACGTACATAATACCGTCTCCACGCCGTGGTGTAATCTATTTTCCACCACCCCCTTACATGGATGGGTATAATGGTGTAAAGAATAACTATACATAGTTATTACAACATCATATTGATTCTGATATATTGTATAATCAACTCCAATTCAATTCAATATTTATGGAAATGGTTTTATCGCTCGTGCGTACGTACGGACTACCGTTTCCACGACGCGATGAGATTCATTCTCCATGTTAACCATTTATGAATGATTATAAAGTATATATAAGAAATAATAATGAAATATATGACATTATTAAGCTACTGGATTTATGTATATATATATATATGTGTGTGTGTGTGTGTATGTCATCTACTTACTTCCATTCAAGACAATAAGGAAAGGAAAACAGCGTTCATGCGTACGTACGGACTACCGTCTCCATGAACGGTGTTTTTCATTTCATTTATCTATATATTATATATATATATATACTGAATATATATGATATATAAATCATATTTTATATTCTGGAAGTAATTAAATCATGATATAATTAATAATAATGTCAAGAACAACAAGTCCAAACACCTACGATAAATGAAACGATTTTACCCAAAACGCTTCTTTAACATGGAATTTACAAAAGAACGGGTAATATAATGTCATAAGTGAACCATATATGATATCATAACAATGAATAGGATTCTGTAATAAGTCAATGACATTATTTAAATCATTATACAGGAGGTTCAGACACATACGAAGCAAATCGGACCTAAGGTTAGGGAAAATACCACAATCTCATTTTTATCCGAGATTGTTTATTCGTAAGTATTTACTGGGGTGTATTTTATCATCCACATCCATGTTCCCTCAATATGTAATATTGTTTCCATCCACTTACAATAGTTTAAATTAAATTTTACCCTTCTATGAGTTTTTAGTAAAGAATATGAAAGGAATCTTTTGTCGTTTTTTTCGTACGAGGTACTTTTTGACTTTTCCGACAAAGGTACGAAGAATGTTTTTTTAACTTATACGGCATGTATCGATTTTTAAAACATTATTTCCAAGAAGATTCCTTTACAAGTTTTCAAGTTTATTTTTAATCAACATCTTTTATTTTAAAGTCGTATGACATGTTATGAAAGGGAAAATGTTTTTAAAGTAGAAAGGATATTTTCTTCAAGAATGGAGTTCAAGTGTTTTATCAAAATTATTTTCCATCTAAGATAATAAAGGGTTCTGTTTTTATCCATATTATTACATTGGTTTGATTATGTTGTGATGGAAATATTTTTATGAATTCCTTTATCTTATATGAATTTTTTTATGATATCATGTTGTTTAAGAATCCCATTTTTATTTCATGGGTTACGCTATGATGTATGGTTTATGATTATGTGGAACACATAAGAAAGGATTCATAATAAGATGGGTGGGACCTATATCTCCCTCCAATGCATTGGGTAAAGATTTTATATCTCATGAGATAGATAGGGCTGGAATGGTAGGTTATACCGGTTCAGTGAAACAGGACTGAAACGAGGGTTACTCGATTCAGAAAGGGACTTTGTCCACTAAGATAGTCTTGGCAATGAGTCTTTACTAACAAGAAATGATTCTCCATGATTATGTGTGAATGCCACAAAGTTTCATGTTTTAGGTTATCAATATTGTGATTACATTTCACTGCCATGATTTACCCCATGTTATGAAATTATGATCTCTTTTGCAGGTTAAGATTTTCAAAAGTTATGTGCTTATGTATATGATGTGATTGATATTTCTTTTGTTTACCCTTACTGAGAATTTGAGCTCACCCTTTTATGTTTTGTTTTCCCCAGGATATAAAGAAAGGTTTTAGGTATAAAAAAAGGAAGATCTTTATGGGAGATTTTGAAGATCTTTCACCACGATTAGAAGATTATATTCCGAGTTTCCAAAGACACTAAACTATTATGATCCTTGCGTGTGTGTTTTTTTGTTATGTACTATGTATTCCACAAATGTAATGTAAAGTCCATGTAAGTCAAGATACGGGTCTCTACACTCCCGGTGACGAGCTAGCCGAGTGCAGAGACCTAGTAACTGGCTAGAGGGAGTGGTACGAGTTTTCCGTTTGGTAGGGACAGTAGCTGACCTTATGGTGGTCCTTGCAGCGAGACTCCTGCACGCGGTAGTAGGAAGATGGTTGATCTTGATGATCCAGGTGCACGACGAGGCATCTATCCTTTGGATGAACTTTGAGATCCTTTTCCGCTCAGAGTTCATCCCAGCAACCCTCCGTGCGGTGCACATCCAGGAGCTACTACAGATGCGAAAGGGCTGCATGAAAGTATCCCAGTACGCGGTGAGGTTTGCTGATCTCTCGCGCTATTCGATGGACATGGTACGAGACCCATTCTTTAGGGCCCGAACCTTCGATCAGGGGCTCAGGTGAGAGATCAGAGCTTCTGTTGTTTCTCAGAGCATTCCGACACAGATAGGGGTGTTGGAGCGAGCCCTCTTAGTGGAGAGTTTCCTTGCTGAGAAGTCTCCAGCAGCAGGACCCACCACTAGCCGACATGCTGTAGAGTCTTCTGTAGCGGGTAGTAGACAGATGACGCGGGGGTCCAAGAGGACTAGACTTATAGGTGGTTGACCACATGACACATGATCGTTTGTGGGAGGCACCCGAGGTGGAGAACAACTTACCATGAGCGGATAGAGTTACTCCTATGGCGGGGTTGGTCACATGGCTCGTGACTATCCGAACCACCATACGGATGACCAGAAGATAAACGAAGAACCTTCCAGGCAGAGGCAGAGGTTCGATCGAGGTGGACCGCAAGGAGCAGGAGACCGTGGCAGGGGAGCTGTCCATGCAGGTGGAGGTGGACGACGCTTCGAGGCGTTGCCACCACCACCACCAGGAGGTCCACCCCGACCACAGGGAACTGGTGGAAATGGGAGAGCTCAGCTTCAGGCAGCTGAGGCCTACGATCATGGAGCTCCGAGAGCAGATGGACAGGAGTGTGACTAGCTCCAGACCTTGATACTTTTGTTTATGTTTCTTCTAGCTCTGTTGATATTTGTTTGTAGATGCTTTGTGTCTTTGTACTTTGAGCTGCAGTAACAAAAGACAACATTCTTGTGGCGTTTACCTTCCTGTCCTGTGTTTATGTTGTTAGTAAGAGATTTCGGTTTAAAAACCATTGACTTCACCCTCACTTTGAGATACCTACTAGAGGAGACCTAGTGACCACACACTAATGCTGACAGTGTGACTCAACCCTTGGAGGTGAGAGTAATGGTTCGATCTCTTGGTATTAGCGTCGAGGCCTTACGACACCATCCTTGGTATGGATTAGTATCGTCCATGTCGGGATTGACTGTATTAGGAGAAAAATGTGGTTCATCCAGGGGATGAGACCATATTTCTCTTATCGGAAAAGAGGAAATCTCAGCAGCTCTTGCAAGACCAGAAAGGTCCAAGTCATCCAAGAGCGGATGAGGAATACTCAGAGACGGCAAAAGTCTTGTGCAGATAGGGGGCAGAGAACACTAGAGTTCGAGGTTGGTGACCACGTTTCCCAATGGGTCTCACCTAGAACTGAGTTACGGAGATGTGGGTGAGGCGACAAGTTATCTCTGAGGTTCAACGGACCTTTATAGGTCCTCATCAGGGTAGGCGAGGTGGTTTACCACTTGAACCACCCACCTCAGTTTCACCTGGTGCACGATGACTTCTAGGTATCTCAATTGAGGTGATACGAGATCGAACCTTCGCTTTTCATCGACCATCAAGAGCTGCACTGGGGCGATGGGGTGACCCTCACAGAGGTTCTATTGGGGATCGAGGAACGACAAGAGCAGGTCCTACGAGGATGGGTCGATTCCTCGGGTGCACTCTCACTGGCAGTACGGGAACATCCAGGTGAGCACATGGGAGCGGAAGGCTCGGATGCGTGCTCAGTACCGCTTTTGTAACCCTAATTTGTTTTAAATATTTACGAGGACGTAAAGCCCTGAGGTGGGAGTAATGTAAATACACGTAAAAATTCAAGGGATTTTTTTTTCTTAAATTTTCTTTGAAATTTTACAAGAATGGAGTTTCTAACGACACCTGATTCCGAGGCCCAGTGTGCCCATAATCATTTTACGAAGTTTATCTCGGGTACGTTCAGTGAACGAATGAGTGGGTATTTCTAAATTTTGAACTGATGCTCGGAATAGAATACTGAGGGCACCGATGGAATCACAGCACTGGTAATTGCTTAGAATCACCTTTTCCGTAGTTGCGTTTGCTCGGGTGTGGTTTTTAATTTTTCGTGTTAAGTAAATGAATAAAATAAAATGGTGCAACCAATTTATTTTATTTTATGTCCCTTAACCTATGTTAAGTGGATGATGTTGGACCCACAATATCCTAACCACTTGGTAGGATATTTTTGAGGTGGGGCCCACACGATCCCCACTATTTCTTTTCTTCTTAATTAATGCACTCGAAGCCCCTTTTTAATGAAGTCAAATCTTGCGTTTAAACTTGATATTAAACGCCTCATTAATTGTGCAGTTTTAAACTCCTCAATTAATTGATCTTTTCTTTTCTTTTTGAATTTCAAAGAGTTGGTTTGAGTGCTAATAAAATAAGACAACACTTATTTTATTTGGGTTAGAACTTGTTGTGTGGAGAGGATTTGGAGAAAAGCCTTCTTCTTTGATGAAGAACGTGAAGAACGCGAAGAACGCGAAAAATGCACCGATCTCCGATGAAGAACTCCAAATCCTCAGAGATTGACTACGCGACGCCGTGTACCGCGAAGCCCACAACGCTTCTTCTGCGATGATTCTTCCGCGACGCTTCTTCCGCGATGCTTCTTTCGTGGCATTCCTTCTCCGCGACGCGATGATCCCCCTTCTTCGATGCCTTCTTCCGCGACGTGCTTTTTCGTGAAGAACCCCCGCTCAAAAAATTCGACGAGGTAGGGGTTTTTGTCCAATATAATCTATGTGATTATACCCTCGGCATATGTTTAAAATTTGTCAGAACCCTTTTTAAACCGCTAACACGGTGGGTGCGGACCAACGAACAAGTCTGAACCCACCGTGTCTTCGTTCTTGATGTGCGGATCGGCGGGCGATGATGAAGCAGGCCACACGCACGTTGTGAGGTCTTCTCAATGAAGAACAGGTCTTTGGAGGGCCGTTGGCTAAGACGACAGTGAAATCTGACCACTGGAGCAGGTCCGGTGGTCTGCGGAATGCTCCACCGGCGCGCCTCCCTAGCGGCCGTAGGTGTTGGTTGGCACCATCCGGCCTCCTGGAGGCATCAGTTCCCGAAGCGCTTGTGGGATGGCCCGCTGTGACTTAAGCCGTGATCGCGCGAGAACGAGGGAGGTGGGACGCGGCACTCGGCCGCGCCCGTTGACTTCGAACGGCCCCCCATGGGGTCGCGGTTACATGCTGGGGGGGGGGGCAGCGTGCCACCCTTATGAATATTAATATGAATATTAATATGACCCTGATGAATAATAAATTTTATTATTATTTTATTTTCATAAGACTTTATGATAATAATATTTTGGTTATTTTTTCATCGTGATATAGATTTAGTTATAGAATTATCGTTTTTAATTTTTGAATTATGTATGGTTTTATTTAAAAATTTAATTAATAATTTGTAAAAAATTATTTTCAAGAAATGGACATCATTTTTGAATTCTACCCCTTGAAAAATTATTAGGGTAAATATTCGGGATTTTTTGGAAATTCATAAATTTTCGATGAATCGCGAAATATGATAAATATTGTATAATCAAATTATCATTAAAATATACTATTTGTTACATCATAAGTGATGTGAGGCCACATGGTTCGAACTAAAATTCCATTATTACTATTTGAGGTCACATGAACTCAGACTATTCATAATCATGTGAAATAATATTATAATAATGATTTAAATAATAGAAAATACACCCTCTCCTCCACTATAAATAAAACCCTCACTCCCCTCTTCATACCACACCTCTCAAACCTTGATTCATGCCTATCTTCTACCCAATACTCCTTTCAAGGCAATTTCCCACGTCCTAGAGCTTCTGGTCTCACCAAAAGACCACAACCAAAGACCTTAAGAAGGATCACAATGAGAAAAGATCAAGAGGTAAACATCGTCTTTTATTTTCATTATTTTTTTTCCATTATATGTTATTCCATTTCATTACATTTCTCTTATGTTGGAATATTTCATTACATATCCCCCCTTACTATCCATACCATGGAAGGGAGATTAGATATCACTTTTCTCTCATCAAACTATTTTATTCTATTTAAAGAGACGCCGTCAGGCTGCTGAGTTTTCATTGGAAATTTCTAATGTTTTATTTTATTTCAGGAATCCATTATTTTGTTCTTCATTCTATAAATCCTCTTATCCTAGTGGAATGAAAGCTTCATATTTTTATATATTCTGGATTTTCTCTTGTTCATTGAAATTTCATCATCAATCATCTTCTCTTCCCCCACATGTTCAAGGAATTAAAAACAATTTACATGATGTGTTGAATTACGACATCACAGATAATGTGATTTCATTTTTCTTTTAATCCTTCACATCTGGCCATGAAACCATTTATATGGTCCAACTAGTGTATAATATATGTATTATGTGTCCTCAATGGTTCTATAATTCCTTTTTACGAGTGTTTTTAATTTATAAAACAAAATGAGGTCGTTATTATCAAAGAAGTACTAAAATGAACTAAATGAACATCATTAATGTTTTATCTTATTAATCATCCTCATGTAAGAATTCAAAATGATAAATGGCATAATTTATGAAAATGGATATATTTAAATACTAATCCACTACAATTCTAGAGTTTCACTTCCAATCGACAAAAACATCCATCATGAACCAATCTTGGAAATCAATTAAAGAACTCGCCCAAAAACAATGCAAGGTGCAAAATACTAACCATTAAAGGGTGAAATTATGTTATGAAATGGCCATATAAGATTTTATAAACTTTAACATGTTTTATTAAAATACTAATAACACTTTTTTAACCATTATACTGGATTTTAAAACTAGTTTTATGTAAGAAAAGCCTGAGGTAAGGGAATTCATAGCCCAATTTCCATTATTTGGGATAACCTTCTACTTCATTATTTATGTGCAATGAAAATTGATTTTGTGATGGGTTTTGTTTATATTATGCAGAATAATGTGTATTTACAGTGTTTAATAATATTATATCTACTCTATTATGTCTCACATCAATTATATTTTTTAGGTAAGGGGCTTTTTTTAATCCTTTTTTAATTCGGTTTTACGAAATTCCAAAGAAATGTTTTTATGGATTTATTAATCTCGTATGATTTTGTTTTGGTTATTGGGAACTATTTATGATGAAGGGTGGGACCTATATTTCCTTCCAATTCCTTGGGAATGTGTATGTTGGGGGTCGAATATATGCGTACTCCATGGGTAACTGCAATGGTTACATAAATAGTAAGGTGCCTGTGAGGGTTACCAATTATAAGGTAGCTAAGAGGGTTAAAATATTATATATGTAATTCCCCATGAGTCCTTTATGATTAAATGTATTTTCTCATGTTTTGTGTGGATCTAGATTAAATATAAGGTTACAAAAAGTAATTATATATGGGTGACAAGCATGTATTTTGGAAATGCTTTCATATGTTTCGAGTATTCATGGACTAATGTGCTCGTTATTTATTTTTATCTCCATTAATTAGTTTTTGTGCTCATCCCATGATTAAAATGATTTTTCATAGGTTAGTGGATTTGTAAAACAAATACAGATTCCATGTTAAATTTTGATGAATTCTCATCCAATCATGTTTTAGGTTTTAATGTTTTTAATTATGAAATAAATGAAAACTATATTTATGGTATCCACTCTATAAACATGTGTAATGATATGAATGTATTATGTTCTAATTCACTAAATATAAAAACTTTAAAAGATTGTTAATGTAAAAGGAAGTGTTTTCTTGAATAAATTCAAAACAATGCTCTTAATAATGATGGGTCCTTATAATTGGTATCATAGGATGGTTTAGATTACTTTAGGGGTTAGAATGATGTTAAAATAATACCATAAATGATTTTTAATATATGATAAATTTGAAATGTTATAGCATTTTAAGATTACCATGTTGATTCATCTATGATATGTTTTCTCTGAATGGTTGTCTGCAGAAGGAATAGTGATGCTGATGACTGGAGGCACTGACAGAATGACATCCTTCCGGATCTACAGCCCAGAATGGTTGGGATTGGAACTGAATAGTTTTTGACAGTAATGTCTCAAATAAAGTTGGAAATAAATGGTGGTGGCATCCTTGAACGTGAAAAATGGAGGTAACACAATGTAAAATGATTGTAGTGGAAGATTTTATGTGACAACAAACACCTTCATTCAATGGATCTTCTGACCTGGTAGCTGCTGAAGGATGGATCAAATCCCTTGAAAAGATATTTAATTTTAGGGGATGTTTGGACAATCAAAAGGTATGTCGTTGTAGTTATCGTATTGAAGGGGAACAGAATATGTGGTGTTCAATGGTAAGGAATATCAGGGGTAGAGAAGATTTTTATGCCTTAGAGTGGGATGAATTTATAAGTATTTTCATTGAAAAATATTTTCCTATGGTGGTGAGACATAGGATGGAGAAGAAATTCCATGAATTTAAATAAAAGGATGAAGATTTAGTGGCTGTGTCTAAAGAGAACTTCACACGGCTGGTGAGGTATGATCCAAAACTTTTTGTAGATCTTGATAGAAAAATCAACCGATTTTACGTTGGACTGAAGCCATGGTATCGAAGGGAATTGGCCACCCTTGAATTCAAAAGATATGTGAACATTTTCTCATGTGCTGAGAGGGTATAGATGTAGTTTTCTGATGATCATGTGAATTTTGGAAATAATTAGAATAAGAGGTCTAGATGGTAAGCGATGGGTAAAAATAAATCAAATAAATCTAATGGTAAAAAAAATCATATTTTCAGTTTGTGAAAAGTGTGGAAAGAAACACCCTGGGGAATGTATTAGCAATACTAGGAAGTGTTTTCAATTTGGTAATTTTGGACATTTGACCAGAGATTGTGATGAAAATGACTAAAGACTAATCCGGATAATAAAATATTAATGTGTTTTAAAAGTGGTGAGATGGGTCATTATGAAAATGACTTCCCAAAGGGAGATCTGAATGATGCATAGAACCCAGAAATTAAGCAGAAAGGTATAGTGTGGTTCTTTGCGACCATGTCAACAGATTTCAGTCCATCCAATGTAGTTTCCTCTGGTATTTTATTAGTTCCATCAGATGTTTCTGATGATATATTTGATATGGGGTCTAAAAACTCCTTCATCTCGGATATTTTTTTCTGTAAATTGGAAACATCACCTCACCAAATGAGACAATAACTTCTTGTTAAAACACTAGTGGAAATATTATAACAAAGAGTAATTATATGAATCTTTCTATTGTGGTCTACAGAAATACATTACCTACAAACCTTGTTGTTTTACCCGTAGTTGAGTTTGATGTTATTCTTGGAATAGATTGGACTTTTGTTTATCATGCATTGATTGACTGTAGAGATAAAGAAGGTGTTTTTCGGAAAGAGTTTCTCTTTGTATACAAGAACGAACTCATACAATTGATAACATATCCGAAAGATGGGAAACTATTGAAAGATGGAAATTAATGTTATATTTCTCATATTTTATTAAATAATAGAACAGTTCAGATTAATGATGTTCTATTGTTAAATGAAGACCATTATGTTTTTCCAGATGATTTACCTAATTTCATATCGGATCGATAAGTAGAAGTCACAATTGACTTAGTTCCTGATGTTATGCCAATTTAAAACCTGCCATATCATATGGCTCAAATATAACATCATGAATTGAAAATTTAGTTACATGATTTGCTTGATAAAGGCTTCATTTTTCCAAGAAGTTCACCATGTGGATCTCCTATATGATTTGTTAAATATAAAGACAGTTCCATGAGAATTTTAATTGATTATAGAGCTTTTAGTAATATCAATTTTAAAAAAAGTATCATTTTCCTCAGATCGATGAAATATTTGATCAGCTCCCGGGAGCTCAATATATTTCCAAGATTGAATTGTGATCTGGATACCATCATCTGAAGGTGAAGGATGATGAAATCCCATAATCATCCTTTCATACTAGATATGGTCATTATGAATTTGTTGTTATTCCCATTGATTTAACTAATGCACTTAGTTTATTCATGAATCTTATTAATAGTGAATTTAATGTGTTCTTGGATATGTTTTCAGTTGTGTTTATTGATGAGATTATGATATTTTTTAAAAATAAAGAGTATCATGAAAACCGTCTAATGGTTGTCTTACAAAACCTAAAAGAAAATAAACTGTATGGGAAATTCATAAATTGTGATTTTTGGTTGCAACATATTTATTTTCTTGGGAACATTATAAATAAGGATTGAATAATAGTTGATCCTGCCAAAAAAAGGTCGTTGATAAATGGACAAGACCAAAAAATGTTACCGAGATTGATTTTTTTCTTGGGTTAGCAGGTTATTACTGACTGTTTTTTAAGAACATTGCACAGTTATTTAGCCCGATAAATAATTTAACACGAAAATGGGTTAAATTTGTTTCGACAGAATAATGTAATGATTTTTTTCTAGAACAATATAATATATTGGTGAATTCTCTTGTTTTGGACTTAACTTACTAGAATGGTGTGTTTTTTCATCTACAGTGATGCTTCTTTGAAGGGACTTGGTTGTGTTTTCTTACTGAATGATCAAGTAATTGTTTATGCATCAAGACAACATAAACCTCAGGTGCTAAATTATCCCACACATGATTTGGAATTGACAGCTATTGTTTTTTCATCTAAAATTTTGAGGAATCATTTATATGGATCCAAATGTTGAATATAGACTAACCATAAAGGTCTAATGTATATATTCACTTAGATGGAATAAAACACGTGGCGGAGAAGATGACTTGAACTAATAAAGGATTATTATTATAGGATCAATTACTATGGACTGCGGACCCCCTAATACCAGACTTTTACGGTCTTCTTCTCATAACATGGAATGTGGACCTCAGATCCATGCACCGTCAGTGGCGATGCGATCCTTCGATGGAGACGGTCGTTTCGATATACTACACTCAATGTTTCAGAGTACTTTGGGTTTGGCCGGGTTGGTTCGTACACGAAACCAACCGGTCCCTCGGAGCGAAAACACTTATAACTTGAGCTCCGGACGTCCGATTGACGTGCCGTCGACTTTGTTGGATTCCTATTGATGATAAGAAACTTTTGGATTACTTCTCCTGAGTTTTTGGATGCAGTTGGATAGTGGTCGGGTTGGATTGAACCTGAAATCCAACTGGTCGCCTGGAACGGAAAAGCTGATAGCTTTCAGACCGGACGTCCGTTTGATGAACAGTCAGCGGCGTTGGTGATCAAATTGAGAAATGGTCCCTATGAGAAGACCCTATGAGAGTTTGGGGGTACAGTAGAGATACCTCTGGGTTGGTTTGCACAAGAAACCAACTGGGCCCCTGGGACGAAAAGACTATTAACTCACAGACTGAGCGTCCGACTGACGCACCGTCTGTTGCATTGAGACCCCTAAGACGAGGCGGTCCTTTGATATACTTCTTCTTGGAACTTCGTGATACTTGGAGTATCGACCAGTAGCTCGTGGAGAGGACCCTCATGGTGACGAGATAGCCGAGTGCAGAGACCTAGTAGCTGGTTGAGACTTGACGACTACAGATCTATTGACTCAGTGTATTTCAGATAGACCAGTGAGGAGCGCATGGTTGTAGCAGCATACCCATGGCAGAGGAGCGCTTGTTAGTAGTGGCGGACCTATGGTACTCAATAGAAGGATTACCTCTGGAGGCTATGAGGGGGATCACTTGGTTGTAGCGGCAGACCCACAACGGAGGAGCGCTTGGTAGTAGCGGCAGACCAACGGTACTCAACAGAAAGAGTACCTCTGGAGGCTATGAGGGGGAGCGCTTGGTTGTAGTGGCAGAACCACGACGGAGGAGCGCATGGTAGTAGTGGCAGACCCGCGGTAATTAACATAAGGGGTATCTCTGGAGCCTATGAGGGGAGCTCTTGGTTGTAGCGGCAGACCCATGGAGGGAAGCCCTTGGTTGTAGTAGCAGGCCCACAGTACTCGACAGAGGAGGAGTTGTCCAGCTGCCGTGGTTTGACATCTTGAAGAAGTATACCTGTGTGAGTTTTATCTTGACTTTGAATCTTTATCTTCAATATTATTGACTTTATATCCTATGTGGATTACTTTAGGCTTTCCTGTGTGGATTTGGTTGTGTTTTCCTGTGTGGACTAGGTTGTACTTGGGCTCGGATGTTGGAGCCGAATGAGAATTGATGTCTTAGGTATATGTCTGGACATATACCTAAGTGGTGTTGGATGTTTCTTAGTGTTTGTATCCTACCATGTGTATTATCCTTTATGGATTTTGGGAGACCTTATGGGGTCTCGAGATCCATACTGTGTAGCTTATACTCACCCATGCACGGTCTATGCCCGCACTACGTTGTTTTGGTTGTAGACGACGGACAGTGCTGATCATGGTTGAGGCACGAGGAGCAGGTCAGTACCCGGAGGTGGATCACTGGGTGGGGCATACTCGGAGCGGACGACATGACCCGAGGAGTTGGGGATGCTATCTGTACCCAACCATTAGGTGGGACTTCCAGTGTACGGCTCGAGGCTGCGGCATGACATACAGTTGATGTTCTCTCTTTTTCAGTTTTACTTTACTTTCAGTTTGGGTTTGTATTCTGGCCCACTTACTTTTCTGCACTTACTGTTGTACCCATTTTTTACTTAGTGTTTGCTTCTAATTGATTTCTTTGTGGTGTTGGTTTACTTTACAAAGGCAATGCCTTCCCAGTTATCGGGATTTATGCCTTTGATGCTAGTCGCCAGCCTCTGGCCTATGGAAGGCGGGTCTGGGGTAGTCACGGCACGGGCCCCGAGGACGGGTCGTGACAGTGCGACATGACTATTATAGATGATATTTTTTTCTAGGGTATTGGTATCAGCGTTGATGCCTTATGACATAATTCTGATTAGTTATCTACATTTTATGCCTAGATTCACTATTTTAGGATATGGTTACACATATGTGTTCTTTCCCCCATTTAGGGAAAAATATAAATATTTGTTAAGTACCCTAATAATAAAAAAACCATATAAAATGATCATTAAAATAAACAAATGTAATTTATTACCTTTAATAAGACATGGTTCTTATACTAATATATTATTTTTTAGGGACTGTAGGGATAGAAGTAGGTTATAATTTTTCATTTAAAAGGAATCCAAGGATGTTCAGGATGGACTAATGTGGAGGAGGTTTTAGCCTATTTCTCATTAGATGTAAATTATAACCATTGTGTGGTGAATGTTTTGAGTCCCTAGTTTCCTATTGTGGTGGTAGAGTATGAGAGAGTCATTCCTGAAGATGTTACAGATTTTCCTCCCCACTTAGTGGTAGAATTTTTCAATGATCTACACCATGAGATTACATTGATATTTATTTTAGCATATCAGATGGATATCGTACAACTTCGTGAGATGAAGGAGCAATTAAAGGAATTTTACAAGAAGGGGTTCATGAGACCTAGGGTTTTACCCTTGGTATCCCTAGTTTTTTTCCAATAAGGAAGTTCTATGCATGAGTTTTTGTGTGGTATACTAGAACTTGAACCCTATGACCCTGAATAACAAGTAACCACTACCAATGATTGATGACTTCTTTGGTCATTTGGGAGGGGCATGATATATCTCAACGGATTATCTTAGTTCAAGTAATCACAAAATATGTGTACGAGAAAAGTATATATCGAAGATGATATTTTGATTTCACTTGATTCACTATGTTTACATGGTGATTCCATTTGGTTGGAAAAGGTCCACAACATTGTTTATGGGACTCATGAACATGATATTTCAGACTTACTTAGACTGATTAGTTGTGGTATTCATTAATGATATATCTGTGTACTCCGCATTTGAGTTTGAGAATTTGAGAAACTAATGAATAGTTCTATATGAGTCCAAGAGAACCAACATTATGGAAGTATCTCAAAGTGCCAGTTCTAAATACAGAAGATTCACATTTGAGGACATGTTATCTCATAATATTGAGTGGTAGTGGATCGGTCCATGTTCAAGGTAGTGTAAGAATAGGATTCACCTAAGAGTGTGATGGAAGTGAGAAGATTTCCTAGGATGGTATTATATTACTATAAATTTATAACTAATTTATCAAAGATATCATCACCCATGATAGAATTGACTTGGAATGGGTGGCATTTTCTATGGATAGAAAGGTTACATAATTCTTTTCAGTAGTTGATGGAGAGTTTGATGAGAACATACATCCTGAGAATTTTGAAGAACGTTGTTTAGTAGGTATTGTTCTACAATGCACTATGAATCTGTCTTGACTATGATACGATGTAGACATTATTTATGATTTTATTTGGTTAATTCATATTGAGACCAAATCGACATAAGTACATATCCCATGATCTTCATATCGCAGTTCTAGTCTTCACATTAAAGATGTTGTTAAACTAGCTAATTTGAGTGCGGTTTATCCTCTGCCCTGATCATAAGAGTCTAAAGTATATATTATCATAGAAGGATCCTAACTTGATATATAGGTTATGATTACAGTTCCTCATGGACTATTACTTTGAAATTGTTTGTACTCATGGGAAGGGGAACATAATGGCAGATTCTCTTAGCAGAATATCTAGTTCGTAGTTATTGAATGATTAATAATAAAAGATAGAATCATTGCAATTATCCATTATAGATGGAGAAAAATAATCCTACCTTCCATTGATGGTTTTAAACCCACAACATTACACAAATTCAGGGAGGCGTATCTTGGTGAAAACTACAGTGAGACCATTCATGCTTAGATATCCATGGGCAATTCTCATAATTTATTTTCCAATGGTGGGGAGCACATCATTATTTTCATAGTAACCATGATGGTACCAGTTATGTTATTGTAGGAGGTGATGAGAGAGTATCATGCATCCCCTTCAATAGAACATCTGGGTGTATTAAATATCTACCAAGACATTCAATGTCATTTCTGGTGGCCAGGGATGAAGAAATGAATTGTAGAATTTGTCTCTCGATGCATTTCATGTCAGTATGTGATGGGAGAGAACCAAATTGTATTGGGTTTTTCTCAACACCTTGAGGTTCTAAAATGGAAGTGAGATGAAATATCTATGGACTCTATGATGGTATTACCATGTACGTCTAGGGGACAAAATTTCATAAGAAATATTGTTTATTGACTCACCAATTCATCTCAATTCCATGATATCTGAGAGTAGAGTTTCGTAGATATCATTGTATTCCTATACATACATGAGATAGTTCAACTCTATTTAGTTCCATCGATTATTGTTCATGATAGTCATGCTTGATTTACATCTTGGATGTGGTAGTGATTTTTGGAGGAATTTGGGACCAAATTACACCTGAGCACATCATTTCCCCCATAGACTAATGTCCAAATAGAGAGGAACATCCATTTATTAAAGGATATGTTCTGATCTTGTGTGATAGAATTTTCTCATATTTAGTAGCACCACCTACCACTGGTGTATATTTCATACAATAATAGCTACAATTCCACTATTTGTATGGATCCATTCCAGGCTTAGTACAAGAGACCCTAAAGACCACAACATTTCTGGACTGACCTAGGAGAGTCAGAACTCATGGTCTTGGAGTTGATGTGATCTACTATAGAGAATTTTCCGATTATCCAGGAAGAGATGGGGATTATAAAAAGCCTTCAAAAGTCTTTTGATGATAGGTGGGTAATCCCTTTCTAGTTCAAGGAAGGGAACCTTTTGTTTGTATGGGTTTCACCTCGACGTGGATCATAGAAATATGGTTGGGGAATCAAGCTATTTATGAGGTTTATTATCCCATTTCAGATACAATGTATTGTTGGTGAGGTGTACTAGAACTTAAAACTACCTACTTTGTTGAACCAAGTACACTAAATCATCAATGTGTCTTAGCTGAGAGGGTACGTGCATGACCCATCACAAGTTATCAACTAGGGTGAGATGGAAATCGAAGATAAAGTGACTTTTAATGAGTTCTTAATGTGTATTGAGGATCAAAAGAATATTATCCTTTTTGGAAGATAGATTCATTTGGTGCATGTTCGGTGGCAGCACGATAAACATAACAAGTACACTTGGAAGAATGAGACTCAGATTCATGCTCAGTACCCTCATATTTTTAGTTAGCCTTTGTTTTTTCATTTTAGGGATGTAAATACCTTGGGTGTAGATAATGTAATGACATTTTTTTTCATGTATTATTTTTAAATATTATATGTATGAATATCAAGAGTAGGAGATGAGACCGCATGTGATTGTGTGTCCTTGTGTTCCCGTAATAACTTCATGGAATATATTAAAATATTAAATATCACACACACGAGATATATTGAAAATGTTTAATATCATTTGAATTGCATCCAGTTTCCAAAATATAAGAGTGAATTTGAGTACAGAATGGCATATTTACCTTTGGAATGACCTAACATTAGTCGTTGTGGGGCATTTGAGCAAAATTCATCTAGAGAATATAAATGAATAAAATTATTTGAATAAAATTATTGTATTCCATTTATCAACATGAAGTATATTTTTTCATTATATAGACTAATATGTAAGAATTATAGTTTTAGGTAAAAAAACCCTAGAGTCCACTAGATATTCATTGAAGAGAGATCTAGGGAATCATTCTCATGAAATGGGGATGAAATCATAGATCTATGATCGATGCACACTGATTTTTAACGATCTTTCCAAAAATGTTATTCATCAATCGATCTACATCAGTGATCGATCCAAATTGTGTTAGGGTTTATTATTTTTATTTTCTTTTCCCCGTTATTTAATAACATGTGGATAGTCGACAAGTAAATGATTAAATTTTATTGAATATCCATCATTATGTGGGATTTGTATGATTTTGGGGTTTATTGGAAGATTAATGTAAGGACCCGACTCTATTTTCCTAGAGCTGGTGGCTTGTTTGATTACGTTGGAATACATAAAAGGAATATGAATCTCGAAGGAGCGAGTAGTTTAGTATTATTGGAAACAAGATTCATACATTAGTTCAATATTACAACTTGAAGAGAAATACAACATTTAAACTCCTTAGACAACAACCATAATTCCTAGGTTACTTCAGCACGTAATTCATAATAAACCTATTCGTGTCGTGAAAAAAATTATACATAAGAATGTGGTTAGTTAAAATGCTCAGTAAGAGTAAGAAATATAGCATAAGATAGTATAAACATAAGACATGGTGCATTATTGAAAACACATAGCTTTAATAATAAACATGAACACATTATGGCTGGAAAATGAGATGAATAAAAAATGCCATAATAAAACATAATCATGGGTATTCTACTAATCGAATAACCACATGAAATATCAATAGATGAACTCATAATGATGGAATGCATAATTATGGACATTATGAAACATTTTTTCAAGGCCTCAACCGAGAAATCTAAAGATTAAGGCATCGGCCAAAATCCATATCACATTGAGAAAGGCCACATCCAATTTGATGTCTATTTGTCGCATGAGACCATCTGATGAATTGAGGGTATAGTGGGACCCACCCATCACATAAAATGTCCAATTAATTCCTCATATGAGTGGGCATAAACATAAACAACATATACATTTTTATTGAAACTATCATATGAAATGTAACTAACATTCCCCAATCATTAAACATAAAACACTAACCATTGTGAATAATATGGTGAATGGTTTTAGGATAGATCATACACAATAATTTTATTCATAAACCATTAAATAAAATATGGTAGTTGAATTCATAAATTATTAATCCCAACAATACCATGTAATCAACAAGAGTTTTGAATTAGATGAAAACACACTTATTAAATCATTAAGCAATTCTGGAGATAAATAATCATTTATTTTGAAAAGAAGAGTTCTTTTGGAAAAATATTTTTATAAAACAAGAAGTGATGTGATATAGTATTTTCATATTAAAATTATTGATTTTATAAAGATAATGGTTGCCAAAAAAATATTATAGATTACGCTTGAAAATAGGTAAGATTTTGAGAATTTCTCTTCAACTGGGCTTGTATTTTGGAAACACTTTTGAGAGATTCTTTTAAAACATGTAACTATCCTAAAATAGTGAAGGATTCTGGTTGGTGTACATATATATAATAATAAAACATAATATATGAGGAGTAAATTAAAATACATAAGAATTTCATCAAGGAAATTAGATAATAAAAGTAACCCGAATGAAAATGGATGTTTGGGTGAAAAACACTTACCTTAACTCCAAACATGTTCAGCTCTTGTACATAAGTTCCTAGAATATGAAATTATAATTATTAAAAACATATTTCAGAACATATTATACATTTTTTTATTTTATCATAATTATGGTTAGTTCATTTATGTCTATATTTATTAGTTATTGTATTGACTTTCGTCGTTCCAGAGTGTTTGTTTCTCTTATTTTCATATTCGGTTCACATGTTTTTAAGTAATGATGCAGAATGGATGTAAATCTCCAGAATTGAAATTATATATTATTTATGAACAAAATTAGGTGTTATTTTTCATTTATATAACTTGGTTACATGGAATGAGGATGAATTATCATATAGAAATTTAATGATAATTGTTTTGGTTAATTTGTGGGTTTTGATTACAATGAACTCATTTATCTTTATAACCTAATACCATTTGAACAAAGGGATTATAGAATATTAAATAGGGTATTTTATATATAATAATTTAGTTCAACCATAACAATAATTGTTTCATGACAAGAATTTAGAATGATAAATGAAATCGAATGTCCATCGTCCTTGAATGTGTAAAATTGAAACATCTCGGATGGAGTTTTTTCTACTAGTATAAAAGAATGTAAAAAGGGGGAGATGATGATAACTTTTTCCACTATCATGAAAACATTAAATTACATATAAGGTACTGGATTCATAAAAAAATATGGATAAAGAGAGGTAATATAAAAATAAAACAAATGAACTTGAAGGGAATGACAATGAATTGAAAAGAGGAATTTACCTCTTAAACCAAATTTCCTTGAGAACCTCCTTAAGGGAGAGGTTTTGGTCTTTTAATATGACCAATGATTTCTGTACGTGAGAGAGGTGGTTGGGAGGGTATTTGGACAGAATTTAGAGAAGCCACAAGGCATGAGAGGAGTGATTGAATGAGGGGGTGAGATGGGGTTTATATAGTGGAGGAGAGAGGGGATTTTAGAATATAAAACTCATTAGTTTATTATTTTTCACAAGACAAGTAATAGTAAGTATTCCATGACCCATAATAGTAATTTTATCTTGTGAATTCAGATTAATGGTGGTGACATCATCCATGAGTCTAGGAATAGTCTATTTACCTTATAATGTTTATATATACCGTAAATTTCCGTATTTAACTATTCATCTAAAAAATAATTTATTTAAGAAAAATCCAAAAAATTCACCCTAACCATTTCTCAACATGTAAAATCCAAAAATGAAATCCATTTTTCAATATTAATTTTCTAAATGTTATTAATTTAATATTTAATTAAAATCATAGTTTATTATCAAAAACCAGTTTTAAAACATTTAATAACTTATTCTAAAATATAGGTATATCCTACATTCAAATTGAATATTATTTATATATTTTCATAGGTAAAGTTAATATTCATTAAGTCATATCACCATTAATAAGGGAATGTTCCCATTCATATGGGTAGGTTACTATTCACCAAAAAATATGTTTTTCTTATTGGACTATAAATAGCTTACTGATCGGGACTGTGTATGTCCGATTTTTGAAATTCACATCATAGAAGTGACAAACTTATGTTTTATGGGTCTCATAGCACTTATTATTTTTAGTGATTATGATATAATTATATGAAAGTGATTCCGTTTAAAAACTATTGGGTCATTACAATTAACATCTATACAATTAAAACTACTGCTTGATTCATTTATTGTCTGAATGGGGAATAACTATGTTTGACATGAACATCAATCTGGTATAATAATGTTCTCTGCTGATTCATTATTCTTCAAGGTGTTCGTTAGTTTCCACACATTTCAACTTTTTATTGAATGGTTGATCATTTTCGCATTCGATTCATGGCTTAATGATATAAAACAATAGATCCAACATCAGTACAAATCGATAGATTCATGAAGGTGGTTGAAACAATAGATAAAATTATAGTTGGTGTTGATTTCTTGTTCTATGGTGAATAAATAATAATAATAATAATTTTTTCCAATATGATGGAGGGCATAGATATTACGTTTTTAGTGATGGAATGACTTAAAGACCATTGATTTGGAGTTTCATTGAAAAAACACTTGCATAATGAAAGATTGAAGATTGATTGCCTTGAGTGGAATATAGATGATGGGTTCTAGGAAAACCCGATCAAAATTGTGTTTGTTCATTTTGTTCACAACGTGTAACCCCTTAAACAACTCTAGGTGTACTTCAACAAGTACACATACTTGCATTGGAGTGCACAGATTTCCCACATGGAATGTCCTAGACCATGTACATGGACTACACCATATATTGGTACATTGGAACATATACATGGGATGACACAGTGTATTGATGCATGGGTGGGTTTATAGGTGGGACCCCACATACAAGGACATAGTGTGTAAACACTTCTACATGTTGGCTACTACTCTTTTACAAATCACGAGTTGAGTGACATGGGTAGTTCTACCTAGTAATACACAGGCTTAAGGGACATGACATGTTCCCCTACTTCACAAAGTGTACCCCATTCTACATGGTTTGATTCTTTTTTCCTCTTTATTTTGGACATGTTTTTTTGGGGTTCATTCTCATTATCATTTCAGTTATGGATGGTGTGAGTCATTTCCATCTCTTAGGATTATGATCCTTTTGGAAGGAATTCATGGATATAGTTATTGGAATCCCACTAAGAGGCCCAGTGTGGGATCATCTATTCATCATTCTTCCCTAGGTGGAGTTAAAGGTATCGATTTGACCAAAACTACGCTGGAAACATTCCTATACATAGAGAATTAATACAGATTGAGTTTTTGGTATCACACCATGACCCTAGAAGTGATCCACATCTGTGTATCAAATTTCTTTTCAGACTATCAATGTATATTTATCATGGAATGTCATGATGAGCAGTATCTCTCAAATGGACTTCACCAGTACTATCATACACATGATTGTGTCCTCTCGGATTATTATTTTTTGGAACCATCAAGCTAGAATCATAAGGATGTTATACTATGTTTTTAGTTTACCTATATACATTGTTTCTTGTATTGAGTGTATCTTTATATTCTTATTATATCTATTGTAGAAATATACGAGTGAAGAGTTTATTGTACATTCATTTTTTGTATTACATTGTGGTTTGAAGGTGTCCTACTGAGTATTTTTATACTCACCCATGAATGAGATTTTCTAACATGTGTCATGTCTTATATAGACCATCACCAATTTTACAAAGTCCCCAGAAGAAATGCACCAGATGATTCTTAGTGAAATCAGATTGAAAGAGGTGTGTTCCTGGAGCTTTAGATAACTATCCCAATACCATTACATTCAAGACGGACATTGGTTATAGAATCTTTGTAGTCGGATTGTGTTTATCCATGTTTTACATTACTCTACTTCCGAGTTTACTCTAGGTATGGGATATAGATGTATGAAATCATTTTATGTTTTTTTACATTTCATCATTTTTTGGGATTGGAGATGTGTGTGTGTGTGTGTGTCTATATGCAGGTACATAGGAAATTCCTCCAATGTTACGAACATGAATACTCAGTGGTAGTTACCATCCCCTAGCCTATGGGAGGTGGGATTAGGGAGTTCTGTCATAGTCCCCACTCGGATGAGTCATGATAGTATTTATCAGGGATTCATCGAAAATCATCATAGTATTTCCATTCCACATACGTATCTAAATCATAAATATATTACATTGATTTTTGATGAGGCTTTAATGAGATCATGTGCTAATTTCATATTTTTTCGTAAATCTTCCATGATAATCATGCACCTAAATTGGTCTATATCCTTCAAATTAATGTTTTATTATTTAAATATGGGCATTAAGACCATATGTAGAGACCAAAGAATAAATAATTATTATTTAGTCTATTATGCATCAAGAACATTGGATGAAACTCAATCTCACTACATTATCACTAAAATATTTCTTTTTGAAATTATTTATCCACGTGATCCTTTTTTTCCTAATCTGTATGTTCCCAAAATCTTCATCTTCATATTCCATTTAGTATTATAATTCTTGATTAAGAAAAGTTATTTTAAAAATTATAATAAGAAAGATCCATGGGCTTCATGATGATGACCTTGATATCAATGATATAACTAGAAAACCAGACTCTATTGCATATCACATGAGTATAATGTATACTTATTATCATTCTTAAATAATTGATCCTGAATTTCGCACATAACCCTTCACATCTATCACTCCAATGATACCATGGTATTCCCCAACTATCAATAACATGACTGCTACTTGTTTCCCAAAAAATTCAAAAAATAAACCCCATAGTGATGTCAAAAGGTGAATTAAAATTTAATTTTTGGTTGTTAACACTATTTTAAATATGGGGATCACATATTTATTTAGATATGCGTTGATTAAGATGAACTTTCCTCCATCCTAGAATGCATCCACTGAATTACCAGAGGTCACCAATTTTGATCACAATAGAAATTAAAAACGTTCATTGGCTCTGAATTCATCTTGTATTCAATCCTCTTGGAATTACATGATTTATATTAGTCATGTCCCGCTTTCCAGAATTTTAGAATAATATCTAGATGAAATAAAACTCCATAAAATAATTAAAAAAAATTTGAGATATTTTATGTTTGGTAACTTATTACGAATGACTATTCTCGATACTAATGGACAATAATACATTCTTGTTTTGTTAAACATTGTTTCTTGGTGTTTTGAGGCCAAAACCCAAATAAACGATGATAAAAAGTCAGTTAGAGGGTTCCTTATTACGAATATAGTCCTTAAACTTGGAACTCCACATGAATTGGTAAGTGACTTATGAACTTATTTATAGTCTCTAACAATAGACACCCTTTTTAAAAGAAATGGGTGTGTATATAAAACATCATTTTCATATCCCCAACAAAACATATGGAATTACCAATATTTAAAATATATGAGTGAAACTATAGCTTGATATAATTGTTAAGACAACACGAATGGATTGGATTAAAACATAGTGTAGAAATCTGGGCTTATCAACGTACCTATAAAACCCCCATTGAAATGTATCATTTTATGCTAATTTTTTGTAAGTAATTTCATTTTATTGATAAATCTAATATATTTCATTTTTTTCTATAAAAAATTTACTTTTAATTATAAAAAATTAGATGAATAGTTATTTTGATGTGGAATGAATTGGATGAGATTTGTCGTGATTCATTGGAGAATTAAATAATTAATGATGAAAATGATAAGGAACCCCAATATAAACGCATCCTAGTTAAGGTGTTTCAAGATGTTAAAAAGGTAATGTTATTAAATTCTCAATTTTGACTACACCCAGGCTAGAAAATTTATCCTCGAGAAGGACCTTTTAATGTTATTAATGTTTACCCATTTGGTGTAGTATAATTCCTCGATCCTTTATACCATAGGAAATTAAATTTTAGTGGGAATCAGTAAAATAATAACACAAATAGGAAACATACCCCAAAACCACATCAAATTCCACTGACCCACTATTGAATGGAGTTGGTTCCCAACCAAATCTAAACTGGGGGAACCTGTTACCATTAACAACATCTGATTATCTTCCACCTCCATCATTCAATATCTATTTATGTCTATTTAGTATTATTGTTCTTCTCTAATTATCATTATCTTTACCTATTTTTACCTCATCCTACACCATTTAATTTCCCCTCTTTTTGTGGTGTTAATTTTTTTTCAAGATACATATTTACTCCGTAGAATCCTCTTAAAAAGTTTTAGACCATTTTGGGGAGTCCAATGAATTTTTTTTGTTAATTGTTATTATATTCAAAATAAATTTTTGTATTAATTTTGTTTCAATACTAGTACATTTTGAATTATTAATTTTTTTTGTAAAATCTATCTTCCTCGAACAAGAAGAATCGATTTAGCATTCATCGAAAGGACACACTTCACCATATTTTCATAATATGTGTCTCTACTCCAAATTTTGAATCATTGGTTTGTGGAACATTTTGATTAATTTCTAACTATATAATATATTAATATGAAAGAGTAATATTCAAAGAAACATGTGAAAAAAATTATCAAATAAACTTACATTACCATTATATTCATCATCAATTTATAATTCAATTCTATCCTTTGACAACCCATTTTAATACCCACAATATATTCACAAAAATAGTTCCCACAGAATGTCTACATGAATTTTTATTCCATATTTTATTGAAATTTATGTTTTGGGGAAGGAATTTACTTTTGTGTACCATTTATTTGATTTTCAATGTGTTACCATATGCTTAATGGAATGAATCTATATAATTCTATGGGAGAGGATGTAATTAGGTTTTTTGGAATGAATTCATTTTTATGTGGTTTTTATGGAATTTTATTAAATTTTGATAAACAATATATGGAAAAAACAAGAAAATAATGAAAAAATTGAATAAAAATAATGTGTTATGTTTTAGGAAGGTGAAAAAAAACTTTTACACAATCTTTTATCCATTTTAAAATATGTCAATTATTTTTATAAGGATATCATAAATGGGTTGGATAATGAGTGTTAGATTTTTTCCAATCGTATCACAAAAGAGAAATAATATTAATTATAAAAATTAACCCTTGAATCATTTTTTCATGAATCTATGGGGTTGTTTTATGTTTTTTAGATATTTCATCTTCTTATCCTCTTTGAATGTACACCTATATTGTATTCTAAAACAAATTTGTACCTTAGGATATATATGTTTCCATTTCCATTCATGTATTATTTAAAAAATATCCTGAATTGATTTTTCCTTATTGGTGTTTTACCCCTCTTTTCCTATATTTTGACCATTAAATTCCAACTAAACCAGAGCATCTAAAAAAGAACTAAAAAATATGACAAACATATTATGAATTTTTGGATAGGAAATATTTAGTGAAATATCATGCAAACATTGTGATTTGATCTTAGATGGTTAATATGTGAACATCTTTGACTAAATTTACATTTTCTTTAGAGGAGTGAGTTTTAAGTTCCCACATTTTCCATTTCTAATTTTTATTAAGAAAATTGGATAAATTTTCGAACACTTTTTCTATAAAAATTTATTGTTTAATTCATTTTAGAGTTGTGAACTATTTTACACCTCCCCAATTGGTGGGATTTTTTTAATATTTTTTTAGTTTATGAAAAATGTTTAATTGTGATTTTATGTTTATTGTACATGATGTCATGAAATATAATATGTCGGTTGGATTTTAGGTGATCAATTCTTTCGTAAATTTTTTATCTACACCACATAATCATTTTATTGGATATGTTCATTAATTATGTGAAATTCCAATGTTATAATATTAAATATTAGTTGTGTGAATTAACAAAAATAATCTATATTTGAGGAATTTTACTCTTATATTCATTACATTAACCGTATATATCTTAATTATGTTATTCATCTTGTTTAGGGTCAATAGTTAAATTTACTAAAAATCATTAAAAATAGAGATTCGATTAATCGATCAATCTAATGGGTCAAATGAACAACACAAGAATTCCCAATGAATATGTAGAGAATATTGGACCATATATGAAAATTTATTTATTGGGCTCAATATAGATGTTTAAAATTTATTACATTACAAATTTTTTAAATCACATCTTGAAACATATTGGGTAAATATTTTCCCCAGAGGAAAAAAAATTTCTATTTAAGGCATGAATGTCCAGCCCACAATTCTTCATGGGATACAAAAATTAACCACAATTATTTATTTTCCTCCCAAAAAAATTTTCCAACTGAGATAAAATTTTGTTGGTCGAAATTAATGTTTTAAAATTTCTGGTTTTAGAATAAATTTTAAATATATAAAGGAATATAACTTTTATTAAATATATTCACGTTGTGTAATTTGAAAATTTTTGTATAAAACTAGAGACCAATACATTGTTTATGAAATCAACTATTAATTTGGCTAAAAAAATATAACATATTCCTTACTAATAACTGAACTACACAGAACCATATGTAAAACATTTAAGAAGAAAGTATATTGAGTTTTTTCTCTCTAAATTTCAATATTTTCAATGTAATATCATGGGATTTTTTTGTATGAAAAGAGTCATCCACATTGCGATATAAATACACTCCCCATTATTCCTTACCAAAAGTTGATATTTAAAAGCATAAGGAGAAGCATTATAAATAGTTTATCCTTAATAGGGGCCTATGAGGAAATTTCAAACACGTGTTTCAATAAGGTAAAAAAATCTTCCACTATCCATTTCTTTTTTCTTTATAGTTATTTTAAACTCTAATCACATATTATTTGTTCATTTAAATTAAATTTTAATTCATGTTCCATCATCATAATAATTTATTCCCCTTAATATTATGTTATAAAATATTTAATTTCTCAAAATATTTTAAATCAATTAAACGAAACCTTTTCCTCGCACACATTCTAATTAAATCCAATGTTATTGTTTAATTTTCTTCATTATTAATGTGTGTTCTCATTGAATAGCTATTATCTTTTCCCATTATTATTTTATCTCTATTAAAATAATCTCTGAATATATAATAAACCCGATTAATAGCCATATAAATGGTTGAATAAATCGTACCCTAGAAATTGAAAGAAATTGTATGTAAAATTATTAAAAGCATTTTTTTTGTTAAATATACTCAATGTCTACATAATATACATCAAACATAAAATATAGTGGATTAATGGAAGGTTTTGTTAATTATTTTGATTCTTGGGAATATTGGAACCATAAATTAAATACGATAAACATGTATTGATGGAGATTATTATCCTTGTTATGAATTTAGTTAAATCCTCAATACATTTTAATTTATATCAAAATTGTCTTGTGATGAGAGTATTTAAAAAATAAAATATAATGTGATCCATAAGGATTTCATAATGGTAAATCACCAATGATGTATAAGACCCATTTGTTTTATAATTTATAAATAATAATTCATTAATAAATAAATTTAAATAATCTCAAAAAACAATCCTCCCGTTAAATGGGAAAAAATAAACTCAATAATGTAGCACTATCACCGAGGATTATACACATGTAAAACTATTTACAGTTTAGTAGGGAACCATGAAATTGAATGATCGTTGGATGATAATCGACTATGATTCATGAAATCCATCCTTTTGTAAAATATATTTATTTAATTTCAATATATACAACATAATACTATTGAATCATATAAAATAATAGAGTATCTATTAAAAAAATTATTATCCATTTATCAAAATATCCTTATTAAAATCCCCATTTTGGGTGAAAATTATTTAATTTATCTTGAAAATATCTTTTCGATAGTCCTCTTTCATGAACATTTTTTTAGTTCCATAAACCCCCTTATTTTAATAGTGATATAAATAGAATATATATTAATATATATATATATCCATCCATTTCTGATAGAGATTTGAAAACTAATTACAGTATTTGTGGAGATGATATACAGTTTTATGTTGGAGTGTTTTTTTAATTTTCATACGATGGAATGAAATAATGGTAAATATTTAGTAACCTTTCAAGAAAATTATCATATCATATATTTCATATATATTCATTAAATATATTTAAATAATCGTCCATAATTTTTGGAAATGAAAAAGAACTTACATTGCTTCATTGAGGTGGTAGTCCACAATAATGCACCAGAATAATTTTTGTTTTCTATTGGACAAGAAGGTAAGAGGGTAGATATTATATTATATTTATATGAAAGTAATTATCCAATTTTTTTTAACAATAGTAAATTCCCCAAAAAATAATAACCCCTGAATGATTTTTATGGAAAATGAATTGTATATCTAAATGGAGGCGACTATCTCAAAGTTCACATGTGCACTAAATTCACATTCCATTCGATGGAATATATTTTTTATACTGGTTCTTCAAAATAGTAATAAAATTTACATATATTTATGTCAATCTAATTATTAATTTATAATGGATACAAATAATTGATGAGTTAGGAAAGTATATTAATTAAAATTGGTTTTTTGGATGATAACTTCTTCTTCAGTATGCCTCCATTATATCATTTATTAAGGACAATTAGAAGTGTACCATTATAAAAAGGACATATAAATCATGGATACTGATTATTAGAATTTAATGTTTTAGATATTGGTCATTTTATGTGGTTCAATGTGATGTAATGAAAAGATAATTGGGGTTTCCTTTTACCATTGGTGTGAGGAAATATTTTATTTTTTATAAAATAAAATATAAATAAGTCATTCTTACAAAATTAAATCAAAATAGGATTATATTATAAATTTGTTCAAAATTATGTATAAATAATATATATAAAATGATATATATAAATGTATAATATTCAAACATACCCTTATCTATTTTCTAAATGCATCTGCATACTGATTTTATCAATAACTCTCAATTTTGTTTTCTTTTTTTTTTGTATTAATTTTTGATAAAGATGAATCTGGAATCATTAACCCATTGTTAAATTATATATTAAAATATGAAATCAAATTTCCAATAATATATTTATAGATTATGTATAATCTTGTTTTAAATTAATCATACAAAACTCATGGAAAATGTAATTTACACTATAATTATTTACCTATGTATAATTTGTTTATACCAAAAAATATTACTTAAAATTACATAAGTTTGATTATAAATAATATAAATTAACTAATATAACATTTAATAATATTTTTAAAAATGTACCAATCTACATTCCTTAAATGATTTTTTTTCTTCAATAAATATCATTAGTTTTTCGTATTCATCATATTATCATACATTTTTTGAAATTATCAAACACTTAAACTATGATAATATTTTCATGTTGATTTTAATAATATATTTCATTTCATGTGATAAATTATCTAATTTTTTTAGAAATTAATTATTTTATTTTCTCATTTAGGGAAACAAAAACTATTTCTATGGAAATAAATTTTTAGAAATATAATGAATTTAATAAAAATTGACTCTCTATTGATCAATATATTTATTGTATCTAAAAATCATTTTTATTTAATAATGTGTTTATTTAAATTCAGTCATAGAATTTTATATATTGGTTATAATCATATAAAATAACATGGTTAATTTTTTCACGGGATTGCATGTATAAAAAAAATCGATGAGATAAAATTTATTTGAAGTCAATTATTTTAGAAAATAAATTTTGTAACATTCCATCCAATATTAAATGAATATAATTTTTTAAATTTCTTCACATCAATATAGGAAATTATGATATCTCTAGTTCATCACATCCGAATAAACCCATATATTTTATTTAAAATTTAAATTCCCCTAGAGAATATAAAATTCATGAATAATATTATTCTCCAAAAAATAATCTTTATGTTCCGAGATTTTTTCTAGTATTAATACGTAGGAAAAATACTTATATATATGTATAACCACTAATTTTAGAACATGTGATGGATCCTATATATACTTCAATAGGAGAGATTTGTTCTACACATAATGATCATGAGAGAGTTTGAGGGAGTTCTAGGTCATAAGATAAATCCCTTCCCAATCAAGAATCTCGAAGGAGACAATTTACATAGGGCTCACCTATCCTTTTTTTCTGAATCCTATAAACTTATTTCATAAGAAATTCGTTGGAATACCATATCCCCAACATAAAATTATATATATACCTAACTATTGTATTATGAAATTTTGATCAATTATGAACTTCTTTAATGTGTTTGAAAATGTAACTTATTTTCTATACTATTTTTACATCTATATCAAGTCAATATAGCTTTATTTATCTAAATCTATCCCATCACATTGGTGATCTACACATCCTTCAAAATATTAATTCATTAGGAACCTTCTAAATGGTCGGGTGGAATCTATTATTATATAAACAATAGAGAATATAATTTTTTTGATCCTATCAATCATTTAATCCCATTAAAAAAGACCATAGTATGTATTATGTTGTTTGAATGTTTATCGAAAAAACAAAATCTCTTTGAGGATGACATGCAGTATTAAAACACAACTCTGAATATTGATCTTCACAAATATATTTCGAGAACGTGTATGTAAACCTCTTATCCTTAATTGATACAACTGAATGTTGTAATGAATGTGACCTTACCACATCCATACTATCTATTCATTAAATATTTTCAATAGGGAAATATTATTAGATAAAAATTTAGTGCATTGGTGGTATAAGGTTGTCAAGATAGACCTAAATAATGATATATCCTCCAAATGATTTGGGGATTCCCTAGAAGAAATCCATGGTGAATTTCCCCTAATTGTTCTAGTATGGGAAGTAGTGGTAATATACACATAGACTTTTATCTCTAAGTCATAACATGTAGAAATACAATGCACTAAGATATATAATCTTTAATACCTCCCTTAAGTTGTCCCAATAGAAAAAATAATTCATATATCCATATATCAATTTTTTTTAAAAGGCTGGGGCCGAAGCCTCATTTTTATTATTAAATCAAAGCAAAGACCTCTTTTAACTGGGTGGAGGGAAACCCATTACATAGCCCGATGGCCCAGTGGGCTTTTACCCCATTACATATCCTATAGGCCCAATTTTTTGGCCCAGTTCACATTTTGTGAATAGTAACCCACCTGCTACAGTACCCCGCACAGTACCTCCGCGGCTACAGTGCCCTGCCGCTGCTACAGTACCCATTGATGAACAGTTTCGCCGATGCTACAGTACCACTACAGTACCTCTGATCAAGAGTTGGATAACTTTTCTAAAAAAATTTAATTTTCAAGAGGCATATGAAAAGACATAACAATTCATCGTGAGGTTTCTTCCTATTACCGTATTTTATACATAAATTCATTTTATAAATCCCTCTCCATTATTGTGCAGTGTAATAATAGGTTTACTAAAAGGAATTCTGTTATATTGCATGATTTTTTTCTCACATTCATCTATTCAATGTAAATTGGGTCCCACATGATACAAGATAGTGTGTGTATTAATAACATATGAGAAATTTTCCACAATGTGTTGATAATATCTAACCGAAATATAAAAATTATTGATCTCAAACACAGTGGTCGTCCTGTTTAACATTCAAAAACGTACATTATTTTTGTATCCCTCGATATATACTCTCTTTATATTATATTAACCAAAAATATATTTTTTTATATAATTCATACTTGTATATTTTTTACATAACTTATACATTCTTAGGGTCCCTGGTACAATTATCAACTAATATTTATGATTTTATTTGATATTGATATATATAATAATATCATCATCATTAAATACCACAAGGTGATCATAGTAATTAAAAAATATTGTAGTCATTAAATCTGTGAAGATATGAGGTGAATTTGTATGAATAAATTCAAATAATATACATTCAAAATTTTCATAACTTATATAGAAGGATTTGATGAGTGTTTATTCACGATTTACCCACATATTATATTATCTAGATAAAATATCAATCATCATAAATTGTTGAGTTCTTAATAAATTATCATATAAATCCTTACTATGGATAATATGATACATATTATTTATTGCTACATTATTATCTTCAGAATCACATATTAAGAGTCATGATAATCAATATACCCTTTTATGTAAAAGAATATATTCACCACATTGTGATACATCTATCCAAATAAATCCCATTGCATGATTCTCAAATAGTTTCTTCTTTAATTCTAGAATGTCAATAAGGGACACTCTAATGACTTCATTTATATAGATGCAACCTTATATACGAGTTAGATTGAAAACTCATCTACATGATTCAGGGGAGTACTAGAATGATCATATATAATGACATCCACAAACTCCTCCAGAATATGAATATAATTGTTTTAGTGATTTACAAAAACCATCTTAGATATGTAAACCATTTTACTAGGAATCAAGAACTATATAATGGTAGTAATTTCCATTGGATGTTGATATTTATAAAAGAAATAATTGTTGATCATAGTATGGTCTAGAATATAAAACATGACATACCTTTCACACAAATTAACTTATAATTTATTTATTTAAATCTAATAAATTCTGACGAAAACAACACATTCCATAAGAGGGATAATTTTGAGATTTATAGGAAGAACATTATTACAAACATTAATTAAAGATGAGTCATTGAATTAAGATGTGATCATTGTACCCTTAGGGCTCTTCATTTCTAATTCAAAATATTATCTCTATGGATATTGATTTATATTCATCGAGTTATTTCAATAAATAGAGGAATTCGTCTTCTAATTTTATATATAGTACATCAAAAATGGGGTTTTCCTATCACCACCTCAATATCAATTTTATATCTTAATTATTTTATTAAAATTGAATTTTTTGGTGAATATCAAATATAATAGGGAGAAATCATAAAATAATGAAAAATATATTTATCATGATTTAATATTTACAAAGTATTTTAAATCTATGACAGCTTAGTTTTAACCTAGTCCATTCATGATCATCAACAATTCTAATCCATCCTAATAGTTCATAGTTAAAAATTGAATTAAAAATAGAATATCCAGTAGTTGTTTAAAACAAAGTAAATGGAAAGGGAACAATCACCATTCACTCTAAAAATTTATTACATATACTCAACAAACTATTTTCAAGTTATTACCCCATGATGCATCTATGATCAATCCTAAACAACATATAATATCTAGAAATGAATGTTTGGATAGAAAAAATCGCACGTTGTTGTTTTCCAGAACATTGAATATTTCCCTAAACATTGGATTATCCAAAGTGTTCCCACAAATTTTTTATCTTCCTTGTATAAAATTTTTAGTAAACCATTCTCTCATTCCAACTATAGTGGCATGTAATTTTCATAAAAAATGTTACATATTATTATAAAAATATTCAAAACATAATAGAACATACCATGAATGAATCATATAGATTTAGTTTCATTTTTAACATTTAAATAAAAATAACAAGTACATAAGATATCCACATCACCTCTATCTATGTTCATAATAACCACTTTCCTTTATAGACATATGATATTTAACTCTATTATTAAAAAATTATTAAAGGAGAACCTAATAATGGGTGATCATAGATGCTTATAAATTGTTATGAAGGGAGACATAAATAAACAATAAATCATAAAATTTTGATAATTATATATGCACATTAAGATAACATTTAAAGAAAATAATGGGCATTAAATATATCATAATTTTTTAATCAAGGAATAATGTTTGGTAGTTCATAAGTCATTAAAAAAAAGGGAATCCAAAAATATGAGGGATGTTGGCATAAAATTTTCATAATAAAAACCATATTATATATACATAACCATATAATATTAATACATATTTCAATTCTCACTACAAAGACAGTCATTTTTTTTCAGTATGCATTCCATCATATACATGTTCAATATTTACCCCCCAAAAAATAATAGTGAAAAAATTAACTTCTTTAACATCCATCAACCCATTTTAAATTCCTTATTATCTCATGAGATATTAATTTTTACCAAATAATATAAAGGGATATATAATTACTGTCCCACATATCACATAATGAAATTTATATATACATGTTCTACATGATAAAAAAATATACATCATACCATAACCTATGAAAAGTAATGAGGTTTTATAATCTTTTCATCAATATACCATGCCATAACTCTTGTAAAAGAAATGAGTGTCTCCAAGGAATAATCATAACATAATTATACAATGAAAAAAAACAGGTTTCATATGATCATCATTAAATCATCATCATCATAATCAATGAAAATAAAAAATTTCTATTATTTTTTTATAACTAGAGTTTATTATATGTAACATCAAAGCATTCCAACATTGAGGAAAAATTACTTTAAAATGTTACAACAAAAGATCATGATGAAAATACCCAATTTACTATGTTTTCAATTATTTAAAATCTAATTATTTAGTAAAATATTTATGGAAAAGTTTTATTTTAAAATATCCTCGAAAACATGTATATTGTTATTCAAATCAATGAGTGGACATTTTTTCATGAACATTCATTCATTCAAAATATGTTCAAACCATCATTCAATTCACATTTTCAGTAAAATTTAAAATGTTAGATGTCAAGAAAATTACATGTTGATTCGTTTTAAACCATTTTTTAAAAGTTTATACATTGTTATAATTGACTTTATGCAATCACATGAGAATCATATAAACACAATCTTAAAATCATTTTTAGAAAACATCAAGAATGATGTAGAATGTTAATCGACCAAAGAGAGAAACAATTTTAGGATTCAGTTAAAGCCTTACATTAGTATAATTATTTTTAGAAGAGTATAAATTGAATGAATAAAATTTAGTATCAAAAAATAAATATTAGAGAGAAATATTATTTAGATACACAAGATATATGTCTATATATTTCATTATAAAATATTAAATAATAAACAATTCTAATAACCAAATTTTCTATAACACAAATTCCTTACCACTATGATAAATTTTGAATGAAAATGTCATGAAAGTGTGGAAGATATGATGATATTTAAACCCCAAAAATATTTATGATAAGTATAAAAAAATTATTTCATAGATATTATATACAATACTTAAATGAAACATGTGTTGAACATTTAATTTATATCACTTTAATAAAAGTGAAGATGAAATCCATTATAATAAGATAAATATGTTTCAAAAATTTATTTAAAATATTATATAAATAAAATTAATTAGTTATTATTATATAATAAATCTATTAAACTTTTATAATTTATCTTATGATCCACTTATTAAATTAAATCAATAGTATTTTACTGAATTTCTTATTGAAATCATTATTTATCGGTGAAAACATTTCCATTTTTTATGATAATTTCAGTTCAGTAGTTGTATAACTTGCATTTTTATCATGGTTTTGTCATGTCCATAATGATAATTGAGATATATTATATATATATATGTTATATATAGTAATATATATATATATATTCATTTATATATAATATAGGTAATAAAATGAATCACATATTTCTTGGAGATGGTATGCCATACACAGACGAAAGATGTTTTCGATTTTCATGGAATGGAATGAAATAAAGTTAAAAAATAAGTAATCCAAAAAAATATTTATTATATGATATATGTAATAAAAATATTCTAAATATATCTTTATTACAACCCTTGGAATTAATATTTGATAATTGAATCCCATCCTAGCTAGAAGGTGGAATTCTAGACAAATGCAAGATAAATGTAATCGTTTTACAACTAATTAAAAAGTAAAAAGGTAGCTATGGATTTATAATTTCAGAAGAATAATTATCTAATGAATATAATTTATTAAAATAAAACCCATCATAATTAACACGAAAGAAATATGGATATTGAAAATGAATTGTATCCCTATGTGGAGGTGGTATTCCACACGTATGCATTATAAAAAACATTCACTTCCTATTTGATTGAATATATAGTGGATATCCGTGGTTCAATTATATTAATTAAATTCAATAATTTTTAAGATACTGAATATTCTATTTTATTAATGAATACCATGTGTTTATATAATGTGGATGCTGAATGAAATTTTAAAAGGAAGAGTAAGTAAATTCCATCTTATACAGTAGGAATGCATTACAAAAATACTTTAGTATACATGTAATATAATTTTAAGAATAAAAAATATATATAGTCTCTATAATTACATTTTGAAGAGAACTGTGATGCTTTTTTGATGATATATATAGATATATATTTTTTATTCATGATAAATGAATAATGTCCTTCAAAATATGGCAATAAGACATTCTACGAATATTATAAGAGAGTTAAATATTATAACGAAATTACAAGATATATTCAATCAATAGGAATGATATTACAAGGTGTGATAGTATAATGATTAATTATTCATATAACATATTATTTAGAAACCATTAACTGTAAAACATTCCCCTATCTCTTTATTTAATCCCAAAAAACATTTTTTATCTTTTACTAATGTAAATATTTTTTAATGTTTTAACAAGTCATTGTGAACAAATTCTTATATACTCATTAATGCCTTTTGAAATAATTATTAAATATTTGGAATCCATTTTTTCATGTTGATATCTTTTAATTTGGGAGTATAATTTAAAGTAAACCAACAATATGAGAAAAAATTATGTATTGAAGGAAAACTGATTTTTTATATATAAAATGTTTTTATTAGAAATTATAACATAAAATTAATTATAATAACACAAATTTTTTTATTAAAAATATAAGTTAAATATTTTTTCTTTTAATGTATTTTTTTTTAATATTTCACATTTTTAGTTTCTTTAATCAAAAGGTATATTTTCAAAAAAAAATTAATATTTTACTATTTTTTTTGAAAAATTACTCTTTTTAGGAAATTGTCTAAAATGAACTCTAAAATAATTTTTTTATGGTTATTTAAAAATTATGGAATAATTTTTTTAAAAATTAAATTATTTAGAAATTATTATTGTTATTTTTTACCAAAACTAATTATATCCCATTTTTCGAAAATAAATTTTTAGTCTATATAATGATATTAATAAAAATTGAATATTCATTAATCAGAATATTTTAATTATTAAAAAATATAATTTTTTAATAAATCTGGTCATTATTACTTGTTTAACTAATATAGATGTAAGTTTCTAATGTTATATTATATTATGCTTTCTTTATATTTTGGTTTGAGTTTATTGCTAGCTATTAAAGAAATTAAATATATTATATTTGATATATTCAAAAAATTAAGGGATGTAACATTATTGTATGGGTTTTTGAAATGTATGGGGATGCAAAATATATACATTTTTAAAAAAAATCATTGACATCGTTAATAATGGATTTATTTCATTGAATTTCCGGTTATTAAGAACTGTTCAATCAAACCACTCCAATGTTTTTAATGAAATTGGATGTTGTTTTATATTAAAGTGTAATTAGAGTCTATTATGTTATTAATGAAATTAAATTATAAAAATTATTTCATAGTACTAATTTCCTATAATTGAGTTCATTTAAATATTTTAATTTTTTATGATTTAAGTATACTGATATATTATATATTCCATATATGATTCCATTTTTTGTTATTATATATCAGTATTACAAAGTGAAATGATTCACTTAAAATTAATAATTGTTATCATTCAATATTGGTGATATATTATATGGTAACTATATTGAACACATTATTTTAAAACCTTTCATACGTATTTGGCACAGTTAATGCTTCAATGTTATAAATGAAGTTCAATTGTGATGATTCAATAATTTATTAATTAGTTGATTATGTTATGTGTAATTACTATATAAAATAATGAACATAGTGGGTTAATAATAAAATATTATAATTATTTAAAATTATGTATTATAATTTATATATCACACAATGTGTAGATAAATATAGATAATTTGGATTTTATGTTCTTTTAATCAGAGGTATATGTTGTTTTTTATTTTGTGTTGAAAATGTGGTAAACAACATATATCGAGGGAATGAAACCAAGACCATGGATTATTTATTAAAATAAATTTCAATTGATCCATGGTAATATATTATTTTTTTTATGATTATATAATGTGTTATTTTTCTTAAATTTATTAATGTTTCATATTATGGTAAAAAATATATTTTTAATAAAATAATATCCATGAATTATCAATTATTATGTATAATTGGATAAAAATAACATGAATTTTCATAGAATAAAATTTTTGTATTCTAAATAATGACTAACAAGTTATGTGTAATTGAAATATTCCACTTTTATATTATTTTTGGAAATGTAAGAGAAATTAATAATGACTCTAAAAATAATATTTCCATGATGAGTTAAATTATTAAATTATAATTTATAAATAATTTTTTTTGATAAATATATTATTATAGAGACTTTATAAAATCACATAAAAATATTATTTTGATTAAATCAATTGTGATATAACTAAAATATAATCTTATGTAACATTTTCTTTTTTTGAGTGTGTATTCTTATTGTATATTATTTGGAATTTTTGATATGTTCATGTCTTCTGATAGATGTTTAAATAATTTAAATATAACATATTATTTCTCACGGGGGGTTTACTTGTATTATTTATTGAATAAAAAATACATTATAGTTTGGTGTTCTTTTAATGAGATGTATTTTGGGAATGATAATATAGAAAGAGTTTTTATTTTCATTGTATGAAAACTAATAAATCATGTTAAAAAAAATTAATATGTTGTATCATGTGATTTGAAGGTTATTTTAATGTTTTTTGTTGATAAAAGAATCTTGGATTAATGATATTGATGTTTGGATGATGATAACGAGTAGAAAATTAAATCATTTGGGGAAATATGTTTTTATTTTATAAAGATCCTATATGTTATTAATTCAAATGATAATAACTTATATGTAATTTTATATCAACTATGATAAAATCCATTTATGTTTTATATCTTGTTTTGTTGAGTATGGTAATTTAATGAGTTTTACATGCAGTGAAGATTGTATTCTATGTTATAATTAATTATTAATATGTGACTATGAGAATGATAATTGGTTTTTGAAGGATGATCTGATCACACTACAATCGAATGTTTCCTTCCATAACAGATAAATTAGAACAATCTAATTTTAATATTTTCATGTATTTTAATTAAAATCACATCATGAGGTAAATATTGGAGAATTATTGTTTTCAATATTTTGGGAGATTTTAGGGATTCTTGTCATTGTGATATATCTCACGCACCAATATATTTGAATGAGAAGATGATGCATCATCATTTTTATTATTGTTTTGAGTTTTTTCAAATAGATGTGTTTCATGGAAAATTTTCAGTAATTTATTCCATATTTTATTTCCATAAATATTATATTTATTTACTACAGTGATGTATTATAAATATCAAACTATATGGATTGTTTTTCTTAAAACCGTGGAATATAAATTGTTTTAGTGGTATCCAAAATATTATTATGTCACTACATAATGGGTTGTGTCACACCCTGATCAATGATAAATATATTTTTACAATTATTTTTTTAATTTTATAAATTCTTACCTGAATCAATAATTGAAATCAAAACACTATTTCCTAAAATTATATATTAGGGATGCCATGATAATAATATTGGGTGGATAGCTAGAGAAGAAGAAGTATTGGTTTCAATAAAAGTTCAATCCTAAAATGTGTGTGAAATCAACATTAAAGAGATTGATTATATGTATAATGGATATTTATGTCAAATTTATAATATGAAAAGAATATTTCTTGTATTGATTCACATAAAACAAGAAGAGGAATAAATGGATATATAATGGGAAGAAGAAAATTTTAAATCTTATATATGTCTATCTCAGTTGATTACCCTCTTATTGGTAAGTTATTTGATTATATATCTTTATTTGTCTAGGATATGATTAATCATGTTAAGATAACAAAAATTAATTTTGTGTTCAGGGATGACACATGATAGGGTGTAATTTAGAAAATGATTCTAGTGGAATGTTTGATCATTGTTTTTACTAGATCATTAAAAGGATGTAAATTGTCATTTTGAGTTGTAAATCATGTAAACATATATTTTATGTGTAGTATCTATTTATTAGAGTTATTATATATTATAGATAGAGTCCTTATCTCTTATATTAATTGGTTACAAATGATGTTTGTACGTGGAATCATAAATATAAATAAATTTAGTTTTACATACTTTTGATGAGTGAATTTACAATCACTATGAAGGCCCTTTAAATATAAGTCATATCATCTACATTTACAAGTATGTTTTTTGACTATTTGATGTATGAAAATATTTTCTCACTCTCATTGATGTTACAATGTATAAATTTATATTTTGAACACATAAAAAATTATTTATTGAAAAACAATGGGATTACATCATTTTATGAAATGAAATACTATATTTTGAAATAAAATATATATTAATAACATCTAGATATCAGACTAAATATATCATATTCTATCCTTTTTTATTTTATTCCATTTTTTTAATATAAAATTGTGACATAAGTATATAGAATCAAATTTCAAGATGATGGTTTTATGATCCTAACCTTTTTAGAGCCAACTCATGCTTATTTTCTGGTGTTCTTTTATCCTTGTTTTTTTAACATGTTTGTGTTTTTATTTGTATTTATTTCTGGTAAAATTTGATTAATTTGGAATCGCATAGTTTTGTTAATGGTTGAATAATGTTTATAGAAAACTATGTGGATTTCATGAAGATACAGTGTGACCATATTTTGGAGTAATATGAGGTGGTTCATGGTTTTTCCAAACAATACAGCCTCCCACCCAAGACCGTGTACCCTCAAACAGAAGGTATTTTCATGATGTACACATGGTCTGTCAAACTATGAACCACATAAGATAAACCATGCACCCCATTAATTGGGACACATAGCGCACTATTTAAAAAATGTTCTCCTCTATCTAGGAAACCATTTATGTGGGTTTTAAACACCATGAAAAGTTTATTATATTTTAAAACTCATTTATTTTTATTCATATCACTTCTAACTCAACCAAATAATATTTAAAATAGTCTTGGAGGATTCCAAATCTATTCAAAGGCTCCAAAAACTTCATTCTTGAAAAATAAAATATCCCATTGATGGATCAACTATACCGTTGTATGTGATTTCATACTTATTTGGATACCTTTATTTCACATGTTATTATCACTAATCTCAAAGGAATGATTTACTATTTTGTTGAAAGGTGTAGATAATGGGTTTGAATGAATTTATGTAGGATATTGATCCACAGTTTTGATCCCTATCTATTTCTTCATTAACTATTTTATAGTTTAACATCAAACTGAGGGTTTTAGTTTATTGAACATTCGATAACAACCTTTTGGTAGGTGGTTTATTTTTTCAATTGCCACATTCATTGTTATAATTTCTTGTATATAATTTTTCGTTGGAAATTTCCACATTTTGAAAATGAATTATAAATTTATTTGACTAATAGATTTGACATGTGATTGTGAGACCCCTCACAGGCCTTGTTAGAAATATGGATGTTTTTTAGACTAGAAATGATTGAAACCCATGGGGTGTGATAATATAATATAAATGAGTAATTATGATTTATGAAATGTTAATATATGAGATTGTGAACATAGCTTAAATATTAATTATTGAAATTGGATAAATAATGGATTATTAGAATGGTTTATGAATGAGTTGTCAATGTGGAATCATCAGATGATATATTTGGGATTGAGTTACGGGATAGTGAATGGTCTTCTAAATACCAACGGGGCACTAGAATTCTACTGTTAGACCCCATGATATATACTCGTTGCTTGTGATCACTGATTTGTGGGATAAGGAATGCATCTCCATACACCCACAGGCTACTAGAATGTTTCTCTAAGACACTAATGTATAAATTTAAATTGAATTTTATGTTTTTAATGAATCCCATGAAAAAAATTGTTATCACTTTGGAGGATGTTTTTGATTATGGGATGGGTCAAAGAAGTAATTATTGTTTCGGGTTTCACTATGAGCTAGTGGATTATATTGTTGCCTAAAGAATAATTTAATGTGAAAACTATTTACACTATAAATTTTATATTATTTTCTATACAACTACATACACTATTATGGAAACGATATAATTTAATATTTCGTTGGGGGTGGCCTACATAGTTGAACTCAAACATTACTCATGCTATCAAATTGGTAACCACACAGACTATATGTTTGCAAGATATGATAAGGTAAAGAGAAATATGTTAGATGATTGAATTTTTATCATGGATGGACGAAACCATATATTGTTCTAAAAAATCTTTGGGAGTTTTCATTAAATAATTTTTTGTATTCATTTAAAACATCACACATATATGAACTGTCATATATACTCATTTAGTTTATGGTCAATTATCTGTGTTTTTTAATTATCTTTTGATGTTTTTATTTATGAATGAATTAATATTAGGGTTATTTTTATTTCATTTTGATATTATATATTGATTTCCAATGTTTTTATACTTCGATAATGAATGTATAGTCTCCCCAGAATATATATTATCCCCTTATAGCAAGTTGGTATCCTATGGTGTAAATAGAAGGTTGCTCAACGTCACATAACTAACCATAATGGGTCACATAACTAAACTTCAGGGGTCATCATGAGTATACATGAATCATTCTAGGAGGTTGAGATATTATGTGACATGAATCATTTTAGGAATTCCTGAAAATGTGGGATATGGGAAGTTGTTTTAATGAAAATTATTTTCCTAGATTGTGTATCAAATAAATTAAAATTGTTGACAAGAAGAAATTTATTACTGATAATGATGCTAACTGTGGTAATTAGAAATGGATAATTTTGGTTTCTAATGGTAAAAAAATAAATATTATTGTTTTTTACCTTACGTAAGCCATGAACTAGATGATGGATGGTTGATGGTGTGATTTGATTTTGTCTGTGTGATGGAGTGTGGGGGTGAATTTTCATATCCATTAGAAAATTCCTCTTTTGTAAATGTGATGAAGTATTCATGAATTAATTTTTGTTTTGAAAAACTAATAGTTTTCATTATTTTTTTATCCCTTAATAAGGTTTTTATACTCATCCAATGTTTTTGAAATTTTTTCCACAAGACATACAGATGAATAGTGTCGTGGATGGGATCAAGGAAAGACATGCTATCTAAAACATGGAACTATACATCTTTGTTTCTAAATGTTTTCATTTATGGAAAAATGGAAACTGAGTAGAAGTTTCTACTTTGTAATCTTTTGAGATGATATAGTTATGTCGTAATTTTCTAACACTCAAAACCTGAAAAGATCCTCAATGTGAATATTTAATTTAATTCACGATTATGTAACGTTTTATGGTCAGGTCCTTATAGTTGTTATCATAGGTTGGTTTAGATAACTTTAGAGGTTAGGGTATTCTTTAATCATAAGAGACATTACCATTATGGATAGGATTTCAGAAAGAGTCATAGTTTTTTTTAGATAAATTAAATGAGTTTAAGATAATATGAAAAGTTATATCTTAGTATTTACCCTCATCATAAAATATTATATGATGATTTTTCTAATGTAATCACACTGAATTTTTGGTTTTATTAAATGGCTGGATCCAGTAGGAACAAATATAACAGTGGATGTCAGGAAAAAAGTGATAGTTTTCTGAATGAGTAACTGAATGATATGGGATCTACAATGAGAACTCTTGTGGTTATTCTCAACCAACTATGTGGAGTCATGATTGACCCCTTGAACCTTATTGATTTTTATAAGGCATCATATATGCGAGAAATAAATCCCTACAGATTTTCTGGTAATAATCATAAATGTAATTTTGTTCAAAAACCTATGTGTCAAAGATGTGGAAAGAAAAAACTAGGAAAATGATTCAAAAGGGATAGAAATACACGATAGATGTGGAAATGAAAGTCATAAAGCATGAACCTCCGATGGAAAAAGGAAGCATCCAGTTGACTATAGGAAAGGAAATCATGTTTTTTCTGAAGGTTCAGTTGAATGATTTAAATGTTGTGTTCATGGTCATTATGCAAACACATGTCCTACGAAGAAGTTTTGGGAATGGGATCACCGGGATCGTAGAAATATTCATTTACTAATACGTAATTCCATTCCGATAGAGGATAAAGAAACTGACAATGACCAATGAAATGTATGGCTTATTTCTTAATATATGTTTTTTTATTATTGAAATCTTATGATATGAGTCATGATTTTTTTTAAGAATGAAGTATTTCGAATAAGTTGAAAAGGAATGGTTAATGTATCATGAAGAATATTTAATGAGTATGAAGTCAACATAAAATGGATTTGAGAGTTATGGTATATTTTAGGATGGTGATATTTATAAAAGTATTAAGGCTCTTTTGATTATTGGATTACATTAGATTAATTTTTATAGTATGTGTAACCCTAATATTTGATATATGAAAATTTTATTCAAGGAATAATTATATTTCTTTTGTGGATATAGTTATAAAGAACCATTTGGGTTTATATGACCCTTGAATTTGCGGAAATTACCGGTTAATAAATTTTGGGATGCAAAATGAAATCTATTAGATAACTATTATCGTTAAAATATGTTATTGTTTTTTTTATGAAATTATATCTTTTTGGGGAATCTTATGAAATTATATAGTTTTTTTAAAGGGAAAACACGCATACCATTTGAAAACTCTTCACGTCGGACGATGATGCGAGATTAAAACCCACAACCAAAGTGCGATTGGTATTTATCACCTACCACTGGGCTACATGATATCCCTGGTTAGTAGGAATAATTATTTTTAGTTATATGTTCTTATTAATCAGGAATAAGTTGATTTCGGGTTATCTATTGAAATTATAAACCTATAATGGAGGATATATGATTAGGTTAATAACTTTTCAATATGAGACTTTAAGAGTAACTTTTGTTATATGGAGAAAAATATTAAGATTTACCTTGGAAGATTATGCGATTAAATCCTTAATTTTTTTTTATTTCAATCTATATTTGGATTACATCAAAGAATTTTATTAATAGCTGTTTATTTAATGGTCTTTCTTGAACATTGGGTTATTTTTGTTGAATATTGGAGATTAAGAGTAGTATTTCTTTCTATAAAGGATTATCCATTTTGGGATTATCTGATCTTGTACTAACAATTTTGGTTTTGGTTAAGGTCTAAAGACTTGGGAAATATATAGTTCATCTTTTATGGATTATGTGATTCTCTCAAATTTGATTTTAACACTCTTAATATGAACAAGTCATCTTGAATACTCAACATTTGGAGAAAATATGAGTTTGTGTTAGAAATATAGTAAAAGATGAAAGTATACATGACAAGTGAGTATGGTTCCTTATGTTATAGTTAATATTATAAATAAATTAATTAATGAAAAGTAACTTAAAACAAAAAATGTTGTCAGTTTACTTTTCCTACTGGGGAATCAAATATTGTTTAACACATCACAAGTTAGTGATTTTATGGTGGTTAACATTCTCCTAAACATGTTTTCTATCACTCTCCATCAGAACATGATGGTTTTTTTTCTCCACTATATCCATGTTTTCATGGAATACTATTATGGGATATTTTAGGTAACCATTGTACATATTTGTCTTTATTTTAATGTGATAATTTTATTTCCTCCTTTTCTGATGTGGTCTTTCAATAAAGTTTCCGAGCCCAATTTTAAAATTGAGAGGATGTAATTCCCAAAAGGGGGGAATGATGTAATATCCCAGGTAAATAATGAATATGAAATGATCATATATATTAATATATGTGAATAATATATTAATATTACATTAAAGGGGTTGATATGTTTGATGAAATACATAATACGCAACAACGAGTTTCATTGAAATCTTACGTTGCACACTAATAATATAAAAATATTATTTTAAATGGTAGTTAACGCCTAGCCATTGTAATGGAGGGAATGAAATGTACTAACTAAAAAATGATTATATATGTTTATCGAATATTTTTACATTTATCCAATAAATGTTAGAGGCTTAAAATGCGAATGAATCCAATTTTAAGCATAAATAATTTAATATTCTTTAAAATTTCGATTAACAACCTCTTAATGGAGAAACCTTTTTAAATCTACATATTGTAAATTTTATATGTTATATTTGAAAAAATTAAATCCTTCTTTAGAATCCGAACATCAAAATTTACTTTGTGTAAATTTTGGTTAACTTTCCAATAAAGGTCATTTTTAATGAATAGTGAAATTTGCTATATTTTAATTCAAAACCACCTTTTAATATAATTTATTTATATGGTTAAATTATATTTTTAATTGGGATTAAAGTGTAATTTAAATATATTTTTTTCCATTTAATCCAATGGTGGTCATTGGAAATTGTATCACTTTGAAATTGGATATAAACACGTGTCAATCTTTTGATAGGTATTGTTTATTAGAATCGCGTTATTTTTTTGACAGTGGGAATTAATTATAAAATTAATTAACGAAACATCTATGTTTTTAATTTGGTAAAATGAAAATAATTTTTTAATTTGGAATATCAAATATATATTAGGGTTAATTTTTGGTATTTTTCTAAAAAACATCAATTTTTTTATGAATATTGAAACCACTAAGTAGTTGTTAAAAATTAAAATTTTGGTTTAAATGAAAATTTTCCACTTCTGTGAATTGAAATTCAAAAATCCTACATACATGTTTGTCATTAGTAAGTAAAATGTTGTTCAATGAGATGAAAATAATTTTTGGTTAATTGTAACTTTTGAGTTTTATTAACCCTGATTAAAGGTAATAAGTGTAATTTAAAGTAAAAAAATGTTATAAAAATATAAAAATACATTGACACATGTATGAAAATTATTTTATGAGTCCCGACCGACAATGAAATTCCATGGGTCAATTTTGGGACCCCATGGAGCCACTTGGGTATGATAATGACATGGATTCTTTTTTATTTATAGAAAAAATAAAAATGCCACAAACATGTATTGTTTTACTAAAACAATTATTACATGGGGTTATATAATTGATATATGTGACTATAAATATTAATTATAAAGATAAAAATATTTACTACATCATGTTAATTGTTTTATAATTTTTAGACAACAATTAAATAAAATTATTTATGAAACAATGATGATCCTGTGTTTATGTCATTAATGAATGATTTATATAAATATGAAGATAAAGATTAACATAATATCTGAAACATTTCCAATACTTATTAGATGATTTTACTTCTAACATGGTCCACCTTATATTCTAATTTGATGAATTTTTGGTCTCTATAAACCAAAAATCATTATATAATAAAATAATATTTTCAAGCATTCCAAAAGAGACCCTTCTCTTTCTTATAAAAAGGCTCCACTTCCTACCCCTTTATCACACTTTTAAATCCATTTAGATCATCCAAACTCTGCTAAAATAAACTCCTAATGTCCCTATATTAATCCTAGAAGCCTTACCTTAGGTAGAAAGCACTTCAAGAAACCCTTTAGGTTCAAACCAAGGGGAGTTACCCGATTTAATGGTAATGTCTTCTCTTATGTTCTTTCGTTTTATTTTGCTTCTCCATCACTTTAAACTCTTTTTAATCCATTCTTCTGTAACAAAACCATAATCTTAAATATACTAGGATGTTTTTATTAGAATAATTAGACCTACACTTACACACACCTCCACCTAATGGGTGACGAACATACTATTTCTATGGACGACGAACTACTACCTCATGAAATGATGACTGTTCAATTAACTCCTACCACCTCTCATGGATGCCATTAAGATATCACTATATTTATATTATATATATATATATTATGTTTATTTATTTCTTATGATTTTGTATTTTTCCTTTATTCCATAACATTATGGTTTACATAATGGGTAAACGCGATCATATCATTTTAGGAAGTGCGGACTACAGCCCCCCTCAAAGTGATTTGAATCATTTATTCCATTTGTGGAAAGTATAAAAGATTTAGTTAATGATATTATAAATTACATTATACTTGAATTATAATATTAATTTATATCATAACGTTTTCATTCCATTAAATGAGAAATATAAATGATGGTAGAATTCTTTTGTACGTACGATTTACCGTCTCAATGAACGACCCATTTAATTTATTACCTTAAAATGTTATGAACTATTATAAATACATATTATACTGGATATATATGATATATATGATATATACATCATGAATATAATTCTGGAGATAATGGATATTTTACCACATTAACAACTTGTAATTATAATAAGTTTATTTTTGACTCAAGTACCAAACATCGAGGAAACGATTGTTATTAAATTAATTGATTACATAATGTTAACAAGTGATATAAAATGGATTATGATCTTTAAAAATTTTCTTAATAATTTAGAAATTAACTTAATTTTATCATTCAGGAAGACCAAGGAACATACGAGCGAGTCAAGTCGGACATGGGGTAATGGATTTCTTATCTCTCTTTTAATTATATGAGATTTCCATTGTTCGCCACTTATTTATTGCATGTGGTGTATTGTGTTATACCATTTGATATATATTATCATGATTATATTTTTATTAATGTTATTCTGTGATTCATTTGGTGCTTATTATCCTTTGGTCATATGACGTGATTTATTATAATTAGGTAACAAGTTTTTATCTCACTTTTTATTCCCTTGAGATTCGTGCTATATTTGTCACTATCTCCATTAAGTGGTGTATGTACTGACCATTATTCCACAATTTGTGTAATATACCTTCATTTATGGGTATTTACATCAACATTTTATGGTCCTTATTTCATGGGGTGTATGTTTCGTAAGTTACCAAACCGGTAAGGGAACATTTCACTCTCTTCTTTTTAAAATGATTATTTTTTATATGTCTTTTAATTCAAATCTTTTTATTTTGGGATATGTTCTTCTATTTCCTTGTTGCTATAAATTTTCGGTCCAAGTGATGAGATACCCTTTTTATCTCTCATCAACTCAATTTCTATATTTTAAATTGATGCTCTTAGGCAGTTGGATTTCTATAAACGAACTTCTTTACCCAATTTCAATTCATTGGGTTAAACCTCTACTTCTTGATTATGTCGTTCTATGAATATGTGTGAATGTCTTATGATTGTTTTACACTTAATATCCACTTATATTGGGTGTATTTATATTTTTACCACATAATTATGTCATTGATTATCCTTAATCTAAGGATACCGTCTTTATAAGGGACTTTGTCTCAATATCATTTCATTGAGGCATACTTGGTTTTTATAAAAGTCATTCTTTTATACACTGTATAAAAACCCTTCACTTTTCATTTCATTCAGTAGGGATATTTTTCTAAAATTTGTTTTACTAAATGACAAAAAATAATGTTTCTTTTAACGAACATAGTGACATCGACCTTTCTGCCGCCACGAGTATTACTTGATATTTGACTTCCTTAACAAGTCATAATGTTTTTAAAAGGAAAAAATAAATACCATATACTGTATTATGTATTTTGGTATTAAAAATGGTTTTGATAATGGATTTTTTATGTCATTATATTTAGCTGATATATTATGATTGAAATGTGGAAATGTTTTTTCTTTCCTTTATATTTGTTGTATGTGTTAGGATTTTATAATGGTAAATGGACATTTGACGAGTGGTTACATGATAAAATAAATGATGGTTTCTCTCGAGATAAACCAGGATGGGTGGTTATGTTATAACCTCCATTTCATTGGGTATTGAAGTCGGTCGTATGTTATTCTGTTTAGTGAATTCTGTGGAAGTCGAGTATATGGTTATTCCATATATGTATATTTATGTCCCAAGTTACTGTTATATGTTATGTGTTATTTATATGGGTTTTATGAAGATATTTTTTTACAAAATGCTAAGCAATGATATATTATTCAGTGAAGATTATTTACTACTTCATAAAGGTGAAAAGCATTACTTATGATGACGTATTCATGAATTACATTTTGTTTTCTAAAACTAATAGTTTTCCTTATATTTGTATCCCTTATTGAGATTTTTATGCTAATACCAAGTTTTTTAAATGATTTCTATAGGACTTAAAGATGAATAGGGTCAAGGATAAGATCCTGGAAAGCCATGCTATCTAAAAAATGGAATAAGACATCTTACTTTTAATAGTTTTTATTTTATAAAAAATGGAAACTGATAAGAAGTTTCCACTTTTTAATCTTTTGATATGTAATATTTATGTCCAAATTCTATAAAGCTCTAAACCTGAAAAGATCCTCAATGTGAATTATTCACTTAAATCAAGATTATGTAATTTTTTAGGTTGGTTTATTATAGTTTTATAATGATGCCTAATTTAAATTGACCATAATTTTATTGTTTATGTTTCAATATTTTGTGTTAATATTAAATTTATTAAATATTAATCATCTATATTTCAATTAACTTTTTAGAAGAACCTAATTCTTGGGAATTGGTTTTTTTGAGAAAAAATTGTTTTTGGAATGGAAAATTTAATTGGTAATATTTACATTTTAATAAATATTAAATTCAGGTTTTTATGGAATTAATAAAATTTGAATTTTAGAAATTATGTTGATGGAAATTTATTAAAACCACAATTCTAGTGAATTGGGAACTTGTATGCATGCTGGTTCATGACATGAATCCTAATGTAGTGATGTGAAGAGGGGCATGAGAGTTTCATGGAGTTCATCATGCATATGTGGTTAATGAGGATGTTACGTCAATAGTAAAAGATAAAATTGAAGTATCTTCTATGATTTGGAGTGATTTATTTAATAAGAAATACTCACATTCTTTTATATCATCTAATATTTTTAATAGTTTTACTCTGGTGAGAGAGATTGTAATTGGGGTTATGATGATTGAAAAACCATTGGTAATATAGAGGAGGGAAATCTCTTTATATAAGGGGTGTTTCCAAAGGTTTTTGGGTATATTTTTATTTAGGGTCTTAACATGTAAACATGTTGGATTTTGAATTCATTTGGGGTATTGATATTCCAGTATCACATTGAGACCATATTTGTTGTTACCGTAGGAGAGTGGGTTTTGTTCTTTAAGGGTAAAAATAATTTTCCTCTTGGATTTTGGGATATCCAGGCCATCCATGAAGAGACCATTCATAAGTAACATGGAATGATCACCACGAAGGTTGAAAACTATTTTCAATAGGACTTGGGTGTGAAGAATGATGTCTTTCAACCCATTGTGTTCAAGTTTCATGATGTGTTTCTGGAGTGCATCTCAAGGCTACAACATGAGAGGGATGTGGTGTCTAAAATTGATCTCATTCATGTATCTAAAATTGTCTCTATTCCACCTTATTTTTAAAACCCCAAGCTTCCATGGTACTCTTCTCTTTGAATAATACAGTAGCGTGTGTTGTACGCAACTTCAGTTCTAACACACACCACAACACATCAAACTAGATGTTATGAATAGTAATACCCACTTTTTTAAATTTTTTAAATTTATCATTCAAAATGGACATCATTTTTGGATTCTGAATATCGAAATTATCTTATGGTGAATTTTTGGTATTTTTCTGAAAACATTCAATTTTTGATGAATAGTGAAAAAATACAGAGTAATAGTTTAAAACCGAATTTTTATTTAAATAATTACTTCTTTTATTTTAAATTAATTAGCGTCAAAATAGATACATAATACCTATATATGTTCAATGTAATTCAATGGAGTTAGTTTATAATAATCTTAGATATATAAAAATTTTGATTGATCTTTTCACCGTCTTTTACCCACATCCTAGGAGAATTTGGAAATTCACATAAAATGTAAATTTACCACTTCTGGGAGTGGAATTTCAAACATCTGAGAGACATGGTTAATATCAAGTAGTAAAATGTGGTTCAATAAGATAAAAATAATTTTTAGTGAATAGTATCTTTTTACTTTTATTTACCACGGTTAAAAATAAACAAGGTAATTAAGGGCAAAAATGATATTAATATTACCATAACACATGTCCAAATTCTATTGGACAAGTGTATCTTGACCAAAAAACCTAAAGAAAAAAATACTATCATTTAGGTCAACTTGGATTAGTTTAGGACATTTATTATTATTTAATTCAAAGAAGAGTTAAAAAATTTAAAATCAATGTTTAATAAATAAAACATTTTTAATATAGTGTTATACATAAGATAAATTAGATTATAAATATTCAATAGAAATATAAAAATATTTCCTATATAATGATATATTATTTATAATTTTTAGACACTAAAAAATTTAATTTATTTATGACACAATGGTGATGCATTATTTACATAATTAATGAAATATTAAAATAATTGATATTATAAATATAAACATAATTGTAATTTGAGACTTTTTTATAAATTAAACTAATTTTATAGGTTAATTAACATATTAGGGTTGGTTATATTATTTTTGATCTAAGTAATCATGATTTTACTATTTTCAGAAAAATCAAAAACCAAATAAAGTCAAAATTGACATAAAAGTGTATTTAAAACAAATATTAGATTATTAATTGATATTAAATTACAAAAAACCTAAGGATAGAAAAATGACTTATATCATGATATTTGTATAATTAATGAACCACTCTGGGGTCACATGGATGTATATAGTATGTTTATTTACTATATAAAATAAAAATACAAAGTGACAAGGTAAATATCAAACTAATTTACTAAGAGTTAATCCTAAAAGACAAGGTTAATATAGTGACCCAAACCTATCTAAAACATGTTGGTCGAGTGGTTTTTGACACATAACCACCTTAAACTTTAAATAGTCAACTTTGGAGCCATTAGAAACTGAATATAAATTTATTATAAAATAATATGTCTTGCTTTTCCAAAGGTGCCCCTCACCCCTCTTATAAAAGGGAACATCACCTTCCCTCTAATATAAACCATAAATTCCATTTAGCTCGGCCAAAACCTGTCCAAATATCCTTACAACATCCCTCAATACAACTTAGAGGCCTTATTTTGATCAGAAATCCAACCTAAAGAGCCCTTTGATCAAATCAAAAGGAAGAACCCGAAGAAGAGGTAATGATTTCACCACCCTCTTTCAAGTTCTTTCTTATTCATCTTTTTCTCTCACTGTTATTTACATTCTAAAATAACAACTCTAGTATATTCTATACACTGTGATGTTATTATAAATATGGAACAACCAAATTCATTATTCTATCCATTCTTTGAATGACATGTCACCATACGTGCGTACGTACAGCCTACCGTCTCCACGTCGTGGTGTAATTGTTTTTCAATATATTATTATTTAGTTGGGTATAATAATGATTTATAATTCATGTAAATAATAAATATAACAAGATAATGATTCTTTATATATGATATACCATCCAATTATATATTATTTTAATATCAAAAGAATGATATTGTCACTCGTGCGTACGTACAGACTACCATCTCTGTGAACACGATGAGATTCATTCCCCATCATATCCATTCAAGTATAATTCACAATTGATGATTAAAAATAATATTTAAGGACTTGATATCATTCTAGATATTAATAAGATACAACCAATCCATAACAAACATGGATTATGTAACAAAACATATAAAAGAAAACGACTAAATAAACACTCAAAACGACGATAATACAAAGATATTATTATCAGAGCAATGTTAAAATATCGTATATGATATCATATTAATGTATATGAATCTTGTATAATTTAATAACAATTATTTCACCATTATACAGGAGGTTAACCTACCCTCGACCAAGGAACTGTACAATGTAAGGGTTTATTTTACAATCTATTCATTATCCGAGGTTGTTTATTCATAATTATATACTGGGACCTCTTTATCATCCAAATCCATGTTTCATAAAAATGTATTTCAAAAAATTCTTAATATTTTACAGAATATTGTTTAAAGTTATTTAACCCTTGATTGAATTTTTATAAGAAGTTTATAAAGAAATCATTCGGTCGTATTCCAAACAAGGTCCTTTTTAACCTTTTAGACAGAAATAAGGTAAAACTTTCTTTTTAAATAATACGGTGGGTGTGGCTATTTTCCACATTTATAAAATCATCGAATCTTACTTTACAATCCTCAAAATAATATTTTCAAGTTAAATGTTTTCATTTATAATTATGTGAATTTTTAAATGATTTCAAAAAAAGATATATTTCTCTCAAATAGTTTTAATTACATCTATGTCAACATCCTTTGATAAATTTTAAGCTTATTTGATGTTTATACATTATGATACAAAACTTACATATTTTACTGAAGGTTTTGTGATATGTTTGACTATGGATGTGTTATTTTTATACCATTCATGGTTTATGGAGTAAGTATTGACATTTTTTATGCTAGTTTTAGCACGAATGATTATGTTATGTTTAAACCTATTCATATGAGGAATGCGTTGGACTTAGTAAGTTACAGGTGGAGCCCACTATATCTTCTTGATGCATCGGTAGGTCTCATGAGAAAAATAAGTGTCATGGAAAAATGCCTTGAAAAAATCATATTTGTAGTCTTGGCATGAGGCCCTGACTATGTGGTTATGATAGTCTGACATTATGCATTCCATCATTATGAAAGTGGTTATCGATATTGCATGTGATTATTAGACTAGTATAATATCAATGTGAATATGTAAATCGAATTATTTCATTTTATCTTTTCAATATTATGATGAAGATAAATTTTCAATTTCTTTTGTTTTAGTTATACATTACCTTAAATGTTTATTCTTATTTATGAAATTTTCCACTATATTGTGAACCTTAATGAGCATCTTAGGTCACCCCTTTCAATGTTTTATTTTTTCCAGGATGTAAAGAAGTAATTTATGAATGATTTCATGGGATAGTATGAGGGGATATGAAGACAAGATGTTGTTTTAGTTGTTTTGACTTTATGATGTAATGTAAACATTGTGAATGTATCTAGTTATTCCAAGGCTTCTAAAATAATCGGTATTTCGAGACACGATCTTTTGTGATCATGATAATATTATGTAATAATGCAATGACTCTGGGTAACTGGGGTCGGGGAATAAAATTTGGTATTAGGGGATATTTAGTACAAACAGTGGAAGCTAGATTTAGATAAACTCTGATTAGAGAACATAGACCTAAGATAGACTTTGAAGATTAGTATAAATGAACATCCTAGAATTTTTGTATTGTAGAGATTTTGGGAGTTTTCCGACCAATACATCCCTATCTGGATATGAGCAGGTAGAGGTGGCTCTGGCACAGATGTACTTAGGGGTAAAACTCGAAAACACCACTTTGAGATAGACTTGAATGAAAACTAGTGCACGACAATGGGCCTTGCTGCACTCTTGGTTACGACAATCCCGGGGGATATGCTTAGGATAATTATCATTTTCTTTTCAAATAATTATGAAGTCTTTATGAGTATATACTTTCTCAATGATTTTTTTGTGATTATGGATTATATGCATAAATAGTTCAATTTATGTTAAGTGTATTACAAGTTTGGAATTATGTATTTCGATTCATAAACTAATATAGTTTATGGAATTGTTTAGAAATGGAACCTAGTGAATGAAATGGAACCTAGTGAATGAAATGGAAACCATATCAATGCACCCATTAAAATAAAGGATTTCCCTCATGCTCAAGATAATTATAGTGGAGATGGTGATGCAACTTGTGCTGATCTGCTAATCACCAAACTGGGACAACTCACTCATGATATGAATAATAACCTTACCCGTATGGAGCACCCTGATCCACAGCATGGAGGATCAATGTCAGACCGCTTCATGAGGCAAAAAAAAAACCAACATTCAATATGAGTACAAATCCATTAGTAGGTGAGAAATGGATAAGTTCCCTAGAGAAAATATTTCAGGTTTTAGGGAGTAGTGATAGTGAAAAAGTTATCATGGTAGTTTACCGCCTCACTGGAGATGCTGATCAGTGGTGTTCATTGATTCAAAACACGAAAGAAGATAATAACGAATAAAATATGGAATAGAGGGAGTTCAAGGAGATTTTATTAGGAAATTACTTCCTTGTGACCATGGAGTAGATATGGAATGGAAATTTCTGAGTCTCAGACAAAAGGATAATGATAATGTCGCAAAGTACGAGGCTATCTTTACAAGGTTAGTAAGGTATGCTGGATATTACAAACATAACCAAGGAAGTAATATTGATCATTTAATTGATGGGTTAAAACCATTTCTTCGTTGATCATTAGTGTCACAATCCTTCTCATCATAAAAAGACATTGTCTCATGTGTTATCAAGATAGAAAAATAATGCTCTATGTCTTATGACTTTAAAGAAAAGCAAGAGAAGAAGAGATCTTCTGATCAATCTCGAAATGGAAATAAGGGGAATAAGGGAAATGTTTAAAATCCATCCTGTAGTAAATGTGGGAAGAAACACCTCGGTACTTGCTTAAAAGGAATTGGAGTCTGTTACATGTGTGGTGAAGAAGGCCACCAAGCTCGTGATTGCAAGGGGAATAAGGAAGCTACTGATGTGAAATGCTACAACTGCACGGAGATGGGACATTATTCCAATAAATTTCCTATGAGTCAGGGGAACATACCTCAGAAAAGGCCAAGGGATCAAATCCATGCTTATTCTATCACTAATGCAGAGGTAGAAGCTCCGAAAGACGTGGTGGCAGGTAATTTAATTGTATCCTAAAGTTTAGAAAATGCGTTATTTGATTCTGTATCATCGCATTATTTCATATCTTCCCATTTTTATATGAAAATTAGATATTTACAATTTTACTTGACAATGGATTTTTCACTTAAAACTCATAAGGGAAGTATCATTGATAAAAAGTTTTGTGGATCCATCCCCATTAGAGAACATAAATGTTCTTTATATTCTGATCTCATCGTCATAACTATGATTGAGTTTGATATAATCCTTGGTATGGATTGGCTTTTGGACCATGATGAGATGATTTATTGTAAGAAGAAGGAGGTTGCGATTTTTGATGATGATGATAAGGAACACCTTATCTTTAGAGAAGAATCATCACCACCTAACTCTTATCTATATCCACCCCCAGTAGCTCAACTAAATTCAATTATTGGGGAGGAAGAGAAAGAAATTTCTATGGATAAGGAAAGGAATGTTCAAATAGAGGATGTACCTATTGTGAGAGAATATGTTTATGTGTTTCCAGAAGACTTACCTGGTCATCCTCCAGAACGAGAAATTGAGTTTTCCATTGATATAATTCTTGGTTTGACGCTTATATCAGAGAACCCTTATTGAATGGCCACTATGGAATTAGTTGAACTAAATAAACAAATAGAGGAAATGAGTAATAAGGGATTTATTCGCCCTAGTGTTTCTCCATTGGGAGGCCATGTCCTTTTTGTTAAGAAGAATGATGGATCTATGAGGTTATGTATCGACTACAGTAAAATCAATGATATAACAATAAAAAACAAGTATCCCCTACCTCGCATTGATGATTTATTTGATCAACTGCATAAAGATCAATACATTTCAATGATTTACCTTTGATCTGGATACCATAAGTTGTGTGTGAAGAAGTAAGGCATTCCGAATATTGAATTTCGAACCAGGTATGGGCATTACGAGTTTACAATAATGCCTTTTGGATTGAATAATGCACCCTCTGTATTCATGAATATAATGAATAGAGTTTTCAAGGAATATCTCAATTATTTTTTTGTGGTATTTATTGATGATATCTTTGTATAATACAAAAGCTACTAAGATCATGAAAATTACTTGCTCATTATCCTAAATACTCTGAGAAGAAATCAATTATATGAGATGTTTAGCATGTGTGAATTATAGATTCAAGAGATTTCTTTTCTTGGCCATATTTTCTCTAAATATAGAATCTCTGTTGATCCTTCTGAGGCAATGTCAATCCACGAATGGCTTGCACCAATGATTATAATTGAGGTATGAAGTTTTATTTGTTTAGATGGTTATTATCGACCTTTCGTCCAAAACTTTGCGTGATTGGATGACCCATTAACGAATATCACACGTAACAAGGTTAAACATGTTGGGAAAAAAGAGTGTGAAGAATTTTTTTAAGAACTGAAGAGAATATTGGTCAATGATCTTATATTGATTCTACCATCAGGGAATGATGGGTTTGTTATTTATAGTGATGCTTTGAAAAAATGACTTGGTTGTGTCTGTATGCATAATGATAGAGTTATTTCCTATGCATCACGATAGTTGAAAATTCATGAGAAAAACAATCATACTCATGATATTGAGTTAGATGTTGTAATAATTTCATTGAAGATATGTATACATTATCTCTATGGTGAAATAATATGAGATTTACACTGATCATAAGAGTTTGATGTATATTTTCTCACAGATAGAACTCAACATGAAGAAAATGAGATGGCTTGAACTACTCAAGTGTGTTGATTTCACGATACATTACGACCTGGGGAAGGAAAATAAGGTGGAAGATGTTTTGAGTAGAAATGATCATTGAGTTTTGAATAATATGAGAGTTGAAAAGGATCCTATATATATGGATCTAGTAAAGATGTATATGGGAATAACCATGGAAGGTGAAACATCAATGATTTTTCAAATGGTTTCCAAACCACCTTTACTAGAAAGGATAAAGAGTTATCAAACCGATGATGATGAGTTTAAAAAGAGGATTAAAGATGTCAATGATGGGAGATTGAGTGACTTTGTGTATGAAGATGAAATTTTGAAATATGTGAAGAGACTATGTGTTCCTAATATACCTCATCTAAAAATGGAATTGTTAGACGATGATCATTGTTTCAATTTGTCTATACACCCTGAGAGAACCAAAATTTATAGATATTTTAAGGAACATTTTTGGTGGGAAAACATTAAGTTGTAGATTTCTAATTTTGTGTTACGATGTATTGTTTTTCAACAAGTGAAAGCTGGAAGGCAACATCCTGGAGGAGTCATGCAACGCATTACAATACCAGAGTGGAAATGGGATAATATCATGAGGGAATTTTTCTTAGGACTACCAATGACTCCTAGAAAGAACGATGCAATATGGGTCATTGTTGATCATCTTACCAAGTCAGCACATTTTCTTGCTATAAGGTAATATTTACCACTAAAATGCCAAGAAATACTATATATTAATGATGTTATGAGACTTCATGGAGTACCCTTGTCGATTTTTTCTGATCATGGTCCCCGTTTTACTTTGTGATTGTAGAAAAGTATTCAGAATGAACTTGATAGTGAACTTCGTTTGAGCACTGGTTACCACCACCAAACTGATGGAAAATCAGAATGAACTATTAAAACCATAGAATACATGTTGAGATCATTCTCACTTGACTTTTAGGGTATGTGGGATCAATATTTAACTCTGGTGGAATTTTCCTATAATAATATCTTCCAATCAAGTATTTGGATGGCACCATGTGAAGTGTTATATGAAAAGATATGTCACACACCAACCTGCTGGGATGACGTTGGTGAATGAAAATTAGTTGGCCCATAACTAGTGGAGGAAACAATGGAAATGGTAAAGGTGATCCAAAACCACATCAAAGCAGCTCATATTAGGTAGAAGAGCTATTCCGATAACTGAAGGAAGGATTTGGAATTTTAGGTAGGAGATCATGTTTTCTTGAAGGTATCTCCATGGAAGGGAGTTATATGTTTCAGTGAAAAGGTTAAATTGAGTCCTAGGTACATCAGACCTTTCAAAATTCTAGCATAAATTGGGGTTGTAGCTTACCGTTTGGCAATGCCACCAAGTCTCTCCAAAGTTCACAATGTGTTCCACGTATCACTGTTGAGAAAATACATGCTTGTCCCAACGCATGTACTCACTAACGAGAAATTAGATCTGGAACATGATCTGTCTTATTGCGAAGAGCTATCATGATTCTTGATACAAGAGAACAAGTGCCGAGAAACTGGATGACTCGTCTGGTAAAAGTTCTATGAAAAAACTATAAGATGGAAGAGACAAAGTGGGAACCCGAGGAACATATGATGAAGTATCACCCGAGTCTTTTCATGCGTTAGTATTCTAGAAATTTCAAAGACGAAATTATTTGAATGAGGGGAGAATGTATCACCCCATGCTTCCACGGTACACTTCTCTTTGAATAATACAATAGCGTGTGTTGTATGCATCTTCGAGTTATTACACACACCACAACAAATCAAACTATCCGTTATGAATAGTAATACCCAGTTTTTTAAATTTTATAAATTTTATCATTCAAAATGGAATGTATTTTTGGATTCGGAATTCAAAATTAGCTTAGGGTGAATTTTTGGTTTTTTTCTGAAAACATTCAATTTTTGATGAATAGTAAAAAAACTGAGTTATAGTTTAAAACCAAATATTTATTTAAATAAATATTTATTTTTTATAAATTTAATTAAGGTCAAAATAGAAACATAATACCTATATAAGTTCATTGTAATTCATTGGATTTAGTTTAGAATAATTTTATATATATAAAAATTATATTGAACTTTTCACCATCTTTTACCCACCACCTAGGAGAATTTGGAAATTCACATAAAACATAATTTTACCGCTGCTGTGAGTGGAATTTAGAAAATCCAAAAGACATGGTTAATATTAAGGAGTAATAGGTGGATTAATATGTTAAAAATATTTTTGTGAATAGTAACTTTTAACTTTTATTTACCACGGTTAAAAGTAAATAGGGTAATTAAGGGTAAAAATGATATTAATATTACCCGAACACATGTCCTAATTATATTTGAAAAATGTATATCGACCCAAAAAATCCTTAAGAACAAAATATTATCATTTAGGTCCACTTGGATATGATTAGGACATTTATTATTATTTAATTCATATAAGAGTTAAAAGAGCGAAAATCAATGTTTAATAACTAAAAGATTTTTAATATAGGATTATACATAAGATAAAATCGATTATATATATTCATTAAAAACATAAAACTATTTCCTACATAATTTTATTTTATTTATTATTTTTAGACACTATATAATTTAATTTATTTATGACACAATGGTGATACAGTAATTACCTAATTAATGAAATATTAAATTATTTGATATTATAAATATCAAAATAAATGTAATTTGAGAATTTTTATGAATTAAAAAAAATTTCTAGGATAATATAACATATTAGGGTGGGTTATATTAATTTGTTTTCGAATTTATCATGCTGTTATGATTTTCACAAAAATCAAATACCATGTAGTGTCAAAATTGACATAAAAGAATTTTTAAAACAAATATTATATTATTAATTGATATTAAATTCCTAAAAATCTAATGTTAGGCCAAAGAACATATATCATAATATTTGTATCATTACTGGACCACTAGGGGGTCGCTTGGATGTATATTGTATGTTTATTAAATATATAATATTAAAATACAATGTGACAGGTTAAATGTCAATCTAATTAACTAAGAGTTAAAACTAAAAGATAAGGTTAATATAGTGATCCAAACCTGTCTAAAACCAATTGGTAGGGAGTTTTTAGACCTATACCCAACCTAAACTATAAAAATACACTTTTGAGCCATTATAAACCGAATATGAATTTCTTATGAAATAATATTTCTAGCTTTTCCAAAGGTACCCCTCACCCATCTTATGAAAAGGAACTTCACCTTCCCTTAATTTACACCTTAAACGCATTTTGGCTCGGCCATACCCTACTCAACTATCCAACCAACTTCCCTCACCACAACCTAGAGGCCTTAGTTTGATCATAAATCCAACCTAAGGATCCATTTTGATCAAATCAAATGGAAGAACCCGAAGAAGAGGTAATGATTTCAACACCCTCTTTCAAGTTCCTTTCATCTTCAACATCTTATTTCCTTGTTATTTAAATTATATAATAATAACTCCATTATATTATATATACATTTATGTTATTATAAATATTTAACAACCAATTTCATTATTCAAATCATCTCTTAAATGACATGTCACCATACGCGTGTATGTACGACCTACTGTCTCCACGTCTTGGTGTAATTGTTATTCAAAAAAATATTTTTTAGATGGGTATAATAGTGATGTATAATTCATGTAAATAATAAATATAACATTATTATTATTCTGTATATATGATATACCATCCAATTATATATTATTTTAATATCAAATGAATGATATTTTCGCTCGTGCGTACATACGGACTACCGTCGCCACGAACGCGATGAGATTCATTCCGCATTGTATCCATTCAAGTCTAATTTTCATTTGATGATTAAAAATAATATTTAAGAACTTGATATCATTCTGGATATGAATAATATTAAACCTATACAGAACAAACATGGATTATGTTACAAAACATATAAAAGAAAATGATTATGTTAACATCTGAAATGACGATAATACTATAATATTATTAACAAAGTAATGCTAAATGATTATATATGATATCATATTAATTTATATTATTTTTTTATAATTTAATAACAATTGTTTAACCAGTATATAGGAGTTTAACCTGCCCTCGACCAAGGAAAAGTACAAGGTAAGGGTTTATTTCACAATCTCTTCATTATCTGAGGTTGTTTATACAAAATTACCTACTGGGACCTCTTTATCATCCACATCCATGTTTCTTAAAAATGTATTTCAAAACATTCTTACTATTTTACAGAATATGGGTTAAAGTCATGTATACACTTTTTTGACTTTTTATAAGAATTTTATAAAAGAATCTTTCCGTCGTTATCCCAACAAGGTCCTTTTTAACCTTTTCGACAGAATTAAGGTAAGAATGTCTTTTTAACTAATACTGTAGGTGTGGCTATTTTCCACCATTATAAAATCATCGAAGCTTCCCTTAATATTTTATAATAATATTTTCAAGTAAATTTTTTCTTTTATAATTATGTGACATTTTAAATGATTTAAAAAAAATAGATATTTCTCCCAAATAGTTTTGATTTCATTTGTGTCAACATCCTTCGATGGATTTTACGCTTATTTGAAGTTAATTTATTATGATACAAAAATTTCATATTTTATTGAAGGTTTTTTGATATATTTGACTGTGGATGTGTTATTTTTATTCCATTCATTGTTTATGGAGAAAGTATTCACATTTCGTATCCTTTTTTTAATATTAATGTTTATGTTGTGATTAACATGTACATATGAGGAATGCATTGGACATAATAAGTGACGGGTGGAGCCCGCTATAGCGCCTCGATGCATTGGTAGGTCTCATGAGACAAACTAGTGTCTTGGCACAAGGCCTTGACAAAATTTAATTTTTAGTCTTGGAACGAGGCCTTGATTATGTGGTTATGATAGTCTGGCATTGTGCCTTCCATCATTATTAAAATGGTTATTGATATTACATCTGATTATTTGACTAGTAGAATATCCATATGAATATGTAAGTGGAATTGTTTCATTTTATCTTTTCCATATTATGCTAAAGTTAAAGTTTAAAATGATTTTTTAGTTATACATTTCCTTAAATGCTTATGCTTATTTATGAAAGATTCCGCTATATTGTTATCCTTACTGAGCATCTATGGTCACCCCTTTCAATGTTTTATTTTTCCCAGGATGTGAAGAAGTAATTTATGAATGACCTACAGAGATAGTATGAGGGGATATGAACACAGGATGTTGTTGTAGTAGTTTTTACTTTTTGATATAATGTAAACTTTATGAATGTATCTAGTTATTCTTAGGCTACTAAACTAATGGGTCTTTAAAGAGTTGATCTTTTGTGATCATGCCAATATTATGTAATAATGCACCGACTCTGGGTAACTGTGGTCAGGTCGTTACATTATTGAATGGAACCAACAGAGCATCACGAAAAAAAATCACATAAAAGAGTTAATGGATGCGGGATTTATCAAACTGTGTGCGTAGCCTCATGGATCTATAGTTTTGATTGATAAGAAGGATGAAATGTTGTTATATTTTTTGTTGACAGACATAATTTGAATAGAATGTATGTGATGAAATGTTATACTCTTCCACGTATCAGCTATCTCTTTGACCATTTTAGTGGATCATATGTTTTTTCCAATATTGACTTGTGGATCAGGTATCATCAGTTGAAATTTAAACAAAAGAATGTAACACTGAATACATTCATAATTAGGTATAGACTTTATGAATTTTCTGTGATTCCATTTTGGATAATGAATGCTTTATGACCTTGATGAACTAAATCATTCATCGATACAAGAATCGGTTTTTGGATATTTTTGATGAGGAAATACATGTATACTAAATTTCTCATGATGATCATTAACCATATCATATCATTGTACTTATTACATTTATTAAGAATATTATATATTAAAATCTATCATAGTGTCCATTCATGTTCAACTGGGAACATTTATTTGAACACATTATCTGTGTCGTAGGTGTGTCAGGGGACATATAGAAGGTGGGACAAGTGGTTTCTAGGGATTATCGCATGAATTATTTTTGATATTATGTGATTTCTTGGGAAAGAGGGTTATTTTTAGAGGATTATCCACAAATTTTCCAAATTTGGGAGAATCAATTTCAATTTGTAAAGAAGATGGAAATAAGTTTGAATGGTTTTTCAATTTGATAATTATATCTAGGAGTTCAATAAGAATTTGACTACTGCACCAATTTTTATCCTACCAGATTTGGGTGTTGAGTATACAAATTTTTTTGATGTTTATGGGATCACAGATAAAGAAGTGTTGATGCAGTTAAAATAGTTATGGAATATTAGACATGAATATTGAATCCACATGAGTGGAATTAACCAATGGATGATCTCAATTTAGTTGTGGTGGTTTATTACTAATGATGTTGGTGGAATTACCTACTAGGAAAAAAATGTAGTGTGTATACCAATAACAAAATAATAAATTATATCTTTTTTGAAACATGATTTTAATCTATAAAATTTGATATATGGTACATAAATTAAATATTTAGATTTTGAGATAGTATATGAACTGAAGAATCAAAAAAGTGCTACTGACACTTTGCATAGGAAGAGATAGACACTGGCTGTTTAGGAGTCTAGTTGTTAACGAATGACAATGACAATGCTGGATGAGATGCATATTAAGATTAAATAGGGATAAGAGAAGATGTACCCTATAACATTATTTTTATGTTCTACACTTCTATGATGATTTATGGAGATGTAGTTTGATGATACCAAGTATTTGGACTTAATGGAATTTCATTAATGTGTGGAGTCATCCTTCGATTTTACTATTTATAGGGATATAATCATCTATATGTAAAAATATGTTGTTGTGCCTATGAGTATTTGAGAGGATTTGATGCATGATTTTCATTCCATGAAGTGGATGGTTCATACTAGTTTTACTAACAAGTAATGTGACCATTATCAATAGTATAGTTGGACTGTTATGAAAGGGGATATTACAAGTTTCATGAAATGATTATATAACAATCAGTATGTGATGGCATGGCATCAATAATCAAGTGATTTACAACAATTGATTCCCATTCTGTAATGAATATGAAAAAATGTTATCGTATACTTTATGGTCATTATTCACAGGGGACCTAAAAATAGTGAATATATATCGGTGATTTTGGATAGATTGACCAATGTATTCTATATCAGAATTCTCCCTGAGACAATCATAGTGGATTAGTTGGGGGACATTTACAATTAAGAGATATTCTATTTAAATGGGTTATAACGGATTATTATTTCACATTGTGACCTATATTCTACATTTCTCATGTGAAAAATATTATTGAATGCTTTGGATACGATGATGTTTTCTAGTATTTTGTTCCACCCACAAAAAGTTTAGAAGACAGACTATATTATTAAGGTGTTGTAGGAAAATATTTGATCAGGCGTCCTAATATTTATTAGATATTTCTTTAAGAAATTAGCCGTCATCATGCCTCCCTATAAAATAGTTATCAAGGAACTATTATGATAGAATCATATGATGATCTTTATGGTATTCCATGTTGATCACCCCAATACTCGATGTAGGTAGGTGAGTCTGAGTTGTTGGGACCGAGTCTCGTGAAGGAGACATCAAAATAGTACCAGTTTTTTCGGAAACATATGTCTATGGATCATAGTAGACATAAGGCATATTATGATTGATGTTTGTGACACAATTATTTTATATGGGGTTGTAGGGTATTCCATTGGATTCCAATTACATTTGGTCTCCATATGATTCGATGATAGGGAATGTTGGTGGTTATGTTTGTTGTACCTTTTGAGACTGTGGAGAGGATTGGACCGATGCCATAAGGATAGTATTTTCCACAAAGGTATAGTTATGTGCATGATTTTATTCATGTGTCTCTACTTTTAAAGTATCAAAATAACACTTCTTATGTGATTGATGTTGATATTTAGAGTGATCCTTCCTTTGAGGATAATTCAATTCATGGCATGGACATCAATGATAAATTGATGCTGGGGAAGACCATGTCAATAGTTTGATCATTGGGTTGACATCACCATGTTCGGTAGGATTAATATTTGGTGGAATAATATATGTGGGATTACTATACTGACCTTTTTAACATTAGAATCAAAGGAATTATTGGGAGTACATCTAGAGGATGAGTTATTATAATGGGGGGGGGGGGATTGTGAGATCAAGTCCTTTCTAAACAGCCAAAATGATCATTTTCAGGTACGATTTGATTATTGTTTTGGTTATAACGTGTAAGGGTATTTATTTGGTGTTTTTAGGTATAATTGGAGACATTTTTATGCCCATGATACTATGGATAGTTGTCACAAGTTTAGGTAAAACCATGAAGCTTTCCCAAGGAAGCTCTGCGCCCCTTTTTGATGCCAAAGGAGGTGGAATATGGTTGCCACGTGTATATTTTCTCAGAGAAAGAACTCAACATGGGGAAAATGAGATGGCTTGAACTACTCAAGTTTTACGATTTCACGATACATTACCACCCAGGGAAGGAAAATAAGGTGGAAGATGTTTTGAGTAGAAAGGATCATGGAGTTTTGAATAAGATGAGAGTTGAAAAGGATCCTATATATATGGATCTAATAAGATGGATATGGGAATAACCGTGGAAGGTGAAACATCAATTTTTTTCAAATGGTTTCCAAATCATCATTACTAGAAAGGATAAAGAGTTCTTAGACCGATGATGATGAGTTTAAAAAGAGGATTAAAGATTTCAATGATGGGAGATTAAGTGACTTTGTGTATGAAGATAGAATTTTGAAATTTGTGAAGAGACATTGTGTTCCCAATATACCTCATCTAAAAAGGGAATATTTAGACGATGATCATAGTTCCAATTTCTATATACACCCTGGGAGAACCAAAATGTATATAGATTTTAAGGAACATTTTTTGGTTGGAAAACATTAAGTTGGAGATTGCTGATTTTTTGTTACGATGTTTGGTTTGTCAACAAGTGAAACCTAGAAGGCAACATCCTAGAGGATTCATGCAACGTATTACCATAACAGAGTGGAAATGGGATAATATCATGTTGGAATTTGTCTTGGGACTATAAATGACTCCTATAAAGAACGATGCAATATGGGTCATTGTTGATCATCTTACAAAGTCAGCACATTTTCTTGCTATAAGGTAAGATTTACCACTAGAACGCCTAAAAAGAATATATATTAATGATGTTACGAGATTTCATGGAGTACCTGTATAGATTGATTCTGATCATGATCCTTGTTTTACTTTATGATTGTAGAAAAGTCATCAGAAAGAACATGATAGTGAACTTCGTTTGAGCACTGGTTACCACCCCCAAACTGATGGACAATCAGAATGAACTATTAAAACCTTAGAATACATGTTGAGATCATTCTCACCTGACTTTCAGGGTTGTGGGATCAATATTTACCTCTGGTGGAATTTTCCTATAATAATATCATCCCTTAAAGTATTCGGATGGCACCATGTGAAGCGTTATATGGAAAGAGATGTCGCACACCAACCTGTTGGGATGACGTTGGTGAAGGAAAACTAGTTTGCCCCTAACTAGTGGAGGAAACAATGGAAATGGTAAAGGTGATCCAAAACCACATAAAAGCAGCTCATACTAGACAGAAGAGCTATGCCGATAACGGAATGAAGGATTTGGAATTTTAGGTTGGAGATCATGTTTTCTTGAAGGAATCTCCATGGAAGGGAGTTATACGTTTCGGTAAGAAGGTTAAATTAAGTCCTAGGTACATCGGACCATTCAAAATTCTAGCACAAATTGTGGCTGTAGCTTACCGTTTTGAAATGCCACCAAGTCTCTCCAAAGTTCACGATGTGATCCACGTTTCAATATTGAGAAAAAACATTCCCGACCCAACACATGTACTCACTAACGAGGACTTAGAACTGGAACCTGATCTGTCTTATTGTGAAGTGCCCATCATTAATCTTGATACAAGAGAACAAGTGCCGAGAAACCGGATGACTCGTCTGGTAAAAGTTATATGGAAAAACTATAAGATGGAAGAGATAACGAGGGAACCCGAGGAACTTATGATGATGAATCACCCATTTCATTTCACGCGGTAGTATTCTAGAAATTTCAAGGATGAAATTATTTGAAGGAGGGGAGAATGTAACACCCCAAGCTTCCACGGTACACTTCTCTTTGAATAATACAGTAGCATGTGTTGTACGCAACTTCGAGTTATAACACACACCACAACCAATCAAACTAGCCGTTATAAATAGTAATAACCAGTTTTTTAAATTTTATAAATTTTATCTTTCAAAATAGAATTTACTTTTGGATTCGGAATATCGAAATTAGCTTAGGGTGAATTTTTTCCTAAAAACATTCAATTTTTGATGAATTGTGAAAAATAATGAGTTGTAGTTTAATGCCGAATTTTTATTTAAATAATTATTTATTTTATATAAATTTAATTAAGGTCAAAATAGATACATAATAACTATATAAGTTAATTTTAATTCATTGGAGTTAGTTAAGAATAATTTTAGATATATAAAAATTTTATTGAACTTTTCACCATCTTTTACCCACCTCTTAGGAGAATTTTTAAATTCACATAAAACATAATTTTATTGCTTATGTGAGTGAAATTTCTAAAATCCATGAGACATGGTTAATATTAAGGAGTTAAATGTGGTTTAGTATTATAAAAATAATTTTTTTTGTGAATAGTAACTTTTTACTTTTATTTACGATGATTAAAAGTAAATAGGGTAATTAGGGGTAAACATTATATTAATATTACCCTAACACATGTCCTAATTCTATTGGAAAAGTTTATATCGACCCAAAACATCATTAGGAATAAAATATTATCATTTAGGTCTACTTGGATAAGATTTAAACATTTATTATTATTTAATTCAAATAAGAGTTAAAAGAGCGAAAATCAAAGTTTAATAACTAAAACATTTTTAATATAGGGTTATACATAAGATAAATTCAATTATAAATATTCAATACAAAGATAAAAATATTTCCTACATAATTATATTTTATTTATTATTTTTAGACACTAAATAATTTAATTTATTTATGACACAATTGTGATGCAGTAATTACCTAATTAATGAAATATTAAATTATTTGATATTATAAATATCAAAATAAATGTAATTTGATAATTTTTACGAATTAAACAAATTTTTTAGGATAAAATAACATATTACGATTGGTTTTATAAATTTTTTTTCGAATTAATCATACTGTTATGATTTTCACAAAAATCAAATACCAAATAGTGTCAAAATTGACAAAAAAGTGTTTTTAAAACAAATATTATATTATTAATTGATATTAAATTCCTAAAAATCTAATGTTAGGACAAAGAACATATATCATAATATTTTTATCATTAATGGACCACTAGGGGGTCTCTTGGAAGTATATAGTATGTTTATTAACTATATAATATAAAAATACAATGTGACAGGGTAAATGTCAATCTAATTAACTAAGAGTTAAAACTAAATGATAAGGTTAATATAGTGACCCAAACCTATCTAAAACCAATTGGATGAGTGTTTATAGACCTATCCCCGCCATAAACTATAAATAATCCACTTTTTATCCATTATAAACTCAATATGAAGTTATTATAAAATAATATTTATAGCCTTTCCAAAGGTACCCCTCACCCCTCTTATGAAAAGGCACATCACCTTCCCTTAATTTACACCTTCATCACCTTTTGGCTCGGCCAAAACCTACTCAAATATCAAACCAGCTTCCCTCACTACCACCTAGAGGCCTTATTTGGATCTTAAAGCCATCCAATGGAGCCATTTTGATCAAATAAAAAGGAAGAACCCGAAGAAGAGGTAATGATTTCACCACACTCTTTGAAGTTCCTTTCTTCTTCAACTTCTTCTTTCCTTGTTATTTCCATTATATAATAATAACTCCATTGTATTCTATTTACTTTGATGTTATTATAAATATTTAACAACCAGTTTCATTATTCAAACCATCCGTTAAATGACATGTCACCATACGCGCGTATGTACGGCCTACCGTATCCACGTCTTGGTGTAATTGTTATTCAATAAATTATTATTTAGATGTGTATAATAATGATGTATAATTCATTTAAATAATAAATATAACATGATTATTATTCTGTATATATGATATACCATCCAATTATATATTATTTTAATATCAAAAGAATGATATTTTCGCTCATGCGTACATACGGACTACCGTCTCCACAAACGTCATGAGATTCATTCCGCATCATATCCATTCAAGTATAATTTTCATTTGATGATTAAAAATAATATTTAATAACTTGATATCATTCGGGATATGAATAATATGCAACCTATACATAACAAGCATGGCTTATGTTACAAAACATATAAATTAAAACGAGTAAGTTAACATCTGAAATGACGATATTACTAAGATATTATAAACAAAGCAATGATAAAAGATCATATATGATATCATATTATTTTATATGAATTTTTTATAATTTAATAACAATTATTTTACCAGTATACAGGAGGTTAACCTACCCTCGACCAAGGAAAAAAACAAGGTAAGGGTTTATTTCACAATCTCTTCATTATCTGAGGCTGTTTATACATAATTACCTACATGGACCTCTTTATAATCCACATCCATGTTTCTTAAAAATTTATTTCAAAACATTCTTACTATTTTAGAGAATATGGGTTAAAGTCATGTATACAATATTTTGACTTTTTATAAGAGTTTTATAAATGAATCATTCCGTCGTTATCCCAACAAGGTCCTTTTTAACCTTTTCGACAGAATTAAGGTAAGAATGTCTTTTTAACTTATACGGCGGGTGTGGCTATTTTCCTCCATTATAAAATCATCGAAGCTTCCCTTACTAGATTATAATAATATTTTCCATGTAAATGTTTTCTTTTATAATTATGTGACATTTTATATGATATCAAAAAAATAGATATTTCTCCCAAATATTTTGGATTTCATCTATGTCAACATCCTTTGATGGATTTTAAGATTATTTGAAGTTAATTTTTTATGATACAAAACATCCATATTTTATTAAAGGTTTTTTGATATGTTTGACTGTGGATGTGTTATTTTTATAACATTCATGTTTTATGGAGAATGTATTCACATTTCGTATGCGAGTTTTAATATTAATGTTTATGTTGTGCTTAAACATGTTCATATGAGGAATGCATTGGGCTTAATAAGTGACGGGTGAAGCCCACTATAGCTCCTAGATGAATTGTTAGGTCTAATGAGACAAACTAGTGTCTTGGCACAAGGCCTTGGCAAAATCTAATTTTTAGTCTTGGCACGAGGCCTTGACTATGTGGTTATGATAGTCTGGCATTATGCCTTCCATCATTATTAAAATGTTTATTGATATTAAATGTGATTATTTGACTAGTATAATATCCATATGAATATGTAAATAGAATTTTTTCATTTTATCTTTTCCATATTATTCTAAATTTCAAGTTTAAAATGATTTTTTAGTTATACATTTCCTTAAATGGTTATGTGTATTTATGAAAGATTCTGCTATATTGATATCCTTACTGAGCATATGAGCTCACCCCTTTCAATGTTTTATTTTTCCCAGGATGTGAAGATGTAATTTATGAATGACCTGCAGGGATAGTATGAGGGGATATGAATACAAGATGTTGTAGTAGTAGTTTTCACTTTATGATGTAATGTAAACTTGATAAATGTATCTAGTTATTCCTAGGCTACTAAACTAACGGGTCTTTCAAGAGTTGATATTTTGTGATCATGCCAATATTATGTAATAATTCACCAACTCTGGGTAACAATGGTCGGGGCATTACATTATTGAATGGAACCAATAGAGCATCACAAAAAAGAATCATATAAAAGAGTTAATGGATACATGATTTTTCAAACATTGTGCGTCGCCTCATGGATCTATAGTTTTGATTGATAAGAATGATGAAAAGTTGTTATATTTTTTGTTGACCGACATAATTTGAACTGAATTTATGTGATGAAATGTTATACACGTCCACATATCAGCTATCTCTTTGACAATTTTAGAGGATCATATGTTTTTCCAATATTGACTTGTGGTTCACGTATCATCAGTTGAAATTTAAACAAAAGAATGTAACACTTAATAATTTCATAATTAGGTATAGTATTTATGAATTTGTTGTGAGACCATTTTGGATAATGAATGCTCTTGACGCTTTATGACCTTGATGAACTGAATCATTCATCGATACAAGAATCAGTTTTTGGATATTTTGATGAGGAAATACATGTGTACTCCATTTCTCATGATGATTATTACCCACATCATATCATCATACTTATTATATTTATTAAGAATATTCTCTATGAAAATCAATCATAGTGTCCATTCATGATCAACTGGGAATATTAATTTGACAACATTATCTATGTGGTAGGTGTGTCAGTGGACATAGCGAAGGCGGGACAAGTGGTTTCTAGGGATTATCGAAGGAATTATTTTTGATATCATGTGATTTCTTGGGTAAGTTGGCTATTTTAAGAGGATTATCCAAGAATTTTCCAAATATGGGAGAATCAATTTCAATTTGTAAACAAGATGGACATAAGTTTGAATGGTTTGTCAATTTGATAATTATATTTAGGAGTTCAATAAGAATTTTACTACCATGCCTATTTTTATCCTACCAGATATGGGTGTTCAGTATACAAAATTTTGTGATGTTTATGGGATCACACATAAAGAAGTGTTGATGTAGTTAAAATAGTTATGAAATATTAGACATGAATATTGAATCCACATGAGTGGAATTAACCAATGGATGATCTCAATTTAGTTGTGGTGGGTTATTATTAATGATGTTGGTTGAATTACCTACTAGGAAAAAATGTAGTGTGTATACCAATAACAAAATAATAAATTATATCTTTTTTGAATCATGATTTTAATCTATAAAATTTGATATATGGTACGTAAATTAAATATTTAGATTTTGAGATACTATATGAACTGAAGAATAAAAAAAGAGTTACTGACACTTTTTATAGGAAGACATAGACACTGACTGTTTAGGAGTCTAGTTATTAACGGATGTCAATGATGATGCTGGATGAGATGCATATTAAGATTCAATAGGGATAAAATAAGATGTACCCTATAACTTTATCTTTAGATTCTACAATTCTATGTAGATTTAGGGAGATTTAGTTTGATGATACCAAGTATTTGGACTTAATGGAATTTCATTAATGTGTGGAGTCATCTTTAGATTTTACTATTTATAGGGACATGATCATCTATATCTAAAAATATGTTATTGTGCCTATGAGTATTTGAGAGGAGTTTATGCAGGATTTTCATTCCATGAAGTGGATGGTTCATCCTAGTTTTACTAACATGTAATGTGACCTATATCAAGAGTATCGGTGGCCTGTTATGAAAGGGGATATTACAAGTTTCATGAAATAATTATATAACTATCAGTATGTGATGGCATGGCATCAATAATCAAGTGATTTACAACAATTGTATCCCATTCTGTATTGACTATGAAATTTTTTTACCATATACTTTATGGTCGTTATTCATAGGGGACCTAAAAATAATGAATATATATCGGTGATTTTGGATAGATTGACCAATGTATTCTATATAAGACTTCTCTAAGATACAATCATAGTGGATTAGTTGGGGGACATTTACAATTAAGAGATAGTCTGTTTACATGGGTTATAACGTATTATTATTTCAGCTTGTGACCTGTGTTCTATATTTTTCGTATGAAAATTATTATTGAATTCTTTGGATACGATGATATTTTCTAGTATTTTGTTCCACCCAAAAAAAGTTTGGAAGACAGACTATATTATTAAGGTGTTAGAGGAAAATATTTCATCAGGCGTCCTAATATTTATTTGATCATTCTTTATGAAATTATTCATCATCATGCCTCCCTATATAATAGTTATCAACGAACTATTAAGTCAGAAACATATGATGATCTTTATGGTATTCCATGTTGATCACCCCAATACTCGATGGAGGTAGGTGAGACTGAGTTGTTGGGACCGAGTCTCGTGTAAGAGACATCAAAATAGTACCAGTTTTTTCGGAAACATATGGATATGGATCATATTAGATAGAAAGAATATTATGATTGAAGTTTGTGACACAGTTATTTCATATGGGGTTGTCGGGTATTCATTTGGATTCCAATTACATTTGGCCTCCATATGATTCAATGATAGGGAATGTTGGTGGTTATGTTTCTTGTACCTTTTGAGATTGTGTAGAGGATTGGACCGATGCCATGAGGATAGTATTTTCCACAAAGGTATAGTTATGTGAATGATTTTATTCATGTGTATCTACTTTTTAAGTATCAAAATGACCCTTCTCATGTGATTGATGTTGATATTTAGAGTGATCCTTCCTTTGAGGATCATTCAATTCATGTCACGACCATCAATGATAAATTGATGCTGAGGAAGACCATGTCAATAGTTTGAGCATTGGGTTGACATCACCATGTTCGGTAGGATTCATATTTGGTGGAATCATATATGTCGGATTACTGTACTGATCTTTTTAACCTTAGAATCAAAGGGATTATTGGGAGTATATATTGAGGATGAGTAATTATAATGGGGGGGGGATTGTCAGATCATGTCCTTTCTAGACAGCCAAAATGCTCATTTTCAGGTACGATTTGATTATTGTTTTGGTCATAACGTGGTAGGGTATTTATTTGGTGTTTTTAGGTAAAATTGGAGACATTTTGATGCCCATGTTACTATGGATAGTTGGCACAAGTTTAGGTAAAACCATGATTCTTTCCAAAGGAAACTGTGCACCCCTTTTTGAAGCCAAAGGAGGTGGAATATGGTTTCCACTTGGATTTTCAAAACCGTGAGGACTCCCTCACAAAACAATTGACCATCAAACATAGGGTATTTGAATTATGCAAACATTTTTTGTCAATACATGTGACACATAGGATAACCCATACACCCCATGAGTACAAGAATACAGTTTAGGGGATATGATCGGAAAAAATGAGCACATACTCCTCTAAAACCAAGCAAGGGTATTTATGAGATTTATTTCTGGTTGTGTTTACATTATATCACTAAATTACCTCTTACTTTGGAGGGTTGATTTCTTCAAATGGTGACATGTTTAAATATAAGTTTGTATGGATTTTTTTTGTTGGATCATGGTCCACTGTTTGGATACAAGATCATATCCATCCTTATGAAAATGGACATTTAACATCAAAATGAGTATGGTAGTGTGATGAATGTTCATCATAGTCCATGAGGTAGGTGGTATATTATTCAACAACCATATTCTTGATTATAATTTTTTGTATGTAATTGATCATTTTTAATATCCACATTTTGAAATTTCATTCTAAATTGAATTAATTAATTGACTTCCCTTGATATTATGAAGCCCTTCATTGTTCCAATTTGACATGTTAATTTTTTAGACAAGACATGATGGAAACCCATGGAGCGTGATCATATAATTGAAAAAGGGGATTTATGAATAATGAATGGTTGTTAAATGGGGTTGTGAACATGGTTGATACATGAATTTTGGATGTTGATTGAATATAGAATTATGGAAATGGTTTATGAATGGTTAGTGAACCTGTAACATTGAGATGTGATATTTGTGACTTCTTTGTGGTGTAGGGACTACATTTAAATATACCCATTGGGTGGTAGAATTCAATTTTTGGATCTCAAGATATATATTTATTTATTGTATCCCCGAGTTTTGGGATATTGACCGCTGTTCTAAATTTCTTCTGGTTACCAAACGTCTCCTCTAGGACACCAAATAATGAAGGATAATTGATTATTAAATTATTGATGAATCACATGATATGATGAAATGTGATACAAATTTGGTGAAGGGTTCATATTTGGGAATGGATTAAATTAGTTGTTATGGGTTGGGCCATCAACATGAACCCAAGTATTCTGTGGTGTTCTAAGAATAAGTTAATATGTAAATTATTTAATATAAAATTTTTATCATTATTATTTATAAAACTACATACACTATTATATGATGGATATTTTTTTAAATTGAATTGGTGGTTTCATAATTAATTACACTCACACTCTACATGGGCTATGAGATTAGTACCTGAATATACATTATGTTTACCAGACAGGATATGGGCATTATCCCTATGATATAAAATTTCGTTGGGATGTGGGATAATGCATGGTTGAGGGAAATAGAAATTATGTCAGGACCCATATGGGGACTTTTAAGAATTTCATTTTTTTGGATTTTCTTTTTACGTATGATAGTTAAATGGAATGACATATATACTACTTAGATTTATGGTCTGTTTGAATTTTTTTTATTATCATGTGATATTGGTCTAATTGATTGGGGTATTAACATTGTTATTATTTATTAGCAATTAGTGACTTTTTATTGATTTTTATTATTATGATACATTGATAAAGTGGGTATAGTCACCCATGATATTTTTTACCCCCTAACAACCTATCTCAAGAATTTTTTATACAGAGATGTATGCTTTAGGTAATGTAAATATCCAATTTGGGCCACCGACATGTGTAACCCATGTTTAGAATATTACCCGATGGTATTGATATAAAAAAAATATTATCAAAGAAATTATATAATTGTTTTATGAAGGTTTTTTCATGAAGAATGATAATGAAATCTCTGATTTTTTTTAAAACAAATTTAATGGTAATGGGAAAGAGAATAAATATATTATACAAATTTGGTATTGAAGAATGAGGATCTCAAGTTGAATGATGATGAAAATATGTTTTATTTCTATAAAATCCATTCCCCATTTCATAATAAGTGGTAATCAAGAAGGGTTATTACATGACACCAGGAATTCATTTACCTATGGGGAGACTATACCTTCATAATGGTGTACTATTAATATTTTAAATATAGAAATATCCCCCTCAATAATGAAAAATATTATTGAATAGCTAATAAATTACTTACATAATCTAACAATAATAAATGGTTCCAGTCATATAGATGATAGATCAAATGGACACCCAATAAGTATAACATACCAATATGTAAAAGATTAAGCATTGAAGTAAAGTACACTAATTTCATACTACACAACCAAGTATCACCTGATCGCTACATCAAATTACCTCAGATATATTATTTACAATAATTTCTATTTCATACCTATTTAATTTTTTTCGTATAAATAATTGAGGAAGCTAATATGGTGAATTGAGAAGGGAATGGTTACATAACATTATAGGAAACCACCAATGTGGTCCAGTAGAAATCCATCAAATGATGCGATATGAGAATTTTCTGAATATATAAAAATAAAAATATATATGTAAAATAATGAATATAAAAAATAATTATCTATCCAATGTCTATCGTGGGGTGAACCATGGAACATGAGGTTGACAATACATTCTTTGTCCAGTTCTAGATATATCAATCTACAATATTAAAATTATTTTTTGATAAATAAGATCACACTAGATAAAAGGACTAATTACTAGGATTTTATATAATATAATAATACTGGGAATACCAAATCCTTGGAATCAAGTAAACATATCCTAAACATATCATTTTCTGGGTATCACCTAAATCCCCCTATTAATAATAATAATGATAACACCATATCATTGTAATCCCATTATGGACCCTATTAGTAATAATCATTTTTAGTACACATTGCATCAATATAATCACACAAGGGTCACTGAAAAATTAATAATCCTGACAACATACATACAAAATCCTTGAAATCACAACATGATCACCCATTATTTCAGAGTCTAATTGTATAAATTCAATACCATTATTATCAAATCAATGGAAACCAATAGTATATAGTCATAATAATAGTCTTACAATATTGTTGGAATCACATCATATTCCCCTACCACAAAATCATAATAATTAAAACATGAATCAATTTCATAATTTATGATTTCAATATTTTTATAATTCCATAGATGACTGGGGATATATCATGAATAAAAATATATAATTATTGATTAACCAACACATTTAAATGGTACACTCCAATAAAACATAGGTAATTTATCCCTTGGACTTACCCAAACTTAATACAATGACATGAGCCTCAAAAGTCTATAAAAGCATTATTATTGGGATTATAGTGACTCCAAAGGTTGACCCTATCAATTCCATCATCAATACCAACCCATGTGAAAATTTATAATGCACCAATATAGGTCCAAAATGTTCATTCAATTCAGTATCATGTAATACATCTATATGGACTTATGGTACCTCATATTCATATAATTCCAACTAAGGGAAGTTATAGTAATTCATACCAAATCCATATTTAAGGAGTCAGTGAAACATATCTGGTCCACTCCTTCGTAATGATTATTTATTTAGTATTACTCATTGATTCACATATAACATGGTTTGTGATTATAATTATTCTCAAGTCCTTTGCCTTACAGGTTGTATATCCTCTGAAAAAGGTCCCTCTATACACCTAGAATCATCATGTACTCAATATATATATATATACATACACACACTCTATTTAATTTAATGAAAATTCATTTTCAATATGAAAACAATTAATTCAACGTTAAATCACATGTAGTGGTGATACTATATATCATATGTCATATCAAATTACAAAATATGGTACATAATCTAAATTATAATGTTTAGGGATCATATACATTAATTAGAACGAACTATTTCTATAATTTGATGTTTTTTAGTACAACATAAGATCACTATAATGTATCCCCAATAAAAGAAACACTTTTCATAAATGTGAGGCCTTATATTTATCTGTCGAATAAAATTCATTCAACTATTATAGTTTATAATCATTTGTACAATTTAATTTATAAAGGTATAATGACTACAATATCACAGGTGATACTCGCTCGATGAAACTGTTCCCATCAACAAGTGGAAGGTCCTCGACACATCGTTCATATCATTTGGAGAATAATAATTACCTTGTGAAATTTAATTCATAACTAATATAATTTTATAATAATATATAATAATTACATAATTTTTGGATAGAATTCCGTCCATGAAAACAATGAAAGCATTTTGCATACATTATCATAGAAATTCCCCTATGAATGGAGATCAAATATTCTTAATAAAAAAGTGTTCCAATGGTTATTCATCCTCATGTTCATCTAAATATATTACATAATAATAGGTCCTAACAAATCAATAAGAATTCAATTTAGTGACATAAAACTATACTCCTATTACACCTACCACATAAGTCAACCCAAATCACCATCATTCTAATACAATTCCACCATACCCCTATGATATTATCTAAAAAATACTGTATTATAATTGGAATATGGTAATATTCTAAAATGAAAAGGTTGAACATATGAATAATCACGGGAAGTATAACGAATTTAACGAATAATCGTTATTATAATCACAACATCGATAGTATAGAAAAGGGGGAAAGGGTTGGGGAGAATATATTAAATTTCCCCACTCTACAGTTCTTCTACATTGTAATGTTTTATGGAGATAGGCATAAAAACCCAAATAAACCCAAATTTAAAATATCTAATAAACACTAGCGTCAATCCATTATGTGCTCTCAAATGATCCCTAGATACATACTGGGCTACTACCCATCCCACATATGAGAATGTGGTCACTAATAGCTATTTATCTCTACTACAGCGACACTACCACGTTACTCTTGTCGTTGATTCCTTCTTGAACAATGGTTAAAAACATAGAGTATCAAAATACAGATAAACCATAATTTATTTATACCCAAACCCTCATAATTAAATTTCAAATATATGTTCTAATTTTTTTTTTCCAAAAAATGGAAATTTCAAATAATGTTGATTAATAATAACCATTCCAGACATGTGGTATTAAAATATCCCTTCCATAACAGTTATCAACAACATGTACTATCATAGAATATTCAATCATAATTCATTAAAAAATGTTGTTAATTCATCAACATGAATATCTATTTTATGAACCACAACGCACTATAGTTTCATCAATCAAATCATATAAAATCCATTATAGCTATCAAGAAGGATATTTTTCTTGTCAGAATATCTGATCCATGAAATTACCCACCACAGGAATCATACATAGAATCAAATTTCTCATTGTTTAATAACCATCCCCATGTGGTTTCCATCACAAAAAATAATTGTTTTTTAGGGAATCATGGGTCCTCCCATTTACTCCTTTCTTAAAAATTGTCAGCTTTCATTATTGATTGAATAGAAAACCATGTAATCATGATTCAAAAAAAATTTGAGGTGTCTAAACATTAGCTGGAAATATCAATTATAGTATGAACCTACGTACTAGTTTATAGCCAATGTTAAATCACCAAAAAAAAATTTAAACATAAGGTATTATGACATATAATACACCACCAATTAGAAACTCCCTTTAATACCATATATTTCAAACCATTCCCAACACCAATATACACCACCCATTAATTGGGAAGCCCTATCTTGATATCAAATAAACGTTGTGATTGAGTGATGCAATGCCCCCTATTTCATTTACAGACTTTTGATACCTTGATTCACATGTCGTTAAACCCTTTTTGACATTCCCATGCGATTGAATATAACCTCATAATTTCAATATAATTATATTCAATTCTCTAAAAGATATTATCATCATAATAATGCTATCATGACCCAATAGGGACCCACAATGAATTGGTTAATAGAGTTGGATTTCATTAAAGATAGTGATATGTTACCGATCAACCATAGATGGAATCTAGATTTAAACATCAATAATAATATTTATAGTAACAGTTTATCACACTAATCATAGTCATATAAACATGATAAAAAAATAACAAGATGGGAGTTGAAAAACAATTAAACTAAAAACTAGACACACTACAATGTGACCCTGTAGAATACCATCAACCACAATTTCTTTCATTTTCTAAGAGGAATAAAATACAGGATAACCTTGAATATAAAAATGATAATAAATTTAGGCATGAGTAATAAAACCAAGAAGGCATGAAAATCTAATACTATTATATATTCATTTATTCTAAATAAAATATTCATTCATTACACATTTGAAATATAGTGGTACAATCATTTTTTTTCACTAATTCAATTTTAAAACATATCATTGTATATTTCCATATTTATTTAAAATATATTTATTATAGGATAGGCTTGTTCATTTTAGATAGATAGAATATGAAAATTGTGTTTCTTCATAGAAAAGGTAGAGATAAAGAATGACCATTTAAAAAAAATCATGAAGAAATTTGTAATACAAACATTAACATTTATAAAGGGAAACATCATAGATAATGATTAGAAGAAAACATATAATGATGATAAAATGGGTAAAAAATAATCAAATTACCATTATATAAGTGGAACCTAGATTATCTACTATTTACAGACAAGTGTAGGAGGACTAGTTAATACCTATGAGCATTGAGGAAAATATAGAACATATTGTAATAAACTCTATCCTATTGGTGCACCTAATGAAATAAAACTACCATAACACCCCATCATACCCTATATAGAGTAGCTAAGGTTTATCATATCCAATTTAGATATTTTTAATACTATGTTTCCACTATCCAAAGTGAAATCATACGTAAGTGTACCGAGTGTACACTCATAAACATACAAGCATCCCCCATCACACAATTACCAGGATTTCCCCGTAACCATAATCCATCAATACACAAGGTAATCCAATATTGAGGATATTATCATTCCATTATAAAATACTTTAGGAGACACATCACAAGGAATATTTTCAAAATAAATACCATTTTCTAAATTGAAACATAAGCCTCATAGTAGTTTGAATGATAAGTCATTCCATAGAGATCTAAACACAGAAGTTAGGAATCATCAAAAAATTTAAAAAAATTTAAATTTGACAACTTCATATGGAAATAATAAACCACTTATATGGTCCAATGAGGAATCTAATTTAACAATTATTGTGAAAGGATATTTAGGAAATTCCACCTAAAGCATTCCAATGATAGAAAATTCTTGATTTCCATCATGATATTCTATCAGAACAATACATATTATAAATTAGCATAAAAAGTGGTATTGAAATCTAGAAATTAATTATTCTTATATTTTAAGGCCAATTCTTATGTAAACCAACCACAATCCATGATTCCTTGGATGAATTTCACATTAAACATATACACATATGATTTTTTACATATATATAATCAAAACTAGTCCAAAATATCAATATTTACACAAATATTGGTGATTATATATAAACGTATACATATATATGTTTTAATATATGAAAAAATTTGTTTCTGTCCCTAAAAGATACACAAGTTGTTTCCATTGACAACCATCACAATAACGATATTCTATTTCTTCTCAAAAACCCGTGGAGCCAAAAAAACCAAAATGAAAAGAAAATTCAGGATATGGGTTGTCCATGGTTCTAATACAACAATATTAGTAAAAGAATCCATGAAAAATGAGAGAATAAGGAAGTGTAGTTGATATGAATCATTATGAGGATGATTGATGTGGAAATCATTTTGAAAAACTATAACAAGAGTTGATGTGATGAGTGGTGTTTCATGAATGGGAGTAACCTTACTAGAGAGGGTCAAACAAGGGGAAATGGGTGTATTCCAATTATATGAGGTAGAAGGACCCCCATGGGGACTTTATAAAAATATAAATATTTTATTTTTATTTAATTTTAATTTGTTTTTTAATACTAGAAACGATTCACAGTTTGGAGGAATGGTTAATAGAACAATGTACCAACCATATGCATTGCATAGGTTCCTTGGGAAACATCACATGGGTAGTACACATAGTTATGGAATAATTTAAATGACAATGTTATTTTTATATATATAATTTCTAGACACCCCACATAGATTTTACTAACTTTGAATCTACCATATCATTATATAGGACTAATAAATTCTATAATTTAAAGGGGATTTAACAAAAAACATAGAAATACAATTAACAAATAATAATTTAAAATTAAAAATTAATAAAACATGGATATGGTGTAACGTTTCTCTACACCATTGAAAATTTGTACCCGCCTAATCTCACAAAAGAGATAATCATGTCCCAAGTAAATTTTAAAGTGGATTCTAAAATAGAATATCCATCACCCAATGTTAAATAAAATAAAATTCTTACTTCCCACCCAAATCTAGAAACCATAAAATCCCAGCTGAATCTAGGGGATCATCCTATAAAATGAACTAAGAATAATATGAACAACATTACTTTCCAAAAAATATAATTTTTAACCAATACATTACAAATATATGGATGTCGTTTTCTTTAAACACTACCTCAAACAAGGAATAACTAGACAACAAAAATTAAAGTACAAATTTAAATTCATCATGTTCAGGTGGGATGATGATAGGGAGATATCCCATAAAGAAGGATTGAAGATCCACATCACCATGAGCCCCTTCAATAGTGGTCTCCCCTTAATTTTTGGACATCAATCAAACACCGATTCATATTCTAGAGAAACACACATGTCCTAGAGAAGTTTAAATATTTATGAAATAAAGTAAAAAATTTGGAACATGTCAATTTTGCTACAATATAATACAGAGATCCCCCAAATAAATTTCCATTGAAATAAGAGTTCCAATAATATAAATGACATCATACTTCATTCCTAAATAATACATCACCATGGTTTATAATTAATAAACTATAAGGTATTTAAGAAAATGATATATATATATATATAGAGTCTATATTAGAACAATTAATCTACAAATGGGTTTGGGTGCGTCAAAATGGTTAATTTATCTCCATTATACTTCTTGGATAGTTTAAAGAAAGCATTGAAAATGAAAAAATGGGTTATATGTACGATAAGTATTTTGTACATCTAGATGTAATTGATTCATGCTCTTTAACCTGCCACAATAATGTCACCCCTGATCCATAACATTGGATGATCCTGGAATGAAGAAACATGAATGTTTTTTATTCCACCGAACAAAATGGCATACACTACTCTATTTCTTTTTTTACTGGAACCACTTCCACTATATCCATGGATAATAAAATCAATCACAAAAATTTATTCATTTCATAGATAGGCCAAAACCCTAATATCCTTCTTAATCAATTTTTTATATGAGTTGGGGAAATTTGAAAATATCGGGATAGTTTTGATTGAAGGCCCATTTCAATGAACTAAGCCTTAAAGGGATCATTTTCAACATGTAATGGGAGATATGAAACTAGCTCAAAAAATATCTTAGAAAAATCCCAAACCATTTAATACATTTTCTTGAGATATTAAAACACCATGTCCATTAGTAGCATTATTGTTTTGAGGATAACCTATCAGAAGATTATGTCTATAGAACATTACCAAAAAAGCCTCTCTATGGTTTTAAATGGAAAGTGGACTTCCACCACTTCCAATGTGGGAAATAAAACATGAACTTCATGAAAATGAGAAAATTATTTATAGGAATCTCAAGTCATATGAAAATATCATCAATTTTTTTAATTAATTCCTCAAATTTTCCATGTTCTATATTCTGGAAGATGTGTGGGGGGGGTTCAAATATAGGATCTTCTCAATGAATTCCTAATATAGAGGACTACTGCACTTAATGTTTAGAATAGACTATCCAAATGAATGAGTTAAGACATGAACAACCATATGCACATGGTGAAATTTCACCCACAATCCTTTTCAAGAGTCCTCCAATCTTATTTGTGGACTACGTAGAAACATGAAACAGAAAATAAAATAAAACATCACCACAGATTATGAAACCAAAATTTAATCACAAAAATAATCCATAAACAAAATAAAATTCTAAATAAATTTCAAAAAAAACATGTAAAACAAAACCCAAAAGGAAATGTACCATCAATAAATGTAATAATCAATCCATAAAATCTTTTTAAAACATTTAAATCCCCCCATTTTTACAACACATTACAAAAATAATGGCAACCACAAGAGGTTATGTACATTAAATCAGTTTTTTTAATCATCAGTTATACACCATTGTTCTACTTCAAAAACCCATCCAAACATTCCCACAATGATCCACATACAACAGTCGACCATCCATACATATGGTTATTCAATGGAATACTAATTGTGAATTGAGAATGGGACTATTTCAAGTAAATTTTAAAATAGATCCAACCAATTTATCTTCCCATATTTTCATTTAAAAAATTCCATCCTCATTCCCATTCCATCCCAGAACCTTTCAATACATTTAAAAATCAAAAAAAATAATCATTAAAAAATCACATAAATCCCAATTTGAAAATGAAGGAATTTTTATCTTAGGAAATTTATTTCCACAACTAGAAATTTAAAAAAAGATAATTAATTTAAAAATTATTCCTAAATATTAGAGAAATTTAAATTTTAAAAAACTGAATGCCTCTAAATAATTTTAGTTCCATTCTCCTATTATTAGGCGAAAAAGTACAAGACTACCCTATAAAATCAATCTTCATTCAATAAACTATGTTGTCAAGAACACACCTATAATTGAGTAATTTAATACCAAGAATCCATTCTAAAAACAATTTTAAATCTAAAAATAACAATTAAAAATCTCTAATACCATTCTTTATGAACAAACCAATGTTTACCCCAAACCAGTAACATGATATTTACCATAATAGGACCTACGAGGTGTCACTCATCCTTTCTGGGAGGAATGTATTAATGGAAATCTATTAAAACTAATTTTTTTTTCAGGGTTTCCATGTGCAGTTATAATAGACCCAAACCCATGCTCCCTAATAGGTGCTAAAATCATAAGAATTTTATTTTAGACATTAATACCGATGAAGGAGACAAAAATTTTTCCATACCGAAACTATACCATCAAAATGAAGATATTCGATCAGTTACATTATGATGGACATTTTTGGTTTAGAGTTATATAAAAATAAGATAAACTTTTAAATAGATATATAACAATATATTTAAATTGTCATTTCTCCAACTTATCCAAAATTTTATTTTTTTCACATTAATTCATCATCAACATCTCTATGAAACCCTTTTACTTGAAATTTATTCAACAATACTTTTTAAAAATATGATGAAAATTAATCATAAGACTTTTGAGCTCATATGTCCATTATGGTTATGTATAAGGATTAACAATTTAATTCCATTAGTGTGTATAATAAGTGATTAAGGGTATTTTTCATAATCTAATTGTATGATTATAAAATATGAATATTCATACCCATCAATACCTAGATCATTAATCATTAAAACAAGGAATTAGGCTTTCACAGATGCAATATTCATCAAAATAAATAATCATTCTCCAAATTATATTATTCATGATCAAAGAAAGGATTTATAATCATAGCATAAATAATGAAAATGTGTCGGTCTCTTTGGACCCCATCTTCATAACCCATTTTTAACATGTGTTATAAATAACTAGATCCTAGTTAATTCATTAAGAGAATACCACTAGTACCTCCCTCTTGCATGCCCCTAAACACAAGGAACATTAAACAATTAATTGGAGAAATATTTTGGTGCACCAAATATTTATGCCACGATGGGATCAATTATCATAAGAGAGGACAACCAATCAGATAATCTATATCAGGATCACCTGTGATCAGGAATAATGTCTATGTACGATCCATGAATAAAAAATTTAATTAATTTATATTTTTGACATAAAAATAATTTATTTTTTTCATCTATTTATTTACCCATGGAAAATAAATAGTTTCCATAATTATCACATTGAAACATGATTAACTACTGGAATAGAAATTTGTTGCAGGAAAATCAATTTCTAACATGATTATCCCATGGAATGGAAACATGTTCCCTGACAATATCATTGAAACAATCTTATTGTATCCAGATAAATAATGAATATGGTATCATTATTAAATATCCCCATTTGATCATAAGTAAAAACAATGGTTATTGACATTTATGATTGTAAATACCAATAAAATATCATTAAAATTTTTTTTTAGTAAAATTATCTTTTCATGTTAAAAATCTATTTTATGGACTGAAAATTCATAAAATATTATGAAAATAATTTTATTTGAAACCCTCCATAGAAACATATAAAAGAAATTTCAAGGATATTATTTGAAATCATAGAGGGTAAATACGTTCTTATCATAAATGATAATAATACACATTTATTTCAATAACTTTTTGGAAAAAGGTCTTCAAACGATACCTATAAAAAAATTTATATATATAATTTTATATAATTATAAAAGATGGTAAAATATAATATTAAATGGACTATGAAACTATATTATTTTTATAAAAGTAATTATTTAGAACATTTGTGAAAACATAGATATGGATTAGAAATATACCAAATTTTAAATAAAATACAAGATCAATATCAGTTAAAAAATAATTTTAGGATGTTTATTCAATCAATAAGTGAGTATATGGAAATTAAAAATATAAAAAAAGCTCATATATATATATAATAAAATATATATGGTTTATGAAAACAAAATCAAATTATTTTCTCTTATAGAACAATAAAGAAATAATATCATTATAAAATAGATTGTAATATAAGCATTTGTCACATTGGAAACTCTTCAATAGTAAGCCCCATGAAAAAATAACATCATATGATACATTAAATATCATGAACATAATTATTTTAAGGATATAACTTGTAAAAGGGAAGTATATATTCCTCAAAAAATGAATATAGGAGAATATAAAAAACGTTTTTCTTAATGAAATCGAATTTGGGATGAATAACCTTGGAAATGTCATAAGATTGAATTTTATAATTAATTAATGAATTAACTATCTGTATAAAATGTAAAACCACATAAAATAATATTAAATAAAATATAATATGATAAAAATTCATCACACACAAAACAATGAAATATCAATGTTAATGAGGAACTAATATAACCCCATTAAAAGAAACCGAGTTAATAAATTCTTTACCCCTTGGTAAATTTCAATTCAATCCCCTAGAATGAAAAAAATTAAAATATGAACATAAAATACCCATATTAATGAAATATTCATGTTATTACATGTAAATAATAATTATTTGAAATACATATTAAAAAAATATGTTCAAATGTCATATGTCTTATAGAAACAAAATGTTAGATGAGAAAACACTTACATTCGGTTCAACTTTATTAGTATGTGTTCAAAACTCATGTATAAAAAAAGAATATTAGTTATTTTATTTATAAATAACCTTTTATAATTTTAATAAAATATACATAATCCATTTTACCTAATTATTTTTAATGACATATTTAAATACTTAATCAGTTAAATCGATATCATGAATTTTAAGGATATTCCGTTCATTTTTTTAAAAAAACTATCTTGTGTTGAAGGTTGTCAAAGATGTCATCATTTGAAGATGTATAAAATTAAGAAAGGAAATATTTATAATATTGATAATATTTATAAATTAATTGTACATTTAAAACCAGTCATTAATGATTATTATGAAAAATGAACTACATTACATTCTTAGAGATGGTAGACCATATTAATGCATGAGTAATTCATATAGTTTACAAAAATCAATATGGAACGATTGTATGTAATATTTTAACATTAAATAATGATAATAATATCATAAATACCATATCATATCATAAAATATACTTATATGTATCTTCCATGTGGTGCGGTGAAGACAAAAGAATCACATCGCTTTGTGGAGGTTGTGGTCTATACGTACACACAAACAACATTTATCTTTTTTCAGTGTAAAAAATGAAATATTATAATTTAAAAATGATAAATAAATCATTAAAATAATAAATATTTAAATTATATTAAATATATATATATTAACATTATCATTATTATATTCCATATAAAACATTAGTGAAAAATGAATCACATCACTTCACATGGCAGTAGTCTGAAGAACAAACGAGCAATGTTAACATATCTCCCAAGGAATATAAATTAAAAATGTGTATATTATAACAGAACAAAAAAATTATAAATTAGTGAAAAATATAAAATATTCACCATAAATATATATTTAAAATATCTTGTGAGAGGATATGATGAAAAATTAGTGACATCAATTTATAAGGCCATATTCTATAGTACATAGAAATGATATTTTCGTGTCTCATTTTATGAGAGTCAAGATCAATTTATGTTATTAAATTATTATAATAAAATATAAGTACATTTTATATAATGGTGGTATTATATAATTATAATTAATGAATATTTATAGGAGGTGGAAAAAGAAATAAAATAAAAATTCTCTGTTTAGAACAATACCTCTTCTTCAGACAACCAGCATATGTTAGAACTATATGCATTATTTTAATGATTTAGGATAAGAATAAGGAATATAGGATAAAGGGATATAATTAATTATAAAATTTTGGATGGTATTAGATGATACAAATGGATTTTAATGTTTTATTAGTAGAAGATAAGATGTGGCCTTTAATAAGTGACATTAGAGGAAAACTTGTAATTTTTTAAAAGAAAAAGGCGTAACGATGTTTTTAACATGAAAAAAGAGATAAAAATGAACCATTATAGAGACCTAGAAATTATAATGTCTAAAAATGTCAATAAAATGGGTTTTAAACAGGTTTTTAGTCCACTTTAATCCTTATCTCTTTAGTTTAACCCATACTAAACACATTTTCTCCTTATCCAAAAGAATTTATTTTTTACTTTATTTAGTATTCAATATGGTAAAATATTATGTTCAAATTATTAGATAATATAAAATATTTTTATTCAAAATATGTAATTCTTTTTACAAAATTCAATTTATATAATTTTTAAAATTAAAATTAAAATTCAACCCATATACGGGAGGAAAAAGAGGGTTTTTGGGAAGTGTATTTTTGAAGAAAAAATTAGTTTATATTAGCTATTTAATTAATATTAATAATTTTCAGATTCTATATTCATATTTATATACATATAATATAAAAATTTAATTTAAAACATTTCATATGAGGTATTATTTTAATTAATTAAAATTGGAAAACATTACAAACATGAAAATATTTTTATGAATACAATCTCATCTATAAACCCAAAAACAAATATAATAAAATCCCATATAAATTTGATTAAATATGAATTAATTAGATTAAATAAGAATAAAATGTATTATTTACTTTTAAAAATATTCAAAATATAATCACACTTTTAAATTATATAATTTAATTAAAAAAATTCTCTTAAAAAATGACAATTTTAATCATTCACTTGAAAATCAATATATTCTGAGAAATCAAAATATTTCAAACTATGTTATTTATTATTATATTATTTTAAAATTAATTCTATTTTATCAAATATAATTTTTAATAGTAAAATATTTCATGGGTTATTTATGTTCGGTGTTGTGTTTTGATTATTCCAAAGAACACATTGTTCTTATTTTAAAATCTCAGGGTGATAAATCCTCTAACAATTTAATAAATTTCATCTTATAATTAGTAAATTTATATTCGTAATCAAAGGGTGGACATTTAAAAACTTATTTTATGGAAACCAACAATGTCAAAATGTTCAATAACACATCCTCTTGATAAGAGTGAAATGAATGTACGAATGTCATCTTTAGTAACACATGTAAGATTTTCAAAACAAGATAACATAGATGAGATGTAAATATTATTTATTGAAGAAAAATGTAAAGTAATAATAATTATTGAGAGTTATATAGTTCATTTATAAAAAGAAATTGAATGACCCTGAGAAATTTAACAAACAAAAAACTATAATAAAAAAGGTTTTAAAAAGACATTGATTTCATCATAAATGATGGTAATATGAATTTTTTGTTTGAATATCTATTTAAAAAGGATTATAATTTACTTACCATAAATACTAATAAAGTATGGAAATAAACTTTCTTGATGATTTTAATCTTATCCTTTTATTAATTTCTAGAACAATATCATCATTTACCCCGAACAATGAGTAATGATGATGATTTTTTTTCATGAAGCACTAAAAACATTTATAGTACCACACAAAAATATGTGAAATCCAATATATTATGAATTAATTTAGAAATTAAAAAAAATGGTTATCCTATGGTATGAAAATTAAAATAATGAATAAACAATCATATTATGAAATAATACATTAATCTAAAAATTATAACATTAATACCCAAAGTTATAATTAAACTATTCCATATATTAATTAACATATGTACAAAATAACATTAATAACCTCAATATTTAATAGTGTTTTTCCTCAATGTTTATAATAGACCTTTTATCTTACAAGCCAATAAATATAGTGATATTCTTTTGAAATATCATTAAACCCCTAAGTCACCGAATCACTTTTCGATTCCATGGTCATCTACATGATAAAACATATGTCTATATAATTACATAAAAAAACAATCTCATATGAAATCTTAATTTTATCAATAAGATAAAACAAATGTCCACAATATATAAAGGTATACATTACATTAATCCATAGATTTTGATATATTTCAATCCAATGAAACGTCTCAAAAAAATTCATTAACCACAGTAATATATCATTACATAAATATTCAAATGGATGTATAATAAATTATTCATATGATCTAGATTAAAATTATAAAACAATGATGATATCCATAACTCATAATATTAACTCACATGAAAACATCCTATTCATTAATGTTTTTTAAATCCTCATATGATACCAACTATTACAGCCCCAAACCCACACTTCGGGATTCAGTGGTAAAATCATAAACATTACATTTGTATATTTTAGACCAATGATGGTTACCATATTTTATCCATAAAAAACATAATACTTAGAAATGAAAATATTTGATCACTTACATTATCAATGACTTTTTTGGATCATAGTTTTATAGAATTATGACAATCTCCAGCATAAACAACTACCCATGTCTTTAGATGATAATTTATAGAACATAAGCTATATTTTATTATTTAATATTAATCCATTATATTTATCCTTATTAAATCCTAATAGAAATAATTCATTCAAAAAAATTAATGAAAACATGGGGAAAAGGAAGAATAGGAACTGTGAGCTTGAATGATCAGTAAAGGTAAACATAAGCATTAACAATTTCATTTCAACTGTGATTTAAATAAGATAATAAGGGCATGATATCATAATAATTGTTCATGAGAATAACATAAGAATATTTATACACATCAATACCTAGGTCATGAAATATGAAAAAAGGAATAAGGCTTTCACACATGGAAGAATCATTTGAAATAATATTCTCGAGCCATGTTATATATATCTTGATAAAATGAAACATTTATAATGATATCATGAATAATGAATACTTAATTGTATCTAAATATTTATAAACTATTATCAAACCATGTAAGAAATAACTATATCCCAATTAACTCCTAAGGAGATTCTTTCTAGAATAGCCCTCCCTCATTCCCCTAATGATAAGGAATAATAGCCAATGCATTGGAGCACTCTCTGATCCCAATGATCACTTAATATATAGTGGGATCACCAATTGATATTTAGTATGAACCATAATATTCAAATATATGGGTCTTAATAGATGCTATATGGATGAACCAATAATATAATCTATATGAGTCTCTCATGTCATAATCAATAATGTCAATGTACTCTTTATGAAAAAAATATAGAATGATTCACTTTTCAATATAACAATAATCATTGTTAATTAATTACATTATCTACCCATGTAAATGAAATATGATCTTTTAAAATATCTCGGAATCATGGTTGAGCCATCGAAAATAAAGAGGTAAATTAAAAATCTATTTAAAAAATTAATAATTTGGGAAAGTAAATGAGTTCCTTGAATATATATTTGAAACAATATAAATTCAACTTTATAAATAATATGGATGGTATTATTAATAATATAATTATTATAGAATAAGTAAAAAAGTTATTTGGATGTTGATGAATGGAAATACCCATAAAAGATTATTGAAATCATTTTTGATGATAAAAACAATTCATTTTTGAAAATCAGATTTAAAAACTAGAAGTAAATAAAATATATTTAGGATAATTTTCATTAAAAATAAACTTAATATCATATAATGTAAAATTTAGGGAAAATAAATAACATGATTAAAGGGAAAATATATTCCTTTAATAAATTTTGGAAAAAAAAATTTGTTTCCAAAAATTTTAAAAAAGGAAGCCAAAAGTTTCCTAGTTGGAAAAAATATGGAAATATCATTTTAAAAAGTATTAAAAATTTATATAATATCATGTAAAATGTATTTTGGTAATAATTTATTGTTATGAAAAATCATTTTTTAACAATATGGATATTTAAGAGAAAGATACCAAATTATAAATAAAATGAAAGATCAATATCACTAATAATGGAATTTCATGATGAAGAATCAATGAATAAAAAAGAGGAAATGGAAATTAAATTTTTCGACTGAATTATTAAACATAAGATAATAATATATTTTTTTTAAAAAATAATGTCAAATTATTTCCATCAATATAAACTTGATCATAGAAAACTCTGAAAGAAAGGATATTATGACATAATGTCTTTTCCACTTTATATAGTCTTCAATCGTAAGCCTCACGAAAGAATAACATGAAATCAAATATTAAATATGATGTAATTTATGATTTTCATGATATAAAATATCAATTTGATGTATTCACAACTAAAAAATGAATATAGATCCATATCACAAATATACGTCTCAATAAACTAAAATTTGAGATGAATAACCCTTAAAAAATTCATACTATTGAATTTTTGAATTAATAAATAATTTTTTTTCTTAATTATAAAATTTATAACTACATGAAATAATTTTAAATAAAACATATGATACTAAAAATTCATTACACACATTGTCATGATTTAATAATTTCGATGATGAAAAAATATAACCAATTAAAAAGAACAAAGTTATGATATTGATTACCACTTGTTAATTTTCAATTCAATTCCACTTGAATGAAATAATAAAAAAAGAAATATAAAACAAAATAGTTTTTTAAGGATTGATTTTATTACCATTAAATGGGACGTATAAAAACCACATAATAAAAACAAGTGGTAAATATGGAATATGCCTCATAAAAATTAAAAGTGAGATGAGAAAACCCATACCTTAGAGACAACATTCCTCATACGTGTTCAAACGTCATAGATAATAAAATTATTTTAAATATTTTATTTAAGAAGAACCATATATTATTTTAATACCTTATAAATAAGTCATTTTATTTATTTATTTATAATGACATATTTTCATACTTAATCAATTAAGTCCACAATTAGTGTTTTGAGGATGTTCGGTTTATTGTTTCAAAATAGCTTTGGTGTGTTCGAAATTATTAAAGAGGTCAATATTTTAAAATATACAGAATATTAATCATGAAATATTTATCATATTTATAAAAAAAACTTTAATATATAGTCATTAAATATGGCTGTGAAAAATGAAAATCATTACAATCATGGAGATGGTATGGAGTACATACTCATGTGTAATCATTCCATTTTATAGTGATCATTATGGAAAGAACACAAGAAATATTATATTTTTTAAAAATTATAATAATTTTATAAATACATTATTATTTCATAAAATTAACTTATATATATCATCCGTGTGTTTTGGTTACTAAAAAAACCACATTTCTTCGTCGAGGTGGTAGTCAACACGTATGAAAAAAATGAAGTTATCAATTTTCAATCAAATAATTAAAATATTATATTATATTTAAAAAATGGTAAATATGTAACTAATATAATAATTATTTCAATTTCATCACATATATTGACTATCTTTATCCTTATACCTTCCAGGTAAAGCATTATGGAAAAATGAATCACATCTCTTTGCAAGATGGTAGTCCGCCGTCAACACAATTGACATTATCATATCCCTCATGAAATATAAATTAATATGGTATATATTATATCACAACCAAAAAAGTATAAATATATAAAAAATATAATATATATAGTTTAAATCCATCATTATAATAAGTTGTGAGAGGTAATGATGAAAAACAAATGACATCAGTTCATGTGGCGGTGGTCCTTTGTACACACAAATGAAAATTTATTGTCTCATTAAATTGAAGGAGATATGGATTTGGTTATTAAATAATTATAATAACTTATAAGTATATTGGATATAATGGTGTTATTAAATCATTGTATTTTAAGGTTATTTGATGGAGTTGGAAGATGAAAGAAAATAAAAATGTTCGGTTAAGCGTGGCACCTATTCATTGGAAAACGTCCTTATTTTATCACCAATAGCCTTCATATGATGAAATTATTATCCAAATAAGGGATATATATCATGGTGAGTAAATTTATTAATTAATTTTGTTACAAAATATCCTATAAAAATGGATTTTATGGTGTGATGAGTTGAGGATATGTGGTGGCCTTTTATATGTGATGTGAGTGGCACACTTGTAATTTTTGAAAAGAAAAGGTCATACCCACATTGTTCAAAATAATAAATGGATAAAAAAATGAATCCTTATAGATACTAATACAAAATATGATCTATACATATACATACAAATATTTTTAGACAATTTTTAGAGTCATTATAACCCTCATATTTTATCAGTTTAACCCATAACATACATATTTTCACCTTAACTACAGTAATGTTTATCACTATTCATTATGTTAAAAAATTAATATTAAATTATTATATAATATAAATTATTATTATTAAAAATATGGAATAAATTTTACAAAATTTAAATGAAAAAATTGTATTTTTAAAAAAAATTAAGCCTTCATATGTGATGAAAATATGAGATTTCTAAAAGTGTACTTTTATAGAAAAATATGATCATATATTAACTATCTGATTAATAATTATAATTTTATGGATAAAAATTAATTTGTTTGATCTATAATATAAAAATTTAAATTAAAAATTACTCATAAGAGATCATTTTATTTAATTATAATGGAGAGAAATTATGCACATTAAAATGGTAATAAAAAAATTCCTTTTGAAACCCAACCAAAATATTTTCCAAAAAAATATTATAAATTTGACAGAAAAGATATTAATTTTTTAAAATATAAATAAATAATACTTATTTTAGACCATATTTTCGTCAAAATCCAATGGTACTTCTTAAATTGTTTAATTTATTGACAATAAAAGTTTTTTTTACAAAAAATATGTATTTTTCTCGATTTACTGAAAGTTAAATATATTTATAAAAATCCAAAAATATCACAAAAATAGAATTTTTTTATTTTTAATAAAAATTTTTTATTTATTTTATCATATATATTTTCAATGAGTTCCAATAATTAATTATAATATTTTCCATCAAAAATAAATATGAAGCATCATTGAAAGAAACATACATTGGAAGGATTAAATTACATTACTAAAAATTGATTAATTTTTTAAAAAGAATATAAAAATAATATATATTGATTAAGAAATATAAATATAAATATAAATATATATATATATCATAAATAACTTAATAATTTGTATTCCTTCAAATTTAACTGATATGTTATAATGGATAAATATTTTGAGGGTAGTTTATGCTCAGTGTTTCGTGTTATATAAACTATCGAAACAAATTTTGTTATATTAAAATCTTGTGGTGTTGTTGTGGTTGTATTGGAACCCAATAAATATGATATTTTGGAATTATAATATAATTTTATGATAGGAAATTCCCATGGAATATGTCTCATCACATGAAATTAGCCTATCTTCGCTTAAATTTACGGTTGGGAGCAATATAGAATTGATGATAGGTTAGATGAGAACACATCTGGTGTCTCAGGGTAAAGTGGGATGGTTGATATCCATATTGTAATTTTAGTGATGAATTTATGTGGAGACTTGTTATTGGCAGTATAATAACATTAAATTTAAGATTTTAACCTTAAAATTCATTAGGAATTTACCAATGGAACACAATCATTGAGTAGGAGTTGATGACATAAATAGGTTATAATGTCCTTGGATAATAGTATGGGTTTCTTGGGAATGAGAAGTTTTATGTTGGGGAGCTTTTAATGACCGTATGGATGTATTGACTTGAATTTCACGTAGGAAGTATTTTTTTCATTTCTAAATGGATCATTTTTAGAATCTGGGATTTGATGAGGATATCATATGCCGGTAACCATCTAAAACGGGTTATTGGATAAGATTTTGGGGGATGAGAGGTTCTAGAAGGTAGCAAGAAGGCTTAGTGGATAGGCCAGGTAGCCTATACTATAGCCAGTAGCCACCGGCCATCCAATGTCCATGTTATTGTTTTGATGGAAAGAAATAGTGAACAAGCTAGCAGGTGTACCTTCACTGGAAATCCACAAGATACTGGACGTGGCTAGATACCCTACCTGAAGTCACCATCTAGCCAATATCCCCCACTAGATCATTGGAACGAGGTTGTATAAGAATTATCTTCCTTGAAATATTAGAGTTTGAACCCCTCTTTTAAACGTTATTTTATATTTTTTATACTATATATCTTATCCCTACATTTCTCTTGGCCCCTCCATAGAATGAATTTGGTGCTATTATTTGAAGAATTTGGTATAACTATCATTGATGTGAAACAAATAATTATAATAATGGTATTAATATTATTTTTAGCTGTTTTGGTTGAGGATTTGAGAGATGGTTCCACCAGAGGATGGTGGAATTATCTATAGATGATGGGGATTCCATGCCGCTTTGCAACAAACTTCCCCGAGACAATGAAATCCCACTGTCTGAAGTCATTTTATTGTATTTTTATTGAAATATGTGTTCTTATATGTTTTTATGTTAAATTGAATGTCTTAGATTATGGTTTCATTTTTAATTTATAGGATGTTGACCTTGGTGAGTGTCTAGATTTTGGAATGGGACTCCAATGGGTCGTTGTTCATTGTATCATTGTGTTGGGTGAATCCGGTGAATGAAATTCTATTTATGATAACATGTTTTATCATGGTTAATTTTTATAAATTTATAATAAATTTTAATTTGATTATAATTAATTATACTTTTATATTTATATCCAATATAGGGCCATAAGGGGTTGGGAATTGGCTATTTTTCTTCAATGAGCTTGAGTAGTCGGTTAACAAGCTAAGAGTTAAAATAGAATTTGCTCATAGAAATGGAAGGTGGTCCCTTTTATTAATCCATATTCATGATATATATTTAATATTCACTAGTTTTGAGGTCTCACTCGTCTCTATGAGTGAAAAAATAAGAATTTAGTAAGACCCTGAATTTATGTTCCTTTATAAAATTTATTAGAGATATTATACCAAGTAGTCCTAGTATGGAAATCCACTTGACATGTGACCAATGGTTGTCCTAATAAATTGGTTGATATAATATTCCAAAATGGGGGCCATAGGTAACCATGTTAATGTAAATTGTTAAGGGTTGGGTTGATTCGATAGAGAACTAGTATGTAACGTAAAAAGTGATTTCCCTTATCTCTAGTTAATGAAACACTCTTTATTGAAGCCAAGTAAATGTGGAAATTTTACTAAAATTATGAGAAATTAAATTTGAATGTTGGGAGGTAATAAAATGAGTTTTAAAATATGACTGATTTTAGTATTTTTTTTATATTGGTAAATGGGAACTAATGGATTTTTAGTCCTTATAAATTAATGGTAATAAAACTAAAATTCAAGACTCAATCAAATTATTGATTAATATAGAATATATCATTATTTTTAATGTTATTCAATGAATTACTAGGAGAGATTACATGGAATCCATTTATACAACAATGGAATGGAATATCAGGATAAATATCGTAATTCTTATAGGTGGCTCAGATCAAATCCCGCTGATTAATTCAATTGATTCTCACTAGGTGACCTGGATAATTGTCATGGGATATGCTCCCCATATTTGAATTGATTTATTTTGGTGAAATGACACATTAATAATCTATGGATTGCAATATGGAAATGATTCTAAATTCCATGGGTAGTTTCTCGTGTATAGAGTAGTTTGCTGGATATAGTGAACTTCCATGAATTATAACCCATAGATTTCATAGAGTGCTTATTGTGAGAGAAAAACTAGTAGATCCATGTGGGTTCTCTTAGATTAATATGATTATAATTTACATGGCTTTATAACAATGAACTAATTAGGATATGACATATTCTATGATCAATTAATTGCCATATTGGGAAAAAGCATGTACAAAATGATATTAGGTTACACCGTGAATATCAAGAATTAGTGGTTGTTTTAATTCCTTTTTATTAATGTGTTAAAATATTAAATAATAATACCATAAATGTTATATATTTATTTATATAATATTTTAATGTAATTTATTATTGAGTATTAATTCTATGGATTCGTTTTGTGGTAGCCTACTAAGTATTCTGACATTATACATAGGCAAACAGAGCACATGGGTACCCAAGTTGCTATTGTTATTTCCTTGCATGGATACATTAGTAATGTGCCTGATGATTATTGATTTTTTAATTACATGGAAAGAGAATGTATGTAGGAAAAGATTAAGACTCACATATATTTTTATGGGTTCCCTATATTTTTTCTTTTGGTGATTGTGTTATTTTTTTCTTTATGTCAATGTATTCTATTCCTGACATGTACAACATAACTTAATTTGTAATATTAAATTGTTTTTTAGTTATTTACAATTATCTGGATGGTATATTTAAATTATTTTATTTATACTATTAATTTAATATAATTAATGAGAATAGGGTCCCAAATATACAACCTTATAATGATGCTTCATTTTTGTTGCCATTGTTATTTGGGGTATTACACAATGCAATTTTAAAATGAAAACAGTGTTCAATAACATCTCTGATGTGAAACATCGAACCAAGATTAAACATGACCATTTAAATACATCCTTCGTAAACTAAATATTAAATTTATATATATGATTATAATTTCACAATTTATTAAATTCGTTTAATATTCTTAATAAATATAAATTTTATTTATAAATTCTTATTAACTAATCACTTACCAGAAACGTTTAGTGAGAGGAAAGCCTCTAACCATTGATTAATAAAAGAAAAAGCATTAAACAATTACAACAAGTAAAAAATAAAACAATAAATCTTTGAAATCACACCATTCACCACCCCCATTTGAAATTTTGGCCTCTATAATATTTGTTTCCCACTCCGAGCTTTCATAATGCATGAGAACAATGGCATATTTCCATCTATGATTTAGCTTCTCCATGGATAGGAACTCCTTCGAGGATTGGATAGCCCAACATTCCTTCCTAAATAATGATTCGGAAGACACTGACCTTGAGAGATAAGAATTAAATTTTCTCGGTCTTCGTCATGGTGGTCCAATCTTAATAACTTCTTCCCCATGCACCTTTATCATTTTATCCATGAACATCACTATAGGCGGGTTGGACCACACGACTATCCTTTTCCTTGTCACTATCTGATATGTCACCCCACTTTCCCATGATTTCCATCGCTTGATAACCCTCCTGCACTCCACAAAATTGCTGGACCTGACTGTTAGCATCCACTAAAGCAAGTCATTGTGGATGATCCACTTGGTTCTGTGCATCTTCCCAGGTTGTAGCAACCAACGGAGAAGTAGAAAGTTGTAGGAGGCCACCTTCCTTCCTTGCATCATTCTCCTTTTCATGAAATTCTTCCTAATTTTATAGTTCAAGGAATCTATTTCTAGTAGAGACCATGATCACCCTTTTTCCAGCATCAACTTCCTACCCATCCACTATATCTGCATTTACAAGTCCAAGGTCACGTTTTAAGGGAGAAATTACCTGCATAACCATCGGGTCTCGTGGCCTATGCCCCACATTCTTCATGGAATTACCTTGAACCGTTTTCTCAGGACCAGAATGCTCAACATCCTCATCCACAATAGTAACAAATTCTCCCACTTGTATTTTCAGTATCTCTTTATAAGAACAAACAGGAACCATATTGGCACTATTCCGAGTCATCTCGTGCATCAGCAGTGTTGGCATTGGCTCATCTACCATTGCATTTTCAACCAAAGGCTCTTCGACCACCCCATTCATGAATGCCGGTGCCACTGGATCCTCCATTTATTCACTGTCATTTATAGGTTCTCCCATCCAAGCATCCTAGTCAGCAACATATTCATGTCCGACACACCCAACACCATCCTCAAAGATCAACTTATCTCCCGCCACACCCCTTCCAGCTGTCAATCCATCACCCAATTGACCCATTCTCAATTCATTTTCCATACAAGTAGCAGCGTACCCTCCTATGTGACTCATCTCTATCACTTGTGGGTAAATAATCACTCTCCTACTGTGACAGTTCAATGCCAGCTGCCCACACCAGTTGCAAGACAGACAATAATTCATCCACGACTCAAAATCCACCTCCCGCTTCCAGCGAAAGTCCTGCTCATCTGTAATCCAAATGCATCAGACCGGTGAACTTGCAGCATCAAGTTCGATGCATATTCTCTAGAAGATAAGATAAAAAACGAATTTAGTATTCCAATCATAGAAAAGGTAACTCCCAATCATGTTCCCAATAGCACATAGTATAGATGTATTCTCAAATGAGGGAGGTATCCCCGAATGACTTACACTGGTCGTGAATTCCGAAGGGTCACACCACATGTGAAAGTCAAATCTCTAGAGAAACTCGTAGAAAGACACCATGTTTCATCATTGAGGGGCCTTGGACAAGGCGTATATTAAATTTTCCTCCGATCCAAAGATAATCATGAAATTTCGTCAGTCAAGAAAACTGATGATCGTGCACTCCTATAACTTCCAAGACATAGAGACGAAGCGAATGAAGGATTCGATCGAGGAATGCTGGAGATGGAAGCAGTCCACCATTCTGAGATTGAAAAAGTAATAGGTACCATTAATCTATACTAGAAGCAATGAAATTAGAGGAGCCTCTTGGTAGAGAACGGGGACTTTCGGGGAAATAGGGATTCTCGGGTAGGGTAGAACTAATCCAAGATCTAACATATTCTTCCCCTGCTGATGAAATCGCAAGCCTCCTCCCATTGATCGAGAGGGGGAGCATGATCTGGTAGCATTAGGTCTAGGCCATCGATCAGGAGGGAGAAGCAGGAACATCGACGTCTTCCTTAACTAATCACACAAGTTTAAATAAAATTCATGATAATCATAAAAAATGGATTTGCTTTAAAATGATATTTATTAATTTTTTGTGAACAAATTATAGTTATTTTTTTGACCTTTTAAAAATTTTATTTTATAAAATAAATATAATATTTGAAATCATCAAATTTGATATTATCTTTTGGGGAAAATTTTGTTTATTTAGAAAGTATAAATTTTGAGTGAATATTGGAAATTACCGATTTTTATAAAATTTTCATTAATTTTTAATAAAGTAAGAATCATTATTAATTTAAACTAATCTATAATTCTAATACAAGTTTTTTATTTATTTTATATCCAATTAATTACATTTAATTCATCTCCAGCCTAGATTTAGTTAGATGTTTATTTTTTGGCTTTAAAAACCTTTTTTATAAAAACGTTTTTAAAGTGAATAATGTTTCTCACTATTAAATAATTTAAATATAAATTAATGAGGAAACCTATTAGTAAAATTTATATATTATTTATATGAATTTAAATTCAATTAATTAAAATTAATTTATATATAGTTAATGATAGATCATGTTTTCCTTAAAAATACATTTCATGAAAAACTAATTATTTTGATATGTATACATGTTTAATATTAAATAAAATTACTCAAATTTGTGTTTTTAATTTTGAAAAATGGATTCCATATATTTCACCATAATAATTTATACTATCTAATAAGTTTAACTTCATTTTTTACTATAATGAATAGTGAAAATAATATAAATTATTTAACAGGATAACAAAAAAATGTGATTATTGGTTGTTAAAATGAAACAATAAGAGATCGATATTACCGAAAAATTGAATAATGAATATTTTATAGAAATATTTACAAAATATATATTTCAATTTTCATAAATGTTCCATTATAGATCCTTAATTCTAAGTGATTTACATTACAAAATTGAGAAATTTACAAAAATACAATGTGTTCCACTCACCTCAATTATAAAAAGGACAACCCTATATTCTTTTCCTCACACATCCAAAACACCTTGGTTTACCCATTATCTACCAAAATAACTTTCATAACTACATAAACACCACTTAAAATCCAAGGTTTGATAAAATATCAAACCATGGATGGATTTTACAACAAACCTAAAGACGTTTTTTGAAGAAGAGGCTGATAAAGAATGAACATGACCAATCAAACTCAATGGAAGGGATCATTATAATCCACATTTTTCATCATGTCATGAACATTACCTCTAAAAATAATTTTATATCTATTTTAATGTTATGGAATGTATCTAAATTATATATATATCTTTAACATGTATACATATATTATTCTCCATTCCTTAGATGATGTAATATATTATTTATGGATATTTCTCAAATTCCTTCTTTAGGATATCTCTTTTCATTACGTTACGATAAAATATTATAATAATCATTTATTTTAATGGGTAATTATTTTTATTACACCTGATAATTGATATTTTTATCAGGTATGAATATGCATTTACATAAATTGAATGTGAATGGTGGGACCAAAATTATATATCCATCCAATGCATTGGGAAATGTTTTTCTCTCACGAGATATCATGTATGTGATTAGGGAGGAAAATTAATCCATTATGGTACTCTACGAACAATTGATGTTGTCATGGATGTTATCTTTTACTAATGTTTATTTAATATTTTATTTCATTTGTACTTTCCCAAACTTCCATGATATTATGATTCCATGCTCTTTATGGTATGCTCCCATTTGATTACTCATATACCTTATATTGTTTTGATATAATATTATATCATTGAATCACATTAATTGTATTATTATCATGCATATTACCATACTAGGATTTTCAGATGACCCAATACTTTCTTGTATTCCCAAGGTTATACTATACAGATATTGGATATCAAATCGATTTTAGGAGATCACTATGGAGAACAAAATAAGGATGACATGTTTTAGTGTCCTGTGATGTATAATAAACCTAGTATTACAAAGAATTTATAACTTTATGATCATTTAGTTATATTAATGAATAATTCTATTTACTAATAATTTAATAAAATATATGAAAGACATGTGTGATAATCGATTAAATTTGAGCCAAAGGGTTAGTAATCCTTTGGAATCTAGGATGATAATTTATCTATGAGATATAATTTTAAATGTATAAGAATATGTTTAATGACAATGATAAGTATAGGAAATTAACATTTAATTCTGGTGAGTATAGAGTTAGTGGTTTCCATGAAATTACATTCCACTCTGGATACTATGGGTGGATGTGGTTCTAGCCAAGATGTAGATAAGAGTAATAATGTTCAAAATGGAATATCAGTATTGACATGAGTATTACCTAATATATGAAAATGGGGCTTAATGTGCAATTGGTTTGACACTTTTGTGGGATATATTTTTTTAAATTCACAAACTCTTCTTGAACAATTATTAATGGAATTAAAATTCACATAATATTAAATATTTGAAAAAATATCAAGAATACATTAGATTTAAAACTATTAATTCATATGTTATGTAATATATTTCATTTATGAGTTTTCCATTTATGGTTTAGTGTTTCCAATATATGTGTTTATTATTTAATAAATACTCCTACCTAATGTTACCTTTTTTTAGTAAATGGATGGAAATAGGAGATACCAAATCCACAACACATGTGAAGGGAAATGTAATGATTTCCAAAATGAGATGCCCATCTCGATGGAAATAGGAGTTAGTATCTTCCTGAAAATACATTATTAGTTAATTAAAGTCTTGAACTGAAACACGAATTATTATAAAACCCTGACCCCCACCCCCCATGGATGACAATGACCCTATTGAGATGTTTATGAGAAAAATGACACCAACATTTAGTTGATCTCTTAATCTATTAATTGTGGAAAAATGGATGAAATCAACTGAAAATATATTCTCTATCCATAAATTCCATGAGTAAGAGATGTTTCTGTTGTTTATTTTTCATATGGATGGAAAATATGATAAAGTGTGGATGTTGAAAAAAATAAAAAACATGAGGAGGAGATAATCTAGATGAAGTGGAAGGAATTCCTGAAAATGTTTTTTGAAAAATAATTTCCTCACACTATCCATTTTACATTAGAGATTGATTTCGAGATCCTCAATAAAAATGTTGAAAAATCCATTAGTTTATATAAAGAAAACAGTACAATACAATCATTATAAACCTCCAGCTTTGTCATCTCATTGCAAATTAAAATTGTGCTTTCTTTGGTGCGATAAATCCACATTTGTGAAAACTATTTAGTAATTCATGACTTCAATAACTCTAATAGAATTTTCTGATGTTCCCTCAGTGTTGAAATTGAGGTATATGATTCTCAAGGATATCATAGTGATTACAAGTGTAAAATTGATTTTAATTCTAGTGAAATGATGGGGAAATTTAGCTGTTGAAAGAATTTCCCCCATTCCACTAGTAAATATTTTTAGAAGAAGAAACCTGAAAATAGATTGAATGCGACTAATAAGTGATTTAGGCATTGCAATGTCACAAATTTTCCATATATTATTTTTTTAATATTATATGAAATTATTTCAAGATAATGATTTGTCACGACGTCTGATTCGGAGGCCCGGGGTGCCAGGAATAAAAGTTTGAAACAATTTTTACTATAAATATCATGCATGAGATACGTTCACAAAAAATATTGAAATAACATTTACACAGGGTCCCGGATTATAATTCAAAGGGAACCGTGGTGTTTAGAGTAGCAACATTACCTTAGGTGGGGCCTAACATCGACCATTGTGGGTCTATTACCAGAATTTATTTCTGAATGTTTTAATGGAAGTAATATATATTAACAATTTATTTAATTTAAATATTTCAGTAACACAATGATGCTTATTTTGATTTTAATTGATCAGGAACCTAGGGTTAGGCTCATAACCCTAGGATACACGCTGGAATCTTCTGTATCTTTGGAGAGGATCCACCCTTGGAGAAATATTGACAACCAATGATGAACGAAGATTCATGGATCATTGTATAGGGAGCTCGAATCCCAATTGATGATGGATAGCCCTCTTCGTCTACTATATTGGCAGGGGTTCTTATTTCAGCTTTTCGTTCCTCACTCATAGATTTTTAATGACGAATGGAGGTCAACCCACTTACAGTTTGATAAGAAAACCATTCTTTCTTGCGAGAGGGTTTTTATCATGTTTTATGGGTAATGTATACATGTTTAGTTTGAATTATTTTGAGTTTTCCCATTTGATTCTTCTAACAAGAGTAGATCATCCCCTTGACGAATAATGATGTATGTTCATTCCTCAAATTTTTTGTGTGGATTTATTCTTCCCATTTTTACCCTTTGTACTTCATGTTTTTCATAGGAATATGAAAAACTAATGGTTTCACATAATATTTTAAATATAATGATCCAAAATTGTAGATATGACGTCATGATGACCTAACTGAGGTCTGACGGTGGCAATAGAAAAATAGACATGGTTTATGAGAAATCTTTCTTCCACTGTTCTTCATGGGGGTGGATAGAGACATGTTTTCGAGGCCAATCGGAGGTTCAAAACCAACAGAAATGAACTTGTAGTGTTGAGACGACCTCAAACCTTGAGTTTCAAAGAGATCGTATTGGAAGATCGAAGATTGAAGGAGCACCCGAGGCACGGAGACAAAGAAAAAAGATTATGGCAAATCTCAATAAACATGGCATGTATTTCAATGAACACGCCATGAGGGACAAGAATTGCGACGACTAGGGTTTCTGCACATCACATGGTGAAGAACACTTTGTGATCCGGGGAAGACATAGCTTCTGGGCCCCACCCAATGGCGGCTGGAGTTCCAGGTGATGACAAGCACTAACATGGCACGTGAAAATTTTCACACAGCTTGTGGGTCCTTTCATTGTCTCGACATGTATCCCAGGATATATGTGAGCACTAGGTGGAGTAAAAAACATGTACTCCACCACACAGCTATACATGGACGGATATGAGGACCACCATGTGTAATGGTACATGATCTGGGATTCATGGGTTTCATCCACATACATGCACATGGCCAGCATACATAGAGTCTTCCATGGAAAATAGAATATGTTGTGTCACGATCTTACTCGTCGTGTATACCTCCTTCTACACGACATGCCTTTGACTTGGGCTATTGTACCTGGGCATTACCTAGTGTCATATTACATGACGTGTGACTTTTTTACATGCCATGTACCTTTCTATACATGTCTTGATCTTTATTTCCACCATTCCTTGGATAAGTATCATTTGGTTGTAGTGACACATTGCTTGTTCCCCTAAATGTCAGGAATCATTTCGATCCAAAATAGTATGATCCATTCATCTGGAAATTCTGGATAGAGTTGGAATCCCTTTGGGAGGCCCAGAGCGAGATCCATTACCCATTTTCATCCCTTGGTAATGTCTGGAATTTACGTGACAAATATTATAGGGCACTGATACCCTCTATAGAAGGTGACTTTGGGTGAGTCTTGATATCCAACAAGGACCTGGTAGTAATCTCCATCTGTGTATCATGATCTTTTCTACTCATAAGTGTGTTCCCCTTGAATGAGTATTTCTATTATCTCTAAAAACATATCAGTGTATCTATCTATCTCATTTATTTTCTCAATGAATAGTACTTCTCAAACGGACATCATCTTCTCTATTAGACTCATGGAGTGAGTTCTCCCATATAAGGGCTCTGTGGAATCATCGAACTGAATCTCCGGCAAGGGTATGACATTGTTGCGACTACTCTCTATACTATGGTTATGGTTTTCATGTATATTTGGATGTGTTTATATATTTATATATTCCGTAGACATATACATTGTAGAGATGACTATACATTTACATTGTATAATTATTATTTTTTCAGGGGTCCCCTAATGAGTATTGTTTTACTCACCTTTAATGGGATTTTCCCACACATTTCGTGCCTTTTGTAGACGAGAAACCATTTTACGTGGACTATGGTAGACTAGGATATGACCATGATTTCTATGTTCCTTGTATGCAGAGTTTTTCCTATGGTTACGAGATGTTATCCCAATACCTCCTTTTATACATATAGGTTTTTCGTTTTAGTTTGCAGTCTCATTCTTTTGGGGTTCTTGTATTATGGTCTTGTTTAGATTCTGCACATTATTTTTTTTATACTCTATTGGTTGGGGTTAGTTGTATGGATGTATTTTGTATCATTGTGTTTTTTTACTTCTAAAAATTAATGGGCATGGAGATGTGGGTGTGTGTGTCTCTCTGTGTGTGTGTGTGTGTGTCTGTGTACAGGTAAGTATGAAATGTATCCCATGTTAGTGATATGCCAACTCAGGGCATGTTACCAACCCCTAGCCTATTGGAGGTGGGATTGGGGTGTCATGACATTTGCCCCACTGGGATGGGTCATGATAGACAAGTATCAGTGTTGGTCGGTTCTACATTTTTACCATGATTTAGTGATATTAGTTTTGGGAAATAATGTTAAGTTTTTCGACCAGGGCTTTTAGGATATGGAATCCAGTGTTAGTGCGGGTGTCCATTGTATCCATATACAAGGACTCTGATAACATGCCTTTCGACTAGGAACATGAAAAAACTAGTTGAAGGTTATAAAAAAATGATATATGAATTATATAGGAATGAGTTGTGTTTTCTATGTTCTTTAGTGTCATCTATCTAGATATACTCTTGGCCAGGGTAAATATCGTCTTCTTACAGGATTCCACCATGATTGATTCCCGCAATGATTCAATGACCCCATCACGAGGATGGCCCCTCATTGATGAGGCTTTGAATCAGGGACCCGTTCACCAAGAATTACTTCTTTGTGGTTCCCCTACTATACCACCACCAATAGAGAAACACATGGTACCTGAAGTGACGAAATATGATGAGTGCAGGCTGAGCGTGCACTATGAGTTTTAGAGAAAGAGAATGGTTAGTTTCTAGGGCAAGCTCAACCCTCAGGTGGATGAGGACTGGCTTGATTCGGTGACTAGTGTTGGGACCACTTTGTGTATAAACATTGTATTTTTTTCAAAAGTTGTCAATGTCGGTCAAAATGAAGAAGGATATGAAGAACGAATCCAATGTTAATGGAGATCAACATAAGTGAGTATGCCTAGAAATTTTTTATGAATTCATATCATTGAATGACATACCTGGGAAATCCTCTATTAAGAAAATTCAGACGATTGATGCAGCAATCTTTAGTTCGAAGAAATTGTGTCAAATGTGACACATTGATTACAACAATGAAGAATTGTGAGGTATCATCCATCTGAGGATGACTACAGAAGAAAGAGGATTTGAAAGAAGACCATGAAACTATTAATGATTACAGGAGAAACATGCAAGATCTTACTTGAAGAATAGAATCATATGATTTGAATGATTTATATAATGATGGTTGAAGAAGAAGAGAGAATGTGGAAGGTCTTGTAATTTTGAGGTAGCCATGCATTTAACATTCTATCAAACCAGATGATGATTTACTGATATGTATTTCACAAATATCATATGTTATGAGAACTTGTAATGCAAGCATTATGAAGGAAAGGGGGAGAATGGATGATGCCAGTTATATACATTTTTGATTGGAAGGAATAATGATGTAGGAAGATTGGTAAGTATAAGTACTTTCCATTGTAATTCTTACGATGCCAAGTCTTGTCTATCAAAGGATATATATCACGATAGTTGAGTTCGTGATGAATGATGAAGAATAGTTATAGGAATTAGTGGATAAATAATTGACAATGGAATGGACAATTAGAAGATGAAGAGATTCGTTTTTGTCAAAGGGAAATGCGTGAAAATGGAAAGTGGTGTGCAAAATATTTGTCTGGTGCACGGAAAAATAAATTTGTGAACGAAATATTAGATGATAGTGAAAAATATTAGTTTGATGCGTGAAAAATAATGTGGTACGTGAAATATTGGCATAGTGCGTGAAATTGAGCAATAATGTTTTTTACGCAAGAGGTGTTTCAAGATGAGAACATTGAAATTTGGAAAAGGCATTCAGTGCACGAAAAATAGGGCGAAGTGTCAGAAAAATGAGGTTGAACGAAAAGTTATTTTTCAAGAAATATTGAATTACGTTTATAATTTTATTTTCATGTGGAGTTCCATGTCCGTCACAGGAAAATATAGAAAAGGGATGGACTGCATGAAAAATTCGACTGAGTGCACGAAAAAGAGGATCCATGAAAGATTGGTTTTGTTGAGAATGTTGAACGTAGTGTGGACTTTTTTGTGCAATTGGTGCATTGTTATTAGAATGATGAAAAATGGAAATTTCATGAGGTGTGAAAAAAATCCTGGAAGGTGCGTGTAATCTAAAGATGTGAGAGACATGTTTTACATGTAGGAAGGGGTTTTATGCGCAGGGTCAAAAATGCCTATAAATATGAGGTGAACCGCTATCATTTTTAGAGACTCGACACTTAGTCAAATACCAAGCTCTGACACGCGAAAAAATTGATGTATACAGTATTTTGCAAAAAGAAGAAGTATTGCACGAAAAAAAATGTGATGTGCGAAAAAGGGAAGTTCTGCGCAAAAAGAAGAGTTGCGTGAAAAGGGTTTTTTGCTCCAAAAGGTGTTTTTACATGAAATATTTGAATTTTATGCCCAAGTAAACTAGAAGGGTGTGAGAAAAATTTGAGGGTCCCCCATTCCTTCGACAGGTACATAGCACTCTCAAAGTGACTTTTCAAAGAAGGAAGTACCATGAACCATTCAGTATCACGAAGAGATGTATATTTGCACTTAAACGACTAGTTTTTAACACTCTCATTGTGCATTGCGAAGTGAAGAAGAACTAGATATGCATATAAATTTGTATCTTCACAAAGGAAGTAGTTAGTATACTGATAAACTCATGTATTGGTATTGAGAATTGAAGGAATAGATTAATATGCTGCAATTATACTGTGTCAAAGAGAAAGAAAAGATGATGATGAATAATAGAGTAAGCCCAACTGAAGGATGGAAATTATTCAGGTCAGTTTGATACAAATGATGACATGTGAATTTTTATTCATTGCTTGAATAATCACATTGGTGTATGTGATTCTTTCCAATAAGGGAGAAGAAGTTTTAGTTCAGTTGGTTGTTGAACTAAGAATAAGATAGAAGAAATCATGTGCAAATAGTGTTACACTAGAGAAGAAGAGAATAAAAGATGGAAAAGTTTCTTGGAAACTTATTTTCATGTAATAAATTGAAGAGGAATAAATAAGACCAAGATAAAATACTACATTATCCTGAAGGAAGAAGACTATCTTCGTGGGTAGTACAAAGAACCAGCTAGAGGCTTTAAGCTGGACTAGGCCATCACTAGTCTAGGGAAGAGGATTTTTTACCACCCCCTCTAAAGTATATGGACTCAAATTGGATATATGATTTCTTACCTAGGTACTCCACTATAATAACATATCACTTCATAGTGGAGAATCCATATACAGGTCATATCCATGCATAAAAGGACATAACTACTATTATTGATTTGTGATCCTTTTAAAAATACTTTGGGCATATTTTTACTGATTTATATTATTGCAAGTGATTAGGAAAAGAGAATAATAGAATCAAGATCCTAAAAGGTCAATAGGTACATGGAAAAATGTTTTAATTGGTTTAAAAATCCCCCAACACCGATTCACCCTCCCCTCAATGTTAGGAATATCCCAAACTGGTCCTCTCAACTAGAGTATTTCGTCTAGAGAGGACATATGTAGACCAGATGGTGATCCTAGGAGCGAGCCTTCTTCATGGTTCACTGGGAAGTTAGTTGAGTTTTACCACATAGACTCACTACGAGAAGACTCTTTCATGGAAAATGTTTAAGTGACACTTTATGTTAGAGTTCTCCCTGGTTACGCTAAGAGAAGTGCGTATCTAGGAGCTTCTCTAGCTCCATCCAGGTATTTTGATGGTGGATAACTATTCATCGAGGTTCACTAACCTAGACATGTACTTGATGGGAACGTTTAGAGAACAGTACTTCATGGATTATAAGATCGACTAATTTCTACAATGGGACATACGAGTTAATATAGTGCCTCTATGAATTTTGACTGATGATTGAGTAAATGAGCGAGCTTTGGTGGTCGTGATACTGTTAGCTGGGCAGAGATAGCCAGTGGTTATCAACAGTAGGAAGACTATTGCATCGACCTCGGCAGTAGGGATCCAGTTTCAGACCCATGGAATGGGACATGGTACATATCATAGGAGGACCAATGACATGGTATTTGTAGTCGACAGCTCTAAATGAAGATTTAGTTAGCCTAGGGAGTGGATATGATACTTGTATGACGTTAAAGTACATATCACTAGAGATTTCCAACACATTGAGCTTCATATAGGGAGGTGGTGGATGGACCACCGAGAAATAGGAAGAGACTGGAGCAGGCTGACATGCTAGGTGATAGTCGTGGTGGAAGATTAGGGAGAACTATAGGTCGTGGAGGAAACATTGATATACTTCTATCACTAGCATCAGGAGGTATGCACCGAGCTCAGGGAGCTAGGTAATAATGCCAGAGACAACCATATGCAGTCGAGGCATATGACTGATGGACTCCAGGGATGATCTGAGGTACGATCTAGGTATTTTCAAAAATATATTCCTTACTTATAAACATAGGTTGCAATCATTCCTTCCTCTCCACTTGTCTTATGAAAAATGTTATGACTTTTGTAGAGTTGTTGCCTCGACGCATACACTTAGAGACACCTAAAAGAGGATACTCGATGATCACACAACATTACAAATTGTGTGATATTTCCCTTGTAGGTGAGAGTTTTGGTTTGAACTTCTTGGTGGAATCATCGAGGATATATGATGAAATTCTCAGTATGGATTGGCTATCATCAGACTATGCCTAGATTGAATGATTTATGCAAAGAGTGTGGGGTGTCTGCGATGATGGAACGACATTTTACATCATCAGTGGAATGAAAAGCCATACAACATTGAATTTGATATTTCAAATTATGGTGTAGCCTATCACTAATGAGTTGGATAGAAATACCCTTAGAGAAATATATGTTGTGATATTCTAGTTACCAGCAGTATTGGAAGAGTACATGGACATCTTTCCCGAAGATGATATAGGATTACCTCCCCACTAAGAGATAATATTCTTCATAGACATACACCTCTGGACAACAACAATATCCTTGCCAACGTATCTGATGGATATCGTAGAACATCGTGTCATGAGTGTGCAGTTGGAGGATTTATAGTGTAAGGGATTTGTAAGACCTATTGTTTCACCATGGGAAACCACGATTATATTTTCCCAAAAGGAGAATTAGAGTTAGTGGTTGTTTGGGGATTACCAATGCATATATCTGGTAACAATGAAGATTGATCGTCCAATGCCGAGGATCGATGACCTCTTCAATCACCTATGAGGGGCACAATGGTTCTTTATGGTTTACCATTGATCAAGTAACCACCAGTGATTAGTATGGAACTAATATTTAACAAAGATGTCTTTCAGATGCCTATAATATATCAATGAGTAGTTGTTGATGCCTTTCATTGTGACGAACACCCCATAGTGTGCATGGGACTTATAAATCAGAAATTCTATTCATACATAGACTGGTGCGTAGTGGTCTTAATCGAGGAAATCCTTGTCTTCTTGGCTTCAGAGAAGGAAAATGCGAGACACCTGCCGAGGGTTCTAGACAAACTCTGAGAGAATGTTCTTTATACGAATATATCAAAGTTCCAATTTGGGATATAGTTGGTCCACATTCTGGGACATGTTATCTTAGCATATAGAGTATAATTGGACCACGCTATGGTTGCAACGATGTTAGCATGGGAGCCACCCCAAAGTGTGACATATGGGCAGCGCTTCCTTGGGCTGGAAGGACAATACCGAAGATTTATCTTCTGATTTATATCATATTCCAACACCGATGAAATACTTTACTCGAAAGGGGAATCCATTTTTATGGATGTAGAAGTGCCAGTACACATTCAAATATTTTATGTAGTGTTTTATGAGTGCACTGATATTATGATTTCCAGAAGAGAGCGTTATGTACATAGTTTAGTACGACGCATCATAGATTGGGATTGGCTATGTCTTGATGCAGATATAGGTGTTGATTTCTTGTGGTCCATACAAGATAAGGCCACATATGAAGAGTTATGAGACCCATGATCTTGAGTTAAAAATGGTAGTCTTTGCGTTGAAGATTTGGAGGCAAAACCTGATGGGAAAATGGTTTATCATTTAATCTGAAAATAATAGCCTCAATTAAATCATCTCAAAAAAGGATATGAATATTAGATAGAGATGACAGATAGTGTTCCTCAAGGATTATGAATTTGAGATAGTCTAAAATCTATGGATGGGGAATGTTGTGGTAGATCCTCTCAGAAAAAGATTTAGTTCAACACTACTAAGCGAGTCATCAGGGTAATTGGCCTCGCTATTGTTTTCCTTCATTGATGGAGATGATGCATATTACCTCAAGTTGATGTCTATCACCCCTCTACACTAATGATGATTTAGGGAGTCACTAATAGAGGATGTCAACTACGAGACTTTACGTTCTCAATTATCCATAGGATATTCTCTTGATGGATATTCACGAGGTGGTGAGAACACAATCCTTTTTAGAGGGCACATAGTTGTACCAGTGGCATTGTAAGAGGTGGTTCTGAGTGTGTTTCCTACTTCCCCATTGATAGTACCTCATAATGTATAAAAAATTAACATGGTTCTCTAGTGTCAGACCTAATAGAATGATATGAAGAAGGAAGTAGCATACTTTTCTTCTTGATGAATTACGTACCAGCAGGTGGAGGTAGAGTAACATGATCCAGTAGGGTTAGCTCAGCCCCTGGATGTACCGGAGTGGAAGTGATATGGAATATAAATGGAATTTTTTATGGACTTACCACGTATTTCAATGAGTCATGATTCCTTATATATGATCATTGATCAAATCACCCAGTCGGCCCACTGCCTATCTATCTAAGAGAAGAGTTTTGTAGAGATCATTGGATGCCTCTACATCTAAAAGATAGTTTGGCTTCATGGAATCCCTTCGACAATAGTCTCAAATTATGATGCTTGTTTCATATCCTGGTTGTAGAAGGAATTTCAGGAGAAATTTTTTAACCATCTATTCTTGAGCACGTCATTCAATCCCTAGAAATATAGTTAGACTGAGATAACAATTCATGTTTTGGAGGATATATTGAGGGCCTATCTCTTGGATTTTGTTCATAGTTGGTAGGATGACCAACCCCTAGTAAAGTCAACATAAAATAATTGTTACATCTCCACCATAGATAAGGCACAATTTGAGGCTTTATATTGGAGACCCTTCTAGTCACTATTTTGCTGGACCGACCCCTAAGAGTCCGTATTCATGGGTCATATGATGGTAGGAGCTACCACAGAGAAGGTGCAGATCATCATAGAGGTGATGAAGACTACAAAGAGCTTGAAGAAGTCTTATGCTGATAGACAATAGAGACCTATGGAGTTAGAGGTGGGGGACAATGTCTTCTTTCGAATCTCAACTCATGAATGGTTTCAGAGATTTGGATTGGGTGGAAAGTTGGCTCTGAGGTTCATTGACCCTTTTCAGATATTGCGTAGAGTTGGTGAGGTGTGGTACCACCTAGCTCTACCACTGTAATTACACGAGATATATGATTTATTCCAAGTGTCGTATTTGAGTAGTTACATGGATGACCCATCACACCTCATCGACCGGGGAAAGATGCATATTGATGATCGAGAGACCTTCATTGAGTACCAAGTGGAGATCAAGGATCATAAGGAGAGGATCCTTCAGGGGTGTGTGATTCCCCATTGTGTGTGTATATTGGTAACACATGAATCTTCAGTAGAGCACGTGGGAGTGGGAGGCTCAGATTCATCTGTAGTACCCACATATGTTTGAGTTTCCTTTTGTTTTGAATTTTTAGGGACGTAAATGCCCTATGTTGGTGGTAATGTATTGTCTCATATTTGCCGTGTATTTTTATTTAATATTATATGGAAATATTATGAGACCAGGCATTGTGACAGAATGTGACTACGAGGCATGAGGTGGCCAAAATAAATGATTGAATATATATAAACTCTAAATAGGGCATGAGAGTGGTTTTCATAAAAAAGTGAAACAACTTTTAAACAGTTACCCTGATAAGAAACCAGTGGGTACATTTGTGTTCGATGTAGTGACATTAATAAGGTAGGGCCTAACATCGACCGTTGTGACTCTAAATCAGGAGTTAGTTCTTTGATATTTGAAATAATATATGATAAATTAATAATTTATTTAATTTTAAACGATTCCATAATTCAACGACACTTAATTTTTTAAATGAGCATGAGCCCATGGTTAGGCTCATAACCCTTAAAAAATCCCCAAAATACCATGGATATTTAAAGAGGGTCCACCATTGGTGAATTCTAGATGAACATCAATGAATGATAACATGTGGATTGTTGCATAGTGAGATCAAATTCTAACCGATGATCGATCTCTCACTCTATTGACAATTGGGTAGGGGTTGTTATTTTGATTCTTATTTCACCGTTCGTTGATTTGAAACAATGAGCATACATCAACCCACGAACAAGATAACCCATCTATCATTTTATTCTTGTGATATTGTTATAATTGGGATTATTTTTGTGGAATTGATCCATGTTTAATTTGAATTAATTTGTGTTTCTCGATTTTATGCTTCTAATTGGAGCGAATAAATTCTATGATGATTTGTTATAGAGTTTCATTATTGGAAATCATTTTTTGGATTTCTTCATCTCCATTTTACCATGTGTTCTTCACATTCTTCACGGGGATATAAACAATGGAACATTTCGAATTTGTTTCTCAACACAATGATCCCAAATTGTTGATATGAAATTGTGATGACTTAACGGAGGTGAAACGACGACAGAGGTGGATGAATCAACATATTTTTAGAGAAATATTCTTTTATGTGTTCTTTATGTGGGTGGATCAGGACATGTTTTCGGTGCCAATTGGTGGCCGAAAACCAATAGTGATGCCCTTACAGTGCCAGGGAAATCCCAAAAATAGAGTTTCGATGTTATTAGATGATCAAATCAAAGATCATAGGAGCACCTTATGCATGAGGACTAAGTACAAAAATTCTGGAAAAATCTTGATAAATGTGGTATGTATCTTAATGAAAACACTATGTGGGATCATGATGGGGATGGCTAAGGTTTCAATGGAGAACATGGTGAAGAACATGCTGTTTTCCCAGGAGGACATGACATGTGGACTCAACATGTATCCCGAGAAATATACATGCATAGGGTGGAGTACATAGTATGTACACCACCACATGACTAGACCTGACCAGATTCGTAGACTACCCCATTTACAAGTACATGGTTTGGTACCACGGGTTGCAGTCATATACAGGAACATGAACAACATACACAATGTATTCCATAGATAATATAACATGGCATGTCCTGCTCTTACACACAGTGTATATCTCATTCTACGTGATATTCCTTTGACATGGGCCGTTGTACATGGGAAGTACCATGGGTCATAAGACATGGTGTGTTACCTTTCTACATGCTATGTACCTTTCTGTACTTGACATGATCTTCCTGTCCACCATTCCATGGACTAGTTTCATTTGGGGTTAGTGGCACTTTTCTCATTCCGCTAGTGGTCTATTATCGTTTCTAACCACAAATGTATTATCCCTTCATCTGGACTTTTTTATATTGAGTTGGAATCCCTCTAAGAGGAATGGAGCGAGATCCTATTCCCATTCTCAACCCTAGGTAGTGTTACGTATCATTGTGACCAATCCTACAACACATGGATAATCTACATAGCTGGTGAATCTAGATGAGTCATGGTATCTTCCAAGTCTCTAGAAGTGATCCTCATCCATGTATCAGGATCTTTTCTATTGAGGAGTATGTTCTCCTAGAATGATTGTATTTGTTCTCCCTTTAGATCTATCAGTGCATCTATCTCTCTCATGGATTCTCCAGATGAACAATACATCTCAGAAGGACATCAATAGAGCTATCAGACTCATGAAGTGATTTCTCACTAACAAGTGTTTGGTGGAATCATCGACCCGAATCCATACCTTGGGAATGTGGTCTTTGTGAATATCCTTTATATTTTAGGTATGTGTTTCATGTATATATAGATTTGTTTCACTTGATATATGTCCCATAGAAACATGTTGTGTAGAGATGAATGTACATTTACATTGTGTATATGTTTTTGGATTTCAGGTCCCCTACTAAGTATTGATATAATCACCCTTGCATGGGCGTTTCCCATATGTGTCGTGTCTTCTGATGACTATTATCCATTTGATGATGTCCAAGGAAGAGGAGGACCAGACTGAGCATTATGAGTTCCTTGATGGACGAGGAGTAACTATAGTTATGACTAGAAATCACAATAACTACATTATTTCATATATTTTATACTTTTTAGATTACAGAAGCTTTCCTTTGGTGGGCTTTTATTCTGTCCAAATTTACTTTCTGGACATTACTTTACATTTTACTCTATTGGTTGGTTTTAGTTGTGTGCATGAATTTTGTTCCTGAGTGGTTTTTTAATTTCATCATATGTAGGAGTAGAGGTGTTGGCATGTGTACATGTAATTAAGATATTACTCCCATTTTTGTGATATGCCCACATGGAGCTCATCCCCAACACCTAGAATATATGATGCAGACTTGGGGAGTCACAGATGAGGACCCCATGTGATAGGTCGTGATGGTCGGATAAGGAAGGGACCCTACCTAGAATTTTAGACTAGGTAAATCCAAAAATACAATTGAATAATAGAATGATCAATCCAACCCTTATCATATTTTCCAATGTTGCAACTGCTTAGAACATGGACACTATGTCCACTAATTAACAAAGCTAAGGGTTTTCGATGAGATTAAACAAAACATCCTCCAAGTCATTTATATAGAGGGTGATATTATCCCATCACAAATGTGGAGGTGGATCCTGACAGTGAAGATGTGATAGGTACCATATATATTCATTCAAAAATAGAGAATGAAATTTTTTATTATTTCTTATACATTCTTTTATATAATGCACATTGAGTTGAACTGGTCAAGCACTACCTTTAAACATAGAAGTTGATATATCAGTGATAATGAATAATGGGTCAAATATTTTACCCCAAGAAGATAACCCATCCTCAGTCTATATTATCATGTTTAAATTACAAATAAATTTTTTTATACTTTTTGTAGTTGAATTTGACGGAATTATTGTCATGTAATAAATTTACTTATATAGATCCAACATAAAATGATGAGAGAATGAAATCAACCATGGTATGATGAATCATCCCCCAATTATATAAAACTGGATATATGAGGATGGATATTATTTTGTATAATAAAATTAATAATGGATATTATTTCATTTTGAGTCATCATTTCTTACCCAAATGACTGAGGAAAATGTGAAAATCGTTCATGGAGACATTCACGTTGTAGGGTATTATACTGATGTATTCTGTGAAGAGAATCATAGTGTTCCTCCTAGCTGAGAGGTTACATTATATATCAACCTTATACCAAGATTATTTAATATATCTAAGACTCCATATAGAATTTCTATTATAGAAAATTGGGAGCTGAATAACAATGAATGGATGATATTGATAGCGGTTTTCTATTCCAAATATATTTATCATAGGGTTAACTAGTCCACATCACCATGAAAAATGATAGCACAATATGCCAAAACATTGATTATCATGAACTCCTAAAAAATTAGGATAAATGACAGGTATACCGTTATATGTATACAAGAATTTTTCGATCACCAGCATCTTTTCATAGTATTTCTCTAAGGTGGATCCTCTATTAGGATATCACCACTAAATGTAATGATGAATAATATTTCCAAAACTACCTTTAAAAAAAGATATGGACATTATGGGTTCATATTGATACCTTCCAAACTCACTAGTGCTCAAAAAATATTTAGGGAATTAATGAATAAAGTATTCAAATATTACCTTAGAAATTTTTTTAATATTGTTTATAGATGATATTATGATATACTCTTAATATATGGACGATAATTAGGAGAATTTGAATAATGTGCTAAAGGAATTGAGAAATAACAACTATATAATATTATTATGTAAATGTGAGTTTTGGATGGGGGATGTACCATGATATGGGAATATTATCACTAATAAAGGGATAAATGTGGACCCTTCAAAGAATGAGGCAATTGAGGGGTAGACAACACTAACATTTGTAAGGGTGGTCTGTAGGTTCCCTGGAATATCATGGTATTATTGATGTTTTTTATTTTATTTTTCTTGACTTTCAAACACACTAAACAAGTTATCATAGAAAGAGGTAATGTTTATATAGACTAGTGAATGTGAAGAGTGTTTTAAGGAGATGAAAATATCATATCACCACACAAGTCCTCATGATACCCTCAACTATGGATCTTTTCTATGTTATATAATGATTCTTAAAAGAGGGGTTTGTGTTGTACATTAAAAACGAATGATAATGTGATAACCTATACCTCAAGGTAGATGATATTTCATGAGAAACACTATACAATACATGATATATATATGGATTTGGTGATATTTGTGTTAATGATATGGATACATTATTCTTATGGGAATATGTGTGAAATATATATGGATCAAAATACCCATGGATATATATTCACTTATAATGATTATAATATGTTCAATAAAATATGGTTATAGATAATTAAGAATGATAAATTATCAATCCATTACCATCATGTAATGGAAAATAATGTTGTATATTCTTTATATAGAATGGATACAAAAATTTTATCAATTATGTGGATTGAGTAGGATCCCATATTCTGATATTTGTAATGGATTGATATGGGAGTATTAAAAGGATTCTTATACTACCTTTCTAAAATATATTCTTAAACCTCCATTCTTGAGAGTATCATAGAGGATTATAAGGAATATGGGGTACTATTGAAAATGGAATCCAAAATTTCCGAGTAAAACCTCAAGGAAGACAGAGTTATATAGTTTAGATCCTAGATATGTGTCCCATAAAAACTAGACTTGCAGAGGGAAATTATGTATGGTGTACATAGCTTATACTTATCTATTTAACTAGAAAGCACTAGGATTTATAGTGATTTCAAGTAGTCATTCTGGTGGGATAACATGAAGTGGAATATTTTATAATTTGAATCTCGATGCATGGTATTCTATCATGTTAAGGTTGAATGATAGAATTATATGGGTATGGTGTCACCATTTCCCATATTAGTATGCAAATGGGAAAATATAACTATGGATTTCATCATAGTAATCCCCTAGACACCTAAATGAAAAAACACTATATCCATGGTAGTTAATTTACTTTAAATGTTATAACATTTCATTATTATAAAAGAATATTTATTTACTGAAAAACATGATATGATATACATAAAGGATGTGGTAGGATTTCCTTGGGTGCTTGTCTCTATTTTATTTGATCATCATTCGATGATTACCTAAAGTTTCTAGAGTATCCTTCGGCAAGAATTGGATACAAAAATTCATCTTTAGTAATTATTTTCATTCTCATATGAATGGTTAGTCATAGTGAACCATCTAATGTATTGATGATATTTTTAGATCATGTTCAATGGATTTACAAGTATTTTGTTATCAATACCTTCCCCAAGTAGATTTCTCACATAACAACAAATTCCATTACAGATTTCATGTGATACCATATGAGGCTCTGTATGGGAATTTGTGTCATTATTCATCATTATCATTTTCCTTTGGAGTTTGGATGCTTATGGGACCAGATCATTCCAAATAGATAGATAGAGAAGGTCTAAACCATTCAACATCACAAGAAATCCATGCATTATCGACAGAAGAGCATTAGAGACAATCATCAATGGTACCTAGAGATTGAGGATAGGGATAATATGTTATTATATATTTCACTATGACAAAAATCATGATGTTTGTGAAGAAGAAAATCGTATTCATAGATAAATTTCAATATCTATGATCCTTGATCACATCGAAGTAGTGTCCAATCGACTAACACACTTAGCTATCATTTCTAGGGTACATAATGTGATCCATGTAACTCTCTGGAAAAAGTAAATACTAGAACCCACCCATATAATAAATCAATAGGTGGTACCATTGTGGAAATACCATTCATTTAAGGAGCATAGAATGAGTATTCTAGATCAAATAGATAATGTTATCTGAAACAATACAACATACATGGGAATAGTGCTATTGCGATACCACTAGATTGAGGAAATAACATGGGAACTAAAAGTGGAAATGAAACATTAGTACCATCACTTTTTTACACCTTAGTTTAATTTTAAAATTTCATGGAAAATATTATTCAAATGGGGCATAATTTATGACCCAGAGTTTTTAAAAGTGAAAAAATGTTCAATTATCTATGTGACACAAAACACTGAAGCAAAATGAATCAGGATTACTTAAATGATACTATTACAACCTCACCATTAAAATGAAATTTATAAATATGATTAAATAATTTATGAAATTTATATAATGGTTATACTCAATATAATCATATTAATATATTCTTATTAACAAATCACTAAATTTTAAAAAAATCAATTTTATTCATCAATGGTAAGCCTTCATCAAAAAAATTTATAATGTTTTTTAGAAGATATTATAGATAATTTTTGGTAATTTTAGAAAAGATATTTTATAAAATTAATATCATTTTTAAAATATTCTTGACAATATTAGCATACTATGAAATTTAGTATCTTTTCATAAAATTTTAATTTTACATTGAATATTCAAAATATAAAATTTTTATATTTAATTTTAGTAAATTAAATCCCATTATTCATTAAATTTTATTTTAATTAACATATGTATTATAATTTTTATGAAATCTAATTTATTACATTTAAACTGTCTTTATAATTTATTTTAATTTAGGATTATTTTTAGATTTTAATACACTTTTTGTTTCTGAAATCTATTTTGAAGGGCCTAATTATTCAGTATTTTGAATAATAAAAATAACCAATAATGATAAATTATTTTATGATAATGTAATTATTATATATATAAATATGAATTTAAATTCATAATTATTATTACATTTTATATAGTTAATATGAGATCATATTTTCCATAAAAAATCATTCTAAGAAAATCCATTTTTGTCAAAATGATTGTGGGTTTAATTTTTAATTAAATTACACATACATTGGGAGTTTAATTTTAAAAAATTGATTCCATATTATAAATTATAATAATTTATTTTATATAATAAGGTTGAATTATTTTTCTCCAAAATGAATAGCGAGAGAAGTAAAAATTATTTACTATAGTTAAAGAATCAATAAGTTTACCATGGTTTAGAACTAAAAAAACAAGGGTTAAAAATCGACTGAAAACATTTCTAATTCTTATTGGATGGACATAGTTCAAATGTATCTATTCAAAAGCTTCATTTTTTCAATTTTTGTGCAATAGTTTCTAGAATGTGACATGGTATTAATGAGAGTGATCGAAAATTTCAAATTGCGCCACTCATCGCTAGGGCACATGGGTACCCGAGTTTCTATTGTTATATTATTTTCAGGATATGTTAGGGTAATAAACTGATGACTATTTATTGTTTAATTTCACAGGATGAGTCTGGGGTTGGGCCATTTTAGGGCTCATGTCTATTTGGATGGGTTTATTAAATTTTTTTTATTCAGTGATTGAGTTATTTTCTCTCCAAAGATAAGGTATTCCATGTCTGAAATATACAATGTTGTTCATTTATTTTCGTTGCATGGTTTATTTAGATTTAAGGTATTATCTAGATGTTATATATATTAGATTTTCTTTCTAATATTAATTTACACTGATATATGATTCTATTGTCCCTAATTTACTACCCTATACCTATGTTTCATTTTAGTAGACTATAGTATATTGTTTATAACAACTTGGGTTTTATAAGGGGAAGCTACGTTCGATAGCGTATGTGACATAAGACATTTTACCAAAATGAATCATGGTAATTTAAATATGACTTTTATAGAATAAATTTTAAATTGATTGTTCTGAATTTGATAAGATAATAAGATAAATTCATATATATATATATATTTACTATTAAATAATAATTTATTTATAAATTCTTATTTTCTAATAACTCAATTTTAAATAATATTTATTTTATTCATAAAATATATGAATTTTTTTGAAAAAGGATTTTTATTGATTTTTGTGATAATGTATTATAGTTATTTTTTGGACATTTTAGAAACTACATTTTTTAAAATTAATATAATTTTTGGAAACATTATACCTATAATTACAAATGGTGAATGTTTGCGTTTTTTAGAAAATATGAATTTTTTCTAGTTAATGGTGAAAATACACATTTTTATAAAACAATTATTGATTTTTAATAATGTTTTTACCATTATTATTTTAATTTGATTTAAAATTAGCATAAATATTGATAATTTATATGAATTCCAACTAATTAAAATTAATTCAATTTTTATTAGATTTTATAATAAGTTACTTTATAGGTTTTAAAACACATTTTTTCTAAAACTATTTTAATGTGAATAATGTTTACCCCTTTTAAAAAATTAAAATAAACACTAATGATGATAAATTTAACAAAAATTTATTGATTATATTTCTACAAATATTAATTTAAATTCAATTAGTTATTATAACTTTTCATATAGTTAATATGAGATAATATTTTTTTAAAAAAAACATTTCATCAAAAACAATATTCTCCAAAGGAAATAATGTTTAATATTATATTAAATTCTCTAAATTTGTTAGTTTTATTTGGAAAAATGGATTCTATATTTGGAATCATATTAATTTATATTATCTAAAAAGTTAAAAATCATTTTTTACTCTAATGAATATTAAAAAAAGTATAAATTATTTATTTTTCTTACGGAAAACTGAGTTTACTGTGGGGTTATAAAATGGTAAGAGTTAAATATTACCCAAAACAAGTCCAATTAATATTTTAAAGACATAAAGAGTCCCTATATCTTCCAATACTCAAGAAATTTTTATTTTGGAGCCTTATTTCAATGAAATGATTATGAAATAATTAAAAAAAATTAAAACTACAAAGTGTTCCATTCAACTCTATTTTAAAAGGCCACCACCTCTCTTATTTTCTTAAAACATCCAAAGCCCCTTGGTTCATCCAATACCAACCCAAATAAATTTATTAATTAAAAAATTCATCATATAATACATTGTTTGATCATAAATATAACCCTGGAATGATTCTTTTTGCAAACTTAATGAAGGGGATAAGGAACACACATGGTAAAAAAAGATCAAGGGAAGTGATAATTAAAACCCCCACATTATTAATTTTATGAAAATTATATCTCTAACTCAATTTCTATATCTTAAAACTAATGTAAATATTCGAAATTATTTATATTTATCTCACAAGTATGTTGTGATTATTCTCCCTTCCTTTGACGGTGTAATACATGAATTATGGATATTTCTTAAATGCATTCTTTAGTAAATGTATTTCAATTATGTTATGAGAAAATATTATGAATAAAATTAGTTTAATAGGTAAATTTTTTATTTATACATTACGATTTGATATATGTTTTAGGCATGAATATTCATTTACGTGAATTAAATGTGACAGGTTGGCCCAAAATAATAGATCCCTCTAATTATTTGGGAATTTGTTTTGTCTCATGAGATGTCATATATGGTAATAGAGAGTGAACTCAATCTCATACGAGACTTTATCCACCATTTGATGTTATCTTGTAAATTATCCTTGACTTATGTTTATTTCATGTTTTATGTCATTTCTAGTATCCCAATATTACATGATTTTATACATACATTCTATTTATGTTATGAATCAATTTGATTAGTCATATACCTTATAATTTTTGATATAATGTTATATCTTTATCACACAGCTTATTTTTCCTAATCCTGATTATTCACATACTAGGAATTTTAGATCACCCATTCAATTCATGTATTCCCCATGTTATCATATAATGATTTAAGAGCTCAAATAGATTTTAGGAGATCACTATGGAGAATTAGATAATGAATTAATGTTTTAGTTTTCCATGATGTCTTATACTCTAAGTATTCTAAAGGAACAATACCTTTATGATCCTTGAGTTGTATTGATGGATATCTATGATTAAGAATCTTTTAATATTATATATATATAATGCATGAGTCACTATAGTAGGTATTATAGACAATGGTTTAGATAACCTTTTGATACTAGGATGAAAAAACCATAGATATCTCTAGGGTTATGTATAAGGATATTTTAATGGATAATCCTATATATATATATGAAATTATCTCTCAATTTTTTGTGAAGTTTTTACTGTTTGGTTTCCATGAAATTATTTCCATTATGTATATAATATGTGGACACAGTTTTATAATAGATGTTCCTAGGGGTAATAAATCTAAAAAAGGAATGTTAGGATTGAATTCACTCTTACCCAATACAAGAAAATGGGCCTTAATGTGCACATGGTTTAAACACCTGGGGGATATGATTTCTGAATTGACAATAAAATTGATGAATAATTAGTAAAGGAATATAAAATCCCATAAGATTTTATATTTTTAATTAGACCATGAATAAAATATATTGAAACCAAGAAATTAATAAATTAATTATTATATTTCATTTATGATTTATCCCATTAATATTTATAGTGTCCCACATATGTGTTTAATAGTTTAAAATACTCATCCCTAATTTTACTTTTTTTAGTGAATGGGTGTAAATATGAGATATCGATTCAACAACCCATGTGAGGGGAAATGAGATTATTTCCCTAATGATTTCCCAAACCAATGGAAATACGAGTTAATAACATTAGAAAAAATTAATTCTTATATAACTCATGTATTGAACTAAATCATAAATCTGGATTAATGCTTGAATCCCCCATGAAATAGTAAAAAAACTATTGGGAATTATTTGCTACAATGTCAGAAATTTTTTTTGGATCTTTTGATCAATTAATTGTTAAAAAATTGATCATATCAATTGAAAATATATTTTATAACCTTCCATGCAATGAGTAAGATATGGTTGTGTTTTCTATTAATCATAAGGAGTGAAAATCTTATTAATGGTGTATGTTGATAAAATATAAAAAGAATGAATAAGTGATCAATGATATGGAGTTGAATGAATTCCAGAAAATGTTTTTTGAAAACAAATTTCCTGATACTATCCTTCTTTAAAATGCAGATGTATTTCCACATCCTAAATAAAAAAGACGATGAATCCATTATGTTCAATAATGAAAAATTCCTAGGACATAATTGATGCACCTCAATCTTTTCACCCTGTTTCTAAAGAAAAAATCACCCATTATTTTGATGGATAAATACAATTATATGAATTTTTTTGGCAATTCCAGAAAACAATAGCTAAAAGGGAATTTTATAATGTTCCATCAATGTTTAAATTTAGATCAATGAATCTTGAGGTACTTATTTTAATTAGAAGTTGAAAATTGTTTTTAATGATAGAGCTTTGATGGAGAAATCTATGAGTTGAGAAAATGTACAAAATCTGAGGCGTATAAATATTCCAAAGAAGCATCTTGAAAATTTCTAGAATGGGACATAGAAGTGATTTAGACGTGATAAGGAATGAAACCTATCATGTAATTTTCGATGATAGAAATCTAAAAATGAGATAGAAGAATGTAATGATCAATCCATACTTCATCATACTGTCTGGTGTGACAACATCATGAAACAAGGACACTACATTATCCAATGAACTAAGCCAGGGGTTATCGATGAAAAAAAATAAAAACAGTCTCCAAAGAATAGCGATAATGTTTGAGATTCTCCCATTACAACTGTAGAGGTGGATCGAACAATAAAGATGGTCATGTTACTCATGATATTCATTCAAGAATATATAATTTACATATTGATTCTAGTTTTAAACAATCTTTTATTTAATGAAAATTTATGAGAACAATTCAAGAACTACATCAAAACATAAAAGTTGACTTATCCGTGTAGATGAATAATCGGTCAATTATTTCATCACAACAATATAACTACTCCTTAGTAAATATTTTCATAATTAAATTCCAAAAAAACATGCAATGCTTCCTTTAGTGGAATTTGATGAAATTCTGGGCATGGGTTAAATTTCCTTATATAGATCCACCACAAAGTAGAAAATGAAATAAATAACCCTTTGTATCATGAATCACCCAATGATTCTATATAATTTAAAGGAAGTGTATGGATATTATTTTGTTCCATCATATAAATTATGGATATTATTTATTTTTGAGTCATTATATCTATCCCAAATTTCTACAAAAATGTAGGGAATCATATTTGGAGACATTCCCATTGTAAGGAATTATACGAATGTATTCCCTAAAGATTATCATGCACTTCCTTTTAGTCGAGAGTTTGAATTTTCTGTCATGATTAAACATGATCATTGAAAATATATAACACTCAATATAGAATGAATATTATAGAACTAGAGGAGTTGAAGATACAATGAAAGGAGAATATGGAAAAAAATTATATGAAAATGTGATTTATCATGGGGTGATCTAGTCCACTTCATCAAGAAATAGAATAGCTCTATAAGACTATACATTGATTATCATTAACTAAAAATAATTATGATAATGAACATGTTTTTATTTATATGGAAACATTAATTGTTCGATCGACTACATGGGGCTCATTATTTCTCTAATGTGAAACTTTGATCTCGATATCCGAAATTAATGTTGAATAGGAAATATATTCATTAATATATCTTTCTAATATTCTATGGATCATATGATTTCATCATGATTCCTTTTAGAATAACTAATTCTCTAGAGATCATTATGGAAATAATAAATACTTTATTTAGATATTACCTTGAATATTTTATAGTAGTATTTATAGATGATATTCTGATATACTTTAAATGTAAGTAAAAGAATGAGGATAATTTGAATACAAAGATAAAAAATTTAGAAAAAAATCTACATGAAAACATATAGAAAATGTGAGTTTCTGATGAAGTGAGTATCATTACTGGGGAATATTATCAATTGTAAAGGGATTTATGTGGACCCTTCCATGAATGAGGCAATCGATGGGTAGAGTAAACTAACATCTATAAGGGATATTCATAGTATCCTTAGACATGATTAGTAATACGATGGTTTTTCATTTTTTTTCATGAATTATGAACCCAATAGACAAGTTAAAATTCAAAAGTAGTAATGTTTATCTTAATTTGAAAATGTGATGAGATCTTAAATGATTTGAAAAAATTTATTATCACTACACTAATCCTCATGCTACCCACAAGTGGGGAAATTTTTTGTGGTATATAATGATTTATCAAAGAAGGGTTTGGGATGTGTATTAATACAGAATTATAAATTGATTTACTATGACACAAGGTAGTGGAAATTTAATGATAAAAACTATACAATACACGATATAGATATGAATTTTTTGATCTTTGATTTAAATATTTGTAGTCATTATCTATTTTGGTATATGTTTGAAATATTGATGGATCAAAAGAGACTCAAATATATATTCACACCTAAGTATAATAACATGCACTCTAAATTTTGGTAAAATCTGATCAAAGACTATGAAGTTTTAGTACATTATCATACCAGGAATTAAAATTAATTTGAATCTTCTCTATGTAGAAAGGATCCAAAAAAATTTCCATGATGATGATTTACTGGGATCCCATATTCATTTATTTTTAAAGGGTGTATATAGGAGTATTAATATAATCTTTATCAAAAATTACTTTAATATCTTATCAACTGTCCATTCCTGAGAGGGTCAAGGAGGTTTATAATAAAGATGAGGTACTATAAGAAAAGGCAGCGAATATTATGGATGTAAAAATTGATAAAGATATAGTTATATAGTTTAGAATTTAGATATGTATCCCATTAAAACAGGACCTTAATAGGGAACTTACGAATGATTTAAAAATCTCATCCTTATCTATTCATTTCTGAATAAATTTGATTTATAGAGATTTGGGGAAAACATTCTATTAGAATAATAAGAGGAGCAAGATTTTAGATTTTGTATCTCGATTTTTAGTATTACAAAAAGTCAATAATGAATGAAATAAGTCGATGGGTATGATGAAACAATTTCCCATACCATTATGGATGTGAGAAAATGTGACTATGGATTGAATAATAGGACTCCCTCGAACACTAAAAGGTAATAATTAAATATAGGTTGTAGCTAATAACCTTAAGAAGCCATCAAATTTCATTACTATTAATGAATACTTTCTTCTTGAAAAACTCTCAATGATATTTATAAGGGAGGTGGTAAGATTGCATGGTGTGCCCGTATCTATTGTATCAGATCAATATTAGGGGTTTACCTCATGTTTTTGTAGAGTCGTTCAGCAAGAATTGGACACAAAAATGAGATTTAATACTACTTATCACCATCATATGAAAGGTTGTATAATTTAACCATCCAATCTATTGATGATATATTGAGACCATATTCAATGAATTATTATGTATTTTGGTATCTTCCCCTAAACCATGCAGAGTTCTCAAATAAAAACACCTTCCATTATAGTATTCAAAATATAGATTATGAGTCTATGAATTGGAAGTGGTGTCATTCATTGACATGATGTTATGATTTTGGAGTGTGGAACCTTATGGGACTAGATCATTCCCAATAAATGATAGGGAAGGTCTAATCCATTCTTTTACACAAGATATCCATGAAAAGTCAATTGTACAACTATGTAGAAAATCATCAACGGTACATGGATTTTGAGTGTATAGATAAGGTGTTCCTCTATATTTCACCATTGGAGAAATTCCTGAGGTTTATGATGAATTAAATCATTTTCCTAGATACATTTCCTATTTTTAGATCCTTTGTCTCATCCTAGTGGTGGACTATCATCTAACACTCCCTCCTACCATATCCCAAGTATATGATGTAATCCACGTATCACTTTTGAGGAAGTATATACTAGACGCCAACCATTTACTAAATCTATTAGAGTTACCATTGTACGAATAAAATTCATATAAGTAGTATCGAATGAATATCTTAGATTATAGAGAAATTGTTCAATGAATCTATCTAACTCACCTGGTCAAAGTCCTATTGGGAAAGCACATTTTTGCGGAAGCAACATGGGAACTGAAAATGGAAATGAAAAATAAGTACCGTCAATTTTTCTAACTTCATTTTTATTTCCAAATGTCATGGAAAATTTAATTTAAAGGGGTAATAATATAAGACCCTATGTTTCAAAATGGGAATCAATGTTCGATAGTGTTTGTGACACACAAAACTGAACCAAAATGAATAATGATTTTTTAAAATAATACACTTATAACATAAAAAGTAAATATTCATGATTGGATTATATTAATTTTTTTTTGGAATTTATAGAATGGTACTACTCAATATAAATTTATTTATAAATTTTTATTAACTAATCTCTTAATTTTTAATAAATTCCTTTTTATTCATCAAATGTATGCTTTCTTCAAAATATATTATTATTTGCTTATGTGAGAAAATATTATTGTTAAATTTTTGAACATTAAGAAATGATATTTCATAAAATTGAAATCATTTTTTAAAACAATATATTTATTTTAACATATTGTGAAATATTGTTAATTTTTAAAAAATATGAAATTTTCAATGAATAGTGAAAAGATGGATATTTATATTTAGTTTCAATAAATTATGTCCATTTATTATTTTATAATTATTTTAATTAACAGATGAATTATATTTTATATTAATCCTAGTTTATTACCTTTAAATCATGATTATAAAATATTTTATTTTAGGTTTATTATTAAATTTTAAAGCATTTTTTTCCTCAAAAAATGTTTTAATGTGCATAATTATTCTCCATTTTGAATAATTGAAATATTATATATTAAAGAATGACATAAATGAAATATATATATTATATAAAAATATAAATTTAAATTAAAAATCATAATTACATATTTTATAGATAATATGATAACATATATTCCTTAAAAAATTCTTTTCTTGAAAAGTCACTTTATATACATGTTTGTGTGATAAATTTTAAATAAAATTCTACCAATTTTTTGTGTTGAATTTATAAAAATGGATTCCATATTTTGAATAAGAATAATTTATATTATCTAATAAGTTTGATTTTTTTCCCAGATTTAATAGTGACGATATTAAAAATTATGCACCATGGTTAAGGGAATAATGAGTTTAACATAGTGTCAAAATAAAAACACAAGGGTTTGAAATGACAATAAACATTTATAATTATTATTTGATGGATAATGTTCTATGTTATATATTCTAAGGCTTGAATATTTTCATTTTTGTGCCTTAGTTTCAATATAGTGACATGGAAATACTGAGAATCCTTGAAAATTACAAAGTGTGCCACTCACCATATCAAAAAATGGACACCCCTATCATCTTCTGTTTATACCTCCAAATCCCATTGGTTTGGAAAATACCTTATAAAATCACATACATAATTCCATCCCCTAATCCCAAAATTCTTATTTTGATTATAAATTGTAGAGACCCAAAGCTTGACATACATGGACTTTACATTACTTTTGTGGAATACTTAATACATAACAAAAATAAACACCAAAGCACCGTAATATTTTAGTGTCTTTGGAAATTCAGAATATAATCTTCTAATCTTGATGAAAGATCTTCAACATCTCCTAGAATGACCTTATTTTTATTCTTACCTAAACCCTTTCTTTATATCTTGGAAGAAAACATAAAAATGGTGAGCTCAAATGCTCAGTAAGGGTAAACATAGAAATCATAAAACTATCCATAACCATTTGAATACAAAAACATGAACATAAAATCTAAAAATCAAAATATTTAGGAAAGGCATAAATCATGAAGTATGTAAGATATATATCATAATGTAACATCAATCCTGATAAAATATCATGGGAAGAAAACATGTAATTGTGTAAAACCATTAATCACATGTTATGATTTCCATAGTAGCCAAGGAATTGCAGCCAAGACCATCTTAGTGGACAAAGTCCTTTTCTGAATCGAGTTCACACCTCGTTCCAGAGCTGTATTACTGAACCAGTTTAACTTTCCATTCCAGCCATTTCTATCTCATAAGATATAAATCTTTACCCAATGTATTGGAGGGAGATATAGGTCCCACCCATCTCATAATGAAATCATTCTTACATGTGCCACAAAATAAACTTAAAACATTCATCATAACCCAAAGAATAAAATGGGTTTCATAAGCATCATCTCATCATCACATAATCCAAATAAAACAAATGGATATTTCATCATAAGAAAAGTGAAACCATTTAAATCATAGAGAAATTATACTTGAAACACACAGATATGAAATAATGTCATCTTAGATGGTAAATGGTTTTGATAAAACACTTGAAATGAATTCTTCAGGAAAATACCCATTCTTCTTCAAAATCATTTTCATTTAAAAAAATTCCATGAAATTTTAAAAGAAAATGATTTTGTTGAAAATACTGATGAAATATTTTAGATTAAGCTTCTTGAAAATAAGGTGTTAGAAAATCGTAAAAATCTGTTCATCCCGTATATGTTAAAAAAATTCTTCTCGTACTTTTACTGGAAAAGTCAAAAAGTACCTCATATGGTAAACAAAAGGAGAATTCCTTCCATAAAATCTGGTAAAAGTAAAAAAAAAGGTAAAAATGACTTTCAACATACATGGAAGAAAAGTAAAAATTTTATTAAAACAATTTGAGAACATATGGACATGTATGATAAACATAACCCCAGTAAATACCTACGAATTAACAATCTTGGATAAGAATGAGATTGGAATAATTATCACTTACCTTTGGTATGATATGCTTCATACATATATGAACCTCATGTATAATGATTTAAATAATGTCATTGACTTATTACATAATCATATTCATTGTTATGATATCATATCTGGTTCACTTATGAATTTATATTACCGATTCTTTTTGGAAATTCCATGTTAAAGCAGTGTTTTGGGTAAAATTGTTTCATTTATCATGTGTGTTTCCACATGCTGTTTATGATATTATTAAATATATCATGATTTACTTAATTATAGAATGTAAAACATGATTTATATATAATATATATTCATTATATAAATATATATGATAGATCGATAAATGGAATGAAATACACCGTTCATGGAGACAATAGGTCGTGCGTACGCATGAACGCTGTTTTCGTTTTCTTATTTAATTAAATGGAATTAAATAAATGAAAAATATATGGACATAAATACAGTATCATTATTATATAATATATTTAATTATTATTTATTATATATTCTTTATAATCATACTTGAATGGTTAATCATGGAAAATGAATCTCATCGTGTTCGTGGAGACGGTAGTCCGTACGTACGCATGAGCGATGATATAATTCCCATGATCGTGGAATTGAAGTTTATGTATAATATTTAATAATCAATATAACTTGAAAATAATCATATATAGTTATTTATTTACACCATTATACCCATCCAAGTAAGGTGGTGGTGGAAAACAGATTACACCACCGCGTGGAGATAGTATTCCGTTCGTACGCACGCACAGTGATTTCATTTTCCGTAGTATGGATAGAAGGTGAAATGATATTGTTTCATATTTATAACAACATATCAGTATTTAAGTGATAGTTATGTTATTACTATATAATGAAACATAAAAATAAGAACAATAAGATGAAAATGAAAGAAACATGAAATAATTGGTAGAAGAGATTACCTTTACCTCGACGCTCCTCCTTTAAACTTCTTCTTAGGCCACTAGAGTTTTACTTTTTAGAAGACCATAACCTCTATGATATAACTAGAGATGTTGAGAAGTGTAATTTTCAGGGGATTTCCATGCTTCAATTCCCAAAAGGGTGTAAAGATAAGAGGGAAGGGGTGCCCATTTTATAAGGGATGAGAGGGGCACCTTTGAAAAAACATAAAATACTATATTATAATAAAGTCATATTTGGTTTATAATAGCTCCAAATTAATTTATTTTGAATCTAAAGTGGTTATGGGTCTAAATCCTCTCAATGAATAGGTTTTATAAATGTTTAGGTTAGTATTTTAACCTTATCATTCAGATTTAACTCTATATTAAATAATTTAACCTTTACCGGGTCTTTTTGTTTTCTTTCACTATATGGTTAATTAACATACTATAAAAATCCAAAAGAACCCCAAGTCGTTCATTATTTATATATATAACCATATCTAAGTCATTTGGCCAAACCTCATATTTTTATGAATATAATAACAATTAAAAATATAATATTTGTTTTAAAAACAATTTTATGTCAATTTTGACACTATTTGGTACTTGATTTTTGTGAAAATCATAACAGCATGGTTAGTTCAAACACAGTTAATTAAATCAATACTAAGATGTCATATTAACCTATAAAATTAGTTAAATTCATAAAAAGTCTCAAATTACATTTATTTGGATATTTATAACATCAATTATGTTATTATTTCATTAATAAGTTAATTACTGCATCCTCATTGTGTCATAAATAAATAAAATTATTTAATTTCTAAAAATGATAAATAAACAACCATTATGTAGTAAATATTTTTATCTTTCTAATTAATATTTATAGTCTAATTTATCTTATGTATAACCCTATATTAAAAATGTTTTAGATATTAATATTTGATTTTAACCATTTTAACTCCTCTTTAAATAAAATTATAATAAATGTCCTAATATAATCAAAGGGGACCTAAAGGGTAATATTTTATTCCTAAGGTTTTTTTGGTAGAATTACACTTATCCAATATAATTAGTACATGTGTTAGGGTAATAGTAATTTCATTTTTACCCTTAATTACCCTATTTACTTTTAATCGTGGTAAATAAAAGTAAAAAATTACTATTCAAAAAAAAAATTTTATCTTATTGAACCACAGTTTACTCCATTATATTAACTGTGTCTCTCATATTTTATAAATTCCAATCACTGAAGGGGTAAAATTATGTTTTATGCAAATTTTCAAATTATCCTAGAATGTTGGTAAAAGACGGTGAAAAGTTCAATAAAATGTTTATATATCTAAATTTATTATAAAATGATTCCAATGAATTAAATTGAACTTATATAGGTATTATGTATCAATTTGGACCTAAAATAAATTTAAATAAAATAAATAATTATTTAAATAAAAAGTCGGTTCTTAAATAGTAACCGAGTGTTTTCAGTATTCATCAAAAAATTGAAAGTTTTCAGAAAAAATAACAAAAATTTACCCTAGTCTAATTTCGATATTCCGAATCCAAAAATGAAGTCCATTTCGAAAGTTAAAATTTACAAAATTTGAAAAAGTGGGTATTACTATTCATAACTGCTAGTTTATATAACATATTGTTGTTTAGTGAAACTCGATATTGCGTACAACACATGCTATCAGGGAAGGTTGCAATTGTGTGTAATGTAAGCCAAATCAAGGATGTGTGTATTGAAATCTCCTTTTTTTGTATCGTACAACACAAGACATCAATAAAATTAAAAAGAATATTTTTCATAAAATCTCGGGGTGTTACATTCTACCCCCCTTAAAATGAATTTCTCCCTCAAAATTCGTCAGGGTTATAAATGGTTTATTACATAAGAGTTTCGTTCATAGAAACCCATATCTTAAAAAGGAATACCAAAACATTTATTTAAAAACCAATGTATGAAATGTAACGGTTACCCAAATTAACTTATCGTTGGGTTTCCACATAGGATTACATAGGTGAAAATATGGATATGGAAGAGAAATCTAACCATCATGTTCTGATGGAGAGTGAAGGAGGACAAGGCTATCATAAATCCAATAGTCACAAAGCCATAAATTTGTGATGATCCATGTTGCCATCTAATTCATCAGATATAAGGGCAGTAGGACAACATTTTTGGTTTTCCAGGTCATTTCCTTAATGTTTAAGAATTTGGAATTAGAAGAAATATTTTCTTGATTTTGGTACAATCTCACCGTTGGTTGTTCCCTGGACAATTTCCACCTCTCTATTAAAGAAATGAGGTTGAATTTCTCATTCCTGATGTGTTAGTAGATCAGGTGATAGAATGATGGGTCATTCCATCTATCTCAAACAATTTGTTAGCAAAAGTTATCAAACATACATAAGTCCATCTATAGTGAGATTAAACATATGTGGTTCCTAAAATTGACGTAAACTTCATATATCATACCACTTAATAAATTAAAAGTCATTTATACTAACTGGGGACTTCCTGTAGGCCAGTGTTAGGCGATCATGTCCTGTCGTACTTTGGTTGTGGGTTCGATTCCCACAGCCTTGTCCGATGCGAGGGGTTGTCGCCCATTCTGCAGGTTGATCATTTTCTTAAACTACACTATTATAACATAATATCAAAAAAATCCTTAAAAAATACTAAATAATTTTCAACATAATCCATTATAATATTTAGGCTTATCCAAAATACTTCTTTCCAATCTCATAGTATAAAGAGAACGATTACTAAAAATGTCATATAACAAGCATGTGAATACCATCATTTATCCTGCATATATCTTGTTGGTCACATTCCAATCATGTGAATACCTTAATCATGTATTCTATTGAAAAATTAATACCCATTGAACCTTAGTAAAAACATGAATGCTGACAAAAGTTAACTCTTTCCACATACCAAAATCCAAAAATTATATATACTCAAATCAGGATATAACTTTTTCCTTATATCAGTCATGAGATAATGAATACTATAAAACATTTATTTTCTCGATATCCCTTCATTATGCACATATCATCTGCTTTCCAAAATATTTGAATCACTTTTCATGGTTACTAGTACCATAGAATTATCAAAAACCACAATAAACCATTACATAGATATTTCAATGTTCCACAATACTATAAATGAAATTCCACAACATTATTTTGGAATCCCTTCACATAAACACATAATCATTCCACCACATCATTGTCATACTCAACATTGCTAATAGTGATTCCATGTGACTTCCCGTTGTTCTTTTCCTTAAGAGGTTGCTCACGTTGATCGTCATTAACCCTTGGATTAGGGAATTGATTAACATAATGCCCCATTTCATAGGACTTGAAGCATTGAAGTGTTGGTGGTGCGTTCTCTACAGTCGTTTATTTATTCGCATCATTAGAAACCCTTTTTCCATTACTTTTACACTCAACTGCTAGATGAACTTCTTTTCCACACTTGAAAAATTTTATAGTCCCTTTAATACAATCTCCACCATGCTTCTTTCCACACTTTGAGCATAAAAAACCTTTAAATTCTATTCACCATTATTCTGAGATTTCTCCCTGAACTCCATCTTTCGTTTCTTGTCAAAACCATGAGATGGATATGTTACAATAACTTCCATTTCTACTTAGATTGCACAACGCACAATTTCTTCATAGCTACTGAAGAATCTTATAGATAATTCCCTTCGAAGACTTGGTATTAAGCCACAGAAAAATCGATCAACTTTACTTTCATGATGGATGATAAAGCCAGGTGCATACCTTGCAAGCCTTGTAAAATTTGCTTCATATACACCAACAGATTCATCATCCTTTTTCTTAAGCTGAAGGATATCTTTTTGCAACATTGTTTGAAGAATACGAGGGACGTACTAATTGAAAAATATGTTCTTGAACACATCCAATTCCATGAATTCAATTTCATCTCGAGCCCTCGTAATCTTAATTAGAGTCCACCATTGATCTGCTTCACTGTCTAAATGATAAATAGCTAGAATGAATTTTTCTTGTTCTGAACAAAAAAGTATGGAAAATATATTTTCAATGGTAGTGATCCATTGTTCAGCAACAAGTGGATCAGAAGACCCACTGAAAGAAGGTGGACGTTGCCTCATGACGGACTCAATAGAATATTGTTCCCTTCTCTGATAATTTTGAAATCCAGAATGATTCATATCTTGTGTAAGTATATCAATAAGATTTTTCACTCCATCCTCCATCACATTTGGTTATTCAAGAGGAAAATCATTGATTTTTCCTTTACATTGAGAAACACAGTTCCTTCGAGTTCCAGCCATCGTCTAAACCCCAAAAAGAATAGCGTGAGAGGAAAAAATCATTCTAGAGAAAACAACATAAAAAGGGGGAGTACCATCAATATATAATATCTTAGGGTTAATTATAAGATTGTTACAATAATTTTAGGACTATAACATATACATATAATTAACTTTAGGGACATCCCTTGACATACATTAGAAATATCTCTAGAGATATCACTAAAGTTTTAGCATCCTAGTTTCCTAAGTTTAACTAAACCTTTCCTCGAATACCAAATTTAGAGACACAATGCATGACATGCATGGACATTACATTAATCTTGCGGACATAACAAAAATAAACACCGAAGGACCGTAATAGTGTAGTGTCTTTGGAAACACGGAACATAATCTTCTAATCTTGGTTAATGATCTTCATCATCTCCCATAAAGATCTTCCTTTTTTCATACATAAAACCTTTATTTATATCCTGGGGAAAATAAAACATAAAAAGGGTGAGCTCAAATTCTCAGTAAGGGTAAACATAGAGAACCTAAAACAATCCATAAACATTTGAATAAAAAAATGAACATAAAATCTAAACATCAAAATATTGAGCAAAGACATAAATCTTGGAAGTACGTAAGGCATATATCATAATGGAACATCAATCATGATAAAATATAATGGGAATAAAACATTTAATTGTGGAAAACCATTAAGAATATGTTATTATTTCCATAGTATCCAAGGCATTGCTGTCAAGACCATCTTAGTGGACAAAGTCCCTTTCTGAATTGAGTTCAGTACTCATTCCAATCTAGTATTACTGAATCATTTTAACATTCCTTTCTAGCCATGTCTATCTCATGAGATATAAATCTTAACCCAATGCATTGGAGGTATATATAGGTCCTACCTATCTCATAATGAAATCATTCTTACTTGTGCCACAAAATAAACGTAAAACATTCATCATATCCCAAAGAATAAAATGGGTTTCATAAGAATCATCCCATCATCACATAATCCAAATAAAACAAATGGATATTTCATAAAAAGAAAAGTGAAACCATGTAAATCATAGAGACATTATTATTGAAAAATACACATATGAAATTATGTCATCTTATATGAAAAATGGGTTTGATAAAAGACATGAAATGAATTCTTGAGGAAAATATCCTTTCTTCATTAAAATCATTTTCATTTCAAAAAATGCAATGAAATTTTAAAAGAAAGGGATTTTTTTGAAAATATTCATGAAATATTGTAGAGTAAGCTTCATGAAAATAAGGAATTATAAAATCGTAAAAATCCGTTCATGTCGTATAAGTTAAAAAAATTCTTCTTATACTTTTACCGTTAAAGTAAAAAAAGTAACTCATATGGTAAACAAAAAAAAGATTCCTTCCATACGATGTGGTAATACTAAAAAAAGTAAAATTGAATTTAAACATACATGGAAGAAATTTAAACATTTTATGAAGACATTTTGAGAATATATGGACATGGATGATAAACATAACCCTTGTAAATACTTAGGAATAAACAATCTCGGATAAGAATGAGATTGGAATAATTATCCCTTACCTTAGGTTTGATATGCATTGTACGTATCTGAACCTCCTGTATAATGATTTAAATAATGTCACTAAATTATTACAGAATCTTATTCATTTTTATTATATCATATGTGGTTCAATTATGACTTTATAATACCCGTTCTTTTGGAAATTCCATGTTAAAGCAGCGTTTTGGGTAAAATCGTTTCCTTTATCATACGTGTTTCGACGTGTTGTTTCTAATATTATTGAATATATCCTGATTAACATATTTCAATAATGTAAAACATGATTTATAAATAATATATATTCAGTATACAAATATATATGATAGATCGATAAATGGAATGAAAAACACCATTCATGGAGAAGGTAGGTCGTGCGTACGCATGAACGCTGTTTTCGTTTCCTTATTGAATTAAATGAAATTATGTAAATGAAACATATAAGTACATAAATCCAGTATCATTATTATGTAATATCTTTAATGGTTATTTGTTATATATACTTTATAATCATACTTGATTGGTTAATCATGGAAAATGAATCTCATCGTGTTCGTGGAGACGATAGTCCGTACGTACGCCCGAGCGATGATATCATTCCCATGATCGTGGAATTGAAGTGTATGTATAATATTTCAGAATCAATACCACTTTACAATAATCATTTATAGTTATTTATTTACACCATTATACCCATCCATGTAAGGTTGTGGTGGAAAACAGATTACACCACGACGTAGAGATGGTATTTCGTACGTACGCAAGCGCAATGATTTCGTTTTCTGTAGGATGGATAGAAGGTGAAATTATATTTTTTCATATTTATAATAACATATCAATATTTATGTGATACTTATGTTATTAATTTATCATTAAACAACTAAAGAAGACGAAGTTTAAGAAGAAAGGAACATGAAAGAATCAGTAGAAGAGATTACCTCTTCCTCGACGCACCTCCTTTAAACTTCTTCTTAGGGCATTTGGGTTGGTCTTTTTATAATACCAGAACCTCTATGATATAACTATAGATGTTGAGACAAGTAATTGGGAGGGGATGGCCGAGCTTCAAGGCTCAAAAGGTTGTGAAGAGAAGAGGGAAGGGGATCCCTTTTATAAGGGAGGAGAGGGGAACCTTTTGAAAAACTTAAAATATTATTTTCTAATAAAGTAATATTCAGTTTATAATAGCTCCAAATTGATTTATTTAGAAGCTAAAGTGGGTAAGGGTAGATATCCTCTCATCGAGTTGTTTTTAGACAAGTTTATTATACTATTTAAAACTTATCATTAAGATTTAACTAAAAGTTAAATAATTTATCTTTTACCGTGTCTTTTTGTTTTCTTTCACTATATGGTTAATAATACTAGTATAACAATAAAAAAGACCCCAAGTGGTTCATTATTAATATATATAACCTTATCTAAGTATTTTGGCCGAACCTTAGATTTTTAAGAATAGAATAACAATTAATAATATAAATTTTTTTTAAAAAACTATTTTATGTCAATTTTGACACTATTTGGTACATCATTTTTTTTGAAATTCATAACAGAATGTTTAGTTCTAAAAAATTTAATTACATCAATTATAAGATGTCATATTAACCTATAAAATTATTTTAATTCATAAAAAGTCTCAAATTATATTTATTTGGGTTTTTATAACATCAATTATGTTAACATTTCATTAATAATGTAATTACTACATCATCATTGTGTCATAAATAAAATAAATTATTTAATATCTAAATATTAAAACTAAAAAACAATTATGTAAGAAATATTGTTATCTCTCTAATTATTATTTATAATCGAATTTATCTTATGTAGAACCCAATATTAAAAATGTTTTTGTTATTAATCTTTGATTTTATCCATTTTAACTCTTCTTACAAAATATAATTATAAATGTACTAATCTAATACAAGTGGACATAAAGGGTAATATTTTATTTCTAAGGTTTATTTTTTTTCTAATTACACTTATCCAATAGAATTAGGACATGTGTTAGGGTATTAGTAATATCATTTTTACCATTAATTACCCTATTTACTTTTAACCGTGGTAAATAAAAGTAAAAAGTTACGATTCACCAAAAATTATTTTTATCTTATTGAACCAAATTTTACTCCTTGATATTAACTGTGTCCCTCAGATATTAGAAATACCACTCACAGAAGTAGTAAAATTATGTGTTATGGAAATTTTCAAATTCGCCTAGGAGGTGGGTAAATGACGGGGAAAATTTCAATAAAATTTTTATATATCAAAAATTATTATAAAATTTCTCTAATGAAATACATTAAACATATATAGATATTATATATCAATTTTAACCTAAAATAAATTTAAATAAAAACTCGGTTATTAAATAATAACCTAATGTTTTCGCTATTCATAAAAAATTGATAGTTTTCCGAAAAATACCAAAAATTCACCCTAGGATAATTTATATATTCTGAATCCAAAAATGATGTCAATTTTGAAAGATAAAATTTATAAAATTTCAAAAAGTGGGTATTACTATTTATAATGGCTTGTTTATATAACATATCGTTGTTTAGTGAAACTCAGTATTGTGTACAACACACGCTATCATGGAAGGTCGTGATTGCATGTAATGCAAGAAAAGTCAGGGATGCGTGTAGTGCATGCTCCTTTTGGTGTAGTGTACAACACAAGACAACAATAAAATTAAAAATAATATTTTTCATAAAATCTCAGGGTGTTACATAAATACTACCTCAGAATAATTTTTTTGTAAACCGAAACATGTTTACCAGTGAATAGGTGTATAAAAAATGTTGATGGAAAATAAAGCTATATGTAAGGGATAATTATTAAAAAAAATATTCTGAAAATTATGGAAATTATCTTTCTAAATACATTTATATATATATATATAATGTTATATATTTTTTCTAAATTACATATATGAAACATCTCGGGTTTTTGAGCATGTTGAAAAACCTTAACTTATATGAATTTATTGTTTTGGTGGTCGAGAAATCTATTTATTTGATCTTAAAAACCTAATTCCATGAGTTTTATTAACCAATGATCTTTTTAGATAGGTTTTATGGCCTAAAAATTTCCTTAGAGATTTAGATATGTTGTTGGTTTGTCATACACATAAAACACACTTTTATGAAAGTGCATACATAGGATCAATGATAGATTTAATCACGCGACTTCCCTAGATAAACCTTTTGGCATGCATAGAGCACTAGACATAGGTCTTCAAAATATTTGGGTTAGGGTGAAAAGATGTGAGAAAACTCTATAATTTTTAATCAAGGGGATCAAATAGTATGTGAATGGTTTTCCAGACCATACACAAAGCTCATGTGATTGTGTTTCATGGATAGTGAGTAGCACATGGTTGATCATTGGTTAGCCAAACCGTGAGGAAAAACCAAGAGGCCAAACCATGAAGCGTTTTAGTATGACCTTCAACCAAATAAATAATATCATTATTTGTATCACCACATGGAATGAAAAATCTATTTGATCTCTTTTTCTATATTTTTAATTTGTTTTTATAAAAAAATTATTTCCCTTGTTTGGCTTGATATAGAGGCTGATATCATATTAGACACTCCTATGTTATTAAGATAACTGGTTCCGTGAATTTTCCTTAATTGTAACGGTATTTTTGGGGTGTGTTCTATGTATTCCTATTAGGGTATTCTAATAGAGACACTAATTAAATTAATTTATTCATTTAAATTGATTAATTAATATCAAGGGATTACCATTGGTAATTTACTAGTATATTTATAATTGGAAATCTAAGTAAGGGGCATGTGATAACATGGGTAGGAGAGGTTGGGTGTGTAGTTCATATTAATTGAATTAATTATTTTGATTTATTGAGTTCGATGAGATCATGAAGGGAATGGAATAATGATTGATGTGGTGTTAATCACATGTACTATGATAATGTGGGTCATTTGGATAAGGGTGTGTCCAATGATATATGGGGTTAAGATGATCAACAGGTTAAGGTGACGTGGTCATCCATTTGAGGCTACTAGGTCACTGGGATGAGGGAAAGGCATGAGTGACTAGATATGGTGTTAATAATCAGGATTTATAAAAATTATTTAAATAAAAGAGGGGCTGGATGATGAGTATTTTGTTATGATTGGATATTTTGTCTCACCAATGTTTTTCCAACATTCCTTTAGAATCTTATGCACATAGATACGACTCAGTCAAAGTGAATTTGACTACTCATTGTGGGTGGTGGCCTCCGTAGATATTGTTCCTTAGGGGATGATTATATTCATCATTAATGATAGAAGTTATGACCATATAAATACACATGGATGGTGATAGATCATTTGGTGATGGTGTTGAGTCTATTGGTTTGGGGATGAGGCATGCAATTATAATTGAGGCATTCGTGGTGGGAATTATTGGTGGATAAATATCGCCAGGCCTCAAGACATAATATGATTAGTCAATTGTAATTATATATTATAGTATAGATATCTACTTGCCCATAGATGTTAGGATTTGAGTCACTGATGGTTTTCTATGATACGGTCCAAGCGATCATGGACTTTATTGGGCAATCTGTTTGGGTACCAATTACATGATTTACAGAATGAGGTTCTGGTGAAATGCTTTTGTGTGGAACCTAAGGGTCCACACTATATTATATTCATATGGATATTCCTCAAGAATTAATCCATGGACCCCTCAACTTCAATTATATATACATTAATATATATACTATTTACCATATATATAATTGGGGCCTGATTTTCATATGTATACTGGTGATGGGTGAAGTTGGTGCATTATTCCTGATAGATGATGAGCACAATAAAATTGGTTTATTTATTACATGATTTTGTGTCACCATATATATATTTATAATGCACCTGTATAATTTTGGATTCATGATTGTAAAAAGATGGTGGTAACCTACTACGTTCATTCTCACACCATGCATGGGCCCTTCGGGACATGTGTAGAAATTATTATTCTAAAATATAGTAAGGATATAGGATTGGGAGTTGGACCTTAGTGATAGGGTAATACTTTTTAGATATTTTGGATTGTAGTGAACCCTATGGTTCTAGTTCATCCTGATGGAGTTTCCTTTATAGTTTTCTTTCATACATTTATATATATGTGTGTACAAAAAGGGTGAACCATCGGAGTCCTACAATATCTATCTTGTATGATCTATTGTGAAATTCTTGTCTTCTAAAAATGGTATTGTGCTTTTGGTATTGTTTATTATTACAACTTATTTACAGGATTCTAATATTTTCTTGATTCACTGGATTTTTGGTTCTTCTTTTGCGAAAATATTTATATGTGGAACAGTTATTATTATCACCTCTTGAGGCTATAGTCTCCCAACTATCACCTCATCAGTCCATCTCTTCTATTCGGAGGCCACTGACATGTTTTGAGGTACTCATAAGGTATAGTTTCCAACTTAATTATAGTAATGTTTCAGTGTCAATAAATTCGGGATGTTACAAATGCTATTAATGGAGTTTTATTATCTTTTATGGTGTTAATTTTTGTTCTCTAGTAAACAGGATATTGGGATGTTGTTAGGACTAGGTAAATCTCTTGTTCATGTGTTCCTACATCCCAATTCATTGGTGAAATACCATGTTACCATGGCTGAAAAAGTTATGTTATACTGTTCAATTTTATAATTTTTTTTTTCACATCGATTGGAACAATTATGTGTCATGATTTTTTATTTGGTAGTTTGACCCTTAGTCCAATATGGAAATGGAGGATTATTTTTTCAACCTGATAAGAACATAGACTAATTAATTTTTTTTACTAATGATCATCATTGGGAACCTAGAATGTGCTATGATGAATTGGGTTGTATAAATATTTTTTAAAGAATCAACACAATGATTGCTTTCAAGCCTCTTTGGGGAAATTCTAATCCAGTGGCCCAGTTATGTGGTTCCTGACGAGATCGATATGTGATGAAATTTGTTTATAATAAATATGGTCCTAAACCGAATAAATGTAGATAAGGATGATACTTGGGGTGATTTGTTTAAATTTGCAACAAACAAGCTGAACAATATATTTCTATATAGACTATTTGGTGAAATTCTACTCAGGTTCCTCATATGGATATTTGATATTTGATTCTTGAATCTGATGTGGGTAGGCATGGGGCTATGTGGCTAGATTATATGGAATTACCAACTCTGTTATGGTTAATAATAGGATCCTATGGTTTGATTATACCTGATACGTGACTCTGATATGGGTGGTTTAGGGGCTAAGTGGGTGAATGTCATATAATAGGGTATATAAGGGGAGTGTATGGGAGATGAGATATGATACCTATTTTATCATTACCTATATTTGATATATATTAGTGATATTTATGTTTGACCATCATGATTGTATTTTGTGTTATTCTTCCTAATTGGATTGTTGTGGAGCTTCGGGGGGGGGGGGGGCAGTGATATGGTACCACATGAGTGTTCATGGGATGAGGTCCCATAGGATTGGGTAGAGGCCTTAGAGTGTCTAGAAGGTCATGAACCACATGTATAAGATACAATATAGGGATTAAAACAACAATATATGGATGAAATCGGACCATGTCATGATGATCAACTCTGAGAGAGATTGGTACGATTCATACAGGGTGTCAACTAAGGACCTATGGGAGTTGAGGCATCTATGACATATCTGACACATATGTTAAAATATCATAACCCATATTTTTCCTAAATTGATGGAAGGATATAAGTAATAGAGATATGGATTGATTCAATGATTTGTATCTTCGATATTATTGAGACACCATAGGTTTGATGGTAAATATGGCTACTTATATTCACAAAGGGTTGATAAAGTGCAAGTGGGATGTACATGTTTAGGAAGAACATCACGAGGGTCTATCGTGGATAGATTTCAGGGTTAGATGCTTTGATATCATCTTCTTAAAGGTGCTTATGTTGGATGGATCCGGTGAGTTCTTGAATATTGGTAATAGGGATACATCTGTTATTGGCTATGATTTTAAATTCATAGATCTGTTGTGATTTTCACCTACTATCATGGGTGATGACATCACGGGGGTGGTGTGATTTTAGAATGGATAATGGTATGAAATTAGAGTGTTTTTTCAATATATATATACTATCCTTGTTCTCATAGGTGGTCAAACAGGTGCTAATAGTCAAGGGAAACATGACATACCATTATTATTTGATATGGGTGACGATGTTAGGTGAGGTGTGAAGTGATATTTCACATAGTAGAAAGTGGGGCGATGAGGAGTCTTAATAGGGATGTCAGTCCCCAAAATCCCGAAGAAAACTATGGACTAGTTCATCAGAGGTATGCTTCTAGTGTTAGTAGATGAGAGTGTCACCAAGTGCTATTAGTTAGGATTTAGCTATACATGAAGGTTGTGTGAGAGATAGATAGACCCAAAAGTGGGTGTTAGTGGCCAATAAATGATAAAACATAATAAAGAGGCTATTCCATAGGTAGCAGAGCATCTGGATAGGTTCATGTAGTTGATTTTTTATGTGTAGAGTATGATGGGGAGCCAACAATAGTTTGAGGAATACCATGGGTATAAGTAGGGTTTTTTCTCATCTTCATGGCCAATTTGGGTGAAAATTGTGATAAGGAACTATTTTGGTATAACTAGGTGATGGATAGTCTGTTTCACCTATTAATGATGTGTTATATATAATTGAGGAGCATAATCACTCATATTTATTTTGGGCATCAATGACTTGATGGTTATATATGAGGTACATAGGAATCAAGATTTAAATGTGCATGTATATATATATATATATATATATGACGAGGGATTATTTTTGAGTATCTATTCTTGTGAAACATCCTTAGAATAAA